>CP034370.1:1323455-2646911 GCA_003955835.1 Exophiala lecanii-corni | reverse complement strand
CACGCTCTACTGTCTGGAATTTTGGGACGGGAAAAGCTCGGTTGATGGCGAAGGTCGACGCCCGGTCCTCGAATTTGCCGTCTGGAGACCATTCGTAACGAAGTAGGCGATCAGTCAGAACTGTGAAGCGATAGTTGGGACCGGAGACAATTGACTCTGGGTTCGCCACGGGCTTCGACTCGAAATGGTAATTCTTCATATTGGCAGTTGAGTTGGTGTGAAAGTGAGAGAAGGAACAATTATGTCGACTGACAATGTAAGCCTTCCGACCTGATCGTCCGGAAAGGGATAGAGGCGAAATACACCGTCGATTCTGATCACTTTGGCGTCCACTTGAGCCTGAAAAAATGCCGCTCCACGAACCTATAGGATGCTGTAGACTTTGCTGTCGAACACCACCAAATAACCTGGAAGATCGTACCAGAAGCCGAGAAGGAACCACCTCGAGCCTTGTTCCTTGGAATAGGGACACTCTGCTTTTGTCCACCAACCAGCTCATGCAAACTTTCCCACGGCCAATATATTACACAGAGGCGAAAGAGTGCAGATAATGCCGATAAATCTGGGACTTATATGCAGAACCAAAAGCTGATGTCGTCGACGAGAGCACGTCGCTATCACTTCTTCAACAATGAAGAAGCGGGATGCTGGACAGATTTAGAAAAGGGCCCGATCCGGTCAAGGATATTTGAGATGAAAATCCTGAAATCTTTTACACAAGGTCCAGCAGTTGGCAGATGGAGAGCACCGATGTCCAGCATACAATCTCTGGACTGCGGCTTGATGAACGAATCCGGAACCAGAACCGTCTCGAAAGGCTAGCTAACTAGTAGTAAGTAGGTTCGTTGACTTGTGAGAATCACGGAAGACAACTCCTTTTCGCCGTGAATCGTTGTTTCGCCGAATTATCCTACTGGGAAGGAAATAGGATCCCTGAGCTCAACCGCTGTCTCGCTTGACAGAGTAATCTAGGTTTAGAGATTGCTTCTGGGGTCGAGACAAAAGATTCCCGGTGCAGAAGACCTGGTAGATGAAAGAGATGCACAAAGAAGACCGTTCCAAATTTTGGACGCAGTCAGCGTCTTGAGCCTGCAAAAATGTGTCGATCTGGACAAGCTTGATCTTTGTGCTAGCTAGCACATCTGGGTAGGGAAAGACGTTACACGAAGATCTGTCGTCAACATGTGGTCATAGGCGGTCGGGCAAGAACAGACACTTTGTGAAGTCGGATATTTGCTCGGCGAAATGGTGGTCGGAAATTCCAATATGCCTTTAGAAGGAGGCGCATCGAGCTTGTGGACTTGGACCATGATGCCGTCATAGCTTTCTCAGCTCAACGACCATCCACCGATTTGAGGCAATGATCAACAAATATCGTGTTCGAGATCCTCACCGTCTTTTGTGAACCTCTGTGAGCAATGTGAGTCAAGTGTGGAGGATGAGACATACTTAGTCACGTGTATATCGCCATATAGTAATTGCCTGTTCATTGTCACTGACTCACTATTCGCTCTTTATGACTTGTCATAGCTATTTAAGCATGAGCTCAAAATCATATCCAGGCTGTTCGGCCATTATTCATATCGCTGTATTGCGAGCGGACTCAACGATCCTAATATCCACACGAGCAGGAATATGAGTATGGATATCCCCTGTTTATATGTGCAATCTCCACCACGCCAACCTCAATGTTCAAAGTCGTGGCCGCTGAAGAACACCCAAAAGTTCCGACTCCCATTTCCAACCCATATCCAAGAATACTGCCAAAAGCCATTATTCATCACGGCGTCCTGTTCCCAGTACAGACCATACCGCCTTCCAAAGAAATACGTAATTCAAAATCGCTGGAGATGTGATCACTGCGCTTTTCATCCCATTCGACTGACGCCTGTGATGTCCGCAATCCATCAGTCCATCCAATTCGTAAAAATTGTCCCTAAGCATGGGATCTATCCGCAATGTCCCAGCGTAGGCACGTCGCTCCTTTTTAACCAGGTGCCGCTGATAAGCACGGAAGCTATTGTTCTCAACTTGTCTTTTGCATGCCTGCACCGACTCCCATTTCTAAAGGAAAGAGTTCAAGCTGCCGTCCTTCCCAGCTCGCCTTGATCTATGAGTCTTCCTCAACAATCTCGTAGTCGACCTCCTCGATACTCGCAGCTCGAGTCGGTCGCGGGAGCTTTCCCCTTGGTCCTATGATTTCGGCAATCTCAGCCAGGATCTCGGCGATCGGTCGAGCTTGATCTAGTAGACTGACACCCTTTTGGAAGGGCTGCAACATATTCCGCAATTGTAAAGTGGTCACGCAAGACTAATCATTAGGTCAGTAAGATGCATCTTGACGTCGTTCGCTCATTTGCTTGCTTACCTCAACCCTCGTCACTTGATGCTCCAAGAGATTCATCATGAATGCATCTGTTTGGACTCCACCGCGCTCTTTCATTCTGGTGAGAAGGCTGAGCTCAGGTTTATGGAGTCCGGCCGCTCGCTCGGGATGCTCAAGACAGCTACATAGCATTTCCAACCTGAGTGCAATGTCCCAAAGCTTCCAAACTTCCTCAAGCTCTAAATTGAGCTGACTGTTTTTGCCGAGTGTACCTGGACCGGCCTTTTCGTCGCCTCCAGGCGCAGTTTCCCCTCCTAGCTGGACCTTATTCTCAGCCCCAGGAGGAATCGACAGTCGACCCGCCAGTGAATGTGGATACATCAAATAGAGGTACTCGGGATTTTCGAGCCCTTTGAGCTTCTTCTCGCCTAGGTCCTTAACCTCAAAGCCCTGACTACTCAGCTGCCGGAGTTCTCGCCGGATCTGATTGGCCAGAGGATCATCGTTCACTGTATCCTCAGATCCTACCGAATCTCGCCGATCATCGTCTGCATAGCTCTCCAGTGTCCTTTGAATCTCTGCAATGTAATCACTGCTAACCGATATCTGTCCACCGTCAGCGACAGCAGATACTCGCGCTGCCTTGTTGACCATAGGCCCAAAATAATCCATCCTTCGGGTAATGGGATCCTGTTCACACACTGGTCGACCCCAATGTATGCCCATGCGTACAGAAAGCCCACGGTAGATTCTGTTCTGGTCGGCATCTAGCTTTTCTTGACAGTGCACAGTTTCCAAGATTTCCTGCGGCCAAGGAAGTTCAAGTAAATGACTTTGACAGCTGAAGCACCACAGCAATGCCGATGTTACGGTGGGGAAAGATACCATGAAAGCGTCACCTTCAGTCTTGACCTCATACCCACCAATAATGCGTAGTTGCCGTCTCATCAATTCGTTGTGCATCATGATTGCCGACCTCATGGGTACTGGCAGAATTTCCCACAACGCAGTTGAATTCTTGATATCGGTAAAACAGATGGCAACATCTCCCACAGGTGCTTCAGGCTCCTCAAGACGAGCGAGTCGTGAATCACCCACAAGTGTTTCACCTTTGCGCCTTGCTTTTCGGGAGCTTGGGAAGATAGTACCTTCGTCAAGACCTAGTTCTTTAGCCATAGAAAGGCTTGTACCGCGGAAGCGATGACTTCCTCTCTTCCTCAAATCTGAGATACCAAGAACCATGACCATGATTTTGTCCCTAGCACCAAATGCCATTGCAAGATCTCTCAGCTTCTGTGCGGCCAACATTAGATCCCCTTTTTCGGCTCGAGCGGCATCGACCGCCAGGTCCACGGTGACATAGTCCCAGAATTCTTTGGTAGCGATGACGATCAGTTCATCCGAGTCGGTCAATGTAAGATTGAGCGTATGTGGTGCCGCTATAACAGAAGGCATATGACTGTAGTAGCCAAAAGCCCGACTGATTTCAAGAGTATCGTTCAGCTTGCCCTGCCTAGAGACATAGCCACCAGCCTCTCGAATTCTCTCTCGCTCACGGTGTTCGGCGGGATCATGCTTCCGCGTCAGCTCACGATGCTGACCGTTGGACTGGATGAGAATGGCTTCGATGTCACCAACATTGGCAATATTGAGCTCTAGACCATTCAGATACATCACGGTGGCGACACCTCCCGAATTGAGATCGTCGGGCCCTAAGATGTTCGACACAGTGGATCCCCGGTGTCCATTAGCCAGCCTGTGCTCCTTGGTGTCGAAATTGCTGCTGGCAAAGTTGGCCATGTCTTTGTTCATTGCCAGAAAAGATCGCCGCAGTGCGTCGATGGGGGTGTCCTTGTTCGCCTCTGTCTTTTTCAGCTCCTCGTAGAACACCGTCGGAAAGTTTTCATGCAGATACTTGGCCACTCGCGATCCACCACTAGACATGGACTGACCGTCAAATAATCCAATCAACACTTCTGCGTCGTGTCCTCTGAAATTCGGTTTGAGGAGATCCAAAGATGAAAGATGATCATTCTTTCCCAGCGTGTCTGCCATGCCGTACATCAAGGCGCCGACGAGGGATGCAGAAGTTCTCACACGACGGTCTTCGTTGTCGTCCGGGATTGTGTTGGTAAGAAGCGTCACATCCATCAAACCCAGAACTCGAAGGTACTTTAAGGTGTTGAAACTTGTGAGGTCGGTTGTTTGTTCCCCTGTCATCGAATTGTACTGCGATTGATTTTGATGAGCTGCAGGCTTGATCTCTAACCTCTTGTTGGCCGAAAAGTTGAGGTATTTCAGATTTGTGTTGCGATTCCAATTCCAATCGTACGGCCAATTTGACACATTGTACTTCAAAGAATTGCTGCCAACATCTAGAGTAGATAGCTTGTGTACGTTGCACAGTTCAGCGGGTAGAACCTGGAATCTGTTGGCATTGAGATGGAGAATCCTTAAATTGCTGCTCTCTTCGAGATCGTCGGAAGGCAGGGAAGTGAGCTCGTTTCCAGAGAGATACAGCTCGTTCAGCTGTGGCCATCGTCTAAGTACCCCCTGAGGGAAATCATCCAATTCATTGTACGAAAGATTCAGAACGCGAAGTTCAGGTAGGAGTGCAAGCTCCCGGAAAACATCGTCTTCCAGTCGATTATCGGCGAGATACAGATAGCGCAGGGATCCAGCGAAAGTGTTCTGGAGCCTTGCTTGAGAGAGATTGGAATCTTTCCGCGTTGCTGGTGTCATAGAATACTCTGTATTCGACCTCGATATCACAGAGGCTTTGCGATGTCCTGGTATCGAAGCGATGGAACCTTTTCGTCCTCCGCCTGGTGAGCTTCCAATACTCATCATTCCAGCCGAGGCTTGACTGGGTCTTCGAGTCTGAAAATCTTCGAGTTTTCCGAGCTCCTCAAAACTTGGCGAATTCGAAAGACCGGGCGTCGTAGCTGGCGTCAAGTCTTTGTGCTCGTTCGGTGGAGGCGCTGCGTTCTGCTTCGGGAACGTCTCGAGCACATTGGACGAAACATTGAGGGTTTCCAACTTGCGGCAATACCAAATTTCCGGTGGGAGACTTTTGACATTGCATTCTCGGAGATTCAAGAATTTGAGCTCAACCAGATTACCGATTGAAGGTGGGACCACGTTCAACGGGTTTTTGGCCATGCTCAAGAATTCCAACTTTGACAGCCTTCCGATCTGGGAAGACATGTTGGAGAGATGGTTTTTATCCAGGTTCAATTTCTGCAAATTGGGCACGAAATCGAACAGCGACTCCTTGAACTCGACAAGCTTTGCGGAAGCAATGTTAAGGCTTGTGAGGGTTGGAACGCATTGCTCAAGCTCAAAGGAAGTTATTGGACAGTGGTCAAGGACAAGTACGCGTAGTTTCTGAAAAGAGCCCTTGAACGTGGTGATGTTGTTGTGACCGGCGAGGAGCTGTTCTAGATTTGGCAGATTGGTTACACTGTCGATGTCGGTGATACCATTGAAGCGAGCATCGATCTCTTTGAGGTTGATCAGACTCGCAAAACTTTCATTAAAGGGTCCTTTGAGATCATTATTGGTTACCCAGAGACGCTCCAAAGTAGTCAATTGTGAGATCTTGGGTAGAGACGATAGCTTATTAAAACTGATGTCCAGGTCCACCAAGGACTTTAAACCACAGATATGTTCTGGAAACGTGTGAAAATTGTTTGACGACAGGTTCAGGCTCCTAAGCTGACGGAAATGGCCGAAGTTGGATGGTAGCTCCGAGATTTTGTTGTTTGCCAATTTAAGGCTGACAAGGCCCATTAAGCGGTGCAGTTCGGCATGCTCTAGTTGTTCAAGTCGATTGTTGGATATATCGAGAACCGTCAGACGGGTCGCCCATGCCAGACTCGGTGGCAGGCGCCATGATTCGTTGCCAGTGAACTTGATCTCGCGAAGATTAATACAAGCGGTGATGAAATCCTTGGGGACTTTCAAGGCGAGATTGCGGGACAAGTTGATGGAAATGATCTCGGCGGCCTTGGTATAGAGGACGATGGGAATGGTGGCCAGGGACTTGCCGGACAGGTCGACGTGGCTGAATTTCTGCATTTTAGCAATGGATGTGTCATTGTCCAGTCCAGAGCCATAGCCTGTCTGTTTCTCATGAGTAAACGTGAATCGAATGAGATAGCTTTGGTCTTCCCGTCCAACATCTTCAATACGATCACGCTTCGTATAGCCGGCTAGTTCCAGCAACTTTTTCTGCATGGCCACAGGACGTTCCGAGAGACCAAGTTGCCTTGACAGCTGATGCTTACGCATCAATAGATGGTAGCTATCAATCGAGTCATGCATCACGGATTTCTTCGCGAGAGATTGTAGGACCTCGCCCACGGTAGCATTGATTGACGTTGACAGTGTGGCAAACGTACCGTCGCTCCTGAAGACGCGCACGAAGTAAGACAAGCCGTCTTCTTCTTGAATTGCTGGAAGACCATCCTCGTTGGCTTCTGGCAGCGCCTCCAGGATCTCATCCTCGGTCCCTTTGACTGCCCAGCTATCAGGGGCATCCCACGCAGGTGCAGATAGTTCCGAAGCCGGTGTCTGAGCTATCTTGCCCCCATGAAGATACCGCCATCTGCAGGGGTCTTTGGCGCTTGCGGTGGTGCCAAAATATCAGACATATCGTCAAAGTTGGTGTCGAGGCTGAATACTCCTGCTTGCATAGGAGCCTGCTGATTGGTGGCCGTGCGAGGCTTCTCCGATGGCTCTTGCTGATAGCTGGGCCCGCGGTGTTTGTTATGCCGCCCAAATCTACTCGACTTGGAGGTAGCTGTAAAGGTCCGCTCTATCCTGGGCGATGGATCTGCGGCCTTGATGGTAGACGCACTATCCACTGAAGCGACACTTGTTTCACGGTCTCGTTGTGTAGAGGCAACCTCGGATGTATTGGACCGCAATGACGGATTCCTGCGACCTTTTGGTTCTTCTGGAGACTTGACGGGCTCGATATTTGTTTTGATCGGCTCTGGCTGCGGAGGCTGCTTGTCTTTATGTCGTGACTTGAGTTTCGAAAAGATCGACCTCTTTTCAGTCTGAACTGGTGGCTCCTTACGTATTGAAGGTCCGGGACTTGTGTTTCGCGGAAGCGCCGAGGTGGAACTCATTGGAGTGCTGGATTGAGGTGTACCTCTAAATTGGCCCAAATTGCCCGTGGAAGATTCCCGACTCGTTGATGGTCTTTTGGGCACAGATCCAGGAATTTGTTGTCCTTTTGGAGGATCTTCCTTGCTTCTTGTATGGCGATGCAGGAGGCCCCGGCGATGAGAGCCAGCCGAACTCGGAGCTGGATTGGAGGGTGGCACAGATTCAATCGGCGGTTGTCGTATAGGGGCAGAACCGAAATTGGAGACATCTTCGAAATTCTGGTAAGCCCAGGGCGTTACATCACTGGAGGGAGGAGGGGCGGGGGTTTTGGGTCGCTCTTCGACGGTGCCCTGGGTCTGTACAGAATTGTTCCTTGCGGTAGGTTTGTCCGGTGTAGGCACAGATTGGGGTTGTTCATTCAGGTTTGCGGTAGAGCCCTTTCGTGAATCGGTGGGATCCTCTCCAAAGAAGCCTTTGAGACTCTTGTGGAAACGACCATTGGCGGCACTCCCTCTGGAACCGGTACTGCTGATGGTGGTGGCACTCGCAATCGACGGGCGTCGAGCATCTGCGTCGAAATCAGGAGAGTCGGAGAAGTTTGTTCTCGCAGTGTCGGGTCTTGTGGTGGCAAGAGCGTCGCGCGGTACGGAGTCGTTGAAGTATGATTGATTGAAGGGTCGAGTGCCCATGATTTGTGATTGAGGGTCTCGCTCCCAAGGGGCTATGTCATCTTCGACCGGTGGATTGGTACTCCACGGAGCGATGTCAGCATCGAAGTTATTGCGTTGTTGAGAGGGTTGTGGCGGCTGTGATGGTGCTGGCTGCCGAGAGGGCGGTTGTCGACCTCCCGAGTTGGCGGAGGTACCATTACCAAAGATGGCCATGGTAACCTAAGACGGAAAATTGCAGCCAGCGAGGAGACCCCTCGGGTGGGGGACCGGTGTTCAGCAAAAGGAATATGTGAATGGGAGGGCAGAGTCAGGCAGGGCTCGGTCCTGGAGCAAAAAGACGTTAGCGGAGGCTTGAGAGAAGGGCAACCATTTCGGAGCAAGATTGAAGCTGTGGTACAGCATTCATGGATGTGGCAAGGTCAGGCCGATGGCTCGAAAGTGTCACAGACAACGAAGCCGCGAGAGGTGCTCGGATGTGATGGTGACTGCTAGAGCAGAGAGCAGATTGGTGTTGTACCTTTTGCTCGCCAGGGCTAGGCGGATGAGAATAGAAGGATCCTTCTCTTTCCCGGATTCCTCAGCTCATTGTCCGGGGAGGTGTCTGGATGAGTCGCGTCCGGCGCAGAATTGCCCAATGACCATGCTCAATCGCGTATCGTGCTCTGGGCGAGCGATGGCTTGAGGCTGCAGAGACTCGGTAGGGAAACGAGGGAGTATCGGGGTAACTGGTGGGAGAGGATCATGTAGTTTGTGGTTGTCTACAGGTGCAGTCTAACAAGCACGTCTACACCGATGCGAACGAAGATGTGAAAGTGGATGTCGGGGTTAGTGCAATTGTTATGGAGTTGATGATGGACCGACGGTAAGGATTTGGTGTGCAGTGAGCCAATAGGTGGAGGTTCTCGCAGGGCTGCTAAGTTTAGAGGATTCGTGGGGTGCGGCGGGCAGGAGTCAGGACAGGCGCAGGCGCAGGCGTAGGCGTAGGCGTGGACAGGCTACGGAGTAGATTTGAATGGATGTCGTCGGGAGCAGGAGCCTTGGGAGGTGAGCTTGGTGGGCGGAGGAGAGCGGTTTTGATATTGGAGGACTGATGGAATGTATCTGATGGTCGAGTGAAGCTCTAGGATCAATGCAGAGGAAGTTGGAAGAGATCTGTTGAAGAAACGTAACTATGGATTCTAGCAAATGGTGAGTTGATGGGCAGTTGGGGAGCTCGAAGTGAGCGCTCAGGCAGGATGGAGAAGAGAGTAGTTAGTCAAGACTCAAGACTCAGACCACGGTAGGAAATGGAGGGAGGCAAGGCAATCAGAGACGAGGCGATCAATAATAATGCGCCCAGGCGGAGTTAAGTTTTGGTAGCTCCTCGTACGAGAGGAGAGGTGCACGAGAAGTCAAGAGCAAAATGCACCGACGAGGACCCCCTATGCTTACCTACCGTAGAGGCTAATGGGCGGTCGAGGGGTCGATGGGGGTGTAAAGGGTGGCCTAAGTGCTAAGGAGGCCTTCGGATCGCTTGTGAACGGGCAGGGCACACAGGCAAGGTAATACGGTATGGGTAGAGTACGTGTCAGGTGACGACAGCTCCGGGCTTTGGCTTTGGTTGTGTCTGAAGGTGTTGGTGGCGGTGGTGGTGGATACGGTGCAACGAAGGACCGGGGGGGCGAATTTTATTAGGCTCCCGGTCATTGAGTCATGGAACGGAATAACGGAATGTGACAGGACATGTAGTACAAGCGTGAGTCGTTCTGTCCAAGGTCTTATATTTGATTCAACGATACCTAGCCACCTAGGTGCTAGCTAACCGACGAAGTAGCACGGGACAAGGTGCCTAATTGACTACCTAGGTACGGAGGAGTATTTGGTTAAAGACTCCGTCCTCCGTCAGTGTCTGCTGGATATTGAATTTATATACATGAAGATCACAGACAACAGACAGCAGACAACGGCCAACGGCCAACGAACTCGGTCATCTGGCCAGTCGACACCTCGACACCTCTTAGGCTCACGCGCTGGTATCCATCCTGCACGACCACATCGTCGCTCTGCACAGATTCCAACATTGTGCTTTCTCATACAGCCGCCTTTGCCTGCACCCTGACCTTCTTCCCCGCTTTGAGCCGTCCCCTTTATAGCAAGTCCATCCTTGTTTCCTCGTATTGCAGCTATTGCCTGCCTGCCTTTCCATCCCACTCACCTGGCACTGATCCCACTAATCTTCACCTCTTGGTCAACATGACGCATCTACCTGTCACCACTCGCCATGATATGCCCATTCATTCGCTGCACAGGTGTACTCCAGAAATTCAAATCAGAGGCAAAGCTGTGCCACGCTGCCACCTCGCACTCGCCAACGTTCGTCGGCATCTAGTCGGTATCGTACAGGAACTGCCGCCGAGTTCGCCTGCTCCGATTCCTTTGCAGTGCTGGCCTTTGTACTACACCTCAGAACTGTTCTGCAGACAGGCTCCACGGGCTATAGTTATTATAACAATAAATACAATTTCATATCATGGAACAATACCGCTCGACGCTGTGATATATACATTTGTTCAAGCATCTTGCATGTTGCAACAAGCTCCATCGTTCGTTACACAACTTCACCAGAACACGCAGCTTCAACCTGGACTGGCCACATCGGCCGCCTTCTTGGCTTCACCCTTGAACCACAAAATGTCTTTGCCTGAACCGGTCATCATATCAGTGCCCGGAGAAACGAGCCCGGTCCCGGATTCACGTGTCGTCTTTTCAGCCTTGTCCCCGCCACCGACGTGACCCCCGCTCCTGACCGTGATTGAGCATTCAAACTACCATTCTGAAAGAACAACTTCCACTTCTCTTTACTCACAATCGAGATCTTTTTCTTCTTCTTCTGTTTTCTCTCCCCTTCGAACTCGCCCGCCGATGCAAAGTCGGGATTCACCATTGTTCGTCCGCCCGGTCCTGGCGGCGGAGGAGCGGCCCCGGCGCCAAGGGATTGGCTCGACCTGTGTGACCACCTTTGAGCAGAATTCTTCGACACCGTTGACGATGATCGCTTGTGGATAGGTGATCCCGGAGGCGTTTGAGAGATTGTATTGATAATGTCGGCAACCACGTCCGTCTTCAGTTTGAGCTGTGCTGTCCGTTTCTCCTCCTTCGCCGCCCCAATACCGGGACTCGTTGGCACAGGCACGATTTTCCCATCGAGTTTGGTCAATTTCAACTTTAGCGGTTTGTTGCTTTCGGTCTCAACCGTTTGTCCCGAGTCTTCCGCTTTCATTCCTGGTTTGATTGACAATTCCGTAGGCAGTTTGAAGAAGTCGTCCACGTTTAGGATGCTGGCGCGTGGCACTTCCTTGTCAGGATTGCTAGAAACTGCAATCGAACGTGGTGGTAATTTGAAGCTGTGAACTGGCGCTTCCAATTCTACAGGACCAGATGCCTGCTCCACAGTTGGTATATGTGGCACATTTGCTTCGAGTTCAGCGACGAATGTCTGTGTCTCTGGCACAACAACTGTTGGAGCTGCAACGACATCAAGCGACTTATCGCTTTTTGTCTCTGTTTGCGTTGCTGAGCTGGGCATCGTCGTAACCTCTACTGGCGTGGCTATACCCGTCCCAGGCCCTGGCGATTTTTCCACCACTGGCTCCGCAGTGAGTATTTCATCTGAAGTGCCTGGTGCTGCCTGGACCTCCTCTTTCGCGGCATGAAAACCCTCGACGTCTGTATGAACCTGCTGTATGGACTCCCCAGACTGCACAACATCTTCATTTGGCTTCACCTTGTCCTCAACTGGGGCGTGTAGGTCTTTCAAAGCTGCCGCTTGAAACGTCTCCTCCTCTGCGGACGCTGGAATGATAGACACAGTTACAATCGAGGTGTCGACGACGAGTTTGGCATCCGAAACCGAAGTGGAACGTGTGCTGTCTCCTTCTGCCATCGCGGGCCCTGGTTCGCCTATGCTTGACGGGCTCGATGTTTGCTTCAAAGCCAGGTTGAGGCTCTGTTCATCTCTTTGTTCAGCTGCTGGCAGTTCCACGGGTGGCGTTGCCATTGCCATAACAGCTGGGTGGGAGGTGAAGGCTGGATTTGAGGTGCGTCGGGTTCTCACCGTTGGCTCAACGATTGACGCTCGAACTGAGCCTCGAATGGCCGTAGGCACCACGTAGCCGGAATTCATCTTAGTGGCTTCTTCCTGGCCTAACGCCTCAACCAAATCACCTCCTTGTTGGACAGCAAAGTAATCTGGACCACTCTCCAGTCCATATATCGGCGAGGTAATAACTGCACTAACAGGTGTCGCCACGTTCGCTGTGAGGTTAGGCGAAAGCAACAACTGCGACTTTCCTGGCGATTTCAACAAGTCTCCTAGAGCACGTGGATAGTACACGCTTGAAATACGATGATCAGCTTTGGACTTCGCGTCGAGTCCAAGAGTCATGCTGAGACGGTTCTTCACGGACACTGGCGCCTGTCGTAGCAGGTCTTGAGGCACGTCTGCCGGGAGTTCTATAGGGTGTTCGTTGTCGCTCTGCTCCAGCATGCCACCTAGCCCTAAGCCTTGCACCGTCGCTTGTTGTGATCGATTTTGATTCATCGCTCTAGCTGCGTCTGAGATCGACCGTCTCGATGTTTCGCGACTTTCAGTTCGTCTCGATTCGGGAGACTGAGCACTCGATGTCATACCTTGACTGGATTTGTTCCCACTGCCAGATCGACTAGAAAACCCCGTTAGGGTTGTGCTCTGTGATGAGTTTCTCGTACCACCACGACGCTGACCGGGTTCTGTAGGTAGAGGCTTTGCAGTCACGATGGAGCCTGATTGTGACATGTGATTTGGTCTGCTTGTAGTCGTCCTAGGTTGTTGAGATTTCGCCTGTGACGGTCAGCTTTCTTTCAAAATGCACACTATGATCGTGATGCGGGTACTCACAACAAGATTCCGACTGACGGCAGCAGCTCTTCTTTGCATCTCAGCAACCACTTCGGCGAGCTTCTTCAGTAATCCAGCAAGCTTGTTACCCTCAAGATGCAGCTCCAGAAAGGCTCTGCGCCATCCTTCGACATTTCCCAGCATTGCCACTAGAACAGCTTCATGCTCAGGGCAATCTCTTCGCCAGCTCGAATGCAATTTGGTGAGGTACTTCTCTAGGGTGTTTGTGGCATCAAACCCTTTCTGAACATCTTTCAGAGCATCCTTGGCCGCCCTTTTCGTGCGATTGATGACGTGCTCGATTTTCTCGTTGCCATCGAGGATTGAGGCTCGGAATGCCCGATCCTCTAGCATACGGTCGAAGACCTCTCCATGGGCCAAGGGCAGTTTCAAGCACCTCAGACGCTCGTGTATATCACTCTGGGCAAGCTCGAAGTCCTCAGTTGTCCGCTCAAGGAACCCATCAATGTCATCTACATGGCTCTGCAATATGATCATTACTTCCTCTTCTGATATTGCCAAGTTTTGAGCCAGTAAGTGCATTCCAAAAGACATCTGCGCAATCAGTTTCCATAAAGGATGGAATTTCTCCCCGGTCTTTTGCTTCCACCGTCCCGCAATGACTCTGTTGTATGTTGGTGCATCGAGAAGCATGGTTCGTCTTGTCATGGCGTCCAATGGGACATCCTGTTCTTGGCTCTCGGTCGCGGACTCCAACATTGATTCTTCGAAAGGCTTCTGCAGCTGGCTGACGGGGTGTGTCGGTGCACGCACCACTGTGTGTCCAGCATTGCTGCCTCTATCCATAGACATTGTAGGTTGAATGTCCGGAATGGAGGTCCTGAATGTCTCACGGCTTCAGGTGGTTCTTTGGTATTCTTGTCCCTTCCTATCAATATTTTGATAGTGGTTACTGCTGTTCATCTTGATTCTTCCACCTCCATGCTCATTGGTTTTTCAATGAATAGCTTTTAGCGGGAGATTCGAGGAAACGTATTCGGTAGTGTCTGGTTATCGAAGTTGAACGTGATACTCGAGGCACAATTCTAGTAGGGCATCGACACGGTATGGAAAAGGTTCTGGGTAAGCCGATTTTCTGCAATTGGAGCCGTACAGAGTTCTTTGAATATCTGTATCCCGGTGAGGAGTGGTTGTCGGTTCGTATGTTCGTAGATGGCTACAAACCCCTCCACAATCGGAGTCTAGGCTGGCTTCGCAGGTGACTATACTTCTTCAGATAGGATTGGTTGTGATTTTAAAGACGTGAGAAATGGTACACAGGTCGCGAGGGTGATGCGAAAGTCGGATTGAAGAGGTTCCTTGAGATCAGGTGTTGGCCCTGTTCGTGTCTCCCGACCTGGAAAAGATTGTCCCACTTGGTGGCCGGCTCTTTGGTTAGGATAAGCCAGGGGCGATACTATATGAGGGCTAGGTCGTAGTTCAACAATAGTCGGATCTGATTAAGCATTCATGGCACTGAACAAGGTGAGGAACAAGAGAAAAGTAAATGCATCAGCCACGAGCAGACTGACCAGAGAAGGTCGCTGAAATGAGAATGTGGTCATCCAGTCGAAAACGACGACTTGTGGGTGACATTAAAGTTGGATCAGGACGCCTCGTTTCAGCCCGTGGACGTTTGCTATGTCCTTGGGCGGGCTGCGTGTCTACGACGACGCGTGGAAAGGAGGAGTGCTGGGGGGAGGAGACGAATGCCTGAGGGCTGCGAGCCTGCGATCTTGTTGAATCCCAGACGGGGGCGAGATAGTGATGGTGAAACTCAAGCCGCAGGACTTCCAAGGCTTAGATATGGAAGGATGGCAGTTAGCGGGCTCATGGGTCGTGGGTGATGCCTGGCTCCCCGAAGTGCTAGGGGCTAACCGAGCCAACGAGTGGCTGAGGGTACCTAATCTTGTCTCCTCTCCAGCACCAAGACGGACTAGCTCCTATGCCGTTCCAGTTAAGTGTTGGAACATCGGTCGAACTTTACCTTGACACTTGATGCGTGCCCACAGCCCACAGCCCACAGGTGCCCTGGTGCTTGTCACTCGTAATTGGGATCCGACCGTTATAACTTATTCCAAGCCCAGGACATTCTCCTCGCTGACTCGGCCGCTCAACGTGTCCAAACCAGATTTTGAAGACGACTCAGCATATCTTGTAATTAGGAGTTTTGCAAGATTCTCCTGTACTGGTAGGGATGTTATCGACGCAGCAGCCTGGCCGCTGACTCCCTGGGGGCCGTAGGGGGCACCTCGGGCTTTGTCCCCGTGCCCCACCCTCGAGATGCAGGTACTCTCCGTACCTCCAATAATCTTTAATCCTTACCTAATCTTTCCGTGTTTGCCGGTGGAAGTACCCGGAGCACATGCCGAAGCCATTCCCATGTGATCGACCACGTGATTTTTGCCCAGGATTGTACCTGAACTACTTTTGCATGTTCAATTGACACCACAAGGCCAATGAAGCAATACTCTCCATTCTCCCGACGCGACCAGAACATCAGACCATCGCCACTCGGGAAACAACATGTCGTTGGCCAACTATCCACTGCCCCCTAGGGACGAATTGTTGAAAGCGTTCCAAGGCCGGCCACTGGAAGAGATGCCTGTCCCATCGGCGATCATAGATATTGCAAAGGTGAGGCAGAATGCTCATGCTATGCTTGATGCTGTCAAGGAGCTTCAGATCAGTTTTCGAGCCCATGTCAAAACCCACAAAACTTCCGAGATCACTGCAATTCAAGTAGGCGAGCAATGTCAAGATGTTCGCCTAATAGTCTCCACGGTGATAGAGGCTGAGAATCTCCTCCCGCTTCTGTTGGATTATCAAAAGCGTGGTGCAAGGATCAATGTTCTTTATGGCGTTCCTCTAGGTCCAAGTCATGTTTTACGGCTCGCACAGCTCGGCCGCCGACTGGGACAAGGGTCAATTAGTGTCATGATTGACCATATCCAACAATTGGAGTCGGTCAAAGAATACAAATCACAGACTGGTCATCCTCTCTCGGTCTTTTTGAAAACCGACTCAGGATATCACAGAGCCGGATTACAACCGGATTCCAGCGAGATGGTCTCTCTAGTGTCAGAAGTGAGCACGATCGAAGAAGCCGGCGACCTACATCTCTTGGGCTTCTACTCGCACAATAGCTTGAGTTATGGCGGCTCCTCACCCGATGATGCCATGGCGATGCTCAAGGTGGAAATTGACGTTTGCAGGCAGGCATCAACACACCTCAAGCTAAAACGAAAAGTCCCTCTTGTGATATCTGTTGGTGCTTCGCCCACAGTACTTTCACTCCAGAACCTCGTCACCACATCCTCTGATCCAACCACCACAGGAAAGGCTTTAAAGGACACCCTACAGTTGGCAAAGTCTCACTTTGAGCTGGAAGCCCATGCTGGTGTCTACCCTCTATTCGATGTCCAGCAGGTGGCAGCAGGGAGTCGCAATTTACTGGTGGATCCTTATGAGACAATTGCCGTATCGATTCTAGCGGAGGTATGCTCTCTATATCCCAAACGAACTCAGCAGCCCGAAGCTCTCATATCGGCTGGTACATTGGCTCTGGGCAGGGAGCCATGCAAAGAGTATCAAGGATGGGGCATCTTGAGCCCGTGGAATCTGCCAGAAGAGAGTCGGGCTGAGAAAGGCGAGCGCATAATTGTAAGTCGCATCTCGCAGGAGCACGGCGTCCTGGGCTTCGAAAATGAGATATCTCCTGCGACCGAGCTAGCACTTGAATATGGTCAAAAAGTTCGGATATGGCCCAACCACGCCTGTATTGCACTAGCACAATTTGGCTGGTATCTGATAGTTGATTCGAGCACCGAATCGCCCAATACCGTAAGGGACGTCTTTGTTAGATGGCGCGGATGGTAGGAGACTTGGACAACCCGTCTGCCTTAAGATAATGTCGTGAAAAGGGACTGAAGTAGCTGATGATGATAGCTTTCAGTGGTGGACCACGGTGTCTTGCTGCAACGTTTAGGAGTCCACGGAGATCATTTCCGCTGAGTTCAGAAGCTACAACCTCGGGTCCAGCGTGGGCAAGGCTGCCCGCAAACCTCGAAGAAATTCCCCACACTAAAACTTCCAAACATTCGCTATACTTTCCCCATTAGCTTCATATAATCCCCCGTTGTGAAAAAAAGTTCCCGCTTCAACCAATTCTGCGACACAAACAACTCACATCATGGTGAAATCATATCTGTAAGTGTTGCCCCTCGTGGTTGACTTGCGAGTCGTACTAATGACCTCAGGAAGTTTGAGCATTCAAAAACCTTCGGCCAGATATGCACAGCTACCGCCAATGTCATTTGGGACCCTACATCATCACCCCATGGCGACAACGATCAAGCCTTCACCGGAAGCAGCAAGGCCAGGGCGGGCGTAGGGCAAGCATACGCCCCAGCGAATGAGTCAGTCATTGTGTGGGACCTCAAAACTGCGACAATTGTTGACACTTGGACTGCATCGGACAACAAGGCGATTGTAACCGTACTTTGCCGCAGCAAGACTGATCCCGATGTGTTCGCCGTTGGATATAGTGACGGCAAGATACGTGTATGGGATTCAAGAACGGCGACAGTCATAATAACCTTCAATGGACATAAAACCGCAGTGACGCAGCTAAAATTTGATCGCTCTGGGGTGCGGCTCGCGAGCGGTTCCAGAGACACCGACATTATTGTGTGGGATTTGGTTTCGGAAGTTGGTCTCGTCAGGCTGAGGGGCCACAAAGATCAGATTACCAGTCTCAATTTTCTCTCAAAAAATCCCGACAGCGATGACCAAGATGCAGAAGAGACGGAACAACCAGATCCAAACGTCTTCCTCTTGTCCACGAGTAAGGATGCCTTAATCAAGGTATGGGATCTATCGACCCAGCATTGTATAGAGACACATGTTACACAAACGAACGGCGAATGTTGGGCAGCGGCGATCACGAGGGATAAGACGGGTTGTATCACTGCAGGAAATGACGGGGAGGTCAAAGTATGGACCATCAACTATTCAGCATTGTCGACCAAAGCATCAAGTGAGTCAGACAACCTAGGCAACATCTTGCACGAAAGAGGGACTTTATATCGACACGGACGAGACAGACCACTTGCTGTTGTGTGTCACCCGCAACGGGACCTCATTGCCCTGCACGGCTCAGACAAGTCGATCGAGCTTCTTCGAATCCGATCTGAAAATGAGGTACATAGGACTTTGGTCAGGAAGAGAAAGAGGAGAAAAGAGAAAAATGAAGCCGTTGCAGATGCGGATTCTGGAGTTGACATCCCTGAAGAGACTGAAGACACAATTGACATCTCGACTGCGGCAATATCAGACATTATTGTCCCCTATGTCATTGTTCGTACAGGAGGAAAAGTCAGGTCTATGGATTGGTCTAGTTCCAGATCTGGAAAATCCATTTCGATGTTGGTGGCAACGTCCAACAATCAATTGGAAGTTTTCGAGGTTCTAGCAAACGACAAGAAAAAGGTCGTCGAGGTCCCGGACTACAACCGCACATTGTCCGTGGACATGCCAGGCCACCGGTCAGACATTCGATGCATTGCACTGAGCTCGGATGACAGGATGCTCGCGACAGCATCGCATGGGAGTCTGAAAATATGGAATACACGAACACAAAGTTGTTTGCGAACGCTAGAGTGTGGATATGCACTGTGCCTGACTTTCCTGCCTGGCGACAAGATCGTGGTGGTTGGAACACGAGAGGGGACATTAGAGGTTTTTGACATCGCTGCATCTACCCTGCTCGACACAATAAAGGCCCATGAACGCGACGTATGGTCTCTTCAAGTGAGCCCACAAGGCAAATCCCTGGTCACAGGCTCGGCGGACAAGACAGCCAAATTATGGGAGTTCAAGGTGATTCAGGAGGAAGTTTTGGGGACAAATCGGAAGAATCCGAAATTGACACTCGTGCCATTCAAGACGCTGAAAGTGGCAGACGACATTTTATGTGTTCGGTTTTCTCCCGATGAGAAACTACTCGCGGTGAGCACGCTTGACAGCACAGTCAAAGTGTTCTTCGCGGACTCACTCAAGCTCTTCTTGACGTTATATGGTCACAAGCTTCCAGTGCTGAGCATGGATATCAGCTATGACAGCAAGCTCATCGTGACGTCGAGCGCAGACAAGAACGTCCGAGTCTGGGGATTGGACTTTGGGGACTGTCACAAAGCCTTCTTTGCACACCAGGACAGCATCCTTTCGGTTGTCTTTGTGCCCCACAACAACGAAGGGAACGGACATCACTTCTTCTCGGCATCAAAGGACAAGATCATCAAGTACTACGACGCCGACAAATTCGAGCAGATCCAAAAAGTGGATGGCCACCACGGAGAAATCTGGGCGCTCGCAATCGCGAACTCGGGAGATTTCTTGGTCAGCGCGAGTCACGACAAGAGCATCCGGATGTGGCAGCAGACGGACGAACAGATCTTCCTAGAGGAAGAGCGAGAAAAGGAGCTGGAGGAACTGTACGAAAACACTCTGATCACGTCGCTCGAAAACGACGCCGATCACGATCAACAAGTCGGTGGGGACGGGGATGGACCAGAGGCAACGGCGGCCGGGAAACAAAGTGCGCAGACGTTGATGGCCGGCGAGAAGATCACCGAGGCGCTGGAACTAGGTTTGGAGGATGTCAAGGTGATGAGCAAATACGAGATTGCGAAGAAGCTCAACCCGAAGACGGCCGTGCCACCACGGGACCCCGTGTTCCTGGCCAACGACAACATCTCGGCGTCGGCTTACGTCCTCAACGTGGTGCAGCGCATCCCCGCTGCATCGCTGCAAGACGCACTGCTCGTGCTCTCGTTCTCGCAGCTGCCGGCCCTCTTCACCTTCCTGGAGATGTGGGCGGCCGAAGGCCGCAACGTGCCTCTCACATGCCGGATCTTGCTGTTCATGCTCAAGACGCACCAGAAGCAGATCGTCAGCGACAGCAGCGAGATGAGAACGACGTTGACGCGGGTGCGAGATAAACTCCGGAACACCGTTCAGCGGCAAAAGTACGATCTGGGCTTCAACCTGGCCGGGCTCAGGGTCTTGGGCCGCAGGATCCGTGAATCTGCTGAAACTGACTATGTGGACGAGGCAGCGACGACGCCGCCGCCGACGACGACGACCACTCGAGGCAAGAAGAGGGGATTCGTCACTGTTGCCTAGGACCTACTTAGGTCAAGAACTCGGTGCACCGGCGACACGCGCACTACTGCACTACTGCACTACTACTACGATCACTTTCCCACCTCGATAGGTAGAGAAAAACCTTGATAGAGCCACGTCCGTTTTTTTACATAAGAGGGCACAAACCTTTTTGTTCCCATTGACCGACGTTTTTTTCCCGTTCGCTTTGCTTTTCCTTTCCACACATGGCCCCTTGGCAAAACTCTATCAGAATGACCTTGGCCGAGTCTTTTGATAGCTTGACAGTGGAAAAAAAGGGTGCGTCAAGATTCAAAGCATGCGCCCGACCGACCGACCGAAGGACCGCACATGCTTTCTTGAGAATGTGTGTTTTCGGCCGAGTAGAGTTTACGGCGAGGCTTGAAGGCTCTTCTGGTTACACTTTTCTGCATTGTCAAAAGGGGGTTTCGACGCCGATCACGTACGGAGCATGTACCTATTTGACTAGCCGTCGGTAGAAAGGTAGTTTCTACTCCGTATATAGTCAACCCGATCGCTCGGGAGACCCGATCGGGACTTGGACAGGTTTAATTCTCCGTTGTCAGGTGGGCGGTGGAAAGTGAATCGGCCTCCTGACGCACGGCAAACTTGGATTAGATCGGGTCGTCTTGCCGCTGGGCCATGCATGGAGATGTCAGGCAGTGGCATTGGATGATTATGAGTTTTGGTTGTGATTGTCATCATGATAATTATGACCATAACTGGCCAATAAAGCAGGACCGGGGAGAAATGGCCAAGATGTGAGTTTTTCCGTCTCTGATCGCTGGATGCAGAGGCTGGAGAAACGCGGTCCTGCGACGACCTTCCAAGTCTGGACAGACTACCTGTGTTGATGACGTGAGTGCAAGGTGCAAGATCCTCTCTTACTTAGGCTCCCAAGTAGGCTCCCAAGTCCGCCTAGTTGGCCGACAACCAAGTGCCTAGATACGGAGTAATTAGATGGGTATATTCCTTGGGGAGAAGAAGAGGCGAAAGGCCGTGCACTCGGATCCCACGTGCCCTGGGATGATGGTAGAGCAGCTTTGACCATGGCCCAGATGATCAGGCACACGAGGGAAATGACATGTTTGCGGTGATGGAAAATGAAATCGAAAGACGACAATGATGATAAATGTGTGTGTGTGTGTGGGCGTGGAGGTGAGATATGGTGGCTTGGGGCCATGGCGGTTGGTTGGAGCGGGAAGAGGAAACTCTATGCATGCGGCCGGAATAGGCAGTCACTGTGGATGAGAGGAACGACGACAGAAAGTTTCCTGATCTGTTGTTCGACGGAGATAGAGTTTCAGCGGTCCGTGGATAGACAGAGGTAGAACCAGAAACGCATTGATAGGTTCCAGAGTCCCAAACGTCGGGTGTGCTGTAGTAATTGAGTCAGACGGGCACACGGGCTCTCGTGGCTGCGCTATCTCAGCGCCTGGACCAGCAGCCATAACAGGAAACCGGGCACAGACGCTGGCAGGGTAGGTATGGGTTTGTGTTTGAAAGAAGATTCATGAAGGATGGTGATGCACGGCAGGGTGAAGATGAGGCTGCAGCATCTGCGTCGGAGAGAAGCCAGTAGGCTGCTCGTTGTTGAATTAGTATACATACAGTTAGGTGAATGTGGACCTCTCTGAATGCGCTACAGGCATTCGGTTGTTAGTGAGTACTCCGTACATAGGTCGACAGTAGTAAACTACCAAATAGAGACAAACTGGGTTGAAGAAACGAGGTCTAGACGTTATAGACTCGCTTAAGCAATCGGGGCCAATGGAGGGCCGAGGGGGCATCAACAACCCCCTGGAAGGTGGGTGTGACCCTGGACCCAAAGGCCTGGGGCATGGCCGCAGGGGCAGCTGGCACCTGGAACCTGGCACCTGGAACCTGGAACCTGGGAACTGGGAGCTGGGACCTCAGTGCTGGGTCCATGGCTTTCCCCGGGAACTCGAGCAAACTGAATTGTCGGGACGGTGTAGGCAGTGTGGTTGGTTCACGGCCGGCGCCGCTACGCTGTTAGGCGGCTGTCATGCATATAACGGGTCAACAGGATAACGCCTCCAGGCCAATCTGCCATGGTCCATGATGCACCCACGGCACCTCCATCATCACTCCACAAGGGTTAGTGTCAGTTTGGCCGTGCACGCCGTGTCCACCGTTTGTGTCTTTTTCAGCTTTGGATTCCATTTTGAGATTTGCAAATGAGCACTGGCAGAGTCCGATCCGAGTCCTGACAGTTCTGGAACCCTGTCTCCGTTCAAGAGTCATTCCACAGGGCGGTGGAGGGCACGAGGGGTACCCAGTCACCCAGTTAGAGCGGGTGGCTGGCTCTGTCTGCGTCGGCCGTTTAACGACTCGTGACCACTGCCAGTTGTCAACTTGTCACTGATTGTGGCCGACTGGGTAATACTACGGAGTACTCGTCGGCTAGGTATGCAGTTCCTTGCTGTACTCCGTAGTCCATACTCTGTGGTCACTTGTAGTTAGTGTATTCCGCCGCGGAGATGCTCGACCCTTTGAGGAACCTATCACTGCTAAGTTCTGGCACTGCCGATACGGTCTAGTGTCAGACATGTCATCGCCTAATGGCTATCAGCCAGCTGGAAACAAAAGACAGAAAGCCGGTAGCGGGTAGCGGGTATGCAGCAGCTTTGCATCTTGGTGCATGGATGGTGAGGACTCTGGGAGTGTCTAGTTGGTGGTCTGGAATGATCTGCCGTATGGATCAATTCTAGACTCGGGACTTGGGAAGATGGTGATGGTGGAAGAGATCTGGGGAATCGGTAACCGTTGGTAATAGTGTTTGTTGTCTGTTGAAGGCCCGCGGGAGAGTTTTGAAGCACCAAAGCCTAAGGACTTTTACTTGGGAAGTTACTCCGTACGGAGGAGTCTCCATAGTCCCTACTTGTCGCTTGGTGCCTGTTGCCTATAAGTGCCTACAATTCGCATGCTAAGCACGTGGCTGGGTACCTAGGTAGGTACGGCGTGGGACGGATAGAGATACGCTGGACGATATGAGCAAGCGGACATACAGAGTACGTGAGAGTACTAACGACTAACTACTACCGAGTAGTAGCAAGTAGAAAGCTACTAATAGTTAGTCAACTACTAAGTACTAGGTACCGAAGTACTCCGAATTTCGGTACATCAAGTACTACTCCGTACCTACTGGAACTCAAGAGTGTCGAACACGGAATATTTCAACCCTCTGGCTGTTGATATCGTCAGACAACTAATTAGTACGTTGGGTGTCAATTCCCAATTGCGGTCTGCAAGGTGTCAGACCCTCATGGCCCTATACTGCCGGATTCACGGATGTAGCGTTCCAAAATCAGCGTCTCATACGCTCCTTCTTGCCCTTTTTCCTTTGTCGCCTGGATCCGAGACAAGTCACAGTATATCCTGGGGGTCGGAAGTGCAGACATCTGTTCCGGAATGCTCGTTTGACTAGTCTATGGTGGCAAGACTTGGGAGGCTGTGTATTGTGGCCATTTGGCGAAGAAGTGCTAGGCAGTGGTCGCAGTGGTCGCAGTGGTCGCAGTAGTAAGAGAGACCACGACGCGAGGCTTTGGTGAAATGAATGACCAAGATGGCAATTAATGCGCCGTGGTGTTTGCTTCTGGGACTGGGGACTGGGGACTGTGGACTGTGGACTGTGGACTGTGGACTGGGGCCCAAGAGCCTTGGGCTAGGACTAGTTAGAGCCTAACTATGTATGTACAGCCGTAGAGTAGAAGAGCGATCACCAGGACAGGCGGTCTCGTTTCAAGATCCATTGGGGACAATTGCGATCAATCGGCTTTTGCGTGTGATGCATCCACCTTGCCTTTTGAGGAGCAGGAACAGCAGGCTACTTGGCACTATTCTCTATTATTACAACATGGTCGTTAATCTGCCACGCTTGAGTCTTGAGTTGGACCTGTCGACAGGCGACAGGCGACAGGCTACAGGGGACAGGATTCAGGATTTAGCGCATTAGGCACCAACCCAGTTCCGAAGTACAGTAGCCTCTCATCTCTGCAGTAGGCATCTACCGAGTACTTGAGTATTAAGTGGCCTCTAGGTAGTTAGTAGGCGAATAGCCCCCAGCTGGTTTCCAACTACGGGGGTGATGGGCGTCAATTGGTCACGCCTGAGGGTAGGCCCCCTCGGGCTCTATTGGCCATGACCCATGACGGTCTACCGTCTAACTAGGTAACTCACTAGGTAACTCACTAGGTAACTCACTAGGTAACTCACTAGGTAACTAACTAGGTAACTAACGAGGTCGTTAGTACTGGATACCTAGTTAACTACCGAGTACCATCTCACGTGAACCTTTTCATCAGCCTTAACTCTTGACTCCTCCCTCGATCGCATCGCTTCCAGGCTCGTGTTCGCCTGTTTAGCTCCCGCCTTGTTGGACGATGCCATGATTCTCTATTCTCAGGACGTGCTCCTCAAGCTACGACACAACCAGCGTAGCATCCAAAAAAAAAAAACCCAAAACTTCGGTGTTCAAGTCGGATCGCCCACTCTCGCCAGTTGTGACGCATGGGCATGGGCAAAGAGCCCTGAGCTTTGGGTCATGGGCAGCGAGCAAGAGGCAATGAGGGGGCACGAGCACGGTAGACCACGGCAGACCACGTCCAGCCAAGAACGACGCCCGGACGATGAATATCCCTTAACGGCAGGTCGATGCATTTTTGTCCTGTGCGTTGAAACTTTGGAATCGCTGGAATCTTTTGACTTTTGCGCACCAACCCTACTGCCACTGTGGCATCTTGACTACTAGGTACATACCTGGTAGCCGGGAATTGGTACTCTTTCCCACTTCCACCGCCCGTCCACGTTTTGATCAATCTTGATTCTTTGACTAGCCGACGCCAGTGCACTGGTTCAGGGGCGAGTAGTCAATGGCCAGTGCGCCTCGTCGAGGTATCACCGTGCCAGTACAGTACTCAGTCCTCCGTAGTAGCCTAGTAGCCTAGTAGGATGTATCCTGGTCACTGTTCAGTTGTATGTCGTAGGATTCTTGCCCTGCCGGCCGTATTATCGGAATGTCCTCTGCAAGGCTTGGTAGTGGATGCCCTCCTTAGTACCTAGGTAGTTAGCAGGGGCTCGGTCACCAAGACTTTGCCAAGAGATTACGAGTTCGTCCTTTTGGAGTTACCTAGGTAGGTAGGTGGGCAAAGACTGTGTGAGTGTGGCTCTGGGGATCTGCAGTCCAAGTTCTATCCTTCTCCGATCACAGTCTCAACAACTCATATTGGCCAGTGCTTTTCCTTTCAAACGATAAATGATCAATGATACGAAGGAGGAAAACATGCTATGGAAAAGCAAAGCCAAGGCCGGAGTTCAAGGAAGTGTTTGGCATGCACAACCGGTACAGCCGAACGACCATGCGGCCAAATAGGCATGACAGGCCAAGTACGACATCTTAAAACGCCTTGGACATGATTCTTGCACATGATTCAAGACTCAACAATGGTGGATCGAGGATCTGCCCGAACCAAAGTTTTGCAAACTCTGTTCATGGCCGAACAAGGTCAAGTGGGTGAGAGGGGCGCTGAGAGGGAACCAGGGAGCCCGGGAAGAACTACCTTGGTCAGGTGGCGCACTAACTAATTAGGTGGGAACTACGAGGGGCTTGGGACCTCTGGGCAGTACTCGGTAGGTACTGTAGGTCACTGTACTCCGTCCTGAGGAGGTACTGCTCCGTAGGTACTGTCCTGTAGCCTCGGGTGTGGCCCATGCCCATTCAGGAGGAGTCATGGGCCATGGCTGACAATTTCCCCAGGCGTGCCAGGGCAGCTTGTCTTGGCTATGGTCATGCCTGTTTTGAACCTCGAACAGGTGCCCCAGAAGGTGTAAATGCATGCGAAATGGAGGCGACATGGCACGCCTACGCCTACACCTACGCCTACGCTTACAGTACGAATGCCCTCGCCGGCCTTCTCTGGCTTCCCATGTCCACTTTGGCCGCGAATTGGCCAAATGCGTCGTTTCGGGCGACCCGCTAAACACTTAAGCGTGTCAGCCTACTTGACCACCTCAACTACGGAGTACGGAGCAGTTGGTCTTGGGCTCCACTTGGTTGCTTGGTGCTGTTGTTGCTGCTGCTGCTGCTGCTGACATGTTAGATCTGAACGAGATCGCGATCCCGGTCACACTTTGCCTGATTCGCTACATCAACAGCCTGCAGGAGCCTGCATCAAGCCCACAACCGCCCACAACAGCCTAAAGGAGCCTAAGGGCCTAAGGAACCCCCCAGTCGGCCTCTAGCAAGCCTCCAACTGCCCCCGCTGACCTCTAACTGGCCTCTAACTGTCTTCTAACCTGGCCCAAAATCTCCCCGCCGAGTCTCATCGTCGAATCAGTCGACTGCACCAGACAATCCAACGGTCAAAACGCTCCGGCCGCAGAGCCGTGAAACCTCGCAATTTTAGTTCCTGACCGTTTGACGTGAAAATCCAGATTCCCACCAGTCAACTTCCAAGCCACCCACGCCCACCCTACAGTACAATCCTCCGTACTCTCTGCATCTCATCGACCATCGACCGAACAGCAGTCCATCTTCCGACTCGCATCTTGGCCCACACACATCCAAACACGACCACACTACTCCGAACAGTATCCCGTACTCCCATGTACTCCCACGACTCCGTAGATACCTATTATCTACACACTACCACATACTCCAGACCGAGTACGGACAACGGTGGACTGGGATACTGGGAGCACTATCGACCTACGACTTGCTAGTCAGCAGCTACATCAGGCCCTAGCTGATAACTACCATCGACCATCGACCAACTACCTCGCTGATGGGTCTACCGAACATCATCCCTCCTCGATCAAAGAATTCCCGGATCATCAAGCTCGCCTTCAACTTCCGAGGACCCCATGCCATCAAGGGACAGGATCCAGGTATGATTATGAACCAGGGCAATCATGTAGGCTTCGTGGCTGCCCAGTACTTCCCATCTTCATTAGCCCATGATTGGTTGGTTGATGGATCGGATCTGATCGCATCGCTGGTACTTGATAGTGCAAAGGGTCAAAACAAGGCTCGCCGTCACTACGCGAGTAATGTTATCCTTGAATACCATCCCGATCCATTCTGCAGATGTTCAGGCTGGAAAGGATCGGTGAGATCGGCTTCTACCAAGGAAAAAACTGGCCTTGGTCTGACACAATCTTTCTGCCCAGTTGGGTTAGTGGCCCAGGGGTCAAAGGCGAGCAGTCGACTCGTTTCTTAGGCGCGATCCAGCAATGTGGTCGACATGTCACCATCAGTGTCTGGGCGTCAAAGCCCGGGCCCTCCCCTCGGCCGTCGAGCAGCTCCATCGTGTCCATCGTGTCCATCATGTCTCCGTAACGTGAAGTGGTGACAAAGTTCAACTGTGTGAGCATGATACACTCGGTGACGCTGAAAGCTACGCACGAGCCTCCGAGGGCCAGAGGGTTGGAAAGGCTAGACGGCTAGAGGTCAGAGGCCAGAGGGCCCGAGAGCCCCAGTGGTGCAGGGGTGAATTTGTCAATTATGCTTTTCTATCTTGACACCGACCCGCTCGACGAGGGGGTATCCCTGCCCGCAGATCGATCCAGTGGATCCCTGCTCCCCTGCTCCCCTGCTCCCCTGCTCCCCTGCTCCCCTGCTCTCTGGCGACCCTGCTGCTCTCGAGTCTCTCTGCTCTTTGCACTCTGCCCTCTGCCCTCTGCTCCCTGCTCTCTGGCATCCTGGCACCACTCGAGAGCCTCCGGAACCTGAAGTTCTTTTTTCTGGCTGCTTCAGAAAGCCCTACCATGGCCGAGGGCCTCCCAAGGTCCCAAACTCACCACAAAAACTCTCAACACCACCTTGACCACCATGACCATCCTCTAAACCGGCTAGCCCTCAGGAGCACTTCCTAGACTTTTGCCTGACCGACGATTTGACTTTGCCGTGTCACTACTGTACGGAGTACCGAGGACTGACTAGCAAGCATACTGTACCAACACTCTTTCGCTGGCAACCCGCCGGCCGGCGATGGCGTTGGCTTTCCCACTCCGCTAAACTCCTGTCGACATGACAGGGTCATGGTCTCCTGTGCTTGCTCGGCTCCTTGTGGGTGCCATGGGCCATACTTGGAAGATGGAGTTCAAACGTTCTCACAATTTGGTCTACCTTTCCCAAAAAGGTCGTCGACTTCTCATGTAGGCTTTCCAGTGCGCGATACTAGCTCGTGCATCAGCGCCTCTTTTCTTGTCTTGCTATACCCACCTCTAGCCAGAAATATGCCATGTCCCCATCTTCCACTTCATCGTTTTCAAAGACATGCCAATCATTACATTTCCTTCAAGAACCCGCCTCAGCCTCTGTCTCCCAAGCTGTGACTCCCTGATCAACATTCACCAACGTATCAACCGCCAACAAACCCTTTGGCTCTAAAAGTATATCACGTCAACATCAGCCAACCATTCCACCCTCTGGCCCTTGTGTCTTTGCTCAGCTTGTCTGACCACTTTTACTCTCTGTTATTTCTGCAACTTGACCGAACCGCCATCCTGGTACGCCAACAAAACTACTTTCTTCGCCGTGGATTATTGGTACACTACTATTCTGTTCACGTCTTTCAAGCCAACTCTGCTGCTGGGAAAAATCTGTTCCTTTTCCTCACAGCATACGTTACCGCACATCGTCTTCATCAACCTTGCACTCACAAACGTCTTTCCGGCTTCCATTTCTATCTCACATCATGTCACGCTCAAGCCGTCGAGGGCCCTGGCTGCCTGAGGAGGATGGCACTTTACTCCATCTTGTTCGAACACAAGGTCCAAACAACTGGGTGAGGATATCACAACATATGCAACATCGCTCTCCCAAGCAATGTCGAGAGCGATACCATCAGAATTTGAAACCCACCTTGAACCATGAGCCCATTTCTTCCGAGGAAGGTGAGCAGATAGAACGTCTGGTGCAGGAAATGGGAAAGAGGTGGGCCGAGATTGCAAGACGCCTAGGCAACCGCAGCGACAACGCCGTCAAGAACTGGTGGAATGGCAGCATGAATCGTCGAAAGAGGAACCCTGCTCCCACCGCTGGTGCTTCCAAGTCGGTGGGATATCGAAGTCAGCCTGTCCCCGCATCTCATTCGCACCGACCTATGTACCATCACGATATCTCTTCATCACCACGAGATGCGTTTCCCCTACCTACTCTCTCCCCTCGCCCTTTCAGAGACCCGGTAGCACCGGCAGTTTACCTGGTTATCCCAAGTTAAATGTTGAATCGACCTACGATACCGTGCCACCTACAAGTCGCGCGAGTCACCAAAACTACGCCGGCCCAACACCTTCATACATGGCCGAAGACGCTCCTTTTGAACCAAAACGCAGACCTGTCTCGCCACTGTTCCAAACCAGTCAACCTACGGTGCCTTCATTGTCCCGTTTTCGTGGTAGCGATGTTGATACTTATCGGCTACCGCCTATTCACTACCAAGAACAGCCTGCGCTATCTCCCGCTGGAACGGATGATTCGCGGGCTTCGTCTGCACAGCAAGCCCCATCGTTGATCTCGGATAACCAGTCCAACTGCTCGATATCACCAAAGACTATTCCATCACCACGACCGGAGTTGCGTGCGTCTCGAGGTTATCCGAGTCAGCTGTGGCACGAGTTGCCGCATCCATACGCCATGCGCCGCCATTCGGACGCATTTCAAACCCCAGACTTACCGCTGCGCGGTCCTACAGTCCGACCCATCCAGACCTCGGGCTGGAGGCTCGTGGTCAGCAGCAAGGTTTCACGCGGGAAAAAGATACTCGTATGACGGTTTCAAGCCTCCTCGGCTGATGGTTCTAGAAACTTGAATATGGAATATGAAACGCACGCCTATACCCATAAAGGCGGCGAGACAGACGATCTGAGTTCTAACATATCTATTTTAGGAAGGCAATAAAGGCCTATCCCGCGACCATGAGCCGCATGTAGCTCTGTACGGCATTACGCGAGGGACAGAGCCGAGACGGCTACGACTCTTTGAGTTTCAGATTTGCGAGATCCTTGAACTCCATTGTATCATAACAAAACCGCTAGCAGCAAGCCCGTTGTATGAGGTTGTTTGTTTGTTCTTTTTTTAGGAATTTCTCTGATGGCTTTGCATTTTTGTTTTAAACGATACCCCCACCACAGTCGGATATGGGTGGAATGATGGGGTACCTTTCTGGACTACCTGGCGTTTTGCTGCTTGCATAGGTCAGGCCTGAATCGCTTCCACGATCAGACCTTGGCAGAAGATATTGAAAGAGACCTGATCAGTGGGCGGCATGTAATGAGTTTGGTGTTGGCCGAGAGCGCCACACACAGGAGAGACATAACCAGCAATACCGCTGTTTGAGGGCTACGAGCCGACAGAAAGCATGTACGAACAGATTACCTAGTAATGACAACCCAAATAATATTGTTAGCATGATGCCACGCCACTTGAATGAGACACCTTCGGTTCAATTTGCCCACTCCTATAGACACGGGAGGGAGATTCTGACATTCATTTGAGTATCCGACTGTAGCATTTGGCGCCAACTATCTAAGCTAATCCAAGTCACTCGATGGCGTTACGGTCAGTCTCCTTTCCGGGAAACGACTTGTGATTTTCAGCCCCGGGTAGAAAAAAGATCTGCTTCGGGTGATGGTTCGGGCCGTGGGAGAAAGAGATTTGACAGTGGAAAGACCATGTTTGCGCACGGTATGGTGTTCACGTCAGAGGTCATGACAGTAAAGTTTTTTTTTCCCATATGCAATCACACCGACGACAGACTATGGAGCAAAAGAGTTGAGTTCTGTCACTGCAAAATGTGAGTGACAGACAAGTTCGTTGGTTTCCTGTCGTCCATCGAACTTGTCTTCGGGGTCATTTTTGGGGAGGGGGAAGGGGGCCTGTCACAACCCATCATGTGGACTTGTCCTCGGAACACACTCTGGTAGCACTAACTAGTTATTAGTTAACTGTAATGAGATGAGCGACGTAGGCAACTTTGAGGAGGACCTGAGGTAGCAGCAGCAGCAGCAGCAGCAGCAGCCAGCAGTTGGTTGGGTACCATACCTAGCCGGTAAAGTGTGTTCACGTCTTTTTTCCAGGACAGCTGAGAGGCTGACGAGTGACCAATGAGGCACGCGAAAAAAAGGGGCTTATCACGACGCCAAGGCCCTTGCCCACACAAAGCCAAACCCCACCAACCTTGGGCAGTTTTTGTGATCCCAGAGATGGGGATTTCGTCCCAGATCGCCAAGTTACACTACCGCTCTCAAATCTCGGTCTATGCATCAAACCAAATGCCAGAATGCCAGAATGCCAGAATGCCAGACTGTGTTGGCATGGGCCCTGGCCTCGCAGGCCTTTTGGACCCAGATGTACGTGCGTGCATACAGATCTGGGCCAATGTGGGCAACTCAACGACTTGTACAAACCGAGTCTTGCAGGCGGTTTTTCAATTTCTTCCATCTTAGACTACTAAAGATCCAACAAAATCCATGCACCTGAGGATCATGCATTATTCGCGTTGCGTGTCCGGCACCATTTTGAGCGGTCTGGGACGGGATATCATGATTCATCCGCAGGCCTAGCACGTTGCATGTTTTTTTTTGGCATCTTTGCCCTTTTTCAAAGCCGGGATGCCACCCATCGATTCATTCTCGTTTTACCCGCCCGCCATGATCCATGCCCCCTAGTTCCGAGGCTGGCTTACGTTTTGCTGCCAGATCTTGCGCTACCGGCTGTCCGACCACATCGGAAGACTAAGCTACAACAAACCTACAGAACATGTACTTAGCGTTGACAAGTGATTGCTTTTCGTCTGGCCCGAACACATTTCGAAATGATCCCTCCAAGCCCCTGATCTTCACTCGTGTCCGCCTAATGCCGTGAGGTGCGGCTCGCACGGGCCTTTACACAATTTGCTTCGGTGATGCATCGGACTTCCAGAATGCTGTGTCAGGTCCGATGCAACCGTGTGGGCCTTTCAATAACGCCCACATTCACGTACAGAATGCACAGTGCTGCTGCCTCGAACATACTTATTTTACAACACAGCACGTACGAGTTTGAGTCCGAGCAAGGAGGAAGACGAGGATACGTGTGTTGGTGGGTGGTGGTGGGGCTCCGGGAACGGGACAACTCCTGATGTCAGACATGGCATTTGAGATGGAGTCGGATGATTCTTTTCGCCTAGCTGGCTGATCCGGCTCGCTTGTGGTCGAATCGCTTTCCAGACCGTTGGAGGGGGGCGCCGCTCTAGCAGGGTTGATCGTCCCTGTCCTTGCCTGTCCTTTTCCCGTCCACACTAAGCCTGAACGAGGTCAATTACGAATTCCTTGGTCGATTTGTGGTCCTCCCGCACTCGCTTGCCAAGCAGCAAATGGCGTTGCCAGTACCAACTTGGCACTAATAAGTTGGATCGGGAACAGGGTCAACCAAATCTTTCCCCTTTGGCTTGGATTCTTGCATGAAGATCATAGTGGAATTAATTGTCATGATCCCCCATCGCGGCGCCTCGGCGGGTCAAGAAGCTTGAAGAAACCTGTATGCAACGCAGCTGTGACTGTTTGGATACACGCCATCATACCCGATCGGTGCCAAGAAACCGCCTCAAGAAACGTGAAGGAAGAGACGGCCGCTGAAGCGACGTAAATCGCATGAAACAAATCAACGTTTGAAAGCCATGGCTTTTGCGCCATTACTATTTAAAGAATTTCGACACTCGCGAGTTCCTTCCGGGTCTGATGGGAACCGGCCGAGAGCCTGACATTGTTGTTATGTCTTCGGCAACAATGAACACAGCCATGCTTCATGTTAGTCGAGTCATGTTTGTAACATCTAAGTCTCATTTCCGTATCAAGAGGATAACGAGAGAGGCCAAGTTCCAGACACTCTAGCTGCGTCGATCGTCGACAATCATGAGCAGTTTTACTCCTCGGACGATCACTGTAGGTATATGGTATAGTATACGCAGGTGATCACCAGTACAATGATACAACGATCCACAACGCCAGGGAAAATATGGAGGCTGTTGAGCCTGACGTTCATGACACCAATATTGTCAGACATTGGAATATCCACGCCACGCATTGCTATGGCTAGTGCAGCCAGAAAAGACCCAAGATTAGCGGTGGACTCTGGCCCTACTCGGCACTGCACAAGCAAAGCACCAGAGATGTTCACTTGCCGTGATTTAACAATACTACAGTCCAACTCTCGAGCCAGCGTGGCGTCTTTTGACTATCCGGTATATTTTGGCAGGTCCAGTCACTTGAAATCATACGAGTCATGTTGTGTGCTTGGTTGGGGGTATATAAGGCTTCATTGCTATAGATAGCCTAAAGGTGGTAATCTTGACTAGCAGCATCGACCATTGCCTGTGTGGCGTCGTGGCAGATCAGGCGGTTGGCAGGTGGCCGAACTTTGCGACTTGATTTTCTACCCAACGGGTGCAAGTCTGTCCTGGCAGAGGCTCCGACTTGCCGTTGTCGCGTTTCACCAGTGAACAATGACCAGCGATGGTATCATGTATTCCGGATGTGCTGCGCCCAGCGCGCGTGATGTTAGCGACAATTTGAGACGCACCACTCAGACTTGTTGTGTGCGCGCAATAGACCAGCATGAATGTCATTTGCCATGCACCTTTCTCAACAAGTCTTCTTGCAAATTTGCAAATGTATCCACCCGACTCAGTCTTGGTCAGGCAATAATACGTCAATAAGAGCAAGTGGTGGGAAATCATTGTCCAGGCCCTAGGCTTTCGAGCGCCTTTAGTGTGTTTGGGGATCGGGGTGATGCTTGTCAAGTTCGTTACAGCATAACAAAGTAATAAGCCAGTGCAAGCCAAAGCCAGCAGGCCAACTTCCAAGGTACGGTACTGTGAGTACCTGCCGTACCTGCCAACCTGGTGAACTGAACAGACACAACAGGCAGGAGCCACTGGCTGCGTTGCGTTGCACCTGCACCTGCACCTGCAACTGCACGCAAGTCGGAAGTCGCAACTCGCAACTCGACACAAAGTCGAACCTCCGCTCCTGCCTCTTCAGGCCTGGCTTCATTGCCATCTCAACCTGCGAATCTCGAGGCAATTTTTCATTCTACACACGCACACATGCAAACTAGCACAACCACTGAGCACAGGGTCCTCCCTACACACCAGCGATTTGTTTGTGCAGTGTGAAACTGGCAACCTGCAGCATAACATAACGTCGTTGTGATTATGTCTGTCGATCGTCGACACCTATTTCAGCCTACATGCACCTCTCCATTCATGATTTGTGGGGACTCGACCGCAGGGATCCCAGCCGCGATACGAGGACAATTCGGATCCTAGCCTATTCTTCATTCCCTCCTTCTCTGCGATTCTTGTTACATCTTGTCCAGACTCAACATCAAGTCTCGAGTCTCGATTCAAAGCCACCCCCTCCCGTCCTAACTAGTCACCTCGACCCTGTCCCAGTTAGTCTCAGCTCCCCCACACCCGACTACTTCCACATCCTTGGGCCTGCTTGGAGTCCTGGACCTTGATCTGAGGTCCATTTGATCATGCTCCATGCTCCTATTGGGCCATAAAACTCCTAAGAGGACCGACCAAGCGGTCCCACACCTGCTAAGCACTTTGCTGACGACGTGCCACAATCACATTACAGTACCTATTATGAAAGATCCTTCTTGACTCCCTGGAAAAGGGCATTCTTTACCGGACCTTATTGCCTATCGCCATTCACCTCGAATCCAGCTAGGCAATCTTACCGGCGTCTCGCCGTTAGGCTGTTGACCTGAAATGCCTGCCTGGTCTAAAGACATGCTGTCAAGCCGTGTCCATCTCGCCTCTCGTTAGGCATGGAAACAGATTGACCTGGGCAGAGTGCTTCTTCCAATAGAAATGTCAATCATAGCCACACAAACAAATCACAAGGCGTTCTAGGTGCCCGGTATACCTTGGTTCCTGAAGTCACAGTAGATGACAGTAGATGTCTGTTGGGCATCCTATTTCGCTCAGATCAATGATTGCACACCTCTTGAAGGTGATGAATGGCAAGGTCGCGTTCGTCACAGAGTGTGCATATGCCCGAGCATCCGAATCCACCACATTTCCGGGAAATACTGGTCAGAACTATCATGGGCCCTCTGCATCGAGCTTAAACCATCTGGCCACAATACTGGCCGGACGAAAATTGGCCAGTGTGACCGGCAGAATCTCAATCACTTTCGCTTCTCATCGGGTCCTGGAGTTCTGGCCTACCAACATGGCGGGCTCAAGGGTCATTGTTGCCCACTTGAAGGTGCAGCTGGCATTCAAGCGCCAATTGACCTTGGTGGGCAAGCATAGTACCTGTGTAAGCAGGTCAGAGTCTCATGCCGACGGCAGCTAGATCGACAAAAGTATCGCCAATCTAGCAGTTTCAAGGATGTCCACCCCACTTCTTACTGTGTGTCGTGCTGCGGTTCGTGCCATTTGTTGCACTTTTCACAATTTTCTGTACTTTAGTTCGCTGTGGTCTCCTCCTCAGATCGTCGATTGCTTGCCCGGTTCAACTTGCAATGCCCATGAACGTCTTACCTTAGGCTGGCTGTTGCCATCTTTTGGTCGATTTAGCTCACAAGAGATGCGCAGACAAGACAAGCCACCATACGGAGCCTGCAGGACGTTGGGAAATCGTGCCAGGTTGATGCAGCCTGTCCATGCACTCAAGCTCGTCGCTACAGGCTATTGACACAACGAAAGGGTTGTGCAAAGGACAAATGCCATCTCATAGGCCGTTGCTCTTGAGGAGTCTGGAATCAAGGCTCGAACAATCAACGGGTCTTACCGTGGACTTTTCGGCGTTGACCTTGTTCAGTTTCCATTCTCTGAGTCTTCAGGCAATTCCCCACGCACATCGACACTGGGCTTTTCACCCGAACACCAATCCCAACGTCCGAAAGAGAACTTCGGAAGACAGGGGGCTATCCACCACCTGAAGGTCTGAATGTATCAGCAGAAGCAGAACTTCAAAGGCTTCCTAACACTCTGGTTAGAAGACGCTTAGCCTGGAATAAAATCAAGGATTCCCCACTACGCTCAATGCGACTCAGCCACAGTTGAGCCCTATACCTGAACGATGATCATTCCGTGACCGAACACTTGAAAGCGCGCAAACATACAATTATTTCTCTCATCATTTCGAGTCCCAAGAGGTGGTCTTAGAATAAAGTGGGGATGAAGCGAGTCAAGATAAGCGACCGTCGTGCCGTTAGTCTCAACTCACGCTGACCGGAGGCGGACGAGCGATTCGAGGTGTTGCTTTTAGTGCATTTTGGAGTCGCGAGTCACGATACTTAGGCCGGCAAAGTCTGTTCAGTGTTGATTGGGCGGCCTACCTAGGCAATAACGAAAAGCTGTAATAGGTGGTAATCAAAGATTCAAGATGTGCCCTTTGCCATTACACCATCATTTGATGATGAGTTGGCCGCATCGATAGTTTGTCCACGAGACCCCACAACCAAGGTGATCCATTCTTGAACGAACTCTTTCTGGATTTATCGCCTTTTTCTCTGGTCTGACCAGAATCAATTCAAAAGCCATCATGCCGTGGGCTCCGTGGCGATGGCCTTGATGGTCAAGCGACACCTCTATTGCTGTTGAGAAGATGTCGAGCTAAATCGAGCTTCACGTACAACGCCACGCAATTTTAATTCTCCGAAAGCCCCAAACTCTCCATGTGAATCGTGAGGCATGGCGGATGTATTCACGCCACGCCTTGTCTCATGCCACTGATTCATGGACCTCCACAAAACCTTTATTCTGCCGTTTTTGACATCAACAAACACAAGAATCAATCCCATTTACCCCATTCATAGAGCCGTTTCAAGCCCATGGACCTGACTAGCACACAACGATCTTCCCTTCCTCGCTACTCCTTACTTCTTCACCAAGACACCCTGGTCCTGGTTGACTGCTATTTTCGTGGCACCAAGCTCCTCGGAGGAAGTACCGGAGAGTTTCGCTGCCAAAACTCTAAACTTGCTTGACACAAGATCGTCCCACGATATGGAGACATGTTGAGTTACGGAAATTAATCCTAGCAACAAGCCCTTCGAATCATCAGTGTATTTTGCCCTGCGTGGAATGTTTCATCTTCCAATATATCGGGAGGCTTTCGTTATTCCTGAGGCTAAAAATACATCGCGACAACCGCAAACCTAATCTCCACCTTCCTGCCACAACGCCGACCACGTCGTCGACACATTCACAACCGTCGGCACAAGACGACAAATATCAAAGTGGATATGTCTTCCTTCGTTTGCGAGATCTGAGTATGTGGACTACTGGGCGAGACAAGTCACACCAAAGGCAATTGTGTTTCTCCTTTCCACTTAGGTCCCATTGATACTTTACTTGACAACACTGGATTGGAGAAACCATGCCGGCGATGACATACAAACGGGGAATTTGCCTTTGAGGCACAACATGCGCGTAGCGGATCCCAATCAAACTGTTCAAGCCTCTCTCCCAGCTCCGCATTTGGGTCTAACATGACGGGCTCTTCCTGCCTATTACGATGCTACAGTACTACTCCAGGAGTCGCCGTCTCGTCGGTTTTCCGGTTTCGATATGCACATGCTAGGCAACCGGTGCGCAGCGGACATCATGATATCAGCTCGACCAAAAGTTGAAGCCGGAAATAGTCGGAGGGATCAGATGGTGCCTTGTCTCGTTCTTGGGTATTGACGCTCGGCAATATGACACTTTTCGCTAACCTCGTGTCGGCGTCCATGTGAAGGTGGTGAAGAGAAAATAGGTCAGGTCAAGGTCTGACGCACATGGGAAGTGCATACAGTAAGTGATGGACAGGAGTGTTCGACTCGCTAGGAAAGGGACAAATTCGGTCCCCCGACTCTCCATCTGACCAGTCTACTACTTTGGTGTCTTTCGGTAGCTTTGTGATAGTCGACAAAGGGAATCCTTCCAATGTCAAGGTCCGGAAACACAGATTGTGTGTCTTCTGTTTGCATTGCTGACCGACCGACCGATCACCAATTACTTTGTCACCACGGAAACCGCGTGAACGAGACGTTCTGCATTGTCATGAAGTAATAGCAGGCCAGCGCTAGCCTCCCTCCTTCCTCAAGCACTAGGTAGGTACACACTGGTGGTACAAGCCCAACACGATAGAATACCAGGAATTGATACATTCTCGTCTTGAAGACCACTACTCACTCAGTCAAGATCTCGACATACGCGATATCGTCTTCCGCACGCTCTGTCCTTGTATCCCGGCTTTGCGTGTTTCTTTACCTTTTTCTCCCGCCTCGGATACCTCGGACAGCTATCACGTCTACCACTACCAGTGCACTCATCCTTATTACCCCTTTCGCAACCCGGTTTCCCACGCGCCAGAGAGCTGAAGTCGATGTGAGGTGCAACACGTGATCCACTTGTCTGCATGCTTGCGAGTGACGACTGGATTCTGAAAGTCAGAGAGTGATGACCACAGGCGAGAGAATTGAAAATGGCTACCAGAGGTTTCGCAGGTAAGAGCAAGACATGGACATTCGAGCGACGTTTCTCCCACGTCCAGAAATCTTGCAAAGGATGTCTATCACTCGAACGAACATATCTAAGATATATGAATCCATATCCATGACGATCTTCCCTCCCTCCCAATATCGAAACCTTGCACCTCTCCTTGTGTCCCCTTATCTGCTCCGTTCGCCACTCGCATTCCCATCCCTATTCCCATGGGATAGATGGATGCTCCATCCATCCTTCCATCCTTCCTTCCTTCCGCTCTATATGATGACGCGAACCGTCTCCCAGCTCGGCCCTTTGCGGAACATTCATTCCTATCCTTTTCATTCTATTCCTCCCTTTTTCTCCTTGACCGGGAAGAAACCCCCGAAAGCAACGCCGACAATCCATCACGACACGGAACACGGAACATGGAACGTGGAACATGGAAGACGGAACACACAAGCAGCAAACGTCAAGCAGAAAGAAAAAGAAAAAGAAAAGGACAAGAAAAGAAGACGGTTTATATTCTCCCGACTATTTCCATCCATCGCATCCCATCGTATCGTATCGCTTGAACGCTCATCCGATAACAAAATGTAGTATGAGAAATAGCTGTAATAGTTGTAGTGGTAGTGGTGGTGGTAGTAGTAGTGTAGTAGTAGATGTAGGTATAGATATAGTCGTGACATGTCCTCCTAGAAGATAGAAGATAGAAGGATGAAGAAGATGAAGAAGATGAAGATGAAGAGGAAGAAGATCATGTCTCTTGAAAAGGACGCAAAGCGCACTCAATCTAGTGAAATAGACGCAGTATTCGCGACCTCGAGTTGGAAATCCCACACACCCATCGTTTATCATGTCATGAGATAGACTCCAAGCTTTGCAACGTCCCATAGCCTTGCCTTGCCTTGCCTTGCCCTGCCTTGCCTTCCGTGTCTCCCTGTCTGCGTGCCTGCGTGCCTGCGTGCACCTAGTCTGTGTATATTGTGTGTATGTTGTGTGTGAGAGAGCGAATCATCCGTCAAGGAGAGAGACGACCGGCGGCGGCATGCATCCTGCATCCTGCATTCGGTTGCACGCGATGATGACGGGACCATGATGAAGAAGAAGAAGAAGAAGGGGAAAAAAAGATGACGGTGATGATGAACCAGCCAGCCAGCCAGCATATGCATTCGCTCCATCGTTTAGCCTGCGTGCCTTCCTTCAGGCTTCAGGGTCGAAGGTGGGAAGTCTACCTACCTACCTACTTACCTACCTATCTCCCACCTTTCCCCTTGCGTCGTTGTACATGTTTGTGTTTCTTTTTCCCAGAAGCCGAAAACTTTCAAGTATTAAAATTGTACTTGTGCTATGCTCATCCTCCACGGGTCGAAAAATGGTATGATTTGGACCTGTAGCTGACTCATTTTTATATTGATAGCATTGAACTCCGATCTGCTTCGATGATCAAATCGGATCAACTCAGATCATCCTGGGCAATATAAGTTGCTTTCATAATTCGTCATCTTTCGTAGTTTCGTCAGCACGAAAACGGTGTTTTCGGCAATTATTGCAAATCTCATCTCGAACGACAACTAATGCATCACAACCAGATATCGCCACCTTCGCCCCTTTCCCATTTGTCCCAAGCTGACCAATACGCCCGCTCAACATCTCTGACCCAGCGCTCAGTGTCGAATAATCGACTGGTCCAACGCCCCTCCCACAGCATGCGCCTGAGATCCATTAATCTTCCCTTTCCATTCCCTAATTTTGTTCCAGTCCCAGGGTATCGAAGTCCTTTTGCCAGGTCACTAGCAGTGTCAACATATTCTCTCTCACTTCTGACCAGCAGATCAGAACGAGCTTCATCACCGGCTTTGCCGTCTGGTAATGCACTAGCAACAATGCTGCCAGCCATTCGACTGCACATCTTGTATTTCCACTTTCCCCACGTGACTATTGGAGTGCCTGACCAAACAACATCGGCTGCAGTAGTGTGAGCATTGCACTCTGGTGTGTCCAGAAAGAGATCTACCACTGACGCTCGGGTGATATGTGCTCCTTTGGCCGCGACATCAGTGAAGATTATCCTCTGGGCAACTTCTGGACCAGCCCAAGTACGTGCGTATCTCAACAAGTTCTGCTCACCGAGATCAGGAAAGCGCAAAAGCCAGAGAATGGCGTGAGGAACCTTCTGAAGTATGTCGAGATACATTGCAAATGTACCGGGATCGATTTTGTACAGCTGGTTAAAGTTGCCGAGAATCACGGCAGAGTCAGAGAGCGTTGGGAACAATTCTTTCCTCAGTTTCCAGCGCCTTGACTGTTCTTCTTCCCAGGCTTGTTCCCTCTCCGCGGAATCCTTGTAGTTCGGGCGTCCATTTCCAACATCCGGTGCACTTTGTTTGTGATCGACACAAAAGAAGGTATCGCGGGCGAAGATGACGTTCTCAGCATAAACCCAGTCTTCAGCGTCCTCGACCAATGCATCCAGCCTCAAACGGTCTTCGATATCGACGTTACGCCTCCAAGGAGAGAGAGTTTCTGGTGGCACGGAAATTGTGTCTCCATAAACGTAGTCACACCATTCTGCTCCTAGAGTACCAGCAAAACCCATAAAGGACATGTGGATGGGAGCGGGTCGTGCGGCAAAGACCTCATTGCGCGCCCCTCGAGTGTAGCCGTTGAGATTGACAAGTATATGAATCTCATCCTTGACAATCTGGTTGACGAGACGTTCAATACTCCACGAGGAGGAATCGTAAAAGACTGGAGCCTCCCGTTCAATCTGTTGTCGATGAACAGAGCCATCGGAGGCGGTCGTTGCGTAACATATTGCTCTGACCCGAGAAGGATCATGTAAACCAAACACTGATTGCATCAGGTGAGCCAGAGGATGGTTATTGAAATCAGAGCTCACATAGCCAACGTTAAGACAAGGTCGAGGTGGCGGTGGAGGTGGAAATACTGTCCTTGGCAGCCACGCCGATCGTAAAGTGCAAACCGAGATGCGCAATGCATTGCGTTGCGAGATCTGACGGACTTCTTTTGCCGACAGCGGAGCTGTGAAAGTGTGGAATGGAAGAACTGTCGGTGCAGAAGGTGGTGACAATGAGTTCGGGAGAGTTGGCCGATTGTACTTCCAACTGGGATATTCTTTATGCTCCTTGTAGAGATCCTGATACCACTGCCATCCAATTTGACGTATTGCTCTCTCAACTAACCGGACAATTCGGGAACCTTCCCACTTCTTACCTGCCCACTGTTGCAGAGATTCTCTCAATGCTTCCAAAAGCGAGTCATGGCTTCCGTTCTTGGAGAATTGTCGATGAATTGTAAGTTGTCGGCAGAATGAGTCAATTGTCGCAGAGTTCAAGGTGCCACAGCCCCAGCTCTCGCCATCTTTCAGTTGCTTTTCGACGATATTGACAACCCGGCTAATCCATCCATACGATCTCGTTGGCTCATGCCTCATACCTTGTTCATCAACGTGAAGACGATCGCGCTGCAAATCGCGAGCACAGACACCACCACGGCCATTCCAGTCACAAACAGAGTTCAAGGCGGTTGCCAATCCACACACAGCTTCGGCAAAGTCGGGATTAGCAGTTACGGCACGCCGATAGTACATTATGGCGTCTGCCACACGCCCTTGATCCTTCACAGCGTTGGCCAGGTTAGCCAATGCGATGTCGAACTTGCCGTCACAATTTACTGCTCGTTCATACATCTTGATCGCCGCACCCAATTGTCCGATGTCCTTCAGAAGGCTTCCGAGATTAGTGAACAAATGTGCGTGTTTGTGATCAATATTGAGGCCATAGTTGTAATACATCAAGGCGAGAGAAACACCGCTTCCAGCAGTTACACCTGGGATATTAGATATCTGAGAAAAGTTCGACTCGGCCAGGTGAGTAGGATGTACTGTTTGTTGGACACCAGCAAGTAGTATACCGACGTTGTTAGCCGTGGAAGGGCTGCGCTGTAGTGACAGGGATAGATAGTACAAAGCAAGGATTTCGCGTGTGCTTGGAGATTTTAGGCTTCCAATATCCGTAGCATTTGACATTCCATCCTGATAGATTTTGGCAAGTGATAACAAGGAATTACTCGTTGTCGAAACGGCGGCTTGTCTGGCATAAGCAGGCTGTACGTGTTCCAATCCAGGTAGACTTCCGTCAGGAGAAAACATATGTCTGGCGGTCGCTTCTGCATGCTCAGGAGTAAGCAGGACGGGGTCCTTGCCTTCCAGCTTTGATCGAACATAGTCTCGGTCTCGAATGGTGGTCAGACAGGCCTTTAAAATGTCGTTGATCAGACCACGAACACCGTCACGACGACGACCGGTTGCAACGAGTACAGCATCCTCGAAAGCAGATGCCGCGCCGTGGTTGTTGTTGAGAGCGTACAGCATATTTCCCTTGGCGTGTATTAGGGCAAGCATCCTTCCATTATCAGCCCCAGCTATGGCAAACCCACTGGTGCCAAATCCTGCGGCTTGTGCCTCGATATGCAATCCAGCCATTTGTGGATCGCGTTCTGCATCAAAATCGTACTGAGGATTTTCATATGATGCCATAGTTGTCAGGCTGGAAGTACGGCTTCTAGCATCACTCTCTGCATCACTGGACTCGTTCCAAGGGGTGATTTTATCATCATGTTGAATCTTCAGCGCGTGCTCAACGTACTGAATGACTTGTACCGCTTCTGCTGCTCTTTGAGTTGCACATAGCAGACCAATAAGGTGTTCTACCGCCTCGAAATAACTCGGGCGTAACTTGACAGCTTCGAACCAATAACTGAGGGCCTCCTCTTGGCGGTGAAGAGCATGATATGTTGCCGCAAGGTTGGACATGGCCTCAATATGACCCTTGTCCTGTTTCAGGACCGCCAGATACCACTCCTCGGCCTTTGCAAAATTACCTAAGCCATAAGCCAAGCACCCAGCCAACAGCATGCCGTCGACCCAAGGGGTGTCAGCTTCCTGACAAAGGAGTTCTATTGTCCGTTGTGCACTTGTAGCTTCCTCAAAAGTGGGCGGACGTTTGCAGGTACTCGAATTGATTGGAGGACGATGCTGTCGTGCAGAATATTCTCGATCTCTGGCAAGATATTCATTGGTGGCCGTCGGTGCGACTGTGGGATCAGCTGTCGCTTGTCGCGGATCTCGTGGGTAAGCAAAAGGCTGAGGCTGAAAGATGGCGGTTCGAGGTCTGGAGGGTATGTTGTGAATGTTGGAGTCGCTGAGGGTTCGCAGAAAGGGAGCTGGTTGATTTAGATTGTGGACTGTTTTGTCCAAGGAGCGCTCCTGGAAATGGGAACTGGTCCTTTTGGGAGGCTTGGGGAAGATTGGCAGTTTACTGGGAGCCGTCGTGTTAGCGGTGCCTCCCACACCCCTCTGATTCTTTGTTTTCAGCCGGATGGTCTCCAAAAGGTCGGTATAAATTCTGTTTGCCCATGCGAAGGACTTGTCTCTAAAGGCAATGCGTTCAGAACCAGGAGCTGGTCTCAGAGAACCAAATGCAGGTCTGGTCATGGACACCGAGCCAGTTATTGGGTGATCACAAGGTGGATAATCTTGGATGTAGGGTTGTGGATCACCTAGGTAAGGATTCTGTGGCGTATCCCACGTAGAGGGCGTTGATGACTCCCTTGGTGTCAAGCCAGGAGCCCTTAGCTGCTGTGATATGGTAGAAGGGTACTGATTGGTTTGTAGATGAGCATGTAGGCCTTTGTTTTGTAGATTAGGAGGCTGGTGACGGTGATCAAGGGGGAATTGTTCCGTCGGAGGTCGTGGGAAAAGTCGGCTGTCTCTAATGGCTGCGGGACGATATGGATTGTAGGTACCATCGGGCCAGTAGGGGCCATACAACTCTTGGCCTGCTGATGCTGTTGGCCCGAACTGCGAATGTAATGCTGGCAGTACCGTGGGCACGTTCGACCCATGTTGGACGTAGAATCTCTGTGAAGGCTGCAGTGGAAGTGCCTGGTTCAGCATCGAATCGAGACCACCAGGAAAATCCCATGCTGGACGATTTACTGCCTTTGAAAGACTGTACAAGCGTGGTTGAGTTTCACTTCTTTCAAGGGTATTTCCAGTAGGATTGGACGGTTGGTATGCTTGCTGTTCATCGGGCCAACGAGAACTGACAGTGTTGTCGAGGTGCTGGTAAGTAGAGGAAGAGGATAAGAGGACGTGTTTCAAAGGCGGTACGTGAACATTCTTGTCCAGGGCGACGGGATCATGTTCGAAAAACCTTCCATTGGGTGTTTTCCGTTGACGCAACATTTCATGCTCGACATAGGTTAACCCAGTGGTGGAAGTTTGTCGGGTATGATGACGAAGATTATTCTGGACAGGAATGGCATACTGTCGAGGAAGTGCGCTGTCGGCATGAGGATGTAAGTATTTAGGATCTCGAATGGCGTCCATATTGAGTTGTGGAGGAAATGGGATAGAGATCATGGTTTTGAGTTGGCACAACCAGTGATGTGAGAGTAGTGTTTATTCAAGTCGTCGAAACATCCAACGTGAAGAAAGTCTTCTTCACTGTCCAGTTAGACAAACGATCACTCAACCGGCCTCGATGGTGACGACCTCTAATGAAGACGAAAATGTTTTGTTTGGAGCAAGAAGGCAACGGTGCCTGCGCTTGTTCCTAGACCAAGATTTCATGGTGTCCCTGCCGTCTTTGTCCCGCGCGGTCGAGCTCGAGCAATCATTTGATACACAGAGGACGGTCTGGACAGATGTACTTGCTGAAGGGTTTTGGTAGGAGGTGTAGACAGATATGTCTCTGCTGGAAGTGAAAAGGAATGGTAGAAAATGGAGATCAGTGACCAGGGACGGGTCTGTGCTCGTTCAGTCGGACGCCCTTGGTCTCGATCAGACCATGCAAGGAGGCCCGATTTATGGAGGATGCTGCGTGGTGGAAATACGAGGTGGTGTTAGAGTAGTTCTGTGACCATCGACCAGGGTTTTCGGTTGGTGGCAGTCGGCGGTTTTAGAGAGGATCAAGGTGTGAAAGGGATGTCTCAAGCGCGGGTGGTCGGGCTCCGTGGCAGAGATGAGATGAGATGTGTTTGGTGAGGAGGGTAGGATGGGTTTGCAATGGGTAGCGTGAGGAAGGAAAGTAGCAGAAGGAGAGTCACCTAGAGAGCAACGGATAGTGAATTGAAGAATATTGAAATGATTGATCAACGATCAACACTTGAAAGTGACAGTTTGTCGATTAACTCTTTGATAGTGGGAATGAAACCTTCGCATTTCTGGTCGATGATGGACGGAGTACGGAAAGGATTACGGAGTTGGATGGAGAACATGCTTCAAGGTGCACGAAGGTCCAAGGTTGGGGTGCGGCTAGTTAACTAACTACCTAGCACGTACTCTACTTAGGGAGTAGGTAGGTACTGTACTAACCAGGTGTGAGTGCCTGAGAAGCAGCTAGGCGGCCTTAGGTACCAAGGACTTACCAAGGACTGATGACTGACTACTCCGTACTGACCACTAAGTTAGCTAGTCAATGTGCTAGCCTCCAGGGAGTGGCCCAGATGGGCGTTCTGCGGGCCCTTGGGCTGTTCCTTTTAGTGTCACTGGGACTGTGGCACTGCAGGCAGCCTATTAGAGCCAAGGGGTAAGAGGGCCGAGGGCTTTCCCTGGTCCTCCACTTCCTCCCGGCACCCTAAAGGCTAAAGGCTAATAGCTAATAATACCTGACCTGAAGGCTGAACACTCAACACTCAACACTCAACACCAAACAAACTGAAGCCTGAAGCCTGACGCCTGATACCTCAAGCCTGAAGCCCGAAGCCTGAAGCACAGTATCTTCTTCGCCCTCCTGCAAATGTACGATGGACCACCGGGAAGTCATATCATATGCACGGCCTGTGGCTTCCCATAACTGATTCTTCTTACTCGTAGCTTTGACCTGCTCGGTGCCTTGTTCTCTCTGCTGCTGACCTATAAACACTACAGATGAAAATTCTTCTTCTTCCCATGTCCCCTGCAGGAAATCTCATCTGACTACGACACACAGACACGGTTGGTACGCACTGAGGCAAGGTGCAGGCACTTACAGATAGGACACGCCTCATGGCGTGAAATTTCTCCACATCAGGTCCATTCACACTTCAATTCCCTACACACCTTCTGTGGCTCGCTCCCTTGGGCTTTCCAACTGTCCACTACCAGTCTACCATTGACCCTTCGCCGCCCGCCCTTAGACGCCAACGTCCCACAGTACCTCGCCGCAAAAGTGCTAAATAAACGGGGCCATGGGGTCCGCGCTGCGACGCTGGACCTCCATGCACTCCGTGGCCATCCATGGCCAAGATGATCACAACCGGCGTCGATGGTGGAAAGAATTGACAGGGATTGGCGCTGTGCCCTACCTCAATTGGTCCACCTTGCTTGCCCTTGGTGGAGCCTTAACACGCCGCCAGTCTGCGCCCAGGTGGCCCAGCTGCTCCGTCAGCGCCTGGCAGGCTGGCTCCTAACCTTCAATCACCCGGTAGGAGGAGCCTGGCTTTGTGCCGTTGTGCGTCAGTCGACTGGATGGACCTTGCCATTTGTCCTCATCGTTTCAAGGTGTGACAACGCAGAGGACAAGGCATTCGCGAGTCGGCGGCCGGGAATCACATTTTGCCAATAACAGTCCTTTTCTCACATTTACTCGTGAGATACACCGTATTTGTCGAGACCAGCAGAATGCACTCCAAACCATCATTGTGGTCAGCAAGGGCTGATTCGAAGCAGGGGCTATGTCATTGGTGGGTGCTAGTGTCATCTGGGGAAGTTTGGCCCTGGTGAGTTTCATCCTCGAGACGTCGGGAGTACGGTGTCCACGGGAGTCTTACTGAGGAAGTCAAAATTCTTCACCTCCTCCGTCGATCTTTCTTTCATCGACTGGTCAGGTCATATGGTCATGCTGAGACATGTACATGGAGATTGTGTTACCGGAAACGCCGACCTTTATAGCAATTGGTGTCTCAGGTATCACCATCGAGTCACAAGCAATCGATGTCGTGTGCAATGTACTCCGTACTACTATCTGTCTACACTGACAGCCCTGCCCAGACATCTGCACAGACCTCATCATGCCTTGGTACGGAATACATAATTTTGAAGCAGGAGTTCGACACGGAATGCTCCGTACCATGGTTCAGTTAGATGACCGAAGCTCGGATCTTTACGTCAGATACGGATACATCTTTCAACCACCTCTGAAGTTTGCACAACTAACACCAGCAGCGTGCACCTGGTCTGTAGTTTAGCTTGTTGCCAAGTTCTCAACCGCAACCGGATCGTAGCCACCAGGTGCCACCCGCCTTTCAATCGAATTATGTACCTATCAATTCTTGGCTCCTTGAATCTCTCGCAGGCAAATCTTGTTAGGTTGGTATGGCTAAGGCAAATGATACGTGAGTGAGAGAGCGGTGAAGACTCCAGACTCAAGACCATGTTCGTTGGAATTCTGCCCAGAGTGTGTGTACAGGGGACGACTGCTCGAGGAGAAGCTGAGGCGGCCTCTAACTAGCCTGCCTCAGCCTCGTCGTTATTACGCAACACGCGAGTTAAGGCCACCACAAGAAATTAAAATAAGACACATACTCCGTAGACTGCGTCGCTCAAATCTATACAGACATGTGTATTTTCAAAAGAAAGATGACAGTCCGATCAGACAGACGTTGGGTTCAACTATTCCAGGTTATCTTCGATGCAGTCAGCAGTGCAGCTGATCGACTTTCGTCAACGGCTGGGGATGGGTTTTGATCTTCGCACTTGCGTAGGAGATGCTAGCTGGGTGCCTACCTGATGCTGCAGGGCCTGTTGTGTACCCCGACGAGAATTCTAAATGGACAACATGACCTTAGCTTGGATTCTGTGAAATTGTAACGGACCATTCTTTCCGTTTGGATCCTTGGTCGGCGTGGTGGGTACTGTTTGCGGTTGTGTATACCGAGTGTGAGCATGTACGGAGTGGACTGCGTACAGGTACCCAGAAGCTACCTACGGTGCCTACCCAAGTTAGTGCAACTTTTGCCAAGACACCACCACCCGCGAACAAGGTACTATTACATCAATTTTCTCACCGTTCTGCTTCCCTTTCAAAATCTACATTTACATCCGCGGGCAACAAACAATTCTTTTTGTTCGAACTGCCAGGGACATCTCCTTGCCTTGGCTGTTTTCGCGTCACGCGCAGATTGACTACTTTACACCTCTGGCTGGGCATCCGGACCTTTAGAGATCATTTTGATTTCAATGAGATTTGGAAAATCACAGTCGAGGTTACAGACTCTCTTAATGCTCACTCATCTCAATTATCATATCCAAAAAGGTGCTTTGGGGGAAAGCTTCCCAACACTAACCTCGCTTTATGTTCCAAATCGCCTTTCAATTTCTGCAAAGATCTGAGGTGAAATTTCGTCACTGCTGTTACCCTCAACACGAACCACCAGACGTTCTTCCTTGCTCCGATAAAAGTCCAGCAGACTCTTACTTGTCTCGTCAAACTTGGCCAACCGTTTTCTCCATGTTTCTTCACTATCATCGTCTCTTTGCACTAAAGCTTCACCAGTGATATCATCTTTGCCAGCCACTTTGGGGTCGTTGAAACCCACATTGTAAACTCTTCCAGACGCGAGGTGTGTCCATCTGTTGGCCATTCGAGACAGGATTATGTTGACGGGAGTAACGAGCTGGAACACAAGGTTGATGGGTAGAAGGTGAGACAGTGCTTGTGCTTGACTGGCGGTTCGGGGAAAGCCGTCGAGAATGAAGGATGTATCTGGATTGTTGGACGCTTTGACAGCTGAGGAGGCGGACCCATTGCCGCGCCCTAGCGCGGCGACAATGTTATCATTTGTATCGTTGGTTTCCAGCCATTTGCGGGAGGTGAGCTCGGTAAGAATGAGGTTGAGGATGAGAGGATCGGGTACTAGTCCGCCGGAGTTCATATATCTTTCGGCCTGTTGGCCTGGTAGATCTTCAATCAGTATAATCCCGACTGTAGAGTGCTCGGGGCAAGCATACCTAGGTCGGTCTTGTTCTTGACATGGTCGCGTAAAAGATCCCCGTGGCAATAGAGCACAACTGCGGAAATCGGGTCATAAGTCTTTCAGACTGCGTGCCCTTTCCAACCCCGGAGCTCCAACGAGGATGATTCTAGCAGCATTTTTCAGCTTGCGGGTGGCATGAGCAACGGTCATTTTACAAGGGCCGAGGAATGTGCAAAAGTGAAAGCGTGGTGCAAATCGGCAATGCGCCTTGTGCGCTCCGCTCAGGTACCCATGTTGCGAATCGAGGCGAAATGAGCTGGAAAGACGTGAGAGATTCAAAGAGCTTGAAGCACGCCGAGGATTGTGCTCCAAGCAGAACAGAGGTCTGAAGTTCAGATGGAGGAAAGGAAGGGCGGATCTGCCTTTACTATGTTGATTAGTCTCCCAGGAGAACGGGAAGAGATAGAGCGGACGAAGCAGTCAGGGACGGGGCATGCCGAACGAGATTTGTGAGGCCTAAAGTCCGGAAAGGTAAGCTGGGAAATTCAACGCCAGATCAGTCAGTAGTTGGGGGTAGCCGAGGGGCGCGTGTGGCTTGCTCGGTGGTTTTTGTTGAAAAAACACCGAGTGAGGGCAACATCTAGCTAAGCTGCCACCCACAGACACCTTATCCTAAGCATTCACGCAGGGCCTGCATCAAGCAAAACCGCTTGAAAGTACCCGTGCCGAGTAGTGCAAGAAAGTCCCCTCAACTTCAGTTTACCTGCAGACCACAAGTACAAAGGCGGGGGCGGCTGTTGCACGGGATGAGAAGCCAGCGAAGAACGTGTGTCACGTGACTATCATACCCCAAGAAGCAGACATCGCGGGTGACGGCCCGGATGACGGGAAACTGAGATCATCTGCCGCGAAAGCGCAAGAGCGTGGGAACTCTCGTGGTTATCATTTATTGCCGAGGAGGACCGAACTCGACCATCGGTCTGAGTACAATCTCTGCGCGTGGGTACTATCAGGCATTTAAGCGTTCCGGACATTGATATGAAAGCAAAGGATAGCGGTGAATCGAGTTTAAGCAGCAGTCTTTCTTATAGAGATGTGTATTAGTTGACATTCCATGGAATCCGCGATTCTATTTCTACTGTGAGCTGTCTTAATGGGAGTGCTTGATAGCCTTATCCTCAATTGATGAATGTGCTAGTTAGTTGGAGGCTTGACCACAAGGCTGTGAGTCGCTGGGGTGAGCCAATGATAGCCTCCTTCGAAGTCAGCGCTGCCAAGATATCGCGTTAATTGAGGGACGCGCCATAACGCGTTCTCCAACTATCGCTACTTTCGGACCCAATGTCACTACGATTGCTCTCTTGCCCGTACTAACTACGTACTACCATCTCGTTCAGTCCATCCATCCCATCAGTTATCGGAGAAGAAGCCATGATTCGATCAGAAGGACGCTTAGATCCCAAGAGGAAACGGATTGATCATCGGAAAACACAATTTGCAACTGCTTCTTTCAAAGAGCAAGATTACCCTTGTAGACTGTCCTTCTACGATGTTCCACCCACGCAGGAGATCAGTCTGGAGGAATTTGAGACTTGGGCCATCGATAGACTACGGAGTAATGCCCTGTTTTTCTGGAACCTTGGCATATACTGACTCTTTACAGTCCTCGCGGAGATCGAAGCCTGCTCATTTCGAAACAAATCCCCTCAAGAAACCGCTGCACATCTCGAACCGCTATTAAAAAAATACCTTCCGCTGTCCTCGAATTCGGCTGCTGCAGGTGGGATTGTTGATGAACGACTCAAGTCGGAGCGACGAAAAGACCATTACTCTCACTACATTCTGCGACTTGCCTTCTCTGGCACCGAAGACTTGCGTCGACGTTTTTCGAGGGTGGAGACGATGTTGTTTAAACTCCGCTTTCAAGCAGATGACAGCAGAGAAAGGCGAGCATTTGTTGAGAGCTTAAATCTTCACTGGGAATTGGTGCAGGAAGACGAGAAGCGCGAGCTTGCCGACCAACTTCTATCCTCAACACCAGGTTTGCGCCGAATCGAGGACGAAAATTGGTTCAAAGTAGATTGGACACGAGTTCCAGAGCTAGTCGAGCACCGCAGTGTCTTCATCAGGAAAGGAAAGGCTTACGTACCGATGCGAGAGCAGACGAGTATGGTGCTTACAGAATTCACAAATCGTCTTGACAAGGGCTTGGAACTGACTTCTCGAGCCCTACCCCGGCTTGACGAGGACGACCGCCTAACTCCAATCCTGAACCACCTCTCTAAAAACTTCGCCACACCCGATGCAGCCTTCAACGACTCAGACTCGTCACTCCCTGGAGCACCTATCAATGCAGCCAATATTGATCCTCTCTCTCAACACTTTCCCCTGTGCATGAAGCATTTACACAACACGCTCCGCAAGAACAGTCACCTCAAACATTTCGGTCGACTCCAATACACTCTTTTCCTGAAAGGGATTGGCCTGTCGTTAGAAGACTGTCTCCTTTTCTGGCGGCAAAGCTTCAAGTTACTTACCGACGATCAATTCAACAAAGAATATCGCTACAACGTCCGACACGTCTATGGTGATGTGGGTGGTGACTCGAATCGACGCGGTCGCGGCTACGCCCCATATTCCTGTCAGAAGATCCTGACTGAGCACCCGCCTGGTACAGGTGAAGCTCACGGCTGTCCATATCGCCATTTCAGCGTCGATAACCTCACCTCCATGCTCCAAGCCACGGGTGTCCACGATCGAGACGTTCTACGAGGTGTCAAGGAAGATGTCGAGAAGAAGAGATTTCACATCGCGTGCAATCGAGTTTTTGATTGGGCCCACAGAAATGAGATCAAAAAGGTCAAGGACGAAGGCATTTGGGGACCAGCAGAACTCGAGACAATCGTCCATCCGAATACATACTTCAAGAGGTCATACCTCCTCAAAAATCTCGGCAACGCCAGTGCGAGCACAAATGTTGCAAGACAGGACGTCAAGATGGAAGATTAACTACTCTGTATTTGTGGCCGTTAATCAAATGTAATGAGGCATGTTCGTGGTATTACCGCTCATTGTCTAAGCCTTGGAGGAGTCACTGGCGTGCTGTGCAATACTTATGGGCCGAGCATATGGATAAATGGAATGCGATTGCGATTAAGTTGATAGTGACGAGCAATATCATCATGGAACCCGGTGAACATCGACCATCTTTATGGTTCTTCTGCCAAACCCTCAAAATGAACCTGTCCCGAAACTCGCGTCCTGGGCCTCGAAATGTACAAAAACGTAGAACCGCCTGGATACCGGGTCATAGCACGACCCAGCGAACCGCACCGGCATACTGTTCCTACCGTCTACAGTCTCCATTCTTCATTCTCGAGCGGAACGCCAGTGAAGCCGAGTGTACCAAGAAAACAAGCAAAGCCTAGTGGTTCACATACCACACTGACCGCAACTTGTCACGGCTCTCCAATTGGGAAAGTCTAATGGCGTTCTTCGACTATCTATCTCAGGTGTGTGCGTATGTATGTATGTATGTATGTATGTATGTATGTATGTATGTATGTATGTATGTATGTATGTATGTATGTATGTATGTATGTATGTATGTATGTATGTATGTATGTATGTATGTATGTATGTAGACAGACGTTCAGCACATTGTTCTCTTGGCGAGCTCAGAAGCATGTGGAAAACCCCGACGGCGAGTCGTATTAGTCTCTGTGATACGAGAGCAGAGTCTGAATCGAGACTGCGGATGCTGAGGCCGAAGAGGCTCAGGAGACTGGCTGGCTGGCTCTGTGGATAGTATATGAATACAGGCACTTGTTGTACTGGACCTAATATGGTTATTATTGTGCAGTGAGTGGTGGATTGGACTTTACGAAATGGGAGAGTGGTGGTCTGGAAGTGATAGGCATTACAATTTAAGACAAGCTCATGATTTTTGTGTACATGATTTGGTGATTTCATGTTGGCTTGATATCATGCTACATGTAACATAGGCACCTATGCCTCATGATCTGACTATGTCTCAACGACTCTTATGGCGTCGTGATTTCAATGTACATCGGTGATTGATAGTTGTTGCAATGTAATGGGACTTGGAGATCGTAGTGGATCAATTTCATCATCACTGCCGCTGGTAAAGTGAGGTCTCTCTACAAAGCCTCGTTCTCATCGAGGTCGGGAGAGTAAAATCTTCGGTTTAGACTTGAAAATCATAGCCATGACCTCCGCCCAGGATGGATCAAGCCCGAACATCTCGTCCAATGTTACCGTCACGGTCTGCAACGACGCTTGGTCTCCTTCTTGGATGGTAATCGAATGCTGAGCACCAGCACCGTCGTCCCCTTCGAGCGCGTCGTATTCTGCGGATTTGGCCTTCAGGGCCTCGAGCTCGAATTGATCGGCGAGCATCGGCAGCAAGTTGAACCCCACTCCCATCGCACGTGGCAGATGCAAATTGTAATTGAGCTTCTCGACTCCAAGAATGCGTGCGCTACTGGTGCAGAGGCGCGCGACACGCCAGGGTCCGGCAATGTTTTGTGCGAGGCTGAAGAGTGCGTTTCGTGTGCGAAAAACTGCTATGCGCATCCTGACTGCGGGTGCTTCTTGGAGAGTCGAAGGGTCTCTGGGATGGCTCAGTCTGAGGTTTCTGAGGTCTGTCTTGCCCGCATCTAATGCTCGGGCAAGCGCAGCGCCGGATTTCACTGTGGCTCTCAGGGCGTGGAAAAGCGTGTATTTCTTCCAGTTCAAGTGCAGGCCGGTGTACAGAGTCTTGAGACCCAGCAGACACTGGTAGAGATCATCTGGGCCGATCGTCCCACGGGCATTTGTCACGGTTTCTGGCTGCTTCTCGATTGCCGGTTGAGCGGGCAGGGTGTGCACGCTCTGCTCTTGCTGCATACACGGCATGAGCTCCCTCAGGTTCTTGTAGAGACGGTGGAAATCTGACGCAATGGCCAGAAGGTCTGCCTCGTGCTCTGCTGCTTCTGAAGCTGACAATTGCCGGCCGTCTCGAAGCTGCTGAGATCCCGTTGGCGGGTGTTCCCAAATTGCATTGTCGATCTTCCTTGCACAGCTGAAATCCGCCAGGTACAAGTCTGGAAGTTTTGACTCGGCCGTGGGGAAATGCAGGTGGACATTACCCAGGTGGGCGTCTGCGTGTGCAATCGCGTTCTCGCCGTTGTGTAGATGGGCCAACATGTCCAGCGATTGCTCGAAGTATTGCCAGAGGAACACCTCCGGCGGTGCAGTTTGCGCCCGTCTTAGAGATTCGCGATAGCTCCCTAAGCTACCACCATTGCAAAGTGTCGAGATGATTGTCGTCGACTTGATCTTGCCGAAGATCGGGTCAGAGCGAGGCAAAACATCATAATCTTTGTATGAAATGAGTCTTGGGATCCGGTCATGCTTAGGGTGGAACTTTACCTGTCGATGAGGAGACGCCTCGTCATTGCGACATGTTGGAATCGTCTTCCTCCGCATACAATGCCCTTCGCCAGCAAGCGAGTAAACAAGCTGAATACTGTTCTCTTCGCCGGTAGCCAGCTGGTCACAATAAAGGTAGCCAAGATCTTCTGGAAAGAAAATGACATAGCCTTCCGTGCTCTCTTTTAGGTCAGCCACTGTTGCGCCATCCATGATTAGTTTTTCACTGGATCTTGAGGCTGCAACGATAACATTGATCGTGATTTGGTGGCGTATTTTGAGGCAAAGAGAATAACCAGCCAGTGTGTGTTGAGAAGGTTGGAGGTTTCGTCTCGACGTGTGAAAAACCAATCCTACTTAAGTACTTGAACATCACCATATAGAGGAGAGAAACAAAGAATCATTGTGTTCACGACTCTCAAAGGCCACCGCTTTTCAATGAACTCGTGTCTTTATCCTTTTTGTTTACAACTTGAGAAAGCATTGGCAAGTTCCTTGATACCAGGAGCGCCGCTGGTTGAGTTGCGTGGATCTGTCTTGAGGCTGCCACTAGTAGAACCAGAATAATGGCTTCCCCGAGAATCAAATGGACATGTTATCATCCGCCCAAAGCTCCTGTCAGTGCTTCGTCGAATGTCTTTGTAGGCAATCCGAGTAGTTCATTGGCATATTCAGGTCTCTGATCCCACCTACTTGCCGTTTCAAGTACAGTCGCAAATGTCAACTTGGACATGGCACTATTGTCCCCGTTCTTGACCTGCTCCTTTGCTTCTTCAAACCATTGTGTATAGTCCCTATCCTCCACCGTCCAAACCTCGAGGGTCGATGCCTGTACAGCATCGACCAGCTGCTTCTGACTTGTTTCGAAATCTTGGATCAATAAGAGTTTGTTCTTGGTTTGCTCCCCTCGCTCGATTGCTTTAACAATGGCTACAGCTACAGTATCCAAGGTCGTGGCCGGCCATAGTTTTTGCCCACCATCAACTAAGACGGCTTTCTTTTCGGTCCAGTACAAACCGAAGAATCCAGACTTGACGCCCATTTCAAAGAAGACGTTGCACACCACGCTCGTCCAGGACAGGCCATGCTTCTCCTTTGTCACAAGATAATCTCGGACATCGTGTTTCGTTCGGAACATGGGTCTTAGTTCCAGAAGCCAGTCTGGGATTGAATCAAGACCAAATTCTGTAGGAAAATACCGCTTCACCCCTGCTGCAACGGCAGCGTCGATGATTTTGTACTGCTCGTGCATGGCCGCCATAGAAACAGCGGCAACAACGACGTCGATGTCCTTGAAAGCCTTGGTCAATTCTTCAACGGGATAATCATCGGGAACTGTGGCAATCTTGACTGATGGTGGATACTCATGTTTTCCGACGGACGACGAACGTGTGAGAATGGTGACACTAAATCCAGATGGAGACGAAAGTAAATGGTCAAGAACAAGGCTTCCCAAGTTACCACTTCCACCAATCAAGAGGACTCGATTCAGTGACATATTGTGCTTTCGATGTATTTTTATATGTAAAGAATCAAGCGAAATAAAATTGATCTGTCTGTGTCGACCCTCCTGTGTAATTCAGAAGGAATGGAATGCGGACATCTACCAATATATTAAGTACTCCGGAGATACCCCAGAGCCCCACAATCTGCTTTAGAGTTCGAAGTAACTGCCGACGTCGATGCGAGCAACTCCCGAAGATCCTGTGGCTCCTAGGCAGCAAATCCTGCTTGTGAATGACGCGATATGATTCGTATATGCTCGAGTCGAGGAGATACAGGATAGCACAACGTTGTCTCCACGATAACCGCGATGGCGACGATTCCTGCTGCAGTGTCTTCACACGAGCACAGCATAGCTCTTCACGGTGCTTGACTGGCGAAAAGACAGTCAGTGGTTCGCTCGTCTTGACTTAGTGACAAGCATGCTGCATGCAGAGAATGGTAGGAGGATCTGAGCGAAGATAATGGTTGCTTAACAGTACTAGGTTTACTGGGTCGGCTCTATAAACGACTGTCCTTGCCACTGGTGCACTCCAAACAACGAAAGGGAGGGTGGATCAAGTTTCTCCGGTCAATGATCTAGCCAAAATCGACGACACGCAAGCCTCAGGACATAGTTCTTGCGGAACACAGCTTTACTCGACTAGATTCGATGCAGTTGTCGACTTGCAATCAGACATCAGAGTTGCCATTGTCAAGGTTCTCGCATTCCAATCAGGGGGATACCACATATCATTTCTTCCTCATTTCTTCCGATCTCAAATCCGGGTCAACGGCAGCACCTAATGACTTGTCTCACGTGAGTCAAGGTCACTATCGTATCCTCTATCCTGCTTTGAAAAGTTCAGTTCGGGGTGACTGATGTCATCATCGCCCAAAAACGTTGTCTGTGTTTTAGACTTCTTCTTCTTTTTCTTAGTGTTGCTCACAACTTGGGTTACGCCCTCATCTGCAATTTCTAGAAGGTCTGCGGCTGCTGCGTTGCCAGAAACAGCCAATGTAGTTTCTCGATAAATCACTGATCCAGTGTCATCCGCGACAGGATGTGGATTTCTGATTGCGAACCTTTCCGCGTGCATTTCATTGCCAAAAACCCACTGAGCGCCATCCAGCGAAGTCGAAGAGCCGCCAGGAGGAGAATTGTGATGGTCAGACTGTCCCCGAGTGTCCCGCAGCATAGAGACACTAATACGGTGGTCTGAATGTAGTGGTTGAAATGGAGCGTTCGTTTCGATCTCAGCCGAGGCGAGAGGATGAGGCATTCGAACGTGTGCCTCCTTCAAAACTCGAGGCTTCCAAAAGGCTAGAATCTGATCTTCATCGTCACCGGTGAGTTCTTCAACTTGGCCATCGAGGTTGTTGGTTGGTTGGGAGATTGACACGAGCTCGTCCACTTTAGGTAGCTTCGTCGCAGTGGCCTTGCGAGCATCAAAAACCGTGACTGTTTCTTTTTCACGGTTCTCCCTGGGTTTCGTCATACGAACATAATAGCTCTTGATGCCGCCAGCTTCAAGTACGGATAACACAGATCTACCCTCGCGCTGTTGCCATATCAGCATCCCTGGTCGGGCGGCTGTCTTCAGATGAAGTCTGCTTTGATGTGCATGTCGAATACTGGTAACACTTTCGGAAGCTGCGCCAAGAGACTTGCTAAGTCCCGCAGCAACGGCTCTTCCACCTTTGATGCCTGTTGTAGAGGCTAGCCCAATTCCGGAAGCACCGATACCAGAGATGCCCCCAGTCACACTGGGGGCTCTGCCGCGCAAATTCGCGAGCATAGGTTGAGTTCGCCCAGCGAGATTTCTTGCCGAAGCAAGAAAGCCCGCTGAAACGGTGGGCTCGGTGTCGATCCTGACTTGAGAGTTGTCAATGGAGACGGACATTGGACGATGTTTCTTCGCGCGGGGTGGTGGCCATTGGAAAGCCGTTCTGGGAAGATCGAAAACGTGTATAGTTCGATTCTTAGTGAGCAAAGCAAAACGATTCCCGCCAGGGCCATCCCATGCAACATCCACTATCGTCGACGGACTCAATCGTTCATATCGTGCGATCTGCCGAACACGACCGCTCTCGCCATGTGCAGAAGAGTCTGCAAGCTTGTTGTATTTAATTTGCATGAGGTCCCATATATACTGCACGTCGCCTTTCCGGTTGGCAGTCATCAAACTCAGCCCGTTTGGCGCGAATGCCAGGAAACTACAGCCATTAGGAGGCTGAAAGGTGGCTACCAGAGAAGATTCAGCCGTACGACGTCCCGCGTTGTCCTGCAACAATTTCAAATCAACGATAGTGACGATTTCCAGATCTCTTGAACCACCAAGAGAGTCATTGGCGTGTGTTGGCGGAAACTGGGTAACACCGAGCTGTGGAGAAAAGACTGGTGGGCTTGACGAGGTTGAAGCTGGGTTGTTTGGACTTGCGTTTTCACGTTTCCAGTAGCTTTGCCACGTCTGCATACCCTTCTCACTGATCCATTTGGCGCTTTTTACGGCTTCCTGAGCAAACCCCTTTGCGACCTTACTTAGAAAAGTTTCAGCGTCAGGAGAATCCACTTCACAGTTGACGTGTGGTCTTGGTGGAGCGCTCGAATTAGTGACATGTGAGTTCTTGTTATGAACGACGAAGTCACCGAGAATCGCTCCATCCGTAGAAGTAGAAGGATTGCTAGCAGGACAGTAAGCCAACCACCTCCCATTGAGACTGATGATTGGAGCCGCCCCAGACTCGGGACCACGACCGAGATCTGCGGGTGAGACATCGCCATCTGGTGTTCGGCCGTGGGAAGAATCTCTCCGCTGTGCGTGAGGTTGCACAGTTGTCCAGAATTTGCCCAAGCACTCAAAGACACCCGAATCCTTGCTCCTTCTGATGGTGAAGATATATATTTCACCGCTTACGCCAGAGGTGACAGTGACAAAGTTGCCGCTGGCATTTAATTTGAGATTTGCTGCAGGGAGCTGACCACCGGAATACAATGTCATAGGCGAGGGGAATCTCAACAATTCGCTGACTTGGCAGGCTTTGGTCAGTGAGTAGATGACGACTCTAGTCTCATAAACGTCGTTGCTGCCTCTGCTGTGCCTGTAGTCTTTAGAAGAAGAGTCGGGTTCAGACTTGGTGACACCGTGTAAAGTGACAGCGACCAGTGGACGATATTGTGCAAGTGGATCAAATCCTCCGCTCCAGGTCAGGAAGCAGGCATCGACTATATTTCCGGGAATGCCATGGAGAGCCCCGACCTGTTCAAGCCTCTCTCCGGTTGAACTTAGAATGCTGAGGCCACCCTCTACAGCGAGAAAGACGAGGCTTTGGTAGTCTTGACCGCATCCAGAGAGGGTCGAAATCTTCAAGGTCGTGGGCTCTTGTAATTTCAGCCGGCCGTCAGGGTTTACAAGATTAAGATCAACGTCATGTGGACCGTAGAAATGATGCTGAGGTAGATGGGGTGGTATGGGAGGAGATCCATAAGCTCCTTGTGAGTAACCATAGGGTGAAGTGGAGATACGAGGATGGGAGGGTAAAGGAGGTATGCCTCCTCCATAGCTCACAGGCCTTGCTTTTCGAAGGGGCGGAGAGATAGGAGGACTCTTCGCGCCGAGAGGGCCGCGATTGCTGAAACCAGGCTCGATTCGAGGTGACTCGGATATGCTCAGACCTGGAATGACTTCGACAGGAGGGCTTCTGCCGTACGCAGTGCCTCGAGACCAGACATCAAGAGGAGGAGTAGACTCATCCGAGACCTTCTGGGTGGAACTCAAGTCATTAAGAGCATCTTGACTGGTGGACTTTTTGTTCTGCGAGAAACCATGCTGCAGTTGACCAAGAATCGAGGTATTCGAGGGGGGCATCTGGTCGGTTGCGGTGGGCTTATCTGCATGATCAAGGTTGTTTGATGAAGACTGTTTGAGAGCATTCTTTGCCTTCCGCTTCCCAGCTCTTGTCGAGATATCTTGATCTGCCACTATGTATTGATCGTCCGGTTCGTCTGTAGGAACTGGGCATGGGTCTGTCTTCTTGGAGTTCGAGGAGAGGGACTTGTTGTAAGCTGGCATTCAAGGGATGATGCGGGCTAGGTCAAGGGCAGCGTGGAGGATGCCCTCAACAATCAAATGGAGATGATCCAGCTGCCGCCGACTCGTCGTCTGTAAGAAACCACACCGTTCAACGGTGTATGCTGGACAAGGGTGGTGGTTGATGTCTGGAGTTCAGAATGGCGCGGGGTTGATGGAGTGCAGCAGCAGGAGGATGCTGGCTACCACTTGATATGGCCGCTATGGCGTAACGCGTACCGTGGCACCAGCAGTACCAACGGTGACAAGTCTTTGACCGGTACTTTGTTGGCCAGAATACTTGTGAGCAATGACGAAGCCGTAGTGATGTCCAGATGTGCGAGAGTTGCTTTCGAGATCAAAGAACGAGATTGGACTGTGGGTGGGTAGTCTGTCGGCGTAGAACTGGCCAACAGCGAAGAGCGGACAGGAGTTACCTAGTGGGATTGGAGGTGAGTGGGTAGACGGCAGATAGAGATGGTGATGGAGATGGCTCTGTGTTGTCTCTTGTGTACTTGGATTGGAAGCGAGAGTGGGAGTGGGAGTGGGAGTGGGTTGTCAAATCGGTCCAGCCTAGGGCCGAGAGGGTGCACGAGGGTGTTAAGTCAGGTGCAACTTCAGTGATATGCGTGTACGTACCTTAGGAACCTAACGTACCTAGTAGTTAAGGGTTGCCTGGGGGCGTTAAGGAGGCACTGGCAGCGGGCATCGGGTATGGGTAAGGGCGGCGTGCCCAGTCTAATTAAAGCCACCGGTGTCAGTAGTCATTGATCACTACCTAGGTACCTGATGACATGTCACAAGCAGTTTATGTTTAGCCTCCGCAGCCCTCCTGGCCTTCAATTCAAGGACCTGAGAAGCTCCAAGCTCCAGGCAGCTTATCACATCACACGGTACACAGCACACTGACCTTTCTGGTCGTGTGAGTGGCTCAAACACAAGGTCACGGGAAAGAGCCCCTCGCACCCATGATGGCCATCTGGCTTCAGAGTGCGGGGACCACGGGGGACCCAGATGGATGCCCACGACCCTAAGGCAACCAGATCGCCACGCTCCTACGCCGAAGACCCTCTTCAAGTGCCATGCATATGTCGAGCAAGTCTCACGTCAAGACCTACGCAGTAGAGCCACCTACGAGGGACCATGGTCGTTTAAGTCACTGGTCCAACTTATCGTCATTGTGTCCGTTCGAAGCTAGTTGGTTTAGCGCATCCCTATAGTCGCTTACGTACGGACTAGTACTTGGGCTTGGTCCAGGCACGACTATATCCCATATCTCCCCTTTGCGTACACCTTTGGCCTTAATCGCGGCCTGAACGTATCACGATGACATAAAATGAATGACTCCATCTCTCCGTCACTCACTCACTCACGCATTCATGCATCATCGCCGGGCCCTGGGCCACAGTGGAGGTAAGCGGGGTCCAGTCGCAGAGAGACATACTGCCGGCACCTAGTCTCCTTGCACTTTTGACTCATTCACTCAAAGGCTGTCCGGCCATGAAAAATATACGAGCTACAAGCTTTTGACCATGCGCATACTCTCCGGCGGATTGCTTATCAACAGGCTGCCTAGACATATACATCAAAATGAGTCACAGATTGCCCCAAACATGGTCGAATCCCTAAATTGTTCTAGCCTTGTCCGAGAAAGGGGTGCAGATGCACTACTGCTTCCTTTTCACGAGATCCTGGAATCAGCCACTCAAGACGGTTCGGGAGTACCAAACCTCTCTTCTGCAGACTGGATGACAGTGGCAACGAATCCCGGTTATTCTTTTGCTACCAGAGAGCCTGAGGCCTGTTCCATTTGCAGAAGCCTCTCCTAGCCTCATTGATAGACTTGTCGACCGGAAGTTGTCATAAATCCATGTAAGCAAGTGGTACTTAACCTCCTCGGGCAGATACACTGCAGTTGTGACCGAGGAAGTCGACCAGATTCTTTCGCTGTCCTCAAACCAGGTGACTCATTTTGCTTTCACTCTCGTCTTGGGCTTCCCACCATACAAGGTTCTGGCAGTGCCAACCCTGAAATGCAATACTTTGGCATTTATTTGGTTTTCTTGGCCGTCGCTGCGCGGGCCTTTGCTGCCTTTTTCCTGCTGCTCTTAATCATCACCAGAGCCAAGAATGTGCCGACAACCGCAGAGCCGAGAAGAGTAAGGATGACAGGAATGCGAATCGCCCAAACCCGTGGGAGGAATAGATTCTGCAATGGATGGTCGTCGTCCACGAATGGCTATACGCATGTCAGCGACGAGATGAGAGGGAAATATCTGGGCCTAATTACCATCAGGAGTGTCCACAGCGTGTAGTATAGAAATATGGTGGAGGCCGCAATAAGGGTGGCCATGCCAACGATTTTATCCAACTTTGCTAGACATTAGTTCCCATTTTAGGTAAGTGCAAAGTTCTGGGGATGGGTACCATTTCGGGAGTCTGCTCGTCAATCGTGCAACTAGAGCTGTTGAGGTTGGGATGAGGGTCTCAATTCTCAAATCGACATATACGCGTCTTGATGAAATCTGAAGTGAACACGAATCCCCATTTCTCTTTCAGCCAGAACCAAATTTCCTAATATGGAGGCCCGAGCAAAGAGGCCACTAATGCAATTCAGGAAATGCTCCCGCGACAGCACAGATATAGTAGGTCTGCCGAGATGAATCTTGGCGCCGCAACAAGCCTGGCTGATCCTCAAAAGTTGTTGATGCAGCCTTGTTTGATGTTGGCTCTTCCTCGAAATCAGCCATCAATGACCATGTCCTGATTCACAATAACTCCCAGAGGGCACTCGAAGATCAGACAATCCCACAACATGGCCGATACGATGTTACTGTCCTCTGCAGTCCGCTTACCCACTCCGCCACCAGGGGAGACCTATTCCCCAGGGCCATCGAACACGAGAAAGCGCTCGCCGCCGTCGCGATCGCAGTCCCGTTCTCCTCGACGCAGGCGCCCTATTCGAGATGACGAGGAAGGAGAGCCGAGACGAAATGGACTCGAAGAGGATCGACAGATGGACGAACGAGAACGAGAGTTACTCGCTAGGTTTCGCCCCGAGAGACCGAGACTGCGAGACGCAAGCCCTTGTCTGCCGAGGAAAAGCAAGCTGCTGCGAAAGCCGAATATGAGAAGCTTCTCACAATGCGATCTGGAGGGACATATATCCCTCCTGCGCGGCTAAGGGAATTACAATCTCAGATCACCGACAAAACTAGTAAAGAATATCAACGGATGGCCTGGGAGGCTTTGAAAAAATCAATCAATGGTCTAATCAACAAAGTCAATGTCTCTAACATCAAACATATCGTTCCAGAATTATTCAACGAGAACCTAGTTCGCGGCCGCGGTTTGTTCTGTCGGAGTATTATGAAAGCCCAGGCTGCATCATTACCTTTCACCCCATCTACGCTGCCATGGCAGCCATTGTCAATACCAAGTTGCCACAGGTGGGCGAGTTACTTTTGCGTCGTTTGATCGTTCAGTTCCGGAAGGCCTTCAAGCGGAACGATAAAGCTGTCTGTCTTTCTTCCACCACTTTCATCGCCCACCTTTGTAATCAACAGGTTGCACACGAGACTCTTGCAGCACAACTTCTTCTGTTACTTCTGCACAAACCTACCGATGATTCCGTGGAAATAGCCGTTGGATTGACAAGAGAAGTTGGACAGCATCTTGAGGAAATGAGTCAGCCGATTGCTCTTGCAGTCTTCGACCAATTTCGCAGCATTCTTCACGAAGCAGATATTGACAAACGAGTGCAATACATGATCGAGGTATTGTTTCAGGTACGCAAAGATCGCTACAAAGACAACCCTGCCATACGTGAGGAGCTCGACTTGGTTGAAGAAGAAGACCAGATCACTCATCAAGTAGACTTGGATGACGAGATCGAAGTGCAGGATACTCTCAACATATTCAAATTTGACCCTGAGTGGGAAGAGCACGAAGAGGCATATCGGAGACTGAGAGCCGAGATCCTAGGCGAAGCAAGCGATGAGGACGATGACGATGAGAGCGGTTCCGAAGAAAGTTCGGAGGACGAAGATGCCGAACAGGAAAGAGCCATGGAAATCAAAGATCAAACGAACACAGATTTGGTAAATCTTCGCCGCACGATTTACCTGACAATCATGTCAAGTCTAGACTTTGAGGAAGCTTGCCATAAGTTGATGAAGATCCAACTCCCAACTGGTCAAGAGTCAGAGCTTCCTTCTATGATCATAGAATGTTGTTCACAGGAGAAAACATACTCCAAGTTCTTTGGCCTCGTTGGGGAAAGATTCGCAAAATTGAATCGTCTGTGGACTGACTTGTTCGAACAATCCTTTGCTCAATACTACGACACAATTCACAGATACGAGACCAACCGATTGCGAAACATCGCACGTTTCTTTGGACATTTGCTGAGTACTGATGCAATCGGATGGCACGTTTTTTCTGTAATTCATCTGAATGAAGATGAAACCACCTCTAGCAGCCGTATTTTCATCAAAATCTTGTTCCAGGACCTGGCTGAAGCACTTGGACTTCCGGAACTTCAAAAACGCATGAAGGATGACATTCTCGCGCCCAGCTTTAGCGGTATCTTTCCGACTGACAACCCCAGGAACACTCGATTCTCCGTCAATTACTTTACCAGTATTGGAATGGGTATACTCACCGAGGGAATGCGTGAGCACCTCAAAAATCTGCCAAAGCCTGCTCCTCCACCGCTTCCAGCTCTTAAAGACGATGGTCCATCTGATTCGGAAAGTGTCAGTTCATATTCCAGTTACTCCAGTTACACCACCAGCAGGTCCTACACCAGGAGCCCTTCTCGTGAGAGACCATCAGCCCGGGATCGTCGCATCCAACAAAGAAGTCCTGACGATAGAGGCCCAAGGCGTCGCAGTGCAACTTTATCTCGGTCACGATCGCCTTCGGTACGGGGCGGGAGAGCGCAACCTAGGGTCCGAAGCCTTAGCTCATCGGTATCAAGATCGCCTCCCAGACGCTCGGGGAGAAACCGATCGCCATCCTATTCTTTGTCACCGGAGGCAGCTAAGCGCCCAGAAGCACGTCGAGGTCGTGCCCGGACGCGATCAAGTTCGATCTCTGATGTTTCGCGGTCTCGTAGTCCACCTGGAAAGAAAGTGTCCTCTTACCGTGGGAGACCTATAAGGTCTAGGTCTCGGTCTCGGTCGGCTCCAACCCGTCGAACCGCGCCTAGACAACGACATAGCCGCTCCTTGTCTGGCTCTCGGTCTCCTCCACGTTTTAACAAACCAGGGCAATCATCGACTATCGCCCGCCGCCCACGATCCTTCAGTTCGTCACGCTCGAGATCTCCTCCACCTCGTCGTTCAGCGCGGAGGCCCAACGCCAGTCTGAGCAGGAGTCGGTCGCCTGCGTATTCACGCAGTCGTAGTCGTACTCCGCCGCCTCGACGCGCGGCCCCGCCACGCCGTAGAAACTCATCCAGCATAAGTGATGACAGGAGACGAGCTGATTCGTACTCCCCTCCACCAAGACGGGACGGAAGAAGAGATGGAGGAAGTGGATACGGCAGGAGAGTCGGTAATGGTAGGGATAAAGATGATGATGACAACGGCATCATAGGCAAAGGCGATAGAGGGGCCCAGGCAGGGCAAGGGCTGCTGATTTCGACTGAATTACACAAATCTATTCCTGATAGTGGATAGGATGGAGATGGCCTTCTTCAAAAGTCATGATGGGCGATTAGGCAATCACTGGCTCCAGTCTTATTGAATACAAGATGTTGAGAGATGTGTTCACCCTCCGACTCAGAGCGGAGATGAGTATTAATCTTAACTTTGACCGGAAACCCCTAGTAGATTTGGATCAGGAATGTAGGTTTCTCTAGAACGGGGCTCTGCTTCACAACCACCCTGCGTACTGTGCTTTGCCAGCAGATGCTGGACTCCCCTTGCAATGTCGCAATGGACGATATATAAATGAGACTTCTCAATGTCAACATTCCCTCTTCTTCACCGCTTGCTTTGACCGTATGTATAGCTTTCTCAGGACCGGTATCTGGTCTTTCATCATGTCAATCTAGTTAGTGGCCCTCATTGTGCATTGCATTTGCTCAATCGCTTTCATCGCAAGGTTCCAACAGCCGTGTTAATCTGAACTGAAATATCCATACTGTGCGCGACTTGTGTTTCGAACATCCGGCCGCATCGTGCTGTCCAACGCCATAGCCCTTCCCATGCTCTAGTGTCAGATCATCATCATAGTCGTAGCATTTCAAGCATCTATCGTTTCTGTGGTGAGAGGGGCTTTCAAACCGTGTCGTCGTCATACGCAAACCTGACATCTTTTAGGCCTCTGCCTTTGCCACCGCTCCGCCAGCCTGACCAGCCATTTGGCCCTCTTGTGCCCATACTCTGACAGAACTGTGCATCTCCTTCAGGTCTCTCGTTCTTGCTGTTGCCCGTCAACATGCTCTGTATGCTCATACATACGCTCTCGACACTTTGGACTGGGGACCAGCCGGCTGACCCGAGAAGGTCTAGGCAGATGATGCCATTGCTGTAGATATGGGGTGGATGGGAATGGACCGGCCAGGGAAGGGTTGGGGTGGGGACGAGGACGACGAGGATGATGAAGAGGAGGGACGCGCCGGGTCGACCGCTGAGGGTGGGACGTGGATGAAGGACACTTCGGGAGCTTCTGTAATGTAGATCGTCAAAGTTAGAGGGCTGAGATGTGGGTAGAGGGGACGACAAGATGAGTCACCAACGTACCTATGGGATAGCTGTCTGCGAAAATAAAGCACAGGCGGTAACTTTGGTTGAGGTATAGAGGGTTCGCGTCCAAAACTTGGATGTCGACCTGCCACTCTCGGAAATCGTCCGCCTTGACCAGATCAATTCCGGGAGGAAGTTTCAGTTTTGCCTTTTGGAGTTCCTGTGCAAGACTCAAACCTCAGCTCGAAAGTCTTTTGGTGATGAGTGTGGTCGATAATGACAGCCTTACCTTGCCCAACCTTTTTGCAGCGAACATCCTCGACTCTGGCTCTACGGCACTGGTCGTTCAACAAAGACTAGTTAGATGGAATTCAAGTCTGTTTACTGGAACGGGCTGCGTATGTATTAGTCGATCAAGGGTGAACCACTGTTTGAGGCGTTTGCCCCGCAAACTTGGTGTGCGGCGAGGAAACTTGAGCGCAGAGAGGAACCAGTCTTTGGGGCTGCAGATGCTTGATTGGGAAAGGCGTATGAATTGCGGATGGTGGTGAAGAGGTGTCTTTTTGGTCCAGAGTTACTGTCTGCGTAAGAAGTGGTGGAGATAGATATTGTGTTGGTTGACTTATTTCTGCTTGACTTTTCGCGGTGATGATCGACGGGGTTCTAAGAAACGACGAGGGGCAGTGACATTCGTAGTTAGTAACTTCGTAACTTAGTGGCTAGTGACCAGTGAGAACCCGGAAGACTTTCCCGATAGGCAACAGCCTTGTCAGCCTCGTCAGCCTCGTCAGCCTTGCATGGTTAGTGGCTAAAGTCACATCCTCACTCCTGCTAAGAGCCGAAGTACCTAGGGAGAGTGGTAAACAACTCCGTCCCTTAATTAGCTCGACTGCTACCTCAACTACCTAGTTGTTAGAGTATTTCTTAAGCCTAGACATTACGAGTATCTAGAAGCAAATCTTCGGTCCAGTGTGTGGTACCCAAGCGTCCTTGGATCCTTCGAGGTAGGTGTCTACAAGTTGTTAGTAGTCAGCCTCCTCATCTGCAGCCAAGGCTTTTGATCGAACTAGGCTGGACTCCACTTCAAGTCTCTTACCCAACGTCACCTGTACAAGTTGTACATCAAAGCAAGGCATGACTGCGTGATCAGCTCACACAAAACTGCCGATCAGTTCAGAGGAAATGTACAGGAAGAGGAATCTCTGACAGCCACTCGTGGGGAAGTTGGACCGCGTGTGGAACACCTTACCTATATCGCCCTTGACGGACGCACTTCGACCGAAGCAGCGCATCCCCTCAGGGACTGATCTGGTGCTCGTCAAGAATTTGATGAACAGCCACTGATGCTCGTGCATCAGATGCAAAACTATATGGACCCCCTCCTTAGTTCGTTGCTCGACGAATCCATCGAGAACGACTGCATAGACAGCATCGCACCATATTCTTTTTCTATTTTTGGGCAGCCGACGAAATCTTTTGGAGCGATCAAAAGCAGAAGCGTAAGTGTGTAGGTCCTCAAGTAGATATCATATTTGGATGGTACGGCCAACCATGAATGAGTTTCGGGCTTGTGGCCCAGTGATTTTTAGAGGGCATCTCTGTACCCACTCTTCAACCACGATACGCCGAATCAGCCTCTGATCCTTTTAACCTCGCATCTACGACTGGCATCAAGATCAAGCCTATTACTGAGGACTTGAGGTATTCCAAGATCATTCCAGGGTGGATCTAGATTTCTGAACCGTTTGATCTGCGATTTCTGGTTGGTTGTTGCTGAGGACCTTCAGGGTTGATGGAGGGCATTTGAGAAGCATAAGTAACCCTTCTTCCTCCAGAGACCGTGAGGTTTTTTTCATCCTTCTTTCGTATCTGACAACGACACAAACACAACACAGCAACCCTCAGATACAACGACACAGACACAGACATAACACAACAGCCATCAGACACAACAACACCCAGACACCACGACTCGAAACAACACCCCTTAGACACAACAACATAGACACATATAGCACAGCACCCCTCCAACACAACAAAGACACACATAGCACAGCACCTCTCCGACACAACAACATAAACACACATAGCATAGCACGGCTCCGACACAACAACACAGACACAAACATAGCACAGCAACCCTCAGACACATAACACAAAACACCTCTCAGACATAGCGTCAACAACACAAAACTTCAGACACACCGACACACCGACACACGAAAGAACTTCAGTAACCTTCAGACTCAACAAGCACACTTACTCGACAACAACAACAACAACAAGCAACCAAGATGAGCTCGCTACTTCACTGCGTATGGGCTGTTGTTCTTTGCCCGGTAAAGGTTGCCATGGCGGCATGCAACTGCTGTCGGAGTGCTAAGCAAAGAGCACCCAGAAGGAAATGTGGAAACTTCGATTCTTCCACTGATTGGAATGGTTCGTCGTGGAACAGAAACCACGAACGCCGCAATCTACGGCGGGCTGCAAACCTATCATCATTTGGGTTGGGATAACGGAACGAGGCCTGTTGAGGCAGCAAACCCCTGTGTGGGTTGTGAGGAGTGCCTAAATCAAAAAGGCCTCCGTGGATACAGAGGAGTGCTCAAATCACAGAGGCCTCCGTGGACATAGGTGGTGGGATCAGCAAGAAGTTAGAAGTATGGTTGAAGTATGGTTGAAGTATGTACTCCATACTGAGGAATTCGGCAAGATAGCCATTTTGGAATCGGATGGGCTTAGAGCCTTGGCAGCCATTTTAGTGCACAAATCAGTTACTAAAATAGAATGGAGGAATTGGTCATATTCAGTTAGTCATCCTTATTAGTGGCTTCAACCTAGGACAACACAAAGTACATCGTTCCCAACCCATACTATCTGCTTCTATCACAAGTCATCATTCTTCTCTTCCATCGTGTGTAAACTCGCAGCCTCATGACATCCATGGAAACTTCACTGGCACCTGTAGCCATGTCGACCTACTCGTCACGTCACTCGTACTCTTGGCCGTTATCATGGTCAGGTGATGTAACCCCACAAACACAAGAGAGAAAAGACAGCTGCCAGAATTCCCGAAAGGCCTATTCGGCTCTTGGTCTTTTATTGTGAAACAGCCAGCTGTCGAAAATTATTCGGAATTCAAGAATCGAGCCAATAATTATCGATGGAGACAATCAGGGCTCTCTAACCCAAGAAGTCAAACGCGATCTGGAATCTCAGGATCCTCAAGGTCTGATATACGCGGCCTTGGGAATGTTGGTTGTTGTGATTACCTGCGAGTCACTCGAGGTCACTGTCATCCAAGCTGTCAGGCAGATGACCTTGAGCTCGAAATGACAGTTCTCGACAACGTCAAATCGCGGTCAGAGGCAACGCATGGACCGTCTTTCGAAATTGTGTCGACGAACATGCTATCCAGAAAGGTAACAACGCGTCCCGTTCAGGAAATGACGTCCTGTCTTCTGCCAGGTACGATGATTGCTCATATGCTTCTTCTATGCTCGTTGTGGCTTATCTCAATTTCCCCTCCACGTGAGATCAACTCAACACAGACCTCTTGATGAACATCGAGCTTGATCATCCACCGGCATTCCAGTTCTTGCAGCCAATCATCCTAGCCTTACTGCTTCTCTCGCCCTTCCAAACCCATCGACATGTATCCAACTCATCAAACACCACAGCTTCTCCATGAGGCGCTGGCAAATTACCTTGACGTCTTATCTATCCCCACGGACTCTCCCCTGCACCCATCCCCTATCTTGCACTGATAATCCGTTGATTGTTATTGAAAAGCAATGGTCTTCCCAATCTTCTTTATCGATTGTTCCTGGCAACTCATTCAAAACAGTCCACAATAACAATAACATTGATCAGCACAGAGTCTTTAGCGCCTGATTCAACCAATCATACCCGATCAACAAATCCTCAAAGGAGCTCTGTACAGCAACCAATCCAGAAATGAACCAATCATTTCATACTGGCTTCTCACTCTTCCCTCTGCCACCTACACCTCCGGCAAACAAACAACGTACTACCAGGGTGTTGAGAGACCAGCAGGAACAGGAAGTTGAGGCTCTACCCAGATATCAACCAGAAGCATTTGTCGAGAGTTCCGAGAAGCATCCATTGAAACTTCGTCCTGCTCCACTGAAGCTTCGAAAGAGGCGTTCCTCGAGCAAGCACACGCTACCGAAACAAACACTCAGAGTCGTGAACCCAGACCCGAAGACCCCAGATCAGTCAGTGGTCGATCTACCGAGAGAAATCCAGCCTGCATTTCAAACGCAAACATTTTCATTCCCACAGTCCCCTTCCATTCCTCCCACACCAATCAGCTCCCCAACTTTCAGTGAGGAGCTGACGCCATGGCCAGCGTTCGTGGCTGAAAACAGCCATTTTCAAGCAACCCCGTGTCCTCAACCTTTGCTCAAGCGAAAGTCGTATCGCAGCAGCCAGTGGATTGACACCAATGGACAAGTGGACAGGAAGAAACTTTCTGTTTACTTGAGCAAAGCCTTGGATTCCTCTTTCCAGGTGATTGACGCTGTCGAGAGTGATGATCTTTTCCAGACACCAGCTCTACGAAGTCCTCGACCCGAAAGCAACTATGGCTGGTGCAAACGTACACTTGCTACTGAACCCGTGCAGCCACCATCGGTCGTTCCCTTCAGCAAGGAACCATCAAAAAGAGCTCCAAGTTACTACGAGGATGTACCTCAGCAGTTCGCTGCCCTGAAGCATCAGACAAATATTCCAAGTCTGCCTACATCCACTGTGAGCCGCCAATGCGGGTGCCCGCCAGGTGTATTGCTTTGCAAGACGTGCTCGTCTCAGGAATTCGAAAACTTCCGCCGACGCTTGACAGAACACAAACCAAACCCCAGCGTCAGCTCGACCAAATGTTTACTATCAGTTCCTCGAGCACGCTTCCGAACCACATTGACCGATCTCGAAGAACTCACCAGCCCTTCCTCCCCACCAGAGCTCATGTTCGACTCGGACGACGGCGATGATTCAGATTGGTCGGTCCCTGGTTCACCAGACCGCATCGAAACTCCCGTTGCAGCCATGCAAGAGACACCGACCCCAGCTCCCCGTCTTGCCGCAGCTGCCCCTGCCCCCGCCATTGCCACTACGAGTACTGGTCCAGCCGTCCCGCGGCCAAACGCAGTATCAAGATCCAACGTACCATCCTTCTCTCTCCCATTCAGCCACGGCCGACAGATCCGACCACGCATGTTCGCCAACGAATCAAACCGGAACTCTGCACGCGACACACTCATGTCGTCATCATCGCCTACCTCGACCGTCCCAACACTCGCCAGCATCTCGACCATCTCGACATTCACCTTCGACTTTGCGACGAAAGCGGGCTGTGACGACGACACTGCCACCGAATACGACCCCTTCGACGACGGTAGCGAGGTGAGCGAGATCAGAACCTACGAACCCGTCCAGAAGGCCAAGCCCACGCTCGTCCACTGCCGTGGTCCCAGTCCCGTCACTATCAAATACAGCATCGCCCCGAGCTACCGCTCCAGAGGCCAGGAGAGCGGCGATAGCGGGTACCAGCCTATCTATGTCTGAATGAATCGAGCACAAGGGCTTGGAAACTTGTCCACGGAATGGCAGACCGTGCACTTGGTAACAATTTGCCGTAAGGCACTGGACTGAGAAAGACCGCGATGGAATTATGATATTGAAATTGGAAACACTTGTGGGAAACCGGGATTGGACAGGTCGGCGGCGTTTTTCAAGGCAAAAAGGGGAAAATACTTACATATATTCACATATAAAGATATATCCATACATACACCGAGCTTGGGGATTCTGATAGAGCTGTACGAATACAATGAATCAATGAAAATCATTCGTTTTCCAAACTAAGGTCTCGACTATGTTGACTGCATAGATAGCCGGACTCAACTCACCCTGGTCATGTCATGTCTTGGGAGGGGACAGGCGACATCGTGTACTCTTGAATTTGTCTTATGTTATGTGTGAAGTTTCTAGGGAACACTTTGTCGTTAACACCAGTGCTGCTGTGGTGTGTCGTGGGAGATGTGTTTACTGTATTTTCTTACAATGTGCTATTTCCAACACTTTAGATTTCTTTTCGTAGAGGGAGGATACATGCATTATCATTGTTCGTGGTATGGATGCAAGATGATTGATCATTTGGGCCTCTAAAACTGTGGTCGCTTAAAGCTAGGCTGGCTACTTACCATCTGATTGCTACGTGGATAAAGATTCGAGGGTCGAGATAACTCTTTCTCCATCCAACTTCAGCTTCACCTGTATCTATTCTCCTTCCCACCTACGCTTGTTGTGATTGGAAGATTTTTGTGAAGGTCGGTTTTTGAAGCAAATGCACCTGGTTAATGTCGGTCCTGATCATCCGACGCCGAACCTCACTCATGCGTCTTTTCATTTTTCAAGCCGTATCTGACGACGCATCAGTCAAAGATAGTTCCGAAATTTCAAATGTCTCTCCAAGAGCAATCTCTGCTGGAATGAACAACCAGCTATCATCACCGCCGAAAGCATCGTAGCCCCTTGGTATGATCTCATCTCCGCTAAAGTCTAGTTTGATGGCGACTTCGTCGATGGGGCATGGCTCGTCTTCTTTTCCACAGACCCACTGTTGCATGCGACTGTACAGCAAGCCCGGCTGCAGAACTCTAGGACCTTGAATTGTGAAGAATTGAGAACATGTGTTGCTAAAGGTGCCAGCTAGTGTCAATGAAGACAAAGCTAATCTCCGTAGTCGCCTGAAGAGACGAACCCAGCACGAGTGAGAAGTTGGATCGGCATCAATCTCATCATCAGTTTCGCCTCTAGTGCGGAAGTCAGGAAGCAATGTGATGGACTCAAGGTGTATAGCAGTAATTGTCTTGCGATGAGCAGTAACAATATCCATTAAATCGTCTTCCAGGCAGGCCATGTAGCCTAAATCTAGCTTCTTCAGGCGCGGAAAACCCATCTCGGAACTGCGCATCAAACGAGCCAGACTGTGTAGCCATTCTTGGTACCAAAATGCAGGTGCCACAATCCGATCGCACATGTGCAAACGTAATTCCTCCAGATTGGGAGCCAGTTGTATGAAACAAGCCAGACTATTCTCCGCCTCAAAGACATCTATATTGTCCTGAGACGAAAAGTCGAGCGTTAATTTGGAAAGCTTCTTCATTAGTTCTACGTAAATGGTGGAGTTGTGGTAAGCTGGGTAAAAGTTGCTCAAGGAGGAAAGACCGGCAAGGTAGGCTGAGAACTGGATCAAAGGCGACGAAGCGGTTGCGATGGCGAGAAGAGCAATTTTAATGTTGGGGCGATATGGGTTTTCTCGGATGGCATCGCGATTTGTCGTGACCACCATATTTCGACCCATCTTAGCACCTGGGCAACGTGAAAAATAGGATGCGGCATCGTCGAGTGGCAACGCCCAGTACTTGTTCATTGGATGACCATTGTTTTGTTCTCTGACGACAAAATCTTGAATCGCAGGAAGGGTTGCCAGACACTTAACCAAGAGGGCCGACTCGAAGGCTTCGTCTCTGTTAATTGAGTAGACTCTGTGTTGTGGGGGAAGTGGGAGATAGGAGTCGATGCGGCGTGTCCATTGAACACTGCCCCGATATCTGCAATCATATACCACCTTCTTGACATGATGAGCCATTGCGCTTGTGGCCATCAGATCGACAAACCCGGTCAAACAATCCACATAAGGAACAAGAGTCATAGTGTCGAACAAGTGTGGCTCTGCCAGCGATGCGCATGCCTGATCAGCCAGACGCAGGTTTTTGAGTTCACGTCTTGTCGAGAAGCCAATGATAAGACACATGACTTCTGGGGAAGGGTAGGGACGACCATTGTGGACGGAATGTTGGACTTCGCAAGTAACTAGATGTGAGACAATAATTGGCGTAAGAGTTGATGTGTTGAAAAGATCGATGCTTGTGAACATCAAAGGATGTCTTCAGAGGCAAATCCTCGGGAAGCTGCGGCGTAGAGAAGAGGGCAACAGTGGATGGGCTTCCCAACGCATGAATGGGTGGCCAGCTCGGCGTGACTTTTGGGTAATTGCTACCACCGTGATTGCCATCTTAGGGTGATATTGACTGTTTTCAACCATCGAATCGGACATAAATAATGCTTTCTCATGGCTAAGATTGCTGTCGATACATCTTAGCCGGTTCAGACCCTTCTTGAATCGCATCAAGACAACACATCTTGACAAGGGATGTGCTTCTCAGGCTCAAAGCCAATTTGAGCTGTAACCGTAAGGTATAGAGGAAATTGTAACGCATTAAAGTCACTGAGTGAGTGCCCAGGTGACTCTTTCAGCGCTTGCAGCGTATTCAACATATGGTACATGATATGTACAAGCTGGACTTTTGATCATCAGTCTGGTCGTGGCCAAGCACGTGATATCAGGATAACGGAGGGTCACGTGAGATGCATTCTGGTTACCTGAGGCTTTGAGGGTTCGACAGTGAATCGCAGCATTACTGTGACCAGCAGAGAATGTCTTCATCCCCTTGGCGGAAAATGGGAGCAGTCTCAAAACGTGACATTACTGTCGCATCCTCACATTCAACTTGATCTAGGAGTCAGCATGTCTTTGGCGGAATGGGCACCAAGTTCAAGATTCCGTGCGAGACGATGCTTCATTGCCCCTCTCACCTCACAGCTACCAGGCCTCCCACTCAACATTGCCCCCAAAGTTCATTTAATCAGCATCATGACGAAGCAACGAAGATGGATGAGATTTGTGATAGACAATGGCGAGAGGAAAATGCCAATTTCTCCAGGCGGCCGCAAGGTAGGTCAAGTGTGTTTCAATATTGGGGCCAAAAATAAACCATGAACAAGCATGAAGAGCCAAGAAGTGAAGTGATTGGTGGTGTGGCGTGGTAGCTAAAACAGGTTAAAAGTGGCGTACACGCACCAGCAGCACAGCCTCGAACATCAGCCTCGAATCCTTTGGGCTTCTCGAGTTTGGCAAATCCATTTCCTTACATCATCGTGCATGAACAAGAACGAGGGTGTTGGACTTCTAAGACAAAGCTCGTGTTGTAAATGAGTTTAGAACTCTGTTCCATTTACAACGGTCTTGGAAGGCTGGCGCGTATAGTGTGGCACTGGACAAGCTCACGAAGTCGGAGGGAAATATCTCTGTGGATGATCAACAACAATGGGAAGGATTATGATAACCATAACCATCGCCTCCCTCAGAGAGCCCATCTTGGATACTTGGTCAGTAGTGACAGCCTCAGGCCCTCAGGCATTCAGCTCTTGGTGCCAATGGCTCGTGCAAGGGTCAAGCTTTTCGCTCCCAAGCCGGGACGATGCGTAATGCCGAAGGCGGCCGCTAACAACAACCCCTCCGTACTTAGCAACTTTCGTCAACGCGCAAACTCCACACCTTGTAAATCCGACCTCGTATCTATCCAAGTTTGTAAGATGGAACTATTGAAACTTGAATGTTTCCGGGAATAAGAATCAATCCGACTCAATTCCCAAATTTCCAATCACTGGTAGTTGTGATGGTGACGTCTTTGTCAGTTCGCTCCTTCCACGACGACGACTACTTCCTTCCCAATATCTCAATCAGCGGGGTTTGTCATTTGAGAAGGCACGACTAAGTGCCTAGGTAGGTAAGCAGTACTAACTAGGCACCTGCTTGCATGTACCGCCAGGCCAAGTCTTTTTTTCTTTTTTTTCCTTGTCTCTCTCACGAATGCCTGTTTGGTGCCTGTACCGGCATACGCAGTGCCTGATCAGCTACGACGAACCACCGCCCGCCTTCCGAGCAACACCCCAGCGCACCAGAGCCCATGATCCAGGCCATGGGGACTCCTAGGACGGTCCCGGTTTTGGCCCTAACGAGGTGTGGTGCTTGCGTATGATCTGTAGCGAGTATGACCGGAGTCCTGTGGTACCGTACATACATGTGCCGTGTGTCGGCCACAGGCAGACATCCAGGCACCTGTGTTTCGCGGTCTAACCATCATCCAAGATCCAGGCCTCTCCTTGTCTGGATTTTCAAGTTGTGGCCTACCTACTACTGTCGATAAGTGTAGTGAGATACATACGTATGTAGGACTCAGTTAGCCGAGCGAGGGCTAAGGGCCAAGCCGGTCTTATCGTATCCCATCGGTGCCCCGTTCCCTTATCGATTATGATTTCTCGGTTGGAGGCGGGAGTTCACCAACCTGGCGACCAAGGAGGGGTCTTCTGTCTATCCAAGGAGGTTTGTTGTTCGCTTTCTGCATCTAACCTACCAACGACGCATGCATGCATGCAAGCTGTACATGTGTCTATTGAAAGTAGGTACCTACGACCTTCCCATAATTTATGCAAGGTACAACAGCAGACATTCCAATGCCATTGTTCGCCTTGAGGTCCAATAACAACTGCCCCGCGACACCCCCCTTCGCCGGGTCCGTCATTCTAAAAGCCTCATCCGAACAGATGGTTTCTGTGCGATTGGCACCGGGTGATAGGCATCTAAGTGGGGAGGTAGGTAGGTAAGCTGTGTGGCCCAAATCCTTCTCAAGACCCTTAAACTACCTAGGTCACCGTCTGAAATCGCCTTCCGCGCTTTCTCCGCTGACAACCTGACTCCCCACTACGATTGCCTGCTTGCCACCAAGGCTGACAGGGTGATTTAGTGACTAAGTGACTGGCTTAGTAGTAGTGGTAGCAGGAGGAGGGGAGGGGGAGGAGTATGTGTAGTAGGTATAATACTAACTAGTCACACTACCTAGTGACAAGAGTGATAGTAACACCGGCTATCGAAATAGTAACCTTACATAAAGATGCACAAATAGGTATACTTGTATGTACAGGGTCAAGGATCAGCCGAAAAGGCAATCAATCAGTCAATCAATCGATAAACCCCTTTCGTATTGAACTTTCCGCACGTGCGTCACGCGCAACAACTGCCATCACGGGGTCTGAGGCAATTAATTGTGCCATGGCCCATGGAAGCCGGTTTTCTGTCTCTAATCGCACGCCCTTGCGATGCTTGGTCAACTGAAATGAAGGATTCATGTCTTAGGGAGGGAGGGGCAATGGCATGGAACTTTGGAAAAATTTTGGCACAATTTGATCAAATTGTAGTTCATTCTTTTCTCATCTTCACGAATGAGTAAAAACCATGTTTGGTTGCTATAGCTAGCCCTTTGAACATATCATTTCCCTTCGAAATTATTTTTCGGATTTTTGATCAAAAAAAGTGAAAAAAACCCCCCTCCAAATGATAGAGGTAGTTTGCAAAAAGCTTTGATAGAAATAATCACCCACTAATTATCGCACGACAAAGACAAACAATACAATCTCCAAAGTACTGGGACATATTCCAATCCTTTTTCCTTTTTCTCGTCGAGAGTGATTGTGCCATTTCCTGTCATTCTGCCGCCTGAGCTTTTCTGCTGGATTGCTCCAAGCCGGGCTCGCCTTTTTTGCTTCTTGTTTCGGTTCATCGCCGGACCATCCAGCACTGGTGGGGTGGAGGATTGGCTCGAGGCTTGATTGGGACTGTTACAAGCCGAGCATACACTTGATGCTGTGCCATCCACTGACAGGTTGGTGCTGGGGTCAATTGTCTATATCTTTGTTCATGTTGGTATCATTTGTTGGAAACATGCGGTCGTCATGGACCGTCGTTGCATAAATCATCAAAAACTCTTCAAACGCCTTTCCGTCAACGCCTCAGTCGAGGTACCGCCGTGAAATATATGAGTGTCGTTTGGGTTCAGCCACAATGACAATGGGTTCCGTCTCATATCGTCGTCGTTGTCTCTTGTCTTCTTCGTCCCGTTGATACAAACTTCCTCTCCCCTCGGAGGGGTAGATGACTGTCTTGGGTCGTTCTACCCTTTCTGTCCGTTCGTGTCTTGATCGATCTTCGGGACGACCACTTTGATAAACTCTCTCGCTTCTCTCATGCCGCCGAGGTGAGATCTCAAGAATGTTGAAGGCTCCGTCTCGGTACCGTCTCTCGTCGGAATGCTCTGACTTTCTGACAACCTTGACTGTAGGTTCTGTCCTCGACGAGTAGTGGGGCGCTCGGTCAATCTTTTCGACTTCAACCTTTCCTGCCACGACGACGGCAGGCTTCTTTCTGAGGACCATCTTGTGGTCAATGGCCTTGATCAGGGAAGTGACAGCCTCCATATCGGCTGGGACTTGGACCTGAATGCGATCGCCAGCTTGGCGATCAATGACCGAGAAGGGTTTTCCCCCCTTGGCGTAGAGATACTTGCAGACATCGATGGCCAAGTTGATACCTCGGTCGCAAAGACTCTTGTCTTGTTTGTAAGCGGTAAAAGGATCATGGCAATGTGGGCATCGATTCGCGTGTCGGGCGAAATGAGACATGACTGACAATTCATCCTGACGAGGTTCACGAATGGATTGCACCTCGGAGGCAAAGCCCACGACGCGCTGAGAGGTGGGAGGTGCAAAACCACGAGCCATGGTGACGGTGGGTGTGGATGGAGAACGACTCAGTGGGGTTGAAGTATTTGAATGAACAAGTGGTGGTGGTGTGGATGGAGGAGTAATGATTGCACTCGATGTGGAGGGACGAGTGACAGTTATATACTCGTAGGCCGGTATGGCCCTATCACCATAGGATTGTTTGGGATAGATATAGTAAGTGGTGGTGCGTGAGGGCGACAGCGTGACTGATGGAGCAAGTATTTGGAAAGTGGTTGTTGGCAGCGTGGTTTGCTGCTGGAAGCGGATGGAGTGAATGAATCAGAGTCAAGATGATGTATAGGTATGATAGTTGGGATTGATATAGAACAATTGGATAGATGAGAGATTTCAAGAGATTCGTTGGATGGGAGAGGGGGCATTGAAGGAAAGATATAGTTCGGTAGCCTCGAAGGGTGGCATAGTCCAATCGAAGGTGGACAGTCACAGGATGGTCATAGACACAAGTGTGCGATTGGGACATGGTGGTGCGCACGACCCACAGGGCAGGAACTTTTGGGGACTTTGGTTGGAAGCCTGTCGCAACCTTTCCTAATTGGGACACCAAGGCCAGGCATCCAGATGTGGTGGGATCATTGGCCGAAGGACCTTGGACCGTGGACGTTGACGACTGTCCACCCCTGCCGCCCATCATTGGGTGGGTAGGAAGTTGTTAGATGGTGTGGAGAGAGGTAAGGACACAGTCACAGCAAACTTCCAGGTGACGGTGACTCATTTTCCATTGGCCTTGAGAATGAAACCAAACAGGCACCGCCCAGTGTTCCTTGGGCTAATCGACCCATGTGGCCGGCGATAAAAGATGGAGATGAGAATGCGGATAGCGATGGGGTTACAATATGGTCGTGTTTGTTGAAACACACACCCAGGATGGAGGGAGGTGCAGTGACGTTGGTGAGGATAGGATGGTGGATGGTATAGAACAAAGGGACACAAAGTTGGTAAGGTGAGTGGTGAGGCAGTGCATTCAAGGCTGGAGCTGCGCCGCCTCCGTGTAATTAAGTTGCTAACAGTAGGTCTGGAGGAGGGACTTAGCACCCCTAACTAACGTAGTTAGCTGGTTAATTAACTCCTGTCGCCGGAGGAATTGGTGATGAAAGGCCACAAAAAGCGGCCACAAACCGCATGGCTGAGCAGTGAGCCAGGCAAGGGTTAATTAGTTAAGGTGGTCAAGGTGTGTGTGCCCATGAGGGCTGGGGCGAGGGCAAGGGAGGGTGTTTGTAACCCCTGGGATACACTGGTAGGGGCATGTAGGGGCACCTGGGGGCCGTTTGGGAGGGTTGAGGGCCTGGAGACCTTGTGTTTTGGGGGTGAATGGCGCCTAGATACTAGCCTCCAGACTTGAGACAGAGTCAAGGGCACGTTAAGTGAGAGGCCAAGGAGGCTAATGGGGCTAGCCGCATTCAACTCACCGGTCGACGCTACTGGCTACGAAAGTTCCCAAGTTAGTAGGTACGGAGTAGGTACTGTACGGAGTAGACCTGCATGGCGGGCATGGCGGCATGGCATGGCCGCAATGACGACTCATTATTGTTCACTCGTGATCCAATTGTGCCGATTCACACACCCAGACAGGTAAGGGAGGATTTCCACCTGCAGCAGTTGTAGTCATCTTGCACACCTAGACCTGCTGAACATTACATATCCATGATGAGAAAAGAGTCATACCTGCCCGTTTGGGTGATTTCTACTGGTTAGTTCTTTCCTCGTTCCTCAACATTATCGTGCAAGGTCACTAACTCACTAACTACTACTCCGTAGGTAACCAGGTGGTCATGACATTCCCGGAAAGACTACCTGATACCATACAGTACCTCCTCATCAACACCTAAGAGGCAGACTCTTGTGGTAGCCAAACGGTTTGATTACGATGACCGGGTAATTTTGGTCAAGTGCTCCGTAATAGGTATCCACCCCGTGCCACCCTCTGTGTTTGTGCCTGTTTATGCCTGTTCGTGCCTGTTCGTGCCTGTTCGTGCCTGTTCCCACCTCGAGTCTGCCTAGCTGGAGCACCTGAAGTTGTCCCTAGGTACTACTCCCTAGGTCCACCTTCCAGGCTTTGAAACCTTGACCCAAGTAATCTTCTCCTTCTCGTATACCCTAGCCTTCGAGTACATACCTACTTACAGAGTACGGAATGGGAGCAGTTCGCAAGTACGAGAAGTCTATTGAAGCACCGCCTCCACCAATCCCGCTCTGTCTGTTGAACAACTCCTGTTTATTGGTCTTTGCCTACCACCCTTTCATCTCCCATTTCACACTTCAACTACAGAGTACGGGAGGACACTCTGGACTGAACCTTTACTCTCTTCGGCTAGCTTGATCTCTTTCTGCACGTCGGTGCTCTTGCCAAATCCAAAGTCTTACAAAAGTCCCCAATCCAAGGTACATCTGTACTGTACTAGGTATACTGAGTACCATCACTCTGTACTCTCTACTCTCTCCTCTCCTCTCTCCTCTCCTTCAACGCGGCTCAGCCATCTTCTTCTTCAATGCTACCTTCTCCCCTACTACTACCACTACTACTACTACTACTACCACGAACCCGACATTTCCAAAAAGTATGTTTCTAGCGCAAACAACCCGTCTCAACAGGTCGACGCAACATCAACAAGGTCATTTGGCCTCTCCACCCTTCGACCCCTCTCTCGACTACGGAGTCATTGATATCCGCGTGACTGGATATCTAGGATCAACATCGGAGTACGTGTCCTCTCGACATATCCTCTTATCATTTCCTCGTGTTCCTCCAAGTAGATCCCCCGCCGATCCTACCCTAAAGTCTTGGATCTGGTTGAACCGTGCTGAATATACTGCCATTCTACCCCCCACTTCGTAAAGAGCCTCATCTCGCCCATCATTCCTCTTCCCTCTCAAGCCCAATGTCACTCTATCCCAAACCTCTCATTGCCTTGTTTTCTTCGCCTCATTTTGTCCCCATGTAGCTTTCCGGTAATGCACATCCGGTCTTTCCCTTTCCTCGCTTCCTCCTTCCTTGGCTCATCTACCGAGACCTATTGTGCGTGACTCCATCTCCTTGTTCCTCTTAAAACTCGACTTTCATCTACTCATCATTGACTCGTATCACAATCTTGCCCCTTGCTCGATGAGTCCTGAGCACTGAAAATGCCTTGGCCGTCTCCTCAAACGAATATACTTCTCCCTGGTGGATTGGCGTCTTGACGTTGCCTTGTTGCAACCACCTTCCCATCTCTCCGAGCTGATCCGCGTCGTTTCTCACCGTCAAGAATTGAAATCTTCGCTTCCCTCCTCCGAGAAAGCCTGGCCACACCAACTTGGTCATCAGCTCCCATGTTGCTCCTGCTGTTGCTTCGGTCCCGACCTGCACAAATCTCCCATTTTCTGACAACAACTCGTGTGATTTCCAATACAGTGCGCCCGGTGTTCCGACGTTATCCACCATCAGGTCAAACTTGCGCCCTGATTCTGAGCTCCCACCGCTCGCAACCATGCTCTTCAACGACTCAACCACATCTGTCGTGCGATAGTCAATCACCTCATCCGCGCCCAGGTTCTTGCAAAATTCCACATTGCTTCCCGAGCACGTCGCCACCACTCGACAACCCAACTGCTTTGCAATCTGGATCGACCAAACTCCGGTTCCACCACTGCCTCCATTCACAAACACTGAATCACCACGTCCAGCCTTGACATATGGCACAATCGCCTGGTACGCAGTCAACCCGGCCGTTCCAACACCAGCTGCGTCCTCTGCCTTGACTCCCTCAGGTAACACGGCCAGCCCAGATGGTTTCGCTGCCACATAATCCGCCAACGTTCCACCTTCTCGAGGCCCATTGAGTCGACCAAAAACCCTCTGCCCTTGCTTGAACCCACCACCACTGCCATTTACTGCGGCAACCACACCAGCAAAATCCATCCCTGGTGTCGCATCCTTGCCGAAGATCAAACGCCCGACTATAGGCAATTCAGGAACCTTGTAGTCTGCAGGATTGATCGCCGCCGCCAACACTTTGACCAACACTTTGTCTCCTCCGTATGTAGGGACTGGCGCAGACTCGTTGAGGTGGAGGTTCTTTTCCAACCCGCCGTTTGTCGAGGAGAACTGCCAAGCCCGCATCGTGGTAGGGATGCCTGGTGAGCGAGTAGTACTTTGCCCCGTTGCCATGACTGCCTGTAAGTAGTCTGTCCCTGCAGTCGTTTCTGTTCGGTAATTAAAGTTGCGAACGATGGATGTAGCGAGCTGAGAGTTCGTAGTTCTGATCGAAGATGCAGCTCAACACAAATTAGCCCAAGCGTCGAAACGTAAGCCAGGCGATGATCAATGATCGATGAATAATTCTCAATTCTCCTCGTGATATCCCAAATTCCAAAGACTCGCTCCTCTTTCGAATCCTCAACTGCAGAGATGATGTATATATCGGCTCGGGGATTTCCGATGACGTTCCGTCGATGACAGGCAGGACAAAAGTGCGACGCGCATAAATCCAACCCCACATCCACAATAGGTGCATGCACATAAATATGCATGCATCATGCAAGTACAGATACAAGAGCCCTGAATTTCTCTGTCTCTATCTCTGTCTCTGTCTCTTGTCTCTATCTTTGGTCACTGGCCACCAGCAAGAGACTTGCTTTGCATTACTCCTCCATTGTCGAGTCGAGTCTCATGTGTATAGACTGTATTTAGAGCAAAAACCTCCTCCGCTCCGATGTGTCTCTAGACCACAGAGCGATGAACTAATCAAATTAGTTATTGTAGCTAGGTAGACTGAGTCTGAGTTCGCATGCCTCCTCCTGTTGTTGTTGCTGCTATATTTCAATCACGTTACTACTGAGCCTCGGCCGGAAGTGATTCCCCTACCCCCCTTTTCATTTCCCCGCCTCGCCACTGTCCGCAAAGAGTTCACGGGTGTTGGAACTTGGAACCAAGACCGACATGCCAGGCGCTACTTTATTAGCTACATACCTGCAGTCCTTCTACTGGATCAAACGACTTCGTCATCAGACTACGGAGCATTCGTGACTGAACTTCCTCCATGAATGCCGTTTCCGATCTATTTCCCTGATCAAGGCGATTATCACTTCAGAGGGACCAGCCAGTAACTACCTACGCCTTGCCTCATCTGGGGCATTTGGATCCCGAGGATCGTTGAGCATTGCGCCTGGCGGAACCAGCCGACGAACTAATAACTACCTACATTAGAAACCGCGCCCAGCCCAGGTACATACATGCAGTGTCCCTGCCAGATCTGGCTCTCGTCATTTGAGACACTGTGTGCGAAGAATCGCTGTTTCAAGGCTCTCGAGACATCTGGCCATTTTCTTGATTGACGTTCATGGCTTGACGACGTCGATGGTATAGTACAACACAACATAATACGACAGAGCTATCCTGCGACGAGGACAACCCCAACCCCAACACAAACAAAAGCCCGACTTGTCTAACTAGTCCACGTACCAATTCATGGTCAATGGATACTGACCTCGGATAGTCTCGAAACGCGTACCACGAAAATGCGTAGGACTGGTGCGATCCATTTGAACAACATAACCCGGGAGCCGGTAGCTTCCAACCATGGACCTCCCATATCGGCTGTTGTCTGTGACTTCGACGAGGACCGCAGCCTGCGAGAAGCGGGCCTGCTCGCCCATGACGATCGCCGCCTGCTCGACCGACACCTCCTGCAAGCCAGGGATATCTTCGAAGTTCGGGAGGAAGAACACATCTTTCTGACCACCCGGAAATTCGATCATGTATGCTGATTTATCGCGCACAGTCACTGGTTCGAGGAGACTGATTGAGAGGGCCATGAAATCGAAATACTTCCCTGTCACTAGGCCCTGCGTGCTCAATGTCTCACGAGGGATACTGAATGCCGTGATAGACTGCTCGAGAAAAGTAGATGGTGCCCAACGAAACCCGGGAGTCTTCAATCTTGGTCCACCTGCGAAAATCAGTGTTTGCGGTACACGATACAGGACCCGATAGATGTCTTCCATCGATGGCATCCCTTCGAACTTGGTTAAGTCAATGTCCATCAAGGTCGCAATACATATCGGTTCGTCCTCTTGTTTGGTTGTTCTCCGGCGTTGCAAATTTCGCATCAAGGTGACCATTCTCTTATCTGACCTGCTGCCCAATTGCTCCTTGTCCCTCAGAGCCGCGAATTCGCCGCGATCCAAAAACATGGACGACAGGAGATCACGAAGCCTGCTTTCGACGATATGCGGCATTGGTTCTAGGGATCCGTCTCCGCACAATGACCTGACCGATACTGGGCCGTCTTGATATTGAATGAAGAGACTGTCGAACTCCGGTAAGAGGCCTTCTTGTAACGTCCATAGTCGACTCATCCAATCAGAGCATGACAGGTGACATACTGCTTCACATATATTCGTTGACGAGACTTGTAGAAGTTGATGGTCCAAGATCAATACTTTGGCTGCGTTCTTGTACGTGTTCCGGAGTCTGGAGATGGACAACTTTCGATGTTTCTTGCTGTGGACAGGAACACAAAGAGTGTCAATCCAGAGTGCGAATTCACCTTGACCACCACTGACTCGGCCAATTAGACTCGACAGGCACCGAAGTTGACATTCTGGCATAGAATTCGCATGCGGATTCCCCAGACCATGAGCCCTTGATGCTAGTCAGTTCTTGCGGTCTGGGAACACCTCCCGAAAGATACAAGACTCACCATACATGGCTGATGGCAACATATTCATGATCTCGGGCGTCAACAACTTTGACCTTTACCTTGCCATCGACACGATTGAGTATGATGGCTGGAAAAAACCCTCGGTCCAATATTGCTACAAGGTCTGATGGATCGGCAATCACCTCATCGCAAACGGTCTTCCCAGGGCATTCCAATTCTGCGTGCTTACAGGTCACATGCTCGACCTGTTTCTGAACTTTGAAGCACTTGTCAGGTGTGCATTCCATATGCTCCTTGCCGTTGCTGGTCGATAGCAAGCTCGCGAAGTATGCAAGGGAGGTGTTCTTGTGCAGAACACTCTGGATGGAAGCGAGACACCAACCATTTTCCTGCATTATCTTTTGGAAATATAGCCCTGGAGATGGCGACATAAACGGTACTTGAATCTTGGTTTCACGTCCCGAGAGGAGGCGTAGCGTGTCATACAGAGTCTCGACGAGAATGAAGCTCGAGAATATGATTGCTGGGTCAAGGTGATTGAACCATCTGTCAAATCTTTGCACGACAGCGCCGAGCCCATCTGCGACATAGTTCAAGTGTCTCTCGAGCTGTTCATGTCCCTCCTGGGTAAAAGGAGTTTCTTTCGCAGATATCGCGCTAAAATATTCATGCCAATGGTGAGACACCACGGTACGCCTCCCGTGTTCGTCAATGTTGATGAATCGGTCGAGGTTAATTTCAACTTCTGAGACTTCCGAAAATAGGTGTAAAGTACCGAAATAGAACCACTCTTGTAGAATGCTTTCTACCATCGGAAGCTTATCTTCCTCTTTCAGCATTGCCAATATGTCCGCCACTGTGTAGCCGAGACGTTGCGGAAATCCGGCGAAGCCTTGTCGATCATAAGACACCAGATTTCGATGCGGTACATCCATCTGGTGCCCAGCGCAGTGATCTGGTAACGGTAGGTGGTTCATGCTGGCGGTTGGTGAAGCGCATGAGGAAGGATAATAGCAAGCCGATGCGTTGAGCCCAGGCTGAAGCATACATATCGACAAATATCTTGCTTACGTGGCCCAATCAGGATGTCCTTTGAATGAGCGAACGCCCCGATCCAGCAGCTACCCTTGGAGAGCCATAGAGGAAGTCAGGTCGTGTGAGAACTTCCCAATCCAGTACAAGTATGGTCTTGAGTGCTTATTGGGGTTGGGTGGCCCGTTCTCCAAAGACTTGTCAGGAAAGTCTCTTGCAAATCGTCACGGTGATACTCTGAGATTGACATAGCGACCGAGCGTGGTTCCAGGCGGGGGCTTGAGCAGACAAACTCGAGGCTTCATCTCCTTGCATGCAAAACTGTTCTGCGTCTCACCTCAAGATTATTCCACCAGAATCACCATCCAAGTAGAGTGAAGGTGCTCGATGAGAGAGGAATATGTGGACTTGACTCTGAGGATCGATTTATCGAATTGTTCGTGGAACCTTCGCATCTCGCCCGGACATTCCCTAGTACACGGATCAGCATTCAAGTTTGTGTAAGTAAATGGAAATGTCAAGAAGCCTCTCATCTGCCAACGCTTCGTGTCAATGTATGTGAAAACCAGTTCTGGAGGGTGTTTGACGGAAACATAGACGAGAAGAAGGAGATTTCCTGAGTTGAGGCATCGTTGAGAAATTGCCGAGGAAGGGAGTGTGGGCTAGAGTGCTCAACGTCCCTGAATATACTGGGATTCCTCGTTGGTAAATACCTTTGATGTGCCCGAAGCCTAATGAACGAAGAATATTTGGATTTACCGACGACGCGCTCATCAGAAAATACGTCGTGGCTCACTGCACGCTCGTCTTGTTCCACAACCGTATTGTTAATGTGCATGGACAAATTCCAGAAATGTACATCACGAAGGGCAACAAGACTTTCCTTGAACGGCTGGACACTTCTTGATGTAGACTATGGAGATCTAAGACTGGGACTTAAGATTCTAGTTGCAGGTATGCCTTAGGTCAGGTGTACCGCAAGGTACGGTGTGGTCGGTGGGTCAAAAGTACATATGCTCGGATTGAGGATCGAATACTCTTCTCGGTGCTATTACTGTGAAAGGCGTAATCACCTTCAAATGGACAATCAGGGCTTCGGTTCCTTGCTTGTCCACTCAAGTCAACTCAAAGGCCACAATCGCCACAAATGCTGGTCGGGGATTTTCGATGGATTGTCGTAGAAGGAGCCGAGACTTAAGGGGGCATCATTCTCAAGAATACTCCGTCGCGCAACGCAGTTGATAAGATGAAGTTCCTCAAATCTCAAGTTGTCTTAGCCAGAATTCTGGCGCAATCTTCGATTTGTGCCTCGATTTTGGGATCCTCGAGATATTTGTTCGTAAATTCGACCAACTTCGGCATGCTCAAATAATCAGCCAGGCCGTACGACTTCTCCGACGTGGGCGCGTTGAATCTATGATAGACAGTACCCCTTTTTGATTTCTTCCTGTCGATACGTCGTCGGTTGATTTGTCTCATGTTGCGCTCGAAATCTCGATGCTTAGCTTCTGTGTTTGTGGCAAAGCTTACTGTCTTCGACACAACATTGAGAAATCTGGCAGCAGCAGGTGACGCTCTAGTTGTTTTGTATTCGGGATGAGTTGTGCCTAGGCTTAAGACGCAGGTTATGTGAGGAGAGCGGTCATCTCGCCCAACCAGGTCCAGCCTATTGTCCCATACCTGGTAAATTGGATTGTTGTTGAGCAGACCGCCGTCCCAAAAGTTCCTTCAACCAAGTCTTAGCACATGTTTGTGAATAGTTCAATCCTGGATCAGAAACTTACAGCCCCTGGATATGCACTTCCTTGAGATACGTCGGAGCCGCCGAAGTTGCGCGAGCTGCTTCCTTTATCGTGATACTGGCAAAGTCAAGATTTGAAGCCCCATTGGAAACAGGGAGTGGTGCGAAGGCTGGATTATAGTTCCGTAGTAATATAGATTCTCCCTTATCCGCAAGTGTGGCACACATGAACCTGGACAAGATTCAGCTAAAGTTTCACATCAAAACGGAGGTGCAACTCACATTTTGCCTTTGCTTTCTTTGACCAGCACAGCATCACCCTTCCGCACTTTATCGTCCGCGTCCAGGGGAAACTTCTCAACGACTGCGTCGATGGCTTTCTCTAAAGGTACGTGAGAGTATTGTGAACGCCCTGTCACAGCTTTGACATTCAGCCAACGATTGCCTACGAAAACACCAATTCGACCCAGCTTGTGAAGCGAGATCACTCCGAGTTTAGGTTGAAAGACGAGCCTCGCAAGTTCCTGGTATGACCCAATAACATCACTGCAGCGCATCTCTAAACGAAAGAGCATGAGCGCGATTAAGCCACCTGTACTGGTCCCTGCACCAAGATCAAAGTAATCAACAGGGCGCCGCTCGGCCGGATCAATGGCTACACCGTTTTCAACTTTGGCATGATTCTTAATCTCTTGGACCTTGTCCATGATCCTTTTGAGTATGATCATGCTGGAGATGCCTCTCACCCCACCACCATCGAATGATAAGAGGTTGTGGGATTCTGTAACTGGAGATTTGGGAGGTTGGGGTTTCGCGGACGATCGGTCGAGGGATAAAAAGGAAGACATGGTTTCGGTCTGAGGTAAGGAACCTTTATTGTACGACGCTGAATTTCCCGTAGGGTCAACGGGAAAACTATAGTGTTGTATCTTGAAAATCGCTGACTTGGAGACTGAGAGTAGTCGCGTCAGCCTCCGTCCAAATCTCAATATTAGGTTGTGAATTCCTTCATTCGAAGTAGCATACAAGGCACCAAGGATCACCTAGCCAGGGAGAGTTCAACCAAGCTGCCGGTAATGGTGCACCTAGTTTGAGAAGGGAAATTGGGATACTGATATTTCTAGCGATGAGGGCTGGTAATGTGGACTAGAGTGAGAGGACGTGTGGGTGGTCCAGCTCGAGCCATGAATTATTTGTTTGACGATGTCCAAGTTTTGATAGTGATGGTACCTTCCTCATTCCTCTTGTTCTCCGTCATGTTCTCGGGTAATGGCGGTCAACAACTCGAGGGGCGCTCACTTCAAGAGATTCCAATATCTCTATCAAAGAACATCTTTGTGGAAAAAGTGTTTCGCCATCGTATAACAGATTCGCGCTAAAAACTTGTTAGATGTCTCATCTACCCTCAAGAAATGCTCCATTCATCTGTCCATTGAGCAAAGCTTCCACGTCGACTGCACCTCCGGCCAGATACCTCTCACTGACGCCAAGGTTGACTCTCTTGCTCAGCAAGCTGTCCAACTCACTCCGCCATTGTTGGACTTTATCCTTGGTGACAGCACTGCTCTCCTTTTCCTTTTTTGCCTTGCCGCCTCCTCTACCTCTTCGGCCTTTCTGCCCCAGGTTTTCGAATTCCTCACTATCATAATCCACCCCCAACTCTTCCGCTGCCGTCTTCAACCACTCGTCTTTGCTAGCTGTCTTCTCTCGAGCAAGATTTGTATCAGTGATCTTTTGTGCGAGAGTTACGCGCGGCTCCAGTCGACCTAAAATTCTTCGGTCGAAGTCCAACATTTCAGGCGCTTTATCTGATTTGTGAACTTCGGCAATAAGTCTGGTAACTCCAACCACCTCATCCGGTGAACAAAGTAAGATTGAACGACCGGAGCTCTCAGCTCGAGCGGTTCGTCCTGACCTGTGCACATACATGTCTGCTGCACGAGGCACATGATAATGGATGACTAGATCAACGCCTTTGATATCTAACCCTCGAGCTGCAACATCTGTCGCCACAAGAATCATTCTTTGCGCGGAGAATTTTTCTAATGATCTCAAACGAGATTTCTGTGGCATTGTAGAGTGTAAAGCCACAGCTGGCTGTTTCAGATGCTGTAGCAAATGAGTGATTCTTTTGACTGCAGATATGCTGTTTGTGAAAACAAGGGTCTTTGCGAAATTGTTTTGCATTAGGAGCAAATACAAATAGAGGTCTTTCTTCATTGCAGCACACTCAGCAATAGACTCGTTGAGTGCCTGGGCCATTTGTGAAGTCGGGTTGACGTCAATAAAGGTTGGTTTTGCTTCTCGAAAGGAGAGTTTCTTGAGCAGGTACTCCATTGATTTATGGTTATCAAGAAGCTCAGTCTTGGCTTGGGGACCAGGCGTTCGTTTTCCAGCCAGTTTCTGTTGTAGGTCCTTGTGAAACGTTGCAGAGAAGACAAGAGTCTGCCGTTGAGACTTTGCCGAAGTGTTTCCCCTCGTGTTGTCTTCATCGTCAGTATCTGCATCTGCGTCCTTAACGACCTCACGATCCAAAGCATCGAGAATATCCTCGACTTCCTTAAAATGGCCTTCGCTAAGCAGTCGATCGGCTTCATCCACAACAAGGAATTTGATCTGGCGGAAGCGATTGAGCAGCTCATCCGTATCTTGCGATGATGAGCTATCATTGAGCACCTCCCAGAGCCGTCCAGGTGTAGCAACGACGATTTCCGCCGTCTCGAGCAGTCTTTGTTGCTTGTAGATGGACAACCCGCCAGTGACGGCCGCGATCTTGGGATGGTTGTCCATGTCAATACATAATTCATTCAAGTGCTTGTTCAGTTGAAGGGCCAACTCTCGTGTCGGGGCCAGGATAAGGGCCATGAGAGGCGGTTTGACTTTAGCTGGGCCTCTGAATTCAGTGTTTTCGTCGAGCAGCCACTGTTCGAAAATGGGGATTCCAAATGCCAGTGTCTTCCCAGAGCCCGTTACGGCTTTGCCAATCACATCGTGGCCGTCCTTGATGGCGGGAATGGCTGCGGCTTGGATGGGAGTCGGTTTCGCGAAGCCGAGCAGTGATAGTTGATAAAGTGTTATAGGATTCAGGTCAAGATCATTCCATGCAGAAACATCACACTTTCGCTCCTCGACTCGACGGGGCAAGGAGTGAAAATGTACATCTGAATCGAGTTCGGCAGGAGGTTTCTGCTTGAGTGCTGATTTTGGCTTTTCAATTGCTTTCTTTTCAGTCTTATTTGGGGAGATCTTTTGAATTTTGGTCGACGTTGCTTTTTTCGATTGTGTTGCTTTCGCGTTTTCGTCGTCATCGAATCCGGACCAGTCATCGTCAAAATCATCCTGACCACCGTCTGAACCTAAGAGAGCATCTGATCGTGGTTGGAACAAGACCTGACGTCCGTCCTCATTCCGCACAACCTCCACATCTTCAATCTCCTCGAGCCCATAAAACCCTTCTGCGTCTTCCATGCGAGAAGGTAGAGCGACAGTCTTCCATTTGAGCGCCGTGTCTCGAACAGCAATCCGCACAGAAGAACTGTTAGTAGTACCGTTGTTGCCAACCTTGGCGGAATTTATTGTTTTGGCCTTCTTGACCTCTTGCGAGCCTCCCAACGAGGAATCGGCTTTCCTCTTTGAAGACTTAGACATTGTTGCACCCAAGCTTGCTTGATGCCCATAAAAAATAAAGATATTGATCGGCTCTTTGATCTGTAGGCAAGGCTCGAACAAAAAAAAGTTCATCGACATCGGCAACTATTGACGCCGACGGGCCATGGCTTGGCATTATCCACCAAACTCTGCACGTTGATCTCATCGCCCAGAACCACGCATATCCCTCACGGTCAGTCCACCCCGCCGATTTCTCCCGCTAAAAAAAAGTGCCCTCAAAATTTGGACCAATAGAGCCTACTTCGAGCATCAATTCTTGCTTCGAGGGTTAAAAAAGTCGAATGAGAGAAACGAAGCTTTCAATTCTACGTGATTGCTACTAACGACCCAATTTCTCTATCTGCTACCACAAACGCACAACCAGGATTAATCATGTCTTCTCACGACACATGGCAAAACCCACTGCAAGCTCGATATGCGAGCAAAGAAATGCTTGCACTTTTCTCTGCGCGGACCCGGGCTTCAACATGGCGACAGCTCTGGATCTGGCTGGCCGAAGCAGAGAAGGAGTTGGGATTGGACATCTCTGATGAAGCAATCAAGGAGATGGAGGCTGCAAAGATCATGTCTGATGAGGACTTTCAGGTTGCCGCCGTCGAGGAGAAGAGGCGACGACACGATGTCATGGCTCATGTGCATGCCTTTGGACAGCGGGCTCCCGCTGCTGCAGGCAAGATTCATCTAGGTGCTACGTCTTGCTATGTCACCGACAATGCTGATTTGATCTTCCTACGGGATGGCCTGTCACTTCTCCTACCAAAGCTGGCTAAGTGTATCAGGAAGCTGTCTGATTTTGCCACCGAATACAAGGCACTCCCTTGTCTCGGATTTACCCATGGCCAACCCGCGCAGTGCATCACCGTTGGAAGACGAGCTACGCAGTGGATTGAGTCACTCCTCATGGATTTGAGAAATTTGGAGCGCGCAAAGGCGGATCTCAAGTTCCGAGGTGTCAAGGGCACTACTGGAACTCAAGCATCCTTCTTGGAGTTGTTTCACGGCGACCACGAAAAGGTCAAGAAACTTGACGAAGCTGTGACGAAGAAGGCCGGCTTTGACAAGCGGACAATCGTCTCTGTTCAGACGTACAACCGCAAGGTTGACTTCGACGTAGCCAATGCTCTGGCTTCTTTTGGTACCACCATTGAACATATTGGAGGTGATATTCGCCATCTGGCCATGTTGAAAGAGCTCGAAGAACCATTTGAGAAAGATCAGATCGGGTCGTCTGCTATGGCTTATAAGCGCAATCCCATGCGATCGGAAAGAATGTGCTCACTTGGTCGAAAACTGACATTCCTTCCTTTGGGATTTGGAGCCACGTATGCCCATCAATGGTTCGAGAGGTCTTTGGATGACTCGGCGATTCGACGAATTGATATTCCAGAGATGTTCCTGATCGCAGATGCACTACTGATTCTCCTTGAGAACGTTTCTTCAGGTTTGGTAGTATACCCTGCAGTCATCAACAGCCGGTTGCAACAAGAATTGCCCTTCATGGCTACTGAAACCATGATCATGCGATTGAGCGAGAAAGGTGCCAGTCGACAGGAGGCGCATGAACAGATCCGTGTTCTGTCTCATGAAGCTGGAGCTGTGGTCAAGCAAGAAGGGAAGCAGAATGACCTGGTGGAACGCGTCCGGAAAGAAAAGTTCTTTGAGCCGATCTGGAACGAACTAACCGAGGATGATATCCTGAACCCCGCGAAATTTGTCGGCCGATCTGCTGAGCAGGTGGACGAATTTGTAGCGGAAGAGGTTGAGCCAGCTCTGGCACCATATAAAGATCAAATTGCTGGTGGTGCAGCGGCTGAAATTCATGTATGAGCCAGATCGATGTCCTATCTCGAATGGCCAAGATCATATGTCCTTTATTGAATCCCATAGTGTCTGTTGTTTTGCCATTTTGTCGTCCTTCCCTACCGTACTGTTCGTAGCTCCATTTGCCAGTGCTTTATCCTCGCTTATTTCTTTTGGTTGGAGTGTAGCCACTTGGTCGAGAAATGCCTGAATTCTGCCCTTGATCGCATCGCATTCATCAATCTCCCGCTGCCCATCCTCGAGGATACCTTGCAGTAGATCTTTGGTGCTTTCACGGGCCTGATGAGGCCGGTACACGTTGATGACAATGTGGACATTTAGGAACAGACGTCTAAGATCATCCATCTTCTCTGCATGCTGGAGAGGGTCGAGGGAGAGGGTGGATGTTAACTCCAGAAAGTTGAGGAGGATGGACTTGTTGAGTTTACGCAATAAGAATGCATGGTCAAGATCTGGATCGTCGGGGTCGAAGAGTAATTGGTCGAGAGGTAGAGAGGAAGGCTGGGTTGGGTCAAGGACTTGACTTTGGCCGAAGGTCTTATATGTTTCGGCGGAGGATGGAGGTGGAGGTGGGGTCGCAGATAGGCCAGAGGCAGTGGTAGAGATGTCTTTCCCTCAACAGTCTCAGAGGTTTCGTACTGCTTGAGCTTTTCTTCGTTGGCAACGGTGAAATGTCTCCAGAAGGGAGGTGGTGCAGGGAAAGGCGCCTCAGGGAGTTGCAAGGGTTGAGGTTGGTCTTGGTCAGCCATGATTGACCATCTGAGATTTGGGATGTCTAACAGTCCCGATATGTTATTTGAAGTTGGTGAATTTTTCTTGCACTTTACAGATGTGCAAATGGTGGCATTGCTAGCAGGTTGATGACGAGGTTGACAGGCATGCGATGGGATTGCGAAGGGAGGATTTGTGAGAGGGAAGAAATCGGCCAATCACATGTTTCGATTTGCGGAGTGGTTTGGTTCCAACCTCGCGTGGTTCATCTCTTTCTCCTTTCTTATCATCCAAGCATTCATCATGATGCTATGACATCCCATCAAAGTCCTTGATTGCAGTCGCTTTTGACATGAGGTCACCCGTGAGCGAGGCTACAGGTGCATGGGGTGCTATTCAACGATTCTGGCAGAGATCCTATGCTGCTGATTACGTCGGTTTTGTTCTCCTAGTATCCGCCTATATCTTTGTCAGTAGTGACCAAGAGCAACAACAAAACCTCCAAGCTGATATTTGTTAGGTCCAATTTTTTGAGCCTTTCCATCGCATGTTCTCCCTGGATGACCATGCCAAACAGTATCCCCATGCTCTGGTGCAAAGAGTCAGTGCCGGCGAGAATATCCTTTATGCTGGGATTGGACCTCTTGTGATTTTGATATTGTGGTCACTTGCTCTCCGACCTGGATTCCACAAGGCTCATGTCACCATCTTTGGTCTATTTATCAGTTTATTCTTGACGTCTGTTTTAACCGATATTATCAAAAACGCCGTTGGCCGACCTCGACCTGATCTAATTGCTCGCTGCAAACCCCAACCCGGCACACCCGAACATCAACTCGTCACGATCACGGTGTGTACAGAAACCAATCACCACGTTCTACAGGATGGATGGCGAAGTTTTCCTAGTGGGCACAGCAGTTGGGCTTTCTCTGGGCTGGGATATTTCGCTTTGTTCCTCGCTGGTCAATTTCATATTTTCCGACCACGTACCGATCTGGCGAGAGTCCTGATCACTCTTACACCACTGATAGGTGCCGCACTGATTGCGATGTCAAGGTTGGCAGACTACAGACACGATGTGTTCGATGTCATTGCAGGCAGCATTCTTGGCATGGCTGTTGCTTGGTTTTCGTATCGTCGCTATTACCGGCCCCTCAAACATCCAAAATGCGACGTGCCTTATCCAAGTCCATGGGAGTATGCTAACGCGAAGGCGATGAGGAAAGGGAAAGATGTCGAGAGACAGCTGGAGGATGATTTCTCAATCGATGATCTTTCCGAGGAAGAAGCGCAAACATATCCCCTGACAGAGGCGCGCCCTGAGAGGACAATACCGCAGCAAAGTGGTCGAAGTGTTCAATCGCCTTAGTATGGCGTCCAATTGCATCTACTTGCTATTCGCTCGATTCAGCGCTTGAATGACCGCGTTGGTAAATTACAGTTGCAAGATGACCTCCAATTCCCCTGAAGATCGTTCCTCGTGTAGAAATGCCCAAGAACCCCATAGTTTGCTTCATATCTGTCTGCGCAGCTCCATTCCACCTGTGTATCTGGTCCTGCCAGCCTTTCACATCACGGTACAAGGTATGATGCAGCAATCGCACTCATAATCACCGCAGTCGCAGGGAATGCATGGCTTGGTAGGGCCTTTGATGCCTTTGGTGATGCTCGAGGTAGACGAAGTGGATGAAGGAGGCATGTTAAATGCCAATTGCGGAGGGTTCAGGGAACGGTCTCGGTGTGCACGGTGCAGGAGCTGATTTCGGCCGTTCGCTTAGGTATGCAGAATGGACCTGAGGTTAGGCGATGCTATGCAGGGTCGAGGCTGCTCTTGGTTGCCAAACCTGGCCATACGTCAACATTAACGAGCACAGTGTTTTGTCAGGGAAGAACTCACGGTCTTGTTGCGTTTCCAGGGAAATGAAATTTGTCAAGTTGTCAAGTACTGGTAGAGACACGATTGTTCAAGTGAAATTGCAAGGCTTCAAGATCTACCAATGTCGGAAGAACTGGATTTATGTTTCAATGTCTTGATTCTTGCGGCTGGCCGTGGCTGAGACTGTGACTGTGACTGTGGCTATGGTGTATCGTGTCACTGACGTAAACGCTTGAGGGCCACGGCCACGGGCTCCAAATCAAGAAAAGTGCTTCGTTCTTAAGGGGCTCGGACGCCCGAGGCGGCCTAATCAAATCGTTCGAAGCTCAAGATCCAATCCCTGTTTAATGGCTGGTGGTTGATTTACAGGCTAGAGGCACCTGACGCCAACGCCCGATGACCAGGCCGCGTATTTCATACAACTTCCAGGGTTCTTTCTGGTGGTGCTTTGGAAAACCTGGCACCTCGCTGTCGAACAGTCGTCTTACTTGTGATATGTGGTAACCAGATGCCGCAATTGAGATATGGTGGAGCCTGGCTTCATCACTCTCTGACAAGCTGTTGTACACTTTTATCCCTATCCTCGACCTTTCAATGAAGCTGGCATTGCTGTAGTAGAAGATCGATACGGCACCGCCAATTGACCAAAAACACGTGACCAAGGCGTTGAATCTACTTCATCTCGGATCTATGCCTCAACGTAGTTCAACCACTTTACGCGTCGACGCGTTCTTCGGTGGATCATTATGCTAATGTCATCAGTATTGAACCCTTTATGCAGACTCGGTGCTCTAGATCCCATGTATTGTACAACTTGCAACTTGACTACAAGCAATGGCTCGGGACCTGTGCCAAAGATTGAGCCCTCAGATTTCGAAAAGCAGCGATTAGCCAACATCGCCGAACGAGATGCCCTACTCAAGAAGTTAACTCAAGAAGCCGCATCTGCTGGCCTGTATTCTGCCACATCCAAAACCAATGGTCAAAATGGTACCAAGAGGTCAGCCAAACCAAAACAGCCTCCTGCGAAACGAGTCAAGAAAGAGGTAGACACCACGCCCCGTCGTACTTCCTCGAGAATCGCCGGGATCCAAGCAGACAGTGAAGTCGCAAAGGAGAAGGCAGAGCAAGAGTATCAGGTGGCAAAGGAAATAGACCGACAAAAACGGCAAAGACAGACCGGAGACTTGAGCTTCAATCAAGGATCGAGTCTGATAGGTACTGATGTCATCCTCAAAGGTGTCGCGACGCCTTACGAGCGGACGTTTGATGACGCAGATGTCAACGCGACAACCGACAAGGACCTCAAGAAATTACGCGAGCGCATGAGTTCACTAGAGCTGTGGGATGCTTGGGATCCCAGCCAGATCAAAATTACTCCTGAGCGCATATATACCATGGCTTTCCACCCGACAACCACCAAGCCGATAGTGTTCGCTGCTGATAAGTTGGGAAACCTGGGCATTGTCGACGCATCTCAGAAGCCTGCTGGAGATGCAAAGAAAGGAGACGGTGACAACGACGAGGACGTAGAGTATCCAGATCTTGAAGTCACTCACATAAAACCTCACGCGCGCACCATCTCCTCTATTCACACTCACTCATCCAAACCCGAGACTGTCTATACTGCCGCTTATGATTCATCCATACGGGCCACCGATTTACAGAAAGGAGTTGCCATCGAAGTGTACGGCCCAGACGACCGCGAAGAAGACGAACCAATATCAGGTCTGGACATGTCCTCATCCGACCCTAATACACTCTACTTCACGACACTCAACGGTGGCTTCGGCCGCTACGATACGCGACAACCGCCATCCAGCGTCGAACTGTACCAGCTCTCGGAGAAGAAAATCGGCGGCTTCTCCCTCAACCCAGTTGCTCCACATTACGTCGCAACCGCATCCCTCGACCGGTTCATGCGATTATGGGATTTACGAAAAATAACCAAAAATTTACCCACGTTGGTCGGCGAGCATGAGTCGAGATTGAGTGTCAGCCATGCGGCGTTCAACACCGCGGGCAAGTCGCCACGACCAGTTACGACGACACGATCAAGATCCACTCGTTCGGCGTGGGTGGCAAGACAGGCACGTCGGCGCTCGAGAGCATGCAGACGTGGAAAGTCGGCACCACCCTCGACGAAGAGGTCATGAAGCCTGAGGTTGTCGTCAGGCATAACAATCAGACGTAAGTTGGGCAAATCCTATGAGAAGAAAAACCCGAGGCGGAAATCACCCCTGAGAAACTCTTATGTGTTTTCCGCTAACCCACACTCTCAACGTAGAGGCCGATGGGTCACCATCCTCCGTCCAATCTGGCAACGCTATCCCGAAGACAACATCCAGAAACTGGTCGTCGGAAACATGAACCGGTAAGATCTTCCACCCTTTCACACCTCATACCACCGTTCGTCGCATCTCGTCCCACACCATCCCCTCCCTTGCTCTTTTTCCTCTGCACTATCCTACACATCCTCAATTGTCCCCCTGGACGAATCCCCATTGCCCAGTCCTCAATCTCCCCAGTCTTTCCCCTGACTAGCTCCAGGTTCGTGGACATCTACGCGGCTGACGGCACACAACTGGCGCAACTCGGCGGCGAAGGCATCACCGCCGTGCCGGCCGTGGCGGTCTTCCACCCGAACAAAGACTGGGTTGCCGCCGGCACAGCGTCCGGGAAACTGTGTTTGTGGATGTGAGCACTGCACGCGATAGTCTGCGCTTTTGCGGTTCTGGCTCCGGTTTCGGCTCCTACTCGACTCTGTTCTGGATCTAACTTTTGGTTTGATATCCGTGAGAACATCGGCCATGTACAAAGTGATGCCGTTTGATCAGTGTGTTTGTGTTCACTCCAATCGGCTTTGTCTGTGTCGCTGCTGGGAGCCGTTCCATGTCGGTGCTATGGTTGTTTATTACCTCCTTTTCGGTTATTCTCCATTGCCTGGTCTGGTCTATGCCTCGCAACACTACCATCGGCGGATACTTTTGGTCTAGTGTGTTTTTGGACTACAATGACACATAAGCGAAGGAGGCCAATCGTGCTTTTTGTCTTATGTTAGTATCATGTTCACAGCGTGTTGTGTGAACTGTGAGATTGACCGCACCGCTACCAACACGATTACCACAGACGACGAGAGGACCGTATTGGCTAACCCTATTGACGTACCGACAGGCGCGAAGCCTTCTACGATGTATTTGGGACAGCTCGATCATCAGAAAACCCAAGCAAAGCAGAGCAAAGCAAAGCAAAAGACCTCCCAGGACCATTCGCTCAAAATCAATTGACCGGCCGACCCTCTTAATACAGACGTCCACCCACTAGTCAATAGCCAAGATCCTGCCGACGACTGGGCATATGAAAGGTCGACGCATTCTTTTATCCCCACATCAACATAAACACCTGTTGCAACTACACCATATATCAAATCCAAGGACATGAAGTTCGTCTCAATGAGTCAACTAAGTATGACCTAACCACTCTCTCCCTGTGACACAAATCTAGTCATTGCGACTTCCCAAACTCACGACAATCCACGCGACTTCCGATAACTCGCCTTTTAAGGGTGTCCAATGCGAAGTAAACTTCTCCATGCCCATCAAGCGCCTGGTGCACAAAGTCAGATCCAAACTGATAGCATTGCCCGACTTCATGGCCGAGCGCACGCGCGTTTTGAATTCAGTGTTGATCTTGCTCGCCGAGTGTAGCGACAAGAAGCGGAAGACGTCGATGCCTACGATAGGTGTCGCGCCGGAGGCGTTGAGGCCTGGCTTGGTCGGGTGCAATAATGTCGTCATGGCCGCCGAGTGGAATGAGATGTAGAATGTCGATATGTTAACGATGAAGAACTGTGTTATGTCAAAACGGAAGAACATTTTCGCAAGATGATATACTTTCGCACCACAGGGCTTATTGCACGAAAGAATCGATTCGGGTTCTGCTCTTACCTTTGAGTACGCAGTGTAGAAAGTGTCCATCTGCCTTCGCAAGTTCATCTTTTCCGTCTCGATCTTGTTGAGGATCCTATCTTCCATGCCTGGCAACCGAGTCTGTTCGGGGTTGCCACCACCAGCTATGCCTCTCAACGAGGCGAGAAACTTGCCCGTACGGGAGACCTGCTTCTGTGGATCTGGCGCCAGTACATTCTCGGCAGCTCCGTCGTCTGTGTCGGTTGACATGGCCAGGATGCGCAGCACGTCCGACATGTTGTGGATGGTGGTTGAGCAGTTGATCTGGCCGCCGAGAAAGAACACCACATTTCCTGTGGCGTCGAACAGCGGCGTGGTGTATAACAGATTCCAGAATGGCTCGCCGTTTTTTTTCTGGTTCAGGATCAATTCGACAGATTCCTGGCGCGCGTGAATGGAGTTGCGCAGGCGCGTCACGGCTGCGGGATCTGTGTGTCGTGTCTGCAGGAAGCGGCAGTTGCGCGGGATGATCTCGTTGCGTGCATAGCCTGTCACTTTGACGAAGCCGTCGGTCGCGTAGACGATGGATTGTCAGCTTTGCTGGGGTCGGTCAGAACGAAACAATCGCCGAGCCCGGCGTATTTGTTCTTGTTGTTGGCCAGCGCTTTGGTTGCGCTCATGGTTACCTGGTGTCGCACAAAGCGCGGGTAGATGTCGTCGGAGACGAGTTGTTCGATCGATCGTTGCGAGTCGTTGAACACAGACTCGAGTTTCGGCAGCGTCGTCGCCAGAGCCGCCTTGAGATCTCGGTTGACTTTTATCAGCACGTTCTCGGAGATGTTGATTTGATTATACGCGTTGACCGAGATGTAGTCGCGGTGGATTTCAAACATGTTTTTGGCTACTTCGTTCAGTAGGTTGTTGTACCGATCTACCTTCTCGAGGAATTCCAGATTTTCACCACATAGCCGGCTCCTGCTGAACTTGAGGAGCTGGTGGAATGTTGTTGGGTTGTGTAGCACGATTTGAAAAACTTCGGATGCGAAGAAGTCTGGCAGCTTCGTGGCGCATGCTAATGTGACTGAGGTGTTGTTGGATACCCGAGAGACGGAGCTGACTGAGGGGCGTACGAGCTCTTTTCAGTGATTGATTCAAGGTTGAAGTCGAGTTTGCGAAACTCATCCTCGATGCCATTGACATGGCTCACTCGCGATTCCACCCCTCGGCCATTCGTCTCGGTGTGGTCACTTGGGGTAGGGCTTTCTGTTGTGCGATCGATTGATGGCTCGTGTTGGCCATCGTCGTACATGCGCGATGCTGATCTCACTTCTTGGCTCATTCTACTTTTGGGAGACGTTTGGGGGACAAGTCTATATCGAGCCCTTGTGGACGTCCTTTCTTGGGTGTGGTCATGGTCGTTGAATCGGATGTAAAGTCGCGCATCAGTCGAGTCCGACTCCGTGGAACAAGAGGTGGTTCCATGCCGTCCTTCTTTTAGCGGTCGTGAACTGAAAGATTGACTTTGAGCAAGCCCAGATAGGTGATCAGTGCGTATGTTCAATTGAATGCTAAAGTCATTCTCGACGACTGTCAGAATGGCCTCGGCTCGGGACAGGACCACGGGCTCGATATTGCCCAGTCGCTGCACTGCGACGTATTGATGTACTTCTGTATCCAGTTCAGCGCACGGATGCCAGATTGAGTTTCGATCGCTGGGTCCTGATGGTGTTGGTTAGGAGATCGATTAGGATTGATGTGCTGACGTACAAAGTCAAGGAGAAATGTTTGTTTGTTAGCAAATTGTCTGTGCCACGTGTAGAGGAAAAGGTCGAAGTTACACAAACCAGCAAAGAAGGTCAAAGAGAAGTGAATCAAATCTCAAGGACAGAAGCTTGTACTCCATGGCACCGGAGGTCCGTGTCTTATGGAAGAAGGAAACAGTTCCATCTGAGAAAGAGGTGATCCACCCAGGCGGTGCAGCTCGAGGAAATGTGGCAGCTCGAAGAGTGATTAGTTGATTGAGATGGTGTAACATGTCAAGGCTAAGGTGACTAGCGACATCTTCTGATGAGTACTCGACTTCGGACTCTCTGACGGGACGACGTGCAAGTTGCAAGGCAGGTGCAACGAGTTACAAAAAGAGTGAAAAAAGTTAACAGTACCAAAGCCGTTTCCCCCCGTCCAGCCAGGACTCCAGGAGTGAGGCTACGCATGAACTAGACCCATCGGTTGACTGGCGCTGTCCGATGATGCAGTTCCACCTGCTTGCAGTTCTACCGGGGAAGCATCCTCGCCAATGCGCCTCCATGCTGAAGAATCATGGACACATGGAGCCCAGGGTGTCCAGGGTGCGAGGCCAACAGCCTGACAGGGCTTCGGTCGAGCTTTTATTCGACTTCTTCTCAAAGCTCCACAATGGTGGAGTGGATGGCCCAGTCCAGATGGTCGGAACTTGACGTGAAGAAGGACTAATTACGGGTTCACGCCCTCAGCCATGATATATCTTCCTCTGTGGGGCGTAGAAGAAACACGAGAAAACCCTAAGACCCTGGAGTTCAAAGTCTCAGGAGCCAGGAACTCAGGGATCAGGCTTGAGTGGTGAAGAACGAAGAGAAGACGAATGCTAGTCAAGCTGCATGGAGGTACCGAAAGTACAATTGGCCGTTGCAACTAGCAACAGGAGAGTTTGAACCGGCGTGTTTCGTAGTAATTGAGTCGTTGACATCAACAGTAAACTCTCGACGTTGGACTTTGGTGGCAGCTTGATCAGTGGATAAAGAGCTCGTGAGAGGTCTAGCCTGGCGGGATGGACCACGGGGCGAGGGTAGGGAAGGGAGAGGAGAGGAGGGAAGGGAAGTAATGGAAATTTGATCAACCAGACTTTCCGTTGTAACTTTCTGACTTGTCGGCATTGGTATCTTGAAGCTCGAGTTGTCCTAATGATTCGCCGATGCCCAGGACGGGAGGATCTAATAAGAAAGCCTCGATCAGACCCCTTGCAGGATCGGACTGACACCTGTCGATCGGACGGGTCGACTGCTGCAAGGTACCAGGATGAATGTCGGAAACTTAATCCGCCTACCATTACCTGAATTCGCTTATGATGCTAGGGTATACCTGGTGCAGTGAAGAATGTAGCTTGTGTTCCTTAGACTGTATGGATACTCGTTTAGTTGGTGGCAGAAGAAGTGGGTGTGCTGGTGTTCGAAGATGGAAAAGCCTGACGACGAGATTGAGGAGATTTGAAAATGTGCCTGGCTTGGCATCACGGTGGCATCCTTGGACCTTGGGTATTTGGGTAGGTCAGCAACTTCAAAGATCGTGCCTTACAGTACTATAGTCCAGCTGGCAAGTTGGAACCCTCCTGTCGAATTCAAATGGTATCTTGAGTCTCGAGTGTCGAGCCTTGAGCCATGCAACATCAGGGTAGCTGCATATCCAGCGCGAGATACAACTTACGTGACGTAAACACCGACCCAGTATGTTCTACCTACTCAATACACATATCGACGAACGTGAGTTTGTGTCACTGTGCATATATCTGACCAATGAATAATGGACCAGACGTGTTCTGTAGATACTGCAGCGCCGGGTCATCATTTAACGCTACCGCTATTGTCCCTGGCTCTTCTCATCCTTCCTGTTGTTTTGATGGCTGGCAGTATCCAGTTTCCTTGGATATATCGATATTACTTGCTGATTCCTCCACCGTTATCTAGACTATCTGACTACTTATCATAACGCGTAGAGTCCGTTACTCCCTGCAATGATGACACGTCTCGAGCAAGCGAGAGGGTCCTCCATAGGCGTGTGCACTGTCCAGTAGTGAATGTGTCCCCAAGTCGTTAGTTGATCCAGATACCGAGCATCCGGCTTACTACTAACTCGTTCAACATCTCGGTACTCCATATTCAGTACAGAGTTACTGCTTAGTGGCAGCCTGGCGGCCGTTGTGGCTGTTTGGGCTGATCGACCAAGCACAAGTGGACCAAAGTAACTAACTACCTAGTTAGGATGGGCACGATGTGCTCGCCTCGACCTAGCTCGAAGAATAGTTGAATCACTAACTAACTAGCCAGCTCTGTACCTGATAGTGATACCGAGTACCCACAGAGTATGGACTACTTGAGTAAACACGATCTTCCAGTGATTCAATCGTGACTATCCATCTCGATCTGATTCTAAGTGGCATGGATGTGTCAGAGCGACAAAGTCAGGTGAGTCCAAGATTCAGAGTGTAGGAATGTATCAAACACTCAACATTGCAATATTCCCACCGTTCCCCGACCTCAAGAAGCTTCAATCAATCATCTCGGCTAGCAACTGGCTGGACCTCGAAGAGTCGAAGCACGTCAATTCGTAGCCAATGCCCCTGGACTTTCTGACCCGTCTAGCCGATCGACGCCATTGCTGCTGAGCAACAACCTACTGCTCAACCGCATACGGTGTTACAGATTATATATGGATACAATGTTCCTACATCCGTGACAAACGTACGGACTTTCACATTTCTTTCGTGGCGACACTCCGCCACGCCACGCCACTGTGAAACTTGCTCTTTTTGGCATTATGTTTCCTGACAGTCTGCCACAGATTGATTTCTAAACGCCACTATCACGCCGCCATCGCCGATAGCAACGACCCAATGTGTCACTCCTCCACCTGGATCTTAAGGTATCTTTCGTCTTTCCCTCCAGATTCATCCTGGTTTGTGATCGAGCAAATCGGGGTGGCATTTGCTCCGCTGCTCCGTCTTCTGAGCGCTTTGATCAGCCTTCTGCCTTGTCACGGGCGGACGCATAAACCTGGCCATTCTGTCGGCCAAATTAGAGAAGCCGTCGGGCTGCTAGAATGCAAGATGAGACCCAGGTCGTATGGGTGGCATGAACGTCGGACTCAGTGATCAGCTTCTTGCACTTGATGTCAGCGACTTAGCACGGCGTGCAATTGATCTGCTGCGGAAGATCATCGTGCAGACTGTTCCGGAGTCTTTTGGAGTCTTTTGAACCATGGTGGGTCAACGTACATGAACAGCCTTTGCAGTCTTGTAACCTGGCCTTTGATCCAGTCCAGCTGTCCGTTACGTAGCACAATCGGAACCGCATCATCCTCCGGTTCTGCAAAGCGATAGAGACTCACCAGTTTGGGATACAAATACCACCCTCCCGATGCCGTGGCTTTTGCGGCATGCTCTGTTAACGGATGCGGAGCCTTGACATCCAAGCCCGTCTCAGCATCCTTGACAATGGCAAACGGATAATTGACCGTGTCGCAATTTATCGGATTTGTAACTCGCACCGTGTCACCGACGTGGAAAGGTATAGAAGCGAGGACGTCATCAACGTGTTTTTGAATCTCGGCATCAGTCTTGGTGAGCAATTCGCGATACGGTCGATCCAATAGTAATGTTGGCTCATCTGCAAGGGCTTGACGTATGAGCTGTAGGGCTTGAATGCTGCGAACCGCATGAGTATTCCATAAGTTGCCCAGCGAAAGCTCCTCCCAAACAAAACATTCATCTCCGTATACACCGGCCGATACAATTGATGGCAACAAGGATTTCCTTGGAACAGAGAATGCTTTCCATTCTGATCTGATGGTGAACAGATCCCAACTCAGGAACAATTGCGTCACGTGGATTGCGTCGGCAATAAATGCTTCGTAGCAAATCCGTCTCTCCCTAGGAGTCTTTGTATGTCTGATTGCTCGAAAGGCCCACATGTGGCCTTGAACTTTGGCCAATTGCATCGATGCAAGATCTAGGCTATTGACCGGGAGAGAACGGGCAGCGGCATGCCGAAACATCTCCAGCTCGTCGTCAGAGAATGACAAACGATTTGATAGGTAGTGCTCCAGGACTGAATGACGCACAGTATCAAGCATCCGCTTATGGACTTCAGACTGATGATTGACAGCGCCACGGTGCTTAACCATGGCCAAGAGGCCTTTTTTATGTGCTCCATGCACGACTGGGCCAGGTCGATAGTACAGGAGAAGATCGTCGTAGAGATCAAAGGCCAAAATGGTCATCAGGAGCTCGTTGCTTGTATTCAATGCTGGACTCAGCATCGTTTTCCGAGTGATGGCAACAGCATCTGAGAAGAGACTTCGTGGAAGATGAGTATCACATCCTTTGGAGCTCCACAACATGGAGATATTGACACAAACTGCGGCAGTAGCGGTCCTCAAGGCCGAACCCATCGCAGATCTGTGATACATTGGTTGCCATATATGATTGAACCCCATTCGACTCTGGCGATTGGAGGCATTGCCAACGTGATGTCGGAAGAAGAAGGCAACTGCTGCATCACAAGGATCTTGTTTCAATGACAAGGGAATGGTGGCCGTGTCCAACCAATCGTTCAACAAGGGGTTGACAGAAACGTGAACCGCCGCCGCCTCAGGAGAGACCCCAAAATCATTAGAATTAGGGGATTCTGGGCTTTGTCCATCGTCATCTGCGGAATAGACTATCCACTGAAGCGGCTTTCTGGGCATGTATGGAATGACAGTCGCTGAAGATGAAGACGCAGCGCACTGCCGAGAGCGTTGGTCCGAGTCGCCAGTGCCATCTGCTGGGGTGCCAATGGCGCGAGGTTTGGACGATGATTCAGATTGGAGCCTTTCGTCAGGGCTGCTTCCCGCAGAAGAACCATCTTTGGTGTTCTTTGTCGCGTTCCTCACCTTCTCGGCTCTGCGGATAACGATATGATTTTGAGATCTGTGTGCACCGTCGAAGACATCTGCGTACCCTGGACAATCCTGTCTCCGCCGAGTACAATTGTTGCAAGCAGGCTTGGTCTGGTCACACTAGACATGATCAGATTAGAGGGAGGGGTAGTATTATGGTGCATTGGGAACCAACCTTGACTCGGCGGATTCGACAAGCCTTACAGCCTAGGCTAGGACCATTGTAGACCATCTTCTGGGCATAAGGCGGACGAGTTTGCGGCTTGAAGGCCAGCTGTGGCGGCTATCATGCCCATGATCCCTTTCTGGCGTGATATATAGTTCAAGCGTGATTCAGGCAACATAATTTTGTATACTAGGGTGCCATATCACAGCCTCATTTGTGATGTCGCGGCCTCGTGGTCGGTTGGATCAATCCTGGGGTGTGTTGGTCTCAAAGCTGAGAAGAGTGCCAAGGCTCAGGGCACCGATTTGGGGGCTCACATTACGACAAGCCATCTACGGTAGACTAGCGGACTAACTACCACTGCTACGCTGTATATGTCTCTCTATCTACAGAAGGTATGTATCTAGATTCATTCGACCCAGTAACTAAAGTGGCAGCCTGGCCGGGTGGGAGCGCCGGAGCCGGAGCTCAGGGAGAGTTGGTCACTTGAAACCCGTCCACACTGCATTCCAGACTTCGGTTGATTAATCAGTTCCGAGCTGGTAGGCCTGATTTTGACTGAGCCTGAGAGGGCCAAAAGTGAAGCCAGAGTTGTATGCAGCGTGTAACTGAGGCCCTGAGGGATCCTTCTACGGAGTACCGAGTCGTTAAAGCCTACTCGCCAAGGGTACCTGGGTAAGCTCTCAAGATTCATCGATAGCTGGCGGTGCGACCATCTTAAATGCGCCTTACAGCCTACAGCCGACAACGTAGACGGAGCCCCAATTTCCAGCCTAAAAGCCCTACGACCGAAAAGTGACTTCAGGCCTCTGAGAGCTTCAAGCACTAATACTCAAGAAGCAAGTTTGAGTCCATAGCCCGTCGTCGTTGGCGAAGGGGCCAGAGTGCCATAACTGGACGTGCCTTGCGACTGTGCCTGCCATGTTTGTTTGAGGTTTGTCGCCAATATCAGGGCAGGAACATGGCAGGAACATGGCAGGAGCGGGCTGTAGGTCGGTGGGAAGGTGCGATCGTGGGACCGTGGGACGGTACGAGCGTACGATCGTGCGACACGGTGAAGGTAAAGGTAAAGGCGCAGGTGATTATTCAACATGTCCATCCCAGGTCGCTCCTACCCAATTCAAACATATGTTACTTGACAAAACCTGCAACTCCCAAAAACCCAAAGAGGGAAGCTGCGACACATGCTACATCATCATTACTGGTGGTCGATTTTGCTTGATACGAGATACGCAATGGCAAAATGAGAGAGAGGGTCCTGTCCTACTCACGAGGTTGTACTCCGTATCTCTAAACGCGCATGGTAAGTTGTCCCACAGTCGGTCGGTGCCTGAGGAAAAACCCTTTCGACGAACCAATCATTACAGTTTCGCAACACGGCATTGTTTTGGGCCTAGTTCGCACATGGTGGGCCTTACCCAGATGTGCGACATGTGGCTCCGGACTGGGCCTATTGTCACGACGACACCATCTGGTTGGTCGTCCTGATACCCGTCGACGACATGGCTGCGCCCCTCAACGACCGCCAAGACTCACGACGTATCCGTTTCCCGAACTCGTAGACGCATTGAGGCATCCAGGGCAACCCGCAAAGAAAAATTCATGACAGCAAGCCTCAAGAGTACACCAGTTGTCTGGAAAATCACCCCGTCAAACTGCCAGCCCATTGGTCATCTCAGTCAGGCAACGATATATTGACCGTTACGGCCATGTTTGAATCATGCACTTCCCAGGGTCCACCGCGCCAAACACTTGGCTTGTTGTACCCTATTCTATCTTTATCATCCGTGCGGACGTTACTGTAGCGTCCTCGACGCACAATGATATCAAGACCACAGCGTACGGAAGCATGGTATGCATATGATTGCACACTATAACCATTGTTTCAAGCTCGTGCAGTGGCTTTGGGGATGATTATGTCCAAGGCCCACCCTTCCCCTTTTTGGCATCTGGACAGCCTCGCCGCCCTCGAGAGCAAATCAGCTCAAAGCCATGCTAACTCGGGTGCCTGATTGACCCACCAGCTTTCGCTTGCGAGATGCGGATGTCCTGGGCCTTTGACTGAAAGTATGAGTGGTAGGGTCGGTCCCATTAAGCTCATGTTGCGAAGCAGCAGGAGGCGCAGCCGTCTTGATACCATGGACTATGGTAGATTTAGTGTCTCCCCGTTTTGATTTGAGACGCCTTATGTTATCAAGGCGTGACTCGAACAACGGTCACCATCTCGAAGTATTAAATTGTGGTAATCTTCCTCATCTCGATCATTTTACTCTACCACACCATCTCCATCCCGAGCAGGACAGAACAAAGTCTTCCAGTAGGCTTCCAACCATCCATACTTGTTCGCCCTTTTCTTCTCGAATACACAACGAAGCCCCTTCATCTTCAACACTAATCTCCACCATGTCTGACGATATCGAATGCACAGAACTTACCGATGTGTGCACCTGGGAGGTGTCCACCTATGGTTATCAACCTAGCCTCGGAGCCAACACCTTTTTCGTTACCGTATTCGCCATTTTCTTCTTCGCCAATCTCGGGCTGGGCTTCCGGTATAGAACATGGACTTATATGATCGCCGTTAGCTTGGGATGTCTGACAGAGACAATTGGGTACGTTGGCAGGTTGATCATGCGTGGTAACCCATGGTTGGATGCCGGCTTCATCACCCAGATCTGTTGCTTGATTATTGCCCCGGCCTTCAACTCGGCCGCCATCTATCTCACGCTGAAGCACGTTGTCTTGTGCTTTGGCGAGTCGGCGTCTTTCATCAAGGCCCGCTTTTACACCTACATCTTTATCGGTTTCGACGTCCTCTCTCTTGTCCTACAAGCCGCTGGTGGTGGCATAGCATCCACGGCTGATGATGGAGATATGCTCGAAGTGGGAGATGGCCTCATGATGGCAGGTGTTGCTTGGCAGGTGGCTGCATTGACTCTGTTTGCTGTAGCGGCAGCAATCTACACCTGGCGTCGATCCAAGACTGTTCAAAGTTGGCCCCTCTCTGCTGAAGCTACCGCAACACTTGCCGATCCCAAATTCCGAATGTTCGTGGGCGGTGTCGCTGTCGCCTGGCTCACCATTTATGTGAGATGTGTTTACCGTATCATCGAGATGGCCGGGGGCTGGGGTAACAGCATCATGCGGGATGAACCTTCGTTCATTGTTCTCGAGGGAGTGTGAGTAACTCCGCACCAACGTTCCAATGTTCTTTCTAACGTTATTCCAGGATGATTGTCATTGCAGCAGGATGTCAAACTATTTTCCACCCAGGCTGGGGTTCCCACGTCTCTCTGGCCGTGTCCGCCGTTCATTGGAACCTGTTGCCAAATCGTCCCGAGAGGCATCGATGGAGGAACTCCGCGCCCCAGGAACCGTCTAAGGGGCTTTGCCAACCTCAAGAGCAAGAGATTTGTCAGAAGAAGTTCTTCCGATGAGTTGAAAGAGATATCAATGACCAAAAAATACAGGCACGGCGTCACAGTCTGCGGAATTATCATTGTTTACAAGTTGTCACAAAGTTGAGGAGACGGAAGGCAATTACAAGGCGAGTTGGACATGTACTGTAGTCATACCATTACGAAGGAATTTTGGAACATTTTGCTACAGATGGCCGTAGACATAGATGAACGCGATTGGATAATAGATGAATTATTGACAACGTGGTCGTTGGCAGTACCTTTTCCTTGGTCGACCCCTCCTGCTCGAGGGAATATGCTGTACAAGCACGAGAGATCCCTGGCTTTAGTAGATCGGGTTATGCCCAAGTACCTACCCACAGAGTAGTATGTAGTGTTGTACGACAAACCAGTCATTCATTCGTCCTCCTCTTCTGATTAGCCGCTCGAGCCTCGCCGCTTCCTGCGCACTTTGGGAGTCCGCCCACAAGCACTCCGCGCCCCTCTATACGCACAAACGAGACATCAAGTTCTGCTCCATTTGTTCGCCATTCTCAGCCTCTCACCGTACACCATGAAGAGAAACGGCACAGGGACCATAAGAAGAGCAAAGAAACCAAAGATGCTTGTTCCCCAAGGAATGCCGACATTGTGATAGAGTGGGCCAACCACCAGTGGAAATGCACCCGCGAAGCAAGACCGAAGAAACGCTGGCTTTTCGTTAGTACTTGGGCCGCATGTCTGTCTGTACTTCGCGACCGGAGACGACTTACTGTTCGCCCCGACGGCACTTGCGGCATACTTCTGGAACGTGTCGACCAGGTAGTTCAAGGCCGCTTGAAAGATGGTGAAGAACCCCATGCCGACCATTGCAATGCCAATGCAAGGTGCGATCCAGGGATGACTGTTGCTGATCAGCACTTTCGTCTGTCTGTTTTCTCGAATTCGAGTGCGAGTCTTACCTCGGATCCGCTGTCCACCCAGTGACAAACAACCCGCCGGAGAAGATGACCGATCCCAGTGCCATGGGCGGCAGACGAGCTTCAGGGACCACGCTTTTCCCAGTCTTCTTGACGAGTTGATTGTATCGAAGTTGATTGAAGATGTTTAGTATCGCTCCGAGAATTGCGCCGACGAGGATCGACAGAAAGGGTAATGCAGCAATAACTTGTGACCATCCACGAGCCTCGCCGAAAATTATTGGGATGGCGCCTTGCCCTGAGTTAGTGCGCTCGCAATATCGTGTCACGACGAGGACCCACCGAGTTGCATGTACAGAATGCCATAGCAGAAGCTCGCGTATAGAGCTACAAGCGCACAAATAGGCGTTGCTAATAGTTGGAACGGCCGGACCAGAAACTTCTTGGCCAATGCACCAATCGACACATCCCATTCTTCGAATTTGGCATGTAGTGCCCAATTGCCACTCTGATGACGGAGTCGTCTGGCTTTGTACACTAGAAGCCGTGGGGGTACGACTCATCCAGGAGAACAATGTCGATAACCAAGAAAAAGAGCTGGATGATGCCCGTCAAGTACTCTGTCCAACGCCATCGCAAGCTCGGCTGCACCACCAACGCAGATCCAACTATCGGCCCAAAAATCGGGCCAATCACCACGGCCATAGAATATGCTGCAATCGCAATACCTCTTTGGGATGACGGGAACAGATCACTCAAAACGCCGCCAGTGTTGGTGACAGGCGCCGCAGAAAAGAAGCCTGCGAAGAACCTCGCAATCATGATGGTCTGAATATCACTCGCCGATCCACAAGCGAACAAGAAGCAAGCGGAAACGAACATGGGCGGGAGCACCGAGTTCTTGCGTCCATAGACCTCAGAGATAGGAGCCCAGAGAAGTGGGCCAAGCCCGAATCCAAACAGGTACAATGTCGTTCCCAAGGTCGATATTTGAGTTCCCACTCCGAATTCTTCGGCAACTTGACTCGTTCCGGGACTAAACGAGCTACTCCCCCAGCTCGCAGACATGGTAGTGAAACTATACAGGGCGGTGGTGACGATTTTCTTGTTCATGGTCCAGTTCACCGGTCGATATGGATCGTCCTCGCCTTCGAAATCAACCAGATCGCTGCTCGTTGTCTTCTGGCGTTCTAAAGGGTGTGAAAAAGGGCCAATTGGCGGCCGCGTCCTGATATTCGATAGCAAGCTCTCACGCTTCGTAATCGTCCGGTTGAGGGTTCGGTCTCGACCCGATGCGCACGCGTTTGCGTTCCACTTCGTCTGCCTTCTTTCATCGTCAGTCTCCTTCTCATCGTCCGTAGGCCAATCATCGCCATAATGTTGGTTGGTAGTGTCGTGAATTCGGGTTTGAAACCGGGGGATCCGAGATCTGGTGAAGAGACATGGTCTTGTGCCAGGTCGGTTGCCATCTTCATCTTTCATTTAGCAGTCCACAATGGAGACCATACCTTGGTCATCGTGGACGAGCTCGGGGTGTCTTATGGTGACCAAAAATTCGGGACTAATGTTTGCTTCGAATAATTATTCTCGCTAGATCGATACCATTTCGAGCTCCATGTTTCGCTAGTCCGCAGGCCTCCGCTAACGGCGAAGTCGCAGTGGATGAAGGCACTATCAAGCATCGTAAACCGGTGCACGGGCCTGCGCTGTGGGACAATTCTTATGTCAACAATTCTTCGCCCAGCAGCAGCTCGGGCCGCGATATGCATCGTGCAACACGACATGTTCGTGCTAGCGGGTTCAATTCTTGGTGACGTGTTGAATTCTAGGCACGCTCCTCAGTGAACCAAGACGCCCTCAATCACTTACTGTTAGGTAACAAACCATAGAAACAATTTCATGAGAGCCTTTCGTCGGTGCCTGTCGTTTTGTGACGGGTTATTCTTTTCTAGACTCATTTATACCAGGAGAGTAGAATCCTCGTCCACAAGGAGGCAGACAGACTCCATTCCATTCTTCGCTTCGCCAGTATTGCTTTTGTTTGACGAAGCTTGCAAAGCCAACATGATGCGATCTTGTCGAGGACAGAGGTCCGGGTTCGATGAATATAGCGCAACATAGTAAGAATCTTCCATGCATCTGCTCACGTATGGCTTGCTTTGTTGAGATTTTCAAGCGGGATGGTGAGATACGAGCATTGACAACGACGATGGGCCCATCTGTTCAATCAGCCCGCCGTTTGATAATGGGATGTGAAGTCGCCAAGCACATCAGCTCTGGAAACAATTTCCTTGGGAACGCAAGGATCAACATCATATAGTATTCAGCCAGAAAAGCTCGTGAGGAGAATTATGGCATGCGTTACCATCATTCATGTCATGCTGTGCTGCTGGTTTCGTTTCGCCGCAACTTCTTACCACAGTAGGCTCTAGACATTTCATAAAATAAATAATATTAGTTTTAGTATAATATAATAGAAGTTATGATTAAAGAGGCTAGCCGTCTAGGATTAAACCTTTTATAGTAATTGGGTTGTCTTTCGTCCTACGGAGTAGAGGTATCGTGAGGAATCTAGGCACCTCGTAGGCACCTAGCTAACTAATTAAGGGTCCTAAGTCATCCTTAGGCCCCGGGTAAGGCGCTAAACACTTAACTCGATGCTTAATTAACCTCGTCTGGACACTTAGTCGCGCTAACAGTCCGTACAGTGCATCAACGCCAAGAAACAATGAGGGGCAGCACAAGCTGTCGTTGCAAGACGTTAAGACGTAAGGTACTGTACGTACAGTAACCCAAGGCCAGCTAAAAGTAGACCCGAGGGATCCAGAATCCAAGCCCGAGGCGCCTGGCGGACCCCAAAGCCTCTGACCTTTACAGCTTGGGGGACGGTGGACGCCTATCATCACTACCTAGGTAGTTAACTAAAGCACACGCCTACGGTAGTCACGGACAGGTAACGGGTAGTCTAGGGGCGTCCGGAAAATATTCTATGGATAATAATGGCTTGGATCTTCAGCATTCGCGTCTTGAAAGTCTTGAAACCGGCACTGCCCAACGTTCAACCACCCCACCATGACATGACAACCATCACAACCACCACCACAGTCACAACCACCAAAATCTCCCCTCCTACACTAGTTAACCCGTCAGCTACTCCCAATCACACTCACCCTCAGCAGTTCCGTCATCTGTTGTTGCCCGAATCATTCCCATCCAACTTTTAACAACAACCTCGCCGTCGTCGACTTCTCATCCTCATCCTCTCAAATACAGCCCATTGACACACTTTGTTCCATTGCCTCTTGCTGTCTCCTGCGCTGTCGCCATTCCATTCACGCCCTAGGCCACATCTGATCCTCCACAACTCACCGACTTGTTCTTCTGGCTGCAAACCCGCCGATTGCATTTTCTCGAACTTCCATCCCTCCGACCCTTCGCGTATCATCAACCACGCAGATTGATCAACCACCTCACATTGACAATCATGTCTTGGCAAGGTACGTTGATCAGTAGTCATCTCTATCAATATGTCAGCCACTTGGTAACTCTCGCTAATCCCAACCGGCTCTAGCATACGTTGATTCAAGGTACGAATATTCTCTTGACCCCGCCGCAGCGGGCATTCCAGCCTACAGAGGGGAGATCCTGACTCTGAATTAGTCTGGTTGGCACAGGCCACGTCGACAAGGCCGCCATCTTCAACACCGAAGGCACATCGGTATGGGCCACGTCCGCAGGATTCAACGTCAGTCCGGCCGAATTACAGGAAGTAGTCGGCGCCTACAAGGACACCACCGAGCCTAAGAAAGTCCAAGCTACCGGCTTGCATATTGCAGGACAGAAATATATTGTCATCAAGGCCGATGACACGAGTCTCTATGGAAAGAAGGTGTGTGACATATTCAAAAGCAATGACATGGCATAGGACGCGAAAAGACCTGCGAGCCGATGGAAATCCTACCCAGTGACCATGTCCAAGCTAACTGCGCCGTGTGACAAATTCTAGGGAAGAGAAGGCGTTGTCATCGTCAAGACAAAGCAAGCCCTTCTCATTGCACATTATCCCGAGACAGTACAGCCTGGCGCAGCTGCCAATACCGTCGAAAAACTCGGAGCCTACCTCGTCGGCGTCGGTTATTAAGCCAACCGAACCCATGGGCAGACCTTTCAAAGCCACAATGTCTCAGGTCATACGGAGCAGGTCTCTCGGGAAATGTAACCATTTTCCACCCCAGAGACGTGGCAAGGATTAGAGTAACCACGAAGCTAGCATTGAGGACGAGATCTCTTCCTCTATGTGATGGAAATGACAAATGAAATGAATACCACAGCGGTTCAAGTGAGACAACTGCCCAAACGACAGCGTGCATTTTCGGGAGCACTTGAAGGATCTGGCTCTTGTTTTTTTCTTCCTTAGTATTTCTGGCTGGCAACATACACCCCATTCCCAAAGACAAATTTTTACAGGGGAGGCAATGCTCAAATGGCAAAAGTCGTCGTTCCAGTTGGTCAACGCACTCTTTGTCAAGGATCTCTAGAGCTACAACACGAATTCAATGCCCCTTTCACTTCTACCATCCTGGATCTCCCTTTCTCTCCTTCTTCCCTCTTCGTTTTTGCATGGCTTGAATGTTTTTAAACTCTGGGACGATTCTCAAAACCACAACATCGATCTTGACGACTGAAATTTATTAAGCATGTTTACCCTCTACGGCATATCGAAAAGAGCATCTCTCTTATTATACCCCACCCCAGTCTTTGACACGCTGGTCTCCCAGCTCAAGCGTCCAGCCGAGTTTCCACAACCAGTGCATATCCTGTCCTCTCAGTATCAACAATGAGACTCTCGTAAAGCAAATCCAAAACAAAACCCATCTGCGAAAGACGCCTGTAAACTTCTCTGCCATGAACGCCCCGAGTGAAAATAAGAAGAATATGCACAAAGCTCAATCCTCAATCCTCAACCCTCAATCACCGTCGCCATCGCCGTAGCGTTCCCTCCCGGCTGGCTAGCTGGCTGGCTGGCTGGCTGACTGGCTGGCGTCGTCTTTTTTGTTGTTAATTCTTGATACACATATATTTTCCCTAATCCTTTTCTCCTTTTCTCCTTTTCTCTTTTTTTAAGTCTTTGCTTTGCATTTCTCTTCTCCTCTCTTCTCTTCCCCTCCCCTTTTTTTCACACCCTTATCCACCTTGATTTGATTGCTCGTCCCCCCCCTGTGCCGGTCTTCTTCCCTTGACCTTCACACCCGTTGATCTCGGCACTCAACCGGCCGTGGGGAACCCATCGAGTCGGAGAATGTCGCTGACGTGGTATGGAGACGAGTTGTGGGTGTGGAAAGAAGATTCTGCGGTTGATGTAGCGTTGGTTTGCTCACTCCCTTCCCCCTCCTTCCCTCCCCTCCCTTCCCTTCCCTTCCCTGACCGAGTCCCCAAGTCCCGGGTGAGACTCTTGTGTGTCGCGGTTGGTGGACAGAGTAAAGAGTAGATGCGTATTTTGTGTCTTTCTCCGCGAATGTGAGAACGAGAGAGGGAGGCGGGAGGGTCAGGGTCAGGAGGAGCGGGCAGAAGTGAAATAGAGAATAAAAAAGAGGGAGACAGAATCAAAAACAAATGCGCCTTGTGCCATTTTAGAAAAAACTGGAATTGGAAGAAAAGTCGCCCAAAAAATCCCCGCGCCCATCTACCCTGTGTGTGTATATGTCCCCATCTCTGCCGGAAAGTGAAAACGTAGAAAGAGGTGTGTGTGAGAGAGAGAGTGTGTGTGTATGCGTGTGCCTCTTTGCATTGCATTTGAGAAAAATCCCACGGCTGAGAGAATCGCCCGAGCCCTCGTCTCTATGCATTTTCTTTATGCCTGCCTCTCATTCTCACTCTCACTCTCACTCTCGATTATAGCATGGGTTTTGGTTACATGCTCGTCCGCGGATCTTGCGTGGGTTTTCTGTCTGTCGCGGAAAAGGAAAAATGACTGTAAGCATTATCGACGTTGAGTAAATAGCCGCCTCACACGATCTTCCGGACACCCAAATCCTCGATTATTCAACCTCTTCCACCCCTTTTAACAGCACTTTCCACTCGCAGCACCGCCGCCGGCATTTTGGGCAACATTAACGCCTCCAACGCCCGAATTACCACCAGCACCACTACCTGATTCTTTCGAGCTGTCGATCAATCGTTTCTTGATGTCACCGGCTAATGAGTAAAAGGCCTTTTCGATGTTGATATTTGACTTTGCCGACACCTCCAAGAAAGGAATTCCTAATTCATCCGCAAGTGCTTGTCCTTGCTCTGTCGACACGGCTCGTTTCTCTGCCCAATCGCATTTGTTACCGATAAGGATCTTGTTGACGCCTTCGCTTGCGTGCTGTTCCACGTTGGAAAACCAGGTTCTTATGTCTGATGAGGCAGGGTTAGTAGGAGGGTTCTGAGTGGCGACGCCGATGTACAAATAGGAAAGCGCTTACTATTGAAACTCTTCTCATCCGTGACATCGTATACAAGCAGAATGCCCATAGCGCCGCGGTAGTAAGCGGTAGTAATAGTGCGAAACCGCTCTTGACCCGCAGTATCCCATATTTGCAACTTGACTCGCTTCCCATCGAGGTCAATGGTTCTGATCTTGAAGTCGATGCCGATGGTTGTGATGAAACTCGGGGTAAAGCTGTCCTCGGAGAATCGCAGTAAACAGCATGATTTTCCAACGCCCGAGTCGCCGATTAGAAGGAGTTTTATCTGAGCAGAATGTCAATCAAGGATTTTGTGCAAGAACAAGTCCTGTGAGGAGGATGGGCCTACTAGGAAGTCGTAATTTCTTGTGCCTGCCATTGCGGGGCTTGAGGAATGAGGGTAGAGGGAGGAAGCAAGAGCGGGATGAAAGACCCAGGTCTAGAAGGACGCAGTGTATAGTCTGGTGTTATCTTGCTAATTGAAAGAAGAACAAATCGTGGTTGCCTTGGAGGATGTGAAACTTGGAACGGAGGAAATGCGTCGAGCGGCGGCGGTCAGGAAGAGTCAGGGTCAGATCGAATGACTGTGGCAGGCGGAAGAAGAGGCACTTTAGGATCAAAGCGATATACGTCGGTCAATGGTGGGACGAGATTCTTCGGTCGATCAACTGAAATGGCGACGGCAGGAGGAATGATGTTGGTGGAGGTAAGTCAAAAGGTAAGTAGTGACAGAAGGTTGCAAGACGTCGTCCAAGTCGAAGGTTGCCGCTCCTGATCTGGTGGTACTTAGTAGGCCCCTAGTAGGTGACTATTTACTTTACCAACTAACTAGTTAACTAATAGTTAGTTGCGGTAGTTAGCAGATTGCAGACTCCAAACGAGGCTTTTGCAAGCCACAGCGTAGAGTGGTTAGGTGACAGTCTTAGAGGCAATTGGGGGTGTTTCCCTCGGGACTTCGGGATGCACGGGGGTTGCCTTGATGCTTGGAGGCGGCGTGAGAGGGCGAGCAGTGTGATGAAGGGGTTGGGTTTTTTAAGTGCAGACCAAAACCACTGGTGCTAAAGTCAAAGGACTATTCAGCCTGGAGGCAACGTTTGGAAGCCTAGAATCCTTAGAATCACTTTGGTGGCGGCAATAGCGCTGTACCTGCACTTGAGTGCATTATTCATCTCCGTAGAATTACGTCAAAACATTTCGTCATGGAGCATACAATCCTACGTCATTCCAAGTTCAAATTCCCATGTCGATCCTCGTTCCGCATCCGCCATGTCTGTGCCGTCCGTCTACCAAGGTGCTAATGAAGTAATGTCCTATCGTGATTCTGCAGCGAGGTATTGTTCTTTTCACATGCCTGTTCAATTCATGTGCCAAACCTCTTCCTTCGCTTAAGCCGACCCTGGCTTCAAAACTCTTCCTGATCGTCGACTAGCCCTCGAAATGTCATGCTAAGAAAACCCTTCTTTGCATTGAGCTGAGTTACTCAGTGCGCTCGCCGGACTTCAATCTCCTCCATATTCGCCATGTCTTTCATCGATGAGTAAGTTGATCAGCCTTCTATAGTTCTCATGTGTGACCGCTAACGGTTTCTCATAGTGACATACGACGGGTCGACGCTATCTTGGACAAGTTTCAATTGAAAGAAGCTCAAGAGCGAAGTGCTGCCGTCAATACACAGGGCACCAAAACACGCTCTCACTCACAAGAGGATCCTCGAAGCCTTCAATTGAAAGCCGTCGTTAGAGCTTTGTCTACCACTTCAAGCTCAAAGCCCCTTCTACCACGCTCAAGAGTACGACGTTTATTGGAACAAGTTGCAAAAAGAAAGGAACACGTCTCTGCAGAAGCCATCTCGGCTGATATCTCCAACCTAGAATGGATTGCCACTGGAAAAGCTACTATTCAAGTATATGGCCTCATTCTCAACTCATTATTGGATAGGACAATTCCTTTAAGTGAGTCAATTTGGTATTGGGACGATGTGCTGGGATCCTATGCGAATACCGCACTATACACCTTTCAAACTTCTCCCATCAGATTGTGGAACCAGAGCAAAGACATCTATGCTGATGCTCGTCGGAAGTTCAGTTCTGGCGCAAATCTGAGGTCATCAGCACAACAGGCAACGTCGACGATCTCAGAGAGCTGGCACGAATTCTATCGACTTGTCCGTCATAGCATAAAAGAGCGTTCTTTATCTCAAGCCCAAACAAGAATTCTCTCCCCGTTCTCAATAGCTAGGATTGAGATTCGACGCAACTTGAGTCAAATAACAACTCTCCGTAGGACAAGCGCTTGCTCTATAGGAAGGCTTGTCCGAGAATGTCTTGTGTTTGATGGAGCTCCAGAAGACCGCAAACGCGGGGCGCTACCTCAATACGTCGCGGCAGAGGAAGAAGACTGGCAGACCACCATTGCGAAGACAGTAAATTTGCTCGAGGTTGCTACGAGATGTGAAGATGATGTCGAGGAGCAAGAATTGTTCGACCCAACCACAGCCTCAAGTACCGAAGTAGCAAACGCTCTCATCAAAATTCTCAATCATAATTTGCCTCAACAAGAACTGAGTGCAAACATAAAGAGAGAGCAATATGGCAAACCATCTCGTCTAGTAAGATACTGGATTCTGGGAGTCGGCTTGTTATTGTCGGGGAGCACTCTCTTGAGAGTCGTGTCAAATCGCAGGGCAGAGATTGCACAGTGGTTCCGAGATCTTGGACAAACATCCATCGACTTCTGGACTAACTGGGTTGTTGAACCGGCCACTAGACTCGTCGGGACCATCAGACATGATGAGAATAGCGAGATAGCGATCCAGAGCCGTGATAGTCTTCAAGCTGATCGGGACAGTCTGGAGCGAATGGTTGTTGATTTCGCTATTCAAAATCCCGAAAATGGTACCGCTTTCACTCAAGACCAGATCGCCGAGATCCGAGCCAAGGTCAAGCAAGGTGATCTTACACCTGTACTCAAGGCATATGAGCGCGAAATGCAGAGTCCCATCAAGAATGCCGTCCTAGGCAACCTCATCCAAACTCTTCTCATTCAGGTCCAAAAAACCAAAGTTGACGTTGAAGTTGCCATTGGGGGAATTGATTCATTACTAAAAAGTCAGGAATTATTGTTCGGGTTTGTGGGTATCGCGCCAGGGTTTGTGATTTCTTGGGCACTCATCCAGTGGTTGTTGAACACATTTGGCGGTCGAAAGGGTCTTAAGCAAGGACAAAAGAAAGGCGAGGCCATCCGCTTGATCAGGTACGTTTTCTTAAATGTCTGCCTTACCCAAGCTAACCAAGCTAACCAGGAATATCGATCGAACACTAACGAACTCTGATCTTGATGATGATTCCATAATATCAGAGGAAAATCACGGATTGCTTCTATGCGAAACGCACCTCTTGCGCCAACGAGCACTTGTCCTACCCAAGAACGTACAGAGAGAGTTCCTGGAAGACCTTGATGATGTCCTCGACATCAAAGGCGGAGTCCATAGGCAGATCAATGCCCTCAGGAGGATAGAATGGGCTTACGCAAAGTGGCTGCAATAATCGTTGCGCCATTTTGCCGAAGCATTTGATAGATCGAGAGAAATATCAATGAACAAAGCATTGTATCAATATGAAAGCGTCTATTATTCGTCGAATTCCTAGAGGCAGGGTATTATGCGTCCCTACATGTATCATCTGGTCCAAGGCTTGATTTGCAGTGCACTGATAAAGCGGATACGAACAGGCCCACCACCCTCTGTAAAGTGGATCCACATCACCAAAAATACATCACTACAGAGATAATCCAGTAATATCACAGAGGTGACATGCAGGCAGACTCCAGAACCTTGATCACTCCGACATTGATAAATTCCCCCGCCCTGAATACTGTACTAACTACGGCTTGAGGAGGAATCATAGCCTCGGCTTGGCCTTGGGACTCCTCACTGACTCGTCCGAGCAGACTTTGGCCCAGGCTTGGATTCGATGGCATACCTCTTAACCACCGAGTAGAGAGTCGCTACACCAAGTGAGATTCTCAATGAGGGCAAAACGCGGTTCTACCAGGAGACTTGTTAGAAGAGCGGTCATGCTAGCCTCCAGAACTTATCACCTGTACCCATCAATATCCAGACCTGCAACGCCAACTTGAGGTCGCATAAAGCATCACCCACAGGCACCTGATAGGGAAGCGATTCTGCGGCACTAGGGCGCAATCACAGCACTTTTTAATACTTGGCCTGAATAAGCAACGCCTCATTTCCCCCAGCATGGCCGAAAATACGGATGTCGCTCGACCGAGCACTCGACCGAGCATGGAACTCATCTACCATCCGCGATCACCCTTTGCACGGATCTGCTACATGGTCGCGCTGGAACGGAATCTCTCTGCATCGATCTCGCTTCGAAAAGTCGTCGTTGCACCCGTCAAATACGAGGGCTGGAGCACACATAACGACTTCGTTGGCCAATACAACCCGAGCGCGAAGATTCCTTGCCTGCTGGTATATGAGCAGCAGCAGCAACAGGGACAGCAGGGGTCCGAACCAGCGGCTCCACAAGCCCTGTTCGACAGTCGAGTTATCAGCGAGTACTTTGACTCGTTCTCGCCAGAATACCGGCTCGATGCGACCGACCAAGCCAGCCGGCGTGCTTTCTTCACCGACAAGACGATCCTCGCCGCCATCAACGGCACCATCGACGCCGAGATCCTGGTCATCTACGAGGAGCGCTTGCGGGGCGAGAAGGGCATCGTGTATCCAGAATGGATCCAAGGCATGAGGGTCAAGGTTGTGCGGGGATTAGATTATCTCCACGACGCAGTCAAGCGTGGCTATTTGAGGACACGGACCAAGATTGAGAGTGTGAGTATGAGCGAGTGTGGCGCGGCGGTGTGTTTGGCGTTCTTGGATGTTAGGAATGTGGATTGGCGACACGGCAGGGACGAGCTGGCGAGTTGGTTTGAGCAGACGTGGACGATGCGAGATAGTTTTGTCCACAGCCATCCAGAACGGGATTGGGACTTGGTTGCCAAGGAGAGACCTGGGTCGTCACGGATGTGAAAATGAGGGATCGCACCATGGGATTCTTTGTGTACTCCATAGAGCATATCATGTGAGGGTGTGAACTTTCAATCCTTTGTAAGCTCGGCGTGACTGGTCGCTATGTAATCTCGAAATCGACAAGGGGAGGTGCAGCTGGAGCATGAAGCGATCGACTATACGGATACGGAATACGGTAAACGAGGAACGCGCCGTATTTGGAAACCCTGCGAACCGGCATTGGTAACAACTCCTGTTCTGTCAGCCTTGCGTCAATATAAAGATTTTGTAAGGGCTGACTTTGCACCAGATTCATTCGCAGTCAAGACACATAGTAGTAAAGCAGAAACTCAAGAATTCAGTTCGCAAATTCATTTCTCTGGCTTGACTTACGTGTATTGATCTATTTGGTGATGTTTCTGTGAAGTGTGGTCTGAGGAGCAATGACCAAACGAAACGACGAGCGGCTGAGTGAGATTGGTGGTCGCGCCATAGGGCCTGGGCGGCTTGCGAACATCCTATTAGAGGTTTAAGACCTGGAGCGGACTTAGTCGTAAATGTTTCACGACATTGTCGAATCCTCTAATACTTGAGCCTGTAGTATAGGCAGTCATAATTTCCCCATATCTTGCATCGAGCCGCGAAAGATCAGTCTTAGCGAGGTTCATCTATGCAATGCCGTTGATAATGCGGAAATAAACCTTGCTAACTCCGCAATACACGCACCAATGATGGTAGAGATGGCTTGAGGCTTTCCCATAGCCTTCCTTGCTCCGCCTTCTGTTGGCGAATGGTTCTGTAGCCTTCATATATGAAACAGAAAAGGCCATTCTGAGTTGAAGACCGGAATGTTCCCATCATGTCAGTCTCAAACTCAACTCTCGTTGCCATTTCTCTTTTGTCCTCGCTAGCGTTCCTTACGACACCATATGGTCGGAAGATGGTATTTGGATTTGGTGCACAGAAGCCCGCCTGGACGGCAAAAGACATTCCAGACTTGAGTGGGAAGGTAATCGTGGTGACCGGCGGCAAGTAAGTTGCTCTTGAACCCCAAATGCCGGTTGTGATCATGCTCACATAGAGGCATAGCAATGGAATCGGATACGTGACGGTCGAAGAATTGGTGCGGCATGGTGCCAAAGTATACATGGCCGCAAGAAATGGCGACAAGGCCAAAGCTGCTATCGATAAGATCAAAGAAACCTCCTCTATTCCCGAAGACCGCTTGATATGGCTGCCATTGGACCTGTCCAAACTCAAGAGCGTGGCAAAAGCTGCTGATACTCTGCTGGCGAACGAGGAGAGGCTCGATGTCCTGGGTAACATGATCCTCCCTATGCTGGCATGCTGTTCTTCTTCCCTAGTCTGATTGCATTTGAGTTCAGTGAACAATGCAGGCGTCGCAACAACCGACTATGTCACTACTGAAGACGGCTTCGAGCAGGCGATACAAGTGAAGTCAGGGTGTCGCAGGCTATCTTGTTCAGAAAAGACTGACTAACCTGTGCAAGTCATATCGGCCATTGGCTGCTCACCACGCGTCTCTTACCATTGCTCAAGAGGACTGCTGCTGCCAAAGATGCTGATGTACGCGTGATTAATGTGAGTGTTCCTTCTCTCCTCGTAAAGTCCCTCACACTAATCGCCGGGCCTTACCATTCTCGAGCAGCTCTCATCCGACGCTCACGGATCCGCACCCGCTGAGGTCAATTTCGTCTCCACGGCCGACTTCAATTACCCAGGCGGTAAACCAGGTAGCCAAAGTGGCTGGTGGCCCTTGTTCCGGCGTTACTCCTTGAGTAAGTTGACCAACATCCTGTTCACCAAAGAACTGCAGAATCGGCTCGATATCGAAAAAGTCGACATCATCGCCATAGCTGTACACCCAGGGGCCATTGACACCGAGGGCGTTTCGAGCGTTATGCCATTCGCGCCTCTCCGTCTACTGTTCTCCTGGTTGTCGGCGACCCGCGAGAAGGGTGCACAGACCAGTTTGTTTGCTGCTACTGCACCCGAGGTCAAGCAGGAGTCCCACAAATACAAGGGAAAGTATCTGTGTGCTGCACCTCGTAAGCTCACGGAACCCTCTGGGAGGGCCAGAAATCCAGAGCTGGCAAAGAATCTCTGGACTCTTACTGAAGATACTCTCAAAGGTCTTGGCTATTGATGGAGCGTGAAGGCTGGGAAGGGGACCAACCATATACCCATTTGTCAATCCGCTGGTTCGGCGAACTTCACCCAGAAATGAGATCAGGGTTGGTTGTTATAATTTGGAGTTCAAGCAACAGGCAAGGAGGAGCCGTTCAGGCAGCGCTGATCAATTACTGATACATCCCCGTTGCAGAATTTTCCATTTCTGAGAGTTATTTGCGTCATAGTGATTTTTCAACTCTCCTTATCTTCAGATAAACGACAGATAACTCCGCGAATAGTGGGTTACCTGGCATGTTCAAGCCAGAAATTTTCCTCCAGTCTCCTCCAGTAATTCTTCATACGCCGGCTGGAAAAACATCCACCGGATATTTTCATCGACCAACTTGTCATGACTGAATTTGGCTTCCTCATGACCGATGATCTTCGTCTTGATGCCTCTCCCTTGAGCAGCAGCATCGGCAAGCAATTGAGCTGAGCGCGCAATTAGACTGTGATGAAATACATCATAATGGATTCTGGCCTCCATACGTACCGTGACACAATCGGTCCATCGCACCATAAAGATAAGCCGCTTCATCCACAGTCTTTCCCACAGTGAGAAGTCCATGATTCTGCAAAATTACGGCTGAGTTCTGACCGAGTGCCTCTGCTATATGACCTGCTTCCTCTTCGTCGAGGACAGTCCCGCCGAAATTGGGATAGACGCTGTGATCTTGATAGAAGAAATTGCCTAGATAGTTCCGGAACATCAGAACCGAGTATGGCTGTGCGACTCTTTGCTGAAACACAAAAAGAACTTCTTACATGCGTCTTGTGAGATCATGTCTAGTTCAATACCTAGCGCGGAAAAGGCTTTCCCATAGACAGAATGCGTATGAACGGCAGCGTTAACGTCGGGCCGTGCCTTGTGTATCGCGGAATGGATCATGAAACCCGCAGGATTGATTGGGACCTGATTGCCGCCCTTGAGAATCGTGCCCTTTTCATCCACAAGCACGAGATCCGACGCTTTCATCGTGCTAAACGCCTTGCATAGTGGGTTGATCCAGAATCGATCATGGTACTCTGGGTCACGCAGGGATATGTGACCAGCGATGCCTTCGTCGAAACCTTGTTTTGACAGGTATCGAAAAGCTGCTGCTGCGTGTTGCTTCTGATACTGTCGGCTGGACGCGAAATCGTCGAACTTGGGGATTGTGGGAATCTGCGATTGTACGCTGGTTGATTTGTCTTTGCCGTATGAGGTGAACATGCCCTTTGAGACTGGTGAGCTCCTCTCTGGAGGCGGAATGTTGACAGTAGCAAGAGAACATCCAGGCGACGTGTGACTTTACTCACATTTGCTCCTGCTTTACCACTCGAAGATGAGCCCTCAACTATGTCTGTCGCATGTGGAGCCATTTTGCATTTGAGTGACGAAGGTGTGATGTTGTTGAAGTCGATTGATGCTAAGAGAAGGACTTAACAGCACTGCTACAACAACCCGGATTTCGACGATCTCCAACATGAATAACTTTGCGGGGAACCGAGGACTAGTTAGCAAAAAGTGGAGATGAGAATAAAGGGCACCGTGGTCTCAACCCAATAGCATCTTGCTGAACTTCGGGTACGTCGTTGAAAGGTTCAAGTCGCTAGGCTGATAGACATTTCTTGACACCTACTTTGATGTGTCAGGAAATTTCCAATCTTCGCAGATGTGAGCCGCAATGCGTCGCGATGTTCATAGAGATGGATTGTACGACAACATTTCTCGTTGTCCTTACAATCATTCTAGTTCCGAAATGCAGTAGTCGAAGCGAGAAGGTTCCATAGCGAGAGCTTTGCTCTGGATCATAATGTGTCAAAGTTTTAGAACTGTAAGTGAACCAGGGACTGAACGAAGTCAAGCACACAACTTTGTTCCACTCTTGAATCTCGTCACAGTATGTCATTGATAGTATGGTTTGCCGCACCCTTTCGTGAATTGAGCTGATTTTGTCTTGCTTGGAACAGCGCCACCAATCTTTCTTGATAGAGCGAATTTGACATGTCTGAATCTACAATTAGCGGCTTTCGGCTAATATAGATTGCCCAAGCTCGACTTTCCAGGTTCTCAGAATGCTTTCAGCCATGCGCAAATTGGGAACCCGGGTGATCGAGATGAAGGGCAGTCAAGTTGATGTTGTAGCCATCATATGACTCCGAGATAGAAATTACCATCCATACTTGTTGCCTGCTTCCTTTTTATTTCTCCTGCCTGTGGCAAAACTCTCTTCCAAGGCGTCTTTCTGTCCCACGGCTGCATTGACCAATTGCTTGAGACTGTGCTTTCCAGGTGCAATACCCCGTACGGGATTGTGCTGTACTTGGTCTCCGTTGGCACGGAATATTTCGTTGGCCTCGTATTCTTGGTCTGTGTTGAAGTTTACGATATTAAGTGCTGTACCATTTGGTTGGCCTTTCCGACCGAAAAGTTGTCTTCGATCTGCCTTGGAGAGGTGAAGATCCGAGGCAATAGCATCGAGAGACTGTGAGCCATCTGCAGTAGATGGAGCCGGAGTGGTATGTTGTTGGATATCGTCGTATTGGTCACTATCGTCGAGCCCAGTGTCTGCATTCTGCGCTTGCTCTTCTTCAATGTCTTGGTACGAATGTTCCTCGGTCAAATCAGTCTCATTACTTATGGAGAACAAGCTGACTTTCTTTGGAGCGGGTACAGAATCACCCTCGATTCCCGCGACTGTTTGGCCTTGGACAACATTGGCACTTTCTTTACTGGGAAGAACGGGCACTTTGGTGGAAAGATATGCTGATTTCTTCTTCTTATTGCCTCGCGCCACAGACAGCGGTTTGAACATGAACGGGTTACCTTTGACCACAGGTTCAGCGGCTGTGACTTTGGATACGTCTGAAGTCTTCGGAGGGGATGGTATGGTCTCGTCAAGCGTATTGCCCTGCAGTTGCCCGTCTGTGGTTCTCTCAGCAAACAAGTTCCGCAACTCAGCATCTGATTCTCGGCTGAAACCCGGCTCAGCACCTGTTTTCAAGCTGAACACCTTTCGTGTCGTAGGCTTGGAGGGAAGTTTCGCGTCGGCATCTCGTTTTGGAGGAGGGAGTAAGGAATTGAAACCACTGAAGCCGCCTGCTCCAATCCGTGGTCGCTTCGTAGCCGGCTCGCCATCTGCGTCTTCGTTTACCCTGCTTGTGTCTTGCAATCTGACCTGAATCTTTCGCGGATTGGCCTTATTGACTGAGAATGTTGTGTTTGCGGAAATCGTTGAAGGCGGGGGTTTGGAGCCAGTCTTTTCTGCCTTGGGTCGTGGAGTCTCGTCTTCGGAGCCTTCCGAGTCTGAGTACCCAACTAACACCATCGTTGATGTCTGGAATAACCGTCTGGTGTAGGGACTGGTGAAAGTAGAAGTCCGCAGCCCTGGAGATGTCATCGGCTGTCTTTGGCAAAGCCACAAATAATTTAATAGGTAGTTACACGTTTACTGGAGGAATGGTGCTCCGTACCGATATCTCCGGCCAGGCATCTACGTCAAAATACGTCATTAGTCTACCTGGCACTTTTTGTTTTTCTCGAAAATCACTCTTATCGAGCAGCTTCTATTGAGGTCCCTCGACGGTACAAGTATGTGGCTACTTCCTCTGACAAGCCGCTACCTTGAGCCTCCTTTCTTACTTCAGTATTGTTTCGGTCGGTCGCTATGAACGCTTTCAGGTTATTTCTAAGGACTGCAACCCGGACAATTCGAGTCCAGCCTGTCAAATCATTCCGATCACGGCAAACGCCACTATTCCAACAGAAGCGATTCGCTTCATGGCAAAACGACCAGTATCAAAGACTTGGTCAGCAGGCACAGGGTGCAGGAAAGGAGCAGCAGCAGCGGCGGCAATGGAGTAGGTTCGGCCCAATGTACCGAGCCCAGCTCCTCTGGGAAAACTACCGCAAACCGTTGCTGGTGGTCAGCGGGGCGGCGGAATCTTCTACGTGTCCAATCTCGAGGATGTGCCCATAACACATCGAAGGCGATTCAATTTTCTTTCTCCTGAGATGGAGCTGCAAATCGCTGGCGGTGATGCGGCCTACAACGCGATACTACAGGAGGAAAAAGCCAAAATCCTTCCAGCTAACCACCCATACACGCAAAGGGTTGCCAAGGTCATCTCACGACTACTTCCCTCAACAGAGGGTCTGGCAGGTGACCAGTGGCAAGTCCATGTCATCAATGACCCCAAGGAGAAGAATGCCTTCGTGTTGCCTGGCGGAAAAGTCTTTGTCTACACGGGAATTCTAGACATCTGCCAAGACGAAGGTGGACTAGCAGCAGTCCTAGGCCACGAGATTGCCCACAACGTAGCACACCATGTGGCCGAGAAAGCATCGCGCGGGATCCTCATCACTTTGGGCACGATGCTTTTCGCTGTTATTCTCGGTGATGACGGCAGAATTAGCCGGAGCCTCATGGATCTTGTGCTGTCTCTGCCCAACTCACGCACTCAAGAAGCCGAGGCCGATCATATTGGACTTCTGATGATGGCGCAGAGTTGCTATGATCCCGAAGACGCGCTCAGATTCTGGGAGAGGATGCAAGCCGCGGAAAAAAACCAACCTCCGCAATTCCTGTCTACCCACCCGACACACTACAATCGGATCGACCACATAAAACAATGGCTGCCTGAAGCCAAGCGGGTCTCCGAAGAACACGGATGCAACCATATGAGGAGACTCAACAACGACTTCCAGGATGCTGTTGGCACAGTGCAATTATGACGACCCAGCAGATCCAGATACCTCAACCACTGGGACGAAATAAAGGTACTAACATTCGCAACACGGCTGACGCCTTCGTCGGAATGGCCCAACCAGATCACTTTGTACGATCAGTCTCTCAAGTACTGTACGAGGAAACCTAATCACACACTCCTCTCTACAAGATGTATCTCAGCTCAGCCCAGGACACACTCCAAAGATCAAGGTGGGGATTGATAACTACAGTTTATTCCCGCTAGAGATTATTGTCTGATGCTCAGGCAAATTTTCTTAAGGTGGAGAACAGACTCACATTTCGGCCGCCTGTCGCCTGTCACTTATAAAGAATTCTAACACCTGCCTCACGATATCCACCTCGCCGCAAACCGACGTTCTAACTTGACTGACACAGCACTCCAATGAACAGAGCAACATGAGACATGTGAACCACGAATTGAAAGCCACATTAATCCGGCGGTTTCGACGACAAAAACGACACAATCACGACTGCAACGATGACAACGACTACACCAATGCTGTACAACTGCGCTGCCGCCACCCATCCCACATCAAGTCCAAGAGTTCAAGCATCCGCGTCTAATGGAGTATATCTAGGCGTCTTGCGCAAAGCCAGGGTTTAACCGATATTTGATATGTGGTCGATAGTGTCGACGGCGAAAAGGTGGGGAAACTGCATGAACGAACTTCTGTGTCTAGGAACTACTTGGATGGATTCAGGAGGATCCACAGTACTCCCTGTGCATGTGAAGAAGGGGCCAGCGGCGATGGTGAGCGCTTTCGAGGACGAAGGTCTTCCATTTCTTCTTTTCCACGGCCACTGGGCTCACACGACGTGACGACGATCGCGGCCAGTCATAATGATTCATGTCACACAGGCGTCTTCTATCGAACGTACGTCACACGAAAGTGAATCAATGATTATGGCGGTCACGCGGCAATAGACATGTGAGTATTCCAATGGTCGAGGGACCCGAAGACATATCGACATTCATCTACCTAATCGACACTCGAATAAAGCTCAACGTCATTGCTATGCACATCTACTGACAAAGCTGGGTATTATGAAACATGTCTCCTACTTTCATCCGAATATGCGCATTCCATATGTATGGCAACACCCAAAGTTAGCCAATTCAAATCTTTCTTGCTATCATGACACTAATCCGTGAGGACTTCCGGGGCGACTCCTCTCGGTCTCAATCTTTGTTGCGAGCATCTTGACATACGTACTCTGACTGTTAGGACTTGCAGCTAGAAGATCAAACAGGTATTTCAGTTCGCGACTCTCACTCCAACTAACATTGGCAATGGTCAAAGCATCCATCAGAGTATAAGCGACTTCAAACAGTTTTTCGAAGATTCCCAGACCATGAACCAATATGGCCTCGTAGGACAAGTCGCTGATGGACATACACAGGTCTTTTGCAATGATAATCGGGTAGGATGATGAAAATATGGGGTCCGATGCACTGTAGCTGATGAGACCTTGACGCATAGATGCTTGCCAGAAGATCAAGCGAAGCCAGTGACGGGTGATGAAGACATCTGCCTGTTGGATGTCTGTCATGGCGAAGTTGTCGAAAGCCATTTCGTTCAGGCCATGCTGTAAGGCAGCGATGTTGTCAATTGGTTCTGTGGAGGGCGCTTCATCCTCAACACTGCTACTCCACAGTCGGACGAATTTTTCATCAAGGATAGAAAATAGATTGACGAGGGCAGAGAATCCGGCAAGGACGATACCATCCTGTTCATCGAAATATTCGGTTGATAAACGCGGAATCCTCGTGATTAGTGTTGGCTTGTTCCGAAGAATGGCGAGACCTCTTTCAGTGATGAAAAGTATTGCAAAAGTGCGTCGAGCACATATAGCGCGAATGTCGTCCATATGAAGATAGGTAGAATCTAGATGCAAGCCCAGATCTATAGCAAGACCTATAGCTTCTCGAATATAAAAATGATGAGCTCGCGGTTTTTTGAGCTCGAACAGCGCCACACAGATATGGTAGCTTGCTTGGACGGAAAGAAGCGTTGCATTTTCCGTCCAGTCGACGTTGCTACGGAGGTAGAAGCAAAGGTCGAGAAATTGCTTGCCAAGCTGCATTTTCTTCTCGAGGCTAAGGTCTGACTGAGGTGCGGCATGGAGGACGGTCATGGCACATAGCGAAAGAATGAGGACTTTCTCTTCGAGACCGAGATCTTCAGGAGACTGCATGCGCTGATGGAAGGTGCTTTCGTGAATCATGGGTCGAATCGGGTATAAATGTCTGAAATACTGGCGAATGCACTGTGACATGAGATATGCGGACATGCCAAACTCTGAAGCCAGGGATTGAATTCTTGGCTCAACGGCAAGGTTACCGGAATCACTTCTATAAAGATACTTAGGACCATAGTTAGGCATTGGTGAACTCGTTGTGGTTGAAGGTGACACAGCATTGGTCTTGAGCATTGCATCCAATGAAGTGGGCATGGTCAAAGGTGTCGAAGTCCTTGAAGGGGTCTGTGCATATGATTGAGGAGGGATAGAATTCTGGTTCTGAGCAGAGATCGGGAGAGACTCGGGAAAGATTTGCTGAGCCAAATCACTGACCGATACATAGCCAGTTGGTGATATTGGGGCTTGAAAGAGAAGTTGATCCGAAGGCTGCATTTGCCAGGAAGCAGGGAGCTGGATGCCTCCTTGGGAGAAGGCGGTATGAGCACCAGGCTCGAAATGATTCCCATTCTGCATTCCCAGAGGAACTGATCGAGGGACAGGAAGATTGGGAAGATCTGACGTGGGAAGAAACGTGTCGCCAAAATGCGAGCTTGAAGGAGAAGACAAAGGTGATGCCAGGGGACTGTCACCAGATATGGCTCGGTTTAACGAGGGCATCTGTAGTCGCAAACCAGACAAATCGAAAGGAGGTAGGTTGGGATCCTGAGCAGTGGCATGTAGGGTTTCATCGCGCAGTTTGGCAATGACTGAACCTGAGCCTTTCTTGGGGCCCTCTTTTTTCTGGCAATGTCTCTTGTGCATCTCAAGCCGGCGGACAGACATCGATCGCAAGGCTCCGACTTTGAGCATTTGACCTTCCTCCGGCGACAGGCATCACATGGAAGAAGAGAGTCGATAGCAGCGCCAGTGGCAGCCAAGTCGTCGGGAGACTCTGCCATTCATATGTCGTGGAAAGGTATGGATATAGGTATGGGTATGGGTGTGGGACGGGTGATGAGCGAGCGCAAGTCGGGCAAGGATAGATCTGCGGCTCGAGCAAGAGTGAGCTCGTCAAAGTCAAGACATAACTCTCAGACCACTGCTGGACGGTCGTGGGAGGAGCTCAGCAGATTTGAGTCATGGTCATGTTTGGCTGACTGATTGAGAGGCTTCGATGTAGGGTACGAGTTCTACAGCGCAATAAAGCCTGTTGTATGTGGAGGAGAAAAGGGTAAAGCGTCGACAGATATTCGAGAATCTGGATGATGTCAAGGACTGGGAACAACGGGTATAAGGACAGGCTCAAAGGCAGAGGTAGAGAGTGGGAGAGTGAAATGTGCGACTTTTGCATGTGGTGGAAAGAGTGAATCAAAGGCAACCCACCGAGTCGTCCCTGCAAGTACGGAAGGTGGTAGGACGACCGCAAGATGGGGCCAAGGAAACAAGGTGCGGGTGCGGGGAAGAGGGCGAGGAAAAGCTGAAGGCGCGAGAGTTTAAGAGGGTTCTAAATCACTAACTAACTAACTAACTAACTAACCAACTACTTAACTAGCTAGTTGGTTTCCTTGGTACCTAGTTAGTACTGTTCGATGTTGGTCTGTGAGAGACTACTAGGCACTAGGTACTTAGAATCAGACTAGCACTCACTTAACCAAAAATCCAAGGATCAAGAGGCAGGAGGGTTGACAGAGAAGGCAGCTCAAGGCTGTGGTGGCAATCGTGGTAGTTGGTGGGGTTCAAGCGGCGAGCGGAGAAACAAGTCACTTGTTGGGGAACCCGTGGGAAGCTAGAGGAAGGAACTTGCAAGAGTATCTGTGAGTATCTCACTAACTTAGAACCTCACCAACTAACCTCACTTAGGTAACTAGTAACAGTCTTCGGTATTACCGAGTACGGAATGCCTTGGGTACGAACAACGTCAGTGTCCTGCACTGCTACTCCGTATAATTTAGTCCACCCTTCTCGACATAATGGTCTAACCTTTGACAAACGGTCTTCGGCTCGGCGGTTAAGCGAACGTGGGGAAGGCATAAGGCCTCGACCAGACCAATTCGATTGTAACTGGTAAGCAATTAGCATCTTGAACCGTGACATTGCCAGGATGGTCGATGATGCAACGTGGATCGAGTAAAGCGCGGATGACTCTTCGCATCTATCCGCTGGATCATTCTTGCTAAAAGCTGGGGAAGCTAATCCCATGCATACACTGTAGCCTGGCATGTGGTCACTTTTACCATGGTCACGCAGTATGCATCCGTGCATTCCCAGCCGCTAAGGTTGCGTGAGCTCTTCGGATAGGTGCCGGAGTGGTCGTCTTAGTTAAGCCTCTAACCAACTGTAGCTGGCCTATGCCCCTCATGGCCACGCCTGGGTAACATCGTCAGGCACGAGACTGCAGCGACGCACGCCAGAGGGTCCCCCAAAGGGCCCAGAGCCAATTACCACTAGGTACTAGGTACTAGGTACTTAGCCAACATGACCAGGTCCACCCCGGGATCCCGAACGAGTAACTACGGAGTACTCTAACCACTCCGTCCTCCGTGCCTGCCCTGACTTTCGAGTTTAGACTGCAGAGTTGAAAAATATCAAGTTCCATTTGTCTTGTCTTGCATAGCAGATTCCACTTCAATTGTCCTATCCTCAACAGACACAATTAGCCATGGCGTCGGCGGTGGTACCGACGACGTCACCTCCTTTCACTCTCGACTCGGGCACTGCCATCTCGCTGGCCATCGCCTTTTCTCTCATGCCGTCTGCTCAAGCACTAGCCGCTTATGCGCTACCAAAACACACTCCCAAAAGATACTACTATCTCTTCCTGTGGCATGCCTACGACTTCCTTACACACTTCATAATAGAAGGCAGCTATCTCTATCATTGCTTCTTCTCCTACGTCGACCTCCCCGTCCCACCTCCGATTATCCCCACCCGGCTTCCAGAGGAGTAGAAAGGCTTCCACTCTTATACAATCGATCAGACAGACGGCATGGAGCATTATATTCACAAGCCCCAATGGCAAGACTATGGCAGGAATACGCCAAGGCCGATCGGAGGTGGGGAGGAGCTGACTTGACTGTCATGTCGATTGAGTTGTTGACGGTTGGACTCGCTGGCCCCGCCGCGGTCTATGTCTGCTATCTTATTGCAAAAACCATCAAAGCCACCACTCCCCAGCTCAAGGCCAAGTTCCACACCCGCCTGTGGTTTGTCGCCATAATCTTAGCCACTGGCGAATTGTATGGTGGCTTCATCACCTTTGCTCCCGAGTGGCTAAGTGGAAACACCAACCTGGCCGGAGAAGATCCCGTCTATCTTTGGCTCTATCTGGTCTTCTTCAACATGCTCTGGGTCTTCATACCCTTCTGGGTGCTATATCTAGCCTACGATGAGCTTTCCACCGTCTTGAAGATCGCAGCAGGACAAGCAACATCCACCAAAAAGGTCAACTAAGTCCAAACATGAGGCACGAGTGTGCAGGATGGAGCGCGAGCCTCAAATCCTGGCTCCTCAAACTGCACATTCTACTTTTTCAAACCTCTGAGAAGGAACCGCATCTGGCACGACTCGTTCCACCTTGCCAACTCCTTGCCGGACTGGAAACACTGCTTCCTTGTACTGGATGTAATACTGCTACAGTGCCGACAAGGTATAGATAGTACGAACCAATCTGGACCTCACCGGTCACCTAGCGCCTGGAGTAACTTGCATCACTTGAGCGATCCCTCCCATCATCGTGTTAAAGCGAGATGACATTCCAGAATGCACGATATGAAACGACCCCTGGCCATGGCCAAGGTAAAGTTGATAATGCATAGGTCGGCTACCCGCATATTTTACGGTCGTTGCGGGTCCATCAGATAACGAAAACAACAAAGTTCGATGGAGTGAAACGTCGCTAGCCAAGGTAGAAAAGTCGCATTCGTTGAGATAGCTATCGGTTCGCCAACAGACTTTTGGACCTGCACGAGTCAAGGCATTGCAGCCACAAAACTTTGTAAAGGTTGGGCCTTGATCGCGTAAGAAACCCGAAGCGGTCCCGCCAAATCACCACCTATCCACCGACCTAAGCGTCTTGTGAAAGACCACGAAGATCTAATACCGTGGCACCGGTAGTCTCGTGGACATCAGGCCACTTTGAGGGCTTAGGATTGGATTATACTTGCATATATGACCTCCGTACACAGGTTAAAACAAAATTCGGAATGAGTCGTCCACATGTCGTTACGAAGTGATGTCGTTGATGTGTAAAGCGGCATGATCCAAAATTGTCACGTGCCTGCGCTCCTCTCCACGTCTTCGCCGTTGAAGGAATACGCGATTTGAGAATTCTGGAATCTGTTCCCGGCCAAACAATAATTGTCTTGTCTTGAAACAGCAATCTATGGCAGTTTTATCGTGAACCTCACCGTCGCTCCCGACACTCATATTCCCCAAATCATCTGACACCTCTTCGACCATGGACCAAGACGACTACAAACCAAATAAAAGACGCCGCACTTCAAGCATCGACTCTTCCTCCTCCCGTAGATCAATCTCTCGTCAACCACCACGTCACGCGAAACCCGGTCCTTCAAAATCAGATGGCCTCAGGCGCAGGAGTTATTCTCCCTCTTCAAGCAGAGACGACAGTAGAGGCCCTTCGCCACAGCGCCGTCGCTCCGAAAGTCGAAATCGCACGAGTCGCAGTCCATCAGGGAACTCCGCCTACGACTCTGCCCCGAACATCATGATCGAAGGGCTTCACAGTCTCCCTCACCCTCCTCTTCACGGTCGCGTTCTCGTTCGCATTCCAATTCTCGCTCTAGGTCTCGCTCGAGATCATATTCACCAATAGAGAAAGAGGACAATGAGAAGAAATCCCGTCCCACACCACCACCAAGCAAGTCCTTGACCTTCACATCTCTGTCCACCCTCACTCGCGCCCATGATCGAGGAATTACTTGTGTCAAGTTCTCTCCAGACATGACACTTCTTGCCACGGGGAGTGCCGATAATGCAATCAAAATATATTCGGTTCCTCAAAATCCAACCACTTCTACACCCTTCAAACTCCTCCGCACTCTCCGTGCCCACCTCGCGGGGATTAATGCAATAGCCTGGTCACCTGTCGGTCCCCCATACACACTGGCTTCAGGTTCTGATGATAAAACCATTCTTCTATGGTCTCCTCTATCCTCAGATTTCCCTATCTCTCCCTCACCACTCATGGGCCACAGCAACTACGTCTACTCCCTCGCCTTCAGCCCGAAGGGTAACATGCTGGTGTCTGGTTCTTTTGACGAAGCGGTTTTCCTATGGGATGTACGTTCCGGAAGAGTCATGCGCTCTTTGCCCGCCCACTCTGATCCAGTCGGAGGCGTCGACTTTCTGCATGACGGTAGTATGGTCTGCTCATGTGCGGCTGATGGTTTGATTCGCATCTGGGACTCAGGCACGGGGCAATGTTTAAGGACTCTCGTTGATGAAGACCGAAAAGCTGTCACTAATGTGCGGTTTTCTCCAAACGGAAAGTTCATCTTGGCCTGGACTTTGGATTCCTCCATCAGATTATGGAGGTACATCGAAGGCACTTGTGTCAAAACTTATCAGGGACACACCAACCAAAACTTCAGTTTAGGTGGAGTCATGGGCAGTTACATCAAAGATGTCGGCCACGGCAAGAGATATGACACCGAAGCATTTGTCGCAAGCGGTAGTGAAGACGGGGACGTAGTAGTCTGGGACGTGGTCACCAAAGACATCCTTTGGAGAGGCAAAGGGCACAAAGATGTCGTTCTAGCAATGGACTTTGGCCGAACCAAAGACGGCACAGGCTTGCTCGTCAGTGTGGGCAAAGACAGAGACATCCGAATCTGGAGCGCAGACGGAGAAGCTACACGAGAAAACGGGATCCGAGGTGAGCACGGCCCTAATCATATCAAGTCAAATGATATGGATATGGACATGGACATGGACATGCCATTGGGCCTGGACGATGAACAGGCCATTGCCGCGGGCGGCTCTGATCTCAACGGCATGGACATTGACACTCCAAACCACGATGCATAGACTACATAGTTACTTAGTCACACAATACCCATAACCCCTCCGTCTTGATATCACCATATTTTCGCCCCAGTAGCACAGCGCGAGCAAAACATCGCATTCTCGTCCACTGTAATACTCGACCCAGCTAGAAGGCGACATGAAGAAACATTTTTGTGATTGCAGTTTTTGATCCCTGATTTCCTGGTTTTCGCTATCTGTCACACAGCATCACTCACACTCACTCCCTCACTCACTCAATGAGTCAATCCATTCGACCAGGCAACTATCCTCTCCCACCTCCCACCTCCCACCCTCGAAGTCCCCTGCCTCGTTGTATCAAGTGAATCACTGAAAACCAAGTCGGGCGCGGTTAGCCCCGGAAGCAAGAGAAATCCCCGGCGAGCGAGTAAGCAAGCAAGCAATCAAGCAATCAAGCAGCTGAAACCTTCCATTTCTTTTTGTCTCGTGCACGACCTCGATCACATCACATCACATCACCATCACCATCCCCATCCCCATCCCCTGCACGCACCCTACCCAGCTAACCAACCAACCAACCAACCAAATTGCACGGCCTTTCATCGGCGGATAGGTAGGGCTCTTGGTATTTGACACGATTTCCGTCTAGCTGTCGAGCCGTCCAGGCTGTAATTTAAGAACTCAGTATTCAATGTTCTCTCGTCGTTGGGTGGCGCGGTTAGATATGAGCGCAGACAGCGTTCTCGGGCCACAGACCTAGCTAATCGACCAAGCCGACCTAAACACGGTAGGTACTACCTGGGAAAGGTAAATACTCTGCTATGCGCAAACTCCTCTCACGCCCGCATCGCCCATTTCTTTCTTGCATGCTACGCCTGCGCTGGCATATCCACGCACACCATGCACCGCAGGCACCACGACAATCGATTCGATGTCATCCGATCCAAACCTCCAAGTCGGTGGCGGATCATCTAGCAACGCGATAATTGCCGCGTGCCTGCTCGGCCTTGAAGCCGTCCTGCTGGCTGGGCAAAGGCGCTCTACGGCGTTGCGAATCATTTCCCACAGCCCCGCCGCCTAACCCTGGGACACCACCACCAGGTATACCAGCGGTTGCAGATCCGTTGATCAAGCCTGGAATACCGCCTGGCGCACCAGCACCAGCACCAGCACCAGCCCCAACGAGACCTGGTGCAGGCAACGGTGGCGGCGGGCCAGGAAACCCACTGGGGAAGCCAGGGAATCCCGTTGGCGGGGAGGAGGGGGTGGTGCGCCGTGTTGTTGGTGAGGGGTGCCGGCTTGGGCTTGGGCTTGGGCGCGGGAGATGAGTTGTTGCAGCGAGTCTGGGTCCATGCCGGCAGGGGGAGGGAAGGGGAGAGGCGGCGGATGGTGGAGATGCGCGAGCGGAGTCGGCATGTTGGTGTAGTTTGGCAGCGGAGGTGGTGGGAGTGGTAGCGACGGGTGTTGTAGCTGTTGGTGTTGTTGTTGGAAGCCTCCGGGGTATGGAGGTGGTGGGGCAGGTGCGCCGCCTGCGCCGTTGAGGGTGGGAGGTGGGAATGGGAGTTGAGGTGGACCAGAGGTCAAGCCAGGTAAGGATGGTTGGCCTAGACCCGGTAGGCCTGGAATGCTCAGACCAGGAAGGCCGGCGCCACCGATGCCCTGCTGTTGCTGGAACTGGAGGCTTTGCTGCTGCTGTTGAGCTTGGTCCTCCAAAACCTCAGCCTCGTCCATTTCCTCCTGTTCTTCTAGCTCTCGCGCCTGTCGTTTACCGAACTTGCGATCCCATGTGCCTTGAGCCTCGGCGCCTTCTTCGCCCAAGTGGAATTGGTCCTTGAAGCATGTTGTAGATCCCGGTTCACTGCGGGCCCAGAATCGCGTGTAATGGTCGTTGCTGCCGCTGGCGAGAATGTGGCCGAGCGGATGCCAGTCCAGAGACCAAATTGAAGATTCGTGTGCGTGGGGTATTCGATGTGCCGGGTAGATTGACTGAGCAGGGGCCGAGCGTGGATCAGGTGTTGAGTATGGAGAGATGGTCGTGGATGAGATACCGGCTGGAGTATTGGGCTCGGTCAGGAGGTAGGTGTTAAGAGATCCATCGTCGCCGCCAGTGGATACGACCGAGGCGTGAATTGGATGCCACGATAGTGTTGTGATGCCCTTGTCGTGGCCTCGTAGAATTGCCACATCACGCATCATGCGAATATCGAAAATGCGCGTCTGTCCGTCGCGACCACATGTCGCGAGTAATTGATCGCGCAGGCGAGAGAAGACGGTGGCGGTGATGGCATTTTTGTGTCCGTGGAGTGTGGTGAGGTTTCGGGTTGTGCGTGGATCCCAGAGACGTACGCTATGATCTTTGCTGCCGGAGACCACGAGGCCTTTGGTCGGATGCCAATCACAGGCTTTGACGTCCCAACCATGATCTTTGAACGTCGATTCATTGCTCGATGAGACAAAATCCCAGATCTTCAGTGTGTTGTCGTCGGAAGCCGTGACAAATTTGGTGTCGCTAGGAGCAAAGGCTAGATCTCGAATTGGAGCATCGTGGCCTTTGAAACGGTGTGGATTATTCAACGTCGGCTGTAAATAATATACCATCCCTTCATCATTGGCGGCAACTAGCCAATCTTTCCGATTCGACCATTCCGCGGCACGTAAAGAACTCGATCCCATGACAGTGACAGTCTCGAAATTGAAAGACATGCCGTTCCAAAGCATGAACTCCCCATTATGGACTCCTGCCAGTAAACGTCGACCTTCAGGCATCCATCGCACGACGGTGACGGGTTTCTTCGATTTGCCCAGAGAAGTGTGTAGATGTCGAGTTGGTATTGACTCTGCCGGCGCGTCATGTCGCGCATGTGGGGGAGAATATCAACTACATAGCTGAGGCTGGGTCGTTCCTGTTCATAGTGCCACGATCCCTTGTATGAAGGTTTGCGGTGGCTGATCCATTGGACCATTGATGTTCCATAGTCGGTAGTCGGGCGTGGTCGGCGTTTGCGAAATCCACCAGCGTCGCCTCCTTGCAAATCATCGTAATTAGAGGCCATGCTGGGACAGTTCCGGGTACATTGATTGAGAAAGATTTAGGGGGGTGCTCAATGGTGATGCTCGCCGTGTACTGCAACGTAGGATGTGCCGTATGGTAAGATCTTGTCATGCACAATTTCCATCGAATTAAAGCTTATGCGAAACCGCAAAAAACTCTTAGTCGCTAGTCTGAACTCGCCAAGTTATCATGGTGAATCTCACAAGAACAGCGACTTTAATGCCAACAAGTTTGGACTTTCAATGTGAACAATGATATGTGGTTGAAGCGCGTCGGAGTTGAAAGACGTTCAGATTCGACCATTTGAAGACGTCAAGAATGCCAGCCTCGCCAACGTTTCAATAGCTTTGTCACGTGACTAATTCACACCGCCCTTGAAGGGGCAATGGTTCGATCTTAATAGTTACTCGACGATGGTGAGACACGTTTGACCACTATTGATTACTATAAGTCTGAGTTCATAACTATCTCTTCCATGTTAAGGAGTGTCTCTTTGTACATTGAATCTTCTATGCTCTTCTACTGAAACCAGCCTTTTGTGAACCAGCTTTGAGAATCTGTACCCAGGCTTATCTCAGCGTGCTTCCTGTTGAAAGCAAAGAAATATAACATGGCGGCAAGTGGTTGACCAATGAAAACAAAATTGATCCAGAACACACAATTTCCTGCTACCTTGAGAATTCCATCCCTTTTTGCCAATGGTTCTGTGACCATGATGAGTGGTAACTGAAGAATCATTCCCAGAAAGGCAACTCCGAGGATATTATGACACGGGATGCCCACGGCTATCTCATGTAAGAAGCCGGAAAATACGAATACCCAGGCGCTCGCAGCTTGGTGAGACCACCCGCGGCCGACCAGAGGTGAATAAACATGTCGGCGCATAAAGTGGTAGACTGGTTTGTTCCAGGTTGACCAGTAATTCTTCAGATTCGTGCTGTTCCACCAGTCTTCGTAGAATTGTCGATCACCAAACATCATGATCTCGGCTAGAGCGTTCAAGAAGGATTGAAAGACAGCAAAGAACCCGGCGAGCCATACTATGAGGGAGATTGTAGACAGTTTCATCAGCCTCTCGATAATGGAAGGATAGTCCAAAATCGCCATGCCGTCGAGAGAATTTTGTAACACAGGGACTGCGTATTGAGCGCAGGTAAGCCAGATGAAGACACTGAGGGCAACGACTTCGCCAACTCTCTTGGTCACAAAGCTCCAGCGGATCTCCTGAGATCTTGGATAGTAAGGTTGGTAAACCAACGTCGGAGCCCACCAGAAGTAGCAGAGATTACCTATCGTGACATTCCGAGGGTAAGGACATTGTGTGTAAATCTCAGGGAGCGCTGATTCAGGACCTCCTGGATGGAGCATAGCATGTCGAAGATCACGATTGGTGAAAGCATACGAACAAGTCTTTAGCCAGACAACAATGGCATGAAGCTCACTGATCATGCCAAGACCTGGATTGTCGATGTGATAGTATACGACGTAGCTTGTGATGGCCAACGCCAACGAAGCATTGACAGTATGCCAAAATGCTATCCACCACCACGTGTAGTAAAACTCTTTGTTTTCCTGTTCGATTTGAGGATCGTTCTCACCCAGGTCTCGTTTCTTTCGTCTCCCTATGACACCCTTGACGTTCTCCATGGCAACTCTTTCAATGATATAGGCAAGGAATAGATGGCAAGGAGTCGCGGCGTATAGTATGGCAGCCATTTTGATATCGGAATTTTGTAAATTATACTTGAGGGAGATGAGTAGGCCATACTTCCTGGCGTTCTCGACTACCAAGCGTAGGTTCATGACAATGATGGTAAGAACCATGAGATTGCGAAAGCCGAGAAAACTGGGTGTTTCTGGGGTCTCATGGCTGAGGACCGAAGGTCGAACTTTGGAATGTAGAGCAGCAACATGGCGATATTTGCTCCGAACTTTTTGTTGGGATTGAGGAGGAGAGGGCGAGGAAGGTATTGTCGCGGGTCCTTCTGTGGTAGAGGGTACTTCAGTCGGAGCTTGAACTTGGCTCAGATCCGTGGACACAATCTCCTGCGCCTCGGTGACGAGTGTATGGATGTTTGTAGCCATTATGAGGTAGATACGTGGAACAGATATTGGTAGATGATGAAGATGAGACCCCCACGAATGAACATGTGCATAGGTAAGGATGTTCTGGAGACGACCTTCTGTGGAAGAGAATGAACAGGATCAGGGAGACGATGCCATCAAGACGAAACTGAGATTCGTATTAGCCATTGCAATCTGGGAAGGAACGAGGATGACGGGATGTCATGAGGGAAGGAGCGACATGAAGTCTGAGTGACATTTTTTTGGGAGGGAAGGAACTTCGGAACCAGGACACCGAGAGTTAAGACCCTAGTTAGACAATGATGGATCATGGAGAACCGATCATTTGATGAATCACGGACCCGAGGCCCTGCTCCCAAGGCACCTAGGTGTAAGGTCTGGGCGAGAAGGCGAAAGGTAAATCAGAATCAGAGTGACGAACCCGGAGGACGCGCAGCAAGATGCAGGGGACGATGAAGCGTAACACTGCCCGGAGGACTACCTAGCAATCTGGTGTGCGGCGTGCTCATGCTACCTCTGATGACTAGCTTGTCTCTCCAGTATCACAACAAAGTATGAGCACATGGGATGACGAAAGTCCTTGATGGATACGACGCGGCAAAAGACGACAATGGTCTTGGTGGGTTGTGGGTGGGGAAATGCCTTTTTGGCAGAGGTTTGAGGCAAATCTTGTCCACACATGCTGGCATCCTCGGCCTTGGTTAGACTCTAAGGATCGATGAACACTCTGACTACGGAATAGTTAGTTAAGACTTGCGACTGGCTTTGCCCAAGGAACAAGGAACGGGTACTGAATTCGATCTAGCTACGGAGGAGAGAGCCCTCGGACGGCTGTGGGGGTTACAAGAGCTATTGTTGGGCCATGGCGATTCGCTCTTTTGTCTTTTACTGCCCACATGCTGTCGACGCAAAAAGCATGTGATTCTCCCCAACCACAACGAACATGAACATGCAAGCAGATCAGAGGGGTATTGGTAATTGAGGAGGGAATCTCGTTCAACCCGGCGTGCTGCCGAATGAAAACAATCTATATTCATACTTGAGCCTGGCTAGGCACCCACCGATAGGCAGAGAACTACCAGGCTTGTTGTTGTACAAAACAATACCCTCTTTTATCAAGGTCATGGACAAGCCGTTGATATCCATCCAGTTCATCGACCATCATGACTTCTTGGGCTCTACTGCCTGGGCCACTGTTTCTTCAGCCTTGCTACCCTTGATTTCCTCCTCGCTGTCCCCATCATCTACCTCCTCCAGATCTGCCTGTATAGCGTCTTTCTCACTTGGTGGCCCTGCTCGATCTGCATCAATCGCTAGATCATTGACCTTGGACTTTTCCGTTTCACCGCCGCTCATCTGCCATTCCATCAGTTTAGTGAATGCACCATCCGGTCGGCTGCTGAGTTCCTTATACGATCCCATCTCAGCAACCCGACCATCGCTTCCTAGACAAATAATCGTGTCCGACCGTTTGATGGTGGACAGCCGATGAGCAATCGATATCGTTGTGTTGTTGCCCCGTAGGAGACCGGCTAGTGCTTCATTCACCAACGTCTCTGATTCAGCGTCCAGCGCCGAAGTTGCCTCATCAAGGATCAGAATGTCGGGGTCTTTGACCAAGGCGCGTGCAATTGCGATTCGTTGTTTCTGCCCTCCTGATAATTGAGCTCCTCGCGCTCCCACAGAAGTATCAAGTCCGTCGGGGAAGTCACTAATGAATTGACAATTCGCTCTCCTCGCTGCACGCAAAATCTCGGATCTCGTGGCGTGCGGTCGGCCATACGCAATGTTCTCGGCAATCGTTCCGGAGAAGAGAACAGGCTCTTGAGACACAATCCCGATTTTCCTTCGCAATGACTTGACATTCATCTCCGCGATATCCTTGCCATTGATCAAGATTTGACCTTCAGTCGGCACGTAGAATCGAAGAATCAACGATGCAATTGTGCTCTTCCCACCGCCAGATGGTCCTACAATGGCCACGTTTGTACCTTGAGGAATCTCAAAGTCAAGGTTCTGAAAGATCTTGACTGCTGGCCGCGTCGGATAACTGAAGGTGAGATTTTTGAATCTGATCGGGCCACGGGCTGTAAGTACCTTATCTCCTCGGGTTGGTGATATAGTGGGTTGACGATCCTGGAGTTCAAATAATCGTGAGGCTGCTCCCACACCTTTCATCAACTCAGAATAAAACGAAGATAGTCCAAAGAGAGATGATCCTGCATAGGCAGTATACATGAGGAACGAAGTCAGTTCGCCAATGCTGATTGTGCCGTTCGACACCATCCCGCCTCCCACATACAGCAAGGTCAAGATAGTCATATTGCCCATGAAACCTGTGGAAGAGAAGAATGTCGCACTGATAAGAGATTCCCTTTTGCCCAGCTCAAAGATTCGTCGAACTTGAGTGTTGTAGCGATGAACCTCGAGGATTTCTCCCGCAAAAGCTTGTGAAGTGCGAACATTGCCCAGTCTCTCCTCGGCAATTTTAGTCAAAGTACCCAGGTTCTTCTGGATCTTCCGACTGAGGTTACGAATGGCTCGGCCGTAGAAGAATGCAGCAATTGCAACGGGAGGGAAGAGTAGTGTCAAGATACCCGTTAATTTGAGAGAAACCCATGCCATCAAACCAAAGCCAGCTGCACCACTAACAAAAGCCCGCAGGCCATCTGACAAGTTCTGTGTTATCGATTTCCCCACAATTATTGTGTCTGAGCTGAGTCGAGAGATGAGATCGCCGACGCGATTGGCGTCAAAGAACTCGGCATTCTGTACATATGTTTGACGGAAGAGACGGGATCGAAGTCGAGCAACAATCCTTTCGCCGACTATTCGAAGGATGATGATGCGGCCGTAGTTTGCAGCGGCGCCGGTGGCTAGAATCGCGACAAGCGCAACATAAAAGGTAGTAATGTCCAAGCCGAACAGCATGTCTGTTTTCTCCCCCGGTCCTGACGCTTCTGCTTTCGCGCCTCCCTGTGTAGCTATATCCATGATTTTACCGATAGAAAAGGGTATTGACATGGTTATAGAAGACGATATGAGTAAGAAGACGAAAGCCCAGACCAGTACCTTGGCCTCTGGACGGGCGATCTTGATCAAGCGCCATATTTCACCAAAGCCTGAGCTCTTGCCGCCAACGCCCTCTTTGGACAACCTGGCGCTAAGATTGACTTGCGAGGCTTGAGCAGCCTTTTCACTCTTCTGAAATGCTTCCTCCTCATCATGATCGGCATCTTCGTCTTGTTTTCCTCGTTTCTGCTCCCGTATGATGGGTGTAGGTGTTTCATTCAGCGGACGGCAGGTCGAAAATTGGCGGAGATACTGTGAAAAAGGTGGACGTCGTGGAGTTGGGTTTGGAAAAACCGCATGAGCGGAAGTGAGAATTGACTTCGAGGGTCTGCTTAATCTAGGACGTGCGGGAGGTTGACAGGGAGCAAAGCGGATTGACTGAGAGAGTAACCGCGAATGCCTTGGGGAAGAATTATATAGAGATAGGAGGACATTCTGGTCAAGATTTTTCAAGCGCAAACCATGTTGAAAGGGTTTGAAGGATAGCAGCAAAGAGCTGCTTGTAGAGATCATGGCGAATTGTGGGGAATTGTTCAAGCGGTAGGAGGTTTAGACAGCCGAGGTGAAGGTCCTGCTCTCCATGGTGGCAGCAATGCCTTTGGAGACAAAGAAGATTGCAGGATAGCGGGATAATAGTGGTTGTAGGACGGCAGAAGTGAGTCGAGTTGACAAATTGAGTCGTGGAATTGGTATAGTTAAATTGCCAGCAGTAGAGAAGTAGGATGGAAGGCAGCTTCTCCGTATTTCACACCTTAGCATTACGGAGAAGAGTTGAACCGTGGATCAATGACGACGGCGACAAAAAGTGCAACTGGCACTACTGGGTACTTAACCAGTCAACTAACAAATTAGTCGCAACTTGGACCAACCAGAACAGATCGCTGTGAGCTAATAGCGAGTAAACGCATATTAAGTCCGAGGGGTCGCTCGTACCGTCCGTTGTTAGGCGCTCGCAAGCCCCGACGTCGGCCTGGCCTTTTGCCTAACTACCCACGGAGGACAGAGTCCAGCCTAAGTAAATAACCAACTAACTACATAGGTAACTAACTAACTTAACTAACTAGTTAACTAGAGTCTCCGTCCACCCCAATGCCCGCTCCAATCAGGCATCTCTTGCTCTCACCCATCCAGCCTAAGAGGAACATGCTACACGGCCTACAAGCATCCGCACTCACCTGTTACCCCACCATCGTCACACAATTTCTAGAAGCCTCGAACAGCCTCTCAATACGACAGCATCAGGGAAACTGCGAGCACTTCTCATTTTAAGTCCACCTTTCAAATATTCTTCTCCGTCAAGTGCTCCTGTTCACCCGTCTGACCCGAGGCGCACCAACAACTACCCACACAAACCCTTTCGTCTGAACTGTTGATCTCAGTGTCTGTTCAACATGCCCATATCTTACGACAAATGGGACAAGATCGAGGTCTCGGATGATTCTGATGTCGAGGTTCATCCCAACGTCGACACCAAAAGCTTCATTCGAGCGAAACAACGCCAAATTCACGAACAACGTGCGCAGCGCAAGACTGAGATCGAAACCCTCAAATATGAGCGGATCATCAACGATGGCCTCCTCGAACGCATCAACGCTCTCCTCGACGCCCTTAAGAAACATCAGGATGAAGCCAGCAAGAAGGATCCTGACCAGCTTGTATTCCAGTCCTTGATCGAGAGTGCCGGTGATCCTGCCAACGATGAACCGCCACCTCCTCCACCTGGAGTCTATACACATCAGAAAGAACCGCAGCCTCGTTACTCCAAGATGATGGGTGCTCTGATCGACCAGGTCAAAAAGGAGGTCGATGAAAAGAACTCACCGAATCGCTATCAAGATTTTGTCAACGGCGTAAATGGTCATCTGGCAAAGGTCCAAAAACTACAGCAAGACTTGTTAACCCGCCTAGCTCAGCTAGAACAGGAAGCCACGGCGAAGATCACCAGTGAGGATATACGAGATGGATTCAACTCATCCTTTGTCAACAAATCAAAGCCCACAACATCCAAAGCAACAGAAAAGGATAAAGCTCCGGCAAAGAAAAAGACCGAGACTGTACAACTCTTGAACAAGCCTTCAGGTCTTAGCTCCAGCACACGCAATGCAATTGTCGCTGCTGACGAGGGCGTCTCGTCTGGAGCAGAAGCCGATGTCGAGGACGACGCTCTTTTGGAGAAGCACCAAGGCAATGAAGAAGAAGACTCCGAATCCGAGTCCAGCCTCAAGCTTACTCCCGAAGGAAAACAGTTTGCCAAGATCAAGTTTGGCGATTATCGTGCATGTCTACAGTTCATTTCGCAGCATCCAGACATTGTCAATGAACGGACACAAGATGCGCTGATGATCGAAGCGTTCAATGCTCAAATGAAGGGTCAAGACACATACGCACGCACTTGTGTCCACCAAAGTTTGTTAATTCAGTATTGTCGGCAGCTAGGGCGTGACGGCGTGGGCATTTTCTTCAAACGTATCACGACAAAAGGGCATCAAGCGCAACAAGTCTTCAACAAGGATCTGAGCGAGACTTATGCGCGGATCAAAACCCGAGCAGCAGAATTGCAGAAAGAGGAAGGCAACGATCCCGCTGGGGTTGAGCAGATCCAGCTGCATGCAGTCGAACCCGGCACGGAGATCCATATCAATGTGCCCGAAGCCAATTCGGAGGATCCAGTTGAGCAACAAGCTCGTCAAATCTTTGACAAATTCCCACCAGGGTTACAACGAGCTCTGCAATCAGGAAAACTTGACCAAGTCAACCTGGTACTCGGAAAGATGAGCGTCGAAGAGGCAGAAGAGGTTGTGGAGCTTTTAGGGCAGGGCGGGATGTTGAGTTTACAAGAAGGGGTCATTGACGCGACAAATGAAGAGGGTAAGAAACGACTGAAGGAAATCGAAGAAGAAGAGAAGCGAAAGAAGGAGGAATTGGCCAAAAGTAAGGAGGTTGAAGGAGAACCTGGTGCGGCTGTGGAGTCAGAAGAGGTACCAATCCGATAAAGTGCTTATACCTCATGAGTGGCCCAACAGGCTACTTCCAAAGCATATGAAAATAGATGAGACATGAAGCAGTCAAGGAAACCGAAGATTGGAGACAAAAACATACCCGTCTATTCCGGGCAAGGAGTGGCTGTTTTCGTCCAGAGCACAAACAACAACGGTGAACAACTCACATCAACGACATTAGGCGAGCATAAAGTCCACCGCAAATAGAAAGGTTGACGCATTCAGCACTTAAGGCACTCACGTGATAATGACGCGCTTCGTGCCTAAGGACGGGCATGGACGCGGGGGTTCCTGCCATCGCTATTGGCACTTTGCCACATCAATGCCTATTTACCGATTAGATAAGTATACGGCGTAGACGCGTTCGTGTTGGTCACAAAAGTGCTAAAATTTATGTCGCCGCTCCGACACCCACCACAACCACCATGTCTGCAGTCTCCATCCGACATTCTACCTCTCGCTACGCAGGCTAACGATATCGTCACTACTACCGTTCCTAATGAATAGTGATAGCCTCTGGCTCTTCGGCGAAGTTTCCATTGGTAGAACCATGCTTCCATAGCATACAACATTCCGCTATACCAAAGCCCTTCGGGCCTCCCTCGTCACCGTCACAAACATCCCACCTACATGTCCCGCATGGCTTTCGACGACTCTCTATCGCAGTCTGACGATGATCTGTCTAATTCAGGTTTTCCTTCGCACGCACGCCATGCAACAATAGAGACTTTACCTCTGTTCAAGCCCTCCATGGACGACAGCGATGACTCCGATCTTGAAGCCCTACCGAGCATTCCGCAGAATACCAGAATCACCCAACCTACACAAATCCTGCCTCGAATTTCCTCTCCGGATATGCCTTCATCTTCGCCGAGGCGGCCAGTTGTCCAGGTTGCTGCCTCCTCGCCTGCAATGTCACCTCTTGTGACCCGCAAACCCGGCGGCATCCTTGCCAGCGTTATGGCTCCAGCAGGAACCAGTTTTCGCCGACCATTCGTAGCCCCTCCTCCGAAACGAAGTGCCCCCATCACGATCGACAGCGACGATGACGGCCCTGCTTATGGGGGTAGTTCATCGGAGGACAATGGCTCTCGGTACAAGAACAATGACATCAAAACCTCCACATTCCTAACTCCAGCTCACGCCGATAAAGTGCTCGAATCTCCCACAGGACAGAGTGACGGGCTCAGCAGGTTCAAAAACATCACTTCCAATTCCATGTACAGACCTTCGTCAAATTCATCGGTTGCTTCCACATCCTCAAAACGTTCGGCCGACGTGAGTGCCAACGCATATGGCAACATGGCCAAGAAACCTCGCCAGACCATCCCTGCCCGGGCAATACCGATCTCCCCACCAAAGAAGGAACCGGATATGGACATCGATGACATAATGGATTATAACATGCGACAAAAGGTCAAACGTCTCGCATCTATGATTCAAAGTGTATCAATCCGAGAATGTTATGCCATTCTTGTGGCCAAAAAGGGGGACTACGATGATGCTGCAGAGCAGGCACTTCAATTGAGCGAGAGACGACGAAGTGATGGTCAGAAAAGGGCTGTAGACTTAACCGCATCCGACGACGAGCTCATGCCTACGCCTGCTGCTGTGGCCAAAAAGCCCAAACCAGAACCCATCGCGCCAACTCGGCAACAAGCCAGAGCGCCCCAAAAGTCGATTGCGGAGAAGTGGAACTCAACGCAGAATAGAAAGCCAGGCAGAATCATCAACGTATTCGATACCCCAAAGCCACAAGTGAAGAAGAGGACTTTGGTGCGTGGGAGGAAACGTTCTACATCTCCTACCTCAGATTCAGCAGAAAATGTCAGGCCCGAGAAGCCTCCGCGGACCCTCGAATCCGATGATTCGGATCTTGCAGATTCAGCCATGGTATCAGAAGCCGAAGACAACTCCACTCTATCCTCTGGAGTCCTGAATTTTTTCAACACCTGCTCTGTCGGCGATCTTATCGATATTGCATCCATTTCGACCGAGTTGTCTGAGCATGTGGTTGCTCAGAGACCATTCAAATCTATCAATGCTGTCAAGCAAGTCCAAGATCCTAATCTGAAACCAACGAAAGGCAGGAGGAAGGCAGCGCCGATCGGCGAGAAGATCGTCGACAAGGTAGAAGACATGCTTGATGGTTACGAGGCCGTCGATTTCCTTGTGAGGAAATGTCAGGCTCTGGCCAAACCACTAGCTCAAGAAATGAAGAACTGGGGAATTCACCTGCTAGGCTCTGGACCTTCTGAAGGAGTCCTTGACATAGTATCCTTGGACGAGGCTCAGAAAGGCCACGACTCTGGTATCGGCACCCCGATCAGTGAAGAAGGACAAGACACCATTGCGCGAAAGCGTCGCAATTTTATTACACAGCCTTCCATCATGGCTGCCGATATCCAAATGAAGGACTATCAGGTTGTGGGAGTGAACTGGCTCAATCTTCTCTATAGGAACGGCTTGAGTTGCATCTTGGCAGACGACATGGGTCTTGGGAAAACATGCCAGGTCATCGCTTTCTTAGCTCACTTGTTCGAGCAAGGACAGAGAGGTCCGCATCTAATTGTTGTCCCAGCTGCTACTCTAGAGAATTGGCTGAAAGAGTTCAAGCGTTTCTGCCCCACATTAGTTGTGGCAGCGTATTATTCAACCATTCCTGGAGAGAGATTTGCAATGAGAGAGGATTTAGACAACGCTCGAGATGAGACCAATGTTATTGTGACCACATACACTCTAGCGAAGGGAAAAGAAGACGCCCCATGGCTACGAAACTACGGCTTCGATTGTACCATCTATGATGAAGGTCATGTTCTGAAAAATGCACAGTCACAAGTCTCGCAAAAACTGGTTCGAATCAAGTCTAATTTCAGGGTCCTTCTGACAGGCACACCGCTACAAAACAATCTGAAAGAGCTTACCAGCCTGCTAGGGTTTTTAATGCCCTCGGTTTTCAAGGAGAAGGAACACGAACTGCAAATTATTTTCTCACACAGTGTCAAAGCCATGGGAAACAACCACGAAGCGCTACTCTCTGCTCAGCGTATCAGTCGAGCAAGAAGCATGCTCACACCCTTCATCTTGAGACGAAAGAAATTCCAGGTGCTGAAAGACCTTCCCAAGAAAGAACGACGCGTAGAATTCTGCGACGTAACCCATGAACAAGCTGAAATATATCAGTCTTGGCTGGACAAAGCTCAGGAGATCCAAGACCGAAGGGCTAAGGGCGAGAATGTCGTACAGGAATCTTCAAATGTCTTGATGAAGCTCAGACAAGCTGCCATACATCCTATTCTCTTCCGACGCCAGTATCCGGACAAGATTCTTCCCAAAATCGCAAAACAATGCCTGAAGGTGGATGTCTGGAGGGATTCGAATCCTGCATTGATTGTCACTGAATTAGAACAGTATTCTGACATGGAAATTCACACCTTGTGCAATGAACATCAGCAGCTTGAACACTTTGCTCTCAATAATGGCGAATGGCTAGCCAGTGGAAAGGTCCAAAAGATGCTCGAATTGCTCAGAACATATATGTCCGAAGGCCACCGAACGTTGATCTTTAGTCAGTTTGTCATGGTGCTCGACATTCTCGAACTCGTCTTGGAAAGAGAAGGTATCGATTATTTCAGACTTGATGGTAATACAAAGGTCTCTGAACGGCAAGACTTGATCGATGAGTTTTCTGCAGATGACAACGAGACTCCTGTCTTTATGTTGAGCACAAAAGCTGGTGGAGCAGGTATCAACTTAGCAAAGGCAAACAAGGTGATCGTTTTCGACAGCGGCTTCAACCCTCAAGACGATATCCAAGCAGAGAATCGAGCCCATCGAATAGGTCAGGTCAAGGAAGTTGAGGTCGTGAGGCTCGTTTCGAAAGGTACTGTTGAAGAACAAATTCATTCAATGGGTCTTGCGAAGCTCAAACTTGATGAACAAGTCGCGGGTGATGGCGGAGAGGAACAACCGACCGCAAATGATGACAAAGCAGAAACGAAGGAGGAAGAGGAGGGCAGAATGGCGGTCGAGAAAATGTTCTTCGACAGGCTCAATGCAGTTCCGTTGACAGAGCTCAAAGCGGGGATTATGAGTCAAAGCACAGCTGTGAAGAGCCCCAACATGGATGAAGACATGGATATCAAATTGAAGACGGATGACAATGAAGGCCCTGTGTCTCACCACCGAAAAGAGAGTATTGATTTACCCAACCGATCGAGGAATGTTCGAGGGAAAACCTCAAAGCGGGGCTGAAGTACCCAGATTGAATGTCTGCTTGGCTGAACTGCACTACAGCAGTATTGTTGGATAAGTGAAGCTGCTGGAATACAATTGTCTTGACGAATGTTGCATGACTGCGTTAAGTGCTCCTCAATGAGCAGTTACTCTTGCAAGATGAATGGATCAAGTTTAAGGGTATTGCAAATATGGTTATGACAACAGAACAATGCTGCAATCCTAATTCAACAAAGCTTGCTACTTCAATCACTGTTGAAAATCTTCGCAAAGTCATATTTGTTTCACCCTGAATACTGTCTGTGCACAAAATCCCATCTTGGGCTGAGACCGATGTTTCATGAAATGACTAGATGCAAAGGTAATATAGATCTCATGAGTCATCTCTGCAAAGAAGGTGGGTTTCTGGTTTCGTCCTTTACCTCTTTTTCTGTCTATAAATACTTCTTCCTTCTGCCGTTGAACTGCTCCTTTTCCTACCATCATTCTCAGGAATCAGTCTCCACATTCCACAGTCTCCTTCAAGTCATTTCCAAGCGTCTGCTGCATTTCATCTCGATCATCATGTTCACCGCAGGCCATCTACAGCTTCCATGTACCACGTCTTCTCCTTAAGTTGCATGTAAGCACGAGACAGTCCCCGTCCAACGTTGACGTGTCCATGGGCGGTCTCTTTCAGCGCTTGGAGTCGAAGAACAATATCCAGAACCAATCAAGACCACTCTCTATATCTATATCGACTCTCTTGCCCCAGTTCGATCGGGACTTATGCAACCACATCATCCCATTTCCCCTAGCCTCGGCTTTGTCGGCATTCTCAGGGCAAAGACAATATCAGTGATCATGATGTCAATTGGTTGAAAAGTCAACTTCCATTCATCTTCACTTCCAGCTGTGTCGACCCATTCCACCTGATACGCTGTGGTTCAGGTCTGTTCAACACTGGGAGGGATCTCACGGAAAGTTCGTGAATCCTAACTTACCCCTTATATATATACATATGCGTACGCGGCTACATGTCGTACGATATCAATATGGACGATCCAGTCAGGATCTAGCCTCCTGCAACTTCAACCATTTCGGGCCTGGAAAGAGCATTACCTGTGGCCAAGTGCCTGGCTTCGCATTGCTTTCGAACCTGGAGCGTCCTGCTGTTGCGTTGTCTGGCTCCAAAACGTCGAGATTTATACACCTCCTGGTCTGCTTGTTCCCTGATGATTGAACATCGGAGAAGGCTAGTCCAGTGTCCGTTGCTGTACTGATCTATAACCTTTTGATATGACAGGTGTACGGCTTGAAGTTGACAAAAGAGCCCCTCCTTATCAGCCACACGTCACGATATTCTTCGACAGCTATCGGGGCAACCCCTTTCAAGCCTGCTGTATTTTCAAAATTTATGAGATGAAGTTTTGGACGAAACCTTCAGATTGCACCGCACAAGGTCCCGATCCCGGGAGAAGCGGCCTACTCGTGGACATCTTTTACCTGTGGGAGGGCCTATGACCATTGGCCACGACACAATGACACAAATTTCGACAATTTCATTAGGCGAGGTGATCAGACTACCATACCTAAGTTGATCATAGTAGATTGCTATAATCAACATGGGTCCAGGACTGGGCCCTCCTGTTGCGGGTTCTGCAGCTGTGCTTCAAATGCCCAGGAACGCTTTGGTCAGGGGATCAGAGATGCTGAAGCGATGCTCTGACGGGCCCTCCAGTTTCCACAAAATCATGGGAGGGTCTGTGCCTGGAGATCGATGCGCGCACTCAGTCTTTTATTTCCCACAGAAGTTCAGAAGGCTGCACAGGCGAAAATACTTATGGCCCTGGTGAACAGCTTCTTACGAGCATGGTGTTGACCGGCATTATATGCTGGAGTACTGCTGTTGTTCCCCCAGCCACACGGGGGGGCTTCGCGAAATTGCCAACAACTCGACTCGAGATGTTCGCATCGATGTCGTCACACCTTGGTGTGAATGGTTCCGAGGCGAAGTTCATGAAATGTCCCATGCACGACTCCTTGTTGACGAACAGTTGGCATTTCATCATATTGTCTAGGAGCGCGACAAATCAACGTCACAGTCCGGAGACGTTGACTTAGACGAACTAGAACTAAGAGCCTGCGGGACGAGGCCTATGGCCAAAGTGCTCTGGGTGCTGTTGCTCCTACTACGAGTGGCTTGGAGGTGCACGGTATACTATATATACACTTAAAATTATTAGGAACTAACTTCTGAATCTAAACTACTCAAAGCCAGATATGATATGGTTAGTGCTCCTACAAGAGCTAACTATCATAAGTTTTGGTATGGAGTATACCGATAAATTAGAGGTTGTAATATAATACTCATAAGTATCATAATAGCCCCCATAAGTCCTCCAATAGATTCTCGTCTTGGTACGTTTGCTGGCGCCTGAAGCAACTCAGCCTTGTTCCTTCCTCCATCGTACTCTAATCATTTTCTTCCTCATTGAAGACAGGAGACTAAAGTTTACCAAAATCTTACATTTACCTCTGGGTTTAGGTATTGCTTTATTGTGCTCCCTGATATACTCCCTAGGCACCATATATCATCATGGTAGCGAGGAAAGTCACCACCGGGTCCCAAGGTCCCGATGCTTCAACCGTCGACACAGGCACAACACCATGCGAAATAGTCCCTGACAACCTTGACGCATCTGATAATGTTGAGTTGAGCACCCCTACGGCACCTTTGCCCGGAAACACCTTCTTCATCCGCTCCGTCTCATGCGGACGCTTTCTCACACTTGTCGACGACAAGATTGTGCTAGGCCATCAGGACGGCCGTAGGTCACATTGGATCTGCCGAGAAACTAATTACTGGCTCGGCTTCGAGAATCTTTACTCAGGCCGTTATCTAGGCCACTCTGGAAACCAAAAATCGAACCTACGCTGCTCAGCTCAGCAACACCGCGCATGGGAGTATTTCGCCGTTCGTCCAGTCGGGGGCGAGGCTTATAGCTTGCTTACGACGTTTTACGAGAACCTTTCAACTGTTGGGGTCAAGCAGGTGGAGGGAGCTGAGAGATTAGTGACATTTAATAACGGAAGTGTCTCAGACGGTCTTGCTTGGGAATTTTTGAAGGTTTAGCTCGAGAAATGCCTCGCACTCGACGATCTGCGATAGGACGACGATTCGGGTTTTCAACGGACACATAAGGGAAGCGCCTTTGTTTGTGCTATGCAAGCATCTGCTAAGAATGACGGGTTTCAGCACAGCTCTCTCACAATTCATTCATTCATTCATTCGTTTAGATAGTCCTTGCTTTAGAAGCAGTTTCGCTTCACACCAAGACAAATGAACAGCCCACTTCTTGGAATTCATCTTATTCACCTTTGCCCTTTCCCCTCTAAGATGCCCCGAAAACCTTGACTCTATCCTCCAGTGGCTGATATTCGCGAGGCTTAGACCTCTTCAGCCCGTCGACAGGCGCTCCAAAGACAAGCTGGGCTTCTAACCTCCACGAGTCTGGTAAACTCCATTCCTTGAGCACGCGTGCAGAAAATTCCGGCATGAAATTGTAATGCTGTAGATTACACCCCAACCCCTCGATCTGGAGCGCTGTCCATGCGATGAATTGGTGGATGCCGGAAGAGTGTAATGACCCTAGGATCGAGCACGAGAGGATTAGAACAAGGAAAAACTAGGCGCTTGTTGTCCATCCACCAGACCACGAGATCATGAAGTTGGACGTATATGCAGTGATGCAATTCTCGCCAACAAAGCGGTCAGATTGGCTCCTGGCTGGCATAACTTACAATCATTAATAGCATGCTGAATACCCTTGTTTTTCCCCTTCAACGTGTCAAGCGCAACTTGGTCCTCGAACCACAAGACTGTGCCGTGACCAGCGCGAAACCCTTTGATCCTCGCCTGGACATACTGATATGCCGAATCCGAGAAGACCTTCTTGATCTCCTCGTCGCCAATATCCCAGAGCTTCTCGTGGTCCGCGCCGAACAAAATAACCGCGCGTGCGGATTGGACGTTGAACGTCGACGGGGCGTGTTTGATGGCGAACTCGATGATGGATTGGATATGTGAGTCCGCGATCGGCGAGCTCTTGCTAATCGTGTAGTTGGATAGTCGTGCCGATAAGGGCTGCAGGAATGAGTCGAGTGATGTGTTGTTGGAGGATGACATGGTCTTTTCTATCTACTCTAGAATTGACACGGGGGTAAATGGGCTGGGGGAGGAAGTAGGAGGTGATGGTAAAGGCGATGGGCAAGACAGAAATGCTGTTGAAGACAAAAAAGAAGCTGTTCTAGTAGTCTGGTAGACTTTCTTCGCAGAGGTGCTTTTGCACGTCTTTATAGGTCGGCCGGTATACTTAGCTTGGATTGCGCAAGAAGGATATCTCCACAGGTCGAGACCTGATAACACCGAGTGCTTGATCCTAATACATCGCGGGCATGCTCAAGCTGCAATGATGATGGACTCGATTAAGGCTGTCTGCCGTGGAGTCAAAAGTCCACGGACGAGTCTATAGGTTGTCTAGTCCAATAGAGGTTCATTGGTCTAATGGCCTTTGGTGTAGGTATGTACAGTAACTCAGTGCGTGGTTGTGATAGGATCAAGGCGGTCGGAATAGCCACCGACAAACCGACTTTGGCTCGGCCGCGCTAGTTGCTTGAGATCCGGGACTAACCGAGCTTGGGGCGTTTTCTCATACTAAGTACTTAGCACAAAGTTCCTAGTGCGTACTAGTGCGCCCGCCCATGAGAACAGAGTGTGTACTCGGGACCGCCGCTGAACTACTCCGTGTATGATAAAGGGAGGCAAAACTTGGTATTCAAGACATCACATTGGATTGTGTATGTTTTACAGCAGCGACTAAATACAGCCACCTACGCAAAATTCCCCACAGAGAATTCAGCAAGCACGATGGCGGCAGACGATCAACTGGTGCCTTTGTCAGAGCAAGAGTTGACAAAGCTGGCATCCTTGGCCATCGAAGCAAAGCAAAAAGCATACTGTAAGCACAACCCTTTGGAAGACCAGATCTTGATTTCTCTTTCTTAAGCCATGGCGATGGGAGGCTACTGTCTTGCTTGGACTCTAAATACTCACATCTCGTCCAGGCCCATATTCAAACTTCCGTGTGGGTGCCGCCGTGCTCCTCTCGACAGGAACATACCATACGGGCGCCAACGTCGAGGTTGCCAGTACACCGGTGGGAATATGCGCAGAAAGATGCGCCATTGCACCGATCGTGGCGTCAATCAAGCGGCCTGAAATGCCTACGCTACGCGCCATTGCTGTCAGCACCGACATCAATCCTCCTGCCAGCCCTTGTGGTATGTGCAGACAGTTCATCAACGAGTTCGCATCTACGGAGCATCTGCCTATCTACATGTATGGCAAAGACGGGTTGGAGGGCGAGGTCGTCAAGCGCACAATTGGCGAGTTATTGCCTATGAGTTTTCGTGCCCGCGATTACTATAGCGGACGGGAAGAATTGAGAAGGTGAAAGGATTCATGGTTGGTTGGATTTCGGCAGATCGGCAGAATTTTCGAATCGATATAGAATCTATAGACCTCGATAATATCTAGGTCTTGGAAGGCTGCAATAGCCACAAGACTGCTTGACATCTCGAGCTATCCTGACACTGTGGCCACATCAACGTGAGATGTGTGATTCTAAATGGTAGCGCCCTCCAAAACAACCCTTCACACGCAAGCAGCCTAGTTCGAAGGAGGTAGAGCTGGTGAGTTGGATCTGCGAACAGCGTCGGCGATTCGTAGACAGAGCGATCCATACCATTTGATGGCAAGGTGTGCCATGACATTGCTGGTTAAGCGTCAAAATACTGGGTCGCATTGGCCTAGCGATTCTGCTTTGTGATCCTCTGCCTGAGTCCTGGGAAAGTGGTACCGAGAACACCCTTCGCACAAGTCATTGAGGTCAGAAGACGTCGTCAGGATCGACTTTGAATGTCTCGCCGTTTTCTCGAACATGCTTGCGCTCCTTGTCACGCTCAAGTGACTTTCTCATGTCCAACGCATCCTCTCCGTCCTTGGATACTCCTGTAGGATCATCGGAGTAATACCTTACCACAGTCCGATAAGTGGAATAGCCCATGGTCTCGTACATCTGGATGGCGTTCTTGTTGCTTTTTCTCACAAAGAGATCCACAAACCATGCGTTTTGTTGGTCGCATGCCTTCTCCAAGGCCTCGGTCAACAGTTTCCCATAGCCCAATCGCCGGTACTGTGGTGCTATGGACAAAGCTGTGACGTGGCCATGCCATGGCAAGAAATGTGGCGAGCCCCTAGCTATCATGAGCATTGACACCAATCGACCACAATGTCGTCATGTTGAGCATTCGACTTACTGAAGATGGGCAGGCGAAGTCTCGACTTTACCAATAATGTAGCCGACGATCTGTCCGTGCTCCTCGATGCACTGGAACAGGGATGGCCATCTCATCAGGTAGGTCAGATAAAATCCCAAGTCATAATTTTCTGTGTAAGGGTCGAGATTACACAGATTCAAGTGGAAGAGGTCAGAAGGCTGGACTCTCCGTATGGTTGGCATGACTAAGTCGTGTGAGACTGAATTCCTATCTCATGATCAAGTATGAATGGTCCAGGGGTCCAGGGTCAAGGATCATCTGCAAGTGTTAGACGTCGAGGTTAGATTTTCTGAGTGCGACGCCACAAAAAGGTCAATTTGTGTCGTTGACCTTGACGTCCATAGTTTCGCGGGAAGGAGAAATGCCCCGAACCGTTGCTGGTACGCAGGTACGCATGTGACAACCACCGAGGGCACTCACTGTTTTAACTAATCGTCACCTAGAATAGGGGCCTTCAACGGTCCAACAGGTATGGATTAGGTGGATCACGAGAGTGCCTCTAGTTAAAGCTTCCCACTAAACGCGCCTCCAGAGCATCAAACGGGCACCAAGACGCGCCAATCCCCCGTGCCGGATACTGACTGCCTGACTAACTAACGAATTAGTGAGTTAGATGATCTGTACGGCGTAGGTGCACCTGCCACAACCTGCGACCTGCGCAGGACGTACCTGCCCTCGAACACTTCGATTCCGTATTTTATTTATCCCGACGCGGATTTTGACACCACGACCAAAGCCACAAGCAAGACTAACTACTTCTTCTCTTCTGTACCAGCATGCCTTCAACCACATCATAGAGCTGTTGCTCGGAATTCTTCACCTTTATCAAAACCCTCCTACTCGGCTTCCTGCATTGAACCCCTGCATTAGGCCATGACTGTCACATCTCCACCAGCCTCCCCGTCCACTCCCTCGCGCAAGCGCAGGTCGCTACGCCTATCGCATGTGGATAACCAACATGCAGATTCATCCTCCTCATATGTCAGTCCTTACACCAGTGGCACGACGAATGGCACTACCGCCTATTCTCGGCGGTCGTCGCGCACATCACAGACCTCCTATCAGCCACTCTCACCGGTGACACCGCGTCCTATGTCGTCTAAATCTTCCAGACCGCCTTCTTTCTCCCAACGTCGACTGAGTAGGACAAGCTTGAATAGCAATCGGAGTATAGAACATTTGACTGATGGTGGTGGCCTGGGCAATCTGGCCGATGAGTTGGAGGAAGCCTGGGACGACGATGATCAGGACCAGATCAATCTACTCGCGGACCTAAGAGAAGGGGATATCGAGAATGACTCTGGAATGTATGACCTGCACAGCCCTCAAGTGATTACTGACGACCTCGACTTTGGGTACGGTATGGCAGCACAGAGTCCACAGGCGGCGCGTGTTGATGGGTCGCCAAACACATTAAATGTCCGGCAGCCTGAAAAGGAAGCACATCCACCAACTAGGAGGAAATCGGGACATCAAAGACACGAATCTGCTTACGACGGATCAGACTATGGCCCAGAGTCTGACTCTGATGAGCCGGCCGATGCCCTCCCACCTATTGTACGCAAACGGATTCGGGATCTAGAGGCCCTCACCCGCATGTGCGTAAACCCGGAAGACGCAGTCAGCGAAGGTGGAGGGACGGTACGGAGAACCATTCATAGTCTGAAAGAGTTGAGTTCCCAGAGCAATGTCGAGTATGGAGTGACTCGCCTGATCACGGCCTACACCTCCATGGCTTCTCACCGCTCCAACAAGACTCGAGACCTCTTCGCACAGAGTCACTCGCTAACGTACGGAGGATTGTTCAATCTGCCCGAAGAGATGATAGAACTTTTGCTTGACGAGATCAATCAGTTGAATGCTCTCACACCTTTCCTGCGCCAGCAAAATCCTCTGTTGTCATTGCAGATTTTGGCTTCTCAAACCGACGAGCTCGGCCACACTCTTCGATCCATCACAGACCTTCTGCAAGAATTCCGATTGGCTGCGAACGCCGCAACTCGTAAACTGAAGTCTGTGCGAGAAATGGTCGAGGATATGAGCATTGAAGAGGACCTCGTGGAGAATAGTATCATGCTGATCCAGGCAGGTGACTGGGACAGGAGATGTCGAACCAGGCAAGCCGCCAAATCATGTCAAGAGATCTGCGAGGGCTTTGCGAATCGATGGGGATTGGACTATGACGCCGATCTCTCGTCCAAGAGAGGAGCTGAGGCCAAGTCAAAACCTCCTCTCACTGTCATGGTTTCGGCCTGAGACGGAACCACGGTGTAGAAATTCACTTTGGATAAAACGGTTATGACCATTAATGAGTAATAGAATACATGATGTTGGGATCCCCATGTCGGTGTGGTCCAGATATATGGAGACTCGAGAACGGCAGGCAGGGGGGATATATACCTGAGCTACGGTGTTCGATAGAACAGGGGATTACTGAAATGTCAGTAGCAACTCGACACGATTCTTATTCAGGAATGCCTTACTTGGTGGTCGTAGACTTTCTGTGCCACTATGCATATGGGCTCCAGCCCACCAAGCAATACACGTGACCCCTACATAACGTCGCTTCCGTCGCTGTCTCTCCTCGTCAACGACCACGGTGGCTAAGCAACGCAGAAGTCCTCAATAGTAAAGACAGAATCGCAACCCTCGACTAGTCAACTGGCATTGATCTGCCACGTACCATGTCATTAGGTTGGCATGCAAAAAGACTGTCTCAGCCTTTGAGGGATCAGGATATCCCGCACCAATGCGCAACCGAGGAGAATTCCATCCTCAGAAGAAGAGTGTGAGAGATGAACCTCGGCTTGAGTTTGCGGTAGATCATTATATACATGACAGGACGTAGGTACGGAATACATGGGGACACTGTACTTGGGCACTGAGCATTTGTTATACTCACGTGTCAGCAAACGAAGTTCACGTGTTACGGCTAACACTGAAATACTTAAGTACCTACTATACCTAATTAGGTACTGTAGTTAGGTACACCCCAAAGACGCAGAAGGTGCCACCACGCGTGGCTTGCAGATTTGGGGTAACTTCCTGTTTATTGACGCGTGATGACAAAAGCAGGAGGATTGTTCATTTCGACGGAAGGCACGACTCGATGAAGAGGCAAGTCTAAACATTCAATATTGAAATGTCGCCACGTTTCTTCATCGTCTCAACAATCCACACGTCTTCAGCTACAAGTCTCTCACTACGACGTAAGTGCAGCTCTAGACACCATATACACACATCCTCTGGTGTCTGGGATCTGGTGTCTGAAGTCTGACCACCACTACAGACTGCCAAGTTACAGGACTTCTGCGATCTCCACATACTTCTTGTCCTCGTGGTGGGCCGCGGCGCGTCCAAGGTCGACGAGTCCACCATGGCATCACCACATGGACAAATCCAGGGACCAGGACCACGAGGGACTCCATTCTCGGCATCATTTCCCGCCCGTGTTCTTTATTGTTGCTTGTCTGCAGCCCAGTGTCAGCCAACTAAAGGCGTTGAAATTTCGGCGCGTCGACCTTTAGTCAACTTTCTATTTTCGTCCACTGAATTTACACTTCCCCTTAAGTGTTGACCGTGAAAAGCTTGTCCTCCCGCCCGTCGCCGCTGGGACTGGTCTTTTGCTTAAAGTGGCCTTCGTGTTTCTTCTCAGACTATGGCAGCCACCTGGTCTTTCAGGCTTACACTTGCAAGGGTCAAGCCGTGTCCATTCTGGATCCCGAGTCTGCGAGTCCGGGAATTCTGCGGCCACGAGATTGGACATCTGCACTATGTAACTCCTGGCGACAACTTCTTCCAGGTCTTGAGCCTGACTACTAATCAGGCACTGATTGAAATAACTGACCATTTTTGCGCATCAGGGGCATGAATACTGAGTTCAGTGTACTCGATTTCTGAGGTAGCCAGAAGTACATACATCCAAAACATTAATCGCGATAAGCGTTGCATGGAGCTCTCACATTGAACAAACCTATCTGCTTGCAAGCGTGTCTTCGCTTAGCGTGAGCATTGGCGATTACAACAGGAGTCCCAGACTTCCATAACCCCGATCTGATACACTCCGCGAATGGGATTCTCTCAAGAAATTCGAAAGCTGTACCCCTGAGAGACCCACCTCAGCCCCTGGCCGGGCTTTGGACGAATCCTGTTTACTCAAGCCATGAAGCTCCTTCTTCAAGCTTTTACAAGCCCGCCACAAGCTTCATGCCAGCATGGGCTTCATCCAGCTCGTCCATCTGCCCATGATCGCCCTTCCAGTTGGCGTTCAATTTACGGTTCACAGTGGCTTTGACACGTCAAACGGTCGCATCAGGGCCCTCACAAAGCGGGCAAACCAGGGATTCAGCGACTATCCAATGTCTCAAACCCAGGGGATACGCCATTGTAAGCGTGAGCAGCCTCCAAATAATTATCGTGCTGGACTGCCTGTACCACAATTGTGCCACTGCAAGCCCACTGCCCTCCATAAACCCAACTTGCCCTGTTCAGCCTCGCGCCCACTTCGGCAAACGCGAGCCAGGTGAATTTCAAACCTGGAACGTCGCAGCCATGGGTTGTCCTCACTAGATTCGCTTTGGTAGGTCCGTTTCTGGCCAAAGTCCAAAAGCAATCTCCCAATATACTCCCCACTTTTTCTCTCCATGTTTTCTCTCATTATAGCCCTCTTTCCACTTGACTCTTGTGCAACCTCTGCTCATCCTACATCACTGTCGCTCCTTTGACCGTTAGTCGCTCTTTTTCTTGACGCTCTTTCACGCCCAATTTTCACCCTCCGATTCCTGTACAAACTAATATCTACGCGTTGATCAACATCTCAAAATGAAGTCCGTCATCGCCGTCTCCCTTCTGGCTGCTCTTGCCAGCGCCTACCCCGGAGAGCTCATTCGCAAGCGTGCTTTGGCTCCAAGAGAAGGTTGCCCTCGCGAAGTCATTGACGGTCAATTCGAATCTCCTCGCTGGATCACCCAGGTCTCGCGATCTGAACCCGACCGGGTTTTTGGAAAACAAGACCACGGCGTCTTCACTCCCAATGATATCGCCACCATCTTCGCCTTCGATATTCCCATTGAACGGGCAGATGCCAACTGCACTCTCGAGTTCATCTTTCCCTCCAAGGCGGAATTGACCACCTCCAACTTTGGCTACCAGGGTGGCGGTAAGTAGCGGCGTTGTTCCATGTGCATTTCTTTTGGCTCATGCAATTCAGGTCACTTCTTCTTCACTGGTTTCAACCCTGGCTCCTGCCCAGGTCCTGATACCTCATACAACAACCAGCCAGCTCTCGGCCCCTTCCCAGACTTCCCACCAATGTGAGTACCACTCAGTATTCCCAAACTCCGCGAAGTGTTGTAAACTCCGCGGGAAGTTCTGGGTGAAAATCAACACATCGAGGATCTTTTACTGACGATATTCCCACCACAGTCTAATGGAGCCCGGCAATGCGTACACCGTCGAAATCGGCCCTTGCTTTGTCGGTGCTGGCTCTTGCGTCTCAGGCAGAACCTACACCAACGACACAAACTTCTGGTTCCTCCAAAATCACGATGATTGCCCTATCGGAATGTACACTGCCTACACATACGGCGAGCCCAACCGTGGCCCACCATCTTAGATGTGATGAGCTGTTGCGTTGTATGCTTATGTAACTCTATGGTGCTCGGGAGCTTGGAAGTATTCGTCAATCCTGATCTGTCTCAGAAGGGTTTATGACGGATGCGGGAGAGGGACTGTTTTGAAGCGCAGATATTACAATGGTTCTTCACGTACATATAGGTCTTGACAAAATTCTCGGAGCTTCAACTACCCCAGATATCTAGCCTAATGATTCGTTCTCATCTGGTCTTTCGTTAGAACCCTTTTTCTTTCCTCTGTAGCAGAACACTGTTTTTAATGTCAATCTGCATGACTTTTCTCAAAGCAGCGGCTATAGAGTCAAGTTCCACTGTCACTCTTGTCGGTAACTCAGTGCGAGTCACAAGCGATCAAATTAAATAAACTTTGCGCGTATCAAGATTCAACAATTAGATCGGCATTGCGACATTCACTCTCAATGCTTAGCCTCAAGTAGCCTCAAGTAACTCCTTCCAGCCTGTCGGCAATGCTAGAGATTTGTACCGAGAACGACTCAGAAGCACTCGACTTGAACCTCTCCATGAAGGTCGATACGCGATAAGCAACTGTAGGATTAACTCTTGTTCCTCTACCGACAGAATACCTCTGGTACAACAACACAGGCGGAATGAGTCACGCACAGGTCCAAGACACAAGCATCAAAAGGCAATGCGACCGTAAATACGCCCACTCCCATGACCGTGCAGCGATCAGAGCGGCAGTCAGAAGATGTCAGCAATGGAACCATCAAGTCACAATCACAACATCATGACAGGTCACGGTCAACAAACAAGCACTCCTAAGCATCTCCCTTCAGACCCAATTCTATATTCCCGTAACATTGACAGGTGCTGCTCTACCTTAGGTGCAACACGTCGAATAACACGTCAGACACTGACAGCGTAGAATCTGTGGTGTGAGTTCCAAGTTACAGCTTGCTCGGTCTCCGACTCCCAGAAGCCACGACTAACGTACAACAATCTTTGACTCGAAGACTGCAAGTCTACAGCACAGCACTGGCGTGAGTCTTGAGGCTGAGTCATGAGTACGGAATACATAAGTCATCGCGTGACGGAACAGAAGGACCCGAAGCCTCAAGCTTCAGCAGCTTCAACGCGTTGGTTATCAGCCACATGCGCTTGTCATCTCGCTAGACAATTCGGGCGCGTCAATAGTTCGGTGCCCGGAGATGTGTTGCGTGGCGGTCGACAAGGGAGAGGAAGGGTGCACGCAGAGATCATTGTACAGAACGGGTGAACCCCTTTTCCCTTCTTAGGCTTTTCCAATGTTTACATATAGTCAGCCATGGAGGACCAATCATGTTTTTCCTTGCTTCAGGCATTATTCCGGGCCATAATATACTCCGTACACACATTGTGTCGTCGTACCTCGAAGACTCTCGAGTCACTCAACCACGGGTCCTGTTTGCAAGTCCATATCCACGGTTCGACGTGGGATGCATATGCAAACATTGAAAACTCGCTCGGGAATTGCCACAAAATTAACAGACTGATGATTTTCGCCTGCGGTTCCGCTTTTGAGGGAAAATATCCCGCGGGAGTGCCCGTCGGTTCAGGGAAGACGATGAATTGTGCGTGTCAATCGGACAAGGCGGTGCCTAGCTGCGGGTTTACGCAGCATGCAGTCTTGGATCAAAAAGCAGTGAGTTGAGTGCCTATTGACTGTCTTCCCGGTACCTAGAGACCACAAAGTACAGTACCATTAATGCGCAGAGCCCGGAGAAGGCCGTTGGTACCTCACTGGATGATGGCCCATGCGCCATGCGTCTCTGGTTTCTCGTCTCTCGAAAAATGGTGTGAGGTCCTTGGCACGTGTGGGGTTGACGGGAGAAAACAAGGCGAGGCCTTTTCCCTCGCCGCTGACCGTGCGTGGATCCCTTCAGCTAGGCTCTCGGTAATCATATGGTGGAGTGGTGTGATGTTGCCCATCCTTTGTCATGTGGACAGTGGCATCCATACCCTTGATTGGCGGGTTCCTTTCATGCTCACACCGAATCTGGTATTTGCGACTCGATATTTGTCTCGTTCATGATGATGCTGCGCTCGGGTTGAGTGCGTTACGCAGTTACACTCGGAATCATGGTCGATCGCAACGGCCCTTTCGCAGGTGGCAGACCACCGCGCTAGCCTTGTAAGTTGACCGACGATGAGACAAACGCGATTTTTGTGCACGAACAGGCCTCGTCTTGGTCATCGTGCAGCCACAGTATTTGAAGCCCATGGATTCATCTTGCCTCTATGGCTCTCACCTCCAACAGCATACTCAAGCAATACAACACAGTCTATCAAGCACATCATCGATCTATCAAGTCCATCTCTTCCATAGGACCTTGATCACAGACCTTACTTGTCAGAAACCACCATAACAATCACCAGCATCCTCACCAACACACTCAACACACAATGGCATCAAGTGAATGCAAGAACTACCACCAAGCTAGACGGCCATCATACGACCGAGCAGAAAAGGCACGAGAGCAACTAATGTTCGGCAACGCACGAGTCTCGGCCCCGGCAGCCCAACACCACCTGGAACGCGCCAAAGCCAACGACGAAGCATGGAGACGCAACGCCCACCCAACCCCAGCCACAGAAACATCAACAACCTCAGACTCATCATCCATGCACGGCTACGGTGACAGCTGGTTCGAGAACCTAACCGCTCTCGCCGCCGAATACCACCGCCAGAAAGCAGAAGTACCCAAAACCGCAAGCACTGACGCCACAACACCCGCAGTCTCACACGGGTACGGCGACGCGTGGTTCGAGAACCTCAATCATCAGCGAGAGGACTATGAGCATCGAAAGTCCGAGGAGGAGCAGCGTCGGCCGCACGAGCAGCACTACTACGGCCAGACGTGGTTCCACAACTACGAGCAGCAGTGGGCCGAGTGGAAGAACATTCACACGGGTAAGTCCTCATGAGGAGAACCTCTGCCCTGAGTTTGTTTTTGTCATCAAAAGAAGAAAGAAAGAAAGAAAGAAAGAAAGATGACAACTCGTTCTTTTCCCACGGAACCAACTGGCATTATTTTTTTTTCCGTTATGGCACAACCAAATAAAGACCCTTATTGACTCTTTTCTGTCGTTTCGCGATCCGATTATAGGCACTGCCATTCCTCGCAAGAATGACTTCGACCTGGACAGCGACGACGAGAGTTGTGAGCTTGGTCAATAATCAGCTTTCTGCTCAATCCCCTTGGAAAATAAGGGAGGACGCTTTTACTACGAGGCGTTGTGGATACATATATACATATAACGGTTTGGGGCGTATCGGCATTTGATTCTTTTGGGGACTGGCGTTCAAGAGCATGGATACGTATAACGGACTCTGGGCTGGAGACGACCGACATGGACCGACATGATGCTATGCCATACATGGTTTGGATCATGTCTCGTACATAGATGAGAATATGTACCTAATGACACTTAATGACATCTATTAATGCATTATCATCGATTTGGGAAAATTTCATTTGGTTCGGTTCATAAGCAAACATGCTAATCAGATTTCGCGGCGCGGTGCTGAGAACAAAGTTGATAGATCTTCGATGATTGAAATCTTGGCTTGATATCGGGGGCTGCGATGATCCACTACACACGCAACTGAGTGCTGTCCACGTAGGGTTCTATCTGAGAACTGGTCTGATCAGCAAGGGCTATCAGACCACGGGCTCAATGGTAAGTAAGGCAGCATATGAGCAATGCTCGCCCTCGAAGCCTTTTCAGTATCTTAATCTACAAGGAAGCAAAGAGAAAGGGTGGTCCGTGATTTGCAGCACGAGGTTGATGATATTTCATTGATGTTGTTCTGAATAGTGATTTGTGTGTGTATATCTCGATATGCGCTGTTGTCCTGACCTGTGAACTCCCCAAAGCACTTGGGCTCCTCCCGATTCATTCGCCGGAAAGAAAACCCCACATAATAATGTAGCACCATTCGTTCATTCAACCCGTCCGTCAAAGGGTGTCAAAAATCCGTCGTCAATCTCATGTCGTGTTTGCAGTGTTTTTTTAGTAAGGCGATGAACCAAGGTAGGATCGCTCTGTGACCTGTCGATCACTCCTCTCAATCTTGCCCTCATTGGTCGAAGAACAGAACCATGGAGAGCATCTGCTCCAGGACGGTCTTGGGTGCGTGGTCGTCGATGGCATCGTCTGAGCCGTCACCGTCGCTCGAATTGCCGTGTTCGTTCTCCAGACCGGTCTTGAACCGGAACTGAGAATGTCTCTTGCGTTTGCGGTAGTGACCAGATAAGGGTGGTCTAGTAGGGCTCAAGCGAGGTTTTATGTCCACTTCTCTGGTAGGTTGAGAGTTGAGCGTTACACTGCCACTATCTGAACTTTGAGTCGAACGGCTGTGATGGCTCTGATCACTGCTGCCGCTACTTGATGTTTCGATATAGTCTCCGTGGAGCTCTGCTGTCCTCGTCGATGAAGTCATGTCGGCATGCAGTGTGGGGGTCAAAGGTGTCAAAGGAGGGTGGACTCCTCCCCACTGAGCATTCCTACTAGAGTTGACGGTGAGGAATCTAGGCGAGTGCTGGTCTTCGGGTGGGCGCTATTGATGGATTGATGGTGCAATTGTTCGCGGATTCTCCTCATGGCGTGCGTATGTGTGCGAAATGCTTGTTCGATGTTATCAAGATTCTGCAGTCCTTCTGCCTGAGATGGATGCGGTGCGTGGTTATGCTGCAGCCGGATTGGCGATACCGGTAGACCAGTCGTTTGATACGCACGAGCTGTGGAATCATTGGTGGAGGTGTGATATCCCGCCCTATCATTGACGTATCCGGTATTTTGATCTGATTTCTGCACGACATCAACGTCCCATTTGTGGAGCACTGTGCGTGTCACCTCTGACAGCACTCTATATTCTTCAGACTCGGACATTTCCCTGGCTCTGGCAAGTTCGGCATGTGTTAGACATGAAAGAAAAACATTGAGACTTTCGACCAGCATCGACAACTTCCTTCGGAAATCCTGGACTGTGACTCCTTCAAACGTTACTTCTGAATGTAGTAGCCAGGTTTTGACCGTGGTTCTTTCTTTCGATGAACTGAGTAGATACTGTCGGACCAGGTTGTACAGTGGGCGTAGAGCAGATCCCAACGAGGTAAGGATCTTTGAAAACGTCAATGCCCATCGTGCTTGGTCTGGTTGTCGATCTATCAATAAGGAAGTCGTGCCCACGCTGTGTAATGAGTCTAGACTGATGGCAACAGTCCATACTTCGAAACGGAGGTTCTCAAAGTCTTCAGACGCTTTCTGCATGCTGTAAAAGGTGTGCCATGCCAGCTTACAGACTTCAGGCAACGTCGAGGCTTCTCCTGTCGTGCTGAACCGCATGTTGTGAGACATCAGCACAGATTGTAAGGGTAGCTGAAGAGTGAGAAGATCAAAACTCGGGTGAAAAACGTTGACGACAAAACCCTACAGTTTAGAACCTTGTGTGATAGAGGTTCTTGATATGGCACGGTGGTATAGTCCAGTCTTCGCCTCCCAATCTTAGCCCTAGAACTGAGTATCGTACGCAACTGCCAATAGTCTCATCTTACCTGTTCAAAGTATTGCACGTCGTGGACGAGTGTATGACGAGAGAAATGAGTCTGCAAAGAGTGTTGAATTTGGCGTAGTTGTTGCCACGAGCACGGTCAGACTAGTCACACCACGGGGTGGTCCGACTCTTCAGTACCGTGAATACCACTGACCTCTCCACCCCACACTGAGAAAATGGAGCGTTGCGCCACAGGATACTGGCCAGATTCATCCTTTGAAATCGATCGAGAGCCACATCACACGCCACCATATCACCAACAATCGACTCTCATAGGTGAATGACATTGGCGTTCCAAGTTCTGACCAGTGAAGAGTCCACAAAGATCGATCGTTGTCTTGAACAAGGCGAGAGTGGGTGAGCTTCGATATCGATACGGGGGCTCTGTTTGACAATTACTCCAAGGTTCTCGGACACGAGACGCTCAGATATCTCCATCTTCTGCTCCATACTTCGAAGAACTGTCAAAAGTACCTTCTCACACTACCATGTTTGATGCCCGAGAGGTCTTCATCACAACAGATGAGACGCGGCTCGTGTAAAAGAACGGAAACCTGTCATACCCTACCGCCGCGGTGTTTGACAGGGCTGGAATTCCAAAGCGCACACCACGTCGCTTGCTTAAATTAGGCACATTGGGCCTTCAGAGTTCATTCTAGGTTCGTTTATCTGGATCCTCTGGACCATTGAGGTAACCGTTCAAAGGATTACCTATGTAATCCGACACAAATAATGCCTCTGTGACGCAGGATAGCAGGAGAGTGACGTATAGATTGTTACAGGATCATACGGCGCAGTCAGTCAACCAGAAAACTACCTTGAAGGCCTGGCAGCTAGGTGCTACCAAGAGTGTTTTAATTCCTGCAGGCGGCCTTTTGCCCCTCAGCCTGGGATGCGCCAGTGGGTGGTCTAGATTTGACTAAGACCAGCCACCCAGTATCAGGATGCATCCTTACAGGTCGCCGAGATTTTTGACATGGGCTTCGGTCCCGCCTAAAGCCTGGCTGCTGGGCACGAGGTTGTGGTCTTTATCACGGCGAATTTACTCAACGAAACATTATATCCTACGGTTGGAATACTTATTTCGAGCGTCAATCCATTCTGTGCTCGCGAGGATCTATTGCTCTGTTGCCCTCCTAGGTCTTCAAGAAGCATCACGCCTGCTCAAGCAGAAACACCAATCTCGGCAGCTGTTTAGCCATGATTAGACTTTTCAAGTGTTGGATTTTCTCACCGCCAGGACTTGCAATTTGCAGAACCGTATCATGGTCTGAGTACTAGACGACCTCTGTTTTGATACTCACCTGTCAGCAATGTACTCCAGAATAAATCTATCTGTATCGAGGCCACTCTCTTACCGTCAACCTTGTTGGTGATGGCTCAGGTCTGTTGCAGAACGGGAAAATTGTCGCTGCACTCCACCTCACAAATATATCTCTTGGTCGGGACTGTCAAATGTCACGCCGTTGATCTACGAGGCATGGCAACCAAGTATGAGAATGGCTTCAACCATTAGATGGCCCCCAACCATCACGTGTGCCACGTGCTTTGCGTACCTTATATGCAGTTGAAGACTGTAGAGCACCACATTCCAGACTCGAAATCGGTTGCACTAGCCTCAGGTGTGCTCACATAAATTCGTTCATCAACCTGAACTGCACCTGTTATGTCACGGTCAAGGCATCTGTTAAGGACAGGTACCTGGCTATGTAGAAGCCCGGGTTCGCCCGAAAATTACCAAATCATGCCTGAGTGATTACTGGATGCTTGGTACTGACTAAGTTGTGGATGTTGGGGCCAAATCACGTACTGTAGGCTTTCCCGGGTTCTTCGGCCATGGCCAGGAATGGCATGCATAAGTTGAAGTACTGACCCCATCGCCTGATAAATTTCACAAGCTTGTCACACCACCCAAATCCCACGGACCACCATAGAGTAACTCGACCCTATCTTGCTGCATCGAAACAGACACGTGCAGGCCCACTAATAACTCCCAGACGACGAATGGATTGCCTTTTCGGCTTCAACCAATCCGCGCTCTGGTTGTCACTATCATGAACAGTCCTCATTTGAGCGGAAGCACGTAGGCGAGCATGCTTGGCCGCCTTCTCAGTAATTGCCTGAGCCATGATATCAGGCGATGCGGTATCCGAATGCAGGATTCAACACTACTCTTGCCTGCAAGATCCGTTACCGCAATTTGAAGGGAAAGCAACCGAAGCTTTTATGGAGAGATATTTTCACTGTGGTTACAACTACTACCTTGATTCCTGATCGCCCTTCGATCGCCTCAGACAAATCTTCTACTTAGCAGCTCACGCAGTTTGACCGACAAGAACACCTGTGGCGATGGGGACCGTCATCACCACAAATTCAAGATATAGTGGAGGGAGTCCGAAACGCGAAATTCTCCCTCCTCCGCCAGAATCGGATTGTATGTATTTCGCATATAAACTTGGTTATCTCTCTCAAACAAATATCCAGCACGAAGCCCGGAAGCCGGAACCACAGCTGTGCAGACTAGTTGGACACGCCTCATTGTTCGACAGTGCTAGGAAGTACATCCAGGACCACACGGCCGACGAGTTCGAGGACGAGGACGACGCGACAGAGGTAGAACAGACATTGATCAATCAAAACTCTGACGATGAAGATTTTTCGGTCTCCTACGTAGAGGATATCGACCAAGAATCCACCATCATCGACCTCATGTCTTCTTCGACGGAAGTGTCATTGCAGGACCTATTACTGCAGCAGAAAGAAGGCTGTGGCGGGTCAAAGACGACGCAGACATTGACAATCCCAAAAACCAAACCAAGGATAACGTGGGAGGAGGAAAGTGACTCGAGCACAGAATCTGGAGATGAAATAATTGATGACGGCTACTGGAGTGACTCAACCTATCCAGATGAAAATCTCGACCTTCAGTATTTGAATGTCGAAAATTTCGATTTCCCATCAGGTCAGCTGGCTGGCCTTTGTAGCCAAAATTATACGACTGCAAACGACGACAGTATCATATGGTCCCAGCAACCTCGCATCTGGTCTGTGAGGCAGGTCGAAGACCTTTTTGCTCAAACTTTTGGATGAAATCCGAAGTTGACGATCTCATTCTGTGACTCACTTTCTTCTGGGCCTGGTTACTGATTCCCTAACGACTTCTGTTATGAATGATTTACGATCCCGATGAATGTTGAGACAAGGTCGGAACTCAAAGTCCGCACTCGACTGCCTACGAATACGTTTGTCATCCGACACTCCGAATTTGTTAAGGTCGAGACTGGCTTGGTCGACTCATTATTTTTGGGTGTATTGCAAGGCGTTGGAGGATAGCTGAGCTATGACAATTCTAGTACTCATGTAAGGCTATATTCGGAACCATATTGGGCACGGTGTTGAAGAATCAAATTCGCTGAAGCCTGCTAAGCAGAGACGCAGGTTCAAAGATGAGCCAAGTCTCAGCTGGCTGCTGTACGATGTCTGTACCATACGTTCTCATTGGCTTGTCGTTTGGCAGCCCTCACGCTCATGCGAAACGAGAAGCATTGCAACATTGGGAAGCGAATCATTTTAGACCACTCAGCATGCAACTTACTCGTGTCGCCGGGGATACCTGGTCTTGCTCCGCGTAATTCTAAAGCCACTATAAGCCACCTCATTCGTAAGAATCGCAGCATCAGAATCGACTTGGTAATCCCCGTACATCCACGCTTGGCCAAGCGACCCTATAATTCCCCAGCTGGAGGGGTGAAAACTGCTGACGAATATCGCCTGGAGGAATGTTCTGGTTTGTTGTAGCTTGATAAGTTGAACATATTTGCAAAAATACCACCAAAAGCTCGCAATAAATTACAACGTTACGCATCGTGAGCTATGTCGAAGACATCTGACTGTTTGTCACGTTGCCAAACTGCCCTACGGCGGCCCGATTCCTCGTACAAGAGAAGCTACCCACAGCGATTCTCCCGAAGCGCCCAAATTCGAGGCCGGATAATGTTATTTGGCTCGAATGAAGATCAGTGCTGGAGTGTTTAACGATGCTCGGGGTATCTTCGCACGTTGTAAGTCCTACGCAAGTCTTGACGTATTTCTGATATCTCCTATGTCCCCTCTACATGAGACGATTCCACGCATGATCAACTCCCGCCAATGCGGGTCTAGGGTATCGACGAGGTGTCTATAGTGCTCTGATTTTCCAGTACAGGCCAGAAGTGCTGCCTCTTATCTAGAAAATTCTTCAGCGCTTTAGAAAGCCTCCACTATGTGATCGGCAAGCTCTGCAGATATGTCATCGCCGTTGGGTCCTTACCACCAAGCCATATGAAGCCTGATACATCGACGAGGAAAAAAGCAGTCGTCAGCGGCGTGACACTTTAGCTTACCGCGAACAGAATAAGATGACTAGTCTTGTTCCACTCTTCGTGCTTGCACAGAGTCAGTTGCTCAGTGCACCTTTTGGCAACCAATCACCATGTCCGGCCACGGAATATAACGCCGCTTGAAAACGTACTTAGAGGTATCGAGATGAGTGCAGAAACCCAGCATTGACCTCAACATTGTCTCAACCTTGGCATCTTCATAAATCTGAAACCATTCGGCTGTGAGCTGGATCTAGTGGGATCCGACCATTCATCCTTTATGAGTGGGTACTTTGAGACGGAAAGGTCCCTCTTTAAGACAGATCTCGCAGGAAAATAGATCTGAGATACAATATTGACTCGCTGCGCAACATAGTTCCGGTCGTGCGGGCGTTCAAACCTCGATTGACGTAAGAGCAGTCTGTCCGTCGTGGAACGTTCTCGACGCAACGACCACTAAGTGTGGCCTGTGCCACAACATAGTTCGCCTCTGCATATGCTTACAATTCTGAATACAAAGACGAATGATACTGGTAGAGTTGAGTGTCTGAGTAGGCCTTTGCCAAATTGCGACATGGCAAGAGAGCATTCGACGTCGAACTCGACAAAACCGGCTATACCCTCCTTCGCCCGTTTTCGGAGAGTACAAATTACGAGAGGAGCCCTTCACAGAGGAAAGGAGCCCAGCCTTGCCGTGAGTGCCGCGCCAAGGGTGCCCACACGGTTTCGGCATTCGGGGAACTCAAAGGGTGCACATGTGGACCAGTGGCTCCCAAGAAGTCAAGACTAACTAACCAGGCACGACATGCAGCCTAAGATGTGGCGGCGACTGCCGGTCGTCAATATTCCGGTTTCTTGGTGGTCTGATAGCTTCCTTGAAGGTTGCTATCCTAAAGCAGCTTTTGTGAACCTTGCATCGAGATCCCTGGCCCACCCTCTTTTTTCCTTAGGCGACTAATGACTCGCAAGGGTCCACGCGCATTCAGCAGCATGCATCGATCCATCACAATAAAAATAATAATAAGTTAACGCACTCGCACGTGGGGTGACAGCTTTGCCCCAAGGACATTTCTTCAAGCAACGCAATCACTTTTTGTGCACACATCAAACGTACGATTCTCAGACAACCTAGTCACCGAGATGCCATACTCCAGGACATTCCAAAACTACCCAGGCACCATTTACAATAACCAAGTATGTCTAGATATGGGCGGCGAGTTCTTGTCACCTTACTGAAGCGTTCTTAGCAACCTTGGGACGAAATCGACTACACAAATCTTCAACCTGCCATAGGAGACTTCAACAGAATTCCCAAGGAGTCAGACTATCAATCCTTTAATATTGTCGATTCAACATGCCAGGACGCCGGCTCTCCAAGTTTCTCCCAATTCCTTAATCTCGACTGTTCTGACGTAGGATCTTTCTCGGTACCAAGCGAGGAAATTTCACCTGAGCCTCTCTATAAAACATCACCAAGCTCTATCGACCTCTCTCGCCAATCTACACTTTCTTCTTTGAAGCTCGAGCCTGGCTCGGCTCAAAGCGCTACATTTCCATGCCCAGCATACGAGTTAAACCAAAGCGACCATGACATGCGACCGGGTGGACTGGAGCCTGCATGTTTTCAATCGGCCAGTTTGGTCGAGATAGAAGACTGCAATGCAGCACAGTGTAGCCCGACGAGCATCCCTCAAACTACTAACCGCAAGCCCGCGAAAAAGTCCCCTGCTCGTCGGCCTTCCACCGAAACTCGATCATCACAGAAACAAACGAAGGAGCGAGACCAAAAGGCTCGGGTCAAGCGGACCCACACCGCATCGGAAAGTGAGGATGAGACAGCGCAAATTCGAGCAAAGCAAGCTCACTCGGTGGTCGAGCGGAGATATAGGGACAATTTGAACGGCAAAATCATGCAACTTCACCGTGCTCTGGTAACCACAGATGCCTTTTCACGAAGCACGGGGCTCCCCAACCAAGATTTCTATGCTTCGCGAGAACATCGGGGCAAGGTGCGGAAATCAGATGTCATGACAGACGCCATGAACTACGTGCATCAAAGCGAGGTTGAAATTCGACACATGACGGACGAAATTGCTCGACTCAGCGATCGAGTGGTAGCTCTGGAGAAGCTCGTCAAGTGCGAGGATTGCACGCTCCTCAAACAGATGGTACGGCTCCAGCTACAGCGGCAAGGAAGTCAATGATTTACTTGGGTCTTTCCGTACCCTCTACATTCACTACTCACTCTTGATGGAGCTTTCGATGAGATTTTTGGATGAATGGACGGCGTTGAGGAAGGAGGTGTAATTCTCGCACGAACAAGAAGAAGCTGGCATGCTATTGCCACTGGGCACACCAACACATCAGTGGAAATGCATCAGCTACGCGTGGTGATAAGGCAGGAGTTGCAAATGCGTGAATTTCATCAAAATCTAAAGACACTGGAAGGAGCTGTACTCGCTGTGGGAGGCGGTTCGAGCTGGATGGGCTTACTCGGTCTACTTGAAGGACTTTTACGACGGCGTAAATTTGAATAAGGATTTGTGATTGCATCTCCTCGGTATTGCAGGCTCGCCATCAAAATCAGGATGTTGATGTGCTCGGAGGGATGGTTACACTTGCGTTTGTAATGAGTGATACGGCTGTACATTCGATAATCCAAGAATTATCACCTTTCACAGATGATTCTTGATCATGTCTGTGAGAAAGAAACCACAACTGAGGCATTAAGTTCTTCCGATGTATATTACCAACCAACGCCCGAGTGCATATTGCGCAAAGTAGCAGTCATGTGGTTCTCGAAAACACTGACATTCACGCCCACAAATGACTCAGCATGGACATCACGATAGTGGTCCATCTGATGAAACAACACATCGTAGGCGAGTGCGGAATCCAACGGTGGGATCGTGTCTGCAGCGAGCGTCGAGCGCGGCAAAACAAACCAATGTCAGTTTTGAGGAATGAATTCCCGTTGTGTCGTGACTCGTATCTGCGCGTAGGCCACAGCTGGAAAACAGGCGTGTCTCGCGGTTCTATTCCACTATTACCCCGGCATCGCTCCCCCGGGAGTGGCATGATAATGTACCTCGTACCAGTTTCGATACCGAGACCGTGGTGCGCACTTCACTAGGACGAGTATTACTCACCAGCCTTCCCAGCGAGAGGCTGGAGCATTATGGGACATCGTCCTTAGTCAGAAAAGGCTACTTGCAACGACTTGTGTAGGCGTCGTGATATAGACCACGTCGACGCCAGTTACTTGCTATTTACTTTACCCTCTATCTTTTTGCGATTATGCTACCCGAAATCCCAACTACTGCTGCCTAGGCTGTTCTGTGCACTGCGGCGGGAGGGTCCCAATACCGCGCCTTTTCCACGAGTTCCCAGGCCCACAAAACGAACTTTGATTGCGCGAAAAGACGTCGACCGCCCCTGTCTTCAGAGTCACATCTAAGAGATGCAATTAGCGAGGAGATGAGGGGAAACATGCCAGTGATATTGCGGCCTGGTCAATTTGACAACAACGAGGTCTTCGTCTTCTTTGCCAATCAACAACCTATTGGCAGGTATCTTCGCAAGGAGTGCTGGACTATCCTTCTCATATTGGCCCAGAATCTGATTCTGGAGACCATACAAAGGTAATGACACGTTGCAAAGTCAGCTCCGCTAGGCATTGCAGAAGTCCAGGGTCACAATCCAGCATCCAAGGACTGCAAAGACTCGAAGGTTCGTAGATCGTATGGAACATCTCTGCAACTCCACCCATGAATCTCCCCAGCAAGGACTAAGCACTGACTCTGCGAGATCGAGGACTTCTCTCGGCTCAACTTGTTACCTGATAGCGCATAGTGTCGCGCGGAAATTGGAGCGCACAAGGCAGTATGCACGCCCATACAGATGGAGCAGGATCATATGCAAACTTGAAGCGTCGACCTCTTTGCGCCTCAAGACCAGGTGCAGCCACTGCGTCATCCTCTCATCTCATGCGTCTCGGCAGAGGGTAGGTGTGATGAGATGTACACCTTCTCCCAGCAGTGCATTCAATACGTGGGATTGATGCAGGTGCTAGCAGATGTGGACGGGGGGAGCATATCTTGAACGTCTTTGCTCATGTTGGCCTCACCTCAAACAGCTAGTTTCTCCGGACCTCGCTTGTGCAAGCACAGGTAAAAGGCATGGGGACGGGCGTTCTAGGTGGTCTCGAAGAGTCGAAGCTTGGTAAGGAGCCTCGGTGGGCTTACGCTGCCTTACGCACCGGTGGAGGGCAGCACGACGCCCAATCATCGCGCTCAGGTGCAACTTCCAGATCAAGTACGCGAAGCAGCAAAGTGGATCTGTGTTGGAGCCCGGGTGCATTGTAGCAGGCTGCCGTGGCAGCTTAAGTGCTTAATGCCTGCTGGCCGCTTCATCACCAACGAGCTAACCAACTGAACGACGGAAGATCCGAAGTCGCCCGGGAGAAACAGAGTGTCCGCAACCTGGACATGTCCGTCGGCTTTGGAGAAGAGGCAGGGTCACGACCGAAACCGCCGGTCTCGACTCGATGATTCTGTTAATCGCATGGAATGCCTCTCGTTGACATGGATTATGGCAGTGGACTCGGGAATTAGAGTAGGTAGGAGACATTATATGGCGCTAGTCGGGACGAGAAAGTCAAAGATTCGGCTCTCCTCGTGACGGAGTGGATGAGTTGGCAGGTAAGTGCCAGGTGTCCGAGAAGTTCGAGAAGTCCAAGACTGTCCAAGGCCAAAAAGGCTCTCTTAAAAATTTTCGGCAACCTCCTAAACTCAGCCTTGTGCTTCGGGACACGGTAAGCGAAAAAGGGGAGACGAGGCTGAGTTTGCCAAGGATCAACGTCGGGGAGTCAGGCGACCTAGCGGCATATTCGGGTATAAATTCCGGCGACTTAAGGGTACGTAAAGGGTGGCCTGATGCCTTGTAAGGTGACCTGTCACATGCTTAGCCATAGTGCATCGGGTGTATTGCTCACATCACCAAAGTTCGACTGGTGTAATCTGATGCGGACAAACGAGTCAGATGGAGAAGTTCGTTCTTTGTGCTCATGGCAGTCGTGTGAGCCTCAAGTGGAGATGTTCCGTTGATGACTGACAGACCAGTTGCATTTCACGTAGCAATCCCTACGATACCCGTGGGGTGAGCGCTTATGATAGTTGGTTCTTTCATAAAGTGCTGTACCGAAGCTGTCAACATCGCTACATTTGTGTATAGCCAACATCATCAACAACGTCGAACAAAAATCGCCACTTGAACAGTCCTCTTCTCTTGCAGGGTCACATTCAGTGTTGCTGCATTGAGAAAGCAATTCACCAACATCATCGTCAGAGAAATTTCACGACATACCTAAGAGAAGCAGAAAGCCCATGCCACCAGTGAGAATACCTCTTGCACGCCTCGGTCAAGCAACACGGTTGTTTGCAAGCAAGGCAACAAACCACGCGGCTAGTCACCGACTCCCGCTGAAACATCCACTTCATCACGCACCTTCACAACGAATATTGGCCAGAGTAACGGCCTCATATCCTCAACCATCAGCATCCATCCCCTTATTCATACGCGATGCAACTAGCTACGCGGCTTTAGGAGTGTTGACTTCGGGATGGCGTTCTCGATTTATTGCTGGGTAAGCAATATCTCCTCATACCCTTCCCCGTACCCGCTCCAGGCCGTACCGTGGATCGAAAGAAGTGACTTTTGATTTACTGCATGATTCATACGACACGAGACTTGCAGGAGCTCGAGGGACTCAAAACGCATCGAGACTTGACAGCTGACGAAGTGGTCTTGTAGGACAGTGAAGCCGACATGACAGAAATGTTTGCATCATAGCATTTGTATGGAATGGGAGTTTTGGGGCAACATTGGTTTGGAATTTGCACATTTTGGCAGAGCAAAAGATGATCAGGAAGAAAGCTTGATACGGACGAATTCTTCCAAGTCTTCGCCCTGAGCCTTTCAGTCATAGAAAGGTTCGGGCCGACCACGTTCGATTGAATGGTTTCCGTTGGGGTTTTTGCCTTGAAACCGTTGTGATGACATTGAATTGCTCAGCAGAAGAGATTCGGCATACTCTGAGGCCGAAGTGGAGTGCTGCGTCAATGGACTGTTTGTGAAGACCCGAACATGAGAGACTTACAGTTCCGCGGTCCGTTGTCATTGGACCATAAGGGACGAAGAAAATCGAAGAGGTTGAAATTCCCGCATCACGTGGTTGATAATCTAGCCTCGTTTTGCACGTGACATTCACGGCGAATATTCTGGCCAGTAAACGTAGCATACAGAACTTGAAAGTCGTCGAGATACTGTTCACGCTCGCCTTCAGCAGCCCTTATGGGTACTGGGGGTTCCTCGTGATTCTTCCTGGGGAGCCTTTTCTGGGGCGCCGGAACTCTATGATAAGCAGCTGAGAAACTCGATACGGGGGGAGATCTTGCACATTGATAGGCTTGCCCTCAAGGCTATCGATATTATGGCCGTACAGCCGGATCCTCGCGGAAAGTATCTCAGCCAAGAATCGAAGCTTCGATGACCACTATCTCGTGAATAGGAACCCACTATTTCCAGTTTGGAATTAATGTGGGTTGGTATTGGCCAGCAAGAGCTTATGCGCACATTGCTGGACCTATCCCATCGTCGAATGCCGGCCACCGAGGCTTTAATCTTGCCTCAGACATTCTTGTTCCGAGCGAATAGACGTTCGGACGTATGAGTTCCGCAGACCCGGTCCTGGGGTAACCCGCGGGTTATCAACGAAGGAGTGAATCAGCTGACGTCTATGACGGCGAGTGGCATAAGCATGGCGGCAACAGCTAACCCATATGAACCCGAGCTGGCAGTTTGTCGAACAACAGCTTACTTCTCACTCAAATTAATTCATCCGAAGGCAGATATTCGGCGTGTGACACTCTACTCACGCGCGGCCGAAACCACCAACACTGACGAACCTGGTTACAGGTCTGTAAATATTCTCCCGACACGAGCAGCAGATATTGAGAAGAAAATACCCATCAGACATTCACGACTCAATGTCTACTCAAGACACTCCCAGGGCGAGTGAAGATACATTCGTCGGCAAAATGCCTATCTTGATTACATATGCAACATCACGGGGCTCAACAAGGGAAGTGGCCGAACGCATTGCTGCACGTCTTCATGCAGATGGGTTCGGCGTCGATTGTCGACCAGTCGATCGTGTGTACAGCGTTGACAACTACAGCGCTGTGATACTCGGAAGTGCAGTTCATTCTCACAGATGGCTACTAGACGCCCTCAAGTTCCTTGACATCGAAGCCATGGGTCTGCAGAAACGACCGGTGTGGGCATTTAGCGTCAGCATGGCACCTGCCAGTGCTCCAAAATGGTTGCGAAAGAGGGTCGTGAGGAAGGAAACCGTCAACATTGGAGACACAGTTACCAGAAAGGTTCCCAAGGTGCGGGAACATCATTTATTCGCTGGCAAGCGAGAGCGTTCCTTGACTTCATTCCCGGTTCGAGCATTGTACGGTTGTATTGGTGGCAAGCTCGGTGATTTACGGGACTGGAACGAAATCGATGAATGGACAAACACGATTGCAAAGCAATTGGTTCTTGAAATTTCCTAGATGGAAATGTCCAAAATTTATGACGATTTCCTTTCTCTACGGCGTCTCATCACCTTCTGGATCAATGTCACGGACTACGAGGCCCTCGAGCTTGGACTGGCTGTACAATCGCGCAGAAAATTCTGAATGTGGAATCGAGGCCATACAGCATTACCGGTCGAGTCATCTGATGTGCTCGCAGTAACGCAGACATGTATGCAATGCCCAACTGTTAGTGGAGGCTTGAGCTTATATACCCCAAACTTGTTACGTTATCAATCACGATATGAACATTAGAAAAGGAGTGACAGTGGCCTTGGTGCTAGAGGTCACAATGAACAAGCTCCTCACAGATAAAACATAGTATACAATGTATCATCACATGTACTACACAGAGATTCGTACCAGATGTTATAGACCACGAGCGACACTGGCATCCAGAACATCATGGCCATTCGCCCATTCCACCCCCACTTCCATCAATCAAGATATAGATGCGCTATGCAAGCCTCTATCTCCTTTGGTCAAGGGGACGTAGGTGGCGGGCACCGCCATCATACCGGCAAAGTTAGATACCAAACGCCCGAGGCAAGCTTATGTAGTATGCTTAATCCTTCGAACCCTGATCGGCACACTCTAAATATTGAGAAAACAACGTCTATATGCAATCCGACGGCTCTACCTCTCCGATACGACATAGTCTTTTGCCTACGTATGTCTCGTCTCATCGTCCATTCGTCCGTGCAGCAACTCAAACACAAGCCACCAACATCCAACATCCCACATGTTTAGGTAAAATCTATTCCAATGGTGGCATCAGCAATGGCATGATTTCCCAGGTCTATCCCGTTCAGCGGGTCTCTAGCGAGTCCGCAGCTAATTTCTACTGGCATGTGCAAACGGATTATTTTTTTGGTCCTTCGGGGCATTTAGGACTGGGAAATGAACAGAGACAAGAGAAAGAAATACCTTGCATGGACCTCGGGTTTCCCCCTTCAGCACCGCATTCGGTTCAAGGCATATGACGCCAACTAGCTAGGCGTTTTGCATAATCATCATTCCACCTACGCTTCTCGCTTGTGCAACTTTGTGAAATGTGGCTGGCAGTCCGTCGCACGGGCCTGGCCCCACTAGTTAGTTAGGAGTAAAGAAACTTTCCTCGCCAGCCCCGTCTCATTCTACAATTGGAAGTTGTGAGAAAAGACGTTGGACGATCCCAACATGGTCTATACTGTGTCCTTTATTTCTGCAAATGTCCCAATTCAGCCGTTGAAAACAAAATCACTTGCGTGCACATGACAAACCTTGTGCTGAACACGGCGGGGTTTCAAAGAGATTGATCGACGATCGAGTGGTCCGAAGTGCATCATGTTCTCGCCTTTCTCGTGAATACGAGGGAAAACCCCCTGAAACGGACTTCTCCACGCCAATATCTCGATTTTTCGGACTGTTTGATGCCCTGCTTGAGTCCAAAATACGACGATCATTGCCGTGCATGTCATGGTTAGGTGTGTCTATTTTGCATCTTCATGTTCGTGTTTCGATCAGTCAACTCAATCTCTTGGATCCTGGGCTCTTGACCGTCCTGCTTATCAAAGTCCGTCCATGGGATCTCGTGGTTCGACTAATCAAACCAAAGTTCGGGATTTCCATTCGAAGCAACCCGAGAGAAAGCCGGCTATGCGCAACACTGACCGGCGCGGGTTTTCGCTCGAGCCCTGACCTTACGTGGGCGTCTGCTCGAGAAACTGAGTAAGTCTGTTTGCCTGCCTGCCTTGGATCTCACTGAATGAAGAAAACGGACGACCTTGTCAGAACTTACCCTGGATTGGCGGTCTCCACCGTACGCCTTGCTATGTAAGTATCCATTGCTGGTACACAAGCGGTATTGGTAAGAGGGCAGGACGAGACGAGATTCTGAAAGGCTGATGTACGTGATATACATGTGGACCACTACCAGGTCACGGACACGCACACGCACTGCCTCTCGGCTCCCCTCTCCCCTTCATGGTTCGATGTGGTTCCTCGAAGAGTGTTAATGCACGCCACACACCTCGGCATCTGCTCAAGCCGAAGCATATTTCTCGTTCGCGAATCGCTGCCGTTCGCGTTTACGTGTATGTGTTCTCTGTGCATGTGTTTCCTACTTGTACCACGAGACCTGCCGTAGCAGCAGTGATATTGATCAGCGTCCAACAATACATGTCTATGCCTGAACCATAAGGATCATACTCATTCCACTGAAGCATGCGGCCAAGCGACGACCGTCAACGTATACGAGCTCGAGTGTCACGGGCGTGCGAGCGATGTCGAATGAAGAAGTCAAAGGTGAGGCCGAAACCAACCCTTCAACCGAGGCACGACTCTTCTACTTTTCCACTGCTAATACAAATCCATCAGTGCGATGGAGCAAGACCATGCTACCGATGCAATCTCGACAAAACACCATGTACATACAAGCACCGAAAGAAGCCTGAAGCCACCAGTCCCAGCCAGAGGTAAGCCACGACAAGCTCATAAACGTTCCATCAAATCTCTCGTCTCCTCTCGCCTCGTTTCCTTTCCTCCCAACATCCCAGATATCAAAGCAAGCAGACTAACCCATTCCCCACAGATACGCCGATTTTCTAGTCCATCAACAAGCATGCCTGGCGGCCGGGGTACTGTCGCTCTACTCGCTATGTCAGAAAGGGCATATCTGGAACGGCGGACCCGTGGAGGACGTAGACGGCAAACCCAGCGTGCACAGGATCCTGGAACTGCTGGGCGTGATTGACGCCGACGAGGACGATGAAGGGGAAGACGAGGACCGCAACGGCCACGAAGCGGATGGACAAGACCACGAAGGAGACGACTTCCACTTTGACTCTTCTTCAAGCCCGAATTCCAATCCGTACGAATTCCCATCAAGGTCAGACATCGAGCGCAGTAGGATCGAGGTGCCCCGGTATTCAACGTATCCGACACCCTCGACACGGCGCGACCCACGTCAAGGCTACGGGGCAAGGACTGGTCGAAAACCATACGACGACCCAGCACATCTCCGTCCCCTATGCGCAGCGACCATGTCCGTCGCATCGCCATATGCCAACAACGCCGTGTACACGCCGACAGCGTCGTTATCGTTATCGTTATCGGCGTCCATGTCGACGTCGCTTGACTCTCCCCTCATCGCCACGCCACCACCAGCACAAGCTTCGTTTCTCCTCGCCGAAACCGCAGGAGCAGTAGCAGCAACTTCATCACCAATGCCACAATACATCCCTTCACCAATGCTCTCTCGGACGTGCAACGGCGAGTCATCAATGTCACGGCACCAGTCATCCAGTACAGATGACCACAGGACCAGCGGCGTCAGAGGTGAAGAGCTCAGCAGTAGCAGCAATGATATCCCGATGCAATACCCCTGGACTACCGCTGCCGCCGCCGCCGAAGACGAGGAATCTATTATCCCATTGACGCCGCCACTGGCGGACATCGACCCGACCTTCGCCCGTCCACAATCACAATCACAATCACATCGACATCAGCAACAGCGACAGCGGCAGCGACAGCAGTACACACCGAGTAGTCTAGCCGCCCAACCGTATCTCAACCCAAGCTATGCTCTCGAAGATACGCGGAGTCCAGAGGATATGGCGACGGGGTTCCTGTGGGACTGGCGCGCGGACGCTGGCTGTGCGACGGCCGGCGGAACAGGAGACGTGGGAAGACAGGTCGATCCCATCACGGGGTATGCACTGCCCGTGCCCATGTCTGGCTGGGATGCGGGTGTGTTTGCTTGAGATCTGAGATGAAAGGCATTATGGACGGGAATAAATCAGAGGAGAGGGTGTGGAAAGGAGGGCAAGCGGGCGGGCGGGCGTTCGTGTGGGATTTAATGGGATAAAAAAGGAGGTATTTGAAGGTGAGGATAATGGGATGGGAAAAGTTTAAGGTGTGTGTTCATGAACTATTTTTTCTGTCCTCATCGACGGACTTCTTGCTTGGATTTCTTAATATGTGTGATTGTCATACATGCACCACAGCAGTTCTGTGGTGTTCTGGTCTCTATCCAGAGATGTTTTTGATGTCGTTGATGCATGTCTCTCCGCCAGAAGGAATCGTCGAGCGTGTATGAAGCAATGGCTCGTCGTATTATTCAATACCTGTCTTTTTTAATTTATTGCCTTTTTCTAGATATCAGAGGTCCAGAGGACACTTTCTTCCAGCTGTTAGGATTTGACCTCTGATGTTTCTGACCGTGCCGTGCCGTGCCATGCCATGCCATGCCATGCCATGCCATGCCATACAAAACTTGTCCACCTGGAGATATCATGGGCGGCTCGAAAATTCTAGCTCCCAATTGAGAAAAGATGGTCGTTAACACATTGAATTTACATCGTACTTCGAGCATTGGGCTGATGCTGAAGATTGGTTGGTCTTCTGTAATGCGTGGCAGTCATCTCTGCCGTGCAGTCGGACACAGGTCCAGAATGAGGCCCAGTATTCGGTTCGAGAAATCCCCTTTCAACATAATCTTCCAGACGTGGCATGCAGCTGAACCACGTCTTGCTATTCCAGTGTATTTCCAGAGGTTCTCCGCTGGGAACAGAAACCTGTAGATTTCGTGTATGCAATATAGATACCCACCCTCCTAAACCTATCATGACGTTATCCCCAAAACACCTTTCATACATGCAGATCGAGTATTGGTTAGTGAGAGAACCGCGTCTTCTTTCCTAAGTGTTGTAGATCAAAAAGTTCCGGAATGAATCCCAATAATCCGAATTGACATATCTGGAGTAGTGAATTAGCAAAAGATACTTCTCTGAGGCTCCCGAGACTGGAGACTTTCACAACGTACATGTACTTCATGCTACTCCTCAGACTGGGCTGGATGCTCTCGGGCTGCCACCTGAAAATATACATGACAAAAGCCCAACTGAAACTAGCAAAGACTGGCCAGGCGTTTGCTTGAATCTTAGCCTTGATCTCTGGCGATAATCTCTGGGTGAAGAAAGTGGGTGTAGGAGTGGTGCTGGTCATAACGACGGGCTCGATGGAGAGTTTCGCTAGTGCCAGGATGACACGGGCGAAAACATAGATGACAATTTGTTGGTTGATACTATCGAAATTTAGTCGAGTCAGTCATACAAGTCTATCATAGATCTTTTGGTGTGATCAAGCAGTGGATTGACTTAATCTTACCTTGATTGTGCCGCCCTTCCAAAGACAGTATAACCACCAGCCAAACCGGCGAAGAATGCATCATATGGTCCCTCCTTCCCAGGTCGCAGAGGATTGATCAACCTCAAGATCAACATTGTACTCTTATACACGACGGCGAATCTAGCCAGATTGCTGGCATGTTGTTTGGTGGCTTTCAGCACAAGCCGCACTTTTTCCTTAAAAGGACCCGACCGGAACATCATGACCATGACAAGGGCATGAGGAAATCGGACCTTTGCACCGTAGACGGCGCCATTGCGGGCGGCTTTGAGGATTGCGAGCAGAGGTGCTAGGTCGGGATTGAGGATGATGGACTCGATTTGATCCTGGCGGTTTGTGTGAGTAAGTTTGTCACCTTGAAATGGATTGTAGCTGGATGCAATACCTTTATGACGTCCATCTTCGTGTTGCGGGAGGGTTTCTATGTAGGATTGAGATGCGGTCGTATGTGATGTGTCCTTCAGCATCAACAATCGAATGCCGGAGGTGGTACCGCAGAGAGGATGATTGTGTAGAGAGGGACAAGTGAGGTCACGAGGATGGAAGGAGGGAATAGCATGTGCTAAGGCAGTGTTGCTCTGTCGTCTGTGATGAGCATGTGTCTCTGTCTGTGCCCGTTGGATGAGATTGCATAGGGACCAGTAATGAGCATCGAGTTGAGAATTTGGTGGAGGAGAAGCAATAATTGACTGGATGACTGAATGACTGAATGGCTCGTGGAACTTGCAAGTTGGATGCTGGGAGCGTGGAGACCGTGGAGACCTTGGGAACCTCGGCGATGGCAGAAAAACCCATCGACATCATCGAGGGAAGCCACGACTGGCACAGGCTGTGGTTTCACGGGCCAGGTGCACGGTAAATACTCAATACATGTGAACCTGCCTCCAAATTCCGTCGCCTAAGAGTGCCTAAGCCAGACTGAGTCTAGGGCTGTGGCCACCCGTAAAGACGTCCGAGGGCGGCGAGGGTGCCTCCTTAGCCCCCAGTGTCCCCCAACTTTTGGAGTGCACTGTCCGACGCCTTCTTTTTTCCCCACAAAAAACCAAATTCTTCCGCATGCAAAAAGCTTTATGCCTCGGCTCGCTGGCAAAAGTGGTGGAAATACTACGGAGTACAGCCGCCAACAAGGCTTTTCGACGGCGGAACAATCCGAAGGCGCCGGTAGATAGATTCTCCGTCAGCCCTCCCTCCCGACACCTCGTGACTTCCACGACTTCTCAGCCTTACGGAAATACTCTACTCCGGATGTCAAGTCCACGTGACGTATCCTTGCGAGCCAGGATTTGTTCTTCACAAGCGGTCCAAAGTCTTAGCACAATATCACATTCCAGATTAGACATATCTTCAGATACACTTCAGTGCGGGTGTGACTTCTTTTGATAAAGTCTCTATCTTGTCGCCTGACGGCGTTTAACTTCAATACCTTTCAGGACAGGTAAAGCCTTGGGAATCCGTATCGACCGATCAAAAGGTCAACGCCATGTTCCCACACCTTGAAGCACAATCCCAAGAGAACGCCTTGCACTTTTGACTTATCCATCAGCCCCATCAATGAAAAGGAGACATTCAATCCTTGCAGCTTCATTAGAGACTGCACATCTGGTCTGCTAGACCGTTTCCCCGCCTCACACAAGCCGTTGTCGTTTCGGCTTTTCATTGCCCACATCCACCATCTCCTCATCATCGTCCTCGCCGATACTGATCTCATCACCAGTTCCACCTCCACTGCTCCCACCCTCGGACAGATCGTCATCCAGATCCATTCTACCATCTGCCATATCCTCATCCTCGCTGACAATATCATCGTCGTCTTGATCATCCTCGACGTCACGTGGCAAGCTCTCGTCTCTCCCTCTCTTCAAACCCTTCATTTTGCGTGTCTGCAACGTCGACAGATCCTGCTTGCCCAAGTGGACGCGACCGATCTTGTCGCCGACCAAATCCGTTGTAATATTCTTCTTACTGCGTTCCTCATTTGGTCTCCGACCATGCTTCAATGCATCCTTCATCGTCGCAGCATCCGCTTGCCGTAATCGACTGACTCGGAAATCATACGTCGGCCCTACAGGTTCGAGTTCAACACGAGGGATTTTCGGATTGTCCGACCGTAATGTCTTGATCTTGTACCACCGTAGGTGCAACACGGGTTTGTTGGCTGGATCGTCCACATCGGCTGGATCTCCCGAACTCTCGCCCGCGGCGACCATGAGCAAGAACTGTAACCCGGCCACGTCAATCGAAGTAATTTCTTCGCCCTGGAACAGATCCAGCATGATCGACTTGAGAGTCTGGTACTGCGCCGCCTGCGCCGAGGACGACGTGTCGTTCCATTGTGATCCACTGAATAGCACCAACGGCTTCATGCCCACTCCAATCTGTAATTTGGCATCCTTCTGTGACTCTTCCGGTGACGGCAGGATCAGTAATTCCGCCATGTCCAGGACTTTTCCGTCGTATATCCTCAGCACCGTGATATTGTTCGGTCTCTTCTTTGAATGTGTGCCAAACACCACGACTCCGCAGTCATTCTTGAGGGCCAGAAACTCCAGGGACGTAGTATCTTCGAAAGGATAAATGTTCTCGTTCTTCTTGTTCAATTGCACAGCGTCGGGTTTCGTCAGTGTATGCACCGTCTTGAGTACAGATGACACGGGCTGTGGACATTTCGAGCCATGTAGTAAGAGCACTCTCTTCCTCGATTCGACCTGTTGTGGTTCTCGTGCTTTGACAATGCGCGCCGTCCGCGCATTTCGAGGTTTGCTGCCCACCGGGGATTTGTGTTAGTTTTGATACGCTTTCAAACATGGTAACAGTGGGGTGCTCTCTTACACTTCTCTCAACATCTTGAGCCGCGTAGGGCCGGAAGCCTCAGACCCGAAATCTTATTTTGAGCGTAAAGAGACCAGTCCGGCTGGTTTTGAAAGAATGACAGCAACGTTGTCTAGATTATACTTAGTGTCGTGCCGTGCGTAACCTCTTTTCCGTTTTGAAAAAGTCGGAGACGAAGAGCGGGAAAAATTTCACGGTGAAGCATCGAATTGCACTTTTGTGTTCGTATACTTAGCCTTAATCGCCCTTAGGCCCTGTTTACCAATGACGTTCGAAAAGCCTTCCAAGGAGGCTGAACATGATCAAGCGCCAACAAGGCTCACCACGGCTCAGCAGACTCCAGACTCTAGACTCCGGAGCAGTCGGCATCAGCCGTTGAGGACTCCACGAGACTGCAACCCGTTTGTTCCGTGCTAGAACCGGAAATCGAAAACATCGAAGCGAGGGCGCGAAATCATAATATCAAACAAGCCAGCCCCTGGTCCCGAAACATTGTCAGTTTCCATTAACCAAGTGGCCGGGTGGGTAAGCATTCCTCCAAGCCTTCCACAATCTCAAGGCCAAAAGGTCTAAAATCCATCGTTACCCATGCACCCCACAAAAGCCCTTGGACATCCAGATTCATCATGCCCGCCAAGTCACTCGAAGCAGCTCGAGAAATGGGGACCCACGACGTACCAAGCACTGCAAGACCACGGAAACCAGTCGATATAGAAAGGCAGTGTGGTGTTGAACTGCCAAGTGGGAATCGGTGTGCTCGCAGCCTTACCTGTAAACTTCACTCGGCCGGGGCTAAGCGTGCGGTGCCTGGCAGGAGTGCACCGTTTGATACGTTGCTCAATGCATCTCGCGAAATTGCGAGATAGGACTCTGATGTCACGAGATGGCGCCGAGGCTAGCTTTGCTTGACTCCAAGGTCGATTCAAAGTCCATTGTTGACATGTAAATCGGACATCTGCGACGGCGGCTCGTCGCCAGCGACTAGTTGAAGCCTCGCATCCAGTCCTTGGCAATTTTCAAGAGCAAGAATTTCACTCGCAGTTCTCCTGAGAAATGGGTACACGCACGGTCATACATTGGTCCAGCAATCTTCCTGTCACAAAAACGGTATAGAACGAGAGAGTCTATTCCTCGATCAAGGTATGTGGGTATAGAAATGTGTGGAGATCCTCAAGGGCAAGTTTCGCCTAGTGTCAAACTCGAGGCGATCACGACGACACACCTCGAGTCTCATAAGTCCCCAACCGACCACACCATTGCATCAACACCACGAGGTGACCATCTACTGTCTTGCATGGAATGCCTTGCATGTCGCCATTTGGCAGTTATTGCCGTATAGTTTGAATTTTGGTAAGCTTGCCTTTGGAATCTATATAAACTCAACTTCGGTCGCTGTCATTGAACGAAACCTCTCCAGCACATCAACACTTTCTTTTCTGCATCTTCCAACAGCTGGTCTGTCTTTTCTCTGCATTTTCCATTCGTTCTCTTCACTCTTTTTCCAAGACTTACCTTCATTTTACACCTGGCTCAATTCCAACATCATGAAGTTTTCAGCAGCCATTGTTTTGGGCATCTTGGCTATTGCCTCAGCCAGCCCAATTCAAGTCAAGACGAAGCGAGCTCTAACAGTCCGCCCATACAGTGAATTCCAGATTTCGGATGGAACAGCTGGTGGCGCCTTGGCAAAGGTCAACGCCAAATTCCCTGTATGTGGCAAGGATCAAATACATCAAAGCACCATGGCTAACTTGTTCAGGTTGATCAAAATGATCTCGCCAATGTCTCTGCTGAGGACCTGCAGATCATCAAAGACGCACGCGTGATTGCAGAAGATGCCGAAACTGGAACTGGTGGCTTTAATGATGTCCTTGACTCCATTGGAGACGGAGACACAACGGCCGTCCAGAATGGAAAGATCCAGAACAAGGTGCTCAAATTACAATTACAGGTCCTGGCCCTCCAGATCCAAGGAGCCCAAGGAAAACCCGATCCTGCCAAATTGGCCGAGGAAACCACCAAACTCAACAAGAATATCGCATTGGATACGGCGGCAGCTGGAGAAGCAAGTGTTGGTGTGACTGATACCTTTAGTGGATGAAGATCTGTCAGTGCAAGAGTGGTATGAGACACATACCGGGCATGCCCGGAAGTCAAGTCTCTCACATAGTATCGTATTCTTCACATTCTCAATGGCATTTCTTCAACCACAATTAAGCTGTAACTCTGTATTCTCCTCAGAGCAATGCGCCTCACTGCCGCCTTCCGGCGGAACGTTTTGATTTTGCACACTGTGTCAGCCAACAAGGCCTGGTGTCAGCAAAGTAAAGTCTAGGAGATGTTGGCTATGCCTCATCTTGTGGCCGCCCAAGTCGCTTGAGGTATGCTAGTGCCCCGTTGGCGTGCTTCAGTCTAAGGGGCCTTTGCAGCTCGTGTCTACTCAGACTAGGGTGACCTTAGGCGAAGGTCGGTAGGACGTCGGCAGCATTGGGAGCTATACTTTGGGCTTCACTTCTGTTGCTCAGACTGGTTCCTGCCTGCTAGAGAACCAAAAATTGATTGCTCAGACCTTGCTGTGTACCAGCATTGAGATGGTGACAGGAGAGATCAAATTGACGCAGTTTGTAGATTGGAGGAGGAGAAAAGTGGACACAAGTAAATCCTCAATGGGGAAGGTTCATGGATTAGGAAGGAGCGCTGGGCAGGAGCAATTCCACCTGTGGGAGGCATAGAACTCAATACCGACCAGTGCATCAGACACGAAGCAACTGCAAGCCTGGCAGCTGTTCCTCAGACCAGGTGCAGTTCATGCTTGGGTAGATATCCGGTCCCAGGATGTGTCAAGAGGTCGATGTTTTGAGATATATATCTATATCACCTCAACCCTTCTCGCACGCATCCATAACGCCTTTGCTATGCCTTTTCCCCGTCTAGATTATACACGGCTTGAATCGAACAGGTTGGATCCCTCAGCCACTGTCAGCCTCTTCTTCCTTTGCCAGGCCATGTTCTTTCAACAGTGCGTTGATCTCGTCACCCGACCAGAGATGATGGTAGATCTTGCCGTCCTTTGTCTTTCCTACTGTTGCAAATTCGACTGAGAGCACAGGTTAGTATATGTTGTTCGAGAGGTACTCCCCAGACTTACTCTTCTCACTGCTCAACTTTGTAGAATCCATTGTCTTGCTGAGAACCTTGACTGCCATACCACAGGCCTCCTTCAAATCACACTCTTCCTTGTAGTCCTGTTTCAACAAACTCTGTGCGCTGGCATTGTTGGCTCCAACACTAGTGGCCTTCCATCCACCGTAATTGCCGCTGGGATTGCTTTGGTAGAGTTGGAACTGTCTCTGAGGATCCCATCCTGCATAAATGAATGAAACACCAAAAGGTCGAAGACCACCATGCTGTGTATATCCTTGCTTGAGATCACATAGCCGCCGAACGAGCTGTTCGCATGGAATGTCTTCATTGTATGTCAGGAGGTATCGTTGCGCTGCTTGTCTGGCGTAATTGATCAGGATATTGGCATCAGCCGTCATTCCAGCGACTGCGCAAATCATATTGCTGCAGAGGAAGGAGTCTCAGTAACTTGCTCTCTAGGGAGTTGTATGGACTAAACGTACTCATTCAAGATGTAGAGCTTTTCGGCCGAAGTGTCTTGTTCCAGTAGCTTGCTAGTGACTTTCCGCTCAGCAGCCAATACAATGCCATCTTGTGCTAGAATTCCAAGAGCTGTGCCTGCATGGGAGATGGCTTCGAGTGCATATTCGACCTGGTATAATCGGCCTTCCGGAGAGAAGATTGTAGTCTGGAATGATTCATTAGCACTAGGTGGACTCTATATGTTTGTTCGAGCGGTGGATTGACGCACTCTTGAATCGTATCGACGAGACATTATGTGAGCGAGAACGGAGAAGATCGAGAGAGAATCGGGAAAGGGAGGCAACAGCGGTTTCGTGAAATTATGAAGGTGAGATGGAAGGAGTCGTTTCGCTGTACTTTTGAGGTGTAGATTGAGGCCTCAAGTCGCATGTTGGAGGCATTTGATCGCAGGCACGATTCACGCGTCGCCCTCCGCCTTGAAGCCTCTTCAGCCAATCATATGGGCCCTACCACAATTTCTCCAACTTCCCTTCAGTGTTCACTTGTCACCCACCACACATCCTGAACCAGGGTAGACATCCTAAGCAGTCTTTCACGACAGCTTTCCTTGAAGTTGGCCCGTCTGGAGGCTCTTCGAAATTGGCCGGTGACTTCCCAGAATGCTCAAATCTACATATCGCCAAAACAGGCCTGCAGAAACACAGCCCGCTTTACCACCTGGCTGGTCCGAACACAAAGCCCCAAGCGGCCACACCTACTATTATCATGCAGAGAGCCAGACCAGCACGTATACCCGGCCGACGGCTCCTTCTGAAGAAACACTACAAATAGACTATGGCGCTACCGAACCCGATCATGTTGTCCGCGCGTCCATGCAGGCAATGGATGAGTTCAAGAGGAACAATGCCATCGAACCTGGTCATTTTACAGGTGGAAGAAGTTATCAAGACCATGCCAGACGAAGGGGAAATCAAGGCGATCGACCCAAGACCAAAGTCCCGATCTTAAACTGCTCACCCTGGGTGTTGGTCAAGACAAAACTGGGCCGGAGATTTGTGCACAATACCGAAACTAAACAGAGCCTATGGAAATTTCCACAGGACCTGATGCTGGCCGTTATCGAGATGGATAGACTGGAATGGGAGAGTAAAAAGAAGGCCGAAGTCCAGTCAGATGGCATTCCAGCGCCCGAAACCAAGGAGATCGCTCCGGCAGCGGCCGCACCGCCACCACAACAAGAGGAATATGATAGCGATTCCTACGAAGAAGTCGAAGTCACAGACGACGAAGTTGATGACCAAAACGAAGACTCAAATGCCGATTTTGATGAGTCCGCGAACCCCTCGAAACGGCCGCGCATATCACAGGAAGCCAATACTCCGCCACCAACGGGACCAGTCGAGTTCGATGAAGACGATATAGAATGGCAATTGGCTCAAATGGAAGGCAATTACGACGATAACAATTATGCTGGTGACGATGATGGAATCCAAGACTACCACGAAGAAGATGAAGATCAGGGTCTTCCTCTCACCGCTGCCGACAATGTTGCACTTTTTCGATCATTGCTCGACGATTCCCGCATTTCGCCTTATAGTGTATTCGAGAAAGTTATCGAAGACATGTCTATTGTTGAAGATGACAGATATGTTGCTTTACCCAACACCTCATCTCGCAAAGAAGCATTTGCGCAGTGGTCAAAAGACCGTATCGCAGAAGCGCAGGCTCTTAAGGAACTGGAACAACAGCAACAAACATCCTCGAATTCCAGCCTGGCCCGGAAGGATCCTAAGGTTCAATACCTCCGTTTCTTGCACGTAAACGCCACTCCGAAGCTGTACTGGCCTGAGTTTCGTCGCAAGTTCAAAAAGGAACCGCCGATGAAGGACATCAACCTCCAGGACAAAGAGAGAGAAAAGCTGTATCGCGAGTACGTCTCGAAATTGAAGTCGTCCGAAACGGATAGAAAGAAGGATCTCGTCTCGTTTCTCAGAACTGCAGATATACCTAAAGATCTGACCAATGTCGATGAGCTCCCACTCGCAGTTGTGCGCGATCTGAGGTTCTACCTAGTCGAGCAGCGACGGCGCGACGAACTAGTCACAACCTTCTTGGAATCCTCCAGATAGCACTCATACAATAGAAGGGCAGCTAAGGTCTCTTGAAATCCAAGACTCCGAATATCGTGCATTAGAGCTCCCGCCCCCATTCTCGCTCTCCTCCCGATATATGAACCCTCTAGAAGAGATTAACCACAACCACCACTCCCATGAAACCCTTCGATTCCGCTGTACGAGAAGTAACCACAACCATGAAGGAACACTGTGCTAAACTGTCCACAATCAACTTTACTAGTGGATTTTGAAAAAAACCCCAGTCCACTAACTAGTACACACTAAGCACAAATTCAATGCTTGGTCATCCCATCGGATGAAACTTGCTCATATTTAACTCTTTTATTTTCTTAATGTCTAACATCTATCATCTGAAAAACAGCAATCCGCAAGGGACGATCACAGTCAATACCCACTCACTCATAAAACCCTCCTTCCCAGAACGTCCAGCTTCTTAGTAAAAGAAATAGCGGAATCATAACGCTTCCTCGTTGAGTTACTGAGTCGATCGAAAGTGATCAACTGGACTAGTTAAGTAGTCAGGTAGTTGGAATCGAAGGTAAAAGACAAAAACAACTCGCCATATACAGAATCGAGGTTCATACATGCGTTGCATCCATGGCCATAGCGATAACGATAACAATCCATTCATGAGGACCCTATCGTCAGTCCTATCTACTCAACACCTTAAGGACAGGTATCGTCATGCATACGTACGTGCCTATACAGCACGTAGGGAACGAGCCGTATGGCGAAACAGTACACACCTAATTGATTAAAAACGATATCAAAACATTGGGGATCCTGAAGCTTTGGCTAGCATTTGTGTTTCTTTTGTATCTTGATCGTGTCTTCATCCTTTTCCATTCCTTCCTTCCGTCCAGTGATGAACCCTTGCCAAGTGAGCTACCGGATCATTTCCCTTGCCGTACATTCTGCACTTCCTGTAACATTTTGGTAAGCACATCGAGACGTTTTCCTGCGTCCGGGTTGCGCTCGATGCATTCTTTGACTATGACAAATTCATGTTCGCCGGCGGAAGGGACTTGCTCGCACAGCTGAATTACTGCAGGTGAAGTGGCTAGCGAGCCGAGAACGCGTTGTGCGTTCAACACTGCAGCCGAGGGATATTGCTGGTGTTGTTGAAACTGAGGCTGTGACGGTGGTACGTATGGAGTTGGGGTAGAATATGGTATAGGTGTCCCATTGACACCTGCGCCGCCTTGCGGGGCTGGAGACTGGTTGTAGGGATTTAGGTGAGAATGGTCGAAGGTGCCCTCCATGGGAGTGATGGGGGTTTGTGCCACGCCAGCTCCAGAAGGACTTCCGGTGGCTTGATTCTGATTGTGAGGAAGTTCACTGTTTTTCACAACAACAGGAACCAGAAGCATACGCTGGGTCGTAGGATCGGGAAAGTTGTGCTCGATCTTCTTGACGAAAGTCGGAAGCTCTTGTCCTTGATCAAGAGGGATTAGATAAATATCCTTGACTGCCGGTATTGAATTTTGTACACCAACGCCGAATCGTTCCTTGATTTTGAAGTAGTCGAAGAACTTGACGAATTGAGGATGATCTGGGCTGCTCTTCGGGGCTCGGGCATGTATACAATAACCAGGTCCGATGTACTACTGTATTCAAGACCACATAGATATGCCTCGGCTTTGTTGGGTTGGATACGTCCAGCGATCACAATCTGGTCTGAGAGCAGTTGTTGATACGTTAAACGGAGTGTGTCACTGTCTGGTGTCGCCCCAGCGGCATACTTGGCAACGATGCTGAACTTGCCCAGGCTGCCTCCGTTCACGCTGCCTCGCCAAACAATGCCGTCTTCGTCGGCAGATTCTTTTGGCGAATAGGGAGGCGACTCTGCCTCTTCATCCTTGAGAAGTTCGTCAATATCAGCATCAGCCTTCGTACCAGGTCCCGCGTGGTCCGTCGCCTGTGAAGGTAACTCTCCAAATCGAGGTCCATCAGGATCAGTACCAGTTGTCGGAGATCCCGCGACGTTGGCAAATACTCTATCGATATCAAAGTTTGCCGAGGATTGTCGTCTGGTAGAGTCCGTCGAGGGTCTCGGTCCACTAGCTCGTCGGTCAGGTGCTGATAAAGAGGGACTTTTGAGTTTGGGGTCAGGGCTTTTTATATCTCCGTCCCCTCTGCCACACTCTGTTTTTTGACCGGGGCATTCGAGGATGTCGATTCTTTGGCGACTTGTCTCGACTCGTCAACGTATTCATCGCCTTTGTGGGTGCGCCTGATCCTAGGCCCTTCTGTTTCGATAATAGTATGTTGCTTCTCCATTTCTTTTATGACCTCGGCATCTTTGCGTTTCTGCTCCTCACTCGCCATGTCCTTGGGATCCATGCCAGCTAATTTGTGGGGCGTAAGCTCTCCTGTGAGTAGTCGAACACCTAGAGCATGATTTTTCTTGACGTTGAATGTTACAGCGCGTAATTGGTTCTTGTACGCTTCATTGGGATCGCCACTTCCCCCAGCTTGGATATGATATAGAGCATGTTCGATTCGCAGTCCAATCTGAGTAGCCACCTCCGTAGCTGATGACTTCGGTGGAATGGTATATTCCTTTTGCTTGACAGCTTCCTTGATTTGTTGTTCGATAAGCTTGATCAAGCTACTCGCACCTGATTTCCTCGCAGCATTGGTGAGTTCTTTCACGTCTGCCACTATGGGCGTACCAGTAGCAGGCTCTGACTTCGAGGGCTGTCGTGAGGGCGTCTCCGATGGACTGGGTTTTGGTTCGGACACGGGTTCGACCTTTGCTCCATTTGTATCCGCCGATGAAGTAGCGCGGGCTTTTTTGTTCTATGGTCTGTTAGTGAAACTTCGGCAAAGATGCAATATAAAGTGCGGAAACATACCTTGATCTCGGGAACACTTGGTGATTCTTCTAATTTGCGCTTCTGTCCAGAGGTAGCGACAGCGGGCGCAGGCGTAGTAGCGGGAGTTGGCTGAGTCTCAGGCTCCTGTGTCTCTTGCGGAGTGCTCACGGGAACTTCTTCTGTTTTTGCGCCAGCCGACTTGCGACCTTTGCGACCACCTTTCTTTTTAGCCTTTTCGGCCAGGGCTTGCTCCCTCTTCCTGATGACTTCTTCCCAGGGCTTCTCCCCCTGGCCATGGCAGCTACGAGCTTTTTGTGATTTTCTGGCTTGCACTGCTCGCAAAAGTATGTTTCAACCTCATAATCTTCCGGTAAGCCCATGCAGGAATTGTGTTGCCAGGCGGCGCAATTGTCGCAACATATCATGGCGCGAGGTTCGTCTTCTTCTTCAGAGTATGTACCACAGACACATCTAATGACTTCTTCCTGCTCTTCCTCTTCTTCCTCAACGACTTTGGCCTTTGCGCCTTTGCCTTTACCCTTCTTTTTGGTGGTGACGGTAGCATCTTCGTTGATGTCGCGATCTTTGTTATGCTGGCCCTTGGTGGCTCGGCCTGATCTTCGCGGTTCGTCTGCAGAAGGAATACATGTATCAGTAAAAAAAGCTTCCGACAGAGTAGTGGCGCGGTGCCCTTTTGCGGCCGCTGGTGGAATGCGGTTCACACGGTGGGGTGAATGCTTACCAGCCATATTGATGGTGCTCAAACGAAGAAGTGGCGCAATGCTACAAGTAAGGATAAAAGGATGATACACTTGTCACCAATCACGATTTATGCGCGATCTACAACAAGTTGAGAGAATCACAGTCGTGACACACGAGCAGTAGCGATGTGCGCCTAAAGCGCGCTCTCTGTACAAATCAAGCGGGACAAGGCGTGTGTATAAGAAGGACGCCGAAGGATGTGGTGTATTGAAGAATAGCAGACCTCATCGAGAGAGGGTAATAAGAGTTGGAAGGTTCAAGTCATCTAGGATGGACAGGTACGGGAACTGGTGGCGGGTCAATCGTGTGGTGGTTGAGTTTGGAACTCGGGGAAGAGGCAGAGCAAGACTATGGGTGAACCAAGGATTCAACGACCTCCAATTTCATTCTCGGGAGAGTTACTCTAAGTGTATCTTGCCGTTGTATTCATTCCACTTGAAGTCGACTCCTGGCTGCTAGTGACCAGCACGTGACCTTAGTCTGACAAATGGAAGAAGCTGCCAGAATGCCAAGGACGATCAGGCTTCGTGGCGGCCCCGGGAATGCATCATTCTTTATCCGTCCACGTGCCTAGCATTATCAGTATTAGCCAATAATGGCTAGCGCCTACGTCAACGTCAGAATTGCCCGAAAATGTTGATCACGTGACACCGACACCTCATTGGCTGTAGTCTGTAGATCTCCGTATGCCTCCAGGATTGACACGCGCCTTCGTGGAGCAAGTGCAGCATATGTTCCAGGAATCTGCGTACTGTTCACTTACCTGGAAAGATTGAATTCTTGCTCCTTTACATACAGATACGCCATGGCGGACGTACGAGCCCTCCTTGCCGCCGAGCGTCAGGCCCGACGAATCTCTCATCCTCACTTACAATACACGAAGTCCGGCGTCCTACTTTGCACCGTTTGCAATCTGAATGTCAAGTCCGAAGCCTTATGGGATGGACATTTACGCAGCGCAAACCATCGGAAGAACACTCTGGCTTCCCAAGAGGCCACGAACAAGCCACTGAAGCGGAAGATTGACCATGTCGATATCGACATTCCCAAGGAAGACGCTCGACATTATCCTGAGGCCGAGGCTCGGAAGAAACCCAAGGCTGCACTGGAACCTGTCAATGAGGCCCCCAAGGCTGCTGATGGAAGCGATGATTTACCATCAACGCCTCTAGACGAAGAAGAAGAAGAGCTCACAGTGCTGCATCATCCAATTGAATCCGACGGGGAACATGATGCTCCTCCAGACACAACCACACGCGATCCGCACTCGTCCCCGATAACCAATCGACCGAAACCTGTCCCTGAAGTCGATGAGGACGAGTGGGCCGCTTTTGAACGCGAAGTTGCACCGCTGGCCTCAGAGCAACCGCGGCCACAGGCATCGAATTACGAAGGAGCAACAATAAGCGCTGCACCCGTCTCTGCTGCACAATTGGCGGAACAAGCTAGCGATGACAGGAGGACGCGGTTGGAGACAGAAGCCCAAGATGAGAAAGAGGACGAGGAGCGGCGACTGGAAGAGGAATTCGATGTCATGGAGGAAATGGAGGAAAGAGTGCGGCGATTAAAAGAGAAGAGAGAAGCATTGAGAAATGCCGTACAAAAAAATGGGGATACAGAGCACACTGAATCCGTTCCGGTCAATGGAGCTAGACAGCCTGGGGTTGACGGCGATGACCCTGAAGCCAACGCGACTGGCATTAACGATGCTAATGATGACGAGGACAACGAGCATGACGAAGATGAAGAAGATGATGACGAAGATGATTGGTATCAATAGACACCCCAATAGAATTCATTTCGTTACATCGTCAAAACACTCGCCGAGTGTCTTAAGGACTCGCGCCCTAACCCGATCTCTGAACCACCACAAATACGCATGGAATTCGACCTCGTGACTGGTGCTCAATGCATGTCAGTAGCTTCATGATCCCACCATCCAGAACCTTGCATCCATTAATCCGTGCATACTACTGGTCTTCCAGGTATGCAACACAAAGAAATCCTTTCTATGCAAATAACAAATCAGAGGAAGTCTTCACCCATGACATCCTCGATCTCCACCACTCCCGTGACCTCGTTATGCTCCACGATGCCCAACAGAGTTCCGCGGCGCAAGAAATCCCGTCCGCGACCATTGGCATCTTCGCCTCGCATCTGTAAGATCCATTGCCGACATTCATCGATGCTGATCGAGCTGAGCACGGAGATCCAATCGGTCTTCTCCACCACTATCGGGCCAAACTCGTCCTCGAGGTCTGCTACAGGAACGCCAAAGTTCGTCAGTTGCTGAATCCGTCGAGGGCTGATAATGTGCGTCGGTGAAACCCGGACAAAGCCGCGCGGAGATCGTACGGCGGTCAAGACAATGTCTTGACATAGAAGTGGTTGTCCCAGTCGCGATGAGGCGATGGGAACATGTGATACAGGTGTGGCCAGGTCTGCCATTGTTGGTGCCGGTGGTGCGGGTTTCAAGGCAGCTCCGATGGCGCCGCCAGGGTGGTTGGCCGCGAAAATGGCCGGGGTTTGCAGCCCAGCTGCTGTATGCAGTTCGTCTGCTACCGCGAGGGCCAGGCTGTCGCCTAATGCGAGTGTGATGGTTGTGGATGTCGTGGGTGCTGAGACACCAAAGGACGAGACTTCGGATTCATGTATCATGGTCGGTAGAAGGATGTTGATCGAGTTGATGCGTGATTGATGCGTGAGAAGTGGGCATGTATTTGGATTCAAATGGCCCGTCATGGTAATGAGTGGAATGCTGGGTTGAATATGCGGCAATAGAGACATAAGTTCCGGAGTCCTGCCGGAAAATGTGATGAATATGACCGTATCGTTCGGTCTAACGACACCAAGATCGCCGTGAAGTGCTTCGATGGGATGGAGAAACTGAGCATGAATACCGAGTGAGACAAATGTCGCTACCAACTTCTTTGCAATATGCCCTGATTTTCCAACTCCGATGAAAATGATTTTGCCATGTCGGGTTTCCGAATGGATGATTTGAGTGATGGCTCTTAGGAGTGAATCCTGTGCCTCCGGTGATGTCGTGTATAAATCCTCTAGATGTGACAGTGCCTGGCGTTCAGTCGCCAGTACATGAAGCGCCTTTTTGATGGTTCGACTGTCTGGTTTGAATGTCTTATCATCAAAGCTATCCGGTATCTCAGGAGGGGTAATTGGTAGCGCCTCGATTCTTTCTGGAATTGGTCCAGAAACAGGCATTGACGGTGTCAATGGCGTTGGAAGAGATGAATACCTCTGGTAAGACATTTTGCTTTGTTCCGCCATTGATTGGTCTTACGAGGCAGAAATCCTGCCACAGATAGACTCGTCCTGGGTCAAGTCTGAAACTTCAACGGGACAAGAAGCACAGATTTCCGATTTTCAATAGACCAGTTCTCGCTGGCTATAGTGAACAATGTTTGAATTAAATCAAGGATGTGGTATTCAAGTACAAACCAAAGACGTAATTGTCAACCGCCGAACAGAGTGGAGAAGTGTTGCCACGGTTGGTCGCGAGTCTCGAATATCAGTAACATGACGCCATAGACTCTGATGCCTGGAGAGAGTTACAAGGAGGTCAGGGTGCCTTGAAGCCAATTTAAGAGAAGAGCTGGGGAAAAGTATTGTAGAATGGTAATACTGGAGAAGATGGTTGACTCTGGCCGAATTTCTTGATCATTTTCGGTCTTCCCTATCAAGGAGGCGAGATTTCTCAAAAAATGTGACAAGGGTGGGAACGAGTGTCCCCAGAACCTGCAATCGGCACGACTGGGGTTCTCGCTGTAACAGCAAGGCGTTATACGACCGAAAGGAATTGCTTTCCTCCCTGAGACGGCAAAGGCGCTGGAGATTCTGGGCTGGGGAATTATGACTGGGATTGCGAGATTCGAGTGGGTTCACGGGAGCATTCAACACCAGAAAGGCGAAAATTGTCTAGCTCGAAAGATAGTCGAAATGAGGTGAGATAAGGTTATGGTGAGGTTATGCCGGGAACTGCCACACCCGCGTAGTACTGCAGTATTCAGAACTTCAGAGTCATCTACACACCTCGGAGCCATCGGCATCGAAGAAAACAAATGGCCATTGGTGCTCTCCATTTGCTTGAGTAGCGGCTCTACGATAGCTAGCAATTACTGCAAAAGATCCTCTTCGGCCTTGCCTGTTGACCGCCAGATGCTGATTATAGAGAATGGCACATGGTAGACAACCCACGCGAGCAGCGATTAGCCCAAATGCTTGCTGTGTTGGCGGACCTGGCACGAACCGTGTTTCGATTCTGTTCGTTAGCCACCAAAGCCGCGTTCAGCGAAATAGGATTAGTCACTTAGAATGCTTCCAGTTATACAGCTCGCTTTGAGCCAGAGTCGTTCCTTTTGAATCCTTTGCATATCCATGGATGCTGAGAATAGTATATTGGATACATTGTTTGATGCGTTAGATACCTGAGAAGATGCGTAAGTAGGTCGTTTCACCATGCATAGCGCCTGTCTATGTTACACGACAGCGAGATGAGAAGCATGCAGGGTCGATCGTCGGGAAAAGTCGTGCAAAGGCCCCGCCGCTTGCGTCTAGTGCATTCGTTGAAGCCTCGTCACCGCTTCCACGCGCACATGTAAGTATAATCTGTCAGCAACTTGCGCTCATTCAGAACGGAGAACCATACCTTCAGCACGGACTGGAGAAGCAAGTCACTAATCTCCATCGGCACCCTCCCAGGGCACCCTACACCGATCATGAAGACAGAATACTCGACTCGAAACGGGGGGGTCGACTTTCGTGCATGTCCTATCACGTTCGCACGGTGGACAGCCACGACCGGCCAAGTACCCTGCATTTCTGGGTACGGAGACATGGATACTTTGGTAGATACCAAGCTGGCAATCAGTCGAGAGTCGAGCGTTAGGTTTTTTTGGCTGCCGAACTGCCAGTGGCACGGACGCGTTGGAAATGAGCTAAGGCAGGTAACCGAGCCTTTAGCATCCAATTCTCTGGTTTCCAACCATTCCAGGCGTCCAGCTTCCAGGCACCACAATTGCGCCATTCCTGTTGCCAAGTCACCCAGCCAGCGAGTTCGGACAATTTGAGTCCAGCCTAAGCGTCATCGATATCTCGCAACCATCTGTCCAGATGTGGCACAGGCCCCGAAGGACGAGGGAGGAGGGCTACGACGAGCCACTGGTGGCTAATACTGGCCCCTGCAACTCCAAACCCAATCACGCCTATCTTCGCTCCCATGTGCTTCTAACTATGCTTGCCTGTCGAGCCTCTTCAGCCCAAGATAGGTGAATCTTAGAAGGACCGGACAGCAAGCTTATGCAGAGAACAGGGGCAATGCATATCAATTTGCTCTTTTGTCCTGTTTCTCACCTTTTCAAGGTCTTTCGAGACGACACGTCACGTTAAGCTCCAATCCTGTCACACTGAGGTAGCCCGAATCGTTATCGCAGTGTTCTCATATCGAGAGTTGAGCCTCCGATGCAACCTTTTCACTCCGCTGGCGCGCCGAAACCGTGTAACATATATACAGTCTTGATAACGTTGTCACCATATTTCCCAAGCCAATCAACACCTGGATTCTAATTGTATGCAGTCGTGATGCTATTTTCTTTTCGTATTCGAGCAGAAACGTTGTGGTTCGGGACGATCTCTGGCTGGCCAACGAACATTTAAGGTCAGTTTTGCTCCGAGAATGTTCTACTTCTTGACAGATCCTCCTGGGTACGCGCCATACTCTCCTGCCACACTAGCATCCAATTATCTCTAATGCTTCAAGTTTGATGATGATAGTTGTGTCACATTGCTGACCCTGTAAATCTAGCGCACGCCAATTCCTGGCGCAGGTGTTCGCAGCACTGCAAGACACCGGAAGTTCCCAGTGTTTTCAACAAGCAGTTGGCATATCCTTGATGATTGAAAAGACACATCATTCATGTCGTACGCCTGGTGGCCACCTCCGTTGCAAAGGAGCGCGTACGACATGAATGATGTGTCTTTTCAATCAACAATCCAAACCCAGGCAGGAAATTTGCTCAGTTCCCACAAATCGGCTTCATCCCCGTACAAACAGACCCTCCAATAACGGCGCACTTAGTAGAGTCACTGCATGCCCTAGCTCGTACATGATCATTGTTGCTAGGACGAATCGAGAGGGTAAAGAGGAATGTCGAAGGATGTGTAAGTTCTATTGTCTCCTTGATTTTACAGCCTTGCACGTGATCTTTGTTTCATCAGAGGCGTGCGCATTCACCTCTTGACGGTTAAGTAACAGTTCTATCACGTAAGTGATCTGCTGGAGCTGGCTGGGCAATAATTTACTAGAAGAAGCAAGCGGTTATCATCATTTGTATACTGTCTCGTCCGTCCCTATATGTGCGCCTATCGTCAGGCGACGACCATACTCCGATCTTCTATCAAAACGTCTTAACGTTCTCAGCAACTGCGAATTTCGCCCTCGTCTTCGCTTTGACATCCTCCACGGTCAATCCTTCGGCGACCTCAGTCAACGTTAAACCGCCTCCACCTTCACGATCGACCTGGAACACGGCTAATTCGGTAATAATGGTGCTGACAACACCTTTTCCCGTCAGTGGCAGTTCACATTCGTCAAGAACTTTACTGTTTCCATCTTTATCTGTATGATAAGTGCAGACCACAATCTTGGTCCTATCTGGATTACTGACAAGATCCATGGCGCCTCCCATACCGTTGAAGGCTTTACCTGGGATGATGTAATTTGCAAGGTCGCCAGATGCCGAAACTTGGAGCGCGCCCAGGAGTGAGACGTCTACGTGGCCGCCACGGATCATTCCGAATGATTCCGCAGAGTCGAAGGTCGAGGCACCAGGAACAAGCAGGACAGTTTCCTTTCCGGCATTGACAGTATCCGGATCAGCTTCTTCCTTCGTGGCTGGATAAGGTCCCATGCCCACAATACCATTCTCTGACTGAATCCACACCTTCGTCTGTGGAGGTAGATATGACGGTGCGAGAGTAGGTATGCCAACTCCCAGGTTCACGTAGAAACCTTCGTGAAGTTCCTTCGCTGCTCGTTTGGCGATTCGGTTGCGCTTGATCGCTTCTTCGCTAGTCTCCTTTGTGCCGTCTTCCGAAGGTGCAAGTACCAGCTTTTCGAAATGTTTCTCAGAAGTGGCAGGAACAATCCGATCGATATAGATGCCAGGCAGGTCGACATGATCCGGATCCAACGAGCCTACAGGAACGATATTTTCTGCTTCAACAATTGCGAGCTTAGCCGCTTTGGGCATCAGAACGCCGTATGCCTTTGTTGTGGTACGGAAAATGCAGTTCCCAGCCTCATCAGCCTTCCAGGCTCGCACAATGGCGACGTCACCTTGCAGTGCTGTTTCCATCATATAAGTTCTGCCGTCGAAAATCCTTGTTTCACGAGGTCGGCCAGGCTCCAACACTTCGTGTTTGCCAGTCTGAGGATCTTTTGGTCCTAGCCGATGAGGGATCCCACCAGTCTGGATCAACGTGCTGTCTCCCGTCGCAGTGAAAAATGCTGGGATACCCGCTCCTGCTGCTCTGAGACGCTCTGCGATGGTGCCTTGTGGACAAAGTTCAATGGCTACCTCACCATCATGGTACTGCTTCCCCAAAGGTTTGTTGTTACCGATGAATGACACAATCATTCGAGATATCTGGCCCGTAGTTGTTAATTTCGTCAGGCCATGCTGCCCTGCTCCGGCATTATTCGAAACCACCGTAAGATTCTTAGTGCCTTTCTTTCGCAATGCGTCGATCAAAGTCTCTGTGACGTATTAATTCGACTTTCAAAAACCATGTTCCAGTTTGAGAAATGATTCAGCAGTCGCAGGAGTATCTATGACTTACCAGGAACACCACAGAGACCAAATCCAGAACTGAGGATCGTTGAGCCATCTGGGATGTCTGATACCGCCTGATCGGCACTTGAATAGACCTTTGATCCTGTTCTTTTCGGGCCTGTGTTGATCGAGTCGATAATCTTCTCCACGGGACTTTGGTGCCGTTCCCTATATACCCTCGAAGAATGGAATGAACGTTCGGAATGTGAGCCAAGGCTACGTGACACGTGAATGTATAAGATTGTCGTCTGTTTCTTGCCCGCCACTATCAGCGGCGAGACAGCTCTCTGAGAGCATGGCTCTAGTAAAAATGACATTCTCACTCAACCCAAGCCGAATTATTGACCTTGGTTGATAGTAATGCAAACTATTCGAGAAGCATCAACTCAAATGCGGAGAAGACTGAGAACATTACGAGGAAATCGGGGTTGATAATGTATATTGATTGGTGGGGCCCAATGTCAGCTCTTTTGCCGAGATGGTAGATTTCGGGACTTTATCTGGAGCCCGAATGTGGAGAAGATCCCTGGGCTAAGACATGAGATACATGGATTGGAGGTTTAAAGGAAGGGTGATGAAACTGCCAAGATGATACATATGCAGAACTTATTCGTTCTTCCCATCCATATAATTTATCTGTTCCATATGTGTATATGAATACTGCCGGGTGCCCATCTCATGGCAAACCCTGTCTGACTGTTGTTCTCTCATTGAAGCCCCATGCATCTTTGCTTCCATCATGAACTAACCAGAGAAACGTCAGCCCATATCACCAAGGAAACAGAAGCAGGGCGATGAAAATGATATCAGGCAGAGATTTCAAGGCTCGCAATCGATGCCCCGTGCACAACGAAGGTAACAAAAGGATCAAACTCATCGTGGCTTCATGGCCTGGCGTCAGGTAACACTTACCGGTTGCTCTCCGCATGTCACGGGCATACTTTTCCTGAAATGTCCCCGTACCTGCCTTGTGCATCACAGCGGTATTGTCCCAGACAACCAAATCACCTTCGTTCTGCCATTCGATGCTAAGAACATATTTCTCCTGCGTGGCATGAGCCAGCAGCTTCTCGATCAATTCAGTTCCCTCTGGCTCAGGCACTCTCTCATATGGTTGTTGGGGAGTCGGGACAAAGTCCTTGGAACGTGGCGTCTTGTACTCCAAGTGATGCATATGATTTGCAATATACATGGTAGGTCTACCGCTGGGACCGTGGGTCTGGAGTACCGAATGACGACCGAAAGCATAGTCATTGGGCTCGATGTCTTTCAAGTACGGGCTGTCTTTCGGTGCGGCTTTCTTCCGTGAATGCATCAAGCTGTGCGCTCCAATGTAATCATTATCCGACAGTTCCTTTCGAAGTTCTTCAGGAAGCTCGGCGAACGCGGTTCTTGTGTCTGCAAAGTCTGTGTTTCCTCCATGGCCTGGTGGTGGCAGCTTGTGAGAACGAAGCAAGCTATAGCCCGCTCGGCGCGGATTGAAGCTGGAATCAACATGGAAGATTGTGTTGCCCTTGCTCTGTCAATTTTAGCCTGTTATGTTTGATGGAGAGACCTACCAGGCCCATATGATCTCTTTTACTGCCAAGTTTCACTAATGAACCGTCATCTTCCAGATTACTCACATCAAACAGCTCGTCGAATGCAAATCTATTCTTTCGACCCATGGCGATGTAGGGCTTAATATCGTCGAGTTCGCCGAACAAGGCTGCGAAAGCCACATGACGAGCATCGTCTAGTCCAGCATGTCGGAAGACGAGAACTCCATACTAGCATGGTCTAGTGTCAGCAAGGCGAGATACTTGATAATGGTTACGATCGCCACACTGGTGGGTGCCAGGTGTTAGGAGAAGATCAACATGGGGTGCAGCATACATCAGTAATCGCTCTCAAAATCTCGTCAAAGACCTCTTTCTCGATCGGTTTCGAGAAGTCCACTCCAGTGACTTGTGCAGCAAAGGTCGGTGCAAGCTGCTCGACCTTAATATGGTTATACTCTGCATCCGTGGCGTGCGGCATCTTCGACTACAAAACACTCAACCCTTCTCTTCTGATACTGACAGATGATCGATACAGTGTATTTCCTGGAAAGCAATGCCTAGACAGGTTGATCAGGCGACTTCTTGGCCTTATCAGTCTGATAGAGATGTACGAAGGTCCTTCGCTCCTGGCTGATGCGCTCAAGTCCGCGGCGATAGCTTACCATAGGTTATCTAAGGGAAGATGCAGTTGTGACCCTTATGAGGCTTCTGCCAGTACATCAGCACTATCAAAGAAACAACTGTCAAATACGTTGGTCTCTTTATGAGGGATTTATGGTCAATGCAGATCGCCGTTCTCAGATGCTGTGTGGGGTAGTGCCGTGGTTGCTACTTTCATGATGCCTCACTCGGTATGTCTTTTTGGGGTAGACGGTGACCTATCAAGTATCCATATCAGTCAACCGACTCCGCAATAGATCGTACAGAGCGGAATACAGGCGCGGCTTGTCGCATACAAAGAGCACAGCAGAGTTCACGGCAATAGTGATATCCAGCGAACTGCCTCGGGACTTGGGTTGGTTAGTATTTGATATGCGGGGTATCGAAGTTCATACAATGGGGAGGCGAATGCTTGTATCGAGGCAGGTCTTGGACTTGAGCCACAAGTCATAGCTCGCAAGAAAGGATGAATCCACGAGAGAAGTACAAAAGCAGTCATAGGGCGTACGGCAGCTCTTGAAGACAGACCCGTTGACTAACAGGATGGGGAAGTGGGGGTACCAAATCCAGCAAAGAGGAGTTTCTATCTTGTTGACCTGATTTCCCCCGCGGGGTTGAGACTTCATCTGCTAGACGACCTCTGTCGTACATGTTCAGGATGCTCCGTACACAGACGTTGACGGTTATGTTCAAGGGTATCGGATGAATCTTCCTGTCCCCTCAGAGAGTCTCAAGAACACCTTTGAGCAGCACCAAGAAGTTCGATATATCACAACTCACACATTCACAATATCTGAGACCGATATCGAGAGAGCAGCACACCCGCGCGACAATTCATTGTCTTATCACTTTTGTTGAAGCACAATACCGTAAAATGAGTACAGAAACAAAGAGCCACGCAGCTGGAGCCTCAATTGGGGCAATAGGCTATCAAGGGTACATGATCAATGTCTCTGCCATCCGTCAATTCCTCCAAGATCGATATGTCGGGTTTGCGCGTCCAGCGTATCCTGGTCGCACGTATTCTCGAGATGGGTATGATCGTCTCGAAAAATGCATTTCCCCATCTCGATCGCCCCGCCACGTTCTCGGCATGCGGAGTTATTCCAGGTATGTTCTGATATCCAGAGAGTCAGAGACGGCTATCACCTTTTCCAAGACAGCGGACTTCAAGCTTTCATTGGCCCGAGCCTTGGAGCAGTCAAGTATACACTGAGTATGTATCGTCATCCGCCCGTGTCTGTTCATGCCGTAGGTCAAAGATGCTTGACTAGGGCTTTGCTCACTTGACTCCAAAGTCTTGGACGTTGACTGGCATTGGGGTAATAGCTCGATCCTGCAGCGGTGTCCCTCGGTGTCATGTCCGGCCCGGGTATGTCGCAGCGAAGCAATAACAGGATGCCTCCCTGGTGAAGGTACAGTGATCGCCGTTGTTCTATATATCCAGTCAAAAGAAGGATGCTCAGCACCGTCTGTTGTGCTTTTCCTCCCTTCTTCCTCCCCGTCCCGCTTGCACGCAAGCTCTCAAATCAAGTTCAAAAGTCTGGGTGAATGCCACTCACGTTCCTATCATCATCTAAAGCCCCCCTCACATCAGCGCCGTGGATATGGCGGATATGCAGACTCGAACAGACCCCATTGGGATTTCGAAGGAGCTGCACTCAGAAGGTCTCCATGTGGAGAAAGTGCCCGATCATGAAAACCTCGTCTTTCGAATGAACAACCTCGACCCGCCCGTGACTCCGGAGGAAGAGAAGCGAGTCCGTAGGAAGATTGATATGCGGTTACCACCTTTCCTCCTTGTGCTGTATATGTTCACATGGCTGGATCGTGGGGCTCTAGGTATGCACCCACAATCATTCACCCATCAATCCAGGAGCTGATTTCATATGCATAGGAAACGCTGCTCTCATGGGTATCAGAGAAGACCTGAGTTTCTCCAGCGCACAATTCTCGCTTGCCGTGTCCATGTTCTTTGTGGGTACAGCTATTGCCGATGTCTTCACCAACGTCGGCATGCGATATATCAGGCCGAGCTTATACCTGGCTGGGGCAATGGTAAGGCTCCCTAGACATACTCACCATTAATCGAAAGAAGATCAAACCAAACTCATCTTCTCCAGGTAATATGGGGCATCATGGCGACTCTACAAGCCGTCGCTGGTGGACCATCTGGGATGTACGCCATCCGATTCTTCCTCGGAGTTTTCGAAGCCGCCTTCATATCAGGGGCACCATACCTGACGACAGTGCTCTACCCTCGCGCGGTACGTGACTGGCACATACTCCCCACACTTGTTCCCCTCGCTGTACTAACAACCACATCTTGCAGGAATGGGGCAAGCGCATCTGCATCTACCTATCCGCCACACCACTGGCGGGAGCCTTCGGCGGGTGGATCGCGTGGGGCGTGTCACACATCTCGTCGCCAAACATCGAGAGCTGGCAGGTATTGTTCATCCTCGAAGGCCTGCTCACCATCGTGTTCGGCATCTCCTGCATCTGGATCTTGCCCGACCGCCCGCACAACACGAGGTGGCTAACCCCCGCGAACGCGATGTCGCCGACTGGAGGATGCTGCGTGATGGGAACCGCACTCATGGTAAGGTGCATTGGAAAGTCGTGTTTCGCCAGTTGCAGGACTGGCGGCTGTGGGCGAACATTGCTATCTATATGTGTCAGGTAAGCTCAGTCAAGATCCCCACCAACGCGTTTTCTTTCCCAGAAGATCCTCTGGCTGACAATATCGTGATTCCAGGTCATCTCAACATACACGATCGCGACATTCACGCCCATCATCGTGAACACGATGGGCTACGACCGGGTCAAAGCACAGCTGATGACGGCACCGCCGTACTGCGTGGCGTTCGTGATGGTGTTCGTGGTCGGCTACCTGTCGGACCGGCTACGATCGTGCTCCGGGCTTCTTGTGATCAACTCGGCCGTCGCGGCAATCGGCCTACTCATGCTGGTCGTGGTGCCCGCGGACCGCACACAGGTGCGGTACGGCGGTACGTTCCTCGTCATCACGGGCATCTTGTCCGGCGTGACTCTATCCGTCGGCAACATCACGGGCAACTGCTGCGGCGACATCAAGAAGGCCATCGGCACGGGCTTGTTCCAGGCGTTCGGCTCGACCATGGGTGTCGCCACGGGCTATCTCTTCCCGGCGACCGACGGGCCCAAGTATACAACGGGCTTTTGGACGTTGTTTGCATGTGCGTGTTTCACCGGCACGGGTGCCGCGGCCATGACGCTGATCAATGCGAGAGAGAATCGCAGGAGGGATGCCGCGACGGGGAAGCCGCCGGTTGATCGGATTGTGAACTTCGACGAGGACGGCTTGATGGAGAATCATCCGCATTGGCGGTATTATCTGTAGACCTGGGACGATCAGAAGCACACAATCTTAGGATCTTGTAATTCAATAAACATGCTTCGAGATTTTCAAAAGACGAAATTCGAGAATAGATTTGCTTTTGGAAGCGAAGCTATTTTGATATGACAAGTTTTACTGTAGGCACCAATGCGGTCTATGGTTTCTAGGTTGATTTTCGAACCAGTCCCATGCCCAGCGCAATAGACACAGACACTGCTCTACCGAGTGTCGAGCGGGTGCGGGATGCGCTTTATTTTCCAAGACCCTCGTTCCCAACCGGCCTGGCCTTTTCCGCCATCATGATTTCATCACCAAACTCCCCAGGATCGATGCATATAATCCGGCCGAGCACCACTGGCAAGTAAAATAATACAGTAGACCACCTCTCCCACACTTTCGTTTTTGAAAGACAAACAGAGCGGTTCGCCGATCGATTTTGAGGCCCATGTCGATGCAGATGTTTTACATGGCACAGTCATGAATTCCCGTTGGTCCCAATTCGTTGTATTCACTCCTGGTGAGGAAGCCCTTTGAGTTTCCTTGGTCCACAATGAAGACGACCTTTGCTGCGACTTGGGCGCCCAAGAACGAGGCCTCTTCCATACCTGAAACCGATGGGTCTTTCCACTCTGGGAAATAGTCTGGCGGCTTCACAAGTTTGATGGATGTTGGAGACTGGCTGTATCCTCGGTGACTGTGTTGCATGCCAAGATCTGGTGTCGGTTGACCTGGTAATTGGAGATGTTGGTTAGGCTGCATCATGTTCTTCGTTGCGGCGACCAAGAGCGGGTTGACACCATGGCCACTCGCGGGATGGTTGGGATAGCCGCCTTGGCCTGGAATAGGGGTGTTGGTTCCAGGTGTGGCGACGGGAGTTGTGAAGTTGGAAGGGAGTTCAGAGGTAAAGATAGTAGCTGTTGAAGGAGATAGGATGTAGCGTGCATTTAGGGTGGTGAGCAGAGCATTGGTGAAGCCTGGTCCTGGGTCAGTAGAATTCCAGAGCTTTGATGGAAGTATAAGCCTTACCTCTTATGCGACTGCCGTTGCCCAAGATGATCAAGTTGTCCCATAGAGCAGACCTCATCGGAATGTCAGGAACACTGAGGACGGTATGGTGTATCACTTCCGCCAATATATCAATGATACCGTCCGCGAAGCCAGGACTTGGCGTGGCAGCCTTGAATCGTTCCAAACCGACTTCAATTTCACGTTTTCGCTTCCTGGCTGTCGGTAGAGCAGTATCCTCAGTTGTTTCATCGATTGGCAGCAATTCCACATAGGTAAACGATGCGCGAGTTCTTTCAGAGTTCCGCAGTCGAATCGGTCGCGGCGCTTCGGCTGCACCACCTTTCTTCGCTGCTGCCCGTTCCGCCTTTTCCTTCTCACGCTTGGCAAGTAACTCAGCGGCATTATCACGAGCCACGATCGCTGCTACATCCAGAACGCCATCATCTTCGTCATTGTCTCCGTTTGTTCCCTCTTCGCCTACTGCGGTACCAAATCCTGGCCCTCGAGGTGCTTGACCCGGTCGTAGTCCTTCCGCATCTCTGATATTTGCTCCGGAGTCGAGAGCACCGGTCGATGCAGCTGCGGCAGGGTTGCTAGCAGCACCATTGGCTAGAGCGCTCGGTAACGCATAGCCCAAGGGAAGAATCTCGCAGATCGGACTTCTCTTCAACTGCTCGGCCATATCGTCGTCAAAGCCTTGATCGGCAAGGAGTTGCTGGAGGCGTTTCGTCATAGCCTCCCCGCCAGTCTGAGAGATGGCAACGCCACGACCAGTGTCGTTGATCTGGTATTCCGTGATTGCAGTCACGTCGCTCTTGCCATGGCCCACATCGACAACCAGAGCAGTGGGTACGCCATATGCATAAGATGCCGTGAGCGCCGCGTCCATCAGACAGAATGCCGGTATCCGCCAATTCTCGAAGACGAATTGCGTGATCATCTCCTTGTCACGACTTGACCAACATGGTTGGGAAACGAACAAGACTGGCATATGGAATGGAGGCGAGATCATGTTGTAGATGTGGGACAAAAGGGCGAAGAAACACGACCAATTCTCTATCCGACCTTCTCGTATCGGGTATATGGCTCCTTCGACGGACCAGTGGTCGTCTTCGTACACTTCTGTGCTCTCCTCTTCTGGCTCAGGCTGGGCTTCTTGTGATACGACGGCTTCTCCATCTTGTTGCTCTTCAGCTGGCACCTCCTTCGTTATATCCTGCGGTACTTCCTGGACCGGTTCTTGTGGTTCTGGCTTTGGCGCATCTGGCAAGGTCTCTGACGGCTGCTGCTTGGGTTCTTCTTGTACTTCTGTTTCAGAAGCTTTGACTGTCTCTTCCGGCGCTGGAACTGCAGGCGCCTCCTGCATCTCGACATCGGCGGCTGGCTCTGCATGTCCATTCGTCTGTTCTGCCTTTACCTCGTCGCCATTGGTCGGTTGCGGCGGGTGCTTCTGCGAGGTGACGGTCTTGCTTCGGATTTTCAAAGGCTCCCATTCTCCAGGATTCAAACCAGGAAACATGCGCGTTGGAAAGCGAAATCTCGGCGGAGTGAAGGACTCCGGTAGTCCTAATTGCGCTGCAGTGATTTGCGACCCCGGTGCGATGATCTAAAAGTGAAGCAGTTAGCATGCGGCGCAAAGGACAACAGGCCACGACAGGTTCACTGGGACGTACGAGGACATGCTCATCTTTGAAGGGAGGCATCTCTGCAGTGACTCTTACGACTGTCACGCAAGCGTGCGCCTTTGTAGATTGGTCGACAAGGTGAGCGTTTTGCGAGTGGCCTCAAATCTAGTATACCCGCGCTCGTGTATATCTAGTCTACTATCCAACACGCGATAGATTTTGCCAAGATCCATTGTCACGTGATGATTCTGCATTCTCGTGTTAGATGCTTGACCAACCACAAGTTACATACGTCGTATCTCACTGTACGGGCTGGCTATTGCAATCCCTCAACGATGTCAGATTAATGGTCTGGTGTTTAGATTTACAGGGTCATCAAAATACAAATGAATTTTAAAATTCTGCTTTTGCATTTCGTCATTTAGATGAGGAACTCGACTATAGAGGAAACTAATGTGCCGGTTGTGCTGTGGCCAAGGCCTCATCTCTCATCGTGTTAATGTTACAATTTGGATTCATGCCCTGCCAAAGGGTTGAGCTCCGCGCCACCGCAGTGTAATCAACACCAGCCATGACCTTCAATTCTGCTAATCCATCACCCGTGGCCGACACTTGCCGTCGGATCTTCCGATGTTCCCTCTCCAACCGGATTATTCCCCATTTAATTGTCATCAGACTCGACCATGTCCACCGACGAGCGGCATCTTCGGCAAAACCTTCCTCGCTAACCACTTGCTGCAAAGCCCGGTCTGTCGCTGCCAGTAATAGGCGCGCCATGTGTGGGCTGCATGTGAGTAGTCGGCTCAGAAGCTTCATGCGAAAGACCGCCGGTCTGGTCGGTGTCGAAGGCATCGAAATCAAAGAATGAATTAGAGGGAAATTGGTCACAATTGAAGAAAAATCCTGATCCGTTGACGTCGTGGACAATTTCTGCGCCAAAATCTGGAAGATCTTGCATAGCGGCCAGAGCGTTGTCGTCGAGAAGGTTTGAAAGATCGTCAAGGTCTGAAGCACCTGCAGGAGGTAGCTGAGCCCAACTTGGGAGATCTGATCGGATGAGACTGCTGGCAGCTTGATAGCCCATGTTTCCGGCTGACACTGCAGGTCACACAATATCACGGCAGGATATTGTGTCAGGCCGGAAACATTAGGGAAGCTAGACAAGCATGTCATGGGATCAGATTGGGCTGCTTCGGAATGTTCACTGATAAGGTTGAGTTCTGGTGCAAGAGCTGGGGACTCATGCTTGAGGAGATTGGAGGAGTCTGATTGAACCAGGGTAGGTTGTGATGGCTCAAGATCAGCTGATTGGTAGGGCGAGGCGGCATAGAGAGAGGGAGCAGGGGTGCTCTTTGAGTCTTGAGGTGTTGAGGAGATGAAGTCGGTGTCCAAGTGAGGTTCGGCGTCAACTGCAACGGGGAAATCTGATTGTTTCCCGAAGCGAGACTCGTAGCGAGCGAGGAGTTCGCGTAGTGAGGCGTTCTCTTGCTCGATGCGAATCTGTCGAACCTCCAAGTCAGCAACGGCTGCCTTTTGGCGCTGTCTTGACTTGTCGGCGGCTCTTCTGTTGCGAAGAATTCGCTCGTTCTTCCGTTGCTCCTTCTCCTCGTCGGTCTTGGCCCTCTTGCGAGGGGGAGGATTTGTTTAATTTCAGGGACTGGTTGACCCCATGCCTTCCGCTTCTTTTTTGAAGTGTTGTCTGAGGGTGCAGGGCTGTTTCCTGACTCTGACTGTGGAGGAGGGCTGGGGTAAGGAAGCTTATTCGACATGGTCATAGGTGTTGAGTCACAGCTGCTAGCAGGAGAGGCGGCGTCCATGTCACCTGGGTGTCGAGAGATGATTTGGAGAGGGAAATGACTTGATAGGGGATTGACACAGATGTGTTATACCCCCAAGGCTGGTACTGGTAATTGATTTATGGTGTGGAAGGGTAGGTGGTGAAGTGACCACCTGTCCTCAAGGTGGACGCATGACTGTCTCGGAGGACAGTGAGTTTTAACAGTGGAGGTTTTATGATCAGACTCTGTGTTGCTACAGGACGAGATTGAAGGAGTGGTGGTGAAATGAAGGAGTTGGATTGAGGTAAGGGCAGTGTGAGGGCAGGCAACCGAATAAATAAAGGCCAGGTGTTCAGATCCAGGGGGAATTGAGGAAGCGAGGGATGAAGGGGGCTTGGCGTAGATTCCCCCCGATTCCATCTCGGACTGGCAGTGCTTAGTGCCTGTTTATCCTGTCTATCCTGTTTATCCACAACTCAAGTGTCTATCCACAACTGAACCACCCGAATCAACTGGGATCGACTGGCAGAAGTGAATCAGAAGTCAAAGGCAAGCCCCTGGCTGCACTGGCACGACTGGGTAGTGTTTAGGCTTCTGTCTCTATTTCGGTCCACCAGTCACCTTCTTCCGCCACCTGCATGAGCTAATCCGACGCCTATCTTTCCACTTGCCAGGCGTCCCCCTTGGCCCCTCAAGGCCCCTCCAGGCCCTGTGGCCCCTTGTGTGGGCTTTCCAAGTCCCAACAACGCTTTTTGGACTCCAGGCGGTCGTCATCCTCCCACGTATGTTTCCTTTGTTTCTTTGGTCCTCAGAGTCTAACTGGAGTCTAGCTGGAGTCTAAGCAGAGTCCTGCCCACTCATTTTGTCCACAAACACTCTCGGACGCATATTCTAACATACTTTTACCCTTTCAGCTCAGCCTCAGACCATGCCTGGTTCACTCGTCAGCCGCACTTTGACCCTCACCCTCGCCCTCACTCTCTCGTGCCTCCACGGCCTCCTACCCCTTGGTCAGTCGCACCATCTTTGCCTTCACTTGATACGTAGCACGATGTGGTTACATGTGTCAGTCGCCTTTCACTCGGTGGCACCGTCGGTTTTGAAGTGCTGAAGGCACCGCCAATCATGCAGGGGTATCCCCACACATTCAATATTGAGTCCCTTGATAGCTGCTCGACATCCTCGTGGAGCATGAATTCCATTTCTGCTGCATATCAGGCAGTCAATCTGGGCTAGCAAGTGGCTGACTGCATACAGTAGATACGCACGTCCATATCTGGGATTGCCTGAGCTCGTCCGTCTTATCGAGACGTCAGCAAAGACTTCATGGTGATATCGCCATCGCTATATTCCTGTCCAATTGGGTGTTGCTACCGTTGTTTATAATCATTGCCAATGGGGTATCTCGTTTATGCTTCTATCTTAGAAAGCGACTTTTCTGTCAGCACCAGCTTTGACATCTGCCAGTTTTTTTCATGTCCGTTAGTGCTGTTTTTCCATTTGTGCCACAAATGATAATCACATCTTTTTCCCTTGATGGATGTGCCTGCTTCTACCGACAGTCCCCATCTGGACCTCACGTAATTCAGCTGTGCTGAAGGTTGATGGGTGCATTCAATACACGCTTCCTCATCCAATCCGGATCCTGGTACAAGTTCTCCTGGTAGATTTCATCCACCACGTCGTTGACGAAATCTTCTACGATTTGTTCGTGGTATCGTTCACCGATTGGTCGGGCGTCCGCGTGCCGCGGTCCGTCTTGTCCGTATCCGTACCACCACGGGCCGTCGAATTTGCACTCAATTGCACCACCGGTATAGTGACTAATGGCCGGATAGTAGCCTAATAAGCCATCATCGACGTCTCCGTTGCCCGTGGCAGCTCTACTGCCTTTCTCGACATACGACGCTGGCGGAAGAAATGCCAATAGATGTTCCCATACCACGCCGTGATATTTGCCGTTAACCCATAACTCGATCTTACTTCCCGGAAGTGTTCGAAGGTGGGCCAGTTCGTGGTTTGGATGAGGATCTGTGAGAAGATCGTACTTCTTACCAGTCTCGGGGTTGATTGATTTATTTTTCGAGTTTAGCGTCGGTCGTGTCAGGTCATTATTGGGCGTATATTCTGGGCATTCGAAATAAGTCATGCCTCGGTGTAGAAAGGGATTTCGATCACGAATGATATCGTGGTCCGAAGGCGTTGTGATGCCGAACATCGGATTGAGAGCAGACCGAATGGCAGCGCGAGTATCAGATTTTCTTGATGAATCCTCTTTGGTCTTTGGTGTCTCCCCTTCCTTGGGCTTCGTGCTGCTCTTTACAGCTTTCTTGCCCCCTCCTGCTTTCTTTTTTATGACAGCCGGACCACACTTGAGGTGTGGATACTCAGCTGGGTTGAAAGTCCCTTCGACGACCTTCTTCTGCACCTCCAACGGCGGAAGGGTGATCATAAGCCCAACAACATCACCTGGCGAGAGATCGTCCGGATCCTTGCCGCCTTCGCCTTGCATGTGGTACATCAATGTGTTGAAACGTACACTGCCATATTCTTGAGCTCTCCCACTTCTCAGAATGACCGCATAGCTGTATGCATTGCCTCCGAGGTTCTCACTCCAATGATGTTCTCTCCGACAGAACCCTACTCGCAAGCCACCACGATTTGTCGCGGATCTGTCCGAATTCTGACTGTCTGCCAGTGCACGGTCTGGCTCTTCTCTCCCCGGAGGTGCCTGGCTGATGACTTTGGCTTCGAAGAAGAATTTCCCCTCTCGTGCGAAGACATTGGCCCTCGTAGTATAGCTGCCAAATTCCCCGCTCTTCCCAAGCATGTCCTTCGTGAATGTATTCTTGAGGCTTTCGACACCACATTGAGGATGATTCTCGTCGCTTAGGCGGGCGTATCGTGGAGGCGCTTCATCGGCGTGAAAGTAGAACGAATTAGGATCTCGCTTCGCTCGGATGTAGTATCTCTTTTCTCGACTCTCAATGCTGTAGAATTTAGCATACTTGATATGCAGACTTCAGGGATTTCTCATACTGCGTTCCCAGTGAGTAAAACTCGATCTTTTCGCCATTGGCTGCTATCTTGGTGTGGTCGTATATCTTAGGAACCTCCTTCTGTTCCTGAACGAATTTGGGATCATTGGGTGCGACATAAGTCGGGAGGGCGATTGAGCGCTCATCATCGTCAATCCTGTCAATCTTCGCAGATACTAATTCTTTGACCTTTTCACTGGGTTTTTTCTCTCGGTGCCCTCGGCCGGATGACTCATCCATGCTGGGCGGGCTATGTCCGACTTTGCTCGACGCACGACATGGGCAATGTTCATACTATGTGCCGTGAAATAAACCTAACAATTGAGACCTGTTGACGAAACTTGACGCGGTCGGGTGAATTCCGGCTATTTACGAGTCGCGGCGTAGTTGGTCGCATTTTAACACGTGACCAGGATACACTGGGAAGATAACCCTACTATACACTGCACAAATATCCTCAATTTCTATGCGATGGAAAATGGTAGTCTTGTACTGGACTAATCAGATGGGAGAAATAATAAAGATTTTTACCATGGACCTCACGTCTTAAGCCAGCTTCTAACATATGCAAAAGCGACAAGAAAAGCCCCAATAGGACTTGTGTCAACTCCCAATCCCACTAGGCTCAGCACCCAACCCTCTACAAGCCATCGTGCGACGACGCCGGCAAGTGCCAGACCAGTGGCAACCTTGTATCCACAATTGAGAAGTATCAACAGTGCCTCGATATTGTTGAGGAGAACAGCCCAGCCAACGTAGTTGGACGCCTGAAATATGAAACCAAACGGGTCACCTTCCTTGGCTTCTGTCGGCCATATGACGAGCAATATTGGGAAGAGTTTCGAACAACTCGATACCAGTAGGGCCGTGCTGATCGCGTTCGGACTAGCGTTGCCTGGTTGAACGGTTTCTAGATTCTTGTTGTCCTCTGGTGTCGCCGAGGAAGACTTGACCTGATGTGCCCAGAACCTAGGTGTTGCGACAAAGGCACGTACTAGTGTCCTGATGATACCATGCTGGGCGACTGTTGCTAATATGTTCATTGTGAGAAAGAAGACATACTGAGTCAAGATGGGCCACTGAGCTAATCGGGAATTATCGTGCTCGACCCCGTCTGGAGGGCTCATCCTCTCAATTCGAGCCCAAGTAATGTAGACATCGAACAGCATCAGTAGTGTGCCTAATCTCAAGATGCTAGGGTCGAATTTATTGTCGGAGCGACCAAGCCTGTTGAAAAGGAGATGCCGGTAGACCTGTTGATAGATCAGTACATCCAGACTGGAGAGCGACTCGTTTAAAACCTTACTTGTGGCTTGATCAAGACGAGATCGATGAACAAGACGACAAAGTCATGTTCCACGTATTTATCTGCAAACTGTTTGCAGTTGGGACATTGTGTGAGGCGGACTCCCTTGCCGAGTGATCGATCATCCGCCTTACTGTAAGTCGTGTATAGATTCTTGACAGGAGTACTACAATTGATGCATATCGGCATGCCTGCGCAATGTTCCCGACTTTCGACAGGCTCGTGGTCAGGAAGAATCGCTCGGTTTGGTGGAGAGATGTACCATGGGCACGTTGGCAGAGGTCTGGAGTGGTTGAAGGTCAGATTGTTGTCGACGAAGATATGATTCGCTCTACGACGTGGGCACCAGATATTGGGTGGAGCAGAGGACAAGAGTAGCATCGCTATTCCTCGTTGGTCTCGGAGATGTAGTGAGTTCTAGTGCATGACTCGATGCGATGTTGCTCGCATGTTACCTTGAAACTTGTACTGCAAACCTTGCGGCCAGCTTTCAGGCTTCAGCTTTGGCTGCCACGGCTGCGCCGCCTTTTGTCGCTCGTAGCGTCGTATGTGAAATCATCCCAAAAATGGTCCCGTTGACTATCTCGTGATAATTACCGGATAAGGAATAGCTTCGCAAAGACCCTTGATATCCGAATCACACTAGTCCCACTTTGGCTCAATCTGCGAATTTACCATACCCTTTCCCTCCTCCATCAATCATAGACTCGACGATATCCCCAATGTAATGCTAATACTGATTCAGCCTTGTCTGCTGGGGATTCCGCAAGGCGATCTTTCGTGAAAATGTTTGCATGCGGCTCATCCTGCGAAACTGTCTACGGAGTCGCAATATTTGCTTCCATATCTACCATCGAAATTATGGATGGGCCACTGCAGTATATGCTCGCTTTCCATCATTTATAACCTTGAGTGTTTTCTGACTTCCAGAGACCTTTCAATTGATCATAGACTCAAAACTTGGGAGCTCTATAGTCACCCAACATGCTGATCACGTATACAATTCGTTTCTTCCGAAAGAAATATCGACAACGGCAGACCGCCGACGGTGATCACACAAGCGAGAGCAAGGACAGCGCAACTACAACGACATCGACATCAACGCCGGTAGCGACCACTGCAAATCGATCAAAGACCGGACCTGTATGTCCGGATTGTGCACAAGAAAAGGCCACCGGGAGGAAATATCGATGGAAGATTCTCTTCTGTCTCTTGCCCGCCTTTATTGACTCTAGCCTCGACCTTACCGTCGTCGCAACCGCGTTGCCACGCATAGCTTCACACTTCAGTGAGTTCCGTCTAGTCATCACTCGTTTATCAGTCCTGACCTCTCTATAGACAGATTCAACCAGCTCAACTGGATCGTTACCGCCTTCACACTGACATCTACTGCTTTCATTCCAGTGTACGGCCAATTAGCCGACACTTTTGGACGATTTCCAACCATCGAGTTCTCTGTCATCGTCGTTGCTATCGGCGGCGTCCTATGCGCTTCGGCTCCTGCATGGTGGGTCTTACTCCTTGGCCGCGCTCTGCAAGGCGTTGGTTCCGCAGGAGTAACAAATCTCACTCTAATCATCCTTGCCGACCGCGTTTCGTTGAAGGAGCAAGCCGTCAACACCAGCATCTTTCAAATGATGGGCGGCGTGGGTTATAGTGAGTGTGTCCAAGCTATACGGTCAAATTCCACGCTCTAACTTCTGTCCTCAGGCATCGGCCCTGTCATTGGTGGGTACCTCACCAATAGCAACTGGCGTTATTGCTTCGCGCTCAGTTGTTGCATGTCGGCTGTGAGCTTGACCGCCTTGTTCTTCCTGCGCAAGGAGTTGTTGCCTGGACGCGTCAGTTTTGAGCACTGCTCTGGCCTCGAGAGTTATCTGAGTGTCTTGAAGTCCGGTCTATCAACACTTGACTTTGGAGGCATTCTTCTTTTCATCTTCGGTGTCGGACTCTTGATACTTGGCACTGCATGGGGTGGCTCCACCTACTCGTGGTCTTCTCCAGCGGTACTTGTCTCGTTGATACTGGGAGTTGTGACCCTAGCGACCTTCGTGTGGTGGGAAATTTCTTTGACACCAGGCCGTCTTCTAAGCAGACGGCTTCCCAACACTACTCCCATGATTCCAGCAAGAATATTGTCAGCGAAAGACGTGACACTAATCTGCGTTCTGTCAGCCGGCACAGGCGCCGCATTGTTCTCAGTCTTTTACTTCATCGGCATCTACTTCACCTTAGTGGAAGGTTATAAGGCATCGGAAGCAGGGACGCAGTTGCTCTACTATGTTCCGGGCCTAGGTGTTGGTGTGGTTGGCGCGACCTTGCTCTGCAATCGTTGGCCTCGTCAGACCTTCTGGCCGCTCTCAATTGGTACAATCGTTGAGACGATTGGGATCGCGGTCATTTGCTATGCCGTCAAATCTCGTAACGAGACACTCGTGAACGTCATGATGGTAATTGCAGGTATTGGTACAGGAGTTAGATTTATGCCCTCAAACTTGCATCTGGCAGGCATGTTTCGCGACCGACTAGCCTCTGTCTACAGCCTGTTGCGATTTTCGATGCCATTTGGAGGCACCCTCGCTCTTACGATCATGGGAGCCGTCTTTCAAAACAAGATGTCTGACTACTTTGGATCCGATAGTGCTATTGCTGGGTCGGTCAACTTGCATGACCAATCATCGTTGGATTCCATATCAAAACTTCCCATCGAGCAGCAGAACGCAGTCCGCGCTCAAGGAGCTGATGCGACTATGTGGGCATTCATCTCGATACTCCCTATCCTCATCCTCACGGTCATCACCAGTTCGGGCCTCGGGAATGTCTGGATTTCCAAGCGGGTGAGTAAGGCCGCACTGGACGCGGAACGTCCTGCTCAGCCAGAACGGGGGGATGGAAAATGCCCTCGCCACGCAGGCGAAGGCTTCCAGGAAGACGAAACGACCGCCAATGAGGTTGACGTTGTCGAAGAGAGCTACCTCCTTGCTCTTTTCAGGGGGATGTGCAGAAGCTGAAGAAGAAAGGCCCCCATGAACACAAGCGAGGAAACTCGTCGGAGTCTAAAATCACCATGTCCGAGCAACCTTTGCAGCGGCCGACTTCTTCCCCTGTCTTAGATGATGAAGCTCATCTACGAAGCAAAGACGCCAACTGAAAACTGCCAGATACTGTAAGAATATACACACAATGCCGCCAGAGCAGCTGTACGGCTGTAGAGTCAAAATGTTTGCCTGTTTATCAAAACAACCAATAGGTCTGAGCCGATTGTCGGATCAGTTCGGGCGTTGATTTCTGATACAATTAGAAGATTAGAAGTGAAGTCCGCCACTCACATCATGTTATATATTGATGTTCAAAGCACATACTTTGCAGCACCTAGCTACCCTACCCTCCGTCAATAAGATTCTTAGATCTAACTTCTAGGTGCGTCCGATACCAATAGCAAGGCGAGGACAAAGTCGCTGACTAAAAATCCAGGCACAGGGGACAGCGAATCATGGCCGAGACGAGCTACCCTAGTGCGGGAAAGCTCTCACTCCATCCTCGGTATCATCCGTGGGACGAGATAATGGAATGAATTAGAAATTCTTATCATACCTGTTAACGACAGTCCTTTTGAGTGCAATCACAACTTCCAGTGCCAGACAACAGATCTCATAGAAACGCCTCGCCTTCAAGGTGGTATTGCTACTCGATATGGAGCTCTCCAGATCTTTTCGGAGGCCAGATACAATCTGCCGGCTGGACAGCTTCTTCCTAGCACAACATAGGTACTAGCTACCTAGGTACGATATATTTTCGAGCCACCTCTCACAGCAAAAGAAGCACGGTACGGGGAACTTGATCAGAAAGGGCTACAACTCCGTGCTCCGGGCGGAGAACAACATCATCACATGGGTCCTCCCCGCAAGTTTTTGATCGTCCGGAACCGAGGCATGGAGGTACGAGGCTCCACCAAAGTTTAATTTTCTATCCCCAGCCAAACGTAATGCATCGACTCGACGAATAACACGTCATGAGCACGGACCTTGGGCGAGCACAATCGTTGCGATCGCACCTCTCTAGCCGTTAACGGAAGGACATCAAGTGCTGGATGCATCAATAGTCACGACCCTTCCGGGGTGGTGAGGCCGACTCGACCGGAAGCTTGACGCATACTGTCGACTTTTTTTACGTGGTGGGATAAAGTGCGAAAAGATGCCGTCTGCTCGAAAGCTCGAAGTTCTCTCGCGAGAAGGACTTCAGGTATCCTTCGAACAGCTTCTGTGCGTTGAAGAACGACCGAAATGGCTTCGCAGGTCTTCTGGTTTGCGGGGTTGACCCTGCTACTCTCCATTCACTCTGTGTTCGCACAGAGCTCTTTGCCTCAAGTAGATCTAGGTTACGAGATTCATCAAGCTCTCAGTTACAATGTAGGAAGCTCTATCTGCTGTTAGCGAGCTGCGCAAAATCTAACATGAACAGGCAACATCTCAACTCTACAGATTTGCCAATATCAGATACGCTCAGCCACCCATCGGCGACCTTCGATTTGCTGCTCCCGTTGCGCCAGTAGGCAGAAACCAAACACCGCAGAATGGAAGTGTGGACAGGATCTGTCCCCAAGCATCACCTGCTTGGGCCCTTATTGCCCGACAATTCACGGCTGCATACCTGGCTGGCAACGCCTCCTCCTTCAATTTCACGGCAGCGGAGGCCCAGCTTCAAGCGTACCTGGCGATAGCTTCGCCACCAACCCCAGACCCGAGAACGACAGAAGATTGCCTCTTCCTAGATGTGGTGGTTCCAAAGCCTGTCTTTGACAACGCAAACAATCTACGTCGAAAGCGCCAGAACGCCGGTGCTCCAGTCTTGATCTGGTATGCCTCTCGACGTGTGACTGAGAGAATTTGTGTTTCTTACTGACGGGAACAGGATTTATGGCGGTTCATACATTGGTGGAAGTAAAGGGGCCTATGGCGACGGTACCGGGCTGATCAACGCAAGCCGGGCTAATGGCGGAGATGGCATCATCTATGTGGCCATGAATTACCGTCTTGGAGCACTTGGTTTCCTCGCCGGACCTACTCTACAAAGTGAAGGCGGTGTGTCCAATGCCGGACTGTACGACCAGCGTCTTGCGATCGAATGGGTAGCAAAGAACATTCATCTGTTTGGTGGCGACCCAAATCAGATCACTATCATGGGCGAATCGGCTGGAGGTGAGCACCTGCTGAGCCGCATTGGCATAAGTCTCTCAAACAGGCCGAACTGACCATATTCCAGGTGGATCCGTCGAGCATCAAATCACGGCATACGGAGGGAAAGAAGGCGTTTCCTTTCAGAGAGCCATTGTCCAATCTCCAGGATTCCAGCCTATTGCTTCACAATACGCCCAAGAGAATGCAACACAGAGCTTCCTCTCACTCTTGAACGTGACCACCATCGCGGCAGCAAGAAATCTCTCCTCTCAAGCCGTCATCCAAGCAAACACCCTTCAAATCCTCCGGGCGCCATACTCGTCGGCCATATATGGTCCGGTATCGGACGGCGACTTCGTCCCGGCACTTCCGGGTCTCCTCCTTGCTCAAGGCGACTTCGCACAGAATGTTAGCGTCATGGTCGGGCACAACACACGCGAATCACCCTCCTTCTCGCCCCCTTACGTGCAAACCAACCAAGACCTGATCGACTTCCTGCGGAGCACCAACCCCGGCGCTCCCGCCCCTGTGCTAGACTACATCGTCAACGAGCTGTACCCAGCCGACTACAACGGTTCACAACCATACTCGAGCCCGCTGGAGCGAACCTTCCTCCTCATCCAGGAAGGCAGCTTCACATGCAACACGAACTTCTTGAACCGCGCCTTCAAGAACCAGACGTACGCGTACGAGTTCCAGGTCCCGCCGGCCCTTCACGGTCAAGACGTCGCGTACACGTTCTACCACGGCCAAGGTACGAATCTCTCGATCGGTCTCTTTGCGCCCGTCGCGCAGATCTTCCAGGCGTACCTGGTGAATTTCGCGCAGACGGGGAATCCCAATGGCCGCGGGCTTCCGAATTTCCCCATGCAGGGTAATAATGCGACTTTGTTGGGAATCAATGCCACGTACATCCGCACGCAGAGAGATGATACGGCTAACCCAAGGTGTGCGTGGTGGCAGAAGTCGCTTTTGACGTGAATAGACACAAAGACAGACGTCGGAAGGAAGGATGGATGGACTTGTCGCAGCATGGAAATGAATGAATGAGAATTTAGCATAGCCTCACAGGCTTACCCACTAGTGGTAGCACCACATAATCCTAATCAGGTACATGGTGGCAGCGCCCGTCGAGGGTTAGCTGAACCTCTGAATGAAGATACGATCCTTTTACTGAAAATATATCTGGACGCTAAATGGATGTTCGTCGCTTGACATCAAATGAAATACTCCCTACTAAAACAATAACCGAATCTTCCGACAGCACTCCGTCATGAGATGTAGAACTAGATCCGTTAAGGTCGTAAGATACTGCACAAAAATCAGCATTCTCTCGTCGTGTGGTGACTATCGAAAAGCCTGCCCCCCCAAAACCCGGGGTCGTTAGACTTAAGCAAGATAGATGGAATGAAATTCTCGATCCATACCCTGCAACGCCTCTGGAATCTCGCGTTTCGGATTCTCGCCGATCATATCCAGGATCTCCCCGTCCATGAGACCATGGATGTAGCACTCTCCTATAAATCTATACAACACGTCGCCTTTCCGCGTTGTGCGAGTGTAGATTCTACCGCCGGTCGGATCAAGAACTGTATCCTCCGCGTCTGCCGTGGCTTCAAATTTCTCCAGGATATAGAGAATAGAACCTCCACGAAGAACCCATACTTCTTTGGCGTTCGATGAAATGTGACGCCATCGCCAGTTATAATAACGCGCTATCTGATAGGTGGCAATAACCAAGAGAGCGGAAGAACTCTCAGACGACTCAGTGAGAAAGGATGCAATCTCAGTTTGATGTCGCCGTCCGGCCCGCATTTCATAGTCGGATACGCCGCCTGCTAGCTTTGAGATCCGGTGAAAGCTCCATATGCCTTCGACAGTCTGTCGTGCTGTCATGTCCATATGGTAGCTGACCAACAAGACGTCATACATAGAGACTTTATTCAAGCTGCAGAGGCCTCTTTTTTTCATTGTCGGAGTATCCACCTGTGTGAAAAGATTCAGTGATGCGAGCCGTATACCCGAGAGCTTGAGCAATGTTGGAACACTATTCTCAGCCAAATTGAATGTGAGAAACGGAACGCTATCTCCACCGGGCCTGTACAACGCAGCAGAGCTGCAGTCCCGAGGAATTTTGCGCTTAATGAGGGGCTTAAGATGCGCTAAACACGTCCAATCTGGCGCCCATGACGGTAATTGGAAAGGGTTCCCGAAATTTGGAGCGCAGAGCCCAAGAAAGTCGAGGTTCTTGTGCGTGAGAATGAACCAAAGTACCAGATTAACGTAAACTTCTTTGCACGAAAGCCTGTAGTTTGGCTGAACAAGCATTGCATACTCTCCCAGGTTGGCAGCATAACTGGTCATGCAAAATATCATGTCCCTAGGATCCGTGGCGTTCTTCTCTTTCAGGTCCAACGCGAGAATCCACAGACAGCGGTGAGAGCAACTGCTCGTAGGAAGTTGGTAACGTGATTGCAGAAACTGACTCACGGACACGACAGGCCATCCTATGTTATAAGCAAACGCCCAATGCTCACCCTTGTCAGTGTGCTCAGTATGTGGTCGCGGAGGCAATAGCTGCTTGTAGATACGGACAATAAGCGGCAAGACGACACTACTTACTGCAGCTTTGCCACAGTAAATAGTAGTGGCTTCCGGCCGGGCACTCGCCTCATGTATGACCCAAGCGCGGAAGAACCAGCGTCGTTCGAAGAGGTCCCTCAATTGCATCCAACTTAACATATTATTATGAGGGAGTCGGTCGCCAACCAGCTCATAGACGTCCTTGGCCGTCCCTCCTGAGAAAGGCCCAACTCCTCGTGACCTTGCCCCATCAAGAACTTCGTTGAGCGTCGCCATGTTCAAGTCACTATTGTCGTCCGATTCGCCGAGCCAGATAAATACATGCTCAGCTCTCTCATAGATCTCTCTCATCAGCGCAATCTGTACCGACTTTTCGTCACTTCCTTCCATCTGATCCACAGATAATTGGTCAACCCAGAGAAAGTCGACTTGTTTCTGGGGTTGAACAGTCTTGAGGAATGACACGAGGCTGGGAGTCACTTGGACGATATGCTGGCGACTATTCTCTGATAGGATCTTTAGTGGAACTTTTTCAGGATTGTCCCCCACGTATAAGAGAGTGCTGCATAGCGAGGCCGAACAGTCCGTTCCAGATATGTGCCATAATCATTGCGCACCTGCCTGTCGTCGGTATCGTCCAGATCAATCGTCATTATCTCGAGGAAGGGTAGACCATCCTCGTCCAGGCCAGACATACGTACAACACGAGTGTGTCTTGGTGGTAGTGGTTTCCATGGAGTGTTTGTAGCGGCGTGTCGTGCCTTCCATGATGTCTTCTTCGCAGAGAATTTCACTCGAAGACTGCTCATTGCATCTAGTATCGATCCCGAATACCTTTTCTCCCTCACTAGACTTTCGCATATTCATAGTATAAATAAATGAAGTACTACTGCCTGAGATAGAAATCAATGTGGTCAATACTAAGGCTTTGACAAAGACCTCTTGGCTCTTCGTCACTAGTAAGCGAATGAAGCACCATTGGTTGTCGGCCGACATAGACTAGGCAGGTATCACTGGTTTTCAGGCACCCATCTCATATTGTGGTTAAGAGGATCTAGAGACTATTAAGTATAATAACATCAAACCTGTCTCTCTGCATAAATGAGCAGTATGCTGCTATAGTTGAAGAGTCTGTCCCGCTAGCGTATACTTAGTATTGTCCGCATCAGTGCAGCCGAAACTCTTAATTTCATATGAATATTCTCATTCATGTTTTCACTTACGCAAAGAATTTTCCCTCTAGGCGTTCCAGCTTGAGTATCGCTATTATGTACGAAGATGGGCTCAGTATCACCCAAGGTATACACTAACAATAGTGTACACTTCGTGTTTACCTATCTTCCTATCAGGACTTACATCCGACATAGCCTACCCGAAGGAATACTAGTATAATATGATCTTGCTCATAGCACAAGAGAACCTTACGTTCTCTATGCTTTGAGTTCTCGTTAGCTGAATAGCTACTACCGTCTTCTGCCTCTTCCTGCAAACGATCTTGACACTTCCCATCCTTCCTATAAGTATCTTAGTTACATTAGCTAGTATTTCTCTTAATCATCTACCGCTAAACTAGGTCTTATCGGAACCTCTCATTACTTATATATCTCGCAAGATCTAGATAGCTTAATAGTTCATGAAGTCAAGGCTAGTAAGGTTATAAAGTACCGCGAGTTATACTCTTATAACTAGTACAGTAGTGAGTAGTAGGTACTAGCAGTACACTTAATTACTTTATATAATTTACGTTACAGTAGTAGAGCATTATTAGTACTGTTAATATATTAGAGACTACCCGTGTGCGTTAAGACGACACGGAAATCGCTTAAAGCGGCTTAGCATACTTTTCCAGTCTACGCATGTGAAGGTTGTGGCGTTCAATTACTAGTAATAAAAACAGTATCTTACAAATGCGGATCTGTTATTACTATCGTAAGTTGAGTTCTTATACTAGTAAGATGTAAGAATCCATTGTGAGGGTTTCCCGTTAATTCTCATGGATAGATAGTCTCGTGAATGGCTAGTAAGTGCTTGGAGCGTGTCACCCTTCTTGAGTACCTAAAGTAACACATTCGTTAATGGTCGAACGTTGTGGCTGTTGTTGGATTGTGTCAGGTCAACGGAGACTGTATGAAGAGGCCTACTTAGTATTTATTGACTCCTGCTGAATCAGGTTGTGGCTCGACATGGCTGGAAACCGTCGATTATCTAAAGTTGAGCAAGTGCCTCATTAAATCCTTGACGAGATCACAGCGTTGGCGACTACGCTCCATTGACCTTTTCAAAATCCAAGGGAAGTGGGACTTTTTTATCAGCTCACTTCTTCAATAACGTTTTGGTGGCGGAAGGTACATGTGATAACTTTGCAGTCTACTATTGAATTTGATAGTGAGATCTCGAAAATTCCGGGTTCTTTACATGGCTTGAGAACGTTATATTTTTGGCTGTTTCCTAGTCTACAAGTGCTTTTCCGTCAGCCCATGTAGGCTTTACCGTCCGGCAAACACCCTCGTAGTCCAAGAAGATGTGTCGTTTTTGTTCACTCAAAAGATCAGGAGTTGTCCAGAACATCGTCCAGTTGGTGTCGGGAATCTTGAAAGTGCCTCTCGACCGTTCGAAATACCATTTGTTGACCGGATTGTCCTTACGGCTCCGCCAACAGACGCCGTTTGGAAAACATGTTCTGACCATGGCATTGAATACAATGTCAGCGACACCGCCTGCTCCTTGGCTTTTCTTGAGGACGGCGAATTTGTCCAGATAAGGAACGAGTCTTGAGTGGTCGTCGTCTGAAGCTCCTGGTGGTGTTTCCCACGTAAGGATAGCCCCGCCTTCGTAGTCACCAGCTATGATCACCCCAGCGATCCGATCGTTGACTCGTTTCAGGTATGCTTCTACGTCAAGCTGCCTGTTGAAGGAATCATCGATCAGGTACGTCAACCGAGCAAGATCGATACGTGAATCGGTAAGTTTGAGACGAGGCGTGCTGGCTGCTGTCCATACCTGTGCGTCTGGATTTGGAAGAAGGATTAATGGCATCCCCTTCTTGACAAAGGTCGAGGTTGTGGCGGAGGAGGAAGGACTGCCTGCTGCCAGTCTTCCAGTGGGCAGTGAAGATGAATATGCAGGTTTATCCGTGAGTAGATTGTGGATCAACGGGTTTTTCTGTCGTCTCGTGCCAACAGTAGACAGGATCTCCTCGCTTGCGTCTTTACTGATGTTGGCTGCTGCCTCAGGAGTGGTCAATAGACCTGATGACGAATGAGGTAGAATCTGTAAAGCATCACGAAACATTCTCAGATTACTCGCATGGCGATCCGAAACTTTCTCGTCTGTTGAGCTTCTCAATTCCTCCTGCAGAGCCGAGTATTCCTGAGCGAGATTGACGAAGACATGTTTTCGGTCCGCTGACTTTGTGCTTGGGATACAACCTGTCTCATCAACGACGATGATCCGATCAAGAGAGATCGGCTTCCAAGCAGTCTGTGCATTCTGGTCCTGGGGTTTTGCAAGGTCTGGCCGTGGTTGGATGTAGAGGCCAGAGAGTTCCCTGGTCAAGGCGAGAAGTGCTTGGTCTGCAGTGATCTGCACAGCATTATGGTTCTCCTCCGAATAAGCAAGTGGGACGACAACAGGGATCTGTCCTCGTCTCAAAGGCCGTGTCAAGAGCCTGCGCATGAAAACTCGTGGCCTTCCGTCCGATGCCAGGCTCAAGGCATTATCTATACGCCTGGCGCCAGATTGACTCTGGTTTTCGATTGCAGAAATCAACCTATCCGCGGCGGCGGTCAGGAGCTCTCTCTGCGGAGATTCGGGTGTAGCGCTTCCTGCTGACTCCTCGACAACGACACATGGTGCCATGCTCAAACGAGATAGCGATACCAGAGTCCTTGCAATGCCATTGAGAATCGAATTTGACATGGTACTGATGTTGCTGATCTTGACCAATGCAACGTGCAAAGTCTCCTGCTCCTCCATAGAATGTTCCATGGTGTCTTCATAGTGTGTGAATATTGGACTTGCCTCAACAGCTCTTGCTCTTCCGAACAGGCCACCAAGATTGACCTGAGTCTGACCTTGACTTGTGGATGTAACTTTGGGTGTCGGTGGTGACGGTGTAGCCTTGACCGGATTCTTCAGCCGTGAAATATACGCCTTTGCATCTCTCTTAGTGGCAGCCGAACTCAGGAGACTTGTGAAGAAGTCTCTGTTTGCCAATCTCTGCCTCTCCCTCTCGGCAAGCCAGCCGGATCGGCGAGGGTTTTCGCTCGGCACATGGTGTGCGTGTTCCTCATCTGTCTTTTGTGCTGCCTGAGCAGAGTAGTTTTTACGACCACGAGATGACGAGTGGTTTCTGAGAAAGGTTCGCAGAGCATCGGCAGCGGTGTTGTGTGAGAGGGATTGTGAGTAAAGTGAAGGCGTCCTCACCGCCGCAGACGAGATGGTCAGAACTGGTTGACTCATTTCTCCCTGTCTTCATTGCTTGAGGGAAAGAAAAAAACAGTTCGGTACGTGAGACCCAAGATGCAGCTGGCAGGACATTTCCCAGGTCTTTCACAGGAGGTTATTCACAAAGAAAAACGTGGTGAGATTGAGACCAATGCATGTTGAAATTCGAGCAAGGATGGGAAGAGAAAAAAGTGACGTTCGAGCAGTTCCGAATTGTGCCAAACGAGTCATAATCCTTCTATCCAATGCCCGAGGAGAATTGATACACCGCCTACCGAGAACCGTGTTGGGCTGTCATTTCTCGGGGCGTACCGGCATGGATTAGCCCCGCATATTCTTCCTTATCGGCACCCGCAGTCTTACCTAAGGCCTGAAAAGCTTACCCTCAAGGGCTAAGGAGGCTCTCCTCGGCGGCCCCTCAGTCCTTAAAACGGCCCCCACACGCCTCTGGGCCTCGCGTGGCCTCGGTCCAGTTGTGGCGATTTCAATATACTCAATATTCTCCCGAGTCCCGGCCCCTAGCCATCGATCAGTGGCAGGAGACTCTGTAGAGGCATCAATATGATATCTGTCATACATTCCCTGATGTAGACAAAGCAACTCCAAGGATTGTCCCACGTGTCTACCACGTGACCAGGCAGATTCAGACACGCCCAACCACGTTTTCCCTTCAACGCTTCCTGGAGACACAGACTCGTCTTGCCAAAGCGTGCTGGGACTGATCCGTCCATCTGGTACTCTTGAACGAGTAGCTCAAGCAGTAGAGCTTTCTCTTCGTCGTTGGGCTGGTATCTTTGACCTCCCGCCATTTGGGCCTTCTGAGGTGCATTACTAGGCGCGTCAACGCCTGGTGCAAGAACCGCCGTCACAAGATTGGGATATGTGTCTGAAAGATGATCGAGTGCTCGCTGGACTCGTAGATCTTGGTCTGGGGTGCTGAACGTCACAGAATCGGCCCCAAAGACATCTCCGCCAGTATCAACGACGATGACGGTGTCTGCAGCCTTATGTTGTGTCAGGACAGCATGGAATTGCTGTTCAAGCTCGCTCCTATCCTCGGGCCGTATGTCGTTCCCTTCCTCACCTTGATCCAACACAATGTAGATCTCTTCATGGTGGTTGATCGGTACCGTCTCAAGGTCTCGACCCTCACTGAAGGTGTCCCTCGTCACTCGATAGGTCCCAGGGACCGGTTGGTCATTGAGGACAGCAGGTCCCCATGCTCATGTATTTCGCGCTTCACGCCCATCTTACTGCCCTTTGCCCTTGAGAACCTGTTCGCCAAGTCCTCGTCGAGATCAATAGGTTCATTTCCTTTCCACTTCTTCGCAACAAATGGCCGAGGAGACTCGCGCTGACAACATCAGATCCCCCTCCACCGCCAATGCCCGCGTAAGACTGGCCAGCTGATGTTTCGCCTGGGAGCAGTCCTCCGAGAGATTCGAGCTTTGGGATATGATCGAAGCTCATCGGGATGACGGGAGTCCACTCGGCCTTGAGGATGTTAGATCCCTCGTCCTCGAGTCGTAGCCTAACCTCGCTGTTGCGATAGTCATGACCCAATCCAATCTGTTGTGATAACTCATGTACGTCCAGTATAGGATTCTTGAGCAAGTTTTCATTGTGAGGTTTGCCGCGTAAGGCTAAGGCACGACTCTTGCATAGCACAATATGACCCGCATCATAGACACGGGCTAGTGTGAATAACGCCTCGCCTAGGTCTGCGGTACGAAGGGCTTCAAGGAATTGCTCCTCACCTTCGATCTTGCATGTCGGTTTGTCGGTATATGGCCCGGCATCGCTCAGGCTTCTTGACAACTGGCGTTGCAAAACAACTTGCACATTTGACGGCAGGTTGGGCAATGCGGCTTCAACTTGATGCGAAGACGTCTGTAGGCCCACTGCAAGAATTTCTGCAAAAGAAGATGCTTTGGAACCTGTCATCTTCGCTGGGAACAGGCTTCAGGCCAGATGAAGTCTTGGTCAGCAGATCCTCAATGAAATCGCGCGGAAGAGGTAGCAGACAATCGCGAGACACAGGTGGGCAGGTCGTCCAAAAAATGATACGACACTATTCTACCTTCATCGTCCGTATGCCAATCCACGAATTCCTACGAGTTTCGACAACAAAAGTCTGTCTGGGGCGTGTATGAAGTGACGTTAATTTGCACAGCCTTGCTTGTCTGCGAATGCTATCGTTTAAGGGGATGTTATGCTTCGCCGTACTTATCAAAGTAGACTCTCTGCCTGAAGCAAGGCTGCCACATCGATGTACTTCTCTTTCACAATTTGCAATGCGTGTGTCATGTTCGAACTCTGCCAGTGCATATTCTCATTTCTGCCAGAGATTTCGCAGAAGGCTATACGAATGACGTCTGACATCGTGGTAGACCTCAACCCATCCCTGGCCCATTATCTTTCGCTTGCCCACTGTAGAACGCTTCGTACTGCCTATCCATATCCTTCTTCACAACATTGATATTCACTTTCCCCACCTCCATCACCTTATACAGCTCACTAGGATGGATCTTCCCATCCCCACCAAACAGACTAAGATCAACATGATGCCGAGACGAATGTCTCAACGCAAACACCGCACTGTTCCTCCCTTCGGGTTTCCAACAACTCGATGGATACCAGTATTCATTGTCCTGTTCGAGAGCATGCCCAGTGTCTCACTCACGAGTATTGTTGCGGTGTTAGTGGTCGCGGGAGCATCGACCCAAGCCGCTTCTCCGTCCATTGCTTTCCTCCGATCGAGTACTTGGAGACCGTGGCCGTCACCAACGCACAGTGTTAGGAGGCCGAGGTCAGTGTGTGCAGCCGCGTGTCCTGTAGAGGGATGGTAGTGGAACACGCGCAGCAGGGTGTGAGTCATGTCGCTGTCTGAAGCTGGCATGGTCAAGGTCCCGTCGAGAATGTCGTTCCACACCGACAGGTCGAGATCGCTCGCCCGAGAAATGTCGCACAAGATCCTGTGCAGCAGTGTGGCAGCCTCGCGCCAGACGGTAGCAGTGCTCTGCTCAAACTCCAGTTCGTTTGCTGAAGGTGTTGCGGATGTTTGATGGACATAACGCCGGAAGGTTACATATTCCTTCTCGCCCTCCACTTCGTAGTACCCATACTCGGTACCGCGACTTCTCGGGTATGATTTGCGCTTGTGGTCCGTGGATTGGCCGAAGAACGAAGTCGAATGGCGGAAGAGTTCTTGAAGATTTCTATTCAGCTCATCTGGCAAGGGTATTGTCAGCCATCCTTGGGCTGCAAGTTCTACGAGTTCGTCCTCTGACAATAGTGGTGGTGGGTCAGATGGCGGTAGAGCAGTATCGTTCTCGCCGATCATTGACAGTTATTGCGAAGTCGTAGTATGATTTTGTTGGTTTATAATCGAACAGGGAAGAGTGTCGTTAAAATGGCCATGGGCAATGCTTTTTCTGGCGCAGATCTGTGATGTTATCACACGCTTGGACTTGGGCCTGGGAATTGCCTTCGAGCCAGGTGGGGAAAGCATTGCGTATGCCGTGGGGCTTAGGAGCGAAAGAGGCTCCGTCACAACGGGACTACAAAAGTACTGGGAACATTTGCAATTGTATCCATAGGACTCTCGCGAAGTGGTCCATGAATGCGCCACCCAGCACTTTACCAAGTGGCACTAATTATTCTCTTGGAGCCATGGCCATATGTACGCCATTCTCTGACTGCCTGGAGATCGTTATATGAGAATAAATCCTTCGACGGCACGATCCCCTGAATATCCCCGTGGCATCGCCTCACCGTCCATAAATCCATGACAGTAACACTCTCCGATCAACTGATAATGCCCTATATCGTCAAGCTGGCGCAGGACGACAGGGACATTGCACCCTATCAGGACATAGACTTCGTCATCCATCCTCGCTCCAGCAGGACAAGCACCAATTATAATGCCGTCCTCTAGAGAGAAACCTTTTCGTGATCTCAGGCCTGCTTCCAGGGCGTGGTACAACGTTTTCATGGCCGCTAATCCTCCCTCATCGCCAATACACGCACGACTCATGATGCTGAGGATCTCTTGAAAGTCACACCTGGCATCGACAGATTTACGACCGGTGGCCAGGGTACTGACATATTGTTGGAACAATTCAGTTGAATGGCCTTCCTGTTGGATCAACCCGACGGAAGACCGCAGAAGTTCCATGGTTTCGGAGTCGGGAATCTGCTTGCAACTATCCCTCGAACGGACCAAGAGTTTTTCGAGCAGACAGACCAATTGAGATAGAGCATCAAACAGGTCAAGCTCCGTTGCACGGACATCTCGGCCACGTAACAAAGCCCTTTGCCAGACCGACTGCATATCTTTCAAGTTAGAATCCGGCGTGGCTTCCTCCGACAGTGTGCGAATTCTCCCAAGGCAGATACCCTCGACTCTCAGTTCTCGCCAGTTCGCAGGACGCATGTATGGATTTTCAAGCTTCTGGGGTAAGCGAGAAAGTGATGCATCATATATCACGGTACGACCGCTCGCATCCGTCAATGGCGCAAGGAGTTTGGAAGTACCAAAGGCTTGGAAGTCAGGACACCACGACGGTAATTCAAACATTGATCCACCAGGTTTGTGCGTGCAAATGACATCTAGGGACTGATCAGATGCAATGATGAATTTGGTCGCATTCGCGTAGACTTCTGCCACGGGTGAATCATAATCTGGTTGGACCAGGATGGTTCGTCTTTCGCACATTAGTCCTAGTATCGCGTATATCTTGTCCTTTGGATCGAAGCATTTTCTGTTCCGGCATTCATAAAGCAAGGTCCGAAGTGGCAATCGTGCTCCTGCATGCCACTCGGCATTGATCCACTGTAATTGATTCATTTCGTCAGTATATGGCATGTCGATGGACAAAGTGTTTTTGAGGTGTTGAACAACTTTAAGGAAGTCTTTCATTTCGACCTGCGTGGTTTCCCCAATGATTGCTACAGTCCGGCCAACGCATGGCTCCTGCATTGTCCACATTCTGTCAAAGTAATTGGATCCTGCTATCAGGGATTTCTCGATTATATTCACTATATCTCTGAGTTCATCAGGCTGTAGTGATTCTAGCAGATTGTTGTTTGGTTGCCATGCAGACCATTTTCCTGCATCGACGGGCGTAGGAGGCTGAAATTTGGCATTTCGGTACTCACCAACTCTCAAACTCGGATAGGCTGAGGCTTCGTTGCCGTTTGCCCTTGAAGCTGCTTCGCTGTGTTCAGCCGATATTGATGAAGTTTTCTGCTTCGACTTCTGCACTCCTAACTGATAGGTCGTCTTAACTTGGTTCCAGAAGCCCGATTTATCAGCGGGCTGAAACGGAAGATGCTGTGTCTTGCTCGATTTGCGGCTCATGGCATCTACCCTTTCGTAGTGCTGCCGCCGGTCAGAGATCTCAGCTCGTCTCTCTCGCCGCTGCTGAATGTTTTTGAAGAATCTGCCCTCTTGATGATATTGGTGCTGATATCGAAGCTCGCTCTCAACGAAAGGCTTGCTAGAACTTGATGCACCCGAGGATACATCATCAAGTACATTTCCGACCCAAGCCAATCGCATCGCTGAATTCATGATCGTGGCGTAGCCTGTGCGAAGGACGCCTTCGCGCACAGTATCAAATCGCCCTCTTGTTGTATTCTGAACTGAATTCAACGAATATTGCTCGATGAACGCATCCGAGACTTTGAGAAATGTGGTACCGTGGACAAGAGACGTTACGAAGCGCAACGCTTTCTCGGTCTCCGGAGTAGGACTTCCTAACCACACGCTGACCAGCATGGACAGATTGTATATCCTGTCTAACAAGAGGATTTGTTGCGACTTCTCCCTGTTATCCGTCTGACTGATAGAAATGCAATCGATCCACAAATGTATCGGCATACTGAGGCTGTATCGAATTATTCGTATTGCAGAATAAACCTTCCTGGTGACGGGAAAAGGTTTCTCATCGATCAATATTTGATGGGATTTTATCAATTCGTCGCCAAACCCGCACACATACGAGATAGCAAAATAAGGAGGCAGAGCTACGTGTGCTTGAAGCATCTCACGCTTTGGGCCGTCTGCATCGGGGAGGTTATATGTCGAGATACTTGTCTTCAAGAGTGCATCCTTGTCTCGACTTGGAAATACCTTCAGAAGTCGAATCTGCCGGCTTGCATCCTGCAAGCTTCGATGTTGATACTCATATGCTGCCATGATGTATCAGCACGCAGCGACCTGATGTTGCGAGGATAGCTTTCTTTCGAATGTGACCTTGCATTTCTCGAATCGGTTCTATGCGGGCAGAAATCCGAGCAATACTAGTTCGCATAGCAATGGTGTGATCGGTAGATAAAGTCTTTTTGCATAAATGGCGATTGAGCAAGAACTGCCTTGAGAATCTCCATGTCGGAGGATTCGCGTCCCGAGGGAGAGAAAGGAAGTTACTGCACACTTGGCTTGACGTCGTCGGAAAGTGTGCAAGCTTGAGGCGTCGGTGTTGCCTTTTAGTTAGTCGAGAGTAAAGAAAATGAACATGAAGGCTGAGACCTTAACTTCTAAGTAAACCATAGGGATAATCACGGCACAGCCGAGCGAATACTCGGCTAGGTCCCATGATAGGCACAATTGCCTGGGGTTGGGAGACCGCCTCTATTGGTTGTTTCACCCAACTGAGGCGCACACCATTAATCGCTAGTTTGAGCTTGAAGTCGCCATTATCCTTTCGAGTTTGATCTCGCGTTCCAACCATGACTTGAGGTACCGAGTTATGGAATATCATAAGAAACGAGCATCAAAATCGGTAGGCAGCTTCTCAATTGTTCATTCTTTATTATTTTTAGTCTCATGCTTAGTGTTATATGGTCCATGAAGGACAAGTGTCTCAAAGCATTGCTAATGTGTTGGCTGTTGCTTTACGGAAATTCTCGTCAGTTCAAAAATAGTGAGTATGGCCACCTCTGGCTTTCACGGTGCTGCATGCCGAGAGGAATTTTCTCGCGTTCATTCTCCAGCCTCGCAATGTCAATCCACGGCACCTTACAATACGTGCTTGAACAAAGGAGATCTGTCTCCCATGTCGAACAATTCTTCCTCGGTGTACCTGACCTTTGCTTCCTCAACGAGCTTCGCCTTTCGCGCATTCGCCGACTTGTAACTCCACTCAAGGAACAATGCAACAATGAATCCAGTTGCACCGAAAGCCAAACTGAGACCGAAGCCTGTGTGGTATTTTGGCTTTTCGGACTCGAGGTACATGAAAGAGCCCACGATACCGCCGACATTGCCAACGCAGTTCATCAGTGCGATACCAATTGCACGTCGCGACGCTGGGGCGATGTTGTTCGCATTCCAGCTCGCCGCAGCAGCCTGGATAGGATAGATACCAACCACAGCCAGGACAACAGAAAAGTAGGCTACTCCTCTCTTGGCTTGAAGAGCACCATTCAGCGAAATGATAATCGAGTAGGCGACTGTGACGATCAACATGGGGATGACTACGAAAGGCATTCGCCAGTAGTATCTGTCAGAGAGTCGTGCAAAGAGGACGGCCGATATCGCAGCTGCAACGTATGGAGGAGCCGATGTCAATTGAGCTACCGTAGAGCTGAACCCCATGGCCTTTGTGATGGTCGGTAGAGTGAATTTGATTCCTGCGCAAGGATTGTCAGTCTCAGAGCTTACCACAGATAATCAACAAAGGGACATACCATAAGAGAGCGCAGACTGGCAGACGAGGAAGTAAGCCTGCACGTAAACTCTCCAGTTCGTCAACACCTTTGTCAAGTCTCTCATCTTGGAACCAGACTCTTCTTGGAATGCACCACCTTGCTTGATAAACATTGAGAGCTCCAAGTAGCGGATTTCTTGGGGTTCCAGCCACCGTGTGGAAAGAGCCGGAGTGTCAATGAGCAGGAAGAAGCAAGCGACACCGAGGACGACTGTTGCAATACCCTCCAGGAGGAAGATCCACCGCCATCCCTCCAAGCCAGCAACACCATCCATCTGGGCAATCCCTGCAGCCAGGAGACCAGAGAAAGCACCAGACAGCGCGCTGGCGCAGTAAAAGTACGAGATTCGTGTCGCTAGATCTTTTGGCATATACCAATAGGAGCACAGATAAATGGCACCTGGGAAAAATCCAGCTCTGTCATTCTTGTCAGTACGATGATCCGACAAGTAATCAGCCAAACTCACTCGAAAATTCCGAGCAGTACACGAGTGGTCATCAAACCAGCGAAGTTCTGGACCAATCCCGTGCAAGTCATCACGATTCCCCAGCAGACGACGAGGATACCCAGATATGATGATGGGCGCTTGAATTTCTTCAGTACAATATTGCTGGGAATTTCGAACAGAATGTATGGAATGAAAACTATTGCGATAGGTGTCAGCAGGGTGCAGAATGGAGCGGCCTGTTATCAATGCTGGTCGGTAAAGCTGGCTTAACTCACAGATCGACAAGACAATGTTGTATTGTACGTTTGTCATGCCCAAGTCTGGCACCATACCCTCAATTTTGGCATTGCCGATATTTGCTCGATCAATGTGACAAATCAGGTATCTGCTCCTCGTTAGCAGGGATCAACCGGATCATCGACAGACGCGGTGGAGCTGAAGGCAAGACAGAGGCATAGCGTAAACATCAATCAAAGGGGGGCCACTTACAGAAGAGCAAGCATGGGGATAAGCCGAACATCAATCTTGCGAAATGTCTTCTTTCGATCTTGAGCTGGGTAGTTGGTATAGAAATCGACATCTTCGTCGTTCAGACCACAGACACGAAACGTATCAATTTCAATCACACGGGCTCTGCTTTCCAGGTGCGAAGCCTCCTCATCCTTGATATCGATGATATCCTTCTCAGTTGACTTTCTGAGGGCCATGGCGTCGAAGATCTGAGTTCCTGGTTGTCCTGGTGCCGGAAGGTGTAGGGAAGATGTCTTTGCGTTGTGGCAACCATTCTAATGGCCACGAGTGGGATCCACGCTATATATCCAAAGTTTCCAACGTTATCCCGGAAGTGTTCCTCCCCGCAAAATTGTTAGCAGACCGTGGGGATCGGGGTGGATCAGAACACGGAAAAGCGGATCCCACCACCTCAGATGACATTCCGTAGGGTGGCGGGCACTGGTCAGCTGGCTGGTGCTTTTCCGTCAACTACATCCGTCGGATCGATAGCTCATCACAACGCTGACGGAGGTCTATCCCGAAACTTCGACCCCAAAAACATTTATGCGATCAAATCCAAGTTGGAGATGGCTCGGTCGATACACTTTACCATCACATTATCATTCAGCGCCTTTCCACTTGCAGCATCCATGGCCGAGCATCACATAACTTGAATTGTCTACCAAGAATCAGAAATCATGTCGCAAAGTGCTAGGATCAGAGATGTCATTATCACGCCGGTGGCATTTCATGATATGCCCCTGCTGAACAGCGTCGGGGTTCACGAACCGTTCGCACTACGCAGTGTCATCGAAGTTGTCACTGATGGACCTTATGGACTGGGGGAATCATATGGAGATTCGGTCCACCTTGGCCGTCTCCAAAGTGTAGCCAACCAACTCAAAGGCGTCTCAATTTACGACACGAATGCCATCTATCAGATTTGTGTCAAAAGTCTAGAAGGCGACACTAGCACTGGAGGTGATGGAATGGCTGGCATGGTCACGACGGCATCTGTTGTCGACAAAGTCTTCTCGCCATTCGAGGTTGCATGTCTTGATATACAGGGCAAGTTGGCTGGTGTACCCGTGTCGGATTTGCTGGGAGGCAGAGTAAGAGACAATGTTCAGTATTCAGCATACCTTTTCTATAAATGGGCAGGACACCTGGGACAGCCAGACGACGAATATGGTGCCGCTCTGGACCCAGCTGGCGTGGTCAAGCAAGCACAGAAAATCATAGACGAATATGGATTTAAAGCGATTAAACTCAAAGGCGGCGTTTTCCCCCCAGCTCAGGAGGTCGAGGCTATCAAAGCTTTACATGCTGCATTTCCCGACAGACCGCTCAGACTGGATCCCAATGCTGCGTGGACAGTCGAGACATCCAAATGGGTCGCGAAGGAACTCGAAGGCATCGTTGAGTATCTGGAAGATCCGGCGCCAGAAATCGAAGGCATGGCTGCAGTCGCAAAAGAGGCATCGATGCCTCTAGCTTCGAATATGGCCGTGGTGGCCTTCAACCACCTACCCCCTAGCATATTGCAGGATGCAGTACAAGTAATTCTATCCGATCATCACTTCTGGGGTGGTCTGCGAAAGTCTCAGATCCTAGCGGCCATCTGCGCGACCTGGGGCATGCGACTTTCAATGCATTCGAACAGTCATCTGGGCATATCTCTTGCCGCCATGACACATCTAGCATCTGCGACTCCCAATCTCGACTATGCTTGCGACACTCACTGGCCATGGAAGCGTCGCGATGAAGACGTCGTTGTCGATGGCGCACTGAAATGGGTAGATGGCGGCGTCACTGTGCCAGTTACGCCTGGACTTGGGGTCGAACTCGACAGAGATAAGCTGGCTCGACTTCATCAGCAGTATCTCGACTGTGGTTTGCGGAAGAGAGACGACACCACCTATATGAAGAAGTTCCATCCGGAATTTTCGGCCGCTATTCCGAGGTGGTGATAAGTGGCTTGTGGCATTTGACTTGTATCCTGCCTTCACAAAAGGGCTATTCTGATGAGCTAGGTACAACAGTAAAATCATCTTGTATATTTATAGTCGCTTCACAGTTCAATAAGTATCTGTAGCCAGACAACACCGAAAATTCTACGATTGAAACTGGTCTTGACCACAATGTCCTTTCCGGACGTCTGCCGCGTGAACACTGGAACCTCGAAATATTCAAGTGCTTTTGTTTGAATGTTATGTGTGTATTCGGATATGCTCTATGAAATCAAACTCCCAGACGCCGAGGTCAACTATCTAAGTGTCGTCACTCTGATAAGCATAATCCTCCAAAATTTGTGAGCTGCAGTCCTAAATTTTCTACAGACTAGCCTCGATGCTCACCAGGGCTTGAATTTGTGCATCAATAGCTTTCTTTTCTGCATCTGAGGGCTCGGAGTACGGCCGTCTGGGCTTCAACATCTCCAGCGCTCTCTCGATGCCCGCGGCCTTTGCTGTGTTCAGAGCCGCCGCATATTTCACAGACGCAATACCAGATTTACAAGCCTGCTCGGCCAATGCCGCTTTCTTATGCAACTCCATTGCTTCCTTGAATTTGCCTGTCCTGTACAAGTTGTAGATCTGCACGATGGTTTTGGGGAACACATTCGCAAACCCTGCAATGGTGCCAGCGGCACCCGAAGCCAGACCGCCGATCAGGAAATCAGACTGTCCTCCATAGATCGCGAATTTTTCTGCTGGAAGCTCGGCCGCAAGTCGAGTGATCTTTGCCACGGCTCCGCATGTGAGCTTTACGCCAACGATGTTGCTGTGTGCCTTCGCTAGTCGAACGAGTGTAGCTGAGTCAAGATCAATGCCATTGCAGACGGTTGGAAAGTTGTAGATGACAATGGGCAAGGGACTCTCTGTAGCCACATCGTGGAAGAAGCTATCAATTACAGCTGGTGTCGTTTGCTTGCCAAAATAGGCTGGAGGCAAGAGTAAGACATAATCCGACCCGGCATCAGCGGCATCCTTGATGAACTCCAAAACTTGTTTCGTCGAGTGGCCACCCACACCGGCCATAATGGGATATGAAGGGCCACATACTCTGCGAGCAGTCTCAAGTAAAGTTTTGCGTTCCTCACGCGTCAGCAAGAATGTCTCGGCATTGGTACCAAGTACCACAAGTCCAGAAAGACCGCTCTTAGCCAGATACGAGAAATACTTTGCCTGAGCATCAGTGTTCAAGTTGTCGGTGCTCTGGTCGAAGAAAGTGATTGCTGGCGCCCATACACCGCTAGGTGGCGCTTTACGGAGCGCCTCTGTGCCTACCCTTTCGACTGTTTCCACTTCTGAGGAGTCTTTATCGGCCAAAATGGATGTGATGACGGCAGACTTCTTCTGAAGATCAGGGGATGGTAATGATTCCGGCTTATAATCTGTAGATGTCCAGCCATTCACTTGTGCAAAGTGTCGATCAGCACCGGGAGCAAGATGCACGCCGTTCTCGAGTATTGCCCCCATTGTCAATTGTGGTTCTTGCGTAAAGCGATGATATAGAAATTGTATTGCAGCTCCTATCGAGATAGCAATGGAAGTGAAGCAACTATTCGAGCAATGCATATATTCTCCCCCAGCTCAAGGCACTGCCGGAGGGGATCCGAGAGGCCGCGTTTCCATGACTGTTCGGCACATGGGTTGTTCCCATTGGTCTGTGTGAATTGATGATAGAATATTTGGAGACGGAGTGATGTTTGCATTTCCGACGGAAAACCATGGCCGTGGCATTTGGGGCTTGGGTAGCACCCGTAACGAGGTGATCGGCCTGTGTGCCAATCAAAGAAGTTACCACCGAGACGAACATGTCATCCTTGCTTAGTGTGTGCCTTGAAATGTGGTAGGCAAAAACGTGAAAGACGCACCGAAATGTTTAACCGATTTGTAAATTGAAAATTCGAGGCATCAACTGGTCTGAAAAGCCACGATGAGCTTAGTGAATTCAGAATGTCTATATTCAATATCTATGTGTACGGATATCTAATGGACTAATAAGAACCAGACTTTTCCCCATCGCAAAATTCCCCTGCTAAGAAGTTTTGATCTCTCCAAGGTTTAGCGAGTTGAAAGCTTAGGTCCCCTAGTCAAAACATGCCAGTCCAACGCGCATGGACTGATCACCTGCCTGCGGACCATAGATGTCCCTAAGTAGACTTCCTGTGCAGGATAGTTGCACTCGCTTGGTGGTTCGGGAATATCAACGTATCAGCGATGACAACGTTTTCCCTCCTTCCTGCGGTAAACACTATGACTTCGGCGATGTCGTCAGGCGTCAACGGCTCACAGCCGCTGAAGCAATGTTAGAAAAGTCGAAGAGCAGCTCTTTGAGGATACTCACGCATAGACAGCATCAGCCTTGCTCTTATCACCGTTGAATCTGACGACAGAAAATTCCGTCTCAACCTGACCAGGATCGACTCCTATTACACGGACTCTGGTGGAGATCAATTCTTTGCGCAGACTCTCAGTGAAGGTCCGTACAGCAGCCTTTGTCGCACAGTAAATGCTACCCCCGACATAAGGCTCTCGACCAGCAATTGAACCGATGTTGATGATGTCGCCGGCTCCGTCGCCATTATTGCGCTTGAGCATACTAGGTAGAATGGCTTGTGTCATATTGATTAGACCTGTCACATTCGTCGCAAACATGATGTTCATGTCGTCCTCTGCGATCTCGTGCGCCTTAGCTACACCTTTGACCAAGCCACTGGAAAAGTCGACTTCGTTAGCTTTTGTCGTGTACTAGCTTTTTTCATCCATCCCATAGAACAAACTCACGCATTGTTGACCAAAACATCGATTTCTCTGAACCCGTCAGGTAGCTTATTCAAAAAAGCGCGAACCTCATCAGCATTGCTGATGTCAAGCTGAACTGGAAGCACCTGGACCCCGTTGCCGACTTCCTTGACAATATCCGCGGCGATCTGCTTGAGACTGTCGATGCGACGAGCAGTCAGGACCAGCTTTAGATCCACAGGGCTTGTACGTGCGAATTCGAAGGCAGTGGACCGCCCAATGCCTGAAGAGGCACCAGTGATGAGGACAGTTTTGCCTGCGAGGCGTTTGGAAATTGCCGATGCCATCTTGTTCTTCAAAAAGTAGGAATGACTGCTATCAGAACTCAGAAGAGAAGAATTTGCCAACGTAAATAATCTCCAATCGAAGGCACATACAGAAATGGAAGTATATTCGACGATGACTTCGAAGAATACACGTGATGTGACCGGAGTCGGTTCCAAGTCCGTCGTATGACCATGCGCGGATCCGTCCTGACTTGAGCCGCATATCCGTCGCGCTTGGCATGCTTTTCCGCTGACGGCCGACCGGTGTTGCAACCGTAGGAATCAGTCATAGAATGCCGAGGCAACATCCATTAATGAACATCAACAACGGGAGTTCGCATGGTCAGAAGCTGAAAGGGTCTTCATTGAGGAAAACATCAAGATTGCCAAGCCCAGACGAGACCATGGAGGCGAAGTGGCCCCAGCCGGAATAATCTGATGCCACAGAACCTGCCATTATCTCGTTGAAGCCGACTGTAGTATCGCCCATCAAGTCGGTGAAATCCGTGGCCCCTGGGAGGTTGGCGTCCACTGCCATGGAAGTAGCCTGCTGGTTTCTCCATTGCAAGTGCTCATCAGCCGCATCCAAGACACTTGCAGAGGGATGTAATCGCTCAGTTTGGCGAAGGGCTTCAACCCGTAACTCCTCCAGGAGCAGACAGTAGCGCTCTGATAAAGACCCTTTCTCGGCGATGCAGGAGATGTGAGATTGGCATCGACTGGCGGCTGAGAAGTAGTCGCGGTAGGTCTCTGGTGAAGAAGCACGTTTTTGAATCACATAGATGTAAAGCACAGTACTTGCTGTGAAGGCGAAGTATGCCGCGATCTGTAGTCATTAGCAACCGGCCCAGCTCAATTTCGTAGCTTGTCACTAACCCAAAATGCGCGGAACATTTCCCGATTTTGTGTCATATCGTTGATTGTGTTCACTGTGTTCATGGCAGCGACAAGACATTGCTGCACACTCTCCTCGATTTGTGAGTCTTCGTTACCATCTCCTCTGCTTTGCTGTGAGTGTCCAACGAAGTTACTCAATACAGATGGACGATGGGTAAGTACAACGGCGTGCCAAAAAGTTAGGTTGAGCACGTTCCGTTGCCTCTGAAAGATTGGGATGAGAAAGCTACTACTGAAGTAGTCGGCGTCAAGGAATCGAGCCAGGCCAACTCGCCATTCACTCAAATCTCTTGAAATATTCTCCGTGAGGACCACTCGGCGACTGACTGAGATCGGTTTGATGGGGTACAGATCGCGAAGTATCTTACCAATGATTCGGGCGAGCCTGTCCCGTTAGCTCTCGTCCGCAAATTGACGGTATCTATCTTACTTCATATGAGCCACAGGTGCCAGCATGATTGATTGACCTCTACTGTGGCTGAGCGTATTGACATGGTCCGCTACAAGTTCTTCATCTTCGATAGTCGATGGTAGTTCCGTGTCGATATCGTCGTCGTGAAATAAACGTGGTCTCCCCAAGACGACACTGAGGTAGGCGTCTAACGTGTAAGCACACCAGAAGGTCCGGCGACGACATTCAGATTCTATCTGGCTTGACCCGCTGCCAGGATCGGGCCGTTTGTTCCGATTGAGCCCAGTGGCTAGCACCAAGTGAGAAACGGTGCCAAATAAACTCCAGCAGTGATTGATACGAGACTGGGTCAGAAGATAGAAACACTGAGTTAGACGTGCTTGGACACTGGTCAGGCGGATGGAACCCTTCTCTTTAGCAAGTTGATGTTCGGCTGCCAGGTAGTAACGAGCGCTACAGATTCCTGTCAGGACGCGCTTTCATAAACTTTTGTTGATCCACTCACCTCAAGTCTGACGGCCCCGGTCTGTCATTCTCAGGCATGTAGACTCTGCCATGAGCAAATACCATGAACAATAACGCGACTTTGGCTGGAGCCTTTTGAGGATCTCGCATAACCCCTAGAGTATCATAAAATTCCGTGAACCACTCCTGAACAGTAGGTCGATGGAGAAAGCGATAAGTTGGCATCGCAAAATCGAAGTAACGATCAAGCAAGCGCTGAGCGTCGTTCTGCGGCAGCATCATGCAGAAAGATGGTTCGAAGTCAGGTAGTCTGATAGGGGCATCACCAAAGGTGAAGATGCTATTTGGGTGGGAGAATGATTCAGCCTGATCCAAGCGCTTCTGAACTCTAAGCAGGAACGAGACACCGGACGCAGGCCCAATATAATGTCCATGGAGGTCATTCTGAGATTGCTTGGGGGAATTTGGCGAGGATTCTGCGACGTATGCTAGGGCTGTAGGCGCCAGATAGCTGGATGAAGGATGAAGAGTCTGCGATCCTGGAGCGTGTTGCGATGCCTCCGCAGTAGAAAGTGTCGAATAACGCTGACCTGATGTCGAGGGGCTGTTACTAAGTGTCGCTGCATTGCTGGCGGCAGAATTGTTTGGAGGCTCGACAATGGATACCGTTGGTATCGAAGGGATTCGGCCTCGTGCATAGGCCGACTCAAATGTGCAAGTGGTTTCTGTTTTGGTGCACAATTCACACGGTTGTTTGCCGTTGCATTTGATCTTCCTCCTGAAGGAAGTCCGACTTGTCAGCGTAGCTACCCATAAACCGCTCAAGCTTCAAGGGCGTGATTACTTTTTGCACCGATCGCATGCTCGCGTGACTCTAGCTCGTTGTCTGCTGCGTCCAGGCTTCTTCAACGCCGACGTACTGTTGTCGTCCATACTCACGCGCATTTCTTGCTACTCCGAGAAGGATTTGCCGTCGGAACAGAACATGGACGTCAAAACAAAACTCGGAAAGTTGAGCAGTGGCGGAAAAACGGAAATACACCCCCATACTCTCAAAACTTACTAAGCGACCTCAGTCTCCGGGGATCGTCCAAGTTTTGTGGGGAATGTCCTGGGCAAGCCGCGGGGTCGGCACATCGGCGAGGGCTCTGATGGGCCTTACTGTTTGCCAAGGGATGCTCTGAGATGCTGAAGACTTTCTTGGAGCCGGCTAGTAATGATTCTAGCAAGGTTCAGAGCCTGAAATACTTTCGGTGCACTGCAGTTTACAGCCACAATCCGAAAGACTTGTGAATCCTTCGGACCACAGCAGGAAAGTCGCAAAACTCGGGCAAATGACTAGGTCGGCAGAGAGGTTTTCAGAAGCATTTCCTTACCCGCCACCAAAAAGTCTTGTCGCAATTGGGATGCTTGCTCAAACTTCCGATCTTGGCCTTTTCTGATTTCATTATGATGTAGCTGGTGCATTGAGGAGGCATATGACTGCTGAATGCCTAAGCAGGAAAGCATACGAGCAGGCGGCAAAATGGGTGGCTGCAACGCGACGCACAAGACCCGTCGTCGCCCATAATGTTCGTTAGAAGTTTTACTTTTTCATGGTCAGAATATTGGTGGTGCAAAGCTGTGTTGAGCTGGGCGAAAGCATTTAGAGCTGCTGTGCTGTGCAGCTGTGGTCGTGCCTTGGCTTTCCCATGAATTGTAACACAGTTGCTGTGCATTTCCGCCTCTGTGAATGTCCCCAACATAATTGAACGAAGCTCTATGCCTCAAAAGTGTTGAAGGTCGGCTTTAGTCCCAGCATTCACATTAAAAGACTTTTTGGAATGGTAGGCTAAGAATGGAAACATTTTCTGTAGGCGCCCAATCAGGTTGCTGAAATCATCGCGTCAAACCCGGGCTGGTTCACGCTCAATGTGAAACACGAACTATGTTTGAAGTTTCTCGTTTCACCTAGAGCTTCCAGACCAATTCCAAGACATCTTGCACAATTGTATATAACATTTTGGAACCATACGTGGAGACGTCCCACATCGATGCGTTTTCTCTGTGTCTTGCGCACGTCTCAAGCACAATAAGTCAGTACGCCATGGCCAGTGCATACGGATGGGCATCTCAAGGTTTCCAGTTTTTGTCAAACCGGACTCTCCAGAGATCCATATTGTCGTCTCAGTCAGTCAGAAAGGTCTGGGCAACAAGATGTCTTCAACTCGATCATTTCCTCTCAATTTGTCCTCCTCAGCTTTCATAGTGGGCAGGCACCACTTTTCACAATCTTTGATCCCTTGGAAGCGGGCGTCTAGCAAATCATCAGATATACTTTAATCATGAAGATCTTATCCTCGTTCATCACGGTACTGTTGGTGCTTGCAGTTCCTTCCACAGCACAACGCAGGAGGATCGGAAATCAGCGTGGTGGCAATCGCCAAGGTGCTCAGACTGGCAATACCCAGACGGGCAATACTCAGACGGCCCAGACTGGTGGTCGTACAACCCAGAATGGAGTGACGCCTGGAGTGAACGCTGCCTTTGACGGGACTCGAGTGGGAAACAGTCAGATCGGCACAGCAACGGATGGGTCGACCATTCTTGACAACACGGTCCTGATAAAGTACGTCTCTTTGACATTTCGTCCTATCTGCCTGACGAACCCCGGCCTAACGAGTCCTTTTTAGTGGTCTTCCCATTCGATACCGAGTATCTGGGCCGGCATCACAATTCACCAATGCCTCCGGTGTTCCAGGAGCGGCATCAGCTGCAGGACAAGCTGGTACCCTTGGAATCAATGTCCTTCTGCATGGAGATGGAGGACAATCATTTTTTGACTTTCCAAATCAAGCAGTGCAAGGAAATCTGATGGGTGTGGTTGCACTGGCTCCCGACCCGAATCTCTTCTGGGAGGCGGCAGTGGTGCCAATCGAGTCGACGGTGTTGCACATTCAGCCGCCGTCAATGCTCTGATTACGCAGGTTCGACCACCACACTGACTCGCGCTGCAGGATTGTACACTGACCCAAGTTCTCTAGGAGTTGCCAAGAGTGATTGCATTTGACCAGTCGCAGACGTTCTTCACTGGTGTCAGCGGTGGTGCTTTGATGCTGTCCGGCTTTTACGTACCAGCATTCATGACTCAGTTCAAGACTGGTGTCCTTCTGAATTGTGGTGTTCTCCCACCTCAAGTGCCATTCCAAGATGCGGCTGCAACAATTAGTGCAACGAGAATTCACTATCAGAGTACACAGCGGGAGTTAGCTCTGGTACAACAACAATTCCCTCTTGCCATTACTGCGTACGAGAACTTGGCTGTGCAGGCAAACTTGTCTGTGGCTCAGATCAATGCTCTGCAGACTGTCAATAATTCACCGAACGGTGGCCACTGGTAAGTTCAGCTCACCTACACCTCGGATGGGAATAGGCCATTGACACTTGTATTCAACTCAGTGCATTTGATGAGCAGGGCTTCGTCTCGGGCATCCAGTTGATGGCCAACAATTATGCAAATGTAATGCAGGCCGGAGGTAATGGAGAGGTCACTGGAATTGGCAATGTGAAGACGGTAAGAGACTAGCCTGCTCCTCTGGAACAAAGCTCTGCACATTTGACATCGATCACTAACAATTTCTGTCTTTTCAGGGAGTGGTCGGAAATGAGAATCCACCATTTGGTCAGCCCGAGCGATGAAGTCATAACAAAGAGGCGTGTATGCAGGAACATGATTGTGAAAATAGTATAATATGCATGGATGGCATTTGTTTGGATCAAAAGTTGCAACGAAGTGATGATGACAAGAAAAAGCCATACACACGGATTCATGGCTTCATGAACTGTAGTCCATGGAGAAGAAAGACGATTTGAACCCGCTCGCTCGGGTGCAATTGCAGCGCAGACTTGCACCATTGGGCGTGAAGTCAAAAAGAGTATCGCCTCGAGCTGTCGTTAGCCGAGTTTAACGCACCGTCTCATGATGCTTTTCTCAAGCAATGTCCGAAATTCTAGATCGACTCTTCTATCACCCTGTCGAATGTAACCGACGCGTTCGTAATAACCATTGCATTCGACGGCCACGAGAATATATTGCATACCGTATGGCCAGTCTCGCTTTTCGGAGTCTTCGAATCTGCCTATGAGGAGTCCTTGTAAGGCGTCTGGGTTAGAAGTGCCAGAAAGGTTTCGTTGTAATTCTTGAGGCGTCACGAGCGAGATGAAACTATCCGTCCGGCTGCCCCACCCTCCGAAACAGAAGGGGAAGAGAGTTCCTGCAAAGTTCAAAGCAAAAGGCTCAGAATGTCTCTCTCGCATAGAAGGCGTCATGTCATCATGCTTGAGCTCGACCAGAGACAAACGGATTGTGTTAACGTTGAGATGAATGAAGGGAGAAAAGTTCGTATCCTCATCAGTGAGATGCGTTAGCTCATACAACTTTTTCAGAGGCAGCCGACTGCCGTCAAGCAACTCGATGAAAACTTCGTCTTTGAAATGAGCATGGAACTGCCGGAGCTCGTATATTGTTTGTGGTTCTTTGTCTAGTGGACAGGACCACCCGCTCCAAGACCAGCTTGGGAACCATGGTCGACGCTGTGGAATCATACCGTCATTGCCAATCAAGTTATCACCGGCAGGTCTCCAGCAAAGCCCAAGCAGAAAACCCTCATGAGTGAAGGGCTCATGTGGCCGTGTACCCAGCCACGGAAAAGTCTTGCGGCCATGACCTAGCCGGATCGCTTGATCGGGAAATATGGGAAGGCCCCAATGATGATATACCGGGTTAGGACTATTTTGAAACTCTTTTAGAAATCCTAAAGCAGCAATCAAGACATCTTGCTCGCGTGAAAGGTCGCGTGCCGTAAATTCTGCAATGGCCTCATTAATGAATTCCGGATTATTTGCATTCCACGGATCAAAGACAGATTTCTGGTACAGGAAAATATTCGCATCGAGACATGAGAATGGAGCTTCCACCGTTTCTCGCATATTTCCATTGACCGACTCGAAATACAGCTCGGTTTCTGTGAATATCAACAAGCGCGGCGAAAGATGTGCTTCTTGAAATGTCCAGGCTCTAGTGTTCCATTTCGACTGCCTGATTTGTTCCTGAATTACTTTTGTAGACGGGACAATAATCAGGTTTGCTCCGTTCAAGCGCGCTCTGAGTTGGACTCGTCGGGGTCTAGTACTAACTCCAGGCAAGCCGAACTCACCGGTTTGTCCACTCGCAGCAACTATGGTAACCTCGGCGCGTTTGAAGATAATATCCATGTTATTAATCTGACGAAGTCTGGCGACTGGATCCGCTTGATCGATACAGTATTTGTCAACCCAGAGGAAGCGATAACCCAAAGCCTGCGTTGTCGAGATCGCATCCATCACAGTTGCTGAAACCAGACTTGGAAGAACACCTTTATCGACATCAGGATAGCCGTGTAGGGCTTCACCCCAAACATAGCTCAACGCCACATAGGGCTGACCAGTCGCATGTACCACTTCCTTACGATGACAGTCGATCAGCCTGTCAGGAAAGTTTTGAGATACACGACGGGTCTTTCGTTGAAGTTTGTCCTGAGCCAGCCAAGTTTTGACGATATTGAAATCAATGGTCTCAGCCTTGATACTTCGTATTGTTAGATCGCCTTGATTCTGGACAGAACTGCGTGAAGCCAGGAAGAGAGTCCAATTTCTCCTCGTGCGTCCGGATGCGTCTCTCCAGATTGATGATGACGCTTCTTGCGACTTCCTAGTCACCACCTTCCGCAGCCCCAGAGGGACTGGAGGGCCACTTCTTATGGTTCCTAAGGCATATAGAAAATCAGGAGGACTGAAATACCAGTGCATAGCCTGGGACCTATCATGAGGACCCTTGATTATGCTGACAAGACGGCAGAAAGCACATTCTTGCTTTAGCCAGTCTGGAGCATCATAGTCGTTCCACTCCCAGACAACAATCTCTTCGTCGAACGCAGCGGCTTGCTGTCGTTGCAACAGGTCAGACATGTCCAGGGCTTCACATCTCGCACATAACTGCTGTGGATCTGCTTTGCAGGCCCCATCGTTGCCTAGGCCCTCATCTTGGGAAGCGTCTTCAAGCGGATCTCCCAGGGCATGATGCTCCGGTGAGTTCTGCATAATTGAAGACGGTCCCGTCCAAACAATGCATGATCATCGTTGGTTTGCAACTCGCGCGTTTGTCGCATCAGAGAAAGGCAACAACTGCACCGCTTCCGTTCTACATCGTCGATATATGTGCCAAGACACATGTGACTTCAGCTGAGAGCACGTGACGACAGCCTAGCCCTTACCAACTTACATCAAATCTTTGTCCCATCCTTGACTTCCATCAGTAGGACGTGAATAGTCAGACAAGTCTTCTCATCTATTCGTGGACCGAGGATGCCAGCTCCTCATTCATGGGGGTAAATGGACTACTCTGGCAGGTCAGGTAGGTATCTCTACCACATGACAAAAGCAAGAAATCAATACCCTTGCGGCAAGCACGCGTCACTCTCGCGTGTCACATATGACATCATCTTTCCGACGTCCTATCTCGTCCTGAGGGTGCCCTCATCAACAAAAATTGAATGGATTGGCATGTGCACAGTATCCAAGGAGCAACATCTGTGATTGACCCCGGACCAAGACCTCTTGAATCAACAGCGAGAATGTGCTCCAGAATGACAACCAAGATGCGCCAATGAATGTATCCAGATTAGCGATCTAACTGTTCTGACTACATCATGACTATCGGTCATGACTCGCTGACTGCGCTTCCCCATTCCGGATCCATACATGTTAACTGTCCTACCTCAATATTCCTTGAGATTGTTAGGGGAATATGGGCAAGAATACAACCCAAGCGGGCCACCGAAATCAATGACAAGCATTAACGCATCGACACAATGGTCCACAGACGACCATAGTTAATGCTGGCAACGATGTCCACGCTGCTCGACAACCCACACTATCTTGACGTAGTCAGCATACTACCTAGAGCCGATTCTCAAACAACACATACAAAGGTTAGTAACCACACGGTATGGCATCTCGTTTTGTTCATCTTCGTTTCTCCCCGACTCTCAAATCAAAGCATCATCATCTCGTATATGGTTTCCTTGCTTCAAGGTGTTCACTGAAAACAAAATCATCCATTACCCAACCGTCCCAAATCCAGACAAGACACGCATCTCAATACGAAGCCATGGAAGCAATCAAAAACACCATCGCTGAGAACCTAGGCGGCGTAGCTCACGGAGCAGCATCCAAGGAAAATCAATTCGACATCACAAAGGACGTTCCCGACCTCAGCGGCAAAGTCGCCCTCATCACGGGTGGCAGTGAAGGAATCGGATATGCCACGGCATACACGCTCCTGAAGGCCAACGCCGCCAAAGTCTTCATCCTGTCCATCTCAGAAGAGACAATCGACGGAGCCATCAGCGAGATCAAACAACAACTAGGGTCCAAATACGCCGACCGCGTCGTTTGGTTGCAATGCGACACATCCGATCTCACAGGGGTAGTCGAGACAGCCAAGAAAATCCGCGACCAGACCGACCGACTAGACATCATGTGTCTCAACTCCGGGCGCGGGATCATGACCTACCAACTCACCGAGTACGGCGTGGACCGACACATGGCGGTCAACCACATCGGACACGTGGTGCTAACGTCGCACCTACTACCGCTGCTCAAGGAGACCAGCTCCAAGGGCAAAGTGCGGATCCAAATCCAGTCGTCCAACGCGCACCAATCCGCCAGCGACGTCAAGTTCGAGTCGCTGGACGAGTTGAACACTGACCTAGGTCCGAACGCACAGTACGGCCGCTCGAAACTCGCGGGCATCTTGTACGCGAGATATCTCACTGCTCACTTGCACAAGTCTCATCCCAATATTCTGATCAACGCCACGCATCCGGGCTTTGTCGAGACCAAGATGTCGACGGAGGATATTCACGAGCCGTACCCGATACTCGGGTATGCTATGGACATCGGCATGAAACCTGTCAAGAAGGATATCTGGATGGGTTGTGTTAGTACTGTGTTTGCCGCTACGAGTGTGGAGAAGTCGGGCTTGTATATTTGTCCACCTGCTGTCGAGGAGCCTGGGAACAAGTTGTCACAAGATGCGGCCTTGGGTGAGCAGTTGATGAAGTTGACCAGGGACATCGTCAAGGAGAAATTCGGTCCACAGAGCGTCGAAAAGGGATGCCCTCTCCGAGACTACTAGTTCAATGCCATGCATGCTACAGCAAAAGCGCCGAATAAATTTAATTGTACACATAATTATGAAGAAATAGTTCATCCTCTTCTAGATCTCTGCCTCCTTGCACCTCGACACATGGTACCAATTCTTGCTCCCAGAAGCGACCCTACTTGTACATCTTGAACAATGCACGAAATGGGATTTGAGCACTTCTGCCGCCGTTTCTCATTACAGCTATTCATCTCTCGTGTCATCTTCCTCCAAATCAAGATGTATATTGCACTGCGCAGGTTTTGGCGCATATTTCCAGTTCTTCAATGAATCACGAAGCGCGAGTCATTGCGAGTAAATTTGACCTTTGATGCCACCCATTTCTGGAGTTCATCGACGGCTGAACAAGCTTACTCGACGAGCTTCTTGCGTCCCAAGTTGAGGCCAACACCGTGGTTGTAGGTGAGATGACCACCGATTTTAGCACCGAGCATGAGGGTAGGTAGCAAGACAGCGCTGAGGACGAGGTTGGTATGGGTGGGAATCTTGCCAGCATTGACGACACCTTCCTTGTCCTTTCGCAGATACCATGAGTAGAGGTTGAGGACGAAGACCAAGTCGTTGACAAGGGCATGTGTGATGGTGGCTTTGATTCTTGGAACCATGGTGGATTTGGCCTTGCCCTCTGCATCTTTCTCCCACGGGCCACCGTTCTTCTTGATCATGCCCACGAGCTGGATGTTTCCAGACATGATGGCTGGGACAGTGGTAATCAGGCCTGCAACAAGGAGGAAGTAGCCGAACCGAGTAATATCAAGGAGGGTGGAAGGAGAATTGAAGCGAGTGGTGAGGAACTCAGGCTGGATCCATGTTGTGGTCAAGGCATACAGGATGTCGAGACCCCAAGCCAAGGTATTGAAGGCGATGGGAAAATGCACAATAGCAGGATGGACAGGGTGGCTAAGAAAAAGAGTCAGTCAACGGGATTATATTTCATTGCTGAGACAGATGTTGGATACGTACTCTGAATTGAATTCTGGGACCGGCTCACCGACCTTGTGGGCGAATTTGCCCTGAAGTTGGGTGTTGTAGCCCATGTTGAAATGTGTAGTTGACAAAGTGAAGAGTTAACAACAAGCAGTGATTGAAAAGAGATGACGCAAGCAATGAAGGGCGTTTGCAGCAACGGACTATTAAAGAGTGAGATTTGAAAGAAGGTGAGAGACACCGTGTATGCGTGTGGTGTAGGTAAGTAGAGTGTTCGAGTATATTTAGAAAGGAGCAGGAGACATACATCAAATGATAAAGTGGGAAGTCACCGAATTGCTGGCTCAGGATTGGTGGACACGTCCTCTGGGGGCTTCAGCGCCTTCCTGGCCCGCAAAGTGCGCGACGCGGACGCCTAAAGCGTAGAGAGTCGAGACTAACGCGGAGTCCGATGGTGGATAGACTGTGGATGGGCTGCCGGTTGGGGTTGGGCTGCAGGTGGGCTGAAGCCTAAGAAGGCACTGGAGAGGCCCGAGAGGCCCAAGAGACCCCAGACCCCCTGAAGACTTCAATACTGGCAAGAGTCGTTGGGAGGGTCGTTCGAACCTGACCAATAGGAGTGGACCAAGAGGTAATCAGGATACAGTGGCATTGGACATTGGCACGTGAGTTGATAGTGGACACCCTGGCATCACCAACATCACTAAACGGCAGGTGGGGGCCAAGGAAGGGAAGCACGGGAAGGTACAACCCACCTTCTGAGTATCTACACTCCTGCCTGTTATATAGCTACCTAGGTAGTCGAGACTTCCAAATGGCAAGAACTATTCAGGTTGGAAGCCAACAATCATCCATGGTAGCTACTTCCCTCTACAACTTCGCTCGACTTAATATGTCAACCACTTCCCTCGCCCCTCGCTCCCCAGAACGAACTGCTCCATCCATATACCCCTTCCACTCGTATGAAGTCTCTGTTCCAATAAAATGCAACTTGTCGTGAACACTTCTCAATGCATGTTCATATTGTGTCATAATTCCAGGAGGCGATGCTGGGCAAGGGCAACCTTGCGCCCATTGGTCACGAAACCATTCGTGTTCAACCACAGTGATCGGCTCGGGCACCTCCAGATATGGCCTGTACAATCGCTTAAGGTGATCCAAGATCGCCTGGAACCGTGCTTGTTGCGGAAGTTTCGATAACCCACGACCAAAATCGCCATTCGTAAAGCAGGTCAGACCGAATTGTCCTTTCTCATCGTTACTCGAATCTCGAGTGGTGGTGATGGGCCCTTTGTAAGACATGACGGCCCCTGAGAGGCCAGCCTTGCGCCACCATGGCTCCGAGAACGACATCATAACCTTCAATGTGTACCCATGTACATTATTCTTGCCAAGTTCTGCTTTGGCATGTGGAAGTGGAGGATTGAAGGTGATCTCTTTGTAGAGAACTGTCGGCACAGATACAATGACACGTTTGCACCGGAAATCGCCGCGACCTGCAGATACTACCACACCTTCTGGCCCTTGGGTGATCTGTCGCACGGGCGAACTGAGGATGACTGAGTTGTTTGTCAATAACTCGGCCAGACCGAGAGACATGGATTGTGTGCCTAAGAGAAACGGGTAAGTACGGGATCCAACTTCACTCATCGTGCGGCCGGGAAACCAATTCGTACCTCGAATGAACCTCAGATATTGTCCTCCATGTTTGAAATCTGCTCGCATCTGAAGCAATCCGCCTCCGCTCTTGCAGTAATTCATGAAGAAAAGTGCACTAATCTCTGACGGCTCAAGGCCTAGCAGTGCTCTCGTCCACAGTTTTACCGTGGCCACCGCCGTCTCAGACTGGCTGTGCGATTTAGTCCATTCTTCGAGGGTTACCTTGTCAAGATCTCCTCCCGTTCTGACAGGATCGTGAATATCTATTTCCTGGCAAATCTTCTCTGCGAGTTCACGAATGAAGACCAGGCTCTCGACTCCATTCACCTCGGACATTTTCTGATACCCCAAGTCAGCAAGGAGTCGAGCGAGGACCAGATTTTGATCTCACCTCGGGAGTACCTCCATAGTCGAACAGACCGATGCTTCCGTCTAAATCCTCCTGCAACACCTTTCCAACAGTGCTTTGCACCACCAATTCCAGCTTGAGAGATTTTGCCAGCTCGTAGATCTTGCTTTGGTTGGTATCGTTGATCCACGCTGCGCCGACATCGACAAATCTGCCATCTCCAAGAACATCGACGGAATGTGTCTTTCCTCCAACCCGATCACGGGCCTCTACTACGACGCAGGAGAATCCTGCCTTCTGCACATCGTAAGCTGCCTTCAAACCGCTCAAACCCGCTCCAACTACCACCACATCGACCTCGCGCAACGGTTCTTGCCTTACGGCCGCGTAAGCCTCAACCTCGAACTTCATCTCCGGACTTGCGAGCATCGGGACGGGTACCAGTGTCGTAGGAGGTCGATGACCAGCCAGAAATGTCTGGACATGCTTTGTGTGCCGGCGATTGCTTGGATCGTAATCGACGATATAATATACCAGTTTGAAAATGTCCGTTACCGTCGCCCCTGCAGCTTCGAGCGCGCGACGTAAATTCTTAAACGCCAAGATGACCTGCTCTTCGACGTCGGTAGGGAACACCTTGTTTTCATCGCACCCGACCTGTCCTGCCGTGGCTATGACACGAGTCGGTCCATTCGTGGTAGCTGCATGCGAGTAAATGGGTCGAGGGTCGAAAAGCTGGTACGGATCAATGGTCTGCACGCTTGGTGCTTTCTTCGAATATGAAGACATGGCTTATGATCCACGTATTAAAACCTTCAGACCAAACGATGATTGCTCGATTTTATGACCGCCCTTTATCGCATGGTCACCGCAGGTCGAAACCTGTTGAATTGGGTTCGAGGAGAAAACTTCAAGCCCTTTATTTATGCTATGGATATCAACGTCTGAAGTTGCTTGATAGGAATCCTCTAGAGCGTTGATATGAATTTCCTACGCCACCTGGTCCAATCAGACCCGTGCCTTGGTGCGGAGATGATCGGTTTGCCTATTACGGCTTCAACACCTCGGGTCAAACCTACTTCGCTCCATTTCGCTCCTCTTCTCTCTTACCTGTGTCATCTCGAATTTTTGCAATCGACAAGATCCAGCATTTCCAGAACACAGCCCAACCCTTTCCTCTTTCCTAGCATTGCGGCTAGGTTAGGACGAGCTGATCGGTTATGTTCTGTCTCGTCCATGATTGGATACGAAGGAGCACATGTCCGCAACCCAGTATCTGCAAAGCTTGTTAATCCAAATCATCAGGTCTTAGTGCTGCTATTTTTCTCAGCGAGAAGACCTGCTTTGATGTGCCTGATGAGTGCAAACTCCAAGGTCGGATATTCCAACTTTGGCAATTACAGACTCCAAAACTGTATTATGTATTCTAATCATCTCAACTACAGGAGACAATTCCTCTCCAACCATGAGACAATAATCGTCTGGATGTCCATGTGGCACTCGAAAATCTCAAACAGAATCCTTTGACTTTAAGTGTTTCTTGTCCTATATCCCGGACTTATTTCGCAAGATCCGCAGGCTTGAGCATCCCACGCTTGATCATCTCCGCAACGACAGGAGTACCATCCCCAAACAAAGTCATCGCCTTGATCTTAAACCCTTTAGGTCCCGTGGAGTCCTTGACGACGTCAAAGAGTAGCCCACCAGGGATGACAACATCCCACTGACGTCCAGACAAATCCGTCTTCGTCTTATCTCCTGGCACGGGCAGATTTCCGAAGATATGTGCAATACCCATCATCTGCCAACCGCCATTATGCTCGTAGACGTTGCAATATCGCGCTTCGTGCAAGTGCTCAGTGAAAGGAGCGTAACCCTCCAGCAAGCCTTTCCAGGATGCCTCTCCGGACGGGAGGACTGTGCCATCTGATTTCGTGAGGACAAAGTCTTCGCTGTGGTATTGAGTGTATGGCTCGTTCTTGATGTTTCCAGTGTCAAATGCGTCTTTGTGGTCGAATAGAAAATCCAGCACCGGGTGCTCGCGATACTTCTGATCAGGCCCGTCGATGTGGATAATGTATGCTGGAGTGGTATGCGTAGACATTTTGGACCGTGAGGAGGAGGAGGAGGAGGAGGAGGAGTAGTAGTATTATGCTGAACAAAACCAGAAGGCTTCTGAACACGATGAAATAAATAGTCGTTGAAGGATATACATTTCTCCTTCTTCAAACCCTTCTGGTCAAAACATAGCAGACAGCCACACCTCGTTCAGCCGCAGTCCATGCAGGGCACCCCGAAAGCTCCATAACATCTCATTGGCTCGTGTGAATCTAAGCCCAATGCCACACTCCCAGTCCTCGACGCAAACAGGTACCGTTTACCCTTCGCGGGAAAGCTTGATGCAATCAAGACCAGCGCCTTCACGCACTAAGCGTGCTTGGTCTTGATACTCATTGCACGACGACAAACCAGTCGCCCAACTTCACGTAACAACCACAGCGAATGGCCGAGAAGAGTCGAGCTTTAGGTCCACAGAGATGCGCGGAGAGGTGCCTACGCGCATAGGTCTCAATCTCTCAGCCCTGACAGCGAAAAGCCTACACTCAATGTGTAGAGCAAATCGCAGCAACGACAGCCGTCGGCTGATCCCTCTCACATGTGCGGTTGGCCAGTAACCATGGGACTAAACTACGACGGAGGATGCGAGGGGTCATTCCACCCAGTACGGATAGGTATGCACCATTTCCGGCAGAGGAGGGCTGTGGGGCCGGGGATAGCGCAGCGATACGAATTTTAGGCACAGCACGTATCGTATCGAGGACGAAGACATGCAGTCTTAAGTTGAAACGAAGTTCGTGGAGGCCGATGGCTGAAAGCATTAGCCAACGACTTGAAAACCATGCAAGCCTGTTGGATTGAGTTAACTAACTAGCTAGTTGGTCAGTGGAAAGACTCGTTCAGAGATACGAGGTTTAGAGCCTTGAATCAAGCTTCGGCTGGCTGAGAGTCAATCGATTATCCAGTTCAGAGGTGGGGGCATCGGAACTCGGGACGAGGAACGAGAGTAATGGCAGGCTGTTGGCAGTGTAGGCGGGCGGTAGCTAATGCAACAACGCGGGGTTGTGGACCGACCATCCTTCTAGGTCCAATGCTTGTGCTTGTACCATAAATCCACTTGTTGCATAACACACTATTCAGGACACGGCTCTGAGATGTCGGCTGCTGAGTGAGAATCACGGCTTGACACGTGAACGCGTGTAGATATGCACATATTGTGTGTAGAACAGCCTTGCGTTCCAAGTGTCTGCGGAAGTGAATTGATGATTTAGAGCCTCGCGACAATCAGCTTCAGCCTTGTCGAGTCTGAAGCACCATGGTTATCCCGCCTGTCTTGCTGACGGATCACAGAACGACCAAGACATTTACCATGCATATCCATTCCGTGAGGCAAGTAGGCGCCGGCTTGTGCTCAAGGTCCCGGAGAATATCCCGAGAACCAGTCAAGACTTTCATCGTCTACGAGTTGTGATCGCTCTCTTCTAGTAGTGACTTGGACTGCTCACGGCGCAGGTTTCTGGCCCGAATGGGGCGATTCATGTGGATGAGGGACGTAAGCCTTGATGTCGATGTGAGAATAAGCTTCACATTGAAATCTGTCGATTTGTAGATCTTCTCAAGGGCTAGATGTACCATTCACTTCATGGAGTTGGCTTGTTTCTGGTTGGAAAGTTAAATTCGTGGGCTTCAGTACACATCTAGTAAACCACTCTCATTAACTAAGTGGCGCATGTATCTTTTCCTTTAATTTGTAAAATTGTGAGGCGATCAAGAGAGAAAGAAGGCGTAATCGAGGCTGCATACCACCGATAAAACACTCTGATTCATTAGCTAGTTCGTATATTACCTAATTTCGACAACTGAACCACGACTCAATAGAGTGCAGTCCTGGGCCCATACCGTTCTCCACACGCTAAAGTACTATAGTGACGACGGGCTGACGGCAGCTGGAGCAGCAGCATCAGTGACCAAACTCAAACCCTTGTGAGCAGATTTATCCAAAGGACGCCTCGAGAAAACGTTTCGCTCCCAACCATCGATTTCGCTGACCTGGACTTCTCTGACCAATTCGTAACCACCAAGTCTAGGCAGGATGACTGCCCAGATGAGCCAGTAGACACCACCGGCGGCGATGATGCCGATGCCGACGACACAGTGGAGATAGTAGGGGAGATCGTTGTAGATGCTCTGTCCATCTTCTGGTGGGACAAAGGGTGCCGCAACGAGATAGATGTTGCTGAGGAAGAAGACGACGGTGACGGGGATCGTGGCGCGGAAAGGTGGGTTCCATTCCCAATGTCCCGGATTCCAGTATAAGTACAACAAACCACCAGCGACGAAGACGTTGACAATTGAGAGTGGGTAGGAGATAACGTTCAGGATGAAGTTGTAGGCATCTCCTGGAGGTGGGGCAAGCATGATGATGATTGACACCAACCAATGTTCAAAGAGACCAGCGAGAGGGGCATTGAATGGTTTGTTGCTGGCCCAGATTCGAGAGAATGGGAGGATACCCTCACGGCCAAGTTCCTGCACGAGACGACCTTGGGAGAAGATGACACTCAAGACGTTGCCGAAAGCTGACAACGCGACGAAAACGGAGAGAGCACGTTCGGCTGATTCGCCAAAGACGTTGCGGAAGAAGTTGGCTGCAAGGATACGACCCGAGGTTCGGATCTCCTCCTTCGAAACGGCGGCAAAGTAGGCGATCTGATCACCTGTCAGTAAAGTGTCGCGAGATTCAAAGCCATATTGTGATAAGACCGAGAAAGGAAAGTGAAAAAGGAACGGTACTCCGATAATCCCGTCACTAAAGCTAGAGAACTCCAAGTCTAATGGGGGAATAGGGGAGGTAGAGAGTAGGGAGAGTGAGCCCGCCAAGGCCATGGCTCACGTGACAAAGAGTAGGAAGAGGTCGCATTGAGTCACGTGACATATTTGCACTCACATTGATGAACATGTAGACGATTGAGACAAAGATGATTGCGGCTGGCGCCGCAATTTTGAGAGTTTTGACAGGGTTCTTGGTCTCGCTCAGTGCATAATTAGCATTGCTATAACCGATGTACGACCATATGACGTTGTAGATAGCGTTGACAATGCCATAGCTGCATTCCTGTTAGTTGTCTGAGTTGTTTCGCGCCAGTGTTGTGTAAGTACTTACGCGCTGCCGGTGGTTCCTTCAAAGGCATTATCGAAGTTGTGTGGGTTATCGACCTTAAGAGCACCTCCTAGCGCAGCCTGGACGAGATACTGTGTTAGTTTGCTTGCAAAATCTATCGAAACACCACTAGATCTGTAAAGAAACATACCCAGCCAGAAACCACAATCAACAATACGATGATCAACTTGATGACACCGAGTAGGTTCTGAAGACGAAGACCCCACTTGAGCGCAGTACCGTGGATGAGGAATGCGGCTGTAACACATGCCAAACCAATACCACGTTGGTTGAATCGGGTGACTTCGACACGGGCTGCGTGCAGGATGTATTCGCCGAAGACGACAGAATTCGAACCCGCCCAACCAAGAAGGATAACGTAACCTGTGTAGAAACCTGTTGCGAGGAACTTGGGCCTTCGGTAGACAAATTCGAGGTAGTTCTTCTCTCCGCCATTCTTTGGAATTGCTGTGCCGAATTCAAGGTATACTGCCATGCCGGTGGCAGCAATGATCATTCCAATCACCCAGATGAAAAGACTGAGACCAACGCTACCAGAGAGTAGAAAGATGGTACTAGGAGTGGCGAAGATTCCCGTTCCGACGATACGATTGAAGATCAAGAAGAAAGCCGAGAAGGTACCGATTTGACGCTTCTCCTGGGTCAGTTGGTGTTGGAGTGCCTCAGGGGAGCCTATGTTTCTTGTTAGTCGATAAGTCGTAATCATGAACATTCTTTCGCGTACCATCGGACTCAACATCGGTTGAGCTGCGATCGTGGGATCCTTTTTCAGACCATCGCGTAACAGGATTGTTGTTCGCGTACGAACGTAGTTTGTCGAAAGCCATGGCCGTGTTGTTATGATTTTGGAGATCGCATACACCGCTTATAAAGCAAACACAGTATGTTTAGATAGTGGAGCGTTCGACACAACAGGTCAACTCCAGAGGGATATATACTCCCTTGGTCATCACTTTACGCTTCATCACGGGCTCAGATATTCTCGGCCTCAGCCGAAATGGAATGATCCTCACCTCATCCAGGGTGGTATTTCTCGAAAATTTTGACGTTTCATGGAAGGCCACACCTCAGCAACAGGAGTAGCCGTGAATGGCCATCAGACGCAAGAGTGGAACGAGCAATAACATCAAGTGAGCCTGCCACGTCTCGGTATTGCCTAGCCAAGGTTAGTTATTGAATATCCCAGTAAATCCACGTCGGAAATGGAACTATGATCGATCGCGCCATGCTTGGAAGAAATTTCTAGGTCAACAACAAGTCCAAATCTCTCAAGGTTGCTTCGTGTGAGTAATGAAAACCTCACCGGGCCAAGGCTGCCAGGTGCGTCAGCGGATCGTACAGGCCTTATGGGAACCACTAAACGAGCAGGGGTTCAACATCAGCCTCGCATTCAGGAATATAATCCAAGTTTGACTCTCCGTCGACAACCGCAGTGGGTGGTTGTGGGCGCAAATCAAGCACGGTCGCTGGCTGGAGGAGCGATTGCGTGATTGACTAGGAAAATGAGTTATGCGCATTTTAAGAATTCTTTTGGTCCGCGGCGCCCTTGGACTGCAACATGGTGGTGTTTACTAAAGTCTTTCTCTTGGCATCTAATGTGTTAGTGCATGCCACAGCTGTAAGGAGATGAAGGAATTCACTCAGAGAGAGATGACAGGAGTTGTTGATTCATCTACAAACAAAGCGACTCTATCTACTGGCTGAACAAAGGCTTGGCAACAGGCTCACGTGACCAACACACCTCCAACAGCAGCTTTGACATTCAGCAGGTTTGACTTGACTGCCACGGAGCTTTGATTATTCTTCTGCCATCCACAAGATGAACTACATCAATGTCGACATCGCCACTCACATCATGTACGGAGTAGTGCTTAGTCCGTACTTTGAACCAAGACCCCACAAACAGCATTGGATATGCATTCTCAGTTTCAGGTGAGGTGAGAAGTCCTTACCTTTCTAGAGTACTGCTGGAGTACCATGGTGAAGGCGCGGGATACTTCAAAGTAAGGCTCTAGGACGACCATCCTCCGACCTGTCCCTGTTTATGGACAACATTTGCCCTGGGCTCTAACGGGGACGAAGTATAGGTCGGGTCTGTACTCTTACGGGGAAAGCTCTGAACCATTCGACAAATCCTCGACTTTAGTCTAGAGCTATTTGAGCAAAATCACCAACTACCGGAAGGGAGCTCTGTAGCCGACTGAACGTGGACTTTCTGTATGATCAGTGGACAATTTAGCAAGGATGAGCCTAGGCGCTGTGGAGACATCGATATCGACATCGCTCGACAGAATGTGAGTGGTGCAACGAACTTGAGGACAAAGCAATGGGGCGCCAAGAACCTGGGGCGCTTTAGTACTCTCTACATTGTCACTGACTCACTGTATTGTGTCAGCATACATTTTGCATTCCTCACGCCTAACTCGATGGCGACTAACGAGTCGTAGCTTTCGCCGCCGCGTCGGCTGGTCAGCAGACTCCGGACCATGTGCGAGTACAGAACCTAGGCTGTCCCAATGTCAGGTCGGGATTCATAGCCAGGGGCAAGTCATGTCCTGGTCATACCATGTGGTGACCGCACCAAGGCGAGCTAAGTAGCGTGAGCGCTAGCCGTCTTCATTGCCTGACTTCCGACGCATCTGCCTTCTCGGAGGCAATGACTGCTTTGTAAGTCTCTACGCACTATGGTTTGAGGAGTGCATATTCAGTACATTGGTTCCGAAGGTGTGCTACGTTTGACATGACCTGATCAGCTTGGCCACAACACTCGGGTCAAGGCAAGTTTAAAGTGCCCACCTTATGGCAAGACTACCGTAATCCTTACCAAAGTGCACATGCGCAGCAGTTGGAAAGGGAACTAGTATTCCCACGCAATTCGGTTCGATGTGATCAGGGAAGCTTGAACACGGGAGTTGATCTGTCTCAAACGCGATCTTATGTGCTCCAGCTCCAAGGCTAGGATCAGATCGTCTGTTTGGATACAGCCGACCCATTAGAAGGATGTTTTCAAGATCGACTCCCAAGCTTCGCACCAAAGTACCATGGCTATTCGGTACTCTCCACTCCGGCTGGTCTTGGACACGATCAGAACGGAGAATAGATCTTTTTAAGATTCTATAAGACCCACAAACGCGTATTGCTGGTTCCATATTGGGCGAGTGCTCCACTCCAGAAAGTCCAGTCCAAGAAAATATGCAGGATTTCCCTGGAGAGGACTTCGAAGGTCGCGTGCTAATACACAAGACTTGACCATATCAGACCGAGGTTTCTGGTTGTCAAGCTGCTGAAATGACCAAGATGAGCGCAAACTGCTCGCATCTCCACCCCGATTAGAACGAGGGTGATGCCGCCCTTTGCTTACCCCCGGCTCGCTCGAGCCTGGTGACTGATCACCCATGTCTCACCTCGGCGCGGATTTTGGAAAGCCGACCTTGCTCGGCAATTGGTGGAGACTGACGATAATGGCAGTGATTAGCCCTCCAAGTCTACCGCCATGGAGACCTCCCAATGAAACCGTGAGTTTTTTCGAAAGCAGCGGCACTGAGTCTACGCGATTTTCCCACTCAGAAGGGGAGGAGGACAAGATAAATATTGCCAAGGAACCCTCCTCGCAAGCAATGATCTTCCTATAAGCCCTGAAGGGAGATCCCTTTCCCTCCTTCTCGCAGCGTGCGCTTGCTCGACAAATCGACACTCAAGCAATGACTTTCAATAACATAATGCAGAAAACGACCCTGCTATGAAAGCCTCTACGAATCCGTCCCACCGACAGATACCTTCGAACCAATGGACTCTAACCACTGACGAGCCCACTGACCTCTCCCCTTCCTCGCTTTTCGTCTATTCTTTCCGTCGGTTCTCTACCTGCGGAAGTATACGCTGACCTCCTTTGGTGCCTGAGCGGCTATTCTTACGACCGTTATTCCTATATCTTTGCGCCTTATCTTGGGCTATCCACAGTGACAACATCTACCTATATAAGCGAAGTTCTCAGGATGTGAGGTTGTGTAAACTTCTCTTAAAGACTATATTATGGTCGCGTGGTCCTGAACTACATTCTGTAATGGTTGGGGGCCCTATATCTGTCTCTTAACTAGTCCTTAGCCTTCCCTTGGCCGGAATCGACATCGAGGAAAACTAGGATGATGCCACGTCAGTCGCGGTGAATTAAGCAAAAGTATCTGTCTAGGCTATGGATGGACGGTGTCTAGGATCAACGTCCTATTTGGCTGATTGTGCCGAGACTGTAATTCTAGATATGACTGTGTCCCAGTTCACCTTCTGTCGCAGGAGAGAAACCGTCGCAGGACATTGGTCACGGGCCGGAGGATGTGAGACATGTCTCTTGTGACGATAGACGTCCTAGAATCCGTTCTCAGCCTGGGCGAGACGTCCTGGAGATTTTTCTGTCCCAGGACAACTGGGCTGGGACAGAATCAGCACCAGGATAACGCGGCCAGCACTTTCGGCCACCCGGGACCTCTCCGTTGCCAGGAACCGTGTCTTGTATCGCCTACTCCGGGCATCAACTAGGCATTGGAGATTTAGGGCTTTGTACACAACTGTTTTGCTAGCCTATCAATGTCTCGCGATTGTCGCTATCTTTCTTGAGCTGCTTGTTTTCTTTTCTACTCGCTTCCGTTGCACTTGTTTCCTTTGCGTCCAGCCTCCCGCTGCTCCAACTACTCGCCTTTGATTTGCTCTTCAAGCGCCAAACGGTGACACCCGCTCTTATAAAATTGATATACACGACAGCGGGCGCAGAGTGTTACGAGCGCACAATGCTGGGTATGTAATAGTAAAAGTACTGAAGTCTCAGACCTCTCCTTAGAGGGCCACTGCCCGTTCAATGATATAGTTATATACTCCGAGAGCCCTGGGCCTTGCCGGTCGTTACATCGTCATCTTTAAAAGTAAGAGATGGGACTCAGAATAGTCTTCCACCAAGACTTCTCCCAGGTCAACAATCCGAAGAAAGCGAACGGGTGAAAGTCTCTTGGTCTTATAGCTGAGACGGAATGTCATCACAGTCCCTTTCAACAGTATCGAAAAGATCAGCTTTGAGATAAGCTTCCTACCACAGATGAAGAAGGGGAAAGGAAAGATTTGATGAGGCGTGGGAGTGACACCTCTTAAGTACCTCTCCGTAAGTGCGTCAGAGAAGCTACGCCAAGACTATTCGTACTTTTGGAAACTTAACCGGATCCAAAGCCCGCAACCGCCAAGCCAAAACCAGATTCTAAACTCTAAACTCAACAAGTCTACCAGTAGGCAGATGAAAGTGGCCAACACCTCAAGAGGAAGTAGGTGAGCGCCTCGGAGCGACTCGCGGCTAGGCAGGTGCAGATTCGGTTCCCTTGCGGGCTTGGGCTCTCTGCTATGGCCGTTAAGTGAAGTTTTGTGAAGACTAATTACGTTGTTGTGTAGTAGCACGAGGCCTAATTTGCTACGCCGTTTTAAAGCAGTTATTTCGGACTATTATACTAAGCGACTATACTGTAGGCATTCACAAGGAGGGTACATCCCCTGACCACAACAATAAACGGGAAATCTACAGTACCAACCAGGTGTAATTTCTAGTTGATATTGAACCCCGGAGCCAAACCTATATACTCTGAGAATGGCCTCTTTAGACAACATAATGCCCCATCCCATAGCACAACTTCAGCAGTCACATTCCAATCATTTGTCTCTTGTCTGCGACGTTTGACAGTCCGCTAACACTGCAGTCTTGAAAAGGATGCAGCTTGAAATTCCGGAACCGGTAAGCTAAATGGACGGGAGATTCGAGAACCCAAGAAGTTTGAGTAGGAGATGTAATCTTCCGACATTCCTGCATCTCACACGTTAACAAATAACTCTCAGACAGATGTTTTAGCACTTGCCTAATTGCTCCGAGATCCTGGGCGATATTTTCTGCGAGTTCGATGGTCATCTTCAAGTATGCTTGTTGGCGTTTGGACAGATCTCGGTTTCACCAGCAGGCTGGTTACTCACACCCTGCACCACGAGAAGGTGTCTGTCCTGAGCAGGGCAAAATGGTACAATGGAGCCAAAAATTGGGTGTCTCTCTCCCAACCGGGGTCGTCGGGGTCCACGCTCTTGAGTGCGGGCTGGACAGCGCATGTCTCTCAGAAATAAAAAATGCTCTGTTGTAGTGAAAGATTTTCAGCATCGTCGACACCGAAGCGAAGACTCAAGCTGATCTTTTCAGAAACAGTGTCCTCCTTGAGGCCGCGCATGGAGAGGAAAAGAAGGAAGAGAAAGAAAAGAAGAAAACAGGCTCTTTAAGTCCGAGCCAGCAGACGAGTAAGCAGGAGCGCATGTATGGTGGCAGGAGCGCATGTATAGTAGCAGGAGCATAAATAACGTAACCCAGTATATGTGGAAGGAGGTAGAGAAGATCATTTTTCAAAACACGGCCATGGTAACCGAGATGTTGCATGGGCACGGTGTTTTTCGCTTGTTTAGCTGTCGCGAATACATTTCCACTACTTCAAAGTAGTTCTGCGTTGTTCTCATCTCGAAGCCGGAAATACGTCCTGGAGATTGAAATTCCGTCATCTTCGTTTTATGTCATGCGATGATCATCAGTCCCAGTCATCGTCTTCATCGTCTATCCTCTGTTTGCGGCCTTGAATCCCCTTCCGGCCCGCTACTCAGCTCACTGCGGCGTCGTACTCTTCGTCACTGCTCTCATCGTCACGGCCCAGGAGGAGTAGTTTCTTCAAGACAGTCTAACTGAGAACGATCTCCTCCAGAGACCTCGTGACATTCATGCTATCCTGCTTGCCATCCCAGGATAGCCCTCGGACCCGGTTACTCTGCCCTTGACAAGGCCTTTCACGAAACCGATAACGCAGGGAAGCACCTGCACTCCCAGTTTCTCCACAACGAAGGGCGCATCCTTGACATTGATCCTGGCAAACGAGACATCTGCATCGCCATAGTCCGAATGCCGTTCTGCGATCAGTTGGCAATGGTTGTCCATTGTGGCGCATCTCGCGAAATCAGGGTGAAAGAAATGAAGTATAGCCCTCTCATTTTCAGTGGTAAAGCTGAGCGCTTCGTCGTCACTCTTAAGTGTGACATACGCCCTTTTTGGATCATTGTTGGTGTTAGACGCGGTGGAGCAGTGCAGGATGAAGGGTGAGTGCGAGAGTTGAGTGCGAAGGTGAGAGAGAGGGTGAGTGGTTACAAAAGCGGCACGGCCTAGGTGAGTTGCACCTGAACTCGGAGCAGTTTTCACTCATCTTTAGCTGCCAATACAGGACTTTCCGGTAAGTACAAATTAGCAAACGGCCTTCTTGGAGCAGCTCCCTTTGATGTAAACGAAGAGCCCAAATTCCTCAATACCGCAGGCCTGACAGTGGCAATTCCAAATCAAGGTCCGGTACTAGGACAGAACACATTTTGATTAAGTGCAGAAAAAGGGGCGGCCACATATGAGTCGATAGAAGAGAAGGACTTGATCGAATGATTGCAACTGGAAGGAAGTCTCACTAGCATGCGATACGTACCAAAGCGGATGTTCTCCGAAGGCCAGAGGCGGAACTATGAACATTGTGACAGATCGCAAGGATGCTGTGTAGTACGTACTGGCGTCAGGAAGATGAAGGAGAGCATGAGTTTTATTCATAGACAAAGATGGAAAAGAGATCGAGCACGTGGGGAACATTGACTTCGGAGAAATGGATTGCCCGGAGTTTATCCATCACGTGGAATCTTCTCCCCGCATCAGCCACAGAGTCAGATATTTCTAAATGTCAATCCGCAGTCCATGAATTTGGAGACACAATAAAACTTCGACCCGGACAAGTTGCTGGTGAAGGCCGTCGATTGGGGACACACAAGACGCAGTTGTTGTTCCTCCCTGACTTGAATGAGCCTGCACTATGGCAGGGTCCGCCTCGACAAGGGCAAGTTTCGATTCCGCCATCAACACTTCTCTGACACTTTGTGAACGGTTCTCGTCTTCGCTGCAACCCAATGGATTGGTAGAGGTACCTGTCGAAAACTCGGACTCACCGTCTCCATTACTTTTGTTAGGCGCAGCAGCTGCTGCTCTTCGTGCACAAGTCACCAAGCTCTCGCTGCTCGGCATAACCTCACCTTTTACTCCTTCCGCTCTTACGACATGCCTCCTGCCTTTGAATGAGTCGGTTCTTACCTCCTTAGTAAGCGCAGCCTTGCTGACTACGCCTGAAAACTTCACATCAGCGTTCTCCTCAGAATGTCGTGTGAGTGCTTCAGCAGCAACTCGAGAACTTCAGGGACTTTTGCGCCTGATTCAAGAGCGTGGCCAGACAAAGAACTACAAGTCCGAAGTTTCAGACAGAGAGAAAAAGAGTTTCACTGAGGCGACGGGTCGCATCTGGGATGCTTGTGACAAGCTCAAAATATTGGCTAATGACGGTCTTCCTGGTTACATTGTGCGTAAGTCCCAGCAGTGGCTCGAGTTGATGAAGGATGCAGTCAAGGAACTAGAAGAATGGGACCCCGAAGAAGAAATCGATGATGAAGACTTCTTTGGTGAAGAGTTGAGCGATGATGACGATGATGCCGTGACTGGTTCCGACAAGAAAGATGAGCAGAACGACAGGGCTGCTATCTCCGCTGGAGTCAAGGACCAAGCACTCAAAGTCTTGAGCCGCATTCCGCAAAGCATACATGTTGTGATCAGGCAAAGACTGGAGAAAGCGAGTCCTTCACAGAACTCTTCGCTCGATGAGAGATCTCACTTGGGCACCACATTGACGCAAATCCGCCGAATATCGGAACTGATTGATGAATCGGCCGAAGGCATGTATTTGGGAAACCTTGAGCTCTGTCTTAAAAAAGCTGGAGAGGCTCGTGCTATTACTATTCAAGTAGTTGAATCGGTCCTACCAGTCAATGTCGACGTCGAGACCAAGGAGGACAAATACATCAAACGAGCACTAGAATGGATTCAACAAGTCGACGCCAAATAACAACATGGCGGACCACCAGGCTTGGACCGATCATCGCAATCAATGAATTATGCGAATCGATTCTTCTAAGTTCTAACGTGTATGAGATGGCAACTCATGCGGATCTCGACCGATCTGATAGCCATGTTTCCTTTTCAATTCTCAAGGCTCTCTGAACCCACACAACGGTGATCCAAATCCAAATCCCAGCCCAGACATTGGGAGCGCCCCAACCGATCCCGTATGCTATCTCGTCTGTGGTGGTGTAAATAGCTGCAATGATTCCTGCACCGACGAGGATAGCAGGAATGGACCAAAACCACAACAATTGCATCAACAAAGCCCTAAATCTTGGAGACGCATTGTATCTCGCCATTGCCGCATGGCGAAATGCTTTCCCACCTCTACCGTCAACGGCACAAACATCCTCCAACATACAGAACGTCAGTGGTGGACAGATGGAATTCTTGACGTGTGAGCTGAGTCTGAAACGCATCAGCCTCCAGCCACGATGAGCCGCCCAACCATTGATGACGAAAATGAAGCCAAAGTTGATCATTCCAACTGGCATGGGCAGAGCCAGAGCCTTGACAGATGGATAATGCGGGATGCTGAAGATGATGAGGATGATGGTCATGACGGTGAAGGGCATTATCAGGACGAATTGAGTACTATCAAAACCCCAGAACCTAGGACTTCCATAGAGCGGTCGATATTCGTCCGTCTTCTTCACCAAGCGCCACCCTCGAATTCCGACCTCGTAGCCGCTCACGAAGCCAAAAAGACTCGTAATGATGGCGAAATAGATTCCTGTACAGCAAGGTCAGCTTTATGGACTTCTCAAGAACGTGGGACAACATACCCGACCTGACGTTGCTTCCCTGGCTGAAGCCATAGTAGAAAGCGATGGGCACAAAGCAACATTCTGCGAGAGCCAGAAATGTGAAAATGGAGAGCGACAACTTATGTTCTCTCAGATTGAAAGGTAATGGCGGCGGTCCATCAAGATTTCGACCATCGCGCGCTGTCACTGAATTGAAGCGTGCGAGCCTGGTTTCGGTCTCTGGCTCAGGGACGAGCGGTGTGTTGGTCAAGGCTGTTGAATTGGAAGCGGTATCGGCGATGGCAGGCTCAACGTTAGGTTCTGCGAGCGAGATGGCATTTTTCTCTGCATCAGATATCAGATGCCCTGTTTGACGAGGAGCAGATGACGGCTGTATCACGTCGTCACGCTTCTCGTTATCTTGGACCTCGATGGCCATACTTTTTTTTTTGTGGCAGAATGATATAGTGGTTTCAATCTCGGATCAACTCTACATGAGAACGAGTGACAAAAAACATAGACTAGATGAAGGCAAACATAAGGTTCGATACAAGAGAGCTTCCTCTGAATGCCATGACTTGGAAAATGCTGGAAATCTATGATGTTGCCATGTCGGAGGTGCTCAACCCACTCAAAGTTCTGGGCCGACGCAAATGCCGCATCTTGTGCTGTCTTGGTATCTTGGTTTCCAGCCGCAGCAGCTTCCCCTAGCAGGAGAGAATCGGGTTAGTGTCCAAATAGGCACCTACGAAATGCAGAAATGGGCTATATGATTGGTTGGATTCATGCGCTAGATGCTTTAGGGGACTAGAAGATTACTATTGCTGGCCAGACGACGTCATGACCTCGTTTGGGCGTCCTTCCAATGGCAACGCTTGATATGCAATTCTAGAGGCGGCCAAGGAGAAACTCGGGTTATGTCAGCATCAAAATACTGTAGGTGGTGCCACCTCCATCCAGCCCTCGGCCTCGCCTGGAATTTCGCCTCTGATTGACCTAAGACGTGAACGGGCTCGGTGTTGCCCCGATCGCCGCCTGAGGCCTTCCATCAATTCTGCTAGCCAGACAGATTCGACGTCAGTATAGTCCATATCAAGGACCCTGACCTCCAGCGACACTTGATAGAGACCTGCACGCTCCCATTGTTGATCATAGCATTACACACGTGGTAGATATTGGACACTTTCTTTCACTGACCAACCTATTAGTGCCTATTCCAACATGCTACTCACCTATACTGACATGCGTATCTAGTCGAGTTTGCCATGACCACGAAAAAATCTGCCATTGCATTTAGCTTTCATCGAGAGTTTGGCAAGATCTTGATTTTGACAGATAAATAAACTAAGTTTACCAGCTGAAAGGTTGCAGCCGGCATTGGGCTGCTTATTCGCCCTCAAGGAAGGACATCTCGTAGTGAAAAGTCTGACATGCCAACTCCATGGTCGACGCCTAGAAAGGGACCTGGGGCCCCCTGTACTCCGGGTTGGACCGTCATTTTTTTGTTCAATCGCAAGCCAACCCCAGATCGATCGATTAATGAAAATGATCACAGTTGCCCCTACGACGAAACTAGCCTAGAGTAATCGAACGCATTTGATCATTGATTAAAACCTTTCTTGCAGCCCGTTTTTGACTCCAAGCCCATCTGACAATATAGTCTGTTTCGCAACTCGGAGATGTGTCTTTATACATAACAATGCTTGAAGACCTATGCATATTGAGAGAACGACAAACACATATCTCAAGTAGCTATTTTACAGTGGTCGTAGAAAGGAATTCTTGCAAGCATATTATTGTAAATACATCGCACTGTTCTGGCTCTTGGCGCCCACGTTCCCAAGTATAAAACCGAGGTAAGGATATTCCTTGGTCAATTCTGCAGCCTCACAGGTCACCCAAACGGTCGCTTCACACCACGTGATATAAATATAATCTCCAAGCGATATACGAGGATGCCAATATCTATAGTTCACAGCATTAGTATTAGATGAAGGCTTTCCATTGGAAAGTTGAGATATTCTGCGTCCCACAGTATCACATCAAGTCCATAAAGACACCAGAATACTCAAGCGCCAAGCAATGTAGGAAAGTCACGCCTACAGCCTAAAGAGCCTTTATCAAAGCATTATATCTCATACCGAGCACAAGTGCTTTCGCAATCGACCATAGGATATAGAAAACAGGGCTTCCCGTCCGCTCAGCCATACTTAAGCTATATGCTGATTCGTTAGTACTAAAGTAGGTGACTATTTGGGAATCCGAATTGTTGATTGTTTTTTGCTGTTTTTTGCTGTTTTTTGGTCTGGCTCTGATTGTGGTTCTGCTTCTGATGAGTTGCTGTTGGTCCTTGATCACTAGGTATTTAGGAGGTGTTGTCTTGCTGGAAGCCCTAGTCGGGTTGTTTGCTGAAAGTTGTTTATTTATTGCTGGTCGTGTGGCGGCGACTCGGATAACATCCCTAGACAGCTATCCTCCACAGCTTCAAATTCCAACCGTATTAGACCACACGCCTGGTCTTCCCGCTTTCGACTTCATACACCCACCCGCTGATCGTGACGCTGTCTGGGACAAGCTTTGTTTCCTTGAGATACTTCACATCCGCCTGCACGGCGCTGTCGAGCTCCGGGAATGGCAAGAAGTCAAGCCCGCGAGACTTTAGTTCGGCAGATGCTTCGGCGCTAGAGTATTGTCAATTGATGCAATCCTTTTCCCTACCAAGATCAACTTTAGACATACCCAATATTCTTGTCGACGATGCTATAGGCGTCCTCGTTCGTGAACGTCAACATTCCGCACCCGGTATGCTTGACGAGAACGATTTCCTGCGTGCCGAGCAACTGTTCGGAGATGACAATGCTTCGCAAGGCATCATGAGCCGATGCTCCAGCCTAAGATGTTGCTGCTCGTCAGCCTCGTCACAGGATTTCCATAAGTTCACAATTAATGTGGTGCTTGATATCACATACGTTGCGGATGACATGAGCATCGCCCAGCTCGATACCGAATGCTTGAGCAGGATCGATGCGAGCATCCATGCAGGTCAGAACCAAGTACTTCTTCGCTGGTGGGAGTGCGAGATGTCCCTTGGTGAAGCCTGATGAGTACTTCTCCGACGCGGATTCAACGTTCTTCTGGATTGCAGACATGTTGGCAACGTGAACTCGTATAGTCCAAGACTGGGTTTATTGATGCTCTCTGTTCGTTTGAATTTGAATAGTATAAAGCTCCTTTCTTCACACAGTAGATTGTCTGCTAGGAGTACCCCTCGAGATGAAGTGTAGATAGTCGTGCCCCCCTCGCAACCTCTCAAGGGAAACGAGAGGGGTAGAAAAGGCATTCCAAATCAGATCACCTCGCGGCTGTATCTGGTGTTCGAGTCGATGGCGTGCTTGGATGATGTTGACACCGTGATCCAATGGCATCAGGTCAAGGTCGCCAATCAGGCAATCGATCTTCCTTCTGCACAGACCAACTCTATCGGGATCTTGGGATGTGCCCGCTAAGGGTCAAGTGGCTTGGAACACCCAGATCTATCAGCGAATGGGGCTCACGTTTAACGCGCGAATCGGCCTTGGCTTGGACATCCGACGAACTTGAACTTACCTCGCACCACCTTGGGATGGACAGCTGGTTTCTGTGATATCCATCCTTTCACAATCTTCACCATTCGGATCTGTCAGGATACAGCGAAACCATCGTATCGACGCAAGCTGCTCTGTTGCGCATGTTGCAATTCGTCCGTCGGATTGTGTGGTTAGTATCTTGCAGATGGATTGACCATGCATGGCGTGATGGCTACTGGTAAGGTCTATGTCCAGTATACGAGGCCGTCGTGCGATAGCAAAGTAAATGACCAGAGTAATCGCCGAAGGCTGCCGCAATTTTTGGTTTCTCACGTACGGCTTCCTCGTGCTAATCGTCTTGTTCCGCGGATTCAAATGATCAGACAATTCAGCAAATTATCTGAATCCAAACACGCGTAGGAAGAAGTCGGCAGAGAACGACCAGCACTAAATCAACAAGAGAGATGGATCCATAGCCATACCAAATGTGCAATCTATTTTTCTCAGCGAGTCACATAGATGTCACAAGAAACCCGGCTGTGGATTTCAGAGCTTTTCGCGACATGTCCACAAGTCCGTCGTAGTCCATCAATCGTGGTATGTTGCTGCCCTTCCTTTGTGCCTCACCCATGATTGAAATGCGGGCTGACCTTCAGAATTTTTGTTGCCACATCACGAGTGCGCTTGCCTGTCGACAAGAGTCGCGAGTGACCATGCTGAGCTTACGATATCAAATTCAGTATTTCTGCCAGATTAAGTGACGGTACACGCCCAAAATCCCTTTTCAACTCGTCAGAAAACTCTCAGCCCTAACGCAGTAGTATTTCTACTCGATCAGTACAATCCGAGGCCAAAGATAAAGTCTCAAAACACCGTGCTATGCCTCTGGATCATGCCCTCGAGTATTCCTCTTCCCACGCCGGACAGCATGGCCATCATCTCTATCTGCCGGCGCGGAACGTTCCTCTTGATTCGACTTGAATCCGCCTTCAGCTCTATCCTCGCCTTTTCCCGGCCAAAGCAGCTGCTTACAGAGGATAGCATTGAACATACTCCCCACAACAAAAATCCAGACCATGATCAACAAACAAGCCATGACGCAACCAATGATTTTGATAGCTTCGACATCGAACGACTTGGCCACGCTGAATGTGGCTGTAGTGAGTGCCGTCTGTGGGAAGATGAAGCTGAACCATGGCATGGCGAAAGGAACACGGTGCTTCTTCCTCAGACAATCAACATTAGTGAGTAAGCTGATGAAGAAGAACCACCATGCCAAACCCCATACCCAGAGCGACATCCAACTCACAGAGACTCGCAGGATTTGGGCTGCAAGTGTACCAGGAACACCAAGAAAGGTTGCATCTGGAGTTGCCGCGATAATGGATGGAAGGTTCATCACGCTCCCGAGCATTCCGCTAACGGTGAAAGCCGATGGGCCGACCGACACGAACATCCCAGGTCGTAGCGGTTCTGCTGGGATCTTTTGAGTGAACAAGCGGTAAACGAAAGCTGCGTAAATGGTAAGAGATACGAGGAACCCAATTCCTTGCATGGTGCATCCGCCCACAATCACTCTAATGGCCTCACCCGGATCGGTCAATTTGCCCGACAGTGCGCTGGCGTTTGGACCAATTATCAGCAGTGGATAGACTGGGAATATCCAGATTGGTGTCATACGAGCGATGGTGAAGGACTGTGACGACCAGAGCGTTAGGTAGACGGCCACACTCAATATGAACGCGAATGCCGCATTCGTCCAGTACAGGACCAAAAGCACTCGGGTGAACCATTCGCCAGTATAATCGGCGCCAAGGGCCGTCATGTTGATCAGGAGAGTTCCCCACGATACGGCAAAGGCTGGGACAAACAGCGACTCTGTCGGATGTACGAGACTCGCAAAGAATGTGGGGGGATACCAGTAAAACCTGGCTATCATCATGGCCCAGATGATAATGTAGAACACAAGGGTCATGATGAAAAAGATTGTCCCCAGAGCATGAAGGCCGTTGAAGCGATATGGGACTTTCAAGCATCATATGTTAGTCGTTGTGGAAATGGTTGGGGTGAGCTCGTCGTACCTTGTCCTAGGACATTCGATATACCGCCAGTGGCCATGGTCAAGGTGAACCATGCCCACGTGACATGTTTGATTCTTTGCTTCCACGAGAGATGTTTGGGCTTGTCGTCGAGCAATGCTTCATCGTGAGATTGCGACTGATCGCTGGTATACTCCTTCGGCCGAGGCGCAGATTGTTCTGGGTCTTCTATCGCAGGCTGACGTCGGCCAACATCTTCGAGACCATTCTGTTGACTCTCATTATTTCCTCGATGAAAAGGTTGAGTTTGTGCCATTGACCGGTTGTCGTAGGGTCGAGGGCGTGTTGGCAATACAAGTAGGCCCGTAACAATTCCTGATTCAGCCCTCCCTATGTTACTAATCAAAAATCGTCCGACTACTAATGTGGAAGGATAGTCTCCGAGTCGAACTCCGAGGTAAGATTCACAACAAAGGGATGATTCAGGAGGTCGCCCATTCTCTTGGACGAATCTCTTCTTTTGCAGATGTACTCAAACGCCGGTTGTGAAAGTCGCAGCGTTATTCCAGCTCCACTCCAACGCGCGGCAGGTATGTCGGCTCATCGTTAAGTAGAATGAAACTTTCATTCAAGTCTGGGCAAATCGATTTATAGTATCTTGCTTGTCTCTTTGGCTATTCAATTGGCCATGGTGTGGGGAGCTTACGGCAATCTTACGCCAAGGCTAAGTATGACGTAGAGGGCAAGCGATGCCGATATCCGGCGAGCCCCACGTGATGAAAACATGTTGCATATAAAGCTCTTAGCCCCATTTAGGCTTAAAATCTTTGTCAATCTGCAACACAGATTGCACTCGGGCCTGTGGTCTAGGGGTATGGCGTTCGCTTCGCATAATCGCACCGTCGATTTCGACTGTGAAAGGTCCGGGGTTCAAATCCCCGCTGGTCCAGACTGACGACAATGAGCATCAGAAGTGATGGTCATCGATGTTTTTGCGATTTTTTTTTTCAAGCATTATCATCTATCGCTTCAGATGTTTTTGGGTATCACAGTCGCCAATCAGGTAGCCGATCGGTCCATATAAGTGGGCCACAGAGGTGGGGTAGTCGAGGCGAAGTTAGAGTGAATTAAGGAGGCTATTCGAGGGTGTCAGTGGGTCATTTGTTTTGTATCAGAGCGCCCCAGTTTCCAGTATTTGATTTATGTGCCGTATGAACGTTCCAAAGACGTTTTCTTTCGCACCTTGATCGCAACCTTCACGAGATTTGGGTAGCAACTCTTCATGTGTTGCTCAGTTAACACGACCAATCAAGACCTGCCATCAAGGCTGGAAGGTAGGTTCTAACCTGGTATGGCATCTGCGACCCAGAGCCCAAAGTTTCAGCCTCAATGTATGTCAGCTTTGTGAGCGTCGACGAAATGACTGTCAACACGCACAAATGGATTGAATTGATGTCTGTCTGGTCTATAGAATGATGAGGATTCCTCTTCTCTATATAAATGAGTGTGAACAAGAGAAAATCTCTCCTGATACGCAAGAAAATCAATAATCGAGTGCACTAGGTGAGTGCTTGTCAATATATCGAATATACGCACTGGCCAGTCGATAGTTCGGTCAATAATTAGTTGATTAGTAAGCACAAGCCAACACACCCCCCAGGGAAGCCTGTAATAACAGGGTTGCCTGTGAAGCTTTTCTCGTTAGTGTAAAGTCAGTTTATATAGACTTTTTATAGTGTTTTGGTTCTAAAAGAGCGTGATTTGCTGTTAAAGCATTTTCCTTGCCTCTAGTATCCTTTTCTGTCGATCTTATTATAGCGTTATCGTTGTGATTTATTAGAGGTTTAACTACTTTATGAACCTGTTATAAGGTTGCTCTCCTAGTAGTTTAGTAAGTCCGTCAGCGTTCATTAATGTTATAGCCACCCATTCTAGAGTAATAACTCTATTATTAACTAATTCTCTTATCTAGTGCCCATAGATATTAATATATTTAAGTCGAGTTATAAGCTTATAGCTTAGTACTATAAATAAGCGAATTATCTATTAATTATTATAGAAGATATGAATATAGTTATAGATCTTAGGGCTTATCGGGAGGCTCTTCCCTATAGATCCTAGGAACCTCTTCCATTACATCGCTTCCTTTAAGACTTCTATTAGAGCGAGAAGCTTAGCCTCTATCGACGACGTTATAATTATACGCTATCGGTTTACTTTCTAACTAAATGGGCCTTTAAAGAGGTAGAAGATAAATCCTTGCGAGCTTTTTCTGTCGAAGCTGTCGCCGAAAGCCGTATCGGAGTAAATCCTGAGTTATTCTACCTTATTATCGCCTCGTCGGTAGACGATTCCTTAGTCCTTAGTGCCGCTTAGATACCTAATAACTCTGTTAGTAAGTGAGGTATACTTTAGCGATAGATTTCTTAAGAATTATACTAGTTATAAGGCCGTAAATGAGATATTAGGCCTTATTTAGATTACAACCCAGTTAATGGATCTAATCTTTTGTTAATAGAGATAAATCTCCTCCGGAGTTGCCTATTCCGGATTAGGCTCTAGCTTTTCTAGAGATAGTAGTGTATTAGCCGGTTTATAATCCTCTAGGTTAAACCTTAAGGTTATCTTGTCGATGTAGGAGTCCTGGATTAATGAGAGAGTGCCTCTCTATCGGTCTCTAACAATTCGAATACCTAGGAACTAATCGGCTTTTAGTAAGTGCCTTAGCTTATAGATCTTACTAAATTCTCGAATAAGGCCTTTAGCCTTTTCCTCATTATTCCTGTAATAGATAAATAGGATGTCATTAACGTAGAAGAAGACGATAATAAAGTCATTTTATAGTATATAGTTAACTCCTTTAACCTCCTTAAGGCCTAATCTAATGAGTCCTTCTATAAGTTCGCGATGCCACAGGAGTAGTAATCTCTTTAATCCGTATAGGGCTCTCAAGAGCCTGAGGACCTTACCGTCGCTAAGCCCTTCTAGGGCTTTAATATAGACCTCCTTATTAAGTTCACTATTAAGGAAGGTATTTATAGCGTCGGACTACTTTAATTCTAAGTCATATCCTGCTATAAGGCTCATGAGGATCCTAAAGGTCTCTCCGGTCAAGGTTGCGGCGTAATTATCGCTCTCTATATACTGTAAATTACCTCTAATATATAGCCTTGCCTTAAACTTCTCTAGATATCCTTTATTATCGAACTTATACTTAAATACCTACATTAGTAGTAGAGGTTTCGAGGTTACATATTAGGATTTAACCTCTTCCTAAGTTCCTCTTACTTAGAGTTCTTTAATCTCAATAGTAACTACCTTAAGCCATTCCTTTGCGAAAGGATAAACCTTTATTTTATGCTAGTAGCGAGGTTCTTGTAGTATAGAGTCTCGGTATCGTTTATAGGGATTTCCTCCCTTATTAAGTACAGCAGCGAATACTATATAATAGGCCGTAAGTCCTCTATTCTTAGCATTATCTAGTACTATTGCGAATACTTAACGACGAGGTTTTAGTCGTCTTCGAGTACTAGGAGAAAGAATATTAGCTTTATCGAAGTCCGCACTTACATAATACGGAGGTCTATCCTCCTTAACACTTATCGGTATAGACTCTCGGCTTTCTATATCGGTTTTAGGTGTCGTTATCGACCTCTCCGTTACCGTATCGGGCTCTAGAGTGGGATATACACCGGCCGTATAGCTCCTAGGGCCGAACCCATATTAGGGATTCTAATTAGGGTTAACCGACACAGCTATATTAGCTACCGTAAGATTAGTGCCGTAAGAAGGAGTTAGTAGTAGAGTAGCTATATTTATAGACTAAATATCCTAAGGTTTAGCCTCGTCGGTACTAAGACTTAGATAAGGCTATAAAATTCTAATATTATGTAACTTAGCCTCGTTACTAGCGCGAGGCTAGGTTTATAGTAGATACTATTATCGGATAACCTCTATAGTATTACCTATCTTATCGTCGGTAGTTTCGCTATTATTAAGGCTTCGTCTTTCTTCCTCTACAATTACCTCGATATTATCGACGATGGGAATAGTCCTAAGTAACTCTAGAAGTAGTAATTACTTTAGATTATAGAAGGAATTATTATTAAAGGTAATATCTCTCACCCTAAGAACACGATATTTTCTAGGTTCCTATATATAATAGATATTCCTTAAATTATATCTAATAAGGTAACCGATCTATGCGCGCAGCTCTAATTTATCGCGGCGTGCGATATCCTTATTAAGGAAGTAAGCCTTATATCCTATTAGGTGTAAATAAGCATAAGTAGGCTTTTTACCTAATATTATCTTAATAGGGGTCTTCTATTACGCCTGTCGGTACGGGATCCTATTAAGGAGATATCCCGCCGTTATAATAATCTTAGGCCATAAGTCGGCTAGAAGATTTACCTATACTCTTATATATCTTACTAGAGTTACGATTACGCGCCCGGCTCTCTCGGTATACCTATTTTGCGTAGGAGTTCTTAGGGATAACCTTTCTATAGTTAATCCTCGATCCTATATAAGGACATTAAAGTCTTTTCCTAATGAGGTCTCTCCGTCGAGCCTCATAAATATAACTTAGCGATTATACCTCGTTTTAACGATATTAAGGTAAGAGGTAAGCGCCTATAGACTATCGCTCTTCCTTAGGAGCGTATATACGTAATTTATTCCTATAACGAAGTATTTAAAGTAAGTAACCTAATTATACCTATTATACCTATTTAATAGGTCTATTAAGTTAAAGGAGACTCTCTTAAAGGGACCTATAGTAGGTTCCTCCTATCCTGAAAGCCTAGAGATCTATTAAGTTACCTTTAATAGTCGATAGGGTTTATAGGGAGTTATTTTAGTAGAGTTCTCGTCGAGTACTACGTCGGCGGATACCTCCTATAGGTATAAGATCGATTCCTTACTTAGGTGGCCTAGTGTGCGATGCTATTCGCTCATTAACTTACGGACTACCTCGGAGGGTTTATATATAGCGAAATTTTGGTGTATTTAGTCCGTCGATAGAAGCTAATAACCATTACTTAGAGTAAGGTCGTATAAGGCTCCCTTATAATAAAATAGCTTATCCTTACGAGTATCCTAGTAGATACCTTTACGGCTAAGTCTCGCTAATAACACTAAGTTAAATAGGAAGCCTAGGATATAAGCGACGTCGAGGAGTTATATAATCTTCGTTTATAAGTCGGTTTTGACCGATATAGTCACTATTCTATAGGCTTTAATAGAATATAAGGTTATTCCGGCCTAAACCACTTACCTATTACCTAGTAAGGTCTTATTAAAGCCTCTTAAGTTATTAGTAATATAGATATTAGATCCTAAATTAAGGATCTATCCTAATAAGATATCTCCTTATCAGAGGAGATTCCTTTCTATTATTACTACTACAGCGATAGTAACTTATAAGTCCTTCTTCTTATAGGAGGAGATAAAATCCTTAAACCTCTTCTTAAGTTTTAGACTATTAACGACCTTATTATAGACCTTCTTCTTAATATTAGGTCTAACCGTCTACTATAAGGGTCTAAGATCGGGATTTAGATAGTAATCCTTCTCTATCGGGTGGTTTCCTCCGTATACGCACTTTCTAGGTTGCGAAGGTAGTTAATCCTTATTTAAGGATCGTTATTCGACGTTAAATGCGGAGTATAATATCCCACTCCCTATCGTCGTCGGTATATACCTACGTAAGTTACGATACTTATTAAGGACCTAAAGGAGTATATCCTTCGTCTCCATATCGTCTATCTATATAAGGTAACTAGTTACGAAGCCTCCGTTAATACCTCTCATAGCATTAAGGAAGTCTATAATAGGTTAAGTGCCTAAGGCTTCTAGAATTCCTTTATCCTAAGCCCGAGTAGCTATATCTTCCTATCGGTCTATCTAATATAGGATATCCTCAGTCTTTAGATACTCCTTAAGAGCTTAATATTCGGCTAGAATAGCACTCTTCAAGACTCCTAACGAGGGAGCGACTCGAATCTTTAGTTAAGTAAGTTACTCCGCTACTAAGGTAGCCTTCTTTAAGTATAACTTAAAGTTCGGTAAAATCGACGATATAATCGTTTCGCCGATCTTTTTAATTAATTTATTAACGGTATTATACTCCTTAATTTATCTATTATAGAGCTTTTCATCCATAAGGAATAATTCCTTCTAGGCTACTGTTAGTTGGTCGAACGATGTCGCTTTCTCCTGATATTTCGTGAACGTTAGAATAGTAGGTTTTATTAAGGGAAGCCTTTCCTTACGGGAAGGATCTAGATATTCCTAGATATCTTCGCGAACTGCGTCTAACTAGACTTATAGAATCTATTAAGGCCAATTATCGGAACTTCTTAGAACCTTCAGAACCTTTGAATTAGGAGATATTTCCTCGTTAGATATATTGTTATTACTGCAATAATTATATAGTCGGCATACTATCCTAATTCGGCAACCGAGATTCGTTTTAGCACGAATAACGTTGTAAGTTAACTAATCAGGATATCGGAATGATAATGCTAAGTAATTTAGCGTGGCAACTTAGTGTCGGATATTTTCCGGGCTCATAACTGTTAGCTTTGTGAGCGTCGACGAAATAACTGTCAACACGCACAAATGGATTGAATTGATGTCTATCTGGTCTATAGAATGATGAGGATTCCTCTTCTCTATATAAATGAGTGTGAACAAGAGAAAATCTCTCCTGATGCGCAAGAAAATCAATAATCGAGTGCACTAGGTGAGTGCTTGTCAATATATCGAATATGCGCACTGGCCAGTCGATAGTTCGGTCAATAATTGGTTGATTAGTAAGCACAAGCCAACAATGTACGTACTCGTGGATGATCACGCATCTCACCCCGATCCGTCTTTCTCTATTTTCTGGTGAAGTATGGATTCCTCCTGAGGTCGAACTTTTGAACCAGTTGCAACTACCAAAGGCCACTTCGAGAATAAGCCAACACTATCCCGCGGCTTTAGCCCTTGCAGTAAAGCACGTGCGACCCGAGTACTCCTGCAGAATCTCAGTAGTAATCCGCACAGGAGGATCATCCATGATAACTACGTCGACTGTTAATCCCTCGGAGACTCCACGGTCACTTCGTACTCTGGGAAAACGACTTCGATATGGGATATTGAAGACAACCCAATCTGAGCCATACCGAAGCCATGAGACTATTGGACGTCCGGACGTTCGATATTGTCAGTTTCGAAAATGTGGATGTGCCTCCGTACGCCATACTCTCTCATACGTGGGGTGAGGAAGAAGTTCTATACCACGACATGAGAAGTGGTCGTCGTCGAATACAGGACATGAAAGGTTACGCCAAGATAAAACAATGTTGCGAGCAATGTATCAAAGACGGTCTTAATTACGCTTGGATTGATACTTGCAATATTGACAAGAGAAGCAGTTCTGAACTTTCTGAAGCCATAAACTCGATGTTTAGATATTATGCGGAAGCTTCCATATGCTATGCATATCTGTCGGACGTTGATTTCAACCAGGATACTGCGGACAAGCAATTCCGTGACAGCCGCTGGTTCACGAGAGGATGGACCCTTCAGGAGCTACTTGCACCACATGAAGTACGTTTCTTTTCTTCCGACTGGCAGTTGCTTGGCAGTCGAACAGAACTAGCAGATTTAATATCACAAAACACCGGAATCCATGAAGATGCGCTTTGTGGCAATGTTGAAACCATTAGAGGGTACAGCATCGCACAAAGGATGTCCTGGGCTGCTCGGAGGGTCACAAGTCGACCAGAGGATATTGCATACAGCCTATTTGGTATCTTTAATGTCAACATGCCTCTTCTCTACGGCGAAGGAAGTAAAGCGTTCATTAGGTTGCAGGAAGAGATCATGAAAGATAGCGACGATCAATCCATCTTTGCTTGGCAAGGAGCACACCCAGAGACTTACTACAGTTCACCTGATGGTTCACTAAACTCAACTATGGTCATGGAAAGCGGCTATGTGAGGATCCCCAATTATAGACCACCAGCTAAAGGTCCGATGAGCTTACTGGCCCCGTCACCAGCCAGTTTCGAGATGTGCGGCAGCATCACCCCTTTTCAAGACTGGAAGGCCAGCGAACCCTTCTCCATGACCAATGCAGGATTGAAGATAAGTGGTCCCTTGTGCAAGCTTGTCCATGACCGCGCCTCTCCACTTAGTTATGTCTTCTTCCTTCGGTGCATCGATCATGATGCGCCCAACCATTGGCTCGGTATTTTCCTATCGCAATTAGTCCCAGAGGGAGACCAGTTCGCACGACAAGGTACAATGACCTACAGGCATCTAGGTCAATTGCCTGACCAAGCGGAGACGAAAGCCATTTTTGTGAGAAAAGACATTATTCAGCCTCGATTGAAGAACGTTCGGGATGTTGGGAGGCGTATATCGTTCAATCTAAATTTCCAGCCTGAACCTCAGTTCATTTTCAATGTGAACGGTGCAAGGCCAAGCAGCCAGCTATCCGAGGGGTCTCGACTTTGTGCACCAAGCTGGAAAAAGATCCCTGCTGTCCCTGATAACTGGAGCTGGAAAGCAGCGGTCGGGTTTGACATAGTATGCAAGGAAAAAAATGCCTCTAGGGATTTCGTCTTAGTGGTTGGTTATGATGGAATGGAAGATCGGTGCTGGCTTAGTCTCCAAGGAAGCCCAACTTCTCAGCAGACAACGACGGAGCCAGATCCTTTGAAGTCGGTGCTAGACATAACGCCCATCAACAAGTCTGATTGTGGACAACACGTGAAGATCTGGCGACCAGTATTCGAATGGTGCTTCAGCGTCGAGGTCGTCGACTCCAAGCACAACGAGATTAACGGACGAGATATATCTGAGACCTGGGACGGGAACCCCCTTACCATCAACATACGGGCTATCGGATGTACGCCGTGTTGGAGACCTGAGGGTCCCGAGTGCCAGTCTCCAAGCCCTGAGCCTCGCGAGCATACCGAGGCGGGCATTGTCTATTATTGGTAGATGAATTGACCCTTCTTTTGTATCCTGAGTGAGTTCCTCCTTGTTATGACTTGATTGGCTAGTTACTCGAAGTCCTACACACCATTGAATTCACCGGATCCAAAATATATAGAGCCCTAGTCACTAACGAGAGGGCCAATGCCGCGATTGACTGCCATCTTTAGACGAGCGCCGATGTCTTGAGACTGCAATATCTCTTAGAGCTTCGAGGCCTGCTTGAACACACCATCAAATTGTTCCAGTTGAGAGTCATTGTTCTTGGGACATGAAGAACGTGGCCAGAGGAGCAGAACCAGGTCGGATTGCTCCAGCAGGTTCTCAGTAGCCGTTGAGCAGACAAGATCATAGCCTCGTCCTTCTTTGAGCATCATGCATCTTGCTGCTTTGCCCCTACACCTTTGGATACAGTGGTTTCCGAAACCGCGCTCCTTTTACCAACGCATTGCAACTTTCTCTCTCGCCAACAGCTAAGGATATAAATGTGCCACCCTTTCTCAATCCAACGTAGTAGGCCTTGTCTCCAACTTGCTTCGATGCAAATGGTAGCATTTATTGGAGCTCAGAACGAGCTCACTACTAGACGCGTCTGCCCTGGCAATGGTACGCAGAACTGGAAAGACAGCTGTAGCTTGTGCGACTATTCTGAAATGCGAGAGTTTGTGAAGAAATTACATTGTGAGAGTCCCCAAGGATATGTAGACTGCCGTTGTTTAAGCTATCCTGAAAACCTATTGCGCACTTTTTCCACTTTCATGATAAAGGCTGCGCCTTGTTGGGGTCTATTTCATGCTCTTTCTCTTCGGCCAAGGTGTCGAGACCCTTCCGTTCCTCGAATCGAAATTGTTGTGATATGCCCGGAAGATCCAGTCCAGCATTTAGCACTTCTCTTTCGATTGACCTGCCTGAAACTCCGATGACTAACATGGTCTTGCGACACCGGATGGATGTATACAATTTATTGTCCATGTGGCTTAGCACACGGTCCACCATCTGCATGGTCTAAGTAACGAAGGGAGAAGTGCCGTTGGTAACCGTAGGAGAGTGAAGGGGGATGGGAGAGGAATTGAGGAGGTCGAGGTTCACCGCTGAAGCTCCATGGATATCGCCCACATCTGGTTTGAATTGACCCAACTCCTCCACTGCCATCGACTGCGTTCCATGAGCAGCAACACCAGTATCTGGTTCTTTACAATGGTTAACACATCTCAAGAATGCAGGCATGGCCAAACCGGCAGCATGATTTCGAGTCGAAGCATACGATCTTGCGATACCTTCATGGCTTCTCAGAGTATCATGGTGCAATATGATGATATTGTTGGTACAACGGGTTGCGAGAGCGAATGCTATCCCCTGGAGAATAAAGTTGCTTTACGTAGAAGGTCAAGCTGTACGGTTTCAGCGAAACACTTCATATCCAAGACGAGTAGGACTGAAGCAAGTGCTGTGTGAACATGACTTGGTGACTAAGTTCGAGAATCTGCTATTGATCAACCCTGCCCATCAAGATACGCAAACCACCGGCCATCACCCACCGATCTAACTCGGACAAGGGGAGGCTTAAATACCAAGTGAGAACTCCACACCAACATCAATATCTCGTGCCATTTTGACAATCTTCGAGAAGTCGACAGCCTTCTCGGCGGCTTCTTGAAGATCGGTGATTGAAAAGATCTTCAAGCCGGAATTGTTGACCTATATGAAAGTCAGTTGATAGAATGGTCAGACTGTTAGGGAAGAGAGCTTACCAATTCCGCAGCCTTTTCCATGTTTGTTCCCTGTAATCTACAGACGATGGGTAATCTGAGGTTCATCTGCTGAACAACGTTGATCAGACCCTGAGCAATAGCATCACATCGCACAATTCCGCCGAAGATGTTGACGAAAACAGCGGTGACCTTGGGATCACTTGTGATCAACTCAAAAGCACTCTTGATAGCTTCGGGGTAGCACCGCCACCAACGTCCAAGAAGTTGGCAGGTGCACCACCGTTCAACTTGATAATATCCATGGTAGCCATGGCCAAACCTGCGCCATTGACGAGACAACCAATATCTCCATCAAGCTTGATGAAATTGAGGCCGTACCTGGAAAATTGTAAGTAAGAAATTCTAGAAAGAGCTAAAGAGGAGAGAGACTTACTCGGCGGCTTTGACTTCATCAGCGTCTTCTTGCGATGTATCCCGCCAACTGAAGACCTCCTTTTGTCTGAATTCGGCATTATCATCGAATCCCAGTTTTGCATCCATGGCCAAGACCTGGTGATCGCTGGTCTCGCTCAGAGGGTTGATCTCAATCTGGGTAGCATCCTTCTCCAAGAAGACTTTGTATAGATTCTGGATTGCATTCTTAGCATCTTCAATGCACTGTTCGCTGAAACCAATCTCAGTAGCAATCTTTCTGGCGATGTCATCTGTAACGCCCTCATTGATATCGATATTTGTGGTGATAATGGCGTCTGGGGTCTCCTTAGCGACCGTCTCGATATCCATGCCACCTTGAGAGGAAGCGACGATGACGGGTGCTTGTGTAGATCGGTCCATGAGAATAGCTAGGTAGAATTCGCGACGAGCAAACTTGCGCTCACAGATGTAGACCGAATTGCAGATGCGTCCTCGAGCTCCAGTCTGTTTTGTAACAAGCTTATGACCGATCATTTGGCCAGCAAACATCTTGGCCTCAGTAGGTCTTTAGGAAGTCAGCCAGATATTGCGGTATTCGTGAAAAAGACACAACATACGAATAAATCACCCGAACACCACCTTTGAGACCGTTATCAAAGGTGCCTTTGCCTCGACCGCCAGCAAGAACCTGGGCCTTGATGACCATATCATCTCCGCCTATGTATATCAGCCAAGCTCAAATCAAAGTTTCCCAGAGTGCATACCGATCTTCTTTGCAATGGCTTCTGCTTCTTCGGGTGTCTTTGCTACCTCTCCAGCAGGAACTCCGATCCCATACTACAGAAAAGTTAATCGAGACACCTCCAGTATTGTGATCCGGCCGAAGGCAGGCATACGCTTTTGAGTAGACTGGCGGATAAGTACTCGTGGATACTGAGATTCCTCTGTTGTTGTTGATGTGTCTGTTGTCTGAGGAATGTGCTTCGTGCAGTAGGTGTCTAGAAGAACGAGGTCCGAATTAGCATGTGGTTATCTGAGAAGAGATTCAATGCGACAACTCACTCTAACAGCCTTGAGGGCCGACCCCAAGCTCCGACTTCCCTGTCTATACATGATGTCCACGAAAGTAGCAGGGTGATTCGTGGACAAGTAAAAGATGGAGAGAAGAGTGTGGGTGGGTGGTAGGTGTGAGTGTCGTCAATCAAGATATCTGGATTCAAGCAAATACGGATAATGGCCTCACTAGTCAATTGTAGGCTTGTAGCAAGAACGCAGTCGCAGCTTCTCCATTTCTCGTGTCGCAGCTGCCCTGGACGAAGCAACCGCAGCCGGCCGAGCTACGTTTCCGCTCAATGCCTCCCATTGGTTCGTTCAACATGTCCTCTTGGCATAGTTACCGAAACTACCATGTGTTGCTCGCAGTACTTCTTGTCTAGGTGTTATGTATTAAAGTATTCTATCAGTGCTAATGGAGTCGTTATCGCCATTGTGCATTCCATGCTTCCCAGTGATTCTTGTGTGCCGGAGTTCTCGCCAATCCCCACCTCCGTAACTCCTTTTGTTCGTCTTCGATGACTTCCTCGGTAGACCTCCAAAGCTCGAAGTCTATTATTGTACTGGGGGAAGGAAATCAACATGATGAATCCTAGAAGTTGAATCAACTTACCATGTTCTGGTCTCACTCTCCCATAGAATATTACGCAAAGCGCAATCGACCGGTTCTATCCCGAGAGCGTATATCGACCTTTGACTCAAGCTGTCAATACTCGGACTCACTGGAAGGTATTCATCATCAATAGAACTCGCCTCAGAGCAATCATGAATCTCTCTGTTATGAGTGTTCGTTCTTCAGCCGACATGCCCCAGTAGTAGAGGTTGTGCAAAGAATCACCCGGCATTTTGGTCATGACCGTAAATGTCAAGTACCCGCCAGGGGATGGTCCTCGGGAATCTTGCACTGTCTGCTTGTAATGAACAAGATGCGGTGCGTATACACTGGATGCGTCTCGAAAGGCACCAAGCGCTTTGAGCTCAGCCCTCGTCGTCGTACTTGAGGTTTCTTCTGCCTTGAAACTGTCATCTGGATTCCTGTCCGGTACCCTAGAATGCTTGCATAAACGGTGATAGCTCAGGTCATAACAGCAAGCAACCCTTACCTAGCCTTAATCTTGATGATGTACTCGTCTGAATCGGCTTGCTCGTCCTGTATGCGTCTGCACGTCAAGACAATTCGTCCTTCAGCCGGTGTACCATCATGACAGTGTCGAAAGTTGGTGATGGGTTTTAGCAGCTCGTATGTCACGCCTGGCTCGAACTCAATGATTCTGTCAAGAAATGGTGGGATACCACCGACATCTTCACCCATGGTGTAACTCTGGATTCGAGGACAGCATTCAGATTGACCAGTAGACAGAACGTGTAAAGATATTGTCACAAAAATGGAAGAAAGATAGCATTTAGACCTTGACTGTTGAGAAGAACTGTAAGGAATCGATACTAAGCGATATCATCCAATCACTCGTCCATCTCTATTTAGAGACGGGTCATCTTACGAGATCTCTTCCATTCATGCGGTCCCCAGCGTGCCCCAGATTGTGGGTTCCAGGCGGCGTGAGCGGGCATCGGCGGACTAGCTGGAAAATATCACGCTGCTTGAAATATACGAACCACTCGGAACGCGGCATTTCGCGAAATTTTCCGCTGCTTTTACAAGAATAAAAACCACAGCCAGAAGCAAGCTGAATCAGATCGACATGGGATATTCCATTATATTTTGTGGTTAGAAACGCCTCTTTAATCTGACTTTATGCCTATCTAGGTACATAATCAGCGGCAAACCGTATCAGAGAGCTGAAATCCTTGCCTTCCGTCTTTATCACGTGTCTCAGAGTCGTGTGTCATGCGTAATCCCGTGCAGTGTGATCCCTGACTCGTTAGAACATCTTCTCTCCGCACTCTTTGCATTGTTCCCCTCACGTTGCCAAAATAAATAGATAAATATCAAACATCAAGCGGCGCAAACAGACACTCAGATCAACAACTCAAAGAGCTGTTCCCCAATGATACTTGGCTTCGATCAGTAGACAGACAGAATCCCAACCCTAATCCGAAGATGCTCTCGATTTCACCATGAGACCTCCCAAACATGGCTCCGACAACGTCCAAGCCCAGCAAAGTCAACCCGATCGACATCGCTACAAACGAAGCATTGCTCGCCTACGCCGATGCGACACGCCTGGCGAAGTCATGGCTCAGCGTTGGAGCCAAAACCCAGTCAAACCCGGATCATGACACCGGAGCGGCCACAATAGAAGACGAGCAGCAAGACGACCAAGAGTTCAAGAACTTCACTCAAGAGGGATACTCGGAGAAGTAAGTCTTCCGTCCACAAACCACCAATCCACCTTACGCCCTGGGCTGCACCAAAATCAACACCTATCCTTGATAACCACCTGTGACTAACCCACCTCTCCGTCCCCTCGTAGTGGAGGCATAGGCTTCGTCAACCCCGCCGCAGCCGGAACAGCAGCAGCAGCAGGGGATCCTCATCATCCTCTTTCGCCGGCGTCCCCGGCTCGTCCACATCGTTCGACGCAGCAACATCGTTCCTACGCACACAGATGCTGGGCAAGAGCGCCGGGCGCAACCACTCTCGCATCACGGGCCGACCTGGTCAGAACCAACACAATACGCACAACCCGATCGCGCGCCCTCAGAAGCGCCATGGTCCAAATGGCCGCGGTGGTGCTTATGATGACGACGACGACCCGGAAGGAGGGGAAGAAGAGGAATCGCGCTCGAGGCTGGGGACAGCAAAATCGAAATCGAAATCAAAGTCACAATCACAGTCACAGTCACAGTCAGGACCGAATCGTAAACCCCGGGATGGGCAAGCCCAGATGCAGCGCGAAGACCACAACCCTGATACTGAAGCCACGACAACCTCTACAACTCCGCCTCTCCCTCCTACAGAAGCAGCAGCAGCAGCAGCAACACCAGAAGCCACGAACAAACCAGCGACGACCGACGCTGCAGAGCCGCAACCCACCGCTGCTACCGCCGCTGCCGCTGCCACTACCACAGCACCACCGGTACGCAAACGTGCCGCCAAGACAAGTTACCTGGACGAGCTGCTGGCGCAACGGGAGGCGAAGCGGAGCAAGAAGCAGAATCAGCAGAAGAAGTACTAGAAGTAGAAGAAGAAGCAGAAGCAGGAGCAGAAGCAGGAGAAGAGATTGCATAAATTGCAAGAATCTGTCGACTTATGGAATAGGTGGCCAATTAGGTCTCGGTCTGACTGTGCTTGTTGGTGAGTCGGCGGGTCGGCGATCTATGCACTACTGTGGACGGCTCTACAGGTTTGTTTGAGACACATGATAGCCCAAAAAGGGCTTGCGGCGAGGAGGTGAACCTCGAAGTTTGGAACGGATAAAGCTGCGAGATCAATCGCAACATAAAGACTCAAAGATCAAAGGGCCACACAGCAGGATTGGCATACACACATCGTGATTGATTTTAACATTTTTAATCTCTCAAAACCAATATTGGTTCTACAAATCGAGATGATGATTGATTGGAGGTATGTCTCAACTCCAAATGGAAGATATCTCCTCGTCCAAGGGATACTTCTGATGTCAACTCCCTTCCCTGCTCAAGATATCAGGGGTATCAAAGATCCATCCCGTCACGTTATCCCAAAGTCACGCATTAAAACAATCGTCGAGTCAACATCAAGTTGACAACCTGAGGAGGAGATGGTCGTCCTCTCTTTTCCATGCTGCATCGATTTCAACCTTGCACTCCCTCAAAACAAAACAATTGGTCAAATCCCCCATCGCTGTGAATCAATCAAAAGGTCATATCTACAACAAACCGGCTGCAATTTGTCGAAACCCAGAGGTGAGATGAATAAATCAAAGAAATACCAAAGTACATTTCATTGCAATCGTTTCCGTTTTCGATCTTCCAGTGGGCCCTCGTCTTCATTATCCTGTTCCACTGTTTCTGCTGGATTCAACAGTGAATGCAATGTGGCCATGCTGCCACGTCGGGTCCCGGGAGCCGAATGTTGTTCAAAAGTGTTGCGAGGAAATCTGCTTCCAAGCGAGAAGGACACGTTCTCCACGCCGAGTCCGGCAGGAGGAGCATCTGAGTTCAAGGGTGGGGTAGGCTGGCTGGCTGCCATAGTCTGTCGACGAGGACCGTTGATTTCGTACTGGGCTAATTGATCTCGGATCTGCTGGTCTCCAGTTTGAGGAGCCTGTTGTGGCGATGAGGGTTGCCACTGTACAGATGAGTGCCCAGAAGCATAGGGAGATCCATTGGGATGTTGATTAGGAGGCCAGCCATGCTCCCGTATATCAGCCGAGGTGTGCCTTCGAGCTAGGCTTAGGGGTGGTGGGGTGGTCACAGAAGCCAGAGGATGAACGGTAGGGGGCGGCTGTGGTGGGAGCGCCGGCCGGCTGAAGCCGGGCGAAGCCTGTGGTAAACTAATCGATCCAAAGCGACGAGGAGAGGAAGAGAATTGGGGTGGGATCGGTGGCACTGGTGGCCGTAATCCCACATGCTGTGACTCGATCTGCACGGAAGATCTCCGGCTATCGGGATAATTATACCCCGTGGCGAAAGTGGTGGTTCCAAAGCGGAACTGCCAGGAAAGAAGGGCGGTCGCCCGTTGTTAGGAACCGGATCCGTGGGGGTATCGAGACCGCGAATCTGTTCAATCTGCCGTGCTACATCTTTTTGCATCTGCGAAGCCTCTGCATAGACTGAACTCTCGACAGACGACAAGGTCTGAACTAGGCCGGCGAGATGCTGAATATGCACATGGCACCGCCCTAGCATATCAGTTTGAGTCTGATATCGAGAATTTAACATGGCATTGACATCCTCGACCCGTTGAAGTCTTGCGTGGATCTCATAAAATGCTTGTTCGAGCCCAGCCATGCGTTGATCAGAATCTGGAGGTATTATCTCTGCCGGAGTCCCAGGCTGCGAAACGCCTGGCTTTGGATTTGAGAAAGAGTCGCGATGAATCAGAGTGTGCCGTGATGCCCGCCTTTTAATATCACGTAGACCCATTAGATCACCCTTTTTGAAGCTTCCATTGCCGTGTTTGAACTCCCATAGCGCCGACTCTGGATTGCCCGTGTGGAAAACGTCGCTTACTTTGTGAAAGCCATACATGTTCAACTGGCGAACAAACGATGAAATATTGGTGTGCTTGAAGTATTGAGCAAGGACTTTGGAGAATTCACCCGAAGGGGACATGACAAAGCTTTCGTTGGTATTTGACCACGAGATCAGATGCTGAATGGTGCGGTCTTCGAGCATGCTGTACAATTTGTGAATGAATGCCGTCTGAACAACCTTGGGGCCTTGTGATGCTCCGACGGCCCTGCGGAGGCCGCCTGAGAGGCAGACTGACTCGAGTCCTTGTTTCCATTCATCGCGGTCCCCTGATCGCCTTCCGGACTTGTTCCCCTTTGGCCACCACCTGGAGGGCCCATATTCTGGAGGGCCGGAGAACTGGCATGCATAGAATCATCGTGAGACGAGATAGGAGAGGTGTCCATGTTGGCGAGACCGTTGGTCCCGTTCTGAGGGAGAATGGCCATAGATCGCGACCTTTGCGGGGGTTCGATAGAAGCACCAAAGGGATTTCTGAGGGCGGGTTGAAACATGGTACTCATGGCGGACGCGATGTCAAACTTGTAGTTGTGTAGAAATCGGTGATGTGATGTTCCGAAGTCAGCGAATTGAGTCGGCTCGGTGACTACGGAGTTCCTTTGTCCTTCTCGTTCAGGTCATGCAAAGCCTCAACTCTTTGCGCGTAGAGTGGAGCGGGCCACACATTTGAATCGAATCGAAGGTAGACAAGGCTTGCTAGAGTCTGACCGAAGGTGCAGAAGGCCTGCGATTGACCCGAAGGTTTGTGGTTCTGGGTAGGTAGGCACGCAGCAGGTGTGCTGAAAACAGTACTCGGGCGTGATGGAGAGACTTGAGTGGCAAAGCTGTTTCGTGAGACCCTAGAGTCTGGGTTGAGAACGGAACAGGAGGGAGTGTGAACGGTGGTATCGGATCGGAATGTGCGATGTCAAGTGTGGAGGATTGCGTAAGATGAGGTGGAGATAGTGTGGTACGTGTTAGGTGATTAGTTTGGAGTGAGGCAGATGAGGTGAAAGGAGGAGGCTGAAGGAGAGAATCGAGGTCGCGCAAAGGAGGATAATGTGGTGTAGTGTGTGATGATATGGTAGGAGGAACCGACTTTGAAGGAGAAGAGCGGACGAACGATTCGAGATCAGTCAAAAAACCTGGGGGCGACAGATGGGGGGAAGATGAGAGCGTTCAAGTCAGTGCCAAATGGGAGTCGACCAATAATGTGGCCTAGCGAGTCCAGTCAGCCAAGTGTGCCCCGAGCGAGGTCTGGGTGTGTAGTTGGTAAGTTGGTAGGTAGTGTACTGTAGGTACTAGGGGAAGAGGTCCCTTAGTCGTAGGTCGTGGTGGAAAAGAGGTTGCGGCTCTTAGTAGGGACTGGGACGATTTGTCGACGAATAAACGAGTGGCGAGTGGCGAGTGAGTAGCTGGGTAGCTGGGAGGGCCGGGTTGTTCCAGAACAAAAAGGAGAAGTTCAAGTATCGAGTCTGCGACTACTGAATCGGCGATGGGGATTGAGTGGTCCGTGAATCAAAAAATACGAAGGGCGTTAAATTTGGCTTCGAATGCGGACCGAGTAACGGGGTAGGACTCGGTAGGACTCGAAGAATTGTATCAAGTTCAGGAATCAATACAGGGATGAGGAGGGGGGTGGGTGGGTGTGAATGGAATGGGAACAATGAAGACAGATGGAGATGAAAGAAGAGATTGACGCATTGACTCGGTGAAGCCCGAGGATGATGGTGGAGGAGGAGGAGTTAGAGGGAAAGGAGGGAGAGGGAGAGGGAGGGTGAGGAGGAGAAAACGCAGGCTGATTGTGGATCGTGGAGGCAGGCACCTAGGCAGGGAAGGAGCGAGGGAGTGAGGGGGATAGTAATAATGGCAAGGAAGGAAGTAACGGGTACAGACAAATTTGTTTACAGGCTTGTCGGCTTGTAGGCTTGTAGGCTTGTAGGCCCTTGTGCCTGAGAGTAGGTACGGAGTCGTTGGTAGTTAAAAAGTACGAAACTACTAACTAGTTAGTTACCTAACTAATGAATTGCTAATTGATTGACTAGGTACATAGGTAAGTACATAGGTACTTAGCAAGGACCAAACAGGTAGAGGCAATCAAATCCATGAAATGAGATTGCAAGCAACAACCCCAACAACCCTAACGATAATCCAATTAATGGACATTTGCATCTTCCTCTTGGGGATAAAGGAAAACTGATTATCAGCTTATACTCCATACATGAGCAGGCACGGCAAGACAATAGTCTTGTTAAAGGTAATAGGCACATTCAGGATCAAGTACCACTAAGTCGTTCCTTAGTACCAATTGAGTAGTCAGAATGCCGAACTTGGGTTGAATGAGAATGAATCTGGACTTTGGTCTCGGGTCGAGCGTCCAAAGGCAATGGCGGGCTCCAGGGATCAGGGGAGGAGGTTCCGACGGGGCCAAGTATCTACTGTACTGTACGGAGTAGTCTATCTAGAATCCAGGGATCTCCATGTAGGTTGTATCGACCGCGATCGAAGTGGCCACCTACCAGCAAGTAGATACATATTGTGTTGGAACGCGGGGACATGGTCCAACGTACAAACTGGCTTTGATATGTCTATGTCAGGTTTGATAACTTCGAAGCTGGCGAGTAGGTACCAATGGATCTGGTCCTTTGGGGAATCTTCGGGAGTGGGGAGACAGCGAGGGCCTTGGCTCAAAGAGGACGTGAGAGAGCAGAATGAGATGGTCGAATCGTGGAGCACAAGGAGCACAGTCCACCAAGACATAGATGTACTCCGTACTGTACTGACACCTAACAGGCTTGCAATTTTGATCCTTGTAGAATGGGTTTCGATTCCCTAAGTTAGGTACCCAAGTTAACACTTGGCTGCCTGGCAAGACCTTATATACACAGGTGACATAGGCACCGTGACAGGTACCACCTAAGCTATGATGGCTATTAATGGGGACAAAGTTACGTTACGAGCCAGATGGCCGATGCATTAGTTAGCTGGCCCGTGAACGCGTGGTAGGTTCTAGGCTTTTAATCTAGCACGTGCCCATGGAAGCTACCTAAAGTACCAGTGCATCTTGTCTACGGAATATCCTTACTCGGTGCAGTACGCGGAGAGTGGGAGTGCCTTGTGCCTCGATTCCCTGGGCTAAAGCTTAGGTATCACGGGTATGTATGTACCTTGGGTGGTACAGACTACCACGACCACCTAACTAAACTACTAGTTAGTTAGTTAGTCCCCTCATTAACCAGGTTAGTTGGGTGTTTAGGCAGCTTGCACCTATCGGAACGCGCACGATCAAGGCCTACCGAGCTTGGAGAATAGACGACACTAGTTAACTACAGTACTGTACAGTAGGTACTTTGTTAGTCATGCCTACCTAGTAGGCTCCTTAGGCCCCGGGGTCTACGGCACCTGTACGGAGTGCTGTACTCCAAAGTTGCATCCACTAAAGATGCTGTGTAAGCGAGTGCCAAAGCGCCATCAAGATTCAAGCAATCACCTCGTCTCGACTCTCCACATGTTGCATGCCTGCGTTTGCCATCTGATGAATCAGGAATCAGGAATCTGGGTTCAGAATAAAGGATGAACAATTCGTAGATGGCTTTGATCAACGCCATTGGTGTCAGTGTCGCACCGATTCGGCAAGAGAGGTGACAGGATAGCTGCCCAGGCCCTATCACTGCCACCACTACCTAGCAGCTACCGTGTACCTACCGCGTACCTACCGTGTACCTTAGGTACCTAGAGAAGCCTAAGTTAAGGAGCGTCTTGACCTCTGCATCGTGCCAGTCTCAGCCCCCTCGGCCCTTGGGCTGCTGCATCATGCCCTGCACAACCCTACCTAAGTCACGAGCCTAACTAGTTACTTAACTGACTTGGCCCGCAATTGTCTTCCGCATCTGTACGTACATTAATTAGCTTCCCCAAAACGTGGCAATAGTCCATGGCCCATGGTTGCATCCGAAGATGTACTACTGTACTCCCTACAGAGCCCTCCAAGCCAACAGTCCAAGCAACACCAATTTGTTCTGCTCGCGTTTCTTTCTGCATCCGGAACGTGGTGTCAATGATGGACAAATATGAACCTGAAATGACCCTCAAAAGCAAATCCTCAGAAGCCGGATCTCCGCGTTACACCGGCCACACTGGCCAACTACAGCTTCACTTTTTCGAGCTCAGGCCGATATGGCGTGTCCCAGAGGAATGGTTTTCGTCATCTACTAATCGCGTCCTTTATCAAGACCCATGTCAATGCAGAGGTCGACGCACGTCAAACCAGGCCCCCAGGCTCAATATCTTAGTTGGGTCTCGAGATTCACGATTGACGCACATACTCCCTGTATATTCTGGACGGAGTTGGCGAACCATGCTCCACAAAATCTTCAAAGAAAAGCTATGACTCCTGATTCCTGACTTCGGTAGAGCACCTTTCAGAGCTCTACAGTAACCTGACGTCCACGCCAGCCTTGGCCAAGTCAGTAGGTTACAGTACAGCAGGCGTGAGGGGCATCTGCTAATTAGTAACTCGTAGACCACTTAACGAGTTGACAGTACATGTTAATTACAGGCTAACCACCTACTTAACTGACTAGTGGCCAGTTAGTCGCTAGTGCACTATGTACCTAACTACTCCGTACATACCTTTATCTCCATGTTCCTCCATGAAACCTTCCAGGTTTGTTGCCAACTGACCAGACGACAACCGACACCCTTCCCATCCCATATCTGACTCGGTACTGACTCGTGACTCAAGAGAGCGTGACAGGCCGACATCCTAATCCAAGAACCATCCGAACCCAAGTTCCCTGATTGTCCTTTGATCGACATGTACATTATCTCATTCCGGCATTGATTCGGTCTATCCCCGTTTATCGTTTATCTACTCCGTATATTGCGACTTGGCCGAGACCAAAGCTGGTTCGGTTTCCAATCCACCTAATGTTGCATTCAAAGGTCCTCAAGGGCCCTCAAGGGCCCTCAAGGGTCTATTCGTGCCTTGCCTTGCCTAGCTTACAGTTGTCCTACTGATTCTGCAAACTGATCGTGGTGCCTCTTGACCACATTGCTAACCACCATTTGTCCGCCGCTCTGATATCGGAAAGCGTTGTACGTCAAACCTGCACCATTGTCCAGTCTCAGTCAGGCTGTCAATTCCTCGACTCGACTCTATGTATTGATACGCTCTCGTAGCGGGCTTCCTCATCTGGTTGTTGCGTTATCATTCACCCCATTATCCGTGACATCCAATCTCTGTCTGGGAATTCTGCCCGGTCGAGATCTCGACTCAAGAAGCTGCACCATCGTCCCTGAATCAACACACGATACCTACAGTACATCTCTACCATCTAATCTTTGTACCGTTGATCATTGACCGCCATTTCTGCCTCATCAATCCCACTACACGACGTTAGTTGAGTCGAAGATCAATGGGTCATGCATTGACCCATGATTTCCAGCAATACCATAATTCAAACTATAGATCATGTTTTTCTGGAAAATTGCTCGCCGGTCTCAATGGGTCCAGCGGCTGCATTCTCCTTTAGCGATGCGATATCATAATCCAAACCGTGCCTCCCGTGCCAGATCCGATCAATCTGTCACGTGATTCAATTGAACCCCGCGTGACGCTCGCCAAACCTTCCTCTTTCGTCTTGTATTCTCCGAATCACCAGAATTATTTTTCTGGCCGCAGGTCAAACTTTTGCCTTGGGCGGTGGGAGAAATATACAACTGAGTGCGACATTACTTGTATTTGTTCTTGTTCACTCCAAGAATATTACCCGGACTGTCACGGACTGCTTGCAGAAAAGAAAAAACGACCGTAAACATGTCCACCTCTGCAGTCTCCCGACGACACAATCCTCTCGAACACGACATATCCACCGCTGGTGGTCGCTTGCGGACAAAATCCATCACGGGCAAGAGAAAATCAAGATCTGATGAAAATAGTCACGGCCAGGGCTATATAGATGCCCGATCCTCAAGGAAAATTCTGGCCATCGCTCAAGACCTCGCGGACGAGGAAGATGCTGATCGGAGTGCCGCCAAAGCAATCCCGTCCCCAAACGCAGCCTTTGGATTCGACTCTCGGTTTGCAGCAGATGAAGAGGCTGATGGTGAGGATAGATATGCTGACGAGGATGATTGGGTACCTGATGAGGACGAGGAAGAACTTGTGGTTGATGAGGACTTGGACCCAGAAGAGTTGGCCGTCTATAGGAAATTTCTCAATCAAGGAGAAGACCTGCCAGATTTTGCACCCAGTCTAGCAAACTTATCCACAAGCGGTCGCAATGCCGATTCCTCTACCCTCCAAGTACCGACAGATCAATCGCCTGAAGGACAGACTACCAACCTGACAGAACTGATTCTTCAACGTATCGCCGAGAAGGAGGCAATGGATGCTGCACGGTTAGAAGGTCGTGAACCAGCCTTCATTCCACCACCAGACGCAGTCGAGATTCCAGCCCGAGTTGCCGAAACCTTTGAAAAAGTTGGCCAATTACTCTCACGATATAAGTCAGGTCCTCTTCCCAAGCCTTTCAAGGTTTTGCCAACTTTGCCACAATGGCCCGATTTACTGTCAATTACTCGTCCCGATCGTTGGACGCCCCATGCAGTATATCGTGCAACCAAGATCTTTATCTCCGCTCCTGCAGCCACAGGTAAATATTTCTGCAATGAGGTGCTTCTTGACCGTGTAAGGGAAGACATTCAGGAGACCAAGAAACTCAACGTCCACCTGTACAATGCCCTAAAGGCTGCCTTCTATCGACCAAGTGCCTTTTTCAAAGGATTTCTATTTCCTCTTGTCGAATCAAGCTGCACTCTTCGCGAAGCACATATTATTTCAAGCGTACTAGCAAAGATCAAAATCCCTGTGCTCCATTCCGCAGCAGCATTGCTCCGGTTATGCGAGATTTCTGCAGAGCAAACAATCAACATCAACAGTGAGGCTGCCGGCTCCGCCAACATCTTCATTCGGGTTCTCTTGGGCAAGAAATATGCACTCCCTTATAAAGTTGTCGATGCTCTCGTCTTCCATTTTCTTCGTTTCCGTGCCTCCAAAGATCCCAACGGTGACGAAATGGAGGGTCTGGGAAGCAAAGAGGCCAAGTTGCCTGTTCTATGGCACCAAAGCCTTCTGATATTCGCACAAACATATCGAAACGAAATCACAGAGGACCAACGAGAAGCACTCTTGGATCTTCTGCTGGTGAGAGGCCATAAGGAAATCGGACCCGAAGTGAGAAGGGAACTGTTAGCAGGTCGTAATCGATCTGGTCAAGGCCCAACCGGAGAGGATGGAATGGTGGTCGACCGAGTATTACCAGAAGAGACGAGGGATGATGGCGATGACACTATGGATGTTGCGATGTGAACTGGCAAAATGCACAATTCATTTCCCTTTCCATCCCAAATGCCATGTCCAGTTCCCACGGCACATACTCCATACTTTTCCTGTTTAGACTCCTGAATGATGAATGATGAATGTACGAACGCGCTTTCACGAATGATTGAATAATTGAACGAACAAAGGGATTGAACACACAAACGGCGAGAATCATCATATCTCTCCGACTTCGATAATAAGCAAGTCCTTCGCCCTTCAGATATCCACGTCTATCCGATCCCGCCCAAACCGCATCACACCCGCTCTTGTAGCCATTCCGATCTATGCTACGTAGATAGCTATGTACCTACCTTAGAACAAGCTCTGGCGCGACTAGACAAACCAAATCCCAATTCACGAACCCTCCACGCGGAGGCTCTCGTTATGTCGCGAAACTCCTGACAGATATAGCGTTGCGATCGATGATGATAACGGCGACGGTGATGGTGATGGCAACGGCAACAGCATCGTAACAGGGGAATAATGGTTCATCGTCCTACACCTGTCACCGCCGATGGGACAGAGAGGCCATTCTAAGTAGTTAGTTAGTTAGTTAGTTGATTTGTTGGTTGGTTGGCCGGTTGGTTATTCGACGAGTCACTGTGCATGCACGGCGCGCCCGTACATTTCGAATACGAGCAAGCAAGCAGGTACAATGGTTCATTCATGTCACGAAGATGCTAACTACCTAGTACCTAGTAAGTACACATGCAACACCTCGCTAAGTAGACTACAGTTCCGTGATTTTCGATCTCTTTATGTCCATGGAACCCCCGACCTCGGATCAGGAATATCTTGCGCTCTGCGCTCTCTCCCACGACATATGATCGACGAGTCCGTCCAGTCCCTCGGGAGACCCCTGGGGCTTTCCGATAGGTCTCTTTGCGGTGGAAGAGGGTCAACCTATCTATCCATCCACCAACCTACCATCTCAGAATCTCCCACCAGCTGATCGGGTCGAGGTCTAGAGTGTAGTCGTCGAATAGGACGCTGGTATCGTCGTCGTCGTTGTCATCATTATTATCCACGTCGTGGTCGTGGTCGTGGTCGTTGTCGTGGGTTTGGGCATGTGCGTGGTCGTCATTATTCCCATTTCCCGCTGTGGTCGTCGAGCCCGCGACTGATTTAGGTTTTTCGTGGGCTTTGTCTGCTGCGATACTGGCGCCACCACGACCACCATGGCGAGCACGGGCGACACCGCCACTGCTGCCCTCACTGGCAACAACACCAGACCATTTGACACCTCCCTCTTTCTTCGCACCTGCATCCCCACCACCGCCGCCACCACCACCAGCAGCGCCGCCGTTGCCATCACCACGCATCCGTGGATGCACGCTCCTGCCACCCTTCAAGCCGACATGGTCCAGCATACGCGCATACCCGACGAGCCGCACCGTGCCACCATCAACACGTCTGACGACAAGTGTCTGCTCGAGCCCCGTGAATTGGCAGATCAGATCGCCCGCGCGCGCGTCTGTGCATGAAAAGCCGATTCGCGCGGGGTCGACGCCGCGGCGCCGTCGTGATTCGATGATCACGTTCGGCTTGTGTAGCGCTTCGTTTAGGTGTAGCCGTTTGTCGTGCGGCGAGTCCAGGAGATAGGCGGTTGGGATTGCCGAGGTGGAGATCTTGGTGGGAGGCGGATCGCTGGCGCTGGTACTGGTACTGGTACTGGTGGTGGTGGTGGTACTGGTACTGGTACTGGTGGTGGTGTTGTTAGGGATGTTGTAGAGTCTTTTTAGCGTGTCGTCGGCGTGCTCGGCTGCGTAGATGGCGTTGTCTAGCATGTCTGTCGGTAGGTCGGCGCGAACGGTCTGGATGGCGCCGAGCAGGGTGGTGTTGCTGAATGGGTCTGGGCTGAGGGAAGCTGAGGAATTGTTGAAAGAGGGCTTTCGTTGAGAGGTCGTGGTAGTCGACCCAGATGATGAAAGCCTGTGTGTTAGCGGTTTACGCTTGACTTCATGGCCAACGTATTTGGCCCAGTCGACCTGTTCGAGGCGTTGTCGTAGGTCGCGGATGCTGGTCCATCCCGGTAAGACTTCGGATATGATATTGATGTAGTCGGGTTTTATAGGCAGAGACAATAATGACAGCCTTGTGTCTAAAGATGGAGCGTTTCTGTCGATTTTTTGTTGTCGTGATACATGATCGAAAAAGGACTTGATGTCACTTTCGCCGAGACCAAGGGATCTCTGCGTCAGGCCAATGGCCAGTAATGGCGACCGCTTACCTTTCACAGACTGCACCAGGAACCTGAACACGTCGAAATAGACCTCGACGATATGCTTCGAGTAGTCTGGTTTAGGTCTCTCCAGGTCACCGTCATGCTGTGCCTGGTCACCACAGTCATCCGCTATGCCTAGGATTCCGTAGATTTTGTCCCTGCGTTCGGCACATTTGGAATCGTAGAATTCACTGATCAATTCCTCGAGGGTCGACGTGGTGTGGAAGATTCTCCTCGTGGTCAATCTGACGGGCAGACTCTGCATGACTTGCGACACGAAATCCGGGGTGGACTCCGGTGAGAGTTTCTCGACTTCTCTAATCGCTCGCACCACGTCTTCGAAATGTCGCCATTCTAACCTTGCCGTGCCGCACCATACTTCGATAACACTGGCCTGGAGGAACTCCTGTATTATCCAGGTCCGTGTCCAGTATGCCGCGCGACATAGTTCTAGCAGATTCACCCAGCGACTTGCACTCACCTGAGCGAAGTACCTGTCACGAAACCGGCCGATGGCTCCATCATCCTTTTTGATCAACGTGGCCATCTCCTCGATGAACTCTAACACTCTGGCCTGCCTGCGATCCTCGCTCGGCAGTCCCAGCCAGACGATCACATTGCCGGCACCTTCATAGATGCGGCCCATCCGAGAAACATGAAAGTTTCGCTCCTCCAAATTCTTCTGGTCGATGCACAAGGCGTCGATCCAGAGGAATCGACTTTCCCCTTTTTGCCGCAGATGCCACAGCAACGTCCAGAGATTCTGGCGCACCAGAAACGGTCGTCCATTGACACGGATGGACCGTAGTGGCAGCGTCGCACTCCCCATGTATACGAGACTGCGAGATACGCCGGCCGCCGAGACATGGCGTATTGTGTGATGCGTAGCGAGATGAGATCATTAGCTTTTGCGGTGGAGCCGAAACTTGTCCTCGAGCCTTGGATTGTGGCGGTACCCTGGATCTGAAGCAGCCGCATGAAGCCGCCAGGCAACTTCAACCGCTCGTGGCGATACTCGTCCATTACCATCGAACTCGCCATTTGCTGGATGGTGGCTGCTGCGGGACGGAGGAACCAAGCACGCTCGACAAGCCGGCCACTACGTCTGACACAGAGACCACCAATGTACGATGCTGGTGAGGTGCAAATTTGACCTCGCAGCAACAAAGGGGTTTAGATGGATCCTCCTTGGTGAGCAGATTGCCGAAGTTGTATTGGTGTGTATATCGTGCACTCCGTAGCCTGAGGCAACAGGACAAAGGCGGGACGTTCTGGAGTGAAAAAGCCTTTGCTAAGAGGAGGTTTGCAAAGACCCGGCCGAGACGAACGTATTGGAACCCACTTAGCCCATGAATCCAAGGCCACCGCACAATCGTACGGCTCACAGGTATGGACGGTCTGGCCACGTACGGTGGGAGCTTCTTGGAGACAATCGACAAATCACTTTCCTTCCCCACTAGGATATTGAAGAGGTCTCATGACTGAATCCCACTGTCTCTGGTGATTTAGCGAGTTATGGAGGCTAGAGAGATGATGAAGGACTCGGTAACATCCAATTCAGCACGGAGTCATCTATCAACTATCGGGCACGAGGTTTTCGGAGATTTGATGGCATCATCTCAGATAAAGGGTGGGCTAGTGAAGGCGTTATGACATTGAGTAGGCAGACCGGAATGTGGGAGTAGGGTAGCCTCGTCCTGCCCTGGCCGTCCCTTGTTTGGATGTCCGTAGCGAAAGTCTGAGGAACTAGCGTCTATGGGTGATTTCCTCTGTGTGCAACGTCGTCACTCGACAGCTTCGGTTGATCAGGATGAAACAGTCCTTATGGTAAATTGTTCATGGCTCGTGAGGCCTCTCGTCTTGGCATCCAAAAAAGCGGCGAATATCCTGGTGCATGAATCAGTCGATTCAATCTGATTTATGCATCGAATTCCTGAAATATCCAGGTCAGTAATTGGGCGAGGATGGGAAGGTGATCGATTGTGAAACGTTGGTCATCATTGGCAGGGAGAATTGCATTTTCCCCTGGCCATGTGGTTAGGCCCATCGACGCTATGGCAGATTTGGTATAGTCGTTGTCATTAAATCCAAAATGCACTGCGTCTCAATGGAAGAACGGTGCTGTACTACGATATGTCTATGTACATAGAATGAGCAGACGGGGAGATAAGATGACGATATCTTCAACGTGAGGTGTGAGGCAGCCCTCTCGTTGTGGATCGAAAGACACCACTTGTACTCACATCCAGAATTAGTGGGCATACATCCACTGATGTGAGCCACTTATATGAGATGGTGCATGAACATCGAATTTTGAATATTCGTGGGATGAGTGCACATCTCCTCGAACATCGCTAGGCTGTCGCCGGTATCAAAGTCATGGGCCAGAAAGCAGGAGTAATAAAACACCTACCAACGTTGCCGAGAATGCCTTAGCTTCATCGGCCACAAAGATACATAGCAACGGCCCACACAAATCCATGACTCAGCCCTGCTGGTCGAATAAACCCGGACATTCAAGCGAATTAAGGACTGCAGTACGTTCGCCTTCTCGCGGAAAAATACCCTTGAAAGAATCCCGGTGTGCAAGTATCCGGGTCTGATTATGATTATGCAAGTAGGTCCATGATATACCACTTCCCACTTGTGCGACCAAAGCCAAGAGCCCAACACCCATCTATTATTTCACAGCCGTGTGATTCCCGCCAGGCTGCAGGATTGTCGATATCACCTTGTCTTCCGTCCCTGTAATGTCCCCAATGCGCCTTCCACTTTGAAAGTATTCTTAGCACCCAGGCATAAGAATGTTCCATCCTTGCTGACATCGCTATGATTGTAATCACACCTGGACTCTGATGTCCATATGTGATGTCTGATAGAAAGACGAAATCCATGATTAAAAGTGAGGAAGGAGATAAAGCTTTCAAGAGTGCCATTGGTGCCACCGCTATCGGGAATTCATGTGATGCTTTCGTGAGAATCAGGTGGGCCTTGGTATGACTTCTAACGTCAGTCGAGGCAGTCCTTTATGAAAGTTGCTTGGGAGAAATATTGACCTTGTGGGCTGGGTATGCTTAGACTGTATTGATGATCATCTCGTAGGTCTCTGCCGAGAAGTAGATTCCGGCAACATATCTGAGTATTGTTGGGCACGTGAACTTTTAACACCGCCGCCAATTATGTTTCGTGCGTTGTATCGTCGATCATGCTGGCAATATGGGAGCGTGTCTTTTTTTGATCAACTCGATGCAGAGGAAGATTAATATGCCCAAGACCAGACCGACGGTTGCTGCAGCCGGAATGAGCACCATCAGAGGAATATGTTCCAGCATGCTAGCAGAAAGGTAGATTTGTTCGAACTCGTTGTCGCTGGAGATGTTCCGTCAAAGCGATTTGAAGAATCAGAGGTGGAAAATCTTTCTCAGCGAGCAAGATCGCATTTCAACATCGTGATCATAGTGGTCGACATGTCGGATGATAGGACTCTTAGAATCGGTATGAGCGGTCTAGTGGGCTGATCTGGTGCATCAACTGAGGTTTTGTTGGCGTGACCATGCTTTAGTAAATCAGAATCTTATGCGGTGAACGCAAGATAAACCAAGAGTGGATTCACTTGGCTCGCAATGCCCAGATCGGACTGTACCGACTTGAGATCCTGTCAAGTGTGATCTAGTCCCGTGGATCCACTATTAGATGGGTTGAAACCATCGCCGAAAATACGCGAAAGCAGACTTTATGCAGGATGATATGTCGGCAGCGAAGGATATTGTCCAATGGATTTCGAGTGGAAACTATAAGCGCGTATTGGCTTGGGTTCGGACAGGGCTGCCATGCATGTGGAATCTTTGCAAGTAATCCTGAGCCAGATAAATTACGCTGAAATCATCTCCGTATTGACCGATAACTTGCATACTCGTAGCCAGCTCTGGTGTCCAAGCATAATCAGGATGAACCGGCCCAGGTACTGAGATAGCTGGCAGACCTGCTAGACTTGCTGGTACTGTAAAAACATCATTCATATAAGACTCGGTCGGTGTGCTGGATTTTAGGTAATCAAGGTGTGGCGGAGGAGTTGGAGCCGTTGGACATACGATCAAGTCAACCCCATTGTCACGGTGCTTGGAGTTACTTCGAAGCGGATTCCGCATTCGGAAGACCGAATCAAAATCATTCTGAACCATTCGACGAATCTTCTGGGCTTTGATGAAGTAGTTGTCCATGGCCCCCGCACTGAGACTGTATGTCCCAAGCAAAATCCGTCTTCTTACTTCAGGACCAAAATTCTCATATCGGTGTTTCGCATACAAAGTGTCACCATCTTCAGACGATGGGACAGTGCGCGATTGACCATATCTGACCCCATCATACTTAGCCAGGTTAGATGATGCCTCGGCTGGAGCTATAATATAATATGCCGATAAGGCGTGCTTCGTTGACGGTAATGAGATAGGTACAAGCTCGTGGCCTTCCGTTTGCAAGAAACTTAAGGTAGCAACCCATGCCCAGCGTACCATTGGGTGCATTTCGGCGATATTGTATTCCAAGGGGATTCCAATGCGTCTGGTTTTGAATTTGGGTTTGAGAGGGAGTACCTTATCGTTTTTATGTATTTGTCCTCTCCGTAGCAGTCGTGCTTTTAAAGATTGAGGGTTGAGACCGGCACCTGCATATGTCGTGGTGGTTTGCTCAACCACGCCACGGCGTTGATTTTTGATCTCCATTACTCGATGTCGTGTGTCCTTGTTCACGCAAGTTGGATCAAGAGGATCTGGCCGGCTGAGGATGTCTGCAGGCACTTGTCAGGTCAGGCGTAACAATGGTGTTTGCAGGCTCAGGCTCGACGTACCGAACATGAGACGAATATCCAGCACGTCGCGGGCAATGATGCCAACTGTGTCCAGTGAATTGGCATAGGGGATAACGCCATTGCGAGAGATGAAACCATATGAGGGTTTGAAGCCGACCACGCTCATATAAGCTGCGGGAAGCCGCACAGAGCCCCCAGTATCGGTCCCGATACCATACTCGGCCAGATTTTGAGCAACTGCGACAGCGCTTCCACCAGAACTCCCACCGACAGACAAGGCATCCCGCCGACCATTTGTCACAGGTCCAAACGCAGAGTTGATCGAGTGAGAACCCATACCGAACTCATCCATATTAGTTTTGGCCATTAGGAGCAGGCCAGCTCTTTCGAGCAAGCTGGTCACGGTGGCATCTTGACTAGGCTGGAATCCCCGTAGAATGTCGGAAGCGGCAGTAGTGGGTAGGCGGTAGGTGTTGATATTGTCCTTGACAGCCACCGTAAAGCCCTGATTAGCGGACCGCAACCTGCCTTCGGGGCAGAGTTAGTGGACGAATATTGGTTGTTTGAGTAGGAAGTCGGCTGACTCACTATAATCCGTCCCTTCTCTTGCACGCTTGTGTAAGAGGTTAGCGACACGCGCATGTTTCAAAAGGGTTCCTGGGGTAGAGAGCGCTTCGCGAATGGTGGAGATGTAAGGATTGCCATAATGTTTATCGACTTGGGAACGACCGAGAAGTTTCCGAAAGTGTTTTTCGAGCCGAATATGCCTGTAATCACGATGACCCCGGCCGATCCTCATGAGCAGCGAAAGGAGCCAAGGATATTAGGCTTAAATGAGTGGAATAGTGTTCTTGATAGTCGTGTGCAGCTTGGTGTAGAGATAATTGGAATCTGCGGAATTCTAAACGCAGTATCATCAGTTCGCGGTCATGCTAGATTATCACGTGCCGTTGCGTGAAGATAAGATAAGATTCGGGTTGAGGTCCGATTGATGAGGCTCCCCGACATGACATAATTATGCCTCGTGTGGACTGCACCCACGTTTTCTCGATTCCAGCGACCTATGTACAATATCTACTTGTTAGCGTGTTTGACCTAACGTGAGCACTGGATCTTTGATAGATCTGGATAACGACTTACTTCCAATGTTCGAGAAAACTGAAGCAATTTTTGCTTGAAAGGAAAACTCTCTGCGCATTGAGACAGATATCTTCAAAATGTCTATACCCTTCTCTGCGCGCATACCTGCGACAGCTACTACGCGCAGTCTGGCATTGGCAAGGCATTGTCGTAAGCACCTTAGCCGGACTCTACCAGTTCTCTCCAATACCACAAGTCAAAGCAGAGCTATCAGCAGCTATGGCTACACACAATCAAAAGCTTTGGTATACTCAAAGTACGGCGAACCGCAGGATGTCCTCAGTCTCCACGGCCACTCGATATCTCCTGTTACAGGCACGAGTGTCATTGTTCGGATGCTCGTTGCCCCCATCAATCCTGCCGATGTCAATCAAATTCAAGGTGTCTATCCATCCAAGCCCGAGTTGACGACTGCACTTGGAACCTCAGAGCCATCAGCGGTCGGAGGCAATGAAGGAGTGGGAGAGGTCGTTAGCGTCGGCTCTGGCGTCAAGACCTTGCAGAAAGGGGATTGGGTTATAATGAAACATACTTCTCAGGGAACATGGCGAACACATTTGGAAATCGATGAGAGCAAACTATTGAAGATTGAAAATAAAGATGGCTTGACGCCTCTACAAGTCGGAACTGTCTCGGTCAACCCTTGTACTGCCTACCGCATGTTGCTCGATTCTGCCAAGTGGGACTTTCGAGGGGAAGAATGGTTCATTCAGAATGGTGCCAACAGTGGGGTGGGACGTGCAGCCATTCAACTGGGAAAAGAATGGGGATTCAAAAGCATCAACGTCATCCGTGGTCGCGAGGACAAGGCAGAGGAGCAGAAGCTGAAGGAGGAACTATTGAACTTGGGGGCGACAAAAGTCATCACGGAAGAAGAGTTGCAAGCCCGTGAAATCAAGGATCAGATCAAGGAATGGACCAATGGAGGCCGGCAGCAAATCAAAGTCGGACTAAATTGCGTCGGTGGTAAACCCGCGACCGCACTCGCCAAATTTCTCAGCCCTGGAGCTACGATGGTGACATACGGCGCAATGAGTAAACAGCCAGTCATGCTTCCAGCATCGCTCCTGATTTTCAAAGAGATCAGCTTCAGTGGATTTTGGGTCAGTAAATGGAGTGACCGACATCCTGACCAAAAGAAACAAACAGTGGAAGATGTCTTGCGGTTGACCAGAGAAGGACGATTCAAAGATATACCCGTGCAAGAATGCAAATGGGGTTGGAATACCGAGGTCGACGCCCTCAAAGCTGCTGTGCAGGGGACACTTGGCGGCTTCAGAGCCGGTAAAGGTGTCTTTGTGTTTGAAGAAACATGAAGCCTGGATATAAATGCCGAATGCCAACGTCGATGAAAAGTGACAAAAGCTCACCACAAGCCGGCAATCATCGTTAAGCGGTCAAACTGTAACACCAAATCGCATTTTCAGACTGTACATAGGTGAATTAGGAAGTTCAACGCCAAGAATAATGTGATAATGCAGAGATATAAAGTCATCCTTGTCATCTTGTTTAGCCACACCGTCCTCGTTTCTCATCGCGGCACTTTCAGGAATGGTACTCAGGTGTCATACCGTCCCGCCTAAGCGAGAATATTACCATCAACTAGTCCAATGGGTACATAAGGCCGTTGCAGGTCAGCATCAGGTCGTATCAAGCACAATTGCTGACCATGGTGGCGGCGTAAAGGCTTGACCGCGGAGTGCCGTGGTAAGGGCGGAGGGGAGTGATCCACTTTCCTCTCCTCAACTTCCCGATTAGTCCAATTGTGCGCCAACATTCCGCCATCGGCATGCCGGAGAAATTCATGTTCCGGGATTTCGAGATCTACAGAAAGCTGCTGACTTCTTTCATTCGTCAGAGACCAGGCCGAAGGGCGTTCCAGATACAAATTCTATGCAAGTCTTTGGCTCAGGGACAGATATCTCGTTCTTTACTCTTCCATGTATATCTTTACTAAACGTTTGTCCTGACGCCTGAAGTAATTACTATTAATGCTACTGACCCGTCTACCAAAGACATCCAAGTCGAGATCTTCCATATTTCCCCAACAACTACTTCAAAGATTTTTCAGTTCGTCCCAAGTCTTTAGAATGGATGCCGATGAGTTTAGAAAGGCCGCTCACGCGGCAATAGAAGAGAGTAAGGAGTCCTACCCCAGCATTCACACCACGGCGAGACTTCGTAATATCGATATCCACGTACTCAAAGACGCTCCGGCTAACAGGCTCTTAAGTCATTCAATACAATCAGAACATCACAGATTTCCCAGTATTACCAACCATTAAACCAGGGTACCTGGCCCCCCAACTACCAAAGTCTGCACCAGAGCTGCCCCAAACATGGTCAGATATTCAGCCAGACATCGCCAGTAAGATATTGCCCGGCATCACACACTGGCAATCACCCAACTTCATGGCCTTTTTCCCGGCCAGCGTGACATATCCCTCGATGCTGGGTGAGATGTATTCGGCAGCATTCACCGCACCAGCGTTCAACTGGTTATGCTCGCCAGCGTGTACCGAGCTTGAGACCGTCGTTATGGATTGGCTTGCTCAAGCATTTGCACTTCCCGAGGAATTCTATTCAACTAGTGCCAACGGTGGTGGCGGAACAATTCAGGGCTCCGCATCCGAAGCTATAGTGACCTGCATGGTCGCCGCTCGCGAGCGATATCTACATGCCAAATGTGATGCGGAAGGACTAGCCCCTGAATCCAAAGAGAGAGAGGATCGAATATCGGAGGTACGAGGCAGATTGGTCGCATTGTCCTCAAATCAGGCCCATTCAAGCACTCAAAAAGGCGCACTAATTGCCGGGACCCGGTTCCGCTCGATTCCAACCCAGCTTTCGAATGAGCTTGCCCTCCAACCATCGGAGCTTGAAGCTGCTCTGGATCAGGCAAAGGCGGACGGTCAGGAGCCGTATTATATCACACTGACTCTGGGAACTACATCAACTTGCGCCGTCGACGATCTGGAGGCCCTTTCGTCCGTTCTGAAGAAGTATCCCAATCTATGGGTTCATGTGGATGCAGCGTACGCAGGCGCTTCCCTCGTGTGTCCAGAATTCTCGGACAAGTACTCTAAATCCATGATACATGCCGACAGCTTCAACATGAACATGCACAAGTGGCTGTTGGTCAATTTTGATGCCAGTTGTCTGTTCGTGCAGAACCGAAACCATCTGACACGTGCCTTGAGCATTTCTGCGGCGTACTACAACAATAAACACAGTGACAGTGGCCTTGTCACCGACTACCGAGATTGGCAAATCCCACTAGGCAGAAGATTTCGCGCTTTGAAGATCTGGTTTGTCTTGCGAAGCTACGGCCTCGAGGGTTTACGAAAGCACATCAGAAACAGTGTTGCTATCGGTGAGGTATTCGCTGGTCTTGTTCGTGACCGAAGCGACCTGTTCGAATTCGTGGCTCCTCCGAGATTCGCATTGACATGTTTCAGAGTCAAGCCCGAGATTATTCCAGTTACAGGAACAAGCACAACCACAGAGGACTTTGTTCCTGAATCCTCGGCCGTGCAACAGAGAGAGCAGGAAGCAAACGCTGTCACATTGAAAATCGGAGACTTGATCAACGAGCGAGGACAAGTATTCTTGACGTGCAGTTCGACCTCTGGGAAGAGTTTCATCCGCGTTGTCAGTGGAAATGCGAATGCGGAAGAGAAATATGTACGGGCTGCATTCGATATAATTGTAGCAACGACAGAGGAAGTCTTGAGGGAACGAGGAGGAGGAGGAGGGAATAGAGCAGTCGAGAACGGGCATGCAAGATAAAACCTGGCAATAGAACACCGCTACAACATAGATCCCCACTTACCCGCAACGAACATATATTGCGGCTACAATAACATTTTGGACACGAAGACTGATTCCGGGAAACTTGGTTCTGTACCACAAGGTAAAGAAAGTCATATCTTATTCTTTACCTTCCGAATAATTGCATGACTTTTCCGGCACAAAGCTCGTCCCAGCCTTTCTAGCTACCTTGCAACCACAAATCCTTTCTCGCCCGTGATCTACTGTCAGCCAGCCAATACTCAATAGGCTTCTCATTTCCCAAGTCCTCGGCATCAGACTGAATAACACGAATGTCCTTCATCAAGCCATCCGAACCGAGCACATAAAACGCCCAAACCGACAACCTAACAATCCCACCCTTCTTGACGCCAAAGACGGCACCGGGTGATTGGCCAACGATGTCCTCTTTGGCCTCGAAGCACGTCTCCATAATGAAGAACAAGCGCTCATTGTCGTCGCCAATCACAAGTTCCATCGGTGTAATTATTTCAACGAACTTCTCGAATAGTGGCAGGTAGTGCGATTTGATACCCTTGCTGCCGACCAACGGAGGTAGCTTCTCCGCTGCCGGTAGGTGCAAAACCACGTCTGGAGCGTAGAATGCGTGTTGCCGGTCATAGTCGTGTGCGTTGAAGGCGCGGATGTAGTCGAGAAATCTCTCGACTGTGTAATGCTTCTCGCTGTTTATGGAACCCATGGTTTGTTTGATATTGAAGAGACAAAGGATAATGGACGTCTAGATGAATTTGCGTCGTGACAGATTGTTGTCGATGCAATGCAAAGGAATGAACTGGCCTGTTGAGTATCACTGACATATATGAAAATACGAAGAATCGCTATATTCGGCAGATACTTAATCGTCCTTCGGATGAGGCTCTTGTGAATGCCCGGAACGAAGCTGTAGCGACTAAGTCAACGTTCTCCATATTCCCCGGAATATGGAGGGATGAAATTCTTTCTGGGGTGCGGCTCCACACGGAACCCACGAAGCGATAACTTCGCCAAATGTGATGGAGGAGACTGCTGCGAGGTAGAACGACAGCGAGATGCTCGGGCCATGTGGGGTTTGCAGACGTAAGTCCGCTGGGTCATGTCGATTGTAGTGTCCTTCCCCAGAGATCATATTGGCCTTGGATGGAGTACTCACCCACACGACGAATACGAGAAGTTCGTTGTGTGCTGAAGCTGCTGGAGAACACAGGGTACCGATAATGACTGAGGCTAGAAAGTAAAGTCGAAACGTTTTACCTAAGGCTAAATTGTGCATTTGCTGCACATCCCACGATCTCCGAGACTCACGAACAGGGCTCACAAAGCTAAATGTATCCAACCTTTGCCGTCAAAAGGTCCGGTATAGCTAACATGAGCAGCTTGAATACTGTGATTCAGGTTATGTGAATTGTATACTAGTGGACGCATTATCGAGAAAGTGAAGTTTATGCAACCACGTGTTATGACATTCTAAAGCCCCTTGCTTGGCCAAAAAGAATTACAATGACCATCTACTAACCCTCACATCACATTTTTTCAACTGTGATACGACTCAAGACTTTGCAAACTTGGCTCCTTCATGCTTATTCTCCCACTTCACGATCTTGGTGCCAATCAATTTGTCTGACGAAGTGCATCTTCATAACCCGATGGCGAATAGGCTTACCCCAGATCGACAAGGGGATCCAGAAGAGGTATACGACAAAATTGATGGCAGATAGGATTCCCATAACTTTCAGGAGCCCGGCCTGGGCGATCCATGGATTGGTGTAGAATGATAGTAGAAATCCAAAGCCCGCTGTGGCACATCCAAGTTAGTGTTTATATTTCAAGCAACATAGAATTGAAAGATTTTGCCTAGGGCGGGACAGTGATAGGCAGGACAACTCACCTTTGAAACTCAGCTGAACTACAACTGCTTCACCAGCGATCGGACGGTACGCATCGACCACGTACACGAGCACGATGTTGCTCGATTGAGTAATTACAAAGCCAACTGTGACAATTACCTTGTTAGTCCTGGCTCAACGAAAAAGTATCGTGGTTTGGAGCACTTACCCAAGGCAATACCGATTGTGGACACGATCCAGTGCATATGATGAGCCAAGCCCACGGCATAGAGCATGCAGCCAACAGGCATCGCCAACATAGAAAGAACAATCGTGGGGAGTCGCATTTCTGGTTCACGAATGCCGTTGTTGCGTCTAGTCAGCCAGCCGGCGACAAAGTCAGATAGCCATCCTCCGCCCCAGATACCAGTAATGGAGCCCACTGTTACGGCCAGGAAAACCAGTCCAAGCTGACCACTGTTGAAGCCGTACTCCATGGCAAAAGCTGAGGCGAAGTTATTCGCGAGTGCGACAAAAGTTCCAATTGAGACCGACATGACCAAGGTAGCCCAAAGAACATCTGGCACAAGGAGGAGAGGAAACGGTCGCGTAAACATCTTGACAAGGGACTCCTGGGTAAGTGCAGGGCGAAAGACTCTTAGTCTGCTCAAATAGCCTTCCTTCTTGTAGATCTGATCCTGACCTCGGGTCTCGACATGCTCTAGATCGATGTTTGAGACCTCGCGTGCCAACTTTGAGTCAGCGTCAGTTTCGTCAAGGGTATCTCCTTTGTCGGCAGGGCAGTTATCTTGCATATCATCACTTTTACGGTGGAAGGCTGTTTCTGGCATGGTGAAGAATACTGCGAGGACAAGTGCTCCAGTCATTCCAGCCACAATGTAATTGACAATCCGCCAACTATGGTTGTTCGCAACAAATCCAGTTATCAGGATGCCCATGGCAACACCACTGGAGAGACATGCAGAGTAGCATCTAAAATTATGTTAGCGAGATTCAAATAGGTTGTGTCACATTGCAAAGTGTGGGTTGAACATACGACATGATGAAGCCACGTTCATGTAGGTAAGTGACATCGGCGATCGTCAGTGGAGCGAGGCAGTCGGCCGAACCAGACACAAATCCCAAGCAGATTCTAGCAGCCAGCTGACTGGCGAAACCCTTGGCATTTGCAGACCAGACGGCAAACGAAAGGTATAGAACGAAGGAGATCAGGTAGATCGGTCGACGGCCAAATTTGATGATCAGAGGCATGAAGAACAAGTTCGAAATGCCTTGGGCCAGCGCAAATGTCGTGAAGAAGTATGATGCCTTGGCTAAAGCGGACTGGAAGTCCGGCTGTGCAGGAGTGACTCCAAAGATGTCATAAATGATATTGATCATAGCGGCGCTTGGTCCGGCGGCCAGGAACTGTGACATGAAGACGGCCATACAGGTGATGAAGGCAATATAGTAGCGGAACCAGGCCGACCTTTTGACATGTTAGAATCTTTGATATGAAGAAATGACATGGAGTTTCGCACCAGTTAAGAGGGTCATTTGGATCTCTAGAAGGAGTAGGAACGAGTATTCTCTCGTTAGTGATTGTGTTATGTAGCCTCACGCTACCGAGATTGTGGCCGCCTTTGGATGCCATTATGCTTTTTCTTTTGTGCTTTTTCTGATTTGTGATGATAGAAGACCGAAGCGCTTGATGACCGAAATGGAGGTGATGCTCGTCTATATAAGCTAGGTCAAAAGTCAACGCTATGTTCCATCTTGTCGTAGGCGGAGGACAGAATCAAGCTCACAGGGACGAAGCCTCACGCTAGTTGCGCTCGATGGGTTCCAGGTGAGTCTGGGACTCTGGGTTGTGGGGAGGCCGCGTGTTCCACATTGCCGTTGTCGAAAATGCTCGATATTTTCCACGTGCCGATGGTGGGTTTAGCTTTAGATTACGCCCGGTATTGCTCGTCTACGAGCGGTGCATTTTCTTCAGTACTTTCATAATCATTCTTTTGAAGATTGCTTGCGCTTCTTCCGACATAATTCGATCTTCGGGCGACTTCTGGATGACGGAGCCATTACTTCGGGAGATAGAGATAGCTTGAGATCGCAGCATCGGGAGTATCGACCAGCTCAGCCGGCATTTCCAAACGTTCCTGAAGAATACAAGGTATCAAAAGTCAATACCAAAGCTCAACACGCTTCAGACCATCGGTACTTGTGTGTCCGGCACAGGTCGTGCAAGAGTCTTGAATCCAGTGCAATATCTTGTCCAAGTATCATCAGATTTGGCTTACAGATCCTTGTGAATGTAATGTTAAAGACGTTAAGGCGATTTTACAAGTGTGGTCTTGCCGACAATGCCATAAAGGGCGCGCCCTTGGTATTCTGCAATTCTGTTGGTGGCAGTATAGAAGAAAGCCACTGACAAGGTTTCATTGGCAAGTAGATGTCTGGAAAAACAAATAATTCATCAGAGGCCCTTGTGACTGTTCACAGGGCCCATGACTGCAGTCTTGTGAGACTCAAAAGCACCTCCATTTCGTTAAGCTTCGGAGGACACATCATCATCTCGTCTGCGACCATCAAAGCATAGGTATTACGCACCCGAGGTGGAGGAAGGCCGTTAGTTCCAATATCTGGGGGGTAAGGGTACCCACAAGTCGTCTAGTCCTTTTCCTGGCGGCCTGCAAGCGTAATTCGAGCTCGATCCAGCTATCTGAGGGTTTCTTGAGGAGAGGGGCCGAAAGTGCGAAGTTGACGCTCCCAAGTACTGTGCTCGTGGCAATTGCTGGGACTTGGATTGAGATTGAACATCTGGGTCTTACAACTATTGCCATTTCGCTACTTGTGACAAGACACATCTTCAAACAGAGTTCCCTCGAAGTAAATGGAGAAGTTCATCACTGCACTGAAGCATCCAGTACAGACCCTGCTTGTTCGGAGTAGAGACAATCCCGCTCTGACGTTTGGAATTCGGGAACCCACCTTGAACCACCGGTTACGAGCGACTTGATGAAGGACAATTGTTGATGCGTAACATAAAGCAGGCTCTTTACTTTGCAATCCTCATTGCCAGAATATTTCCTCTTGGTGTCCTTTTTTCCCAAACCTTCGTCCTTCACTGCCAGGATAGGATTCTGCGATTCATCTGCAGTATACGCAGCTCTCTCCCCACTGTGTTCACTATTTCCGTTGCTCTTATGGTCGCATTTCGGCATCATATACTGATCTCATGCAACCCAATCTGTCAATGCTTGTGCGGATGGTGCTTTAAGACCACCGAGCCCACCAGGCATAGATTGATTGATCGAGCATCAGCCTTGCGATCGTTAGAAGCATTTGCAGCATAGACATGCTCAACACTGGCGTGTCTGCGCATCTTGCACCGCTGGGATGACAGGCGAGGCAGGATTTTCTGCTATGCAAAGTCCTCCGGTCGTGAACTCTTTGGCCTATTGATGCCAGCATCCGAGTCCTCGATGTGGTAAGCCCGATCGTTTGGTTTCGTGGGAGGGGAGGCGGAATGTGGAGGACTTCGCGGAAAACTATTTAGCAGAAAGCCTGGCTGAACTCTCGGATGTGGCACCAATCAGATCCACGACGATTTCACCTGAACGCCATCGCAGAGAGCAACTTCCAAATTCGGCGCTAAAGGGGCGACTAGAGGTTTGAGACCTCGTCTCGTGGCTTTATTGAGCCATGGATCACTTCCAACAGCCTATCCAGGACTTGGAGGTCCCTGTTGCTGGCCCTTGGCTACCTGGGGAGCAATTGTCCCCCATCCGACAGCTCACTGATAGGCCATAACCTCTGCCTGGGGGCTTATGGCGGCCTGCACATGCAGAGAGAAGCAGAACCCCCGCTGCACATTAGTCAAATTCTTGCAGTGTTGAGACTGCCATGAACTTTGCATGCCAATCCTCCGGACTTTCAGTTGACGGAAGATGCCACGAGGCAAACATCACCCACGTCAAGAATCTAGCCCGTGGCCGCGCTATGAGCCACACTTTTTGAGACTTCGATCGTTTTGAAACATTGACATGGCTCAAAATCTTGCACTCTTCTACTCTGTAGAGCTGGGCATCATTTTGTCAAGTTTCGCATCGAGAGTCTTATTTTGGCTCTGATTATTAGCTCACATGTCTACCTTTGATGGCAATCAAGCGACCTCTGCGTCGCAACAGACAATTCCCAGCCCAAGGACAGAAGCGCCGTTTGCATGTAATATTTGCAGAAAACTCTACTCACGTGTTGGGCATCTCGCTCGTCATCACCGATCGCGTAGGTGCTTGTAATACACTTGACCTGCGCCAGACTGACTTCTCACCGCAGATACCCAGGAAAAGCCCTTCTCATGCCCAGACTGTGACAAAAGTTTCACCCGCGCGTAAGTTTCCGTCAGCTCTGAATGATCTGATTCTGACTCGGCCGGAGAGATGTCCTCAAAAGACATCTGGAAAATCATTGGGAGCAAGGTAACTCAGCAAAGCGATCTTGCAATCGTACAGGACATCCTCAGACTCGAGCCGAAAAAGCTTGTAGGCTATGTGCGACTGCAAAGGTCAGGTGTGAAGGCGTCCAACCCTGCCAGCGCTGTAGAAAACGAGGGTTCGATTGTGTCTATGTCAACAATCGGCCATCGGAGCTAGGTATAATGAACTTTCAGCCTGCCTCTAATGGTAGGTTACTTCTGTGACGACCCCATCACACAGCTGTGATTCAACTTACATAAATTCAGTTCAACAAATGAATACTCATCAGCAACCCGAACCTCCGGTTCCCAACCAGGATCATAACGTCATGGCCTTGCATGATGTTCAAGGATCGTATCAGCCTACTTCAGAACTGCCCTCCTCGCTGAAGCCTAGTGAGCAGCCACTTTTTACACTCTTCCAGGACCAGGCTGTAGATCGCCTTCGACCACGGCCAGAGGAAGTTCTTCTACAAGACCAAGCTAGTATCAAGGCTAGTACTGCAAGTACGATAGATCAGTCGCCGCAACAGCAACGAAACCAACTCATGACAGGAAATGATCCATTATCCACACGACAGGAATTCCTTCACGACGCTTTGGTGTCCGATCCTGTACAAGATGCATTCCTTGCCCAGGATGTAACAAATTTGAGCGGATACCCATATCGAGACTACCTGAACTTTGGCACTGATTGGTTTGATGCTGAGGGTCTCGAAAGCATCACATCCAGCAATCTTGCATCCGCTGAAGGTTGCTTCGCGAGCTCAACTCGTGAGCCGTGGCACTACGGCCAAGACAGTACAAAATCTGTCTCTGGAACAAAGACACCCAGGCAAACCGAGAAAGAGCGCGCCGGTCTTGGTGCAGACGCCTTCAGAAGATCCATATGGCGCTGGACCCCAACAGAGCTTGATCATCGTGGTATTGAACAGATCAGCTTGTCCCCTGACCTGAACGACATTGAGACCCCACAATCGATGTCAGAGGCTATAACTCAAGTCTCTCAACAACATCTGAGCTCAAAACAACGTGATAACATCCTCGCACTTGTGCTTGGGACTTGCGAGTCTTATGCCATTCGCCATGTGGTGGCATCATTTCCAAGTCTCCCATTGCTTGACAGTTTAATGCACTATTTTCTCCGTCGACACCATCATCAAACCAGTACCTGGCTCCATTTCCCAACATTCCAGGTAAACGAACAAGCATCCGAACTCCTTTCAATGATGATTTCGGCGGGTGCTAGTCTTGCCCCGAAAACCGTATTCCGCAAGCTGGGTCTTGCTCTACAAGAAGCGGTTGAAGGCGCGTTGCCAACAGTGGTATGAACCTTTCTATTCTTCTTCTGGTTCCCTCAAAATTGACTGTTCTGTCTCATGCAGTTTGATCGAGACAACCGCAAAACACGTAATCTGCAATACCTTCAAGCTTTTGCATTACAACTAGAGGTTGGTTTGTGGAGCGGCAATAGTCGAAAGATGGAATTGTCCGAAAGCGAAAGCTTGCATGTCATCACTGTAAGACCGGAGTCGGAATACTTCTGATATTTGTCTTCTTAGACTCATGTTTCTTACCAGATGCTGCGAAGAGCCGGTGGCTTTCACCGTCGACCGCTAAACACCGGTGTGATGCCCAGCGCCCAGGATGATGAAGAAGTACTAAACGCAAAATGGCGTAAGTGGGTGCATTCAGAGTCGCTGAAACGGTGCGTTACGATAAAACCAACGAGCTCGTTCTTAAGTCATTGACATGATGAGCAGTTTAGCATTCCATATTCTTGTACATGATGCACAATCTTCAATGGCACTGCAGACACCTCCGTTACTCAGTGCGGGAGAACTGACGCTCGATCCTCCTGCGTGTGCACGGTTGTGGTTTGCAAAGACTGCTGAAGATTGGCGAGATATATACTTACATTTGCCGGAAGCTAGTTTCAGTGGTCAACCTGACAGGCCAATGCCCCTCATCAGCTACGTCTCCAACATTGCCCCCCTTCGAGACATCGCATCGATCGATCTCCCCTTTTCTATCATTATTGTCATAAGTATCGCATGGCAGCTTACCTGGAACTATCTACAGCTTGCCTCTGTCCTAGAAAATCATTCCCTAAACTCGGATAGGCAACCACGTTCCGGGTCTTCTAGCCCGCCCATATCATCGTTTGGTTTGAGAACCAAAAGTTCTTCTTACCATGGATTACTCCAAACCCTCGAAAACTTGCGATGGAACATCTTGGAGTGGAAAGATCTTCTGGGCAACCACTACTCCAAGTTTATGGTCATACTCGAGGGAGTGATCCTCAATCTTCATGTGCCTTTTGACTTGGTACAAAACTTTGCAGGCAAAGAAGGCGAGGAAGTAGCCAGAAGAGCTTCCTCTGAGTTGCGTCAGTGGGCTAGCAGCGACCAGGCACGAGAGGCACTCTGGCATGCAGGCCAAGTACTGTTGGCCGCGCGGTCATTCTCCAATGGAAGGGAACCATTGATGCAGTTTGAAGCGATCTGCATATATCACGCGAGTCTGACCATGTGGGCGTACTCGGTCGTGAATTGTACGAGCTTCTCCCCACCAGTGGCGTTTTCGGACTCCCCAAGGAGGGAACATCAGTCAGAGTTCGACACGCAATCTGTTATCCGGTCCAGAAAACTTGCAGGATTTGGTCTGGCTTGATTCCGGGGACAAGGCCTCTGCGCAACGATGGATCTCTCTTGGTTATGGCGTCCCTGTCATTTGCGAATACTCTGAAGCGAAGCTCGCGAGTCAAGCATCTGGAGCACTAATCCCAATCCCGCTGCACAAGCCTGAAATGTTTATGGACAGCTGTATTGCATTACTGTGCCAGTGTGCATCACCGGAAGATGATGGCGAGATGCTTCCGTTGATCGCAAATCTGTGTCAATTGATGCGCGACTTGGGCTATTCTGCCCGAGGTCAAGGAAACGAGAGGATACAGATCACTAGCTGAGGATCAAGTTGGCAAATTAGGTTCATTTGTTGGCTATGAAAAGAATAGCAAAAAGCGTGCAAACGATCGGGTGGCCACGTGTGCTTAGCGGCTAAGATACTGTCCTCACGTGTGCGGAGTTCTTCGTCCTTTTACCTCAGAAATAAGCTTATCCGCTAGGGGCTAGTGCGGATGGCGAGATCTCTTGGCGAACTTAATTCTGTTGTCTCAAATATCTCGGCGACATGCATGTCGCTTCTTAATCTACCGAGTATATGTCATTGTTGTCGTTGGTAGTCATGTACCTAAAGCGACAAAATTGTCTACAGACTGACATCGTACTGGCTATACGTGGCTACTCATAGACGGTTCAAGCCCGTCAAGGGTCTTGAGATACGATCGACCAGGGCATGTTTGCAGACTCGCGGAAGCCCGAAAAAGCCAAGCACTTCTGGCAGCAGACTAGGAAATGGAAAGTCAGAGACAACTGAAACGCCACCGACGCGGGCCCTGGGCTTGTGATGAGTGTCGACTCCGGAAGAAGAAATGTGACAGTACAGTAGGCAAATCCTGCGGCCTCTGCCAATCGCTCAATATCCGTAAGTTGGAGTTGTCGCCGAGTACAGAGATCCGTCTGAGGGCGACGTAATGGGCTATTTTGATGAATTACGAATAACTATCACCCAGGATGCAACTATGAATCGCGGGCTACCATCCAAAATCCTACACAGAGGATTCGCGATCTCGAACAACAGCTAACCCAAGCTCGCGCATTGCTTGCTAAACAACCTCCTTCCGCGGTACAGTGGAACGGCCAAGCAAACGAGGTTGGTATCAAAATCCTCGAGAGATCAGGCTATCTTGAACTACCTCTCAAGGATCCGATAGAACATGCAGTAAGACACCTGCCCGGCACAAGTAATGCCGAGAAGAGGCAGTTGTTCTTTGGCCCATCCTCAGGATACTCTTTCCTCCAGCGTACACTTGAGCTGTTCTTAAAAGAGAAAGATTCATCGACAGCAATAGCCAGAATTCAACCGTCTTTGCTTACCCTTTTTGACAGAGCTAAGCCCGCCGCTGCCCATGTCGGTAGCAATTCGTTGGCGCCGCACTTTCCTGAACTTCCACCAACCTCTCTTCTGGTGCAAATGGTCAAGACCACGTTTATCCACTGTTCTCTTCTGGCTGGGCTTCTCAACGAAGCGGATACTCACGACTTGATGGCACAGTCATCTGAACTGGCGTCATCCGATGCTTATACTCATCAAACCCTGATCCTCTCTCATGCCGTACTGTCGATAGCCTGGTTGTATCACGTTCCCCTACATCGGGGCCGAGGATGCAGGGCTGTCCACGTGGAAGCGTATGTTCTAGTCCCCACGCAGGCCAAACTTGATATGCCTTGCTGATATGTGCGTTTCTTCAGCCAAAAACACTTCCTTGCGGCTGCATCCGCTCTCAATCTCAGTATGTCTCAATGTGATGACTTGATCGCGTTACAGTCCATTGCCTGCATCGTGATCTTTCTCATCTCGACCAGTCGACTAGTTCTCGCACATACCTATATTGGTATAGCCTGTTCTGCGACTCTCAGATTGGGCCTGCACAGACAAACAGCGCAGAGCCTTTCCCGAGGTTCAGAAACTCAGGATGCAAGATTACGGATACTTCTCACAGTCCTCAGGCTTGACGGGCTTGTGAGCGTAGTTCTTGGTCTGCCAGCATTCATCGATCACCATAGTGTTGATCAGTCTCTCATCCAGCAACGTGCTACTTTTATGCCGGGTCATCTTTCTCATACCAATGCTTACCATGAGGCAAATGAGATTGAATCTTCAGCAAAGCATACTGAGATTTTGGGGATACTGGCTTCTGCCGTGAAGGCATTGGCGAGCCAGGAGCCGAAGTCCCGTGGAATTGTCGGATCTGATCACCTGGTCAGCTCTACTGCCACTCTTCAATCGGAAAAAGTGCAGGCTCAATTACAGGGTTGGTTTCGAGATTCTGCCCCGTTTATTCAACAGCATAAATCATCTACAAGAAATGATCTGTAAGTGTCAATAAAGCCGTCGGTCTGGCGCTCTTCGAATTGACTGTGTTGAAATAGAGCACGATATGAGCTGGAAATGACTTACTATCTCAGTCGCATCATCACCACCCAACCTTTCCTACAGTATCTAACCAAATCTATCGAAAAAGCTGCGATATCGCGCAACGAGTCGCAGTATGCGCTTATCTCCATCAAGATAGCGTCTATCACCATCAGTCGATCTGAGGATGCTATCAAACGAGGGCTTTTATCTGCGGCATCATGGGTTCCGGTGTATACCATCTTCCTGGCTGTCTGCAACCTAGTCTTCCTGGTCGCCGCTCACCATGGGACTTCAAGGCCTGGTGAAGCATGGAAAAAGGCCACGCGTGGAGTCAGGTTATTGGCAGCCGTCTCTTGCTGTGATGGCGCAGCTGCTGCCTGTCTCGACATCTTGAAGGTTAGTCAAGTCTATTGTTTGGCCTGTCTGTAATTGCTTTAACCAACACATATATGGCAGAACATGATATCTGAGTTATCCCATACCATTGATATTGATGTGGACCAAGTAAAGTATTGCACTGCACGGCTTTGCCAGTACAGTCATCTGGATGACAAGTCTGCGAAAGAGCTCGACAGCATCGAAATGTTTGAAGGGTTTCGCTCTCATTCCACCACAAGTCATTTGGACGTTTCCATCAATTCCAGTGTTCCTATCACTTCGCTCAAACCACCTTCAGGACTGTTCGACCCAATTTTCCAGACATACGGGGATACACGTGGAGAGATTTCTGAACCACAACAGTGTGACGCCGATTCTATCTTGGCTCATGCACAAGAAATATCTCTGGGACACCCTCTGGAAGATCTCATCGTTGCCCATAGGCAATGATTCTCGTCGATATTGCTATATTTCTCCACAAAAAGATCAGTCAGTGATGCCATCACTCTCGCCGTCTGAAAGTATATGCATCAGATCTTCACAAGCATTGTACAAAAGATGTTCCAGTCGCTGAAACCCGCAGTAAGAGAACACAGTATAAGAGAAGTCTTGATTTTATTCATGTGATTATTACTTATGGAATAGAGTGGTTGAGGGAGCTTGGAACGCTCTTTTCCAAGCTGCGTACCTGACAACCCAACACTATATCTGAATCGGATCTCGTCAAAGACACCAGCGAGATAGCAATTCTTTGTCCATAACAGTCGGTGCACTGAGGTGAAGCAGCAGGTCTGCCGGCTGAATGCGGAACAAGGACAATATGTTGCACAGGAAGTAGAATTGCTGCAAGCAGACGTTGATGACACCCTCCTGAGGATCTCTCAGCAGAATCTAGTCATGGTCTGGCAGTCTAGAAGAGTTTTCATCAGCCGTTAGGAATCAGTGAAGGTTCATTTGATAGGCTGAAGTAAATCCAGCAAATCATCACTGGCTGCGGCCTGCGATGGTGGTGACCAAGGTCATTATGGTAAACACAGGTTTGCGGAGGCGTTTGCCATCGCGATATTCAACCCTCGCAGGTGGCGTTGAATAACCGTTCTCAGCAGATTGTCAAATCGATGAGAAACGCCACATCAACATCTTATATGCGCCTCTCACTTTTTTGAAGTCATTTTCGATGGAACTCCCTATCGGGCCAACCAATCCATTGTCTCTGGCAAAGGCTAGAGATTGAGGGATTTTTGTGCAATTTTGTACAACCTTTTCAGGGAGTGCTGAGAGTGCAGAATGCCCATCATCTTTGGTGGATCCTGGTAAGCTCATGCAAGCCTGTCTCAATGCTCCGGAAACAGCTTACAATTGGCTGATAAAAATCCAGAATTGAATACACACTGCCAAAGCCACGACAGGGTTTTGTTTGACGAATCATTTCACTGGCGGTTAGGCGGAGCAGACTTCGGTAAGACGGAGATGATTTGCGGCATGACGGCGAAACATTTTGGCTAGTTGACATAAAGGGAATATCATTGGTCCCACAACACACCTTTACTTGGAGTATTGAGGTCCACAACCATCAACCATGGGTCCAGATAACGTATGCACATGCCAGGAATGCAATTGCTGCATTGCGAGAGCCCCCTTATATCGAGAGCAGTGCACCCATTGTGCAATTTCGTCTTGCCTCCAAAAGTCCTGATACTGTCCGTTGCTTTAATCCGGAGGGAACGATCAGATTACACAAAAGAATCCGCATTGGACGACAGGAAGTCGTAGAGGTTGCTTCTGATTGAAGCAACCCATGGCTACGATATCGATTGCGACTGATACACACCCAAGAGAGAATCCAACCATCACCAGAACCAAGACCAGAGACAGCGACTTGACCAGCATACAAGCTTATCCAGCTGATGGAATTTACAACATACGGTCGAGGCATAATATACCGACACAGAACGACTGGCACGATGAAGACCCTGGCTTGCAGAAGGACGGCGACTATAAGAAGAAGCAGGTATGGATTTACCAAGCATTCTAGCAGATTATTTTGTTTTCAACTGACCTACTCTCAAGGTCTTCAACGGGAAAATGCTCCTCTGGCTGGCTTACCAGTCCACAGGTGTGATTTACGGTGATATAGGGACCAGTCCTCTCTATGTTTACTCGTCTACTTTCCATTCCGCGCCATCTCACCAAGACCTTGTTGGCGTGCTGTCCTTGATTATCTGGTCTCTCATCATGATGGTGACGGTAAAGTATATCCTCATTATTCTCCATGCGGACAACGAGGGTGAAGGAGGTACATTCAGCACCTACACCTTACTGAGTCGATATGTAAGATCTGCTTCTTGGAATTGCTCAGATTCACGATCACTGACTAGGTTTTCATAGATGAACATCACGCATCGTGATCCTAGGGAAGCTTCACTTGTCAGAATGCAACGCTACCTGTCCGGCGACCTTGAGAATGCAGGCCGGAGATTGCGCCGTGGTCTGGAATCCAGCAAGTTTGCTCGCGGCATTCTCAAAGTGATGGGTGTTCTTGCAGTGTCTATGGTCATTGCAGATGGAGTCCTCACCCCTGCGCAGTCAGTTCTTGGAGCTGTGCAAGGAGCACAAGTTGTCAATCCAGACATCTCAAAAGGAGCAATCATTGGCATCACCGACGCTATTCTGGTGGTTTTATTCCTGGTCCAACCTCTCGGAATTACCAAAATTACAGTCCTCTTCGCGCCAATCATCCTAATTTGGCTGGCTTTCAACGCCGTTTTTGGCATCTATAATCTGGTAAATTACGATGCCTCTGTCTTTCGTGCCTTCAATCCTGCCCTTGGCTTCAAGTTTCTGATCCGTCACGGAGAAGAAGGTTGGAGAATGTTAGGGGAGTGCTGCTTGCGTTTACTGGAGTCGAAGCACTTTTCGCGGATCTGGGTGCATTCTCTCGAAGAGCAATCCAATTGAGTTGGTTGTGTTATACATTTCCATGCCTTCTCTTAGCATATATTGGACAAGCAGCATTTATCAGTGCGAACCCCGAGGCTTACTCTAATCCATTCTTCAACGCCGCTCCTCCTGGGACTATTTATCCAGCTCTTATCATAGCAATTCTTGCCGCAATCGTTGCGTCACAGGCAATAATCACGGCAACCTTTCAAGTGAGTTCTGATGAAATGATTCTTGTGACAAATTCTTGCCGCTAACATTTCGACCCAAATAGTTGCTAGCTCAAATCATGAAGCTATCATATTTCCCTCAGCTAAAGGTTGTACATACTTCGCAACTATTCCATGGTCAGATCTACATCCCGTTAGCCAACTGGCTTTTGATGGTTGGCACAATATTGGTCGCGTCCATCTACAACAATGTATGGGTTTTAAATGCACGATATATATTCGAGGCTAACTTATTAACAGACGACCTCACTTGGGAACGCTTACGGGGTGTGTGTCATGTTTGTGACGTTTTTCGATACATGTATGGTATCTCTCACCGCCATTTTCGTCTGGCGTCTCAGTCCGTTCCTCATCGTGTTGCCATGGCTTGTCATCGCCTTAATGGATAGTACCTTCCTCTCCTCAGTGCTCACCAAAGTACCCGATGGCGCGTGGTTCACCTTGATGCTTGCCGCTATCCTGGGCATTGTTTTCCTTATTTGGAGATTTGGAAAGGAGCATCAATGGCACGCTGAAGCCGAGGACCGAGTGCCAACCTCTCACTATGTCCAATTGAGTCCGGAAAACAAACTTCAGCTCACGGCCAGGTTCCAAGGCTTGCCTCTAGGAATGATCAAAGGATTCGGCATATTCTTCGACAAAGCCGGTGAGACAACACCGACAGTCTTTTCACAATTCTTGACCAAGCTTACCTCAGCACCTGAGATTATGGTATTCTTCCACATACGTCCGCTAGAGCGACCATCTGTTTCGCCGCAGGAGAGATACGCTGTTTCCCGGCTAGCGATCCCAAATTGCTACCGTGTTGTCGTTCGCCACGGATACAACGACGAAGTTATTAATCCAGATCTTGCGACCCTAGTTCATCAGCAGATCCGACTCTTCCTTCTCAACCATGGGAATGACCACCACATGCCCAGTACACGGGACTTGAAGGATTCGACTTCTTCCACACAAAAATCTGAGGAAAAGTCCGGAATCGCAGGTCAAGAAGCCAGTGTCATGCCGCTCACCGACGATCTGCAACGCCTTGACGCAGCGTTTGCTCACAAGGTTTTATATGTGCTGGGCAAGGAGCAGATGCGGATCAAGCATAAGACGAATCTGTTCAAGAAGACCCTACTGCTGATTTTCTTGTGGATCCGTGACAACACCAGGACGAAGATGGCGAACTTGAAGATTCCTGTCGAAAACGTGATCGAAGTGGGATTTCTCAAGGATATTTGAGGCGATTCATACTTTTGAGCCATTCAAATGTCGATGAACACTGGTTCTGGCTCTACCAGGCAGCATAGACTTCTCGTTCTTCGTCAATATTGGTGGGGATACAAGATCAATGGCGACCGGTATTTGTGATAGTGCCTTTCTGATAGCACAACATTGTTCTTGAAATGCACAACTCCTGGTGGCCTTGCTTATCAATGTGGGACGCAGTGACATTGACAATTACCAAAGAAATGCCGCTAGAACATAGATCGCTCCATGGAGCCGAACGTATTTCACCCTTGGTACGGAGAGACCTTAGTATACAGCAAAGATCACATTCTCCCCACCAAGCCGTACAACACTGCCTCGTGCCGGCGCTCCGCAATCCTAAGACACGAAGACGCCCATCAATTAATAAGCACCCAAGGCTATGGACGTGACAATTAAAACACTGAAAAGATCTGGCGACGGAAGGGTTTCCCGATTCTGCCGCAGGAAAATAAATAATTCCCCTTGCTGGAAAATCCGCACAACTAAATAGTTATTTAGCCGGCGTTCGAGAGCGAATATAGCCGTCGCGCCCCGGGCCTTCTCCGGCACAGTTTGTGGTGGGGACTCTATCGACTCTGGGTGGACAGTCCCCCTACTGAAGACGGTAGTTGTTTACAGTTTTGCTTTCCCTATTACCAATCTAATCGCCAGGCGTGCTATGCTTGCGAGTTAAGAGGCATAAGCTCGTATGGGAAACGTGGAAATGTCCGTTTTATGTAGAAGGTAACAACTGGACACAAACATACACATGTCACACAGAGGAATGCAGCAGCATAGCGCGCGGGGTTTGCGCTTGGGAACCGAAAAACGGGGTGCCTCGTCATTGACTCGCGACCTTCCTTGAACAAGCATGATCGGCACCACTCCCGATGTCATTTCGATATGAATATACAACGCATTTATTGTTAAGTTTCAGTTAACTGGGGCGGCCAGTCCGGCGGGCGGAAAACCCACCGGAGAATGCGGCAGAAGTGATTTGATACATGAGTATATAAAATCCCCCACAGACCGGTTCCCCCATGAATAGCCCCTCCGGATCCCCCATATATCGGATTTAAAGATTTCCAGACTAAGCCACTGGAGTACTTGTCTCCAGGAGAGAAGGACAGTATATCAGTAAAACAGGAGAAGAAAGCTATTTCAGGAAATCTCTTTTTGTTACTACGTTTCCACATATTTGAAGCAGAACCTCCACGCCTTCGTCTACTCTTTGCTACAAACACGAACACCAAGACCGCCGCCTAGTGGAAAGCCATGCCGGTCTACGCTATAACTGGCGCCAACCGGGGCATCGGGCTCGGCTATGTGCAGCATCTCTCATCAGCGTCGGCAGACAACACTATCATCGCCATCGTGCGGGACACGCAAACAGCCAGCGCGGGACTGAAAGCCCTGGTCGAAAAACATCCCAAGGCCATCCACTTGGTGGAAGCCGACGTGGCCAACGCCGACTCGATCGACAGCTTAGCAACCAAGATCCCCAAAGTGCTGGGGTCGGATGCGAAGAAGATTGATTATTTAATCAACAATGCCGCTATCAACCAGGACGTCGAGCTGACCAGCCTGAACTTGACCGAGGATGTCATCAACAAGCACATCGGCGCGAATGTGCTGGGCCGGCGCGCGTGACGACCACGTTGTTGCCGTTCCTGGCCGATCGCGCGGTTGTTGCCAACATCTCGTCCGGCATGGGTTCAATTTCGAAGTTGGCGAATGGGAATATTAAGCCTCATGTTGTGCCGTACAGTATTAGCAAGGCAGCGTTGAATATAGTCAGTGTGCAGCAGGCCAAGGAGTTGGAGGGGAGAGGCGTGATCGTGCTGGTGATCGATCCTGGTCACGTCAAGACAGATATGGGTGGGAGAGGGGCGGTGTTGGAGGTCGAGGAGAGTGTTAGTGGTGTTTTGAAGGTTATTCACGGTGCGACGGAAAAGGACAGTGGCAAGTTCTATGAATATAATGGCAAGACCGTGCCTTGGTAAGAAACCCGGTCTCGAGGTCAGAGGTCGTGATTTGGATGAATGGTAGTATTTACTGTTGCTCTGGCGCCGGCAATGGAGCCGCACAGAGACCTTGTCACAAGAACAAAGCATATTTATGATACGCATGGGGCCACTGATACCAAGTATTGTGTAGCAACCTCACACGCAACGATGGTGAATTTGTTCCATGGTCAAACTATCTCTGGCCCGCACACCTTCTTGGGTAATCTACCATGTCAAATCTGCTTGTTAATAACGGCAAACCCCTTTCGCCCAGAATCTCTATCTGCTGAGTCCCCGTCGCTAGCTTCATCAAGTGCTTCCCGCTTGATCTTCTTGTCCTCCCACTTGAAAGCGAAATAGATGATAATGAACAACAAGGTAGAGAATACGGAAAACCCAAGATACAACTTGGCGCCGATCCGCCAATTTGGGGCTTCTTTTGCGGGGAAGACGGCAATGGGAATGAAAGCATTCATGAGATATGCGAAGAAAGTGCCAGTCGCAAACAGAATGGTGCGCACTTCAGGCTCATGATACAGACGCCCAGAAGCCCAGGCAAGAAGAAGCATCATCGAGACAGCTCCGAGATAATTCAGGTACCAACCAGCCATGTACGTATGACGGTCGCTAGGTTTGAGACTCAATATGACCAGTGAGGTGATATTGATGCAAGAATGGAGTAGTAGAAATGGGAACCTTGTGCCCAGCCAATCGCTCAGACCACTAAACACGACCTCGGCAACTAGTTGCGCCGCTTGACCGATGATAGGGAGGTAGTTGAGCATGGCAACACTGTATCTACGTGTGCCATCAGGGTTCTTAAGCGACTTCAACCACAGATTGTAGAAGTTTGCTGGAGTGGTATTGCCACCCAACGGCCACGCGAGCGCGAAAATCCACAATTGCCAAAACGTGAAGGCACGGAGGAAACTTCTTGGTGTTATGCCAATCTGTGGCTTGCGTTTGACCCGGTGGGCTCTAGCCAGAGCAATCTCGATGTGTCGGGGTTTGAGGTAGAATTTGGACAAGGGTTTTGTCGTTCGGGATAACCAGGGAGGATGAAGTAAGCACCCAAAGCAACGATGATGGTGCAGGCCCCATTGAAAATAAAAGCCCATCTCCAGCCAGCCCTTCCGAGAACGCCTTCAAAATTTGTGGACAGGGCACCTTGCATAGCGCCAGACAGCATAGCTCCTGTAGGTTGGGCGATATTGTAGATGCTCATACGAAGCGCAATTTCGTGTGGCAAATACCATTGACTGATGAGCGTATAGTAGGCGGGCCATGCGGTTGCTTCGAAGAAGCCAATCAGAAATCGTAGGCCGTAGACCTGATGAGCATTTGAGACCGTTGACAGGCAGCAGGTGAAGACTCCCCATAGCACCTCGGCAGTAGGAAGCCAGACAGATGGGCCGATGTGTGAGATGAGGATGCAGGAGGGATATAACATCACCATATAGCCAATGTTGAAGAAAGTTGTGAAGTAGTTGAGCTCATTGCCATAGAGGTGGAGGTCTTCTTTCATGCCCGAGACGTATGCGTTCGAAATATTAGTCTGATCAATATACTTGAAGCAGTATCCAAGGAAACCAATGGTCAGGAACCAAAGATCAAGTCGCCAGACAAAAGCACGCTCCTCTTTCGGGTCGACATAGCCTGGATCAAATTGAGGAGCAGACGATGAATCGTGCTCCAATTCACTTGAGAGTTTGGATGTTGGGCTATCTGTCGGACTGATAGCATTTTGTACGATCACCTCGGAGTCACCAGGATTACCCATTTTGTCTCGTCTGACCGTGAAAAGGGTAGTAGTAGGGGATCTTGAAGAATTTTGCAGTAAATGCAGCGAGCTTTGTAGACTTTATCTTGTTCCATTTGCCGACTTACAATCCATTATATTGCCACTGTTGATAGCCGACCTCAGCTGATCCGCTGAATCCAGAGTAGACACCGGCCACGGCGAATTGCATCAATAGATGATGTAAAAACGTGCTTCCAAAAGGCCAATGAAATGATGCGCGTCAAAACCAATGCAGACCCATCGATACGCGGCTAGCATGGTTTGGCAGAGGATCATACTCTCGCCAACATGATCAGTGGATTTATGTCTCTTCCAAGCCCATCGAACTGAAGCAAAGCTCACCCACTGTCATAGGGTCAGATGGCGGGAGGTAGTCCATTCCATGTAGCAGGCATGTGCATTTGATGCTTTCACACACTCAACGATTCATCAGAAATTCCCAGTCGGTAGTGCACTGAAGTCTGATCCAATGGATCTTACACTTCAATCTAGAAATATTTCTCGTATCAAACCGTGGTGGGTATGTCCGTGGGAGGACGGAGTTGTTGGCTATATCAGAGCTTATGGTGCCATAACTGCTAAAATGACTGCAGTTCGAGTACCACGTAGCGACGGAGCGAGATTAAGCGAACGCAGAATTACTTGCTCTGGCCCTGTACATGAGTCAGTGATCTGCACGATAAGATATTGTGAGATTTCCGGGGTTGTAGAAGCAAAGCCGCGGTAGACACTGCTGATAGAAGGATTTGTACTGGGAAACCTCTACCAGGTACTAGAGGATCCAATCTGGCTCTATTTGCGTGCTTGTCCAGATACATTGAGCCATCTGATCAGTCGCCATGCCGAAGCTCGGATAGAAGAATGGTGAAAACCCTGATCGCACTAAACCCCATATCCTACTGTTCAACGGCAATCTAGACCCTCGCGATGACCGTGGCGATGTGCTCGTGACTGGGGAGGGTTCATCTGATGGCTGAACATGGCGTATATCAATTCATTGTCTGAGACGCTGAGAAGTAATGCTGCAGATAATCTGGCCCAGGTGATGATAAAGTTATACTGCCAATTCTGGGCACGGGACAAGAGTTCTAGATGATCTTGGTGGAATGGGCAATACGAGTCTTGAAGCTGACGGTGCTCTCGGCACAACCTAGTCCCTTTACGGGCAGATTTGAAATAATAGCAACTACCTGAATTATTGTGGGAGTTTTGAGTGAGATATCTTGATGCCCACTTGCATCTGATCAGGTGGTGGCAGGTTGAGGACGGGTATGGAATTATTTGCAGACTGTTGTGCGATTACTGCACGATGCAAGATAGATATTATGACGATGAAGTGGTTTGTGTGCTGGTCGGTGGCCTGGGTTCCTTCCTCCATTCCCCGTCCTACCGCCCATGCTCCTTCCTCGCTCAACCGCAACTGCCCCACCATCCGCCTGCAGCCCCTCGCCGCCCTTTTCCTTCCCTTACGCGTCTTAACTTTCCCACACGCGTAAAGTGCTTGAAACACGTGAGAATGCGCATCAACAATACCACAGATATTCCCAGGTAAATCACCTTGCATAGTCAGTCGTCTGTTCATTGCAGTGACCTTCCCCCGGCAGCGCAGCATGCCTCATTCCACACCCGATGCCAGCTACACAGATGCCAATCGTGCTTTCTTGCAAGCCTTTCTGGCTCGTAGCAGCCTCACTCTGGAAACAGCCAAACCAATACTTGCCGCAGTGCAGTCCTATCAAGATGGCAGACAGGTCTCAGCAGAAGACATCACAGCTGAAGATCTCAACCTATATGTTTCGCAGGCAAATCAAAAACTGTCCCCTCTAGACCTCGAGATCCGAACCGCATTTCACCAACAAACGCGCGAGAAGGTCTATGCATTGGTCAATACCACAAGCGACGCTTTGACCCAGTTGGCCACTACATTTACCCCAGACGAGATTGCATTTGTCAAGAGGATGCTTGATGAGATGTTTGACGGGAGGCAGAACACTAGCAGGACAGAAGCCATGTGTTTGAGTGGTATCGATGCTCTCAAACTGGGCAGAAGTGCGAACAATAGAAGGGAAACCCAGAATGGAGATGCAGATAGCGGGAATACCCAACCTTCGACTGGCAACCTAAGTCCCAAGGAGGCCGAAACAGTGCTCAGCAAATTAGTGCAGGAAGGGTGGCTGGAGAGAAGCCCGGCAGGATTCTATTCTCTGACCCCACGCGCTCTTATGGAATTGAAGAGCTGGCTGGTCGAAACTTATAATGACGAGGACGACGACGGGAACAACCTGACAAGATCAAATTTTGCCACGCATGCAAAGACATTGTCACAGTGGTAAGGCATGGCTACGTTCTTTTGTGCTGCACATTGGCTAACCACTTGCGACTATAGGGCCAACGTTGTGAGAAGCGAGAATGTCCTTGCAGATTACATGACATTTGCACTCAGCAGTTCTGGCGTGCTCAGAGGATGCAAGCAGAACATAGGTGTCCCTTGTGCAACACATTGTGGGATGGTGAACATTACGTGGGAGAAAAAGCCATCACGACTTCAGCGAGCTACCGAAACGGTCGGCCACGACAATCGAACAATCTTGTTCAAGCAGCCAATAATGACGACGAGGGATGATATGAAGAGGACGACAAATAACAAGGCTAATCGTGTTCACAACTTCAACCTGCACAGTCTCAGCCAGCATCAAGACTCGGATCCGACAACCACGGGCGTTTAACCTCATGACAGCTCCGAATCAGATTTGCGGTCGTCAACCACGCGACGGAAGGGCAGATCGTTCCCGCTGCAAACCAAGAAGATTGACGAGCCATGACACGCGTGGCGCAGTCTAATCCTACCAAGGTTGCTTCGACCGGCCTTGGTATGTCAACGCTTACTTGTGGGCTAACATTTGGCCCAAGCTCACCCGTTAGGTGCTTGCTACCCCACAGAATTAGGCGAGAGGACGCCTCCTGGACGCCCAGGGGTCTACCAAAGCTTTAACCCTAGCCGGCCACTCTAGGATTCACCACCAATGATCAATTCGACGCCCAATCAGGCCCGGAAATGTTGACAAACTCTCCGCAATATTGATCCCCGCAATCGCCGCGGATGACGTCTTGTTGAGCAATTTGCATCTATGATGAGCTTTTGAACAAGGTACCGGTGCAACGAAGCCAACTTTCCAGACAACCGGTTATATCCAATTGGTCTGAGTGAATCAATAGACAAGGATAGGCAGTCACAACCAACATGACCACGAGACACCTCAGAAACGGGACGATGTAACTTTTCCTTCACCATGCATGGTATTATACTTGCTGAGACACCGACCTCATACTTTTTCCAAGGCTTGAGATTGGTTCTCAGTCTCCAATTCACTATAACGCCATAGCTCTCTCAGAATCTCAAACAAGTATTTTACTTTTTAGGAGCTCTTGTCACAGTTTCCTCAAATGTGGTAGAGGCTGCTTCACGTTCTGTCAAACCTCACCTTTTCCTTTTTGCAATCCGGCTTCTCAGCCGTTGGACCTGAAAGTAGAATTCGGAATCACGATACCGTCAAGATGGGACTCATCTTGACAGCAATACTTCTCATCTCCTGGCTTATGCCAGTCGCAATAGCACAATCTGGCAACGATTCTACCATCTATGACACTCGATTCGAGAATGTGACCTGGGACGCGAATAACTGGGTTCTGACAACGACTAATCTTGATCAAGGGCATTATCAGTCACGCGCGATCGTTGCAAATGGTTATATCGGTATCAACGTCGCCGCCCTGGGGCCCTTCTTTGAGGCCGATGTTTCGGTAGATGGAGATAATATTCAAGGTTGGCCACTTCAGAATCGTCGACAGAGTTTCGCTACCGTAGGCGGATTTTGGGATTCCCAGGAAACCACAAATCGCACTAATTTCGAATGGCTGTACCAATATGGAGGGGATTCAGTGATCAGTGGAATCCCTCACTGGAGTGCCATTATCGTTGATTTGGGCGGCGACATCTATCTCGATGCCTCCACTAATAGCTCGACTATCAGTGCCTTTCAATCGAGCTACGACTTCAGGCAGGGCCTCCTAAGCTGGAGCTACACTTGGTCTCCAGAAGGACAAGGCACCTTCAATATCTCGTACCAACTCTTTACCCACAAACTGTACGTCAATCAAGCGTTCGTAACGCTCAATGTAACCGCAGAAGAGGACACCAATCTGACAATTGCGAATGTCGTCAACGGCGATGGTGCCGTGCGTTCTACCCCTGCCGAAAAAGGTACCGAAGCTGGCCTGATCTTTACCTCAGTCCGACCAGATGGTATCACCAACGTGACCGCTTGGATCTACACTGGTTTAAATGCTACTGGTGCAACTTTGCAGTCGACTCAAGAGGCTACTCTTGACCGTCCGTATGTTGGTAGGAACGATTCCTCCGTCGCTACAGGTTTGAATGTCACACTCGAGGCTGGGCGAGTAGCGACTTTCACAAAATTCATCGGCATCGCATCTTCTGATGGTTTTGCTTCGCCACGCAATATTGCCAGAAGTGCAGCAATCAGTGCGACTAAGCAAGGCTTTCAAGCTTCACTCGAGACACACGTTGATGAGTGGAAAACACTCCTTCCTCAAACCTCAATCGATGATTATTCATACCCTGAGAATGGTACACTTCCAAATGACGATTTGATAATCGAGTCGTCTATCATCGCCGTGGTCAACCCCTACTATCTACTTCAGAACTTGATTTCCACAAATGCGGAAATCGCCGCCGGCAACGCTTCAATTAACAGCCACAGCATCGCTGTTGGAGGACTAGGGTCAGACTCATATGCTGGACTGATATTCTGGGATGCCGAGACCTGGATCCAACCTGGCCTCGTACCAGCATTCCCTTCAGCAGGCAGATCGTTCGCCAACTACCGGGTGGAACGCTTTGGGCAAGCTCAAGCAAATATCGAGACTGCGTATCAATCATCCAAGAACGACACCAACTTCACCTCTGATGCCGCAATATTTCCCTGGACGAGTGGCCGCTATGGCAACTGCACTGCCTCTGGACCTTGCTGGGATTATCAGTATCATCTCAACGGCGACATTGGACAGTCATTCTCAAATTACTGGCTGACTTCAGGTGATACCGCCTATTTCGAAGAGGAATTATATCCCATCTATGATTCTATTGCGCATCTTTATTCTCAAATTCTCGAACCAGATGGCGATTTTTACACGGTCCAGAATATGACTGACCCAGATGAGTACGCCAACCATATTGACAACGGCGGCTTCACCGTGGCTATCATCTCTAACCATCTCAATTATGCCAACAAATACCGTTCCTTCTTCAATGACACTCCTAATGATACATGGACAGACCAAGCTGGGAAAGTTCAGTTCTCAACTGACGTTGAGGCAAATATCATCCTTGAATATCCAGAGCAGAATGGTTCAACAGTGGTTAAACAAGCAGACATCATTCTGATTACCTTCCCACTATCTTACACTGGACAGAACTATACAGCGGAACGATCACTTGCAGATTTAGATTACTACGCTGCAAAGCAGTCAGTCGACGGGCCGGGAATGACATATGCCATGTTCAGCATCATTGCTAACCAAGTCTCGCCGTCAGGCTGTTCCGCGTATACGTACCAACAAAACTCCTACTATCCATACGTGCGTGCACCATGGTATCAATTCAGCGAACAGCTTCTTGACAGTTTCAACGACAATGGTGGGACTCATCCAGCATTCCCTTTCCTGACTGGTCATGGTGGTGCAAATCAAGTTGTTCTCTTTGGCTATCTCGGCCTTCGTCTCATCCCGGGTTTCACACTTTACGTTGATCCTGCTCTTCCGCCTCAGATTCCCCAACTACGCTATCGCACTTTCCATTTCCATGGCCATCCCATCACCGCCTTCTCCAATCAAACTCATACAACCCTATCCCGGAACGCTACGCTCGCCCCTGCTGAAGGAGCGTCACCAAATACGACCTTTACGACCAGCCCCATTCCAATCATCGTTGGCGGTAATGGCTCACCCATCACCGGAAACTACAGTCTAGGACCAAACTCTACCATTACAATCCCCAATCGCAACTACAGTAGCCTACGTACCACAGCAGATAACCTGGCTCAATGTGTTCCGGTGACGTCGCCCGATGACTACCTCCCAGGCCAATTCCCCGTTGCAGCTGTCGACGGTGCAGCTTCCACAAAATGGCAACCAATTTTCGCAAATCAGACTGCCAGCATCACAGTTTCCACATTACCAGGATATACGGTACGTGGCCTGCGATTCGATTGGGCCAAGCGCCGCCATGGAACTATTCAGTGTTCTTCCACAACCAGACGCTCGAGGATTCTTCGAGCTTGGACGTTAATGGCACTGAAGGCGTGTTGTTGATCGCCAGCGAGGACGGGGTCATCGAGCGTCGGTACGACGAAGAGGCTATCTACAACATTGAGCCGGTCCAAGCAAATATTACAACGCTGAACTTGACATCGTCTAGTGCCGGTGATGGGAATACCTTCATCACGGCAAGATACGCAACACTGCAGATCTGGGGTAGTCTCGCCAACGAGACCCACAATGCCACGTATCAAGACGGCGATGGCGCGACCGTCGCTGAGTTCAGCATCATTGTGGACGGATTAGACGCGAGCGAAAACGCGAGCACGGACATTGCCAGGAGGAAGACCAGGCGCAAGAGAGGAGCGCAGCTGACCACGGCGGAGATTGATTTGCATGAAAATAAGATCCAGAGGGATTTTCTCATGAGGTTGGGAAGGGTCAGGAGAGATCTGGCGGCTGGGAGACGACCTTGAGAGGAATGTCCTTTCTTGCCAGAGGTCGATGAAGAACTTCAATAGGGACGATGGAACGTCTGCAAGAAAAGACTGTTAATAAAAGGTGAAAAGGATTACAGACACGAAGTAGTATAATACATTCATTGCGAAAATGAAATCTATAGGTGCATTTCGATTGCCGTGTATCATTGTGATATCATTGGTTTACATGTTTTGGGCAGCCACAATCCGTCATTTGCATCGTTTGTGTTCGACTCCCAAGCCTTCATCAAAGCTCGTGTCCGAATAAACAGTAGCTGAATCCTGTTTCCATTTGATGAAGGTGTCTTCAAATGGCAAATTCAAGAGGACAATTGCATTACTCTTCAAAGACAAGCAGTTTGCAGCTGGAGCCGGGTAGGGGAGTAGTAGATTGTCCCGCAGCTGGGGTGGCACAGGCAGAACCTCTAGGAGGATTGCCATGCGGATGTGCCGTGGCGACATAGTATAGATCCGTCGAAGCTCGTATTAATGGTTTATAGAGAGTCTTCCAAAGGCTAGTGATTGGTGGGCCCAAGACGCATGCGTTCCATTCTGTTCCGGAAACTCTTGAAGGCGGTAGCAATAAGCAATGGCCGCCCTCGTCGTGGATATCCGCGACAACTCCGTATGGTAGTGGCTGTGGCCTAGGGCTCGTCAAGGCGGTCGAAACATGGACGTGGTATAGCATTTGCTTTCCAGTACTTGATAGGCAAGAAGGACTTGTAAGCATCTTTCGTCATCTCATTGGATCCAGTCGTGGTCCGAGTTGTGTATCAGTTTGGAGGAGGCTTTCCAGCGGTGCAACCTAGGCATTTGTCTCACTGCGGTTCCGGGCCACCCTCCATGCGACCGCGTGCTTCACCCAATAATGCCTCCTGCATCTTCAACAACTCCTCGGCACCCATCTTATCAAATCCGCCAAAATTGCGCATCTTCTCTCCTCGACCAACTCGTTTCTTCTGTACTTGCTGCCACTCGCCTACAACACCGCGGCAGCCCTCAATGTAGCTACCGAAGCCGAGATCAGTCAGGGCCTGCTCGACGTGTTCGATGCTGATGGTCTTTTTGGATTCCTTTTCGGAAATCTCGTTTGACTCGGACGACAGCATGCGAAGGAACTCCAGGGAGCAGGAGATCAATAGATCGCGGGCAGGCCGGGTGAATGTCATTTCGCCTTTGTCTCCGGGGTTGGTTTGGTCTGGGGTAGTTGTGTCAAGATCTCGGAGATGATCTTCTGCACTGTGGCTTTGGGAAGACTGAGATCATCACCGCCTGCAATGAGTAATGGATCGTTAGCCGAAAGTTCAACTACGACACCAACTATTCGACTCTCGGTGCGGGATGGGGCTGCACTTTACCTCCAAATTCTTTGTCTGACATGATGGGCTTAATTGGAGTTTCCCCGAGTTATTATAGGTATGACAGTAGGATATCTTTCAACTTGTATGAGGCGCGTCTCATGGGTCCAGCCCACGAGAGCGGTTGGAGAGGGAGGGAAGGGTAATAAATAGATGATAATGGAGCCCTCCCACGCACGCAGGCGGAGAGGCAGGATCCTTGGTGGCTGAAAAAGGAATGGCGTGTTTTTGTCTTGGCATGAATCGAAGTTTTATTGTTTGAATTTCTGCCCTCGAACAATTTCACCTTTTCCATCACCTTTGGAATTTCTTCCAACCGATGTTTCATCACCACCGGAATGGTATCTGTGATGCTTAATGATCTGCGTTAAGCAGAGACTGTCTCGGTCGTGATCATTGTGACTGTTTGCCCTTCATCGAGATTCCGCTATCTGGTGATGAGACGACAATCTGACTGTGGGAGCTTGGATACGGTCTAAGCTCACATTCCATGGCTAAGGGAATTCATGACGCAGCGCAATCACTTGTGAAGAGATGATATGAAATCCAGTGAGTCACCCCTATCTCTTTTCCTCTAATCTCTTCAAATGATGAACTTTCGTGTCGCCCCTATCATACAACGATTTGTAAATATGGTGATTTACCTGTCCAAAGCCAAACGGACTGGCTGATATCTCACATCTCCACCTCTATTCACTTGCTTATCTTTGTCAAACCTGCTTTGCTGACAATAAAAAGGATTAGGTACTTGTAAAGTTCAATCTCATCGACCTCATCCCCACTGTGATACTCCGGTAAGATTGAATCGCCAATCCCCATCCTACATTAAAGTGATGAGCAACAAAATTATGTACTATCAAATTCGGATATTCAATGACGAATTAATTTGGTTCGATTACCTGAAAAAAGACTTTCAACTTTCCTTGCACCTCATTGATTTCTGGTCTGAAAACCGTTTCTGACCATTACTATTAGAATCTTCACCCCCTTCCTGCGCTCCACCACCCTTCTTGTAGGCTTATTTTGGTAAGTCGTCATTCCGCTGTACTACTTGATACCTATGATGAACCAACCACTCTTCCATGCTAAGTATGAAGATCTATCAATCTAATGCTTATACCTGTGTATTCATTTTTCATCTTTCGCCTGAGTTTCATTCATGTCTCAGAATCACTGCCTATCTTTCGACTGGACGATATACTGACAAAACGAAGCAAATTTATAGGTACGTCGAGAACAGTCTTCGTTATACAGCTGCTCCAGGATTCTCTCCTCGGCAAACATATCACGTGTGGACAATGTCCGATGATTTGAGCCCTCATTTACCCAGAACGAAATGCTTCCAATTTCGGATCATCCCAACTGTCAACGTCAGAATCCGGTCTCGATCGATTCGGTGCTTACTTACCTTAAAAACTGGCCCGATAATTCCTTGGGTGCATTAATGGACAGCTCTGCGATGACATTACCAGGCTTCTCTGGAGCCAGTAATTTACCATCCTTCTTTGCACTGATGAACTTCTGCTGGTCCCTCTGATCCATATTCTTCAAATACTTCTCACGAATATCTACTTGCATCGCTGTGTCGACGACTCCAGGCCTGATAGAAATGCTCGTCACATCAGGCTCTTCACTCTTGAGCGTCATAGCCAAATGGTTGACGGCAGCTTTCGTTGCTCCGTAAGCTCCCCATGACGTGTAGGCGTTGCTCGCTGCTCCTGACGATGTGAAGATTATTCTGCCTTTGCTGGATCGAAGTAGTGGCAGTGATGCCTGGATCTGATCCCAAGTAGGTCAATGACACGATTCAATATAAAATGGGTGTAAAGTTACCAGAACCACGAGACTCGTAACATTAATCGTAAACGTGCTGTCCCAGTCTTCTGCTTGCACATCACCTATTCTCTGACACGCGCCCAATGTGCCATGGTTAAGAATCAGCCCGTCCAATTTGCCACCTAGCTCGACATCCTTGAGGATCGACTTGACATAACTCAAGTCCGACATATCGCCCTCGGAAGTCACGACACGCTGCGGATACCTAGACTCGAAATCTCGCAGCACATCCGTCTTGCGGCCAGCCAGGATCAGAAGATGCTGCGCCTTAGACTGTAGCAAGTAGTTGGCAATTGCAAGACCGATTCCCGCGGTGGCACCAGTCACCAGAATCGTTCTCGACTCTGGATGTTCAGCCTGAAAGGTCATGGAGTTAGGACTCGATCCGCAGGCACCGTGGCGTGCACAAATCAGTAGGCAACCATTGACATACTCTGAATTTCTTGACGGCCTCAGGGGACTCGCCAAAGTGCTTCGCCATGTTTTTTCCGGGAACAAATATCGAGCGCACAAAGGTCGACTTTGAAGTGGATGAGTAGCGATCGCACAACTTTGCCGTTGTGGTCAATTGATGCGCCACAGATGTTCTGCCGATCCCGGTAAATTTTCTGACCATGAACTGTGCAGCCCTGACGACGTTTTGAAACGGGTTCGCAGATCTGTGCTATATCGAAGATACCGTTCACGGCTTTGGTACGTTATGGAGACCGGAGAAGCTTTTTGTTAAAGTTTCGTCATAGGGCGAGAGGCTTGACGTCAAGCCCGCGCCAATCGTCCTGAAGATATACTGGGCGGAGAAGACCGGCGCTCGAAAGGCGCGAGTTGTGAAATTTGATATTCCTTTGCAGTCCTTTACTATATGATATCGGCATTCTATTTCGAATTTTATTCCGTCTTTCTTTACAGGCCAGAAAAGTATATAAAGACACCCCTCCAAGGACAGCCAGGCAAGTTAGACGGCTTCTTATCACGACACCCACGGCCCAAGCATAAATACTTCCGCCTCAAGTGGCAATCGACGTTGAAGTCTCTATGCACCAGACAAAACAGAATCCGTAGCAGAGACTACACCTTACTCGTGGACTTGTTGATCACTCATCTAGGCAAATGTCCACTGTCATAATCGGTGGTGGCATCATTGGCCTGTCCACCGCCTATTACCTTTCCCAAAGCCGTCCAGTGTCCACATCATCACAAATACACATCGTCGACTCATCGTCTGAGCTATTCGCCTCTGCCAGTGGATTCGCCGGCGGATTTCTGGCATTAGACTGGTTCGGCCCAGCCGAAGAAGATCTCGGTGCTCTGTCGTTCCGGCTCCATCGTCAACTGGCCGAGAAGCACGGCGGACAGCGAAAATGGGGTTATGCCGGTAGTCACGTCTACAGCCTTAACATCGACGATGCGGAAATTGGTAGCAATGGGAAGAAGGTCAAGGGCACGGATTGGTTGTTGGAGGGGACGAGCCGGGCCAATGCTGCGAGACGTGAGACAGATGAAGCTGGAGGCGCGCATGTAGCTGGAGGGGGAGCTGAACCGGTCAATGCGGATGGCTCGCCCATCGTATTCACGCCACAGGCAGGTGGGAGCCTGGAATCAGTTGCTGGGCCAGAAGAGTGCGCCCTCGTTGAACCAAGAGAGTTGTGCCAGTTCTTGCTCGAGGAATGCAAGAGTCTTGGTGTCAAAATTCATTTATCAACGAAGCCGGTCGACATCTTGACAGACGACGGTGGCGTGCTCAAAGGTGTGAAACTCGATTCGCAGGGGGGTAACAGTGAGTTGACGTGCGACAACATCGTCCTCGCCGCTGGTGCATGGACACCTAAGGTGTTTGAAACCCTGTTTCCAAAGAGCCTAACACGACTTCCAATCGACCCGTTGGCCGGCCATAGCATTGTTGTACGCTCGCCGCGCTACAAGATACCTTTCATCGACCCCCAAAAACGTAACATAGGAGGTGACGATAACTGGTTGTCGTACTCGATTTATGCAGCCCCAGGTAAGTATTGGGATTTTGCCACAGAAGCATATGCTAGGCTCGCACGAAATGGAGAGTCAGAAATCTGGCTCGGAGGGCTCAATCACAGTAACTTGGAGCTGCCTGAACTTGCAACGGATGTCAAGGATATGATAAATCCACAAAGCGTCGCGACCGTGCGCAGGACCATTGTTCAGTTGACTGGATTGGCCAAAGAAGGCAACGAGCTGCACGAGGATGATCTTGACACGGTCAGAGAAAGTTTGTGCTTCAGGCCTGTCAGCCGTACTGGAAGTCCGATCATAACAAGGATAGCAGAGGATCATTTGGGAGGGGTCAAGGATGGCCCTGGGGTGTCTTTGTTGCTTCTGGTCACGGTCCATGGGGTATTAGTCTGTCTTTAGGAACGGGACTCATCGTGACTGAGCTCATAGAGCGAAAGAAGACCAGCGCAAATATCCAAGGTCTTGGCTTGAGATAGACGAAATGAGGCAAAGGGCTTGTGAAGTTGATGATTTTATTCCGGCCTCAGATGCTTCGAATCGAAGTAGCGATTACGCTGGACAAATAGATAAAGACAATCCTTTGACGATTCAAGTACATATTGAAATTGCCTAAGCCTTGTCCAGTATTCAAGGTCAGTGCTACGATAGAGCTCCTCCAGCGGCATGGCGCGGATAAACACGGCCCACAGCCTCACACGGCAACACGGGCCGAGAGGATCATCATACCCGCCTCCTATTCTGCCCAGAAATCAACATTCCATATTCATCCTCGGCACCGTTTTGGAGTTTGCGGAGATCGAGTCAATCCCCTCAAATACTCTGTACGACCAATCTCGACAAGTACTGTTTATTCGCATTTCCTGCACAGCGAACAGAAACAGCATGCAAGGACTCTAATAGCGAGCTTACGGTATGGAAATGTTCAGCACGGTAGCAAGCCGGAATCTGCACAAAGCCTCAATTAGAATCCTCAAGCGATCACTGGCAAGCTTAGCAACCCAACCAAGTGTACGAATAGTCGAGGTTGGTCCTAGAGATGGACTCCAAAATATTAAGAAGACCGTCCCGCTACCGGTCAAGCTTGAGCTGATCGAACGACTAAGCAAAGCTGGTGTGAAAATTATGGAGCCGACATCCATTGTGTCTCCGAAAGCCATCCCTCAGCTTTCAGACAGCCAAGCTCTATTATCGACGCAATCCATCAAAGATTTGATTGCGACTCAAGGCACCAAATATCCGGTACTGATACCCAATCTGAAGGGACTGGAGATAGCCAAGAAACTCGGCGTCAAGGAGATTACGGTCTTTGTCAGTGCGACAGAGGGATTCAGTCGTGCGAATATCAACTGTACAGTTGCCGAGGGACTTCAGAGAGCAGAAGAAGTGACGAGAAGTGCGATTGAGTCTGGTATAACAGTGCGTGGGTAAGTAATGTGTCAAGAGCCATCCAGACACACAGAATATCGTGCTAATCTGGTCGTCAGCGCTGTCTCTTGCATTTTTTCCGACCCTTATGAAGGGCCGACCGACCCGCTTGCAGTCCAACAGGCAGTCCAGCAGTTGCTATCGGCAGGCTGTTATGAGGTGCTGCTCGGTGACACCGTGGGAGTAGGCTGCCCGGACGACGTCCGAAATCTACTGAAAGTATTGCTCGACTCGGGCATCCGCGCCGACCAACTTGCCGGCCACTTCCACGATACGTATGGACAGGCAGTAGCCAATGCGTGGGCTGCATATGAGTATGGTATACGGACTTTCGACAGCAGCGTGGCCGGTTTGGGTGGTTGCCCATTTGCACCTGGGGCCAAAGGTAATGTGTCTACAGAGGATCTCGTTTACTCTTTCCACAAGGCAGGAATAGATACTGGAATCGACTTGTCACAGCTTTCAGCCACGGGCGAATGGATCTCAAACGTGTTAGAGGGCCCAACAACAGCCGTGCAGGGCAAGCAATCGCCCGCAAAGACGCGGCATCGAGTAGCACAAAGGAAACGCGGACTTCGACAGAGTTGAATTGGACTACGATAGATCAGCCAGAGGGTCTGGAGATCTTGAGATCCGGTGCAAACGTGAAGGTGGTTCTTCGACGACCCCGGAATGGTAATGCCCTGACTACGGAAATGGTCTCCCAGCTAAACCGATACATCAAACAAATCTCGACCGACCAGTCCATATCACGCATCATTCTGACAGCCGAAGGCAAATTCTTCTGTACAGGTATGGATCTAAGTGGCAATAGCAAGATCGATAAGCCTCAAGCGGAAGGAATCAGTCAACACGACATGTTCACTGAGCTGTTCCAGACCATTTCGGATGCACCTCAAGTCACGATCGCGGCGATCAACGGACCACTGTATGCTGGCGGCATTGGCCTTGCATTTGCCTGCGATATTCGCATCGCGGTCGAGACAGCAAGTCTCACTGTCAGTGAGGTCAAACTTGGCCTCTGCCCGTCCATAATCTCGAAATTCCTGGTCCGAGAATGGGGTCCGGCATTTGCACGTGAGGCTATGCTTTCTGCACGGCCCATCACTATGGCCGAACTCAAATCTATCGGTGCCGTTCACGTTCTGGCCAAGGATGTGTCCGACCTGGACAAAAAGCTCGATGCGTATCTGGTTGGTCTCAGGAAAGCTGCGCCTGGTGCGTCGACTTTCGTCAAACAAGTGGTCAACACGGCCTGGCAAGATGCTGGTGGTGAGAAGCAAAAGGAGACCATCAAGCATGTTTTCGAGACCATGACGAAGCCAGGCACAGAGTCCGAGATAGGTCTCAGTGCTTGGCGCAACGGTAAGAAATCTGTCGATTGGGACGCTTTGAGAGAAAACCCGGCCAAGCCAAGATTATAAGGATGAGTTTGCTCTTTGAGCGTCGGTCGACTATCCTGTCTACCAAGGACGCAGAATGTATAGGCATGCGCCTGATCAAATCTCTCTCCAAACCGTACGAAACGATCTACGATCTCAGCCGCCAGTCAAACCAGAACGGCCGGAGAGTTTCACCAAGGGTGGAGCGATATTTAGACCATCAGAAAGATACCGGAACCAATGTGGGAGAACGCAAGTAGCGGCAACTTTATGGTGGCTGAAGGTCTATAAATTGGGAAATATATCCGTGAAGACGCCGGCTTTCGAATGTTCGCAGAGCTTCAGGGTCGTCTTAACAACGGTTCCGTTACGCATGCCTGCCAACATACCTCGCCACATCGTCTTAATGTTGTGGCGAGAGCTGTTTGCAATTCAAGGTCCACTCGTCAAATGCAAGGCAATGAGGTGCATTCAATGTATAGTGAGGATACAAACAGCGCGACTATGATGTTAAGCTCGTGCATGAGGAGTGCAAGGCCCAGCTTTTTATTAACTATGGCCTGATGTCTAGGCGCTGTTCGTTCATGGTCTCAATAGGGCATACAATGCTTTGGAAAAATCTAACTAGTCGCTCCACTTCGTCCGCTCCGTCTTCTTCACCATACGCCCTTCCGACAAGCAACTTCACCGTCGCTTGCTGATATGAGTTACCCATTCGGTGAGCCAAATCATCACGAAGTTGATTTTTCAACAAACGATCCCGATTCTCCGCCGCCGTATTGGTCGACTTGAGGAATGCTTCCACTGGCCGCCAAAACCCTATCTCGAGTAGCACAATGCCCAAGCTGTACGCATCAAATGCCACGCGATATCCTTGTCGTGGAGAGGCAACAAGATCCGGGTGTTGGTACGCAGCCTCAGGAATTGTGGTCGACACGGGTAGCGATAGTGCCCCTGGAGCGTCCTCGCGAGAGTAGCCAAAGCCGACGACGAAATGATCTTCGAAGAATGATTCCTCGTTGTGACTGCCTCCCTGTACATCAAAGAGCTGGCGGATAAATACAACATTTTCGCTACGAAAGTCGCGGTGCAACCACTTGGCGGCGTGGAGCTGCAAGATCGAGTTGGCCAAGCTGCCCGCTAAGCGAAAACGTTCGTGGAGAGTAGGCAATGGTGTTTTTGAATAGCTGCGCGACTGGAGGAGCTCGTGTAGGCTTACAATCCCGGGTGCGATGGCGTTGTTGGAAGGTTGGGATGGAAGAGAAAACACAACACCAAATCTTTCGTTGACTTGGTCATGGCAATGCCCTATACAATCGAGCACGCGGAAATTTGGAGGCTTTGGAGCACGACTTAGCAGCACAGCGAGGCTTTCAGTACGGCTTGCTAGAAGGGAAACGGTCTCTGGAGGCTCTCTTTTGTGCGACCGCCATTCGATGAGAACGGGCTTGCCGTCTAGAAAGCCGGAGCTCCTCTGCTTCAGCTCGTTGCTTGGTGGAACAGTCAATCTCGACATCCCAAGAGCGGGTGCGCCGGATGTATCAAGGGTATTCCTTGCGTGGAGCATCAAGGCGTGGAAGCGCTGGTCTGCAGATCTTGTAAGACCGACATATGCATCCTGTGCTGCCTTGCGTATGACTTGCAGCGTACTCATGTTGTCTATAGAAGTTGACCGCAGACTCATCATGGCGAAATCGCGGTGAAAGTTTGCCTGTTGACCTTCTCGAAGCAGCGAGTTTAGTCCGTTGTTCAAAGTCCGGAGGTCGTGAACTATCTTCTCAAACTTTTCACGATCAAAGAGCCACCGCAGTGCGAGCTTTGCGGCGGTCGTCCTCCGTCTTCCCCAGGACAGTTGCTTGGAGGACAACTCTGGTCCGCCAGTGATGTACATGGTTTTAGTTCGATCCTCATAACCTTCATTTGCAGGTGCATCTGCCCTAAGCCCATACCTGGTGTTCAGCGTGGCTGCATCCTGAGTGATGATCTCAACTTGGCGAAGGGTGCTGACGACGGTATCGAGTTGACTAGTAGGAATGAGACAAGTATCATCGAATAAACCAGCGTTTCGACTCCAAAGCACGAGTCTCTTTTCTTCAATCTCAAGACAGCAAGCAATTGTGGCAGCGTCATTACCCTGATCGCGAATGGCTCGAAGGGCTCCATATCCCTGTACGCAGCTTGAGAAGAGCGACAGCACGCCAATCGCCAGGCTGGCAGCTTCAGCCATGAGGTTTCCAACCGAGTTTCCTGCTGTGAATTTTAGGCACAGGCTGGCTACTATCAATGAAGATAGTCCAAACCCAAGTCTCAAGAGCTGAAGTGCAGATGACCAGTTGAACAAAGCAGATAAGGCTGGCAAGCCACAGGATCAAAGCCACATACTAGCTCGTTGAGGCGTCTTGCACCTCGTATTTCCAAGAATAGGGGCAATTCATCATTCCCAACCTCTCGATTTCTGTCGTGCGAAGTTTACTGGGAACCTCAATCAATATACCTGGCGCTTGCGATCAATACGTTTGAATTGTTTGACGTATCTGAGATTAAGGAGCCGATGATGCACAATGCAATCGGCATTGCATTGAGCTCACATAGACCTCCACCCTTTTCAGCATACTGCTGGCGACCGTCATGTCACTGTCCTCATCGCAGAGGTTATTTTCATCCTTGAGACAAGATTCGGACAGTTCTGAGCTTTCGACGGCGCCATCATGTACGCCCATCGATGTTGCACTTACACATCTGATTGTCATGGGGGTCTGGATGCACAATACAATTCCCGAGATCTCCAATGAAACTGTCCTTTCTAGTACACCTCTAGCTTTTTCATCAGGGTCGGCCTCAAAATCGCAGCCTATTGCCCAAGGAGTAACATCCTTGGTATCGGGACAGGCAAACACAATACTCATCAACGGCTCAACTACATCCAGCATCAGTGCTGGTTTGAGTGGATTTCTTTCATCTCTTGAATCTTCTCCACCAGATGGGTCAGATTCTGTTTCACAAACCGAAGGAATCGTCGTGGAGAAGAGGGTCCGGACATGGCACGGCGAAGGCCAGCATTCCGGGATGGCTATTCTTAGGGAGCTGAAAGTCTTGACATCACCTTCCATACGTCGTCATCCAAATATTGTTAAGCTCATGGCCTATTCGTGGGAAGATACTGCGATTGACAGTCCCCGGATTTCACCCGTGCTTTCCTTTGAGAGAGCCATTGGCAGCCTTGCACACATCCAATCTCAAGAACTTCTAAATTATACTGAAAAAAGGGACGTAATGCTTGGAATTTCCCGAGGTCTCTCTGTCATTCATGCCGCTGGAGTCATACACGGGGATCTGAAGTCTGAAAATGTCTTATTATTTCGAAACAACAATGCTTATACTGCAAAAATTTGCGATTTCGGCTTCAGCATCTTTCTTGCGGATGTAAAAGGTAATCAAGTGCGTTTACATGGTGGAACTGCGCTTTACATGGCACCAGAATGCCTTACGGCAGATATGGTGTCTATCAGCGAGCTCAAGAAAACTGACTGTTACTCGCTGGGACTGTTATTCTGGAGGGTGCTTCTCGATGGCCATAGTCCTTTTGATATTCCCGGACTCACCAAAAATCGTAGTCATGCAGAGCTCAAGCGAGATCAGAAACCAACACTTCTTGCCATTGCTCAATTGTCCATACTTCTGATTGAGGACTTGAAGCCACAATATGAACAGATCTTGCAGCTACTCGGCGCAACAATCCGAAAGAATCCAGCTCATCGGAGTCTTCAAGCCGTTCTCACTATACTTGACGACCGTGGTATCACAGAAGTCAGCAGCAGTCTAGTGAGCATCAGCCCTAGCGAAGTATTACGGGACCAACGGTTCGACGTTCGCAATGTTCCCTTTTGGTTACGGCAAAAGGCTCTGCCACATCTTCAAGCAGGGTCAAAAACTATTGAGGAAGCTATCGGTGACTTGACGCCAGGACTTTGTCCGATTTCCAGGACTTTGATAGACTACAGTCTCGGTGATGGAGGGATGAGCAGCGACGATGATCCAGAGGCCGTCTTGCGTCTCCTAGCACATTGCGCAGAAAGGGGTAACATTGCAATCCAGGCCATTATTGTCAGGATGTTCGACTATTTCGGGATTGTGATGCCAGATGCCGTGCAGAGACGCGCGAATGAGTACCTCGCCAATGCCGTTGCAAACGGGTCTCACACTGCAGCCTTGGACTACTCAACTTACTGGCAGAGGTTAAAGTACCAGACTGAAGAAGAGCCAGAGTCGTTTCTGATCAACCTAAGAACACGGTTCTCAGGCGGCATTGGTGTCGAGATCGACAGCCGTATGATTCTTCTCCAAGACACCTCTCTGCTCCAGTCTCGACTCTCCAACGGCATGAGCATGACCTTGCTGAAAGCAGCGTACGGACTGAATCGCGGCAACAACCTGATACACGGCGCAGCTATGCTGAATCTGTGCGATACCGGAGAGATGCTGATTCGAAAGTTCAACGTCAACGTGAATGAGCAGAACGAACACGGAGACACGCCTTTACTGCTCGCCTGCCGGCACGGTCACTTGCAGATGATCACCAAACTCCTGACGAACAAGGCACGGCCCGACATTGCGAACAAACTTGGTGAGACACCGCTGCACTGGGCTCTGAATGTACCGGACAAGCCTTATGAAATGGGTGGGGTTCCTATCCGAAGCTGCCTCGAGCTGGTCATCATGATGCTTGTGACCGAACATGCAAATATCAACTCACCAAAAGCACAGCTTCTGTCCTCGGTCGGGGAATATTTCACACGTTTGAAGTGGGCTGCGGGAACGCCTTTGCATCGCGCCGTATCTCGTCGGAATCTGGCTGCTGCTCGATATCTGCTGCAAAAAGGGGCAGATCCACTCGCCACAGACTGGCAAACGGAAGCGGAATCCTTGACACCGTTGGACATTGCAATGAACCACCATAATGCACCAATGCTGAAACTGCTGCTTGAAGCATGTCCACACTATGATGTCAACAATGTCGATGAATTCGGCACTACTCTGTTCAGTAGAGCCATCTCTACCGCATCTGTCATCCAGATGATTATCATTCATGGGAAGTAATACCCTCAAGCCATTGCCGACACCATAGACGTCCTCATCTCCCATGGCCTCAACCTCGACATTGTCCAAGCCACAAGCGGCATGGGCCCGCCTACGCCGTTTAAGCAACAGAAACTTTCTGGTCCACGGGACAAGTACTACACATTCGATGCTCTCTACCTTGCGACATAGTTTGAAAAGTATGCATGGGTGCAGTACTTGCTGGACTCACCAAAATGCGCAGTGGCCATGTCCCGCTGCATCAACCGTCCCAACGGCTTCATGGGCCGTACACCGATACATGCCTCGATCGAAGACGGGCAGCGGTCCATCTTCCGGGCCCTTCTCGCTGCTGGAGCCGACCCAACAGCACGGTTCAATCTATACGGCGCTCGGCTGGCAGCCCAGCATGGCCTCACGAATGAGATGGGCTGTCTGCATCTCGCAGTGGCTCAGGGAGACCCAGATCTTTTCTTCACGAAGCGTCTCCTCGGCTACGACATGGATCTAGAGCAGGGAGACATTCAAGGCACTACGGCACTGTGCGCGGCGGTCCTCGAGGGCCGGTACCACATAGCCACAGCCTTGCTGGAGGCAGGAGCCAACATAGACAAATTGATGGGTGCTCCAAAAGCCCCAGCACATCGCAGGCAAACAGTGCTGGAAAAGGTCATCTCTCTAGGCGCAAATGACACGCGGCGTTTGCTGTACCTGCTAGGATGTGAGACTGACCCTGTACGTGACGATGATAACAGTACTCACCAAAGAAGCCCGCCAGTCCCCTGGCGCTCACGTCCTGGTCCGCCGGCATCAATGCATTTTGGCGACACCACTGCTGTCCACTTCCTCCTCGAGACCAACGCCACACGTACAGACTCGACTTTCGCCGCATGTCTGCGGGTTGTCCTCGACGCCTGTCAAGCCCCGACACCACCACAACCACAACTAGAACCACAACCAGAACCACTGGCTTGGGCACCACCACCACCAGCAGCAACAGCAACAGCAGCGCCAGCTCACCAATCAACCAACTCGCGCACCCACAGCGTCTCGCCGCAGGCGACGCAGACCCAAACTTGGCGCTGGCACCGCTGCATCTAGCCGCCAAGCACGGCAACGCCGTCGCGGTGGAGATGCTGCTCGACGCCGGCGCAGATCCGCACGTCGAGATGGCGCCGGGCTTGCAGCCGTTGTTGCTTGCGAAGGAGGGGTTGCGCCGTCTACGGCAACGGCCTAGTGCTGCTACTGCGGGCGTCGCTGGGTTCCGAGAGGCCATACGTCTGCTCAGTGGTGGTGGTGATGGTGATGGTAGTGGTGGTGGCGGGGAGGCAGTCCAAAGCCACGACGACGGGCAGAAGCTGGGGCTGGGGATGGATGTCGTCCAGCGCTTGTCGGCGCGGCTGATGGCTTTGACTGCTGATTAGACTAAAACGAGGTAGAGAAGAAGATATGGGTGAAGAGGATGAGTGGCTTATCTATCTCTTGTTTTCATGTATCTATCCAGACAGACCTCCATCTAATGATCTAACGATCTATCGTTGTAATCTATCTGACGGTCCTTTTCAAACATCTCGCACCGCCGCCACTTCACTCCATTCCATTCCATCTCACTCCATTGCCGTGCATCCATGGATATCTACATATCTACATATATATATGCATGCTAGTATAGGTGCAAAAGACGAGTGACCACCTGGGGTGAATTAATAATCTAACATCGTCTTCCTGTTTAATGCAATCGCAAACGCAACGCCGCGACCGCACACCGGGCTGCCTGCCCGTATTGGTCTGCGCACATTGACTACTTAGTTTTGGGCCAGCCGATTACTTTGCTGATTAGTTACAAGAAACAGAGACGGCATCGACAGGAGTACAAGCGCAAGTGCAAGTATAAGTGCAAGTGCGAGCGGAGAGATAGGGAAGAACTCGGGAGGGTGGGGGAGAGGAGGAGGAAGGACGAGGAGGACGACGACGACGACGACGACGGCGATGAGAAATCAAGGTAATCTTTTACTGTTTATTAGGATGCCCTCCCGTACGAGAGTTGGAGGAGGATAGATAGGAGCTTTTCTTCTCTCACCCTTCTAAAGTCCTGAGCATAACTCTTGAGTAGATAGATAGATAGATGACGATGTCGTATCGCTATTCCGACGTGTGATATCTGACCCATGAATCGAGACATGTCGATTTTCCTACAGTATTGTACAAATACTTTTCTATACCCTAGCCCAGTTGTGTTCTATTTGTACAATACTTTGGTCGCTATGCAAATTTTGCCAAAATGTCCGTGTCGCCAATCCACAGTTAGGGGATTCACCCTCCTCTTTCATGCCAGAGTGGGTAAGTAGTTCGTGCCAATGTTGTTACAAAATGATCCCTTCCAATGGACTGAATCTGATGTTAAGGTGCGTGTATGATTTCCGTCTCGGTGTACATACCAGGGGTGGACTTTGATCAGAGGTGTTACCAGGGGCATTGATGGACCTCAGACAACGCAATCAGAAGATCGAAATAGTCCGCACACACCCTAGCTAACTCTTAGTCATGCAACACCTCCCACGGACCCTGTCGAATGTCATTAGAGAAGGAAACTCCCTCATGATCGCAGATCGGTCAACTCTGCCAGTCGACCTTGACCCTGTTGTTTAGCCAGATCACCAAATTCTGTACCCCAGCCTTGAGTCACTTGGTATCTGAGCCTTGCAGCGGAACGTCGTCTGTCGCCTTCTGTGACCGGTTTCCTCTCTGAAGACGATCTCGGCGGCCGCGATCGCACATCTTCTGCGGCAGCTCGATTTGTGTATCTGATACTAGGACCATCCGAGGCACGTGTGGAAGAGTTTCTCGAGGAACGACCTGAACTTCTTCGCTGTCGTGATGACGTTTCAGCGTTGGAGCCCTCTCTCTCAAAGAGTCCCTCCTCCAGTCTCCTTCCTCCGTCTGACCTGCGCGAGGAATTGCCGAACCTGCTCTCCGAAAATCTGCTGTTCTGACCCGCCCGGCCCGTTCGCCTGTCAGACCTGTCGCGGAGTAGTGTTTCAGGGAATTTTGACCGAATGTTATCTTCTTTCTGCACTTCTAATCTCTGACGTCGAGACATTCCTCTCAAATTCGCGTTTTCCCCACGTTTAGCACGACGCTCATAGACAGCGCGGCTTATTTCAGATCTCTCTGTAGATTCGATGGGACCAGTTACATCCGCGGCGTCATTGTCACCCGTGGTAGCCTTCCGACCTCGTTCTGCAGAGGGCGGTGAGAGTTTATTGACGACTTTGGCTGTACTCCATGGTACTCGATCACCAAAGACTTCTTCCTCGGTATGTTTTGGAGCCCACGAGTTCTTGGCACCCCGGATACCATCGATGTTGTTGACCTTACTAACGAGCGTGTTGATAGTACGTTTCTGCGCGGTAATGTCCCTCAAGAAAGCACCGTCCAACGGACCCAAACCTTCATCCTCGAGCTTCTCGTTGACATAAAATACTTTGTCAAGAGCTCCAAGAAGAGCTTGAAAGTACTCCAGTAACTCTGCGACATGCTCAGGTACTTCAGCTCTTTTGCGAAGTAACCATGTCACTCTAACAGTTCTGGACTTGTCAGCCAACTGTCGTTCGTATTCTTCGACAAAGATCTTGAGGAGCCGTTTGGCGTTATTCGTGGCGGGAACAAGTTTGGTTAAGGCGTGAGTAGTATTGTTCTTGTTGAGATCTCTCTCAAAATCCAGATCTCCATCTTTCTGTTTTACAAGCGCTTCCCCGTTGAGGCCATGAGTCGTGGCAAGAGCAACCTGCAAATAGTTCTTCAGGACTTTTGGGGACAAAATGAGAAGCTCGCGAATTGATCCATCAGAGTCGGATCCATCGTGTCTTGTATATTGTTCCAACTTCTGCTGCATCATGTCAATAATTTCGCTTGCTGTCGCAAAAACATTGGGATTGTTCTTGTCCCTTGCACATGTGCTCATGGCAATGATGAAAGTGCCTTTGGTTGCCATCTTCTCCCACATTCTCTCCGAAAATGACTTCAGAATTGCAAGTGTTTCTTTACTTGATCTCGCGATGCGAAGCAGACGAAGATAGTCTGTATATGCCCGAAAGTCCGGTTGTACACGGTAAGGTTTTTCCGGAGATGTGATGATGTTCCAATATCGCTTTCCAGCTTCGATATCCTTCAACGAGGTAGCAGTCTCGATCAACATAGAAAGGGTCTTACTACCTGGAGTGGCGAAGACTGAATTGACTGGATTGAGGAATTGATCAGAGAGAGGTCCTGGAGGTGTTGACTCATGTTCATCCTTGGCACCATTCTGAAGATCGTCGACATTGTCTTCAGTGCTTTCTTCCGGTGCAATCTCGCTTTTCTCAGTATCTTCAATACTTTTGCCCTGAGTGGAAAGTCTCATCGTCTGTTCGACCAAAGTGAAGACATCCTGGTGATTATGTGGCTGTTTGGACAACATCAACAAACGGCCCATCGCACAAACCAGATGTTCGTCGATCTCCAGGTCACCTCTCCGCCAGCGAGCGGTCACGTCCGTCCACAGCTTACGACCATCTTCGACAGCCTTTTCAAAAACATTGTCACCAGCATCTGGATCTCCATCTTGCTCTCCTAGCTCGAGCGCTCTCTTTCGAGCATCAGCAGTGATGGCGGTCAAGATTGTAGTATATGTTATTTGATCTGGAGCACCTGGGCCACGCTCTGGTAGTCGACCGGCAATAGTCCAGATCTGAGTCATATCATGCCCTCGTGCGCAGACAGACAAGACACTGTTTGTATGTATAATGTTGGGTTTCACGGCCGAGTTTGCCGCATACATCGAGTTGTAGACTTCCGTAGCGCGTTCAACGGCATTTTTGACCTTGTAGACGTTCTCTCGGTAGCCCTGCAACAACGCGGTGAAAGTCAGGGCATCCGGTTTATGTCCGCGCTTTTTCATCTGGCAGGAACATTAGCATCAAAGCCTGACTCCATCAGGGTGCAAACTGCGTCTCACCTCATTGAAAACCTTCCAGGCCTGTTTGGGATTATGTTGGCGCATCAGCCAGTCAATGATATGATTCCAACTGACGGTACTGTCGATGGACGAGCCATTATTGGAGGACTCACTTGCCCGCACGAGATCGAGAGCCTGAGTGACCTTCTCAGCCTTCAACAAGCGCACGACCTCCTGAGCCAGCTTGACACGATCATTGAGATATGTGCTTTCACCGGATAGACCTGTAGAGCCATTGTTGACCAGTCTTAGTTGCCGATTGTTTGCCCTGGCAAATGCATCGTTGATGGCCATGCGTTCCCGCGCCGACCCTCCTTTTGCAACCTCGGCCTTGAGCGCAAGGCGTTTCGGCTTGGATTTGAGATTCAGAGACTTGACCAGTTCACGACGATGGTGGCCCTGCTGGATCGATCGAACCGTGGAGTGCCCGCGGGCGGCGACGAAAGGACGGGAAGTGCCTGCGCATGATGGGTTTGCGGCGGACAGCAGTGGCCGTCGGTAGACGATGTTTGCGAATGAGAGGGGGAGTCGGCGAGGCGCTTTCTGAGCACAGGCAGAACAGGAGAGCATTTGAGAGACTGGCGGAGGGTGATATTCACATCAGCAAGTCCGGGCGTGAACTTGTCAATGGATGGTGCGTCGAGTGTCGACTTTGTACCAAAGACCGGCTTTCGTTTACAACACGTCTGGATGAGGAACAAATTAATTTTTCTCAGACGAGGCAACTTGGCCGAGGCCCAAATACGGTAAAGCGTGATACCAAGCATTAGGGGAGGGAAGCACGGGGATCCATGCTCCGGCCGAAAGTTACGGTAATGTTGAGTACAATGGACCGATCGGGCAATTTGAGATAATGGGGTAGAACACGAGGAGGGCGATCGTCCGCCAATCTTCATCATTTCTGACATAGATACACAGATACAGAGGGACAAAGAGGCAGATGTGTATGATCCTGTGCCTTGATGGGAAGAGCATCCAGTATCAGCTTACTCTGACCCCGTACAGATGGACGGCCCTGTGGTTAGAAGCATTTTCACCAGCATTAACCATTCCTGGACATGTGGATGTCCATCACTTCCTGCGTTTGTGAGATGCCATGTTACTCGATGCATGACAGGCCGCTAAGTGACTAGCCTCGATGTGCCGTGTCTTGATCTCTTGATCATCGTCTACCCCAGATCGTGCCCAGATGTAGTCCCCTTAGTGTGAGAGTACACTTTCCACGACAAGGGTTGCTGTAAACCTTCAGCTACGTTAGGACGTCAACAAAGACGGCTCGAGGCCCACCAACCCGTCGAATCACTGGTAGACGGAATCGCATTCCCTGTCTCAAACACACTAGATCTGCTTCGCTAGAGCAGAGCTTATTCTCTGGATGTGGAGGAGTATGCAAAGCCGTTGAGCTGACATTAGCGTCAAGCTATTGTAGAGGATCGCAAAGGCAGGGGTTTGGGAGGGCTTTGAAGTGGTCGAGTCGTCCGTGTCCACGTGGGTTCCATCCGCCGTGAGCCGCCCCAATCTGCGATGATCCTCGCACAATCATGTGGTGGCTGTCTCGTAGCCTCAAGGTGGGAGCATAGCTGCATGGTCTTGCGGAGTTTGCACTAAAGATCAAACTAGATTGTTTTTGGTGATTCGCTTTTCACTACAACAGGGTGAGCGTCGTAAGGCTGTTAGTCATTCAGCCCAAGTCGTCCCAGTGGACAGCCTAGCCTTGTTGTGCCATCAGCGACAGACAAGGTTGAGATTTGCGCTTGCTTGACAAATCTACCTGATTGTAACAAGACGACATTTTACCAGGTGTCCTCGTCATATACATGGCAAAGTCGACATGGCATGTACAATCCATAAAAGGCCAAGATAGGTCCATAATCCTATCGTGCCCCAGTACCTCCTGCAAGGAACAATCCAAAATGCAGACGGTGAGCTCCACCGACGCGGCTGACCAAGAGCTGAACAACCACATCCAGGATCCGCAGGATTCCGTAACGGTTGAGCCCAGCAGGTGTGCAGTGGCAGGGGAAGATCGACCTTCTTGGGGAAGGGCTGAAACAAACCTGTGAAAACATAGTCTCGTGTGCCCGACCAAATACAAGGAAAAGAGACAAGAGACGCAGGGAGCGAGCAGTAGGCAAGCCAGTAGCCAGTGAGACAGGTAACCAGACTGTTGGAAAGGCTCATGATTGGCAAGATGGCTGCATTGTCAAGTCGAATCGTATCAGAAGGACACCAACTTCCTGCCAAGTCGTGAAAGGTGTGCCCTCATCCTTGGATGTCGACGTCGATCGGCTGTGGTCAGGGGTGACCTCAGGCCCGGGTCCTAACGGCGAGGAACCAGCCACAAGACAGCATATCAAGTCTTGATGCTATGGTTGGGGGTGGGTGGGTGGGCGGGTGTTTGGAAAGAATTGAATTGAATTGAATTGATATCAAATCAAGTCGCAAGGGAAATAAATCTTCATATTGATATTGATCAATGCTCTCATCTCTTCCTTAAAGGGCAAGAACCCACAGGAAGACTTTTAGTTGGGCTGGTCACGCTAACCTGGGCTTGAGTCGGATAAGTCAATGCATTCTTGCCCTGGATTCGACTACTCCAGGCGGCGTCAAATAAGACGTTAATGACAGGGAAACAGATTCGAGAAAGAAACGGCAAACAACCAAACAAACAACCAACCAACACCATCTCGGTGGTCATAGGTACTGTAGGGCCCGGTGCCACTCGTCATACTTGACTACCTAGTGTTCCTATCTAAGGAGCATCTATTAGTAGATACACCTAGGTGGTTAGTTAGGTATCCTCTAACACGAGCCGTGTGCCTAGTCAGATCGACTACTGTAGCTGGAACCTACTCATCTAGTTGCGGAGTTCCTACCAACGTTATTCTCCGAGCTCTAAAGCAAAGCTAGCAATTGTGCTCGGGACTCGGGAACGGCGTATTAATGACTACTACTTAGTGCCTTTGATCGAGATGGCCATATGGTAGTGGCGAAGGACTAAGGCCTGCCGCCGGGAAGACGAGAGATGGTATGCCATGATCGTATTTATTATGTCAAGCTCCCAACTACTCCGTTAGTTAGTCCCTTGTCAAGACGCAGGGCTATACTGGGCAGTGGGCACGACTGGGGAGGTAATCCCTAGGGAACTAGACACCCGTGGCACCTTACTAAGTTAGTTACAACGTCTTGGACTTGGGCGTGGGTGGTGGTGGTGGTGGTGGTGGCTCGTGGAGGGCCTGAAAGGGCCTGGGTCTCCTAACGTTAGCTAGCTCGCGAGGCCCCTCGGCCGTAGTTAGTTAAAGGGTTGTGCCCCTGAGAGGGAACGCCCAAGCCTGGAAGTCTGAAAGTCAAACACCTACCACATGCCAGACCGACCGTGGTTGGCGCAGGCCAGGCTCAAGACACTTGGGCCACCTAAGGTTAAGGGAGGCCTAAGCAATCACTTACTAGGTACTGTCCGTACCTAGGTACCGACCTAAGGTATGTACTCCGTACTACTAGTTAGTACCTAGATACTAGGTAGTTAACAGGGCCGCCTTTGCCTCTGGGGCCTTGGCTGTGGTAGTGCCTCGTGCCTCGTGTCTCGTGTCTGGTGCAAAGTCCAAGCCAGCTAGCTAGCTCACTAACCAACTAACTAGGTATATTTACCAGTTAGAGCTTTCTGGTTAGCTAGTTAGTTAGTTAGTTAGTCAGTTAGTTAGCAGCTACCGACCTACCGACCTACCAACCTACTCCGGTACCTGCCTACTATAAGTTACTAACTAGTAAGCCTGTACATAAGTAGGAGGGAGGGGAAACTACTCTCGGGCACCATCTTAGTTCCCATAGTCTTGTGTAACCACACTTCTTTCTGTATTAACTTAGGTGCCTACACTAAACAAGACCCCGGGATCTAAGCTGGCTAGTTACCTAGTTAGTTAGTTACATTACGTAGGAAACACGCCGGGCCAAACAAAGAAAAACGAAGATGCTAGTTAAAGTACTGTACCTACTAGGTAGTTGTTTGGGCGAGTGACGATGAACTCCTCGGCCCAAGCCCACTAACTAGCTACTTATTAGCTGGTTTCTCTTAGTTTGTTACCTAGGTACTAGGTAGTTAGTTCGAACGCTGAGTCCATCCATCCATCCATCCATCCATCCGTCCCAACACATCCCTTCATCGCCATGTGGTTTCTTTGTTTTTCCTTCTTGTTTCGCCCTTGCCCCTTCGATCGTGCATGATCCCGTGGTTCACCTAGGGTGGTTTAGTGCCCAATCCGGCATGTCACTTGTACACCATGGCTTCAACCTTAACTGCACCGCAACCGACTCCCCGTATAACTCGCAATATACAACGACGTTAACATGCTGTCTTCTATCTGTCTACTCGCGCGACGACGTTCTTCTTGTTCAAAAATTCTATGCCATTGTACTGCTTGCAATGTTCGTTTTCTAGAATGAATGTTTGTCATACCGCTCACCGCTCACCACTCCCCGCTCCAACGCTTTAACGCTCCAACACTCCACGTGATCGCCGTCATCCTTTGTAGCTCTCTCGCTCTCTCTCTCACTCTCTCTCTCACGCTTCTCTCTCCAACCTGCAAAACCAACGCCTGGATCTAACATGAAAACACTTATCGACTGGACTTTGATAAACTGCGTTCAAGCTCCTGCCCGTGCTCGCAACGCAAAAGAAAAATGTACAAAACTGGTTCACGACCTTGCCAAGGCTGATCCAGTGCACGAGATCAAGAGTCCACACACAGCCTATGGCTGATTCAATCGCTGCCTCCTGAAATCATTTCTCTCCAACAAGCCATGCACTTGGGCAAAAAGAAATAAGAAAAAACTCCTCCCGCCTCATGCAGTCTCTCTTTTCTCCCCTTACGGTCCCATTCAATGCCCATCCATACTGTCAATTGATAGAATCATGAGGCTCGTCATGGAATAAAAAAACTCTGGGCCGGCCACCCAGCGGTCGCCAACTCAAGTCGTCGGACAAATCCAAAGCCTGTCGAGCGCCGAGCTTCAACACATCCAAGTGTGCCAAACACCCACACTCGCTCAGCATCTTCGGAATGGTTCGGCTCCCGTTCGTTTGGACGCTCGTCCGGTTTTCTCATCATTACTCTCCTCCACTCCCACCGGGGTATCATTATGTAAAATACGGCAACCCGTCAGTTGCCAGCGGCTGGTCTTTCAAAGTCAGAATTGGCCCAAACAAACATTTCGCTGCGCATCGCATCCACGAAACGTCTAGTACTGTCTTTGTTGATAAACCTGCCCTTGTTGTCCGTACGGCGAATTGGGATAGTTGGCGTAGTTACCCATTTGTCCATTGCCCTGCGGGTATACCATGCCCCTTGCGGCTGCGCGTACTGTCCTTGGTTGTGACCCTCGGCAGCTTGGTATCCGATAGGTGGCAATGACGGTCGTCCACCATTTTGCTGATATCCAGGACCAGGCACGGGGTGTCCGCCTTCACTTTGTCCATCAACTTGACTGGCTTGAGCAGCCGATCTTTGACGTTCGTCCTCGGCTTTTCGCGCACTTTCTTCTTCCTTCTTACGTGCCTTCCACTCTTTTCGGATTTCCTTGAATTCTGCTCGACATGTTAGCCATGTGACCTTTTTCTATACAGATGACAGCTAGGCCACGGCATCTCCGTGACGAGCGCCAAAGACGCGTCAGGACGCGTCCGTGTTGACTGTGAAGAGTGTCCTACCTTCTGGTGTACGCTTGGTGCCATGAGATTGCATCGTGACGTGTGCATTCAGATGGTTCAGGGTACCATATGCCTTTTCGCATCCATTCCAACCACATTTGTACATTCGCTCAATCTCTTCATAACGTCGACGTGGTCGCTTGTGTTGCTGCGCGCCGGGGATCGGTACAAACGAGTAGACCTAAGAGATAAACCTCGTTAGCCATGAAAATACCAGTCCATATCAACGTCAAACCTACTTGACCAGGCCTCGAGGCAGCAGATGTTTGGGGTGGCCCTGGCACCCCTGGGCCTCCCGGATGAGGATACGGGCCAGGAATGCCGTGTTGAGGAGGGTAACCACCCCATTGCTCGTGCGGAGGGCGCTGTTGCATGTATGGAGGGTGTTGTGGCTGATAGGCGTGCTGCATCTCCTGGCCTTGCGGGTACGGTGAATAAGGCGGGTATGTCGGACTGGCTTGCGAAATGGAGGGATCTATAGGAAGGTCCGAGTTAGATCTCTTGTGGGAGTTTGAATTTAGTGTTCCATTTGGATTTCCATTGGGAGCTCCATCTGGAAGGGATATTGACGGACTTGATGGTTGTGCCATTGTTCCTGCGGCGCCCTGGTGCTGAGGCGCGTGAGAGTACTGGCTGTATCGCAAGTGCTCGGGAGGAAATCCTGATGAGCGCGCAGACGACGGGGTAAGACCGTAGTCGGATTGAGGAGTGTTGGTGCTAGAGATGTTACTCGAACGAGGATCTTGAGTGGCGTATGTCGCAACAGACGACTGATCTGGAGACACGGAAATCAGAATGAGTGTACCAACCAAAAACACGCCTGTCGGGTGTGATTTGAATGGTGTTGCTAACCTGACTGCGCGTATTCAGATGGACCTCTGTCCATCAAAGGGAATCAAGCCTGCGTTATGTCGACCGACGCGATGCAAGGAAATGTGTTGCAACGGGTTGGAGGCCGTGTGAACGACACTTGCGGAGAGAGTGACCCGAAGTTTGGGTATAGGTTGGATGACAGCAAGTGGCCAAAAGGTAATCGTCTAAAGACGTCTAAACCGCAGCTCGGCGGGAGACGATGAACAATGAAGCAATGCTAGGTAAAGTACCGGTGAAATCTTTATTTCCCAAGAACTACACTTCTGGTCAGGCAGGAGTGGGAAGTCCCCTGTCAAGTAGCTAGCGCTGGCGTGGTTGGCGTGGTGGAGCTCGAGCACCAGCGAGAATGAAAGTGGGCTTGGGAGCGGCAGGCTGGAGTTAGAGGAGCACAATAGCTCGACCCAGCAGATCGGCTTTGTAGGAGGATACAGTAGAGGGATGATCTCGAAGCAGGGGCAGCAATAACGGCTCCAGCCAACAGGATGAGGATGGGTCGGCAAGTAAAGTGTTTAGGACAAGTTCGCCAGTGTCTTTGTTGTCGAGCTAGCACAGACCGTTTAGTTCGAGGTGGATGGCGCGAAACTTGAAGACTAACAGAGAGTAGGGGCCGGGTTAAGCAAAATAGTAAGTAGGCACGCCGCTGGGTGACTAGTGACTAGCGAGGGGCGATAAGTACTCCTGTTGTTACTTCGGCGAATAGTCCCCCGTGGCAGGCAATGGATGCAACCACGATCGAAGGCCGAACAGACTTCGGGCTTCTGCACTTGGAGCTTTGTCGCGCGGTGTCGATGCGAACGCTTTCGCACCTTTGTCCGTCTTCGGGCAGGTCTTTTCAGAGTCTCAGTGCTCGAGGGAGGGAGGGAGGCAGGCAGGTATGTAGGTAGGGACCAGGGAACCGAGGTGGATGTGACTTTGGAGTGTGCTCTCGTCTCTTGATTTTTAAAACGGAAGCTACGCCAGACTCGACTAGGACGTATCCTCCGGACCAGGTGCACGATCACGATGCGGGAGAACAACTGCCTTGTCTTGTTGGGTGGGTCCAAGTGACAGGGAGCGTGTGAGTGTGTGTTTCTTCACCAAATTCAACCAATGACAAGCAGATTCGTCTGGAAGGAGAAGAGCGTGGTGCTTGCAGGGCAGGTTGCGAGCCTGGAATTTTTCGTCTTGACTTTCTTTGATGATTGTATCGTGTAGATTGTCTCCACCGTGACTGGGGGTTGGACTGGCGGACTGGCCACGGGGTGCCAGTGGGACCCCTGGCTGCGAGCAGGTGGCAAGCCCGAGGGATGGAGGAGAGATGGTGGAAGTTTAATGACAAGCGTCAAGGTATAAGTGGTAATAGCGTCAGGACTTGGGAGGCTAGGTGGACAATAGTGTAAAGCGGACACTAGTCGAGGCTAGCAAGGGTGATGGATGTGGATGTGGATGTGGATGTGGACACTGGACAGGAAGTGTTTTGATGATTTGACTCTGGTCATGGAGTTTCCACTTTTGAACCCAAAGGCTGTCAAATTATCGGCAGACCCAAGTCGTGGAGAAACCCACGCAGTGCAATCTTTTGACGGTGCTACCTCGTCACGCGTGACTAACGGAAGAAGAAGAGAAGAAGCCTACGCACGGGCTGTGGCGAAATGAGCAAGGAGAGATGCAGTCCGGGACGGAGGTGGTTGAGGAGGTGGTGAGAGAGAAAGACACAGGGAAAGAAAAGAGATTGTGGGTGGTAATGTCGACGGTGCTGGAGAGAGTCTGGTGAGGATCGGAACTGGTCCCAAACCCTACTTTGTAAGTGGATGGGTCGTTGGGCGTGGAAATGAGGTAGTAGGAGTGGTCGGCAGGTAGAGGTAGAGGTAGAGGTAGAGGTAGAGGCAGGCCGAAGGATCAAAGACAAGCGTAAGCAAGCGTGGGTGAAAGAACCAAGAGGCAGAGACTGAGACCATGCGCGACGTGCCTTGGGCCAGGCTGCTCGGAATTCGAAAGCCTTGCAGCCGTACCCGCACACGTACACTCACACGGACACGGACACCCACACTCTTGAGTGGAATAATAATCAGACGACTTGAAAAGTTGTGATCAAGGATTGTAGATGGTGGGGAGGCGTGAATGATGCTCACTGGTGGATGGTCGACAATCGTGTGAGGATTGGCGGTGGAAGCGAGAGGTGATTCTACGGTGGAGCGCCTTGATTGGACTGCGGTTGTGGCTGCTGATGGAGAAAATTGGGGGTGGGAGGGGGGAGGGGGGAGGGGGGGAGGGAGGGGATCCTGAATCCTGAATCCTGATCAAGTCATGTAACCGGCAATCAATTATGATACAACTAACAACAATGACTGCCACGACCACGACCACGACCGCAACAGCCCGAGGTCTCTGGTGAACACGAGTCCGGAGTCGAGGTACTAATATTGAAAGTGTGATTGTTGAGCTGTTGGATTGGTGGGATAGAGGGATGAGTGAAAGAGGAAGACTGGTCGTAACAAGGTATGTACATAGTACCGAAAATACGGCGATAGTACCGAAAAGGCACCGAGAAGTCACTCCTTGTTTGGGTGGACACGGTGGCTAACTAGGTATGTATCTAGGTACGGTACCAGGCTGGTACGTTGGGTGGCCTGTATTACCTAGGAGTTTTGCTGTAAGTAATTGTGTGTATGGGAGGATGCGACCGTGTCTGACTGACCATGTGGCGGGTGGACCGTAAGTGGTGTGCTCGCTACTATCAAGGAGATCTTAGGGGGGCTGGTGCGAATGATAACAAGAACGACACAACCACACTAACTACAACAACCCTAACAGCACCCTGGCGGGGGGAGAATGGGGGGGTTAGGTAGGCAGTAGGGGTTGCTTTACCGCCCCCAAACTGTAGCGAGTACTGTGCATATCCATGGGGGGATCAGGGCGACCGTCGCTAATGACATAACTAGGATTTAGCCAGAATGCAGTGAGCAGTCGCCAGTGACTACCCAGGCACCCCTAGGTACCCAAATGCTTAGCAGGCAATAGGCAGGAACGGGCACCCAAGGGCTGTTTGGGCACCGCTCCAGGCAACACTCCAGGTAGCACTCCAGGTAAGCACCTCCACCAAGCTGTGTACCTGGGTAGGGAATTGCTCGTCCACAATACTAATTAGTTAGTTCCCCCTACTAACTTTGACTATAGCAGATGCCACATCAGGGACAACTCCCAGAGCACTAATATACTCATTACTCCATACGTGTCCATAATTAGCACACATAGTCACAGACTTTGTCATCTAATCAAGCTGACTCTTGAATCCCAAGTCTTGGTCCTGGGAAGAGACGAGGACTATGCATGCTGCAGGATGTATCAACATAGGGGAAGGCCTCAAGGGTCCAAAGGTGGGTTTTTGGTGGCTTGAACCAAGTTCCTCCGTACAGAGGACAAGGTCGAGTGGGAGGCCGACGAGGCCAGCAAGAATTGATGTGACAGGTAATAAGATGCTTGCAAACTTGGTGAGAACCTTGACTTGCTGGAAACTTGTTCCAACTCCGAGCATCTCAGGCCTCAGGACCAGGGGCCACATGTGTTTCGTCATTACACTGTGTACTCCGTATTCAGTACTCTGTTTTGCTACGAGTCAGCATCTTCTCAAGGAGAATTTGCACCGACGGGGCTGGTCCACCGGACCAATAATAAAGATTTGGAAGCATGGATCAACTGACACTGAAGTTTCAGCAGTAGAAAATGTTTAGGAGCGCAGGAGGAGGAAATTTGAATGATCTGTCGCGTTGATATTACGTTTAAATTACTCAGCAGTTGCTGTTTACTGGCAGGCACGTGAGGCCTGGATCTGACTGGCCGTATTACCTACCTACGTAGGCGTAGCCGTAGCCGTAGGTACCTTGTGAGGTATGTACCTTGTGCGAATGCATAGATAGCTCTTTCCCTTGGTTGAATGATATTGGACTTGCCCGTTGTTGCCCGTGTCAAAAGCAAGTGAAGCGATGGCGGCGGATGCCTACTCCGTACCTGAGGGACCAAGGCAGGCGTGGCCACCACAGGACAGGCAGGTACAGGATTTACTGCTGAGAGGGCACGAGATGGCCATCGTTCCTGCAACTTGACTGGCAACTTGACTCGCTTCCGTGTACCATTTTCCGACTCCGAGTCACGTGGACGGAGTGAGCCAGCAAGCGTTGATGGTTTACACGCATCTCTGCATCAGATGCCAGATCTTCTTAGGGTCCTCTATCTGTGGTCCTGAGTCTAAATTTCCAGGTCTATCAAAGGATTCAACAGTCAACATAAAACACGTGAAGCCCCTCCGGTTAGCTGTCAACGTCTTAGCCATATGTACTAGAGAGGTAAGCTCCGGCAGCTGACCAAGGTTCGGACTAACCACCTAGGTAATTGACTAGCATCTACTCCGTGCCAGCGTATCTCGCCCGTGTCTTGGGCCTTCGACGATTGTGCCTTGATCAGATAAAAATTGGGATCATATCAAGTGTATTGATGCTGCTACACTCGGTATGACATACCTGCTGTGGTCTGTGGATCGCGGATTGAACGTCCCCCAATCTCAGCGTCATAAAAAGCGATGACCTTTTCCTGTTACCAACCGATGACACCCCGATAGCGGACCCTTGCCTTGATTTGCAATAATGTTCCATCTGGCATCTTCCGCTGCAGTGTGCAGCTTTGTTCAGGAAAAAAAATTTGAATGGAGATATGATAGCCGAAATGCATGAATCTTGATTTCTGCAGTTGTGATTCGGGGCATCCCGGCATCGTCAGCCGAGGATAAGAGCATCTACAGTACAGGCAACCACTCAAACTCGGTGACTGCACCTAACAGGGCCATGCATCGTGCGGATCGAATGCCTTTGTCAGTCATTATTGTAGTAGGTGGATCGCATCTGATCGGCAAATTACAACATCCCAGCCATTTTCACGGTGAAAATTGGACAGCAACCACAAGGCCGACACTCATGGGGCGATGGTTATGGTGCCATCCCACGGCTATTGGTAAACACCTTGAGCACATTTTGGACGACATACATACGCGGCAGCGGCAGACATTTGCCTTGGCATAAGGTCCAACACATCTTTTGATACGTACGGAGAAGATCCATCAGCCATTTTAATTTATCAGTGTCATTGGTCTATATGTCCAGCTGCAGCATGGGCCAAGAGACTCGAGAGTCGAGAGTCGAGATCCATCTGAGGTTCGTCTATCCGCTGCCTGAAAGGACGAAGCCATGTCTGGAGTCGCGGTCAGGTGCTCAGTGCTCACATGGCCCATGGCCCAACCATCCCCGTCCACGGGCCACTCGCCACAGGCGGCCGTCCCAATAAGACGGTGTGGTAAAAATGGAGACGCTTCTCGCGATGGGGATCTGCAAGTTTGACAGCAAAGCCTCGCAATTTTGCGAATATCCTCAATCGGATTAGTGCATATCTAGGTCTCCTCAGTCCAGCCTCCAACTACGGAGAGTATTACTGACGAGTCTAGTGAGTGGATAGCGAACAGTGGATAGTGAACAGTGGACCGTGTGCACGACCAGACCACGAGGTGCTAGATGTGCCAGGTACATGGTACAGTATCCAGTATAGTACTAACTATCCCAGAGGTATCTGTGTACCGAGTAGTAGGCAGGCACCTGGTAGGTACAGTACCTTAGTTGTTCGTCAATCACTTGACTTCCTCCCAGGTCTCTGGGGTGCTAGCCCCCTCGGGCCTTAAGCGGCATGCTTGGCGTGACAGGTGCTTCGAAGGTACTGTACCTGCTCAGGTCGGGTCCCCACCTAACTAGACCCAATATTAGCGTCCAGCGCTCACGGGCTTTGAGTGGGGAGTGCCCGGGAAGAGACCTGGGGACCTACTCAAGTAGGTACCAAAGGAAAAGAAAAAAAGATACAATAGGGATCGGAAGTGCCTCTGCATCCTCCCTTTCACCGGCTCATGGCTATCATCCACACTGTGAGTGGTCCAACTGGGGCAATTCGTTTAGCCATCAACTGGTCATGTTCCGGCAGTAAATCATCACGGTCACACCACTGTCGACCTTGAAAGTTGTCGTCGAGAGAATTCTCATGCCTGGGGTTCCAGGCTGTCCATGCTTCAAATTTACGAGCTTACTTCTGTACCTTGACCTTGGGCTACTAGCCAGACCCAGCGGACCGCTAACCAAGCTCCTTCAAGCCCATCGAGTTTTACTAATTTGACCTTAGGCCCAAGTCCCCAGACACCAAGGTCCCAGGGGCCAGGAAGTGAAGGCTATCGTACTAAGCAAGTCTTGTCCTGGACACAGCCGTTTGGTGCCATTGACCCTGTTGTTTTTGTATAGCCGATGTCAACTGTCCAATGACCATGGTCGACCCCACTGCCTGATAAGTTCTAGTCGTGTAAGCGAACGGTTCTTTTGATGGTTATTTCTTCTTCACTGGACCCCGTCCAACGAGGCCTGAAGGAGTTTGTGCATCTATCTGGCAGCCTCTTGACTTCTGAGCCGGTACTCCGTGCGCAATAAAATGTAAGTACATAGGGAGTCCTGACTTCTGACTCCTGACTCCTTACTCCTGAGCGCAGCGGGTGGGCTCTGAAGGGCCAGATGCGGGACGAGTGTCCGGGATGAGCTGCAGTTTCATTACCTAGGTGAGCAAGGCTGGATTGCGATTCGGTCGTTGGCGAGTGGCGACATGATACTTCAAAGCACTCCATCAGAGCTACTGACGCAAGGCTCTGACTAGACACTTGATCGACTACCTACTGTAAGTAGCAACTTTGGTGTGGTACAGAGGTGCCTAGGTAGGTTTAGTTGGGCACTCCCAGAATCACAGCGGTGGCACCTAACCCTGGATTGTGGAGGCCAACACTTCCGGGTTCCCGTTTGGTATGCATGAATGCGACTGGCCAGTTGATTTGATTGAAGCTGATCGATCAACGACTTGCGAGCTCCACCTGATCTTCGCTATAACAGAAAAATCAAGTGGGAACGCAGGTGCTTCGTATCGTGTGCCGTGGTCGCATCAACGCTAGCATGCAACACTGTGCCGAGTACGTAGGTAGGCGGCCCGTCTGATCAGTCATCAGTCATTACTGGCCAGATGTCAGAACTTCTTACCGCTGGTATAGCAGTCAGGTTAAGGGGTTAAATGGTTAAAGGCTCGGGTAGCGGCCTGCCCCTGCTCAAGTCCACGGGCATTCTCTTGGGCTTGACAGGGACTGTGAATGATAGGCCCCCTTGGCCCCAAGCTCCAGTCTTTAAGTCATGAGTGGTCGTGGTCATTGTGGTGGTGCCCATCCCTCCAGCCGCCCCAACGTCTAACCACAGGCCAGACCTGTTTGAAGTTGTGGTCCTCACCTGTTAGATGTGCGTGCGAGGGAACTACAGGCTAGGCGAAGCGGGCACCGGGCTAATCGAGTGTCTCCTCCGCCGGCGTCCACTGACCTCGTGGACCGTGCTTCTCGCATGCATGAACAGTCCTCGAGCTTTCTCGCGACTCACGACGCACGACGCACGGCGTGTCCCTGCTTCTGCACTCATCTCAATTGGATCATGTCTCATTCGAGACTCGCCAATGCTGATCTAAGGCTCCTTTCTTGCCGGAAAACAGAGTCTCGGAAGTTTCAATGCAGCCAGAGCTGGCCCATTCCTCCGAACCTCCCAGTCTCGTATGACTATTAAGTTGTCGACCTCCAGGTACTGTACCTGGTAGAAGTAAGTGACTAGTTAACTAGTGGTTGTACCAAGTACCTGCGGATGTCTATTGAGATACTCCGACCACGACCAGTGTCCACCTCGATGCCGCGCAGTGCCCATCTCATGCCTGCAAAGTCTAGGCTTACCATTCTTCGGACCAATATGCTCCTCTAGGCCATGGACTTTCTCCCGAGTAGCACTGGAGCACCTAGGCACCCGCCACCCAGGAAGATCAGGTCAAGGTGCGGTCGGGCCATCTCCACTGCTGCAGTACTCCTGGGTCCAAGAAGCATGAACAATGAACCATGGTACGGAGCACATGGGCAAGCGTCTATGTGCCTGATAGGTACTGTACCTTGGTACTACTGTAGGTGTATTGATTAGGTAGGTGCAGAGGTGCCTGTTGCATTTTCTTGACTTACCCTGGCTCCTTCCACAACCTTCAGGAAGAAAAGCTCTTGGCAACCCACTTCTCACAACCAATTCTAGCCTGCGCCTTTCTCATCCCCAGCATTCATCTCTGCATGCAAGCCTCATGGTCCAAAGTCACCATATGCACAATGCCGACGAAATTGTGGAAATCCGCTTCGACATTGCGTTTGTTGTTGCACGACAACCCCAATCGAGACCGGCAAGCTTCCTGACCAAGATGCGGTCAATCTTTCCATCTTGCGGATACCACCGATGACACATCCAGGCAATAGAACCACCAGAATTCATTATTGTCTGTCTCCATGTGCCATGTCTCATTCCACACTGCTCACCCACCTGGTCACCCGTGGTCCGTGAAAAGTAAGACATCCGACTGACCAGGTTGTTGGGACTCGAGACGGTGGTCCACCACCGGCTCCCCCTGGTTCTCTCGGTGCCCTCTCTCGATCCCCTAAGTGCCAGCGATCCTCTCTGATCTCCCTCTATCATCTGTTCTCTTAGCCACTGAAGATCGAAACACGTTGACGATTGAATTCGTCCTACATCAACACGTTGTTCAACTTTCTAGTGAAGTCCAGTCAAGCATTAGTCTTATATTACCATCATTTGCCACAATGTCGATGGTTCAGAGTTTGTGCTACCCAAGTTGCCGTACTACTAACGAGTAGTCTGTCTCTAGGGCCCAAACCCTTGGAACCTCTTGCTGTGCTAAGGGAGGGGAAAAACGTGCTCCCAACCTAAGCCGGAGCTTCCAGAAGCCAATCCTGAACCACGCACCATCGACACTAAAATTACGCCGTTTACATATACTCGTAATAATCTTAGCCCTCTCAGAGGAAGAGAGGGCTTCAAAATGCTGTGATGCTATAACAAAGAACACTGCCCTACTCAGTCACTTGTGCTCTTCTTGGACCCAGTATATCACACAGCATTGAAAAGTTGCAGCAGCAAGAGCACACACATTGAACATCTCAATTCTACGATTTCAAAAGACAGTGCAAGTCTTGCCGTGATGGAGATCTCCTAAAGGGTCATCTGACTGCGTGCTTCATGCTCGGCCGTGCTATTCATCGGAAGCCATGAGCCACATTTGGAGCATACCCTTGCTCCTCCCACAATGTACGAGTCAACAGCTACATATTGATACTTGTTTTCGTATCCTGCATTCGTTCTACGGTACAGGATCCGTACAGGATCCTACGTGTCGCTTGTTCATTTCGGTCAACGAGCTTCACAGACTACCATCAGATTTTTTGAATGTTGGAGATACCACGCCCACGCAGGAATATCTCAATCCCTCGCCAGTGAAGTGCCAGTCATCTCTCTCCATGCAGCAGGACACGGTGTCATCTGTGCGGAACACTCTGCAACGTTCCGCTTCACAAGCCAATCAAGCCATTATTCACCCCACAGAATGACTGCACTTGAGGGCATTTTCTAGCGTGACAACTCCCGACCACGCTCGGTGAGCTAAGCGATCAGTGCCTAACTTCGCCCAAGTTGGGTATCAGATGGGGGATCAATGTGGGTATGTCTACTCCCGGGGAGGACCCTGTTCCAAAAGAATGCATGCATGCAGGACGCTGACCCCAAATTGACGGCTGGCGAAAAGACCCACCTTCAGCATCTCCCCTTGACTCTTGAGTCTTTTGAGGTCTTCGGACTTTCGGCCACGCCCCGAAACTCCATTTCCAGTAGTAACTCAACTGCCGCTTGGAACAGGCCCGAATGACTCCACTTGGACCTCCTGCAACCGCAAATGCAATCTTATTCATGAGCACCCGAGAACAGAATGGTCGATCCAGACGTGCCTAGGGAGGCACATACGTAACCCAATGCATCTGGCTCATAATGGCCTAATTACTTACACGCCTGATAGCGGAGACTAGGTGCTCCGTTTCAGGCATTTCGTATTTTGGATGAAACTCTGTTGCTAAAAGCTCAAGCTTAGCCGAACCCTTCATCAGAAAAAAGGAAATCGGTCAACTTGCCTCATGCAGGACCCACGGTGCTTCTTCAAGCATGCGTCTCCTGTCTTGGCGTTCTGTCGCGATTGAGTCCGCCAGAGGCAGAAGTCAACTGGCTCCGCCCATCGCGGATCCTCGTTCTTCACATGCGAGGTTAAGATTCCTTTGGCGACGAGATAAACTTGACTCCGACACGGAACAGTCGGCGGGTCAAGTCGAGCACGAACTTGTTCACATTTTGACCCTCAAGGGGTGACCGTCGGTGTAGAATTATCATTTCGAGACGGTGCAAACGCACGTTACGCACCACCCCACGACCGTTGCCTTGGTTTTAGAGTTCTGTCTATACCGAGTGACTCTGCATCGAATTTCATTTCGGTGCAAGCGAACAGGACAATTATGGGGAGTTCGCCCCGATGCGATGGGTACATCGGTTCATTCGCACGACAACTAGCTAACTGGCTGTCCTAAGGAGCCTACGGCTTGTCATTTGAGTCGAGATGATGAGAAAGCTTTGCTTTGCCCACCAATGGCGGTAGATAATCACCGACGACGGTTGGGCTTCACCATGATTTAGTTGAAACTCTAACCATCATCTGTGTTTCGGTCTGCACTCAAACTGTCCACACGGACAATGGCGTGTTCTCTGTTAGCGGAGTAATTTGTTTAATTATCTGTACCCGCCTTGAAGCCTGGGTACAATCATATGGGCAACCCTCCGCAAGCATCGGTCTGGAACATTTCAACAATATTCCCTGGAAAGACGTTGTCCATCTTACTATATTGGTTAGTATTGACCTTGTCGTGATCGCCGGCTCATTATGCCAACTCGCGATTGGTCATAACGATTGTGCAAGAAGGCACGCGGTAATCGTTTTCGTCACACCAGTGGCAGGACAGTGGACGGCTTGCAGAAATTCACGATTTTTATTCAACGCTTGGTCACCCTTCGTACAATCATAACACCAACCACTATGAGCTAGTCACCCTCTTTGCCCTTGGGCTCTGGTCCAGGCTCTGAGATGCTAAAAGTCCCTGCTTAGCTCCGACATTTAAGAATCCTACAGGCGACCTGCGACGCCTGCATAGGCTCCCGTAACTCCGTACATCGATCCCCTACTACGGAGCCGCGGGATCTGCTGCGATCAGTTCGAAGAAATGGTCTATGTCGGCCTTCCTCCTTTTTTGACTCCCCAGTAGTAATGGCTAATGAAATGGCAGATGTTCATCTGTCCAAGCAAGGAAACCGTGAGAAAGGCGTTGAGTTTCCTGGGGCTGGGAGTATATTGGCACGCTAAGCCCAGAGACTTTCACATGACGGCTTCGCTTGCCTAGAACTAGCAATGACCACTCACAATGAGGAAGAACTGACGCCTACGGATCAGTAAGGTTGACGCACATATCATTAAAGACCCCATGTCGATAGCGCTGTTGACTAGCGTCCCGATGTGATTCACTTCGTGGCCATGTGAAATTGAGCCCCATATGGATCACACTGTCCTCTGAAGCACAGAGGGATCTCATGAAATGAGGAGTGCAGATCAGACCGCTTGTACTCAATTGGAGACTGACCTGTCCTCGAGCTGAGCGCTCGGTGAGCACAAGTTGCAGATGAGGGAACTAGCTGAAACGGCCAAACCACAGCAATCATATACATCATTTCGTTGAGTATTGTATCTGAAAAAATGCGTCATGACTATGGCGAACACAAATTTTGATATATTCACAGAGATTCTGTTTCCGTGGCCGCCATGGCCATGGCCATGAATATCACGCAATACCGCCGAGGAAATATGAGAAAAGTGAATTGCTCAGAAGCTGGCGTCGGTTCCCCAGAATTGGATCCACAAGCCCCATTAATAGGTTTTCTCTCACCTACTCGAGCAGGATCATGGGGCAAACTATCGTTGCAAGCACACCGTGAAGGGTTGAAGGTGTAGTCTTCGGGCAGCATGATTACATTGTCCTTTGACGCTTCAGGCTCGAGCCTCTAACTTCTCAAACACGAGACTAGACAACGTGGGTCTATAGGCAGTGGAATTGTTCATCGTTGAATGAGGACTCCGGATTTGACTATTCCTGACTTGCAATAGAGTGTCAGCTCCGGCCTTCTGCCTTTCCTTTCAGAGCTTGCTGATAATAATGCCATTCGACTATTATTTTCTCAATTCAATTCTTCATCCTCTGTGAGCATTCCACGAGTTATCATGTCTAGACTCTAGTCCATATTTAGTCAGTCTCAGTGTTTGCTCAATTCGAATGAATCCTCAACTGCATCAGTTCCGGGGACGCGATGGATTCGCACCTCAGGCCACAGTACAAGACGAGCATAGCATCATCTACAAGAACGAGAGCAAGACGAGGTGGCCAGCCTGTACATGACATCTATCTACGATAGAATTTTGAAAAGGGACAAAAATCGTGCTTGTTCTACGTTTTGCTAATCAAAGATAGCAGCCGCTTCAAATACAAATACAGATACTATACACACAGTCGCAGTTGTGTTTCCCCAAACCAGGTCGTCAAGCCTGTCACAAATACAAGTCCTACGACCAGAACAAGCATCCTCGACAACGACGGACACGTCCCCAGCAGGTGGACAAGTATGCTCTCCGACACGACACTTTGCTGCCTTCAGGCTACCCTGTTTCCCACTCTTGACAAATCTACACCTTGTTGATGTTCAGCATCATGTATATATCCTATCTCAGACTCTGGTCTACACACCAGGCCTAGAGATTCCTCGACCAAACAATAATCAAAGAATTTGAACCACAAGTCGAGATCAACGATCGAATATTACATGACCGAAGAACGCAGGACCTTATCCTCTTCCACGGCTGATGCAGCACGAGGCATAACAACATCAATCACTGATATAGAGATATACGACTTCACTTGTGTTGGTCAATGCCATTGCAAAAGCGTGTTCGAAAAACCATGGCATCTTGGCCAACTATAGGGTGCTGCGTCATGCCTCATGGCTCAAGCTACGATTTGCATATACAATACCTGTGGCGTTGAATCAAGGCTTCCGGCGTAAAGAGGCGCCGTGCTCGATGCCTCGACAATAACACGAGGTAGGTCTCCTGGTACATGTGAGTGCTGTTTCGATGGACAGGGGCGGTCAAGAACTTTTGGTCTATCATAACATCTTTTGGTGTCAAGGTGAGGTTCAAAGCACGAAAAGATACATGGTCATTCCACTTACACATGTGAGCTGAACTGATGGGGACCAGAAGTTCAGATATGTCTTGAGAATGCACGAGCCACCTGCTTGTCGATAATGATGATGTCGTATAGCCCAAGAAACTATCTCGTCGATGCTGGGAGATATGTTTTCCTGCACCGATACGGCGCCTTGCGGCGGCTTGATGAGATTCACTACATTCTGTGTTCCCTCATGGTGGCCTTGTGACCCCATGACAAACGATATTGTCCTCGAAATTCATGAAACAAGACGAAGACAACGACTTTCCAACCTCTCTTCTCTTCTCTCCTGATTCACCCTTGGCTGCGATACCTGCCCAACATGGCGAGCAGAACGATACTCTCGGCCAATAGAACATGCTCAACGACCAGAATTGGGCAGCAGAACGCCAGCTTCATGTATACGAGGTGGGTGGTGCAACAGTAGCCAAGCCCCTGTAATCCAAGTCTGAGGTTCCATCAAGTAGCTGCGCACCAGTATTGATGCAGAGAACTGGGCAAAACTTCAACATCTATGCAAGCGTCCCTGTCCAACGGTGAGGCACGATTCAAGATATTCTCACGACGAAAAAAGCCTATATCCCCCGTGCAGACTTACGCAGGACACTGTGCTCTCTAGAGCCAAAATCTCCATAGTATTTCCCTTGGACTACTAAACTAGTTAAACCCCAACTGCGATCATCCAAACACTTACCATTTCGGTGCAACGTCTTTCTTTCACTTAAAATTTACACACCCGTGACGCCCCGTGACACCCGTGCCCCAAACTCTGTAGCATGGAAACGTGGAGATCCGACCGACACGCATATATCGAGTCATGAACAGGAAAAGGAAAAAACCCAAAACCGTGAAGATCCCAATCTTGTCATAAAATGACATGGAAAGTATAAGACCCATTGCGCCAGTTAGTTAGTTAGTGCCCATCTCCTGTCCATTACCCAGTACCAGTACCCACAAAGCCTTACCCACTTATGTGTATTAACGCCGCGGCCGCCCGGGCTCAAACCTTAGGTAAGTAAAGGTAATAAGTACAGACATGCCTGTGTAAGTTATCTTTCCAGTACAGCAACTTCCGTGCATGAAGGCCTCCCATGCCCCGAAAAGCTTCAGCACGCAGGAGCAAGCAAGCCAGCAGCATAAAAGAGAGTTTTTTTCTAACACTGAACTAATTAATACTTTGGTCACCGCTCCGCCGGTGGTCCTTCCTTTCTTAAATCCCGAAACCAAGAATCAATCAATCCTCCGATCCGGTGAGAGGGGGGAGGGGGGGGGGAACAAAATCCCAAATTCCAGCTTTGGCTGGCTGGGGTTAGGTGTTTAATTAGTTGAGACTCGTGACTCGTGGCTGCAACGCAGAAAAGCCCAGAGACCACGATAAACAAGGAGTAAGGGAAAGGGAGACACGATTGTGAATGGCGAGTTTGACGGACATCCTTCTCTCCTTCCCTACCTACCAACCTACCTATGTGTGTGTGTCTCTCTCTCCCCCTCTCCCGACTCTTTGTGTCTCTGTGTCTGTCTCTGTCGCACTCACTCCCACAAACACACACACTCTCTCTCTCACGCGGGCGCGCGGGCGCCACCCGACACCCTAGTTAGTTAGTTAGGGAGAGTAGCTCCGGCAGATCGTCAACACCTCGTTATTTTTCCCTTCGCTCGCCGCTGATCTTCGTTCGTTTGTTCGTACCCGAGAGACTTAGAGATCGTAGCGTAGGCTGACAACATGGATATAAAATATACGAGAGGAGAGAAGGAGAAAGGTTGCGCGGACACTAACATGCGAAAAACAGATATTGACAATCGATTCATCCATCCCATCCCATCCCATCCCATCCCATCCCATCCCATCCCATCCCATCCCATCCCATCCCATCCCATCCCATCCCATCCCATCCCATCCTATCCTATCCCATCCCATCCATCTATCGCCTGAGCTTAACACAAACCAGCCAGTAATCTCCAGAAACAAAAAACTCTTTCCCACCGAACCGAACCCAGTGGATATTGTAGAATCTCTTGCTTACACCGATCCACACCACGTATAGAACAGGTGCATACTATACCTGTGACTCCTGGGTGGAGGGCAGGCTTGCCACTACTCAAAGACGTGAGAAACAATACCTAACAAGCACGTACAATACAGATAGTATACCATCCAGTCAGCGAGATGCACCAAATACACAGCAAATATCATATATCGTATTTCTCTCTACGCGCACCGCCGGGAGCTCACGTGCGGCTCACGCCGACCGTGCCGGTTTTCAAACCCAAGTCGCCCCTGGCTTACCTTCCCTTCATCGTCTTCTCCCCTCTGCTCGCCTTTTCTGTGCACCCATCGACTTATGCTCGATAGAAAATAGGTCCTGTTTTGAACACGCTTAGCATACCTTGTACCTTGTCTCTCTAACTAGTCCTCGAACGAGCGGTTTAGTCTATGGCTCGCTCCCTCCTAAGATCCTGTCACAGCCAAAGAAGACACCAAACGTCTCCACACTCGATGGCATGGCATTGGTATTTTTCACCAGACGTCAACTTGAAATCGGGATAGCTTCGGGTTCAACTCTTCCCGTTCTCGCCCATACTCGAAATCCAATGGATGCAGCCCTGGCGTGTCTTGAGGATCGAAATAACTTCTTGACCTGAAGGAGCCTCGTATAACCAACCGTATGCTGAGCAAGCTAATCGTTGACGTAGCCACACCGAACGAGCGTCTCACGACGCCCGCCACATAGCCTCGAGCCGGGAAAGGCAATGAGAGGGATTGCTCATGGGCGTCATTTGTTTATCTTCGTAAAAGTCTTGCTAGGCGCTTACTTGATCCCTTTCGACCTGGCCCCGGCAGTGTTCTCGTAGTGAGCCCAGCGTGCTAGTTCATCTGGGCGTAACTTTCCTGGAAAGAAGATGTCAAGTAGGCTTCTTCCGGCGTATGGGTATTTCTCTTCGAGGGCAAACAGAGTGTCCATGACTTTGTTCTGTCCGATAACTTCGACAAATCTGAGCGGAACCCCGTGAGATTCTGGAGTACGATAGGTTATGGCGATGTATATATCCTGCATAATGCCAATGGCGCCCACGGCAAAGAGGAACCACGCATGCTGTTTGACCCCCGTTGCCGTGATCAGCAGTACGATCCACAAGGCGGCGAGGGCGGTGAACTGCAGCCGGGCAAAGCTTGAAATTGCGGGCGTCCTGGAACCGGCGGCGAGTTCCTGTAGGTCGAGCCCATTACCATCTCCGAGGATAAGAATGGCGTACTGGGCGCCGTTTCCACGGGTGAGGATGACACTTTTGTCGCTTATTCTGCGGCAGGCCCATTTCTCTTGATTCCAGTATGGGAGACTGCAGGTTAGCAATGACAGGGCACTTCCCGCAGCTGTGACCATGAAAACACTCCAGTCGCCCCAGATGGCCAGAGGAATGGCGGCGATACCCAATTGTACAATGAAGACCAAGAAGCTTGCGTAGAAGAGTCGGTCGTTGGTTGAGGAAAAGGTTCCAGCGGCATACACCGGTATACACAGTCCGGCCTGCGTCGGCCGTGATATACCCGCACTTGATCCTGTAACTCTAGCTTCCGCGTAGGACTTTTGAGTGTCAAATCTAGCGTCAAGCATGGACTCGACATGAGCCTGGACCGAGGCATGCTTCCATTTGTCAAAATCTCGTACCAGGCGACCGATCACCCAGCTCTTGTTATCTGTCAAGTACCCAGACTTTGCATTGACGACGAGACACGAGTGATCCGGATCGGGGAGGAGACTGTTGGATGCGAGAGCAGACAGCGCGGATTTGACGGCAAAGACGACCCATCCTGTCCATAACAAGGATAACACCGCGTCAGTACCCCCTCGGACCATGGTCAATTTTCATCGAATTATAGGTATCTAGAAAGACAGCCACCAGTGACCATTTTGAAATATTACCACTCACCGATCGAAAACGGCACAGGTACTAACCGGCCGTGACCCGCCATCTGGGCCACGGCTTTGGCAACCATTTCTCCGCCGTCGCCGCCCAGAATGAGGAGCGCGGTGAAGATATCGCTAGGATTCGACCACTGGCCTGAGAGTTCGCTGTTTGGGCTGGAGAGGTCGAAGCTCCGCCGAATCAGGGCTGGTAAGGCTGGCATTGTGACAAGTAGACACTTTGATCGTTAGACAGAAGTTGATGTGTGATAGTGTGAGGGTGAGGGTGAAAATGTCAATACTAAGGTCCTGAAAGAAGGAGATGGTGATGAAGGAAGTATGGCAACATAGATAACAGAGGATGTTTCCGAATCTTCAGCCTCACCATCCTATTTTTGGCTCGCCAAGGAAAGGTCACCTACACACTGGAAAGCTGTACGACCAGCTGGCATGGAAAGAGGCCAGCGTGCTTGCCCAGTTGAGAACAAGGATATCAAGACTAGACTCGTATCTGTTCGTCACTGAAGCCGCACCATACGGCCGATGCGACTGCGGACAAGCAAGAGAGACAGTCGAACAGATTCTCTTTCGATGCAGAAAAGGGGACAGAGCACCGAGTAGGGATGCTATAATGTACAGACACTCACAGGAGCAATATTTCTTACTACCTAGGAGAAAAATCGCCCTCCGATGACAAGAATTGGGTTCCAGACATGCAAGTAGTTCGGTCCCTGTGGCTCGCCCAGTGCTCGGGCACGCTTCCCCGTACTCTGCCACGTGCACAATGAAAACGGCCTCCCTCCTTCCCCGAAGGAAAATGGTCATGCACGAAGCACAGTTCAGGGCATATAAAATGTATATAGATATATATGGACTTAAAACAAAACCAACATTCTGGCCTTATCTAGATTTCTGAGATTGCAGATTATACTGCAGTTCACAATCGATCGTGCTGTGCAACGCTACCTCTTCCACCCCTGCTGCTGCTACTGGGTGGCTTGTATCTGTCTCCTATTCAAGTCAAATTCTGTCCCAAACCGACGTTCGTGAGGCTATCCCCGTTTCGCAAAGCAACCAGCCCTCTGGCCTAAGTTAGCTATCTATGCTTGACCCGCTACGTGGTTGAAATTGTAAATCATCAAATCGATATCTGCTATGTGTAGAAACGTCCTGCAGCGTTCTTGTTCCTGCGTCCCGGTTCTGTTCTCCTCTCCCTCTCCTGGACTATCTATCGATACATATACCAAGAATATCTATGCCTGGCTGAAAGAAGTGCCAGCCAGGGCCCCTTTCCCCTCGGCGATCCATCACGTCGTACTGTATCGAGGCGTTAGCAGCCGGGTATCTACTGGGTACGGATCTATTTCTGACTGCGGTGTTTTGGCAATCTTTGTCAGGACAGAGACCCTTTTGGGTCACTGAACACACTTCACTGATAGCATAGATATTTTCAAACATGACGAGTCTCTACCTCTACGACGAGGCCGATTTACAAACAAAGCCTTGGTGAAATTGCACAGCAAAGTTGCAAAGAATCTATATCTATCATTTTGTATCTCAAGTACAATCGCTGTTTAGAATACTCAGGATCAAGTCTTGATAAGGTTATGATCACATCCATAATCTCTCTTCAATCTCTCGGCTTCTTCTGCAACCGATCTCAAGGTATACTCCCAAGAGTTCCTTCATATCATGGGTCCTGAATAACCGATAATCGCCACCCGTGGACATAAAAATCGATTCTATCAATCTTCGAAACAACCCACCCAGCCAGAACGCCGTCCTTCTCACCCTAGGGTGGAACCAATGCAATGGTCTATTGTGATATCTCATCGACACAGAGCTGTCTTGCAAAATCGCATCACACGAGCATGAAACCTTGAAACAAGACGTGTAAAGTGTAATCACCAACGGCTTCGTCCAAGAGGTGCAGAGTTGGATGAGGTGAAACCACCGCCACCGCCTCGACCGCCTCGATGACCGCCACGTCCTCCGTACCCACGTCCACCACCACCGCCAGAGTATCGAGCCATCTCAGCGAGACGTGGATCAATATTCTGTTTGGACTCTTGCAAAATTGACACTAGGTCACGGGCTTGCTTGGCATCTGTAATCCAACATTAGTCTCGCAACAAGGATGAGTAGAAGGGTCAATATCTTACTGTCAGTGGTAAACAAGGTAATGGCCGTCCCCTTTCGACCAGCTCGGCCTGTTCTACCGATTCGGTGAACGTAATCTTCTGAATTATTGGGATAATCATAGTTGAGCACATGAGTAATGTCCCGAACATCTTGAGTATGGGTTAGCATGACAAAGTCGACAGTTTCTTACGGGTCATCGGGGACCATATGTGGTCGTGTGAGTGGAGATGCAATCACTCTCTCAGACACTCGGAGCATTATGCTTTGTGTATGGCCAATGTCCATGTCCGGGGGTTTGGCAATTGTCTACGGTCCTGGGGAGAAAATCCTGGATTTGCAGCTTGAATGGTCAAGTAAAGGATCCCACAACCTACTCGCAAGTATAATGCAAAGGTGGTGGTCAAATATGCTGTGTCCTGGCAAACTGCAAACGCCAATCGAGATTTCCTAAGTCAGGACCAATGAGGACGGAGAGCCTGGACAGATTACGCGAAGTCGATGCGTAACGAGAAGAGAAGAGCGCGCATCAAATCACACGACGGCAATGGTAACAAATGCAAGATAAGACATTGAGAAAGGAAAGGGGGAGGGGGGTGTTTCTTTGCTCATACCGATACCACGAGACGCGACATCCGTAGCAACCATGACTGGGCTCTTGCCAGTCTTGAATTCGTTTAGAACCCAGTCTCGCTCGTTTTGTTGCTTGTCGCCATGAATAGCTAATAATCATATTAGTATGGCAAGGTGGCGAATACTTGAACTGTGTGCACTTACAGAGCGCGGGCCAGCCATCCTGGCGTAAAAATCGAGTGATCTCATCCGCGACACGTTTGGTGCCGGTGAAGATTAGAATCTTGTTGGCGCGGTCCTCCATTATCTGTTCAAGGTGCTTGGTCATACGATCTCTCTTTTCGAATTCTGAGACAACCTCGACGATTTGAGTGATGCGGTGGTTGGCTGACAAGTCCATGGATCCGATATTGACCTGAATAAAGTCGTTCAAAAAGTCAGATGCAAGCTGTCGTACGTCTTTGGGCCAGGTAGCCGACCACATGCAAGTCTGACGATCTGGGCGAATTTGTCCGATGATCTTTCGAATCTGAGGCTCGAAACCCATGTCTAACATGCGGTCAGCCTCATCAAGGACAAGATATGTGACACGGCGCAAGTTGGTCTTGCCTGCTTCCAACATATCGATAAGACGACCGGGAGTAGCAATGCAGACTTCGACACCACGAGCAAGATCACGAATCTGACCACCTTTGGGCACACCGCCGTAGACGCAAGTGTTGCGGATGCGAGACGACTTGCCAAATTTGGTGATTTCTTGTTGGATCTGAACGGCAAGTTCACGTGTTGGAGCAAGCACAAGAACGATAGGACCGTCACCGGGGGCAAGCAGAGGCTGGGCATTGATGTGGACGATGGCGGGAAGACAATAAGTCAATGTCTTGCCGGAACCAGTCTCGGCAATACCAACGACGTCGCGTCCTGACAAAGCCATAGGCCATCCCTGAGATTGGATTGCAGTTGGGTTCGGGAAGCCTTGTGCCTTGACTTCAGACATGACGTAGCTCGGAAATCCAGCTTCGTCGAAGGTCTCAACTGGGCGAGGAACGTTGCGGCCTTGGACCGTAATTTCTTTGGCCTTGCGGAAATCATCGACATCACGCTGTGAGCGAGCGGTGACGGAAGGGTCTTCTTTGTAGAACGACTTCTCAAACTTCGGGAGAGCGGCAAGATCCCACTGTTGCGTTTTCAAGCCTGCACCCAACTGTGACATTTTGTCGCCACCTCCGCCAGAATAACCGTTTGAGCCGCCGTAACTGTTGGAGTATCCGTTGGAATAGTTGTTGGAGTAACCGTTAGATTGGGCATTAGAGTAGCTGTGAGGAGTGCGTTAGTGATGGATTCAACAAAGCGCAATGTTTTGGGAGGCAGCAGATCAACAGTGCCCAAAAGCGATCTGCTAAAATCAACGACGAGGTGCACAAAATACATACCCATTGGATCCTCCATAGTCGCCGCCGCGAGAACCGCCGTATCCGCCACTGTATCCGCCGCCGTAAGACATGTCTGAAAACAGTGTAATAAGTAAGATTGGGGCTGTGAGTCAAAAGAGTGCGCAGAGGGCGTCTTGGGCAATCAAAGAACTGATCAAGAAAATACGGAAGAAGGAGGGAACGAGATAGAGAGACAATCAGAAAGACTGAGGGACTCCGAAAAGATGGAGACTTGATGAAGGGGGTGATGGCGACGAGATGTTGAAGGGGTGAAGAGAAGTTGAAATTGAGAGATGAAATTTTGAGAAAGAGGCGGAAGTGGAAGAGATTGGACAAGGGAAGAACGACCAAGGCCCATCCACGCCCAGGAAGGCACCAGTCAAATCACGTGATTTATATATCCGGAAAGTCTACCGAAGTGGCGACAAAAATTTCTCTCAGGTGCAGAATGACGTCGCCGTAGTTTTCCTCGCTCATATCGCATCCCTTATGACCGTGGGCCGAGGGTTACGACCGACGATACCAAACCCTTCGTTTGAGTGTTTAAGGCCTCCAGGAAGAGCTACTGGTAAGTGACCCAGATAGCTTCTACGAGTTTCGCGGACTGGCCACGGCTACTGATTCTCATGGTCGGTCAACTCCCAGGTTGAGATTTGTCTGCTTCATCCTAAAGAATCACTGTGATACATGACACCAAGCTCAGTGTTCCGGGGCTTCTCCCTCCTCATGTGGCACTGACAACTCCCGCTATAAGGCTTGATACTTCAGGAATCCCACCAGTGGTGCGGCACACACACCCAGACCGTTAGTCATCATGGGGTCGAAACGTCGGCGCTTGGCTCTGTCATGCGTTGCTTGTCGTCGGCGTAAAGTCAAATGTGATCGTACTTTTCCAACATGTGTTCGTTGTCAGAAGGGTGAAGTTTCCTGTGACTATATCTCCTACACTGGTCCCAAAAGACCGACGGAGGCACTTCCTACCCCATCTGACGAGAATGCTAATCGGCAGCGGGAAGCCTCAGTCGCGTCTTGGACTGAAGAAGCCGATATCTGGCATTCTAGCTCCGTTCAAAATGCACACCAGCTGTTATCACAAGAGGCTCATGTCCAAGATGCTTCGTCGGCCGCACAGGCACATCCACCAGCTATGCTACAAGCTCAAACACCATTGATGGCGCCTGATTTGAATGTACGAGCTCCTAGACTTCCACCCGCTTCTTCTGAGCCGCTTCAAGCAAAGATTTTGGGCAAGTGGTTTCCTCAACTCGTTGCGTCCGAGTCGAGGCTTCCAGACCATGAGCGGGCTTCACTTCGCGGTAAGGGCTTCAAAACAAAATACCATGGTCCCAGTCATGCAGCCAACATTCTTTTGCAGACTGAGCAGCTCTCAAAATTCGCCAAAGAAACTTTGAGCCGGGTTCCTGTCTTAGAGGCTTCGAGATCATTCTGGAAAGCACAGCGTCACAGTGAGAACCCGACCTTGAATGTCGTCAACTTCCAAGTTCTGCTGGAGTCGTTACCTAACCAGAAGCGATGTGACGCCTTGGTGCAGGAATACTTTTCTACCATCGAAACCACTTATCGCGTGTTACATACTCCCACCTTTTCGCAACGATACAAAGACTTCTGGCAATCTCCTGAGAACAGCTCTGCAGCCTTCTTGGCTCAATTGCTCTTGGTTTGCGCGAGTGTGAACTCTAATGTTTCCGGCGGGCCTTCTGGCTTTATTTCTCGCAGTTCACTAACTCATTCGCACTCAACCAAGTGGATTGAGCTTTGTGAAGGTTGGCTTGATCAACAGAGTCAGAAGCATGTGACCTTGGAAGCTGTACAGGTGCAGGTCCTCCTTCTTATCACCAAGAGGTTGAATTTTATCAAACATAAAAGAGAATGGACCATGGCGGGACATGTCTTGCGTTTAGCCATGTCATCCGGGCTGCACCGTGAACCCAGTTTCCTAAATACGACTATTTCAGTATTCGACCAAGAGATGCGACGACGCCTGTGGCACACAATTCTGGAAATTGAGATTCAGGCTTCACTCGATCGTGGTATGCCGCCAGGAGTGCAGCCATATGACTGGGACTGCTTACCACCATCAAATATCCACGACGAGGACTTCGACCAAAATATTGACAAGTTACCAGCTGCCAGGCCATTGACTGAATTCACCAGAACATCATTCTTATGCATGGCAGAACGAACTCTACCACTTCGACTGGAAATTCTGAGCCGCGTCAACAGCATCCGTTTCGGCTTAGATAGTGACACTGCCATTGAATATGATCAGAGGATCAGAGATGCCCTTGGCCAACTTCCATCCTGGAAGGAAAACGAATCCGGCTCGATAGCACATGATCTATCAGACCTGATCTTGTATGAATATCTTCTGCTCATTCACCAACCATTTACCATGCAACCTGTCACGCAATCGCGCCATTTCTACTCGCGTGTTGCACGACGCGATGCCGCTATGGTGATTTTGAAGATATTCACCGATATGTCTCTGGGTCGTGCTTTGACCTTCGGCAATCTACGAGAGGGCCTTTTCCGAGCCTGTATTGCCGTGTGTCATAGTTTCTGTACTTTTTCATCGTCAACTCAACCCAGGAACGAGCCCCTGATGCAGGCTGGAGGCCCAGCAATTGAGCTTGTAGAAAAGGCCGTTGATATCATAGAGTCTCGCATTCGTCATCTGGGCCAAGGGTTTCACGAATTTTGGCTCAGTGCAAGTGCGCTCAGTTTGGCAAAAGCAAAGTTGTCGACATCCATGACGACAGATGACTTTGCACAAGAGACAGCAGAACGGATTGCGCGATTGCACGGGTTCTTGATATCCGAACAGGTCACTCAACAAACCCCTGTCTCCATGGGAGAACCTGTAGTCACGGCAGACGACAATGTTGCGCCTGGTCTGACCTTGAATCAAGAACCGCCAATACCGGACTTCAACGCGTTCATGAGCCAAGAGCCATTCAATCCCTTTTCTCAAACACTTTTTGATTTTGATATCATCGATTTTTGGAACACAGGCAATTATGCACAAACATGATCTGCTTGTGCAACTGCAGGTCAATGTACAACTTTGCTGAGATCTGAGGTGGAAGCAGCACGCTTGAAAATCGCCTCAATCAGGGCACTTGCGCACCAGGGAGAGTCAGGTTCCCGTTGCGACAATGCCAAAAGAGCTTTATGCTCCTAGAGCTTGGAATCGTCCATCTCCCAGGATGAAATCTTCGTTCCGAACTTCTATAACGGTGATCGGCTTTTTGAGGTCGGGTGCATATGTTGTCGGACGACTGTGGACGATCGGCCGGATGATCTGCGCTTGTTTTGTTGATTTGGTGGTATCTCGTAACCATGAGGCGTGCTTCGTCCGGATCACGTCATCCCAGATCTCTTCAACGACGTTGAAATTGATCGACAGTGGGTCGAAGAATTCTGCCATTGTCTGGTAGACACTGTCGAGATGCTCGAGCTTCGGGTAGAGCTTGATGATTTTGTCTACGAACCACCACCTTTCAAGTTGACCCCGGGCTGCATTGGTGCCGGCCATCAGTATATTGAACAGCGTCGAGTAGCAAATGGAACTCATGGTAACAAGATCCATATTTGCGAGTCGGTTCTGTAACTCTAACAAGTTTGAACGAATGACCAATGCACTTGTATTGAAGCTGATGGAGTTTAGATAATGCCAGAAGAAGATGGCAATCTGGTAACATCGCCTCATTTCTGCAAAGTCTGAGTCGCCGAGGTAAAGAGATTCTGGGTCCATACGAGCAATTGCGATAGCGCTCTGGGGCAGCAGATTTGCGCTAGGACTCTCGGCACGCCATGCCAAATGCCTTCCAGCCAGACAAGCCCGGTGGCTATACCATTCACGCTCGCAACGCCACATTTTCCTATCAAGCTCAACCATTGGGGTCGTCGGAGTTCCCTGGTCATTGTCGGAAATGCGTCGAACCAGGTACACTGAATCATGGTGGAGGAAGGAACCAATTAGGTTGACTCGAGAACTGCTTCCTTGTTAGAAAAACATCCTTTGCAAGCGTCCTGCCCAGCAAAAGCTCACACTGCCAATTCCTTGTCAAATCTGTCATCGCTTATACCCTTAAGCGCGGCGATTCTACGCAAAGCCTGGAGGTGCATCCTGCCAGTTTCTCCATCCGCTAAAAGCACCTGTAGTCATCAGTCGACCATTTAGTGTGACCAGACAGTGCCTCAGCAGAGCTGAAGTCATATAGGTTGGACCTACCGAAAGCCTGTACAGGAACACGATAGCCTGATAGCATGAATCATCAACTAACTTAGATGATTGACTCAAAAGAGCGTTCAACTCAGCCAAGCACTTTGTATGTAAGCGCAGCCATGGCGGTATTGGCCAGAAAGATTGTTCTCCTTTGTTTGGCTGTGGTGGTATGACAACACCAGGTCCACTAGTTGCAGTTTCAAAGATCAGCATTCCTGGTTGGTCTAGTCTATAACGGTTTACCACTTTCTCCTCAGGTACACTAGCGCACTTACCCTCTCAGCATTCCAGACTTAAACACTGTCGAATACGTTGCCACAGCGTATGCAAGGAGAGGAGATGACTGAATCTGCGACAAACTGTCAAGCCATTCCCAGCCAGGCATCAAGTGCGTAGCAAATGGTCTGATAACTTTGAAGTAAAAATAGAGGCTTGTCGTGACATCGCTAGAATATGTGAACTTGGCAAATGGATCCAAGAATTGAGATGCCAAAGACAACAGTCGGCCTTCGACGAAACCTTCGAAATCTTCTCGCGCCGATTGCCATGGCCTCACAGCTACTGGGGGCTCCCTCAAGTCCCTACCTTGGCGTCTCTGCGCAATTCGCGTCTCCTCTTTGATACCATGACTTTCTTCATTCTCCGCTTTCACGTCAGCCTCATCCGGCGGGTTGCTCAACACTCGGTTGTCGTAAGATGGCTGTCTTGTCAAGATGGCCTTTGTAGTCTCGTCAAGGGCAAGTGACTTGCGGTTCGTCTTATTCCACCGGTTGTAGCGCGCGGTTATATGAGAGGCGATAGCAAATGCGTCATCCGAGGTCTTCTGTGATGCGAAGCTCGTTGGGTTCTGCGTGATGAACAATAACGGTGGTCGATCACGTTTCGGGGGCATGGCTTCGCAGGACGTTGACTATCTTCTCGCACTCTCCTCAACCTTGTCGCCTGCTTACATGCTCTCAATATAACACCATCAAATCTTTCATGCCAACCTGGGGTGCAAGGCGACGGAGTGCGTTCGTTCCGTCCTTTAGCCGACCTCGCTCAAGCCGTGTGCCAAGTGTCGCTAAAAAGCCTTGACGCTACGACCAATGCAAGGCCCAGTACCAAAAAGGGAAAATAATTCAGGGAGCGATTAGTCACTATTGACAGATTGGCCCGATAACAGCGGATTTCTCTATCGTCTACACCTGTTCGAGCGTTCGATCCGCATCACCGTGCCACTTGGGTAGTGTAGCGAGTCGCCTTCGAACATTCGAGAACGGGGTATTCGTATCCTGTCGTCTACGATAGACCAGTTGCTGGAAAATCCCCACCTTTATCCACGCAATGAATGCGCTCTACATCGATAAGCTCGCGGTGCATCGAGTCGAGAATCCTCAACAGGTAGCAGTCGTATTCTCGTCAAGCCGCGTGCTCTTGGCAAAGCTTCGTCAACTGGAGCCGTTGCTTACTAGCGGATGAACCATCCCATGCAGTGAGTAATCGTTGGTTTGTTTGCGCATTAGTCCCCAAGCACAAATTTTGGCACGGCTTTAAGTTCGAGGATGTGTGCCCACGATTTATTTCGCAGGCCGTTCGCACAAGCTGACGTTCAATTCTTGATCTTATCGCTTGGCTCTGGAGACGTGGTTGAAGCCATGGACAAGCACAATAGCTCGGAGCAATTCGTGGGCAAGGTTGAGCCGGTCACTGCGACCACGACAAGCGTTAACAACGATTCGAATGCAAAGTCGGCAGTAAGATCCGCCGGCAAGCACACTTGCGCTGTACTATGGTGTGTGTACGCTCTTTGGTGCATGATGGCCAACAACTATGGTAAAACAACGGGCAGCTCAGTGCTAGGAATACCCGAGTTCAGGAAAGATTTTGGGCAAGCTTTCAATGGGAACTACGTTTTGCCTGCGACGTGGCAGGCCGCTTATTACGGAGCCCCACAAGCAGCGTAAGCTTTCATGACTCGTCCATTTGATTTACACTGACATGGACACTTGTGCAGAGCGGTCGCAGGTGCGGTGTCTGCGGCGTGGACCGCCGATAAAATTGGTCGCCGTCTGGCTCTAGCCCTTATCCTTTGCTCAAGACTCTTATCGATAACGTTAGAGAGCATAGCTACGGACAATCCTGTCTTCTTCGGCGGGAGGTTCGTGGGAGGATTTTCAACGGGCGCAATGAATACCCTCTGCATGACTTATGTTGGCGAAATAGCACCGTTGCGTCTGCGCGGAGTCCTAACAGCCGCTGCCCCTATCGCGTTGATCATTGGATCATTTACTGCTGCAATTATGGTCACATACACAGGAGACCAATCTACAAGGTGGGCGTATCGTACAGCTTTTGTTTCCAGCTACGGTTTCGTGGCGGTTGCTCTCATCTTTCTACCCTTTATGCCGGAGTCGCCTTGGTGGTTGATCAACCGCGAGAGAAAGGATCGCGCCATTCAATCTCTCCGCAAGCTTGGATATCAAGAAGACGCGGAAGAACGGGCGTCAGAAATCAGGAGAGTGCTGGCAAAGACCAAGGAAGAAACTTCCGGCGCCACATATGGAGAATGCTTCCAGCGTTCGAATCTACGACGCACCATAGTCTCAGCGATGCCGTTGACTATTCAGACCTTCTCAGGTGTCGCTTTTGTTGCTTCTTATAGTACTTACTATCAACAGCTTGCAGGGTACAGCACCGCAGCGAGTTTTCGTCTCTTCATTGTCCAGCAGGTTCTTTCCGGCTCAGGGAACGTGTGCTCATGGTTCTTGGTCGACCGAGTTGGTAGAAGGCCCTTGACGTTCTGGGGGATGATCGTTTTGACCACGTTGTTACTGGTGACTGGTGGTTAGTGCAATTTGACAACCCTACCTTCATCCCTGCGACCCCTGCTTAGGTCCCTTTTTCGAAGCACTACTGACATCTCGGACCAGGTCTCGCCGTTTCTGGCACCCCCAGTGCCATTAAGGGCACGATCGCACTGCTCTTGTTGTATTGCTTCATCTACAATGCAACGATTGGAGCGACGGCCTTTACGATCTTGACAGAAATATCAACTCCACGACTTCGAGCCAAGACAGCCTCAATTTCGATCGCTCTACAGAGTTCTCTGTTTGTGAGTTGGCATTTTCCCAACTAGAGTGGAGTCTCCCAGACTAAGCGATGAAACAGACCATGTGGGGGTTTGTGCTACCCTACCTCTTCAACCCGGACAAGGCCAATCTCGGCGCCAAGGTTACCTTTATCTTCGGTGGCATTTCCGTTTTCTCGATAGTCTATCTCTGGTACTTCCAACCCGAATCTGCCGGTCTGTCATACGAAACTCTGGATGAAGTCTTTATAAATCGAGTACCTGCAAGAAAATTCAAGGCATACGTCAAGGAAAAGGTTTTGGACGGAAATGAAAAAGCCCGAGTGCGAGTGTGATCGTCCTCTTACGATCATCATGACCATCTCGACGGTACCGAGAATCTCATGGCGCCATGGCACACTCCCTCGAGCCTCGGCGTTCGTATTCACCACTTATGTTAGTGGCTTGCATCATGGCGCTAGTTGAATGCCGATCCGCAAACGTCGTAGAGCCATTCCGGTCGGCACGACTTGAAAAACTCGACAAGTGGAAACGTTTTAACTTGATTAGGCTGGTCGTGATAAGAGGGTTTTGGCTACCCACAGTGCTTGGAATCGGTACAGTCCACAACGATTACACAATGAACATAATTTCTAGACTCTAGACACGCTTTTCTGAGATAGACATCGATGAATTCCACACAAGTTCCGCAAACCATGACAGTGTAACAAACAGCATTCCGTCTTCTGCAATCGAGTAGTGAACGATTCGCCATCGATGTGGAAATGTAGTTCCACAAAGCCCGTTCATCACCAGCCATATCCGTTCGATGGGGCCTTCTTCGTATCGCCACCTATCTCCATCTCGTTGACCTCAACCGTCTGCTTGACTTGAATTTGGGCAGCATCCAAAGTCAGCTCTTCCCGGCTACTTGTCACCGTGTCCCCCGGATAATCCATAATGTCCATACTTCCGTGCCCCTTTTTCCGCCCCTGCGATGTCGTAGTCGACATGCCCATCATCTCCACGTTGTCCTTCTTGCTCGCGCTTCGTTGCCTTCTGTAACCCTCGCTCTGCCAGGCATATCTTCCGCCATAGCCATTTTGCCCGCTGCCATAAGTTCGACTTCGGCTAGTTTTGACCTCCTTTGCGGTCGAGTACAGTCCTGGTCCACATCCGACGATGACTGCAATGGCACTCTCGATGATTGCCCAAAGCGCCAGCCACGAAGACGAAGGTGTCGAGCTATTTCCAGCTTTCGATCCAATTTGGACGACGCGGATGATTGCCATGGCGACGCAGATCCAGCCGATGCCGAAAAGGATACCCATACCGATCTTCTGAAGGGTGGGGCGCTGAAGGTTCCAGATCAGTCCTATGGGAAGGAACATGATGAGGAGATCGGTGATTACATCGACAGCGAAGGCGTAGTAAAGGGATGCTATCTGTGCCCGGACATCACGAGGCGTATTGCACTCGCCAGGAGTAAACCACGCGTGCATGCTGTGGCAAGACGTAAAGTTGGAAACAACACAGCCAATAAGTGTCTGGAAGAGTCAGTTCCCTGCTATAACAAGGATAGAGCCCTCATACCAATACACAGAAGATAGTTACAGCCCACCAGAGTTGCATGTATCGCTTTATGCCCGACATAAGGCGATAGTAGAGGGCTAGGAAGGAGAATTTGACAGCCCTACTCAGTGTTAGCATGCTCAACTCGCATATGCAGAATAAATGCGAATCTACCATAGAGTAAACCAGAATATCATGGTGTTTGCGAAGAATATCTTGATGAGGAAAAGGGCGTCCTCTAAGATCGTAGCGTACATTGGTATCTTGCCCGTTGTTGCATCCGTAACACGGTACATGGCGGGCGTCACCACGATATAGAGAATCGCCGTCGACAGAAACAACAGATAAGCGAGCAAAAGTATATAGTCCTCGGCCATGACACGTTTCGGCCTCCAGATTCTTGTAGCTGCTCTGCAGACAAAAACAAACGACGTTACCGCGATCATGGCATACGCCGTTCGCAGCAGCATCGGCTGTGTGACATAATTTTGAGACGACGACATCGTGTGCACGCTCAGAACATCAACGTGGAGTGGTGAAAGTACGATATACAGAAGAAAGGAGTAACAACAGCACCCCGGCTGCGGTCACTCTTTATGATCGACAAGAAGGCTGGGATTTATGAACCTATACTCCGTATACTAAGGATACATCCGCGATACTGGTGGCCATCTACGGATAGAGGGGGGCTCTTTGCAAGGGAAACTCCCACGCCGGCCGAAGCGAATTGCTTGATGCATTGGTAAGTGCGGTCTAGATATCGACTATCAAGGGCTTCACACTACGTGATGCTAGTCCCAACGGCATTGTCGATCAGTCTCTGCACGGAACAAGAAACAAATGTAGCTAATGGAAAGAACCAATGCAAAAGCAAGGGATGTTCGACCCAAACCATTCCGTAGGCGTGTTTAGTGCATATCAGTGCTCGAACTAAATACCTACTTCTCCTGCGCCTTGGTGGGGGATGTTTCAATCCTCAACCAAGTCTGCAGGTGAAGTCCCGCGAACTTTATCGGAACATACGGACGGCTTTGGATAAAGTCGCGGCCTTGTAGTAGTTAGACCAGTAGAGCTTCATGGGTTGTAGCCGACATGGTCGTCGATGGTCAGGAACATGATCCAGTAATCGTCGGCCAAATACGGGGCTCGGGGGCATGATACCCAAGGCGCATGCAAGGTGGCCAACAGACTAGAGCCTGGAAAACCTTTGCCCTGGGAGATTGAAGTATTCAATACCCATTTTCCACGTTCCATAGTCTGGAGCCTTCCACATGGTTGGCATTCCTCTCCTGGAAGTGATGGAGAATTGCCAAAGAAGAGCTAGGCACTGGGCAATGGACGCTGGAATCCATAAGGTGGATCATGATGCATTCAACATCGTGGTATCTCTGGTCTTCGTTCAGTTGAATCAGTTGCCACTCGAAGCATTCTCAACACACATTGAGTAGCAAATGTCTCCTGGTCCAGGTAATCAATGGTCTTGGACAATCTTTGAAGCAATTGCCACATTCCTTCTCACTAGAAATGAGCCGTGACGGTCAGCAGGAGTAAACTAAGGAACAACCACATTTCGGTAGATTGTAGCACGGAGGTTTCTTGGTCAGTAAGACTGAGCATGAATGCATGCCGAGGCCAAACGGTGCAAACCCTTGATTAGGCGGGTTTTTCGACTGTTGTAGTGGACCATCTGTGCAGCAAGATTTGGGATGCTCGGTTAAATTGTGGTTTTCCGGTTTTCGTGTTGTTCGCTTACAGTAGGGTCATCTTTTGCTGTGCTTAGAGCTTTCGAGGTGCCGTCTCCTGCCCGAAGTAGACTAGTGTAAGGGGCCGATCCGGTTCGTTTGTGGGGCATGTTTGTCTTGAAATACAAGGATCGTGCGAATTGATGGTGGAGCATCCTTGCAAAGGTGAAATACGTCGGCGGAGAATCAGAGTCCGAGACACATAATTCTTAGCAAGTCAGAAGATTGAAATTATGAGGGACGATTCTTGTAAAGGGAAATTTGTCTTCGCGTTGAAGACGAGCCATTTCACACCATCGCGGGACCGTCGACTATAGTACTGACCATCCCAATGTTTCGGCTCACTAGTCGATGAATCCTGTACCTGCATAGTTGATACTATTGATTCCTCACCATTGGAGTCATGACCCTGGTCTTCATGTCGCTTCTTTGCAAGTGGTCCTATGCAATATCCCGGTCTGCGCATAGTTAAGTACAAAACTAAACCTGGCACGCTTTTCTTTCACTTCTCGTTTGCCCACCGATTCCAAGACCTCGATCTCTAGAGCAGCAGCGATGCGTTTCACCTCAAACCTTCTCTTGCTTGCTGCAAGCACCGTGTGCTCAGTCACAGCCCAGACCGAGTTCGAACCCGCCGACTTCAACGTCACCGAGGCACTCGAGCTAGCAGGTGTCAACATCACTGCATTGCCTGAACTTGCCCAGCTCGAGCAGAGATCGTCTTACGCTGGCTGTTCAATCGCCTGTGATTCGCTCAAATTGCTCTTCGGCTCTGCTGTACTTCGTCGTGGTGAATCGACGTATGAGAGTTTTACTGGATCATACTGGTCCGTTCAGCAAGCCAGTGTTGATCCCTTCTGTGTCTTCAAGCCTGCTTCGAATCCACAGGTCTCGGTATCTGTTCTCATATCAAGGCTTACACAATGTCCATTCGCTGTCAAATCCGGGGGTCACGCGGCTTTTGCAGGCTCTTCCAACATTGACGGCGGAATCACCATCTCTCTCGAACGCATTAATGGAATCACGCTATCTCAAGACAAGAAGACAGCTGCTATTGGTCCTGGAAACCTGTGGTACGATGTTTACACCACCTTGCAGTCAACCAATCTTGCTGTCATTGGTGGCCGAGTCTCTGCAATTGGTGTCGGCGGTCTCACCCTGGGCGGTGGCATTTCTTTCTTCTCGAATCTCTATGGTTGGGCATGCGACAATGTTGCCAGTTTCGAAGTCGTGACAGCAAGCGGTCTCACTGTCACTGCATCCCCGACTTCCTTTTCAGACCTGTTCTGGGCTCTTCGTGGAGGAGGCAACAACTTTGGAATTGTTACCAAGTTTAACCTCAATACCATTTCCTTACCAGGCCACCAGATCTGGGGAGGTTCCCGTATTCATTTCGCTGATCAATTTCCCGCCGTTATATCCGCCTTCTACAACCTGGGAGTGAACAGTCCAACGGACCCAAATGCGGCTCAAATTCTCTCTTTTGCCTATGCACAATCTGCCGGGCTAGATCTGGCATCCGCCGATCTTCAGTACGCCAAACCTGTCGCCAACGCTGCAATTTTCAATGAATATTTCGCCATTCCACCGTTCATCGATAATACCGCAATTCGCACTCTTTCTGACTTGACCCAACAGTTCAATGCCAGCAACCCTAATGGACTACGCGAGACATACTGGGCCGCGACTTATAAGCTGGACCAAGCCCTGGTAACGTCCGTCAAGGATATCTTCTTCGAGGAGCTCGATCCTATTAGGGACGTTGCGGGTATTGTTCCTGCCGCTACTTTGCAAGTCATCACCAAGGGCCAATTAGACCCGATGACCAAGAATGGCGGTAATCCATTGGGTTTGTCGGCTTCGGACGGTCCATTTCTTCTCCTCAACCTGAACATGATGTGGACCAACATCGCTGATGATTCTCGTGTTCTGCAAGCGAATTCAAATATCATCAAACGCACTGTTGCGTTGGCACAGCAGCGAGGTCTGGCCGAAGACTTCATCTACATGAACTACGCCAGTCAATTCCAGGCTGTGGTTCCCAGTTATGGCGCCGCGAACCAGGCGAAACTAAAGCAGATCTCTGACAAGTATGATCCCACAAGCGTCTTTGAGAGGCTGCAGCCGGGATACTTCAAACTTGACGGAGCTCCATCCAGTGGCTTTTAGCCGCCAAAGTGAGGATTTGACCCATTCATGTACATAAATTCAATAGGGAAAGGTGACACCAGAATATGTTTTACGACTTAATCCTAATCATAATGCATCTTCAAAAACATAAAACCTGCTCGTGTAGAAGTGACACGTCTTGGATTAGCAGTGCATCAAGTGGCAAATGCATGGCTCTTGAACCACTTTCGAATTTGTGTCGTCTCATCCCAGTCTCAACAACTTCTCTAGCCATCGTCCATCAAGTCCTGAGATCTCCATGCTTTCTGGGGCAGTTGCAAGCTTCGCACATTGGACAAGATGCGACATGACGAGCGTAGATAGGGTTATGAGAAACCCATGTGCCAACGCGTCTCACTCACGATTCATCATCAGAGGTCGTCTGCATAAGCGAAATCAATGAGCATGGTTAAAGCATCCTCCAGGCCAAAACGCACATAATGTAAGAGTTTGAGACACAATTATTAGAACAATGTCAAGCCCACGTGTAGCTTGTAAGGTAAGGTTTAATCTATAATATGGGCTAAACCGGATGGGGGGTAGAATACGCTATGTTCCCCTTTTCCATAATTGCGGCACAATAGACGGTTGTCAAATTGGGCGAATATTTCAGCCGCTCTTGGCGGGTCCGTGGGGTTGCTTGGTATTAATTGCTTTCAAGACTTTTCAGACTTAGGTCTGACTCGTCCCGCGCTATGCCCCACGGTGCTTCGTTTCTGAGCAGAATTCGACATATTCCGAATTCGACATAGGCACGGGCTTGTGGCTCCGGAGGGGATTGCGGACAAAGCAACGGTGCTCATTTCCAGTGAAGCATGAATGGTTTGATATAGCAGCTTTTGATGTACAATGCCAAGCACGTCCGCTCGCAAGCCCACAATTCGCTTTCCGCATCATCGTTGAGCTTATGAGACGAATAGACCTACGTACCAGCCCACTCGCAATGACCATTATTATCTTTATCATGCCGTTCGTCATGGTACTCAAACTCAATATCAAGGATCCAGAAGATGTGAACCTCAACAGCGACAGTATTCTGTGTGATCGACCAGATGACATCCCGCTTCTCTGGGTGAACACAAACCTGCCGATGTTTACGTACTCCACCCTCATACAATGCTGAGCCCCAAGCGACACCAAAATCCAGCTCAGCCATGAACCTGATCTTGCCACCAGCCAAGAAGCTATTGGCCATGAACTCTGCGGTGATTATCATGGCCAGTTCAGCAGAGATGTGGAATCCAGTTCCAGGGATCTTTTGCTTGTAGCCAAAACCAAGGCCAGCCTCGGCTTTCCAGAGCAGAGGCCCTGACTTGGGCATTTCGAAACCTGCGCCGGCAACTACTGCGACGAAGAAGCCGAATCCACCGAGAGGGATGTGTAGCTCTGCTTCGAGAAAAGCGTTTACGACGCCAGTGGACAAGGAAGTCTCGTATTTTGTCTTCACGTCAAGCTTTTTGAAGAAATCTATCAACTCCTTGAACGCCGGGATAGACTTGGATACCTGTTCGATGTTTTTCTTGCTCGCGTGAAGCTGCGCCGTGACCTTGAACTCGTTCGCTAAGGCTGTCTGCATGTCGGGTAACGGCCCGAGAGCCTGAAGGAACCCTATCAGTTTTGCCACGGCACTAGGGTTTGGACCGAAATCGAGCATGGTCTTTTCAAACCTTGGGATTGGCCGTGAAGCATCGCTCAGCAAGTTTCCTGTGACCCGCATGATGATGCCTTGGTCTGTCGTTGCTGACGCGAAACTGATCGTGTTAATATTCAGGGTCCATGGAATCGAAGCAGTGGTATCAATTTGAAGGGTGAGTGATCCCGGGACTGAGGATGATCCGATCTCAATAATTGTTGTGTTAGTCACACTGTTTTGTATTTTTCGAATGCTCATTGGTTCAAATGTGTCTGAAGGCGGAAGGGTGAGCACAATTTGAGCACCTGGTCTGATGTCCAGGCTCGCCGCTGTCGTAGGAAATTCAATGCAAACATGTCGAGGTGGAAATGGACCAGAAGATACCCTAAAGCGAATAGATCTGCAATATATGGAGTTAAGGAACTGGTCATCTGGTTACTACCTGGTTTGATGATAGGTCGGGGGAATTGGACACGCTGTGTGCCTGTGGAGAACACAATACTGTAGTTCAGGTTCGCAGTATCTGGTGACAGTAATGTGTCCGGATCAGCAAAGCGGTACGGGAGTCAGAAGGGCTAGTAGCACGAATCAAGGGGACCCCAATGCTCGTATTGATAGGGTTTGCAGCGACATTTTCATCAGGAGATTGTAAGACCATGGACCACTGGCCAGCCTTCGGAAACTGAATCGTCCCGTATGCTGCAATCGCAAACTCCGGACGCGAGCTGGCGTTCGCTCGAGTGACACCGACCCCGACGGATCGAATCGCCATTATCAGCCCTGAGCCCGCCACATTTATGCTTGTGTCTAACGGTCGGCATAAAGCTCCTACCTCTGAGATGAGTCTGGCATAGTCTTCAGGCTTGAAAGTGCCTTCAATTGGGACGAATCCTAGCTGATCAAGAGCCGGAGTCGGTGGCTGTCCCTCCAGATCAATCTCACAGTCAAAAAGTACTGCTTGTACTACAACTCTTTCAGATGGTGGAGCACTTGGGGACGAAATAACCCTCTGGCCGTCTCTAATGTCTCGAATATTTGTCACTTTCCTGGCTCTTTGCACCACGCCTGGGTGGGAAACGATATCTGGGTTACCGGAGTCGTATTCTCCGTCTGAAGTTGCGCACCAGTTGCCTTCAACATTGTATAGTCTGCCATCGCTTGATCTCTCGGTTGTGAAGGCTTTGATAACCTTGAAGCAAAAGAAATAGCAAACAGAGGATATTTGGACGACATCTTCAATTGCTCTACCCACAGAAGCCTGTAGTTGAACTTTGCTGATCGATGCACTGCCTGGGACAATTTCTTTGCTTCTCCAGTCACTGAAGATGCTAGCTCCATAGCCAGATATGTCTATTCGGGTCACAGGTATTTTACCACTATTACCACCAAAGGTATCATTAAACGTTTTGACGAATGATGAATTTCCCATCGCTGATGTGTCTTCGCCTCCAACAGCTCCAGTAACCCGTTGTTGTGCTACTCCGGGGATAGTTGGAGAGGTAAGATGTATTCGTGGAGGAAAAGAAATGTCTAGGGGGTATCTTGCTTTGAATGATAACTGATCTGCCCCGAAAAGCCCTGTTCTGAGAACTTGGGCTGAGTAACGGAAACGCTGGGAAATTCCGAGAATAGTAGGACGCGTTGCCAGGTAGAGTAAGCCACCATTCCAAAGGGAAGACCAAATCTGATTGAAAGATTCGGATGAGATACTGTGTCAGAATGAGCGGACAGAAATCCGTCCAGAGCTGGTCTCGGCGATACAGGTGTTAGAGCGACTGTCGAAGCATTGAAGACTGTAGTCGGTCCGCAGTCACTGAATCTCAGCTCCTGCGAAGGGCTTTGTATGTGGACAGGCTCCCATTGCATACAAGGAAGCGAAACCACGCTCAATTGCTTGCATGGTAATTGGAGAAAAAGATCTGAGATGGCCGGACTCATTGCACCGGTGGGTCGCGATGCAGTATTCATTTGAACCCCGAATTGAGATGCATTGGTGGATAGGTCAAGGAAGAAAGGGCCACGGTGCACTAGCTGCTGGACTCCTTCGGTTGTAGGTGGAGCAGGGACACGATCATTCAGGGGAAGAAGCCCGCCGACGTCAGAACGTGAAGATTCTACGTAGAGCGCATCGGGACCTTCAAGATTTCCTTTGATTGTGTCCACCAATTTCAGCGTGTCTGGAGCCACTGATAAGTCGAATTTGACATCTGAGTCTTGTTTCCAGGTCATTTGTAGCTCAAGGACGCTACCAAGATCTGTGCTCATCAACTTTTCGGGAGTAAAGTCGATGTTGGTGGCATAAGGGTCAGGCAAGAATGGTACGACCTGTGCAAGTGCAAATTTGATATTGACTACACCCTCAGTAAGATCGTCTCCCGAGAAGACACCCGAAAGGATCATGCTGGTGATTGATTTCGTTTTGAATAGCATGTTTTTGAGGGCGTATGACTGGGGAGCAACGTTGAGCATTGTATCAATTACAAGTGAAATTCGAATTGAGCCATCGCCCTTGGTCAAAGTCATAGAGGTAGGACCTGAGGAGGAAGTGAGCTCTCCGTTGATTGTGCATGGCTGTCCTAGAGTAGTTTTGGCCATTGCTGAAGTTGTCCAGGCCTCGTTCCCATTTTGAGTAGAGTATATAAATTGGGCATCGTGGGGTCTCTGAAAAGTTAGAGTGCTTCCTTTGAAGAGTTTGATGGGTTGATTTGTGCCCTGTGACTGGGATTCAAATCCTAAAGCCACCAGATCTCCACCCTGAACAAAGAACAGCATTTCGTTGCACCAGACAGTGCCTAGGATTCCGGGCAGATGAGCGCGAAGTCCCGAGGACACCGTCACTGACATCCCCCGGAGCCTTTGACGCTTCCCAGAGAGGCGGGACTGGCAAAGTTGATAGGAATGATCCAGTCGGACCGGGTGATTGACACGCTGCCTACGAATTGGACCATCGATGAAGGGCTTAGCGTAGAATTGAATGACGAGATATCTCGTTGAAAGGGAATTTTGACAACGCTCAGCCTGGGATCATAAAGCGGGTCTCCCTGAACGCGAAGGAAAGAAACGGTGTTTCCCAAAATCTTTAATGATCCAGGGGAAACGGATTCAAATGACGCACCAAGAGTATCAGGCGACAAAGGGAGAGAGAATTGGATGACGATTTCATCAGGGACTGTTGCTTGCACGTCTCCAGAGGTTGAAGCGACGTCCTTCAACCGTAGCTTCGCCTTGACCGCAGGCCTTTCTGAGCTGGAAGGGATGCTGCTGATTATGATCGTGCGATTGGCCGAGTCAAAGGATATCCGGCCATTAATGGCTAGAGATCCACTCAATATCTCAAATCCAGCGAAACCGGGATTTGTGCCGGGTATGATCGTAAATTGGGATGCGAGAATGTGCACGGAACTCTCAGCCAAGCTGATTTCAACAGTGCTCCCAAAACTTGCTGGCGGATTGGTGAGTATCAGGAAAGGAACACTAGAACCCGCAAATTGAAGAGCTGCCAAGGGTGTAGTGATGCTGGTGAAAATGTCCACAAGAATTTTGCGGCCGAATCGGTCCAGAAACGGCCCTTGTGTGGCAAGTGGACTACGGGCATTTCCCAATCTAACATCAAGACTGTTCAGAGGCATCCCAGAAGTTGCATCTCGAAGATAGAAAGTCTGTCCGGCTGTGCCAGACTGACCTTTCAAAAAATCGTCCAACTCATTGTCGAAAGCCATCTTGAAGAAGCCCACCGAGGATAGCGAAGTGGGGGGTATGCAAATGAGGCTGTTGGAATGAAGATATGTTTATATTCATGCGAATCCATCGGACAACCTAAAGAAGCTGGATTCAGCTGGACACTAATAGGTACCACTCTCAGTTGTGACCTTGATGTATCGGGCTGGAGGCAGACGCAGAAGAGCAGCGCGTATTCGAAGAGTTGGGAAGTATGAGCTTGAGACATCTGAATCATTCGACTCACTTGGCTTCTTCAGCGGGTCTCAGTCAGATACGAGGCAGAATCTGTCAACACGAAAGCAGAGCGCAGCGACAGTGAACCCTTCTGTCCCCAATCGAAGCAGGTTTGTCGAAAGTCTTTGGCCACAGAAAATGCAAGGGGGGTTCAGCCTTTCGTCAAGGAACTTATGCCAAGAGACTGCCCGCTTCCTTCTGCAGATGTGACTTGTCACCTAGCCAATCGCACTCAATCTCGGCCTTTCAGACCTCGTGTACAACGAAAAGCTTTGAATAACTTTTGGAGATATTTGATCAACCTCCACAACCATTGCGGGGATCACGAGGCTGACTCTGAGATGGTAGAAGCTGAAATGCAGGATTGACAACTATGCGAGACATCTGACCAGCACCAGATGTCGCACTTTGCCGCTGAGTGCTATCGTTCGATTTAGTCTTGGCTTGATTCTGTTGGTGACCAAGGTCCAGACGGTGTTGCTATTTGATCTCGTGCTTATACCCTCCAGATTCTGCTGTCGAGACTTGCTGCCACAGACCATGCACGATGTCTTCACCTTTGCTTGTAGCACTTCCATTTCTTCAGTCGTGGAGTGGGACCACATTGAAGATCAATGTATTACTCTTACCTCGTGCAAACCCACTAGAGCCGCTCAAAACGACAGAGCCTGGGTCGAAAAGTTTTGCTGAAGCCGATTTCAATTTCAATGTGCATATTCAAGCAAATATCGATACTCTTCCCGTTGCAGGCACTCCAATATTGACTACCATCCCTTCTGCTAAGATCAGCACATCTGCACCTGTATTTCAAGCTCTTCGGACTCGTTTCGATATCAGTCCGTTAGCTGGAAAGGCAGTCCGTCACGCATCAAATCGTGTCCGCAAGTATGCTCCTATCAGCTATCAGACAGCTGTTCAATCCAAGAACGGCGCCTCTGGATTACTCGTTTTCGGTAATGAATACAAGTGCGCTATAACCTACCCATCGTCTCCGTACAAACCGCTCCCGCCAAATCCGCTCATGAGCTGGGGCAAAGTTTTCGCCATCTTGCTGCGAAATTCATCTCTGGCTAAAGCCGCTGGGATGATCAGGGTATTGGAGGTTAACATTCCTCCCACCTCGCTAGAGAACGGTGGTTATGCGTGGATCTCCCTGGCTGACGGGACCGGCGCGGTGGCCTTGTCAACCACCTTGGGAGAACTCAAAACGTACGCCACCCGCATTCCCGCTCTATCGACGGCAAGAGATTTGTTCTCTCCTACTTTTATCCCGGTAAAAGAGACTCCTCCAGGTCTGAATTATGACCGGATATTTTCTGAAGTTGAGGATTATAATGACGGCTGGGCCAAAGCTGTGCATTGCTACCAGGCGGAGTATATGGATCCCACCCAGGACTCACGGGATGGTAGACGCCCAACGAGAGAAACCGGTTTGTTGATTGGGTGGGATGATGAGCAAATGACTATGTGGATGAATCGGCAGATGGCCCAAGACGTTGACGGGTACGACAGCCCATTCGGCATCATGGGTTATCGTATTGATGTCAGGAAGGAAGGAGATCGCTCCTGGGAATCACTAGTGAAAGCCAGTGGTCCTTTATCTGTCGATTCTGTCGACCTTGGACGGTTTGAAGGCGAGTTGCATGTCGAGGTACATCCGACAAATTCTAGGGGTGAGAGCACAGGAGATTTTTGTAAGTTCATGTCTGAAGTGATTGATCGAGACCTGACCTTATTCCAGGGCTGCCCATATACTTTTCAACATGGACCGGAACGTCGCTGGTCACAAAATCTCCTGACAGAATGAAACTTCTCGGTGTTGTAGATTATTCGATGCCTCCCGTTAGGGGTTCGGACCCTGGAACCAAACTGCTCTATGGCCACAAATACGAAGTACGAGTACGCTTTATGGACCAGACAGGAGGAGGACCGGTCGTCCACAGCTCCCCAATCCTGCCTGGTCCTCAAGCCGTTGCCAAAATAGCATTCAAGAGATGGATCCCACCTCTTCAGCCACAACACGTTGAAGAAGCGCAAGCTGGTGAAGACGAGGAGCCCAATGAAAGTCCTGATAAGATCATACTTCGGCGTCCGCTGCTTCACAGTAACGCAGTTTTGTGTACCAGTGGCTACGCTGACGCTATGGGTCTTCTTCTGTCAGATCTGCCCATTGCCCAAACCAGTCGCCGCGAGCCTGGGTTGCCAGACCCTGACGTCGAACGTGTGGAGATCACAGTTGAGGTTGCCGCCCTACAACATGATCCCATCGCCCAAGACGGGATGTACATGACCGTAGTGACGGTGAACAGGAAGTTTCCACTGGATCTTCACTCTCCACTTTCTCTCAACATTATTTGGGATGACGTGGCGGACATCAGTCAACTGTCTGTTGGGTCAGACGGACCCCTGCATCTTCCCACAGCGCGCCAGGTACGCTTGCGTGTGAAGTCTCTTTGCAAGGAAGATCCCCGAACAGCAAGTGATCAGCCGTTGATCTATTTCGGCCACGAAGATGTCCGACGCAGCTCAATCTTAGAGATCAAACTCACGAAGGCCTCGAGCAAAGAGCATTCTTTGTTCCAGGAAACTGTGTCTAGCAAGAGATTTTGTGCTTGGTATCTTCAGCCTGATGTGCCCGCTGACAAAACATCGAACGATATGCAATCATCCTCAGGAAGATCAAATGAGAAAGTTTCAGACATAGTCACACGTTTTGCGTCGTCTTTGGAGCTTCGAAACGACCAATTTACTGTCCGGCCTCAGAAGGGTCGTCGTGCAGTTTTTGCATGCTCTTCGTCGATGCAATACATTTTGGGACCTGATGGTGGCAGTATTACTTTCTCCTCTCAGCATGACCTTGCCCTTCGATGGCTTGTCGTAATACGAATGACAATAAAACGAGACTGGACGTGGTCTGGCTTGTCAGAGGTCAAAGTCTCTCGGGATGATTCTGTAGTAGACCGCCTGACTCTCCCACGAATTGTGAATCACGACGCACTGGTAACACCTAATCGGTCGGAAACTGATCTGATCATCATCGATGCCATCGATCCGAAACCACTGACTGGCACGCCACCCGAAGAAATCGCATTGAGCTACCGTCTTGAATGCACGTTTCAGGGTAACCCGGAGGCCGATGAAGCTGTAGAGTTCAAAGTGGAATTGCCAGTAACAACACCGCCTTCCCAGGTTCCACAGATTGTTTCTGCTGGTATAGCACTCTCAGAGTACCAAAGAGCAGCTGATTATTCATCCACAGAACCCCGTCGTAAGGCTCTGTGGATCGAACTTGCCGAGCCTGCGCGAGATCCGCGTGATGCATATTTTGCTCGGGTGCTCCAGTACGCACCTGACCCCTTGCTTGTGAATCGCAAGTCAAAGATACAGACAGACAAAGATCCCCCTCTCCCGATCGATCCAGAACCAGTACGAAAGATTATCGAGGGTCAGTCTGATGATTTTGCTGGTCTTTATGCTATGCAAGAGCTTGAGCCGTCAAATTCACCGTTGCACTGGTCGCTACCATTACCTCCTGGCATGTCTGACCAGTCTCCCGAGCTCTTCGGTATGTTCACTTACGAGCTGCGATTTGGGCATCACCATGATATCTGGTCGACGGCTCAAGGGCGATTTGGTCCTCCGCTAAGGGTAACAGGCATACAACACCCGGCACCAATTCTCCCAGCAAATGTGCTCAGAACCAAGACAGAAATAAATGTCGGGGTACCCAACGCACTCCCGATCAATAGTGGACGTATAGATTTCCCCAAGTCAATCGCATCGTCCATATGGGTTTTGCTTTATGCACAAGCAGCGCGGCTGGATGGAGTCGACTTCCACAACATTTTCTTAGCTGCCGTTTCTGCGAAGACTGGGCCAGGCTTTCATTCAGACGTTGTGCCTTATGCTGAGGCATCATTTGATCTACCGGGAAAGGTCTTTCCGCAACTTCGCGCACTTGGCTTTTCTACCAAAGCGCCACTGAGTGTCATGGCAGTCGAATTATTACCACAAGGAGTTGCACCCAACCGGCCACTGACTGCAGACCTGGGCAGTCAGCGGATATTGCGATGCAGCTCACTCATTGCAGTACCTGGGACCTGTCCTTAGTGGTCTGACCAGCTGGAATACAAAATCAACGATAGCATGAGCATGAGCGAGTGATCGGTCATCTCTATCGACCGTAATGTCCGAGTTTTCGCAAAATTTGTGGTGGCTGAAATGCTGAATTAGATATTCACCTGACAATTATGCTTAATCACAAGATAAGCAATCATTCGCAATACCAGGCGTTCTTTAAGCGCTGCCAAAATTCAAGATATACGTAATGGATGAACATGATATGGTCGTTGATTGTCGCGAAGACCTCTCATTTGGTATTTGATGTCACTCGTGAGGGAGAATTCCAAGGCATGTCATGTGATTGTAGCCAAAGGGCAAGGCTCTCATCACGTGAAGACGAATAAGGGAATCGTGCGGATCGGAAAGGGGTCATCGCTCGAATCTAAGGTATGTACCTTGAGTACGGAGTGTATTCCCATTCATGAATTCCATTTAATTTAATACTTTGCAGATATGTGCGACCCACTGGGCCCTTGAAAGTTTTCATTCTCATATTCACAGCCAATTCCCTTTCCCAGCTTTTGCACTTGCCCCCGGTACAAAAAGAACATGTCCAGCTCCCGTTCCACTTCGGCTCCCTTCTTTGTGTGACACAACAGAGACCAAGGAGACGTTTGCTTTGATATTCTACGGATCAAACTCTCTTTGTGTACGATGCGTGGCTTCCGCGATATCCTTTGGTGGTGGTGGTGGAGGTGCGGAAACAGCGATACGTTCATTGCGCGATGTAAAAGGCCCGCGTGAGAAATTTTGTGATGCCACCTTTTCAATCTGGTATTGATGGAGCTTTGCATCTGATTTACTTGATAACTCGGTAAGGCTCTGAGCCGGCTCGTCCGTGGGCACCTGAAAGCCGCGGCCCATACCGAAATCTTGTCGCCGATTTCCCCGGTTCGGTTGTGGTTGTCGTATCTGAACATTTTGATGTACGTTTGATGGTCGAGGACGGTTCGGCGAACGGTGAGCTTGGTTTTCAAGATCGAAGCGCCATGATTTATGGCAAATCGCCTCTACTTTTGCCCGCTCCTCGGTCCCAGAGTAGGTATAGAGCCTGTATATCATGTACCCGAACATGCCAATCAGGGAGAAGACCCCAAAAAGTATTCCCACCAGACCGAGTTTGTCATGTGCCATGATGGCGGAAAATAATGATCGTAAGCTTCTAGTATTTATTTCAGGATTGTATTATTGAGAATACTGGCGTTACCAAACGGTTTTCGAGATCTTATGGACTAAAGATATCGAATGAGATTTGTGAGTAGTCGACCACAGGGAAACATCGAACGTCGTCTTCCGATTAAGTGCCATGATGACACCCTTGAGAAGAAACAAGATCGACTCAAACAAAGACCCAAGGGTCTAAGTCCCAGATCTGAGATTGTGACAAACAATGAAGGCTTCTGCTCAAACGCTGGCATCACAATCCGGTGAACCATGAATAACTCAACCACAATGGTTGCATTGTTCTCAATGGCAAACGCAAATGGTACACGCTAAGATCATTGCATTGGTTAGTCATCTTAGGCTGTCATCCCTGGCTTGACTCACAGTCCAGTGACTTTGAGACAGTCAAGATCGATGCGAATGAGTCAAGTGCACCAGCGTGATTCTGGAGTGAAATTCTCTACGGCGCAGAAAGGGGGCTTACTCTTACTACGCCAGTAAACCTGAGAACGGCCCTTGACAAGTCATAGAAAATGCATAGAAGATCGACCATGCATCGAGTTGAATTACTCCCCAGCAATCTATCTAACATACAGTCGTATTGCTTAGTGCAGACCATAAAAGTACATCCGAAACACCGCAGGAGCGAAACTTTTCAGTCCATTTCCAGCCCGAATCCCATAATGCATTCTTCATTAAAACGTCGAAACAGGATACCTATATCCTTGTATCATCACCCCCTAAAATCCCCGTACATGTCCCCGGAACCATCATCCTAACCTAGAAAGACCTATCTCCGCCAACTGAGTTTCTCACTGATACGGCTGCCGATATCGCTGAGGCTCATGCCGCCGCTCGAACTGGTTACACCGGTCTTACCACTCTCGCTCATACCACTTCCGAGGCCAGGCCTATGACGACCGTTTTCGTCACCACCACCAAAGATTCTCTCGAATTTGGCTTGGATTCTCCCTTCAGCAATGGCACTGATGATGTTGATGATGCCGAATGCACTCGAACCAATAGCGCGGAAGATGGCCAGAGCCGCCACAGCCCAGAGCAAGAAGATAAGGTATACATTGGTGTTAATGTGGCTTCCAACTGGATATGCTTCAGAGACGGCCATGGCGAGGATAGCATTGCACACTAGCCAAGTCGCGACCATGTAGGTCCGAACAGATTTGTAGTAGTCTTCCTGCAGCTGAGATTCGCTGACAGGAGGTTTGGGTACTTCAACTCGATCCCGGAGGTTGCGCAATGCCACATCGTAGCCGGAATCAATATCAAGTTGCTCTGACGGAATCTCAACTTCAACAGTGTTGCCAGAACCAGTGGCTTTGGCCGTGCCGAGATCAGTGTGGAGAACATTGTCACCCTTGGTGCCCCAAGTAACGTCGTGAGTATTGCAGAAGGCGTAAACTTGAAGGGTGCAAATATATGAAGGTAGTAGTGCGAAATATTGTGCCGAACTCGTGAACATATGCCATGGGTCCAGGTAGAGGAACGACATGAGGAAGTACAGACCGACCGTGCTTAGCGTACTCACGATCAGGTTGGTCAGGATGTTGTTGCCAAGCTTATAAGGATCTTCTGGATCGACAGCCTCAAGCGTGTGACTGGTAAGTTGCTTGATCACAATATATAGCGAAGCAAATGTCGTGTACGCCATAATGACCGAGTATGTGATCATGGTGCCCATGAAGAGTCTCTTTGCACCTTGAGGGCGATTACCCAGACTGACGATGAATTGGAGACAAATCGATAACACAGTGATATATCGTAGAACCACGAAGATGTACTTGCCGATGTTGTGACCGAAAGGATCAAGTTGAGGATCCGACAGCGACCCAGCGACAAAGTAGAATGTGAGATAGAAGTTGGCGAGGGAGAAGAATGTGAAGAGGAGCGAGAGGAATTGATAGATGAACTCGATGTGTAGTAGGATCTTTCGTGTAAGACTGTGGTCAGTTCTCCAGATCTGTTTGAAGTGCACAAGTGAGTAGACAGCGGCGAAGAAGGCACCATTGAGCCATCTTCGTCTCTGTGAGATGAATTCAGGAACGGCATCTGGGTCAAAGTCAGCATGTTATACTATCACGAACGAATCATAAGTCCTTACCTGGTACATCCGTCTCACCGTACGCACTCTTGACAAACTTCAACACCCACTGTTCACCTCGCTTCGCTACCAACTCCCAACAGAGAATTCTGTCTTCAGCCAAATACATATTTGCTGTGAAAACATCTGCATCTCGACCATGAAGAGTTTCTCCTTTGAAATATTGGCTGAGGGGTCCATGACCGCTGGGGTCATTCTGCAAAGCATAATATCGGTATGCCGATAGAGCACCCGGCAGAACAGTAATGTAGCCAAAGACCGACTCGAGGGGCTTGTCAAGAATGTTGCTCATCTTATACTCGAAATTCTGAGAGGCGACGAGAGGATTAAGCAGACCCATCCAGCCTTTACCTTTGTCAGCCTTGATCTCTCCTGCTGCACCAGCAACATTGGAGTCTTGATCGAAAGCCTTCCAAAGATGATACAATGCCTTCGAATCAGGCTTGGTTCCGACGTCAAGGAGAATGCAGACGTTAGGCGTCAGCGCACGCCCGAACGCATTGAAGAACCATCTGTGAGAGTTGAGTTTCTTCTTGTTTTTCTCTTTCAAGCAGAAAATCATCTGACAAGGAACGATACCCTTTTCAGCACCCTTGAATTTCAGAGTCTCGTCAAGCGAAACCTGAGTTGTGTATTCGTAGACATGGGCAGTAACTTCCTTGCTGTTGACTTCATTTTTGGCGATACCGTCTTGATATACACCCATTGCTGCCAGTGCGTTCAATGTTCGGGGGTGTACTTTCTGTCTTCCGTCTGCGATCACGCACACCACAATCTTCTGCCAACCATCCTTGCCCCAAGTCCTGGATTTAGTTCTTGAGCAGAAATGAGAAATGTTGCGCATGATTCCATGCATCGTTCTGGTGAATTCGATTTCGCCTTCATTGTACATGGTAACACATATGAACAATTCGGTCTCGCGCATCGTGGGTGCGATATTCTGTCTCAGCTTATATCCATTTACGACGAAATCGTCAGGGTCACAAGTGACAGCAGTATATCGCATGTGCGTGAATTCTCGCTCATCTCTTCTCGGCAAGAAGCTGTGGAGAATGGTCGGGATTTTGGTCTCAAGGATAAGCTCGCCATTGATCAGTCGTACTTCTTTCTTCGTCATCACAGCATCTCTTAGGCCTCGTCTGTCTTGCTTTCCTTGAGGCGCAGGCTCATAGCCTCCCGATTTGTCGCTCTGTTGGTCATCATCCTCTGTGAAAGTGGAATCCGTCATGTAAGAATGTGCAGATTTCAAACTTGCTCTTGGATCGTGATCCGGCCGAATCTCATGTCCATTGACGAATACATCATTCTCAGAGTCTGGGTCGATAGGGATTGTTGTTTCTGACGCTGAGCCCTTCTTAGAAAACAAAGGCGCAGGAGGGAGTGGCCTTCTGGGACTTCCTCCATACTGTGATGATGGCGTGCCAGGGCGTGGACTGCCATTGAGATCTGCTGGTTCATAGGTAACACTTGATGCTCTACCCCAATCTGTAGATACTCGAGAAGGAGTTGAAGGTCTGATAGGTGAACGAGGGTTCGCAGTTGGGAGAGGAATTGATGGAGCGCGACCCAAACTTGAGCTTGGTCTTGAGCTGTATGCTGTTGATACACCTGGTCGATGATATCGATCTGGAGATGTGCGGCTGGATGTAGAGCTATAAGAAGGGCATTTGTCAGCATCTGGGCTCTTTTTCATAGTCATGGTCGCCTTCAAAGTGGGAGTCCGTCCGATAAAGACATGGTTTTCGCGATTACGTTGGAGGCATTCCTCGGCTTCAACCAGCAGTGAAGATACGGGTGTATCAACTCTGCTATTGCATGATACTTGAATCCTTGGAGAGTCCTCCCACGTAACGTGTGATACCTTCGCTCGTGGCACCGGTCTCCGTCTCGGCGAACGAGGCGCGTTGCTTTGGGTAGAGGAATTGGGGCCATGCACATACGATCTGTAGTCCTCCTGTGGCTGCGGGAGCAGCCTTAACGACGAATTATTTCCTGGGATACTCATATTGTCATCCTCTGTGGCAGTGTTCATGTAAGAAGGTGGTCCATCAGCATAGGTTGGAGGAGGGCGTGTTGGAGGCGTAGCCCTATCCATTTTGGAAAGAAATAGCACGAGTAGTCTTGTTTACCAATGACCTGATAGAATTGTCAAGAACAGATCAATTATGTATCCATGCGCATGTATGGTGTAGATGTCATTGAGCATAGGATGAGTAGTAAGGGCTATTTCCAAGGGTCTTGCGGAGAATTATTTCTCGAATAGGATTCATTGCTGGCGCAAAGGCTGCTGCAAATGCAGGAGTTGTTGTGAGTCCACCGGGGCGGACATATCAATATGGTTGGCAGAGCAACCACCCCGCCAAGCTTCCGAACTCCGAATTCTTATCAAGGCTTGGCATTCGTCCTCCCAGTGCCACCTTGACCCTCTGGCGTTGACTTCAGCAATAAATGGAAATGATACTCGCATACAACAAAATGAATCAGATCCCATGCAGAGTGGCGCTTCTCTGGCGGGATTGTACTTCGACCGAGCGACAAGGCCTCTGTAGCAGTAATGCCGGACTCGAACACTCTCACGTGTTCTCCGTGGCTATGTCTTCAGTCACCTGGCACATTCCGGTTACAATGCTTGCTGAACGCGGCGAGCAACTTCAGACATTTCGGTACGGCTTTGTTAACCGCAAATTGTTCTAGAATACGCTGCACTTATTCAAATTGTAAGTCTTCAATGGGCAAACAAAGCTCATCTATATTCGCGTTCGATGCACCATGGCCGCTTCCGGCAAGTCTGAACAAAGCACCATTATCAAACGAATACTGAGTATAGGTCATGATCAAACTGCTTTTCTACGAGCTTGTTTTCCTTTTCTTGATCTGAAACAGCTCTCTTTCCTTTCTCACCAGTTTTCCTTTGGTAATATTTTTCACCTTGTGGCATGCGCAACGTTCTAATATGTGTTATTCCAAAATCACCGTCTATGCTTGTACGTGCAAGGAGCGTGAGAAGGCCACTTGCAACCAACCTCGATCGTCTTGCAAGGAAAAGTTGAACCACGAAGTCGTTAATACATCGAGAGCATTCTGCTACCGCCATGCAGACAGGATGGATCTGGATTCTCCTTTCGGAAACCCGCCAACAGCCCAACAACAGTATAAGCCGATGAGTCGTGGAGAAGGAGCTGGTTATAACGGCGGTGCTCTATTCAGTCCCATCACTGACCGAGGATATAATGGAATGAACTCTCCAGTGTCACCTCTTACACCAGAAATGCTCCAACAATTTCCTGTGCCTCCCAAAGCAGGGCAAACAAACATGCGCCCCGGTCTCGTCAAGGAGAACAATCCTATCAGCGCCACCGTCCCACGTTCTGGCGGAGCTTCGTTCTCTGAAAGGGCTTGGGCCAAGCAGTCCTCCAGCCAAAGCTCAGAAGGCAACAGGAAGCGCAAGGACTCGTACCGTGTGTCCAAGATGAACTACCGAATTGGCAACGCAGTGACAGATCTCAGCGCCATCGCCCAGCCAGGTTTCGAACCACGTGCATCGACATCTAGTCTGCATCTGCGTGGAAGGACCGCCGGGCCAGAAGATATCCCACCAATCCCCGAACATGTCCTGACTTTCAACCAGGCGATGCCAGACAGCCCAACCAGGATCCGTCGCAGCGCCCGTCAAGCTCGACAAGCGGCGATCGAAGCCAGCGGGAGAACAAACGTTGCGACGACCAAACCACCTCGCCGAACCAGAGCCGAGATCGAACAGGTTCCTCCGAAACCACCACAAAGCACTGCCCCTACCACCGCGGGACAGAAATCCTCTTTTCCCGAGCAAAGGCAGAATTTCCCCCTGACGGATCCCCTCACGGCATTTAAGCCAGAATACTACGTGTCTTCATTCACTCAACCCACGAACGCCAACAACAGCAACGCAGCGACGATGCGTCGACCTACAGCCGCGCCAGCCCCGATCAACACCTCGGGCAACCAAGCATCCCATCCAGCGACAGCATACCAGTACAACACACGCAGCCGCACAGGCGCACACAAAACATCGCCGACCTACGCCGGGATCCGCAAACAAACGACCAACACGAGCCCACGCTCCTCCCGCAGCCAGCACCGCCAACCCACCACACTGGGCCGATACAAACTCACACCACCCGTGCCCGCGGGCCCGCATCCCGCGACGGCATCCCGCCCACCCACGCCGCACGCCAACAACAAAAGCTCCAAGGAGGCGAATCGAGCGGGCTTCAGTCTCCGCAAGGCGTTGGAAAGCAAGAAGAGTGCTCAGGGGCAAGGACAAGGAAAGCCAATTTACCATCACCAACCACCTCCACCTCTCCCACCAAAGCCACAGCCACAGCCGCAGCCGCAACGACATTACGTGCAGAACGTGCAGAAACATACGATCTCGCGACCGCAGCCGGCGCCGATGCCCGCGCGGCCGAATGACAGGAATCACGGTCATGGTCGCAATCAATCGAGAACCAAGCGCAAGGGCGGCAAGTGTGTGGTCATGTGATATGTATTGTCATTTAAAGTAATGTCTGATGCGATGGGCTGCGATGTAGTGGCGAGATAACGGCCAGCCTGCTGTGTGTCTACAAACTACCTATAGTTGCTTTTCCGAAGTCGGTAAATCGTGTGGCGTTCTCCTGTGGCTCTTTGGTATTTACCGCTGGGAAGGGTGTGAAATGGGATAAGCAGCTAAGTGGTCATTATATAAATGTTGAATATCAGGAGCAATCAATCCGTGCAACCAAACCATCTATGGTGGTATGTTTCTTTATAAGTGTTGGACTCTGGACTTGAGTTCCAACTTCCTTGTTGGAATGTGCATGCCGTTTGATTGGTGCTGGGTTTCTGGGACCACACGGCTTAGATAGAGGTGATAGAGGTCATTAAGTAATAAGCAGGACTTACAGCTTTGGCTCGGCTTTTCAGATCTGGAGGATCGAGAAATTAGTGGATGGTTTAAGGTCAGGGATTACAATATGCGCTATGCAATCAAACAGATTTACTCTCAATCCCAAGTTTCGATTTCTTGAGCTTGAAAATGAAAAAAGGGGAAGTTATCCAATCACTTCCGTCATGATTCAGAATAATTCAATCCACAACGTGCGCCATCCATCCATGCTATATGGGGTATCTGTCAAACCAAAAAATAAATCACCCATTGTGATCCTTCCATGGGGAGATCAACTCCTTAGGATCGTCCGCCCACCCTTATTCCTTCCCCAAAATCACACCTCCTCAGAATTCCCAAAGGGAGTGCTGTCTGACTGAGTTCCTATCTATCAAACCTGATTCATATCACTGATGCCGTGGTGTTTCCGGAATTTCCCAAATCGATGGCTCCGAAGATATCCTCTCATCTTGTTTGATTTGATCCACAGGGGCGAATGGGATTGACGAAGTCGCGGTGAATATTGGAAGATCAGCCTTCGATCGCCGTGAAGATGCTGTGCTTCCTGCCGAAAGAGGTCTATAGTCATTGTTGGAAGGCGGTCTTTGAGGCAGCGCAAAAGTTGGTGCATTGATAGTCGAGTCGATCGACGTATGTGGGATGATTGCAGGCTCTACAGACCCAGCTTGTGGAGGCTGAAAAACTGCAACTGTGTCTGGGCTGTTGGAAGGCTCAGCCTTCTTTTCAGCAACCTCTAGTGGAACTCTATTGGTAGTGGCTAGGCCCTCCGAAATGTCCTCAGCAGGTGACGCCACGGCGTGTACAATGTGTGAGCCTCTAGTCTGCGCCTGGTCGGCCTCCTTTTTCTCGCTAACAATCGCAGCTAGTGAACCATTGGTGCTGGAGTCGGGCACTTGTGTTGGCAAGCAGTTGTTCGATCCGTTGCTCAATGAAGGCTGCACGGGTGAAACGGATTGGGTTTGCTCTTGTGCTTGATCTGGAACGAGGGAACCAGTGCTGTTTGCGACTGTGGGAGGCGAGATTGATTTGTTCAACTTGTTTGCTTTTGGAACAGCAGGTTTTCTCGGTGCACGTGGCTTCTTTTGCTTCTCCTCGAGTAACTTCTGTTGCCTCGCTGCATGCTCTTCCGCAGATGGGACCTTCAATTTGATGCTAATATTCTTCATGCTATTCGCCAGACTATCCATCTCATCACTGGCATGGTTTGCCTTCGGGCCAGATTGCGAAGAAGCAGACATTTGTCGGACATTACCACTATCTTGTTTTGGAGCATTTGCGCTTGCGGGCAACCCGGGTTTTGCGAAAGATGCACCATTGGTTGATGTCTGAATGAGGGCTTTAGGTTTTCGAGGACTAGGCTTCGGCTTTGGTGGTGCTTTCGCAATTGGAGGGGCTCTGGTTTTCTTCACTGCCACTGCTTTTGGGGCTGTATCTTCAGCAACAGATGTAGCACGAGATAACTTCTCCGCAAACTGATTCGAAGGTACAGCAGACATACTTTCACGATTGTCTGATAAACGCATGCCTTGAAAACTCGACAATATACTTGATGCGTCACTGGAACGTCGACGGGATCTGGCGTTTGAGAAGGGAGGCTGTTGCATCTCTGGGTCGGGCAGTTCACTGATTGCTGCAATAGTGGTTCTCCTGTTTTCATTGCGCGAAGATATCCTCGTTCCACTGACAGGAAGTGGTTGTGCCTTTGATCGGCGGTCGCGCAGTTGCATTCGATCATCAACTGGAGCAGCCACTCCAACACCAATATTGGATTGTCTTTCCCGACGAGCCCTGGTCGCTTCAGCATTCAGTTCTTCGTGAGTGCAACTCAGAGTTTGGCGATTATCTGGTACAATAACACGAGACAGCTCATACGATGCAATAGCCCAGTCTACGTCAGGCGGCGGAGGAACATATTGAGCTTCCAATGACAGCTTTGCCTGAAGGGCAGACAACGATTGCCTCTCTCGAGCATTCGTGGTCATCCTAGCAGTGGATGCTTGAGTTGGAGATGAGAAGTTTCCGGTTTTGTCAATTGTCGATCTGTGCTCGCCAGGGCGGCGACCAGCCACAACAGCTTCAAGATCCTCAAGATTCTCTGGTGCCCACCATTCAGGTTGATAAGAGGTTGTAAAGTCATTGCTCAAGAGAGGAGGTTCCGATATCCAGTTGTTGATTGTTTGAAACGCCGGACGGTTATTGGTTTCTGGGATTTGATTTGCCAGTTCTTGTTGCCCTTGACCAGTCAAACCGCATATATGGCTCATGACACCGGAGGTCAAGGCACGATCGCTATAACCACCTTCCAGGACGCTGATTACACGACCATCAACTCCCAAATCTTCTTCCTGAGACAATCTGACAAGATCAGCGGTGATACGGGCGTAGAATTCGGTAGGCACATTGACGCTGTGCCTCTGCATGCCAGGACTTTCCCATTCACTTGCGTCAAAACCAGCCGAGATGAAGATTGCTGCCTTTGGTTGTTGGCCAGCAGCACGAAGTCGGGTGGCCTGATGCTTCAAGAAGTTGCGGGCCTTGTCGATGAGAATCTGATATTTTGCTTGATATAGTTTCCAGAAATCGTCATGAGATTTCCATGCCTCTAGATGTACATTCCAGATCGATTGACCATGTGCATTCTCAATACACAAACTGGCATTCCTCACCTTGTCCTCATCACCCCATTCACATGGATATGAGTTGATGTCGTGAAGACTGTAATAACCAATCGCAGTTTTCTTCTCTGCTGCGGTATTCTTTGGTGCCGTATGTGCTTTTTGATTATGATCCCAAGCAATAGCCTGAGAGCCATCACCGTGATGAAGATCGATATCGATGATGGCGGCATGAGTCAGACCATGGTTGATGGCGGCGTATGAAATTCCAACATGAACATTGTTCAGCCAACAAAAACCAGAGGGATAGTTGGAGGAACAATGATGACCAGGCGGTCGAATGCAGACGAAAGCCCGCTCTGTCGGACCTGGAGAGAAGACAGTGTCGACGGCCTCACAAACACCACCTAGACAACCTTGCAATGCAGACAGAGATTCGGAGCACAGATAGAGATCGCCTTCATGTAACTTTGGCAAAGCATTACCATTCTCGTCCTTGCCATAACCGATGGGTCTAACCAATTCTTTTCCATTAATAGCCAATTTTGCCTCTGCAGCATCACACATGATCTGTAATTCATCCATCCATTTTGTGCCATGGATATAAGTGACCGAAGGATGGTTTAGTGGGATTAATCGTGAAGTTTTGCGGATTTGGAATGGAGCGTCTTTTACTTTGGATGGTTCATGGTTTGGCGCGGGCATGTACGGACCATCTTGATGACGGCCACCCAATCTCACATAGGCGGTGGCAGCACCTAGTAACGTCGCGTGGATACGCTCTGGACGTTCGACAATTGTAGCAAGCGCATTCTTTGTGGATCTTGGCCGGGAAAAGCGATGTCCATAACAGGCATCGTGAACAATGACAACGACAGGGGATTGGAGAGCGGCATGAGCTTCCAACTCTTTGGAGAAGTAATCTTTGGCGACCGTGTTTGCCGTGATAGGCGGTCGTTCTGGGATAGTCATGGTTGCGGGGGATTTTCCATTTGAGGCGGGGGTGGATGGATTGAGATTGGAGGAGGAGCGGCGATATTGTAGATGAGGCGCGGGACGGGAGGGAGTTGTGACAGATGCTCTGGTAGTACTGAGACTAGAAGAAGATCTCCTAATGTTTAAGTTGGGAGTGGATTGTCTGTCGCCACGGTATGAACTCGCGACGGATGGCGATCTGGAAAGAGGACGCGGCGAAACCGAGGATGAAATGGAGTCATGTTTGGGAGTGGCAGGATTGTTGTATGCGGGTCTCATGAGTACGGAACGCCCCAAGGCGATGGAACTTTGGTTGTGAAGATCGTTGAGAGAAGGAGAAGATTGTGTGAAGATGCAGTTTCGTGTTGGTGTTGTCACTCATCGAATTGGCTAAGTATGAAAGGCTACGCGGAGTAAGGAGAAAAAGTTGAGCGTACCGTGCCCACGCGTGCCTGCCTAATTTAGTCTGCGTGCCCGCTGCCCCAGCGGCAGGTGCAAACAACGTCAACACAAACTTTAAAGGCACTTCAACCTCTCCTTGTTACTCCATATGGATCTCTACCTCCATACTCTGTACAACTTGCCCACCCCGCCATACCCGCCGAAGCCCAAGTTTCGATAATTGTGGTCCTTCCAGCCTCTCCTTGACTCGGAGCTAGACTTGCCCGTGGAGAGAAATATATATTTGAGAATCCTTGATACAACTGCTCAGTCAAACATGTAGTGACCTTCAATTCTCTAGGTTGAAGGTCTATATAGACCGTGTAGAAGGACTACAATCCTCATTCACTCCTAAGTATCACTTACGCAATATCCTCATTCACACCATTCAACTCAGATGTCCGAAGAGAAAGACCGCAGAAAAACGCTGGTAGATTACTGGATAATCGTTAAGCACGATGAAAACCCACCATCTTCTACTCACACGCCGGCTGATCTCCGTACGCCACCGACGTCCCACAATTGTCAACCATCAGTATGACAGAGAAGTATTGTTGCCCTCTTTTCCCAATCCTACTCTACCAAGAATCACCTCTCAAGGCCGTTACTTCCAGGAAACCAGGGCGGCAAAGCGGTTGTTCTCAACGACAACGACGAGGTTGAATGGCAGTGGCAGATCAGACTATAGTCCCCCCACCAGCACCAGCACAATGTCGACCACCAGAACCCCTCCAGCAACAACACGGCCACCACGAATCCTAATATTCGGCACCGGCGCCATCGGCAGCGTGTACGCCTACATTCTCTCGCGCAGCATCCCCGCCTCGAACATCTACACTGTATGCCGTAGCAACTACGCCGCTGCCAAAGCATCCGGATTCACCATCAATTCAACCATCTGGGGCGACAACCTCCACGTGCAACCAACGGTGGTATCCTCGGTGGCGGAGGCAGTCGCACATGCAAACGCGGATGCAGGACACCAAGGTGAAGCTGGTCATGCCAACGATCCAGTGTTCGATTACGTGGTCGTCACAGCCAAAGCCCTCCCTTCAACGCCCTCGATCCCAACCCTTATCGCACCCGCGATCGGCGAGAAGACAGCAATCGTGCTGATCCAGAACGGGGTAGGGATCGAAGCCATCTACGCGGTGGCCTTCCCCAACAATCCAATCCTGTCTTGCGTGGTGTATTTGCCCGCAACGCAGACATCGCCCACCACGACGGCGCATCGTGAGATCGAGTATTTGCATCTCGGAACATATCCCGCCAGCAGTACCAACACAGCCAATACAGCAGCGCAATCACCATCACCACCACCAAAATGGCACCACTCGCACGCCGAGACATTCACCAGACTCCTACAGACGAGCGGCGCGACGGCCACGCTGCACGACGACGTCCAACTCGAGCGCTGGCGCAAACTGCTGGTCAACGCATCGTGGAACCCCGTGTGCGCGCTGTCACGGTCGCGCGACGCACAATTCCTCTACTCCTCGGGAGACGCAGCATTGAACGTAATCCGCGACTTGATGCACGAAGTGGCATCGATCGCGCGCGCGTGCGGGTACGATGAGATCTCGAGCGAGGCGGTGGATCACCAGATCGCGAGGGCCAGAGCGAGGGACTTGCCGGGAGTAGAGCCGAGTATGTTGGCGGATGTCAGGGCGGGAAGGGCCTTGGAAGCCGATGCGATTGTGGGAAATGCGTTGAGTGTGGCGCGCGAGAGGGGCGTAGAGACACCCTTGCTGTGCTTGGTGTATGCCTTGGTCAAGGCGTTGGATGACAGTGTCGGGAGGGATAGAGAGGGGGAGCGGAAGGTTGGGAAAGGAAAGGGGGAAAGGGGATGATGATCATCGAGGTTTGGTACATAAAACTTGCACGTAATTAGTACTTTGTCTAGCTTTTTTTTTTAGATCTGCGGTTCTTGGTCCAGGGACAAGCGAAAGCCACACCAGAGCTATGATAATATTAGCTTTGATATAACGGGATATTTCTTCGGTCGTGAAGCATGTCACTGGATCTACATGAGCCACGCTGAGACATGCACTCACTTCCATAACGATTTATGTCTATCTATAGATCAATCCCGACACCCTTCAAGGACTCTTGGGCCCATTCAGGCACGTCTTTGCCGTCAAAATACTTTTCAAAGAAACCTTTGACGAAATCAGGATAGCAATCCTCAAGAATCGCCGTTCTAATACGCTTCATCAACGCTAGCATATGGTGAACGTTATGCATTGTAAGAAGATGCGCTCCGACTGTCTCTTTGGCTGCCAGATGATTGATGTAGGCGCGGGTAATGCCTAGACCGCCTGCTTCCTGCGGTCGACAACATGTACATGTGCAATCTGCCTCGATTGGGCCGAAGTCTTCCGTGAAGCGTGAATGCTTGAGATTTAGGACGCCATATGCGGTGATGGCATTGCCAAAGCGCTGGAAATGAAATACTGCTGTCAGTTTTTATTTTGCTTGGACAGCGAGCCACATGTAGAAGGGATTGAGCGTGAAAGAGGGCGGTGGAATACTCACGGCTGTTCTAGTAGGCCATACACAATCAAACATATCTGCACCAAGAGCAACAGCCACAACAATGTCTTCTGGATAGCCCTATACCACGTTAGTGACGACTTTCCCCAGAGATGGAATCCACATTTGAACTCACAATTCCCATGACGTATCTGGGTTTGTTGTCAGGTAGAAGTTCTGTGCAAGTATTGACACTAATCACAGTAGCACATCAGTGAAATGGCCAATACAACACACAGATAAATCAAAGGCAATCCTTACACTTTGCAGAAATCCGCTTTGGCTTCGCCGCCAGAGAGTCCGCCAATGGCAATTCCAGGTGTATCACGCTCCAACATTTCAATCGTACACTGTCGGCGTAACTCTAAGTCTAGACCTCCTTGGATAATGCAGAATAGATTCTGCGTCTCTGGCTTCTTGTGTGCGACAATACATCTATCCAACCATCTGATAGATCGTTCCATGGCTTCTTTCATCCGTTCACGATCTGGGGAGGTGGTCTGAATGACGTCGTCCAATTGCATCATGATGTCAGATCCGATAGAATTCTGAAGCGACATAGAATGCTCTGGAGTCAAAAGCCTGTCAGGCTGTTGTTAGTGTCGAGAATCCGGCAGGTTATTCAACGAGCATGAGGGCAACATACATTGGGCTTCCATCATGAGGGCTGAGAAAGCGAACACCCTCTTCCGTGACTTTGGCTAACTTGAGCAATGAGACCATTTGAAATCTTGAATGCACCAGTCAGCCCTCCAGTCCTGATATTTTTGAGGATATATGAGTCAAAGCACCAACCCACCACTGTCAGTCAGGATATTGTAATTCCAGCCCTGGAATTTATGAGCCCCTCCGATGACATCGAGTACGGCCTGTCCCGGCTTCAACCCCAGGTGATATGTATTGTTCAAGCATAACTTGCAACTTGTTTCCTCCAACTGCTCAGGCGTAAGTCCTTTGAGGGAAGCCTGCGTAGCCACGGGCATAAAGATAGGGAGGTCGACCGAGCCATGAGGCAGGTGTAATGTCGAAGCACGAGCTTTGGATGTCTGTAGAAAGCCAGGAAAGAAAGGCAACTCTGGTCAATTCAATTCTTGCAAGGAGATTTCACTGGTACAGACGACGGGACAGCCATAGCGGGAGAAGGTGGAGGGCAAGGCGTACCGAGCAATGGCTCTTGAGATCGAAAGTCAAGGCCGAGGGTTTGGAAACGGCAGACATTGCAGCGACTTGTGGTGGGGATGCATAAGGCCTGCAGAAAGAAAATGGTCTGATGATGCTTGTTGTAGCGGTGTGAATATTAGCTCGAGCCCAGGTTCCGCAAAAACTCTTCCGCATATGCAGTCTGCAAGTCTTTGCTGCAGCGAGCCGAACTGTCGGGATGAGGCTCGCTTTGTTAATACGTCACGACCACAGGAACTTTGGGTCATGAATGATCCACTCGTCGTACTGTCGATATGTCCGGACAGGTCGCTGATGCCGTTCTGATCTCGTCGGCTGTGGATATTTCGCAGCGCTCGGGTTGTTGTACCGCAGATGGGTTCAGGTTGTTTTCGGGAAGAAGGCGATCTTAACAGATCATACAGTCATGCCCAAGAATGATGATCACCTATGGTATGAGATCCTCAAAAACTCGGCAACACCAGTAACCCTTCACAAAATGAGAAGAGTGGTTACGGGTGAAGTTCCAGAAATCAGAATATCGGAGAATTAGAATTTCCCTCTGGAACTATAATCCTCCGTGACTACGGAATACCATGTGACTGTGACCAGAGGGTCGTGCCTTCCAGTTTAGCACTGTGGCTCCTTAACTAGTTAGTGCTCCTTCTGAGTCAACCCTGATTCGCAAAAGGTTCGATTAGGGCAGGAGCCTCGGCCTTTCCAGGCTATTCTTTCCCAAGCCACCTTTGCGGCCCGGGCCCATGAATACGGGCCCCCCTTTGAGCTACGCTTTTCTGCTGGGGACACCCTTGATGCATTCTGATCTCAGCTAAGAGCAGTAGGTACTAGGTACCGATAACTACATACCTAGGTGCCTTGGGATATGAGGACCAGGCATAAAAACCGGAAACCTGTAGACATTTGATGTTACGACATCAGGGTCATTGTTGTCCTCAACACGATTATGGCTTTGTTCCTTACCGCCTCTGATTCTGGCCCATAACCGTTGCCCGTCAGGCGAACGACAGGAAGAGGAGCCTCCAAGTGTGAGGTATTCCATGTGTGATGTTACTCAGATCTCGGTCGCACGACAGGTCAAGCAATACAAGATTGACCTGGGATTTTGGCTACATTTGGTACTTCAATCCTTTTCTAATGCGGTCTGGAATTCTGGAGATGAGAAATGCCGGTGGAGGGATGATGGGCAATTATGCTGCTCGTTGTGAGAGGCTACATGACATTGTTATTCATGCAAGTATGCGGAGTCATTCTAGGTCAGAATCAACGTTCCATTTCAAGAATTCTTCTACTAACCGACGAGCGGTCAACCCAGGTCGAGAGTGAAACGACACCTCCTCCACTGACATGTGACAGGTACACAACGCTTCTGGATATTTTGATCGTCATGGCTTTGATGGACACCTCGTGAAATAGTGTTGAAATGTACCCAATCGATAAGGGAAGTACAGAGGAAATGATGAGAAAATATCCAAACCCGAAGAAAACCTCTGACGTCTCTTGTGTCGCCTGTAACGCCATCGCTATGCTCCTGATGTAACCCCATGAATTTTTCCCAGCTTGAGAGAGCATTCCCAGAGAGCAATTGCTCAGACAGACTTTCTGTTACACAGTTTCCAGAACACCATATCTGTTTCAGCCCCAGTGCTTAAACTGTCAAATCCAACCCGATGACTGATCTGGTTCCAATATTTAACGGTAGCCAGAGCTACCAGGGAAGGCAGCACGAGGACGGGTCGTAATGGAGGGATTCCTCAACTGTGTGCAAGCAACCTCTGCGGCATCCTCTCTGGCGTTGTTGAGATATTGACCATCGTACCAGTATCGGGCAGCAAGGTTTTGGCCTTGAACTGTAACGGTTGCAGACCACGCGGTCCGTCCCCTAGGAAGCTTCTCGTCAGTTGTGATACAAGATGCAAGATATTCGACCTACTTACCACGACGATCGGAGACAATGTTAAACACCGGAACTGCGAGCCTCTGCTTCCTGCATTCAGCTACCAAGAGATTAGATACCTTGGTCATCCGGGGAATCGAACGTGTGCTCACCAGCAAGCTCCTCCTGCCATGTCTTGTGAGTTTTGGTAGCCATGATGAAGAAGAGTGAGAGGTCTGAAGCTATTTGTGGTAGAGTGTATTCGAGTGATATAGCAATCGGATCGTCCGCGTCGGTGAAAGGACTTGAAGATATCCTTTGACAAGCCCGTCTTTCCACAGAGGCAAAGGCGAAAGTCTGGTGACTTATATCCTTACAGTAGATAGAGGTGGGACGCGTCGTAACCAAAGCAGCGCAAAGCAAGTCGCCGAGATGAAATCGAGATGGATAAATGCATTGAACACTGCATTCGCTGGAACGACAGGTTGGAATGAATCAACGTCGCTTCATTTAGGGCAGCAAAATGGATTGGAGAATTGTGAATAGAGATAGATTTGATCCGACGGTGCACAATCTGAGATCTTGTGCCACTAAAATCGGTCAGCCTGGCCGCCCTGACATTGTCTATATAAGAGACAAGGTCGCACAAAGCCAGGTTGCAGGAACGTAAGTAGCCGAAGTGTTGAGACGTGGGAGGCAACTCGAAAGAGACGATGGATGGCAAAGAAATTTCGTTATGCAGAGGTCCAAGGCATGGTCAGCCTCACCTCTCCCAGGAATTGCCAACACATCAGGGCCGATAGTGGGCAACAGTGGAGCCGACAAAGACCAAGAGGATGATATGCATAATGGCGTAGTAGAGCTAGTTAGTTGGGACAGGGAAGTTTTGCTCGTTCGTCAGAGAAGCTAGAAACATCTAAGTAGAATGCCGGGTAAGAGAAGTTTGATGTGGGGGCAAACGAGTCGCAGTCCAAGAAATTCCAATGGGCTCACTGGTCCAGTGATGAACCTGGACGAGGACGGTAGCGGCAAAGTATCCGACTCGAGGCGGATGATTTGACAGCTGGATAGCTCGAACCAACATAGCTAGAAGTACCATGCCACTGTGAGTATCACTACCACTTCCACTACCACCACTACCACCACTACCACCACTACCGCCGCCGCCGCCGTGAATTGCTTTTCTCTTTCCTTCGTAAGGAGAGTGAATCGCAAGATCGGTGCCGTATCCGGGTAGATGTGACTGATTGGTAGCTTTATTATGTATGAAGTAAAAGTCGTTCGTTGGGCAGCAATCAAGTTGTAGGGTCAGAAATGCATGAAAACACTCCACGTGTGGCCGCTACGTACCTCACCTACCTACCTTTGGCGACTCTCACGCAACGTGTCGATTTTGATCGGACTCGACATGGCTCTGGACCTGCTGAAAATCAGAAACGAGACACGCACGAGATTCAAAACAAGATGGGTACTGAAACACACGACCCGGTTTCAGGGATGATGGCAATGGAAGAAAGGTATCTTGTACGTCAAGTCAAGTCATTGCAGAAGTTGAGGTTGGTACCTGGCGAGCTGGTCTGCTCGTACGGAAGTCACGCACTGTCAAGAGGGAAAGAACGAACGTGGACGGCGGAGGTACGAAATAGTACGAGCCACCGGAAGCATCCGCGTCCTTGATTGGTCCTATCAAAGCGGCAGCACTTAAATTTGTTGACACTCTATCCATTGTGATTGGATACTCACACCACCAAGCTTTGTTTTCGAGGGCAAAGACAAGACAACGAGTCAACACACAGTCACGGCAGTTTGGTCCAAGTACTCCATCGATAGCATCATGATGACATCTTTGTGGATGTTTTCAGATAGAGAGGCACTTGGGTCAACATATGCCTGACTAAGCTACTAACCTGTGGACATAGATAGGTGTTAGAGCGTAGGACCGCGCCTCCTACTCTATCCCGAGCAAATTCCGAAGTTATAGGATGTATTACCCAAGCTGTTCAAATGTCGGTTATCCAAGTACGTAAACTGCGATAGAGCAAAGGTACCAGGTACCCAGCAACAAGTTCTGCTGTCCAGCGCAGTATGTACCAGGCGAACAACTCAATTTACGAGGACATAAAACTGAGTTCGGGCGCTAGGTTCGGCACATGCTGTAGGCGTTGCCAAGATAGTCGACCTCCCGCGCGCTATCTCCATACTAGGCGGCCGCTATACGGAGTACACATGGGGCAGACAATCGTTTCCTTCTCGCTAGGAGATTTTCCTTCTTCTCGACTATCCCACTCGTATCATGTATGCTAGAGCTTCGAGGGGTCTCTGCTAATCCTGGAGCCATGTTCATCCTCTTCCTCTAACCCGGTCTGGTGGGGCTCAGAGCTCACTGCAGACTGTACGCGGATGACACGTCTCCAACTACGATTCACGATTCTGGAGATTGGAATTGTAAATTGCGTTTGCATGCCATAGTATTACATCTGGATTTCCGGATACTTTCGACGCTATTCGCTTGTTGATCATGTTCCAAAGTTTGCGAAAACGCCCGCTCAGCACAATGTACACCGCCCCCGGATCTGTGTAACAGCATCACAACGTAAATACATTCCTTTCCGTGTCCAGACACTTGACAGAATATGATGTATCTCTTTCCATCAATCATGCTCACAAGCGGTGAGGCTCCCGCCATCGGCTTCGAATACAGTCATCCGTCAACGACATCAGACCAGTGGCAACAATGACATCTCCCAAGTCACTCGAGATTTTCTTTTCTGTAATTCTCATACTGCACGGCGGCACCCAACATCCTTGGTGGGCCTCTTGTCGAGCTTGAGACCGTGAGATCTTGTCGGGAATGATATGGGCGATGCAGGCTCCGGTGGCGAGATTGACCAGATCGAGTGAGAAGATTGATTCATCCTCATCCTCGATGACATTCCGTCTCCAAGAAAATTGCTCACCCCAATACTCAAAGTCGTACATGGTCCGCTCGCCTCTTCTCTCCCTTTGTAACTCAACTTGAGCATAATTTGAGAATTCTAACCTTAGAGTGTTTGTAGGAATCGTCGCTTCGACGTCGTTGAAAGAGAAATCGAGCTCATCCTCAGACTCGCTCTCAGCAGGTTCGTTGACTGCCTTGGGTCGAGGCTTTCCGCTCAAAGACCTCAGACTCATCTTTGTCAGGACACTGCTTAAGGACACCTTCCTTGGCGTCAATGATGGCCTTGGACTGGGCTTCAGATATTTTCGTTTCGAATTGCAGACTTCCCGACCTGACTGCCGTTGATATCGACGGAGCGAGAACTGTCTTTCGCTCAAGTCGCTCATTCTCAGATGGAACAAAGTCACTTTCACCGTATGACCTCTGCCTGCGGACACCTCGGTGTCGAGTCGCAGATTGAGGTTGCCATCTGCTGTGGTGTCGTCGTGTTGAATCAAGAGTCTTCGCGTGGATGGGAACAATTGACTGAACTCGCACGGCATCGCGGCCACAGCATCTGGTCGATAACAGCGGGTCCTTAGTGGTGGATAGATGCCGAAATGCTTCGGTGTCGACTCTACTTCATCTGCAATGGTTGATGCATATGTCTCACAAGAAGCCCGTGGGTCAACGTCATGGCTCTCTTGATGAGAAGGATATTTCTCGAGGATTTCATATGTATCGCAGATTTCTTGGTGTTTGAGATCGAATTTGCTGTCACTATAAGAAGTGTTTGCTGTGTCTTGTGTGTGGCTGGAGCTTCCAGACTTGTGGCTGCGGGTCGAAGAGGTGGAGCTTGAAGATGTGGAGGATCCTTTAGTCCACCTCCGCTGAACAAGATATCTTTCAGGCATTGTATGTGTTGAGTGTTTTGAGAATGTGCTGGGATGAATGGAAGAACAATGATAAATAATGTTCTGATGAGTTGAAATTTGAAGTATCAACACGAGTAGAAGGAATATGGTAGAACAGCTATGTCGGGATGGATGGGAGTATACCCAAGTACTTGCATTACCAAAAAGCAAACAGCACCCATCACCAGGGCATGAATGTGAAATGCCTAAATCTAGGCCGAGAAATCCATCACTCCACGGGATAGTGCACTGGAAGCTCATGTTCCGTTGGCTGTCCACTGATCAGTGACTGGCATCGTTGCATGGCGCAGCATCATTTCAACTTTGGGGCATCGGACAACCTACTAACTAGTCAGTTCGTTACAAAGCGTGTGTTTCGTACGCAGGCGTGGCAGCTCAGTCGAGTGGCAGGCCAGAGACCGGGCCAGCGTAAGTCTGGTTCAGGGTCGGAGACATCCGCCGAAATGGACTCGTTGTTTCTGGAGGCACAATTTGCATACGAATTCGGATGCAACAACGTAAGCTTCGGGCGACTGCTACTCAGTGTACCATACTCTCGTGATAGGACTCCTTAGCCCACCTCGAATAAGCGAGCCGGCTCCAACGACAGGAGAGGACAACGGACAGTGGGCACCATGCGTTCCCATTGATACGCGTTGGTGAGCACCCATGGCACCTTGGATCATGAGAAATCACGGCATGAATAATCCTCGCTCAAACGGGGATCACAAACATCGGATTCCCACACGCCAGATGTTCCCAGGTTGTGAGTGACGAGCAAATGAGAGGTCCGAGTGCAAATCTGAGGCAGCATGAGACGACGCTGGGCCACTCAAGTGTCGAATCTACCATTGACAAACGAGGTTTGATGTCTATTACTGGACCTGTGGGTGCATTGAAGCGAAGGCTTCCAAGATCTGACTTTTTTCTTGCGAAGCTCACGAGTCGTGCGAAGTTGGTTTTTCGATAGAAGGAATTTGGGCATCAAGAGTCGGAAGGAGCCTGTCAGACACGTGCTACCTTTGCTTCGAAGGAAGTCGCTCATGGTTTGCTGGAAACCTCTAACTAAGGCGCAGGTCGCACCTGCCCTCGCACGCCCTTACGCCTCCTTCCCAGCTTACCACTAATGATGAACCAGTTAAAGGAAAGGGCTAAGGAGGCCAAGTTAGAAGGTCATTAGGAAGGTGGGGGGAAGGAGCTTCAAAGTCTAAAGAGCCCAAATAAGGGCCGAGAGCTCCTGCCTCCCTCGTCTGTTGTTCCTGCCGTCAAATGCAATCCGGCCGTTGTCAGACCACAATCCAGTGAATACACCAATCACCTACCAATAGGCGTGCGATGGGTCTCTTTCTAACTAGGTAGGCACCTAGCTAGGTGGCTAGGTACCTATTAGTTGAGGAAGTCGCCATCCAGAGTTCCCGTCCCGTTGTTTCCCCTTGACCATTTCTTGCTTTGGATGGCGTCGTGGGTAGTTTTATTTTCGCCCTGATCGTCGCCGTCGTGGCAACTCTTTATTCGTCTTTTGCTCCGACGTCGATTCTTTCAAAACATCTCATACGCTGCTCTGGTTTATGCAACCTTGCAAATTTTCTCTGCCCCATGGCCATGTTTGGTGTTCGACACAGGTAGGTGCACCGTGGCAACGAGGTAACGAACATGTGTTCGTGGTGGGGTGCTGTGCCTGAACCAGTTCACCCAAGCTTTACCCTCGGCATATGGGCCTTTGCTCTCTTCCTGGAGCCTGGAGAGATCTGAACTCTTGGACGGGGATGTTATGTTGACCAAGTCCTCCCCAATACTTGGTGTTCGTCCCCGTGGCGAGCAAACTCGGAGCCAGCGCGGTCGAGAGTCAGATCAGTAAAAGCACGTGTCACCCGTACAGCCTAAGCCTGCTTAGCCCTCAGCCCTGCTTTCCTTCGGGCCAGACAACAAATACAATACTCATCCGACGTGAGGTATTTTCCATTTACGAATCGGTCGAGAACTCAGCACACCTTTTCTCATCCCCTCTGAGTGCTACACCACATTGTCCAGATCAACAAACTTCGGCCGTTTGCTTTCGCCGTGGCGTCTCGGCCCCTCCACAAGTTTGTTGCTTTTCCTTTTCATACCCATCTAGTTGGCTAGTTGTTTCTCAGGTACCTGGCGATTCCGTAGCCCTTCCAAAGGCAGAATTCTCCGTCGTCTCGGAGTGGCCTTGGGTCGACGTTTTGAGAACAGATCAGATAGTGGCGCATCGCATTTCGTCGATCATCGCCATGGAACTCCTGTACGTGGGAAGGGCCGGTCCTCGGTCGGCTCGCCTTCCACTCCCGTCGCTTTAGCCCGGGCATTAGCTACCACTGACAGAAGTCTTCGATATACAAGCTCATCAGCACCACAATCTGACGCTTGTTGTTCATTCGCCGCACAGTACTAGGAATGGTAAGAAACGAGCAAGACAGATCGTTGTCTGGTTGACCCAATGCTTTCAGTCAGACATGATGAATGAATGACGGCCCTAACTCTGCCTAGGGTCCAACACTTATGCATTGAGCGGTTTGCATCAGCTATCCATTCCCTAATAGGTGCCCAATAGCTCCTACTGGGATGGACATCAGCAAAGGTTACAGGCCAGCTCTGGGTGAGACATGCTCGAAAACCCGACCATGACAGGTCCATCATCAGCGATCCGACAGAGTTTTCCAGGGAAAGCATACATGTGTGTCCTTGGATTGATCGTGTTTAACCTGCAGTTCGCTCCTGCATAGTGAAAGAATACACCAACTACAATGTCAAGCTGAAGAATTCTGCCTCGACGATTGAAGCTAGACATGTTGATCTCTAGTCGCAAAGCTCGCCAGATAAGCAACCCACATTGACAAGCAGCAGAGATCGGAGATGCAGAGGACCAGAAATCAGCCAGACCCTACTAGAGTCATCTCGGCGTCAAGCACTACGATATCTGATTGTTTCGCGCAAACTAACGGGGTAATTGTCAAATTCATCAGCAATGAAAATTTCTCATTGGTTGCGATACGGCTTTGATCGAGCGTCTCGGTTGGATGGCTCTGCAGTTCCCGCATCATCCACCCCACAGGAATTTGATCATGAAGCTAGCATCCGTTAGAGCCTGTGGAGGTGCTTCTGGAATGCCGCGGGGTTTGAGGTGAGTCGACAGGGTGGCAAGTTATCACCTGTCTCGGGTGAGTCAACGGCTCCGGATTCGGGAAAAGGGCAATAGCTATAGTTTGTGGTTCTTTGGCGTGATTATGGCGTGAGCGTGGGCTTCACGTCATAGCATGGGATATGGTTGCTCACGACTGCTTCAGCAGATGATCGAGTCAAACGAACCTGACTGTGTAGTTGTGTTCCATGTCAGGAAGACAAAATTGTATCTATTCCTCACCTTATCTATACCAGCGTGTTACCATCTATATGCTGTATCGTGGATGTCTGCACTTGGTCTATAGAGAAGGAAAATTCTAGAAGGAGAAACCTCATAAGTGAAAAGAAGTGGTCGAATATGCTAGTTAGACCAATCCCCACAAAGGCCGGGGCAGCTCGACCTCTCTCCCAACCTCGACGCCGCGGCCCATGAACCCCCTCGCCCGACTATCCACACCAACATAGGTCTCCCTCCTCTTCTCGTCGCCCTCGCCCTGCCCTTCCCGCGTAACACTCCAGGTCCTCAGGCCATAATAGCTGCCGACACAGTGGACGAGCCAGCGCGCAAAGGCGGCGCCCTTGTCGTTGTCCAAGCCATCAAAGATCATCTTCTCCTTCATGATACTGTCACCGTCCCACCCGTGCTCCATGTCCCTCTGCTTGCGGCCCGGTGAATCGTGCATCGCGCCGTTGCGGCCGACGAAGACAATCTCATCGTCTTCCTCCTCCTCGCTGTCGCTCGTCAACGGCACATCGTGCAGGCCCTCCTCGCGCAGCCGCGTCTCGCGTAGATTCCACTTCTGCACGAACGAGCGCACGTCTTCCTCGAGGTCCTGCAGCAGGCCTTTGGCGGCTTTGGCGCGCTTCAGTCGCGCACGCACTTCTTTCGGGATGTTGGCCGCTGCTTCTTCCATCGGGTTCATGCCTGTGTTGGGTGCGTGAGACCGTTTGCTGCTGCCGCGGTTGCGCGTGCTGTTCTTGCGACCCTTGAGTTTCGCCTCGACGGCGCGCTGGAACTCGGCCGCGTCCCATAACGGCGCTAGGTAGTATGGTACCGTGCGTTGCGGGTAGGTCGGGCGCACTTCCCAGTCCGATGGCAGAGGTGGTTGGGCCCACGGGTTGGAGAGCAGGCGATCTATAGATAGATAGAGAAACTTTTGGTCAGTCTGGCTGGAAATGCGGGTCTTCGGAGGCGTCATAGTTGTAGAGTTGTGAGAAGGGGGCATGGGCATATCTACCGTTTTCCCATCGTCGACGCTGACGCGAGCCCTCCTTTCCCTTGAGTAGAGCCTCGCGTCGGTCCATGCTATCGCGGCGCATGATCTTGCGATCCGCGTAGACAGCACCTGTGAGCGGTCGAGTGCTCTTGACCGAGGCAGTCGCGTCGAGTGGAACAGTGATTCGAACCGACGTCCCTGTGACGGGTCGTCCGGCCGCGGCGGGCGTTATCGACACATCCTCCATCTTGATAGACAGTTCTTCGGGATAGCAGTAGATTGCCGAGGGGCAGATGGTGCCGGGATCATGATCGGGACGATGGCCATGTTCAGATGCGGAGAGTCGAGGTGATGATGGCGTTTGCAGGGTGCGGCAAAATGATAAGAGGATAGCGACAGTATGATCTCGTCTGGTCCGGAGCTTCTTTGTATACAAATGATAAGGATCAAAATGACAGTATCTTCGGAGAATGCAAACAAATCAATCAGACTCTATACTAAAGCAGGAAGACCTGGAGGCTTAACGACCTGGGCGACTTGGTGAAATGCCAGATGTGCGCGTGGACCAAGGGAGGATAGATAGACGGAATGGTGGTGGTTGAGGGTGTGGGCCTTGCGGGACGATTCAGCCGAGTGCGAGTGCGAGTTGGAGTTGGAGTTGGAGTGCAACAAGTCATGACTCTTGCAATCCAACACGTGCTCCATTCTCCTTGTCTACCTACGGAGGACATCTGAAGAGCCTACTCCGTACTTTGACGAATTGCCGTCATTGATTGGAGGGCATGGGTCAATACAGCCAGTCATTCGATGAGTCAACGCTCCGATTACTACTTAGCAACCTTTTTTCATATAAACATTTGCTATATCTCTTGGTGTCTTGTCAGGCCAACGCCGGTGACTCATTGCGTCAATACTAGAGAATGAGGCTATGGCTTCTCGTTACCAGAAGACTGCACAGAGGGGTGCTTCTATTCAAGAGGACATGTTATTCCTAGCTACTAGGTACCATACCGGCAGTGATGGCGATAGATCTAAATAAAACCAGTAACGCCGCACGGAGTGGTTCCTGGCCGCGGAGACATGCCTGAGTGACAGAATACTCCACCGTGCCCACTTTATACTGTTTATACGTAAGCTGGCATCTTGCGCGTCCCGATTCTATACTCCGCTGTGTAATTGATTCAGCTCGTCCAGCCACTCGCACTTCAGCTGTGGGACGAGTGACAGTTCCATCTGCTAGGCATACACTCGACTTCGCTCTGCCTGCAATCTACTTTAACATATCACCATCTCCCCTCCACCTTGTTCCTCTCGCATTGGGGTCATCTTCCATACCGCCTCCGAATATAGAAGGCATTTACTTGAACAAGAACAGAATTGGGTCACGACGGCAACACCATGAAACATCTACTTCCATTCACACTGGCGGCCGCAAGTGTTGCTTCGGCCTTCTCTATCAAGTCCCCATTTCCACAACAAGCTCCGCTTAAGAACGAGAAGGTCATTGAGTCCGAGAAGTTCCTGGTCGAGCTGTCTCCGGGCGAGACACAATGGATCACTGAAGATGAAAAATGGGCCCTGTTAAGAGTATGTCCTGTTTACCTGTTTGCCCATGACCACCACATCTTGACCAGGCTGACTATGTTGACAGGAAGGTCGCAAATTTATGGACATTACCGAAACTGGACATACATATCCATTTGTTGACATGAAGACGACGGCGACTGTCACCTACCCCTCGAAAACTGCCCACAATAAGACCGTCAAAGCACTCAGCAAGAATCTTGACAAGAGCAGCCTTCAGAGACATCTCGAGGGCCTTACCTCCTTTCACACCCGTTACTACAAGAGTCAATACGGCATTGACGCTGCTCAGTGGCTGTATGATACCATTCATGGTGTGGTAAATGCCTCCGGGGCATTCAAACACGGTGCAACCTTGGACCACTTTCCTCACCCGTGGGGTCAATTCAGCATCATTGCACGCTTCCCAGGCAAAACAGATCACACCGTCGTTATTGGGGCCCATCTCGACAGTATCAACATGTTTCTCCCATCTCTACTCGCTGCTCCTGGTGCAGACGACGATGGAAGTGGCACTGTCACAATCTTGGAAGCACTTACCGCACTTCTGAAAAGCGATGACATTGTCACCGGCAAGGCCGAGAACACTGTTGAATTTCATTGGTATTCCGCTGAGGAGGGTGGACTGCTTGGAAGCCAAGCCATCTTCAAGTCGTATCACGACAGCGGCAAGGACGTCAAGGCCATGATACAACAGGATATGACGGGATATGTCGAACAAACTCTGGCGCATGGCAAGCCCGAATCCGTGGGAGTCATCACCGATTTTGTGAGTCCCGAGTTGACCGAGTTCATCAAGGAGATCATCACGACCTATTGTGACATCCCATATACCTTGACCAAGTGTGGTTATGCATGCTCCGACCACGCATCGGCGAGCAAGTATGGATTTCCATCTGCTTTCGTCATCGAGTCTGATTTTGAGTACTCGGACAAGAAGATTCACACGACGGATGATGTGATCAAGTACCTGAGCTTTGATCATATGTTGCAACATGCCAAAATGACTCTTGGGTTTGCCTATGAGGCAGCCTTTGCGAAGTTCTAGATAGTCGGAAGCTCATGTGTTGTATAATCTATGTAACAATGAAATGAATGCCTTGTGTCTCAACCCAATAAGGACAGTATTCTTAGTCTAGCGTGTGTTTCTAGTTAGCGAGACGGTGAGATGGGCACCTATGGGCTTTATTCAAATCCGATGCGGAGGACACCAAAAGGGCCGAGGCCAAGCGAAATGTCCTGCATCGTGTTGGCGCTTGTGGCGCTGGTTGGACAAATGACGTAACTCTTCCCCGCGATTGTCTTATTAGTGCAGTTTAGTGACTTCGCAGCAGGAGCATGGCTGGAGCCTGGGCTGCACCTGCCTTGCAAAATGCACAGTTCGGTGGAGTGAGATGTCAAGGAAGGAGCCAATGGAGGAACCAAACCTGGGCAGCTCCTGCTGCAAGACCTTCACGAGTTGCTAGGATTGCCGCCTTCAAACAAGCTCAGCTTCACCTCCTGACCACTCATTGCCCCTCCTTGTCTCTCCACCATCCACGACCGAGCCTTTTTCACCGTAGCTGCATTCTAGCTGCCCATCTTGTCCTCATTCCCTCCCATCACGAGAACAAATTGCGTATCGCTGTTGACGAAAAACGACATTGACCCAGCCTCTTTTGTCCAAGTTCCGTTTCGACCGAAATCCAATATATTCTGAATCTCATCCCTTCCTGTCCTTCTGTGTGTTCCATCGCAGATAAAATCCATACCATTGAAACAACACCGAGAACAAGTCGTCGAAACAAGATCCATTCTTCCTGCCCTGCTCTTTCAAGATGCCTGTCAAGGATTGTATGGACTTCTCACAGCCCTACGTAACCACTGCATGGCCCTGCTAACTTGCACCAACAGACAACCCATTTGCCAAACGAGAGGAATTCTCAAGCCGCAACCTGCTCGCCTACAAGATCCTCACTGTTGTCTCATGGCTCTTGCTTGTCATTGCTGGCGTCTACTATACCTTCAGGCGCCCCGAAGATCATCACCACCACCATAACTATCATACCATCTGGGGCCAGAACAACCATCGAGCAACCCCTTCAGTCTGAACTCCATTGTTGTGAGCATCTACTGGGTCGTCGTTCTGATCCTGCAGGCACATTATGTGAGGTACCTCTACAGTGCAGATCAGACCTTTGTCACGAGCGCCGCCAATGTTGGGAGCCATTTCATTCTGGTAAGTACTCACTTGACAAAAACTCGAAACAAACGCATCTGACGCATCCATCAGCACAATCTGCTCAGCTTCGGCTTTATCCTTCTCTGGGTTCGAGGCTTTTTCTGGCAGGGTGAGCTCCTGTTGATTGCCAACCTCTTCAATCTCACATTTCTCTACTTTCGCCATCCCACAACTCCAAGATTCGTTCATATTCCCATTGTTTCAGCTCCTCTCGCCTGGACCTACGTTGCAATTCTTTGGGATGGTGCTGCAGCTGTCAATGCTAGATCCCTTCCTGCAAGAATCGTGGCAAACATCTTCATCTGGGGTATTCTCGTACTGGGCGCATTCTTCCTGGTTACATATAAGGATTATACCATTGGAATTGAACTGTCCATTCTTGCACTAGGTTAGTACCTCACGCACTAGAGGTCGTTCGACATGCTAACAACATACATAGCTCTTGCCATTGCTCAATTGGAGACACATGTTATTGCATTCCAGTGGATCTTCGCATTCATCATTGCTGCCCTACTCTTCATCGGTTCTCTTGTCATTGGTGCTCCACAGTGGTTCGGTCAAGGAAGAGAGATACGACAAGAAGGTGCAGTTGTCGATGAGGACCGAGAACGTGCTCCCCTCCTTGATGACCACTGAGTACAATGCCAAGTCGCCTACACAAAGGAACAGCTTGTCCAAGCCACAGGGCATGCCTCACACGAGCTTAGTATGAAATGTTTCAGGGGATCTTATGTCAGTCTCTCTCTGTGTTCGAAGAGACTGATGAGGACCCCTGGGAGCAGCATCAACACCGGATCATATTGACAGGGATATCGATAGAGATATGGCGTCTAGGAATATTGATGATGGAAATCCTCTTATTGCATGCAAAAGGGTTCTGCGTGAACTTGGTTCTTCCGCTGAGAGGTTTGAAATTGCATTTGTATGCTGAGGTCAAGCAGCGTGTCAAGCGTATCGTGCATGGCAACGGCGCATATTGGGTTGTTTGGAATTGAGCTTGATCATCAAGTTCTTCACTTTCGCTGGGCTCAAAATAGTTGTAGGGCTTTATGCTTTACTCTTGTCAATCGGTTTAATAAAAAGTGTTTGTTTTGAAACCAGGCAACCAACCGCCTCCTACTGTTCGCCTGCCGCCTCCAGCCTTCAGCATTATTGCCCGCCTGAAATAGCCGATCTGGGCGTATGTGAGCTGAATGCCATGGATTGCCTTTCTCAATGAGCTGACTGAATCTCTCAGAAGTTCGTAGACATCTTCACCTGCTTGGTCTTGTCGGTTGCTCTTTCCTCTTTCCATGGTTGCACAACCAAACCTCAGCAAACGTGTCAAACCATTCGCAGATCCAATCCATCGAACCAACACAACACCCAAACACGACACTTACAACACTATCTTTCCGGACAACTGCATATTAGAGCCATATCATAGTTCAGACATTGCTGTCATCAACATTTTGTCATTTCTGTTCAGTCTCCTCACCACGATCGGGCCCTAACCAACTCCTCTCGCATCCGCGTTTTCCTTAAACGCTGCCATTTCTGTTGTCTCCACACAGAGACTTTGTCGATCTTTTCCTCGGTCTCAGGTTCATCCTGTACCGTTCAGATGTCTACTCTTACACTCGTTGCTCCGCCCCGGAGCATCAGGACCTAGACCGATCTAACCTCACAAACGTCAGACGCATCGTGATCCTCCTCACAAGGGGTTGGATATTGCAGAGAGGACGAGGACCACGACAGCATGACCATTGCAATTGGTGCCGTGGTGAAATCAAGGATGATTGCGAGATCCTCGTTCATGAGAATGGCACTTGCAGAAACGCCTGGCCGGTGTCATGTATCCTTGACTGGCTAGAGATGGAACTCAAACAAGTCCAGAAGAATGGCCGGTCACTACTTCCGAAAAAGATTAGGTGTCCCATGTGTCGTGAAGCTGTCTTTAGGACTGGGCCACATGACCTTCATGATTGTCTCGAGTTTTACCCGAATTCCACCTCTCTGCAGATTTACTCACCATCTCCTGCTCTCATCAAATTCGTCCCTTTCAGTCCGGACTACATCCTTCGAAGTCTCGTCCAGAACAAACGATCGGTCATATTTCTCAACCACAGAGAAATGAGCCCTTTCAAAATCGCACTTTTTGCAAGGGAACAAGAGACACTGCTGGCTTATATGGCCGTTGGGCGAGCTCGAATAACTGGCGCACCTTTTGTTCGCATGCCCCTTAACTCTGGACTTGCATTCAACGATATTGCCGTTGGAGGCTGGTTTTTGGTTGATCTTGGCAATAATATTTTTCTGGCGTGTACCTTTGTCCTTGAAGACCTTGTAAAGGTCTTCACCAAGGCACTTGAGGTCGGAGCCGGCGTACGCGTTCTGTCAGCAAAAACTTTCAATCGGGAAGCCCAAGATCGAGGCGGATTCGCGGCGGTCTTAAATGGCTTCAACTCCAGCAAGAAAGTAGAAGAACTGAAAAAGTTAAGAGACGAGGGAGAGGAATTCATGTGTGGTGTGCATGGCGAAAGAAGTAATCAGACCCAGACGGCGTACTTCCATCTTTTCGCTGCCCTTATTGGAGTCAGAACCTTCGAAGGTGCGTCGAATGCTCGATTGAAGTCATTCTTGAAGCAGATGAATACAGATTCGCTAGCAGAGATGGAAGCAACCGCCATGTATCATCTCCTGACCAAAGTCCCGATCCCCAACGGCTGGCGGGTTTTATCAAGCACGAAAATTGTGGCGTTACCGGATACAACAAACGAAGAGCTTACCACATTCTTCAAACTGGTCCGTAAAAATAATCTAGGCCTGGGTCTTGTTGTTAAAATGGGTGAAGGTGGGCGTTATCGATATTGCGACGAGCATTTCAACCAAGCGTGGAAAGCATACTATAATAAGCTGAATGGAATTACAGAGGGCGGAATGGGGGCAGCCTTAGACGAGACAGAAGACTTGATCAAAGGGCTTGAGCAGGCCGACGAAGAAGAGATCGAAGACGAGACTGACGACAAGGTCGAAGGCGATCTTATGATTGACGGGCTCCACTTTCTTGCTGAGTTGCTCGACAACCCGAGTATCAATCCTATCACGACCAAGGTCGAGGCAAAGACTGAAAAGAAAGGGCAAATGCAGGGTAACATCGAACACAACAAGGCTGCAAAATGGGCCTTGGCCTCGATTGGAGAGGACGATACTGGACCAGAGGCCAAGGGACAAAGTGAGACGGATGCTCATGCTGTTAATGCCGGTTGTCAGAGTGAAGGCGAGTATGTCCCTCCTAAAGTTCAACCTGAGAAGCCTTCCAAGTCGTTGTAGGTTTGGCCACACGCAGGCTATTACCTAGCCCCACATTGGGATGGCCTTACCGATTGCTCATCTTCGAAAGGACGGAGTGCGAGGGCGGTGGTGAGTGACAAGAACAGTAATCAAATCATAGATAGAGTGGCTGGTGTCGCAAAAACGATAGCTGTGCGTTTTGGGGTCCAGGTATTTTAGCTAGTTCACCACGGAATCAATCTGTCACTTTGAAAAATCCGCGGATTTAGAATGATTCGAATCTGAGCAACGTCGTAGCAAAGTGTGTATGCAGAAATTAAAACTGATGCACCTGGTGAGCCAGTTCGTCAGACTTCAAGCCGGCATGAAAACCTGTTGAAGATACTGCCCCTTCATCTTGCGAGCATATACCTTCATATCGATACGACCACAGGATCTCTTTCATTGAGAGATGCGGAGGCTGCGATGGAAAGCTGCAAGGCTCTTACCCCTGCAGAAGACTATAGCATTAAATTGGCACGCAGGCCGCTTGCCACGATAAAAGTACGCCATAGGCGAGGAAATTTTACCCAAAAATGCCACCAGGCGCCAGAAATCCATGTCTTGTGTACTGATTCAAGACGTCTTGAGTCGTCAACGGTAAGGTCGTGAATGGCTTTGCATTGATGTGGAAAAAATACTTGTTCCAAGATAGAACTTTCTCGATGGAGGGCTGGTAGAGGCGCGGTGCTTGGTTTTTGAGTCCGCCATGTGCAAGATAGGCACTTTGTACATCTATTTTCCCTGTGCTCTGAGACCAAGACGCGTATGAGAGAAGGGACGTTGTCTTCTTCTAGGGCTAGAAATCATAGCCGGGAGAGCCTTGGTATGAATCGAGCCCACAGAATCCAAGGAATGGATTGGAATCGATAGGCTCTTCTTACATTGTCTTGGGACATGGGTATTGAAGGTTTACGCTTCCCCATATCCTTATCGGCAAACCCATCGTCCCTTTGGGCGCCAAACGAAAGCTGAAGCTTTTATCCGTCGATTGCTTGGCCAGAGCTTGACTTCGCTTAGAATGCTGGTCGAGACCATCGCTTTCCATTCGCCGAAGCACAGCTTGGCACCTCGTCTTTCCCTATCGCGATGTGTTCAGCTCTGTGTGGCCTGCCGTCCCAGAACAACCTAGACTTCTGCAAATGACAGGGTAGGTGTGATCACCACGTTTGCCTGGAGGGGTAGGAAGATATAGTCAAGATGGGCGACGTTATCACCCCTCTCCCTTTCAAGAGGCTATGCCAACAACATTCCAACCCTTGCCATCCACAGAAGACTTGACTCTGGCGAATTGTTGGAATGGACGGCGTGAGGCCTGCTCCAGATTATCGTCCCCTTCTGGTGTCGTCTGGGAATCGACGTCGTCTAGACTACGATGAGAAGGATGTCTTGCCTGTCGATTTAGGCAACAGTCCAAACAAGATCGACGAGTCGCACTTCAGGCATCAACATCGACGGAATGCCAGTCTCAAATCCGACTCCGAGTCCATTCGGAGCAAGAAAGCGGGTGAGCTGACCTGAACCCCCGAGGAGGGAAGAGTCTTGCAAGATTGGAAATTGAGTTGCCGAATCTACATTTCCACATCTCACTCGTCGTCTCTAGGGAGTATTATCACGCTATCAACGATCGCGTCCCGGCTGTCAATACCCGATCCGTGGGAGCACAAGTATGAGCAGTTCGACCCCGACGAAACCCGCGGGCCAGGTACGCAACGCCATTTCCGGAGAGGCCCTCAACGCTGGAGAGTATTCTTCCACGGCCTGTGGCAGTTATCCATCACTTCTGCCCTGTGCCTGGCGCTGTTTGGACTCTGTTATGCGGAAGCAGCTCGTCCGATCTTGTCCGCCAACGACTTGGAAGTGTACAATGTCTTCAACATCGGCCTGGCATTGCTGATTGGCATGTCATTGAGTTCGGCGTTCAAGGGCTTCGCTCAGTCTATTCGCTGGCAACTCCTGTCTACGAGGTATCTCTCACTTGAGACTTTTGATCGTGTCATGCAATGCGAGAGTCTCATTGCAACGACACAACTACTGTGGACGGGCAGGGTCAAGGGTCGGTGGAGACCGAGTCGGATTCAGTATTATTGCGCTGTTTCTTTGGTCCTCAATCTTGGCCTGCAGGTCGTGGTGGCAAGCCTGGGGATGTTTCTGACTTTGCAGATCTCAGACGACTACATGACAATGGGAAGTAAGTATTTGATTGCGTTTGCACGTTTTGCACGATTTTGTGGCTTATTATTGTCAGTTCCTGGCGACCTTATGATTATCGACTGGAGTTCGATACAGATTTCAAGTGATGACTCTCGCTATTCGAGCATGGTTCTTAGCTGGTTCATCCCTTTTGAAGCCACAGAGGCCGATGTTGCTCACCTACTGGGCGTACAAGGTTGGGGTCTGCTCGAAGAAGGATTTGATGTTAATAATATCACTTACCCTTATTCCATCTTTGGTGAAGATGGAAGCTCTCAACAATGGGGATTCGTCCAGGATGGAGGAACGCGTGCGCCTCTAACCTACACAAATTTGACAGTCGTCTCGGATCGCTCCATTGGATGCCTCGCCACTTGTCAGAAGTATAGTGTGAGCCAGCGTTCGAACGGAACCTTGACATTCCAGAACAATTCGACAGGCCGCGAAGAGACGATACCATGGAGCGTGGATTCAGATGGGTCGGTGCTGACTTGGGCAACGTGGCCAGAGAAAGCAGATTTTGGCCCAAGATCCATGAGAGTGATGGTACTGCAACAAAATGGGGAGCAGGGCCAAATCTTCGACTGCAACAACACAGTCTCTCATATGGATACACCGGAATACCCAGGATACACGCCGTCGCTAGAAGAATGCGACCTCCCTGATGCCCAGGCACAGATCTTTGCAGGAGCCCTGGGAGACTTTCGAGCAGACGTCAGCACTGGCGACACAAAAATGTACTTCCAATGTGGTACTGGGGCGTGCCCATCAGGGATAAACATGACATCTGGCATTCCATTCGACCTAGGCGGCGTATCTGACATCGATTACAAACCCGAAGACATCGCCGAGATGATCCAATTATTTTCCTTGAGTTCGCTGCTCGTCTTCGACAGCTTCGGCCCACGGAAAGCAGTGCACGGGTTTCCTCCCTCGCAAGCCCAGAGACTGGCCGTCAACTGGCCATGGACCACAGCAGTTCTCGGCGGCATACCTTTACTTGAACTGCTGATCCTTTGCGTCATTGCATACACGTCGTCAAGCGCCGTCATCAAGGATACCAGCTACCTGGCAGCAGCGCATCTGCTGAAACCGGTCGTGGAAAGACTCGGTCACCACGGCAATATCCTCTCGGGGAAAGACATTGCTCATCGGTTGGGCAATCAGCCTGTCGTCTATGGTGTAAGGTATAAAGATGCCAGATCTTCAGATCATCCCGTTTATCATGTCGATGTGATTGCAGCGTCGGAGGCCGTCGAGTCGGATGTTGATAGCGTTTGGCGGCCGGGCATGGATATGCCTAAGGGTTGGTATGACTGAGTGAGGCTGGACTGGCCAGTCATAGCGCTATTATATCGCCTAGGATCTCTGGATCATGGTGTTGACTGCGCAAATGTCTACTTGGAGAGTAATTCCGGTGCTGGTACCAAGTACTTACCACATGAAAACAAGATGTTGCGCGTTTTAGCATCTTTCTTCTTCCTGAGGCATCTAACGAATGTCCAGACCTGGAAACTTGGGGCCGTTTTCGTGGGGCGAAGACTCAACGTGGCTGTGCCGGGTTCGTTACTTACTAGTAGTTCGCACCGCAACGGATGAAGAACTCTCTCGTGAACAGCCTTTCGCCCTTCTAAATCCCTTGATGAGATGTCGCATGTAAGGAGTTTTCAATTTTCAATTTTTAGTTATTCCATGTTGAGGTTCGTGACGTGGTAATGAGAAGCACTCCGTCAATCTTCATACTTAGCCTTGTCCTCCTTCCACGTATACAAAACAAGGCAGACTTTTGATAAGAAAGCTTAAGTACTAGTAGCGACGGGAAGATCGCTGGAACTTAGAAGTTGGTTGGCGTGGGTCTCATTAGGCTCCCTTTTTTCATCCCAGGGGCGGTTAAGCCTAAAGCGGAGGATCTTGCGAAGACGTTGGCCAGTAGTTACTAGTACTAGTAGTGGAGGGGAAAGGCTGACTCGTATTCGGATAGGCAATCGACTCGTAAGGACCTCCAAGTGGCGTGCCCGCTCGCCAGTGGAGTCTTGACTCTGCTGGGATTTTAATTGTCGCTGCCTTGGAATCTACGTCCACTACTTACTAGTACTTAGTAAGTACTAGTATTCATTGATTGATCTGCTCATATCATTGCGTGTCGTCGCATCGGGTGAGCGAGTTCTGGAAATTCTTGATCCGTTTCGGGATTTTATCGTGGTGTCTTAAGTACTTGAGGCATTGTTGCGCAAGACTACGATCTCTTTTGTCAATTGATACTTATAATCGAGCCGCAACCTTCACTTCGGTTACCGTCTGCTACTAAGCGTGTCTCATAGCTGACAGAGCGCCGTTCAGCAGTCGTGAGCTGTGATCGTCCAAGACCTCGCTGCAAAACGAGGCTCGGGTGCTCATCTGTTCTCCGAGTCTCTGGAACCGCTGCTGTCGATGCATGTTTCTGTACTATTCTGCGGTCTATTATTTCTCGACAAGTACCCGGGAGTTTGAGGTGGATATCAAATCAACAAAACCAGTATCATCGCCCACCCCAGTGACCACACGTACATCGACGCCGATATCTATTCGTACTACAATGGCTCCACCTCCGAACGCCGAAAAGGCGAATCTCCAATCCCACCTCAACAACCTAGATCGCCAGTCACAACAGCAGTCGCAGGATCTGCCTCCGGCGTATGAGAACAGCCTCGTGGAAGCACCGACACCTACGACTCAAGCCAGCACAGGACCTTCTCACCATTCCCGACAACAACGATCCATCTCAATCCCATCACAAAACCCTCTCCATTCGCTTGCAAGACTGACCCGATTCAACTTCGCTCATTACCTTACTCAAATCCCCGCTAGTACCATCTCCACGGACCAAGTTACCATCACAACCACGCATCCAGAATACTCGGCCAAGCAGTTTGCATTGGCCAAGTTCATCCGTGAACAGGCTGCTCTACCGCCAAAACCTATCATGATCGTACGCGGAACGCATAGCGCGTATTCCGGTGGCGCGGGCGCGACGCATGTTGATTTTGAGATCCGAGTCAATTTGACGGGTCTCCTTGATTTGGACTCTGGGTCCGACTTGATCGATGGGGAAGAGGGTGGTGGGAGAATCAGAGTCAAGATCTTTCAACCGACGTCTGCTTCCTCTTCGGCTTCTCCCTCGACCGCATCGTCTTCGACAATCAGACAACGACCTAATGAATCTCCACTTGATACCTGGATTCGCAAGTTCACCACAGAGTCATCATCCTCGGCTACCGGTGCAGAAAACCGCAGTTTCACAATCAGTCGCGTCCCGGTCAATTTTCCCATCGGTATCCTCGAGGGTCACGTGCGTACATTGATCGCTGCCACGAGGTATCGAGGCAAAGTGACGGTCGAGTTCCCTGTGCTTTACAAAGATGTCGTTGTCAGCCGTACTAGTGGCAATTGGTTCGTCAAATTGGTAGGGTTGTACAACGTTAAGAGATTCGAGGTGGTGGAGTCGGTCTGGAGTGTCGGCGGCGGTCTGGATGAGCATGGAGAAGGTTTGGGAGACAGTGATTTTGCAGGCAGCAGCAGTAGTGTAGCAGCAGCGGATCGAGAGGGATATAGGAATGGTAGAGCCGGGCTGGTGGCTCAGGAGTGGTGGAAGGAGTGGAAGCCGGCTATGTTGAATGCTGTGCTTGGCGGAAAGAAAGGCTGGGTTACGGTGGAGGATTGGCTGGAGGCGAAAATGGGTGTCAAGGAGAAGGATAAGGGTAGGGATTGGGGCATGGATGGATGAGTTAAATGGTCCCGGTGTGTCGGTGTTGATATGGTTTGGGATAACGCTGGATGTATATGTATACTTACAACGACTGCTATTAATGGGATACTATGAGTTGTAGTCACAACGGTTTGACTCTTTTACTCTGCCCTGATCATGAGGATAGGATGTATGCTTGCGACGGTCAAGATATGCGAGAATAAACGTCCATATAGACAAGGCTTGTATGAACATGCAGTGGTCGAGCAGTATGTAAGGTAAAGTGTTCGACTGTTGAGCAGTCATGATATCCAAGTAAAATAGCAACCCAAATATACTCTGTACAGAAGTACTAAGTACCTAAGTGAGTGCCCATTTGTTAGAACGATTGGCCAGTCAAAGGGCGGTACTGGCTATTTGGGGGATCTAACCCAGTAGAGTCTAGGCTCGTCAGCATGCCTAAGTTTCTTGAAGAGACACGAAGAGGTCAGGTGGTCCACAACCACAACCACAGCCTCGGTCATTCCCGACACCATGGGCGTCTTTCCCCATCCTCAGTCAACTCAACGACATAGTCTTCAGTCAATTCTGTGTGGCTTTCACCCTGAAATATATCAAAACCACACGAGACCGCCAAGAAGTAAACAACAAGTCGATTGACCTTTGTACAGGACCAATGGACACGCAGTGAGATGCCTGTCAAGGTCTTCCCGAGTTCCCGAGTCATCGTATAAAATGATGGCTGCCTGACTCACCCTGTCCATCTATGATATAGTCCAACGCCAATCAAGTCTTTGGCGTAACAGTCAAGGTCTAGTTCCTTTGAGGATCAGGATCTGTGGACGACTTTTGTGACTACCCTTTCCTTGAAGTGACAGTGGGAAAGGCTGACTTCCTTCTGGCAATATGGCTATACTCATGCAGTTTGTCTTCCTGGCACTGACGGTCGCCACTGGATCACAGGCAAAGCGGCTACACAACAGTAAACCGCAAGATGTCGATCTTGTTCAGGACTTGTTGACCAGCCCAGGCTCAAATCAGGTTCAGAATGGCCACTTTGTGCGTATCCTTCAACTTCAAATTGGCTGTTTCGTCACCCTTGCTTACTTGGAGATAGGCACTGGATAGTATCTTTTTCCATGAGATGCCCAAGCATGGCGACGGGCAATTCCACTCGCTCTCTATAGATTCCGAGCTTGCTCTGCTGGGTTCGGGCGAGGAGAAAGTTGACAGAAGCTCACTCCGAATCCGGTCGAAACCTATGCTTCTGAGTCGAGGGATTGGGTCCCAAGCGAGATTTATAGGAGGTAATAATCTTCTCCATGAGCAGGTACTCGGCGATGCAGATGTCCATTCCTGGGAGACGGTTACCCTACCTGGTCCGGCCATTGAAGACAAAGAGACTGTAGTCAACCTGGCCAAGATGTGCAGTGATGCATATGTCGAAGCCCCATCTCAACCCAGCTGGCTCAATACCTCATTGGGATTCAATCATTCTGACACTTTTGGCTGGAAGACTGATGGACTCAGAGGTCATGTGTTCACGGACAAGACCAATGAGACGGTCATCATTGCATTCAAGGGGACTTCAATCGGTATGAGACAAGGTCCCAGACCTGTCACCGTTTTCTAATTGCCCCATCTTTAGACCCTCGAGACGGTTGGTCCTCAAACGACAGGTTCAACGATAACCAACTCTTCAGTTGCTGCTGTGCAACACAACGTCCTCCACCATGGCTCTACCCATCAGTATGTGGCTGCCGTAGCGATACTTACCAATGCAATTCGACCTGCATCACCCAAGAAATCTTGCAATCTGACCGATACTACGTCACAGCACTAAACGTGGTGCGAAATGTATCCTCTTCCTATCCGACCGCCAGCAACTTCTGGGTCGTTGGCCATTCTCTCGGTGGAGCTATGGCAAGTCTGATGGGCCTTACATTTGGTCTGCCTTCAGTCTCTTACGAGGCTGTGCCAGAAAAACTTGCAGCAGTAAGACTCGGTCTAGCAATCCCACCGCATTCAGGAGCTTTCCATGTTGGCAATACCGCAGATCCGGTTTACATGGGCGCATGTAATGGTTATTTCAGCTCATGCTCGATCGCGGGCTTTGCATTTGAGTCGCAATGCCATACTGGCAAGAGATGTGTTTATGACACTGTGGGCGAGAAAGGATGGCGTTCCAATATAAATAATCACCGGCTTAATGTGGTCATTCCCGACGTTCTGGAAGCTTATGATACCACACCTGCGTGTGAATCTGACGACGAGTGTGTGGACTGCTATAACTGGAAATTTTACAATTGAAAACCCTTGTCGATTCACGATCAATGACAGGCATTAAGTATCATAAAGATATGAGAAGTTGCTTCGGAACAGGATATATGGCCCCCACCACCACTTCCTGCGAGCACTGGTGAACATGCGCAAGAGCCGACACACTCGAGCGCAAGATTCTTCCAAATCCACTACCATAGAACCTCTACCAGTGCCAAATCAGACCCTTGCGTCTCCCAAAATCCAGCATTCTTATACTTCCCCTTTTCCGACCTCACCAATTCAACCACAACATTGGCACCCTCAAGTGGATCCCTGGTGCCTCTAAACCCATTGAATGCTGTTCTACAATGTCCCGGGCTCACCACTGCAAACTCAACATCTCGATTCTTTTCATCTCTACTCATTTCCACGGTCAACATGTTTAGTGCTGTCTTGGACAAGACGTAGGGGATTGATACCGTCGGCGGTAACAAGCCTTCTGAGGACCGGGTTATGGATCCCCTTGCGGACGAGATCTGGATGACTTTCCCGCGGCCAAAAGGACTATCGCGAAGAAGTGGAAGAAACGCTTGAGTGACCATCGCGACCGATGTTATGTTTGTATCGAAAACTTGAGCATAGATCTCACGCCACGAGGAAGTGTCCGATGATGATGGTATTGCTGCATAGCCTGCATTGTTTATCAGGACGTCGAGTCGGCCGTACTGGTTTTGAATTGTGTCAAGAGCGGCAAAGATCGATTTGTCCGATGTGACATCAATGACAACCTCTTGTATTGCTGCTTTGATCTCGAGACGGTCGAGCTGCTCGATCGCTTCTTTGCCGATTTTTGAGTCGCGACATCCCAGCAAAAATGTCGAATCCGCTGTCTCAGTTTGAGAAGCAAGAGCTTGGATTATGGCGAATCCGATACCTCGGTTTGCACCGGTGACCAGGATTACTCGTTGTGGATGTGTCGACATTATTTTGATTGAGCCGCAGATTGATAGTCAGGACTGTTAGAAATGCACTGGGGTCAAGTACTCGAGCTCGCTCATGAGAGCGGACATACTGCATCAGGGCCACCAAGGGACCGAACACGAGGGTGCCGGACTTATCGCAATGAAACGAAGTAAGCAATCGCACAACCGCGACGTTGACTTATAGTGGCTAACGTTGTACGACAGAAGTACAAGTTCAGGCGCGTTCAAGCGGAGATAGCATGATATCTCCATCTCTTGACCCCGATGTCGGATGTGAGAGTACCAAGCATGTGCCCGACTGCCACGTGACTGCTTTGGAGTGGATGCTGAAGAAGGATCCCATCTGTTCTCTCAAGAGGAGGAGAACGATCGACGCGAACTTTGCTAGCTCTGGCAGATACCGTTCAAACTATCGTCATCACTTTGCGGATAGTCTTTGCCGTGACAGCACCTTATATCAGAAGACAGGAACTTGGCATCGCCAAACTATTTGCGGCATTGCACTAAGCAAGCACCGACCAATCGGAGATTTCCCCCTTGAGTACTCAGATCGTACCTGAACAGGGCGATGCTGTGGACTTGATCGAAGTGGACCTGTCACCAAGTGGTGACGCAGTCTATCATTATTGTGGGAGGCCATGCACGATGCACACGAGCAAGGGGTGCATGCATTTGCGTGTAAAGTGCCTGCATAAGTGCACCCTGTGGCCATGGGCACCGGATTCCTTCTCCTGGGATCTAAAGTGCTTGCATTTATGCCATGGCGCAAGGTACACGGGGTGAAGGTCCTACATGCAACATTCTGAATTTTATCTACGATGACAGTGATGGCTGTGCATTGACTGTGCTGATTAATGGTATCCGGTTTCATATCATCGTCGATGCAGATGAAGTCAGGCGGCACAAGGACTCTGATCTTTGGTGGTCATACAAGGAACATATAGAAGCTGTCAAAAGCAAAGATGAGGATGATCGTGAGAATATCACACCTTCACATCGTCTTGATGAAGGAGACAAATCCGGAAGGGATCGTGACGAAGAACAAGAGAGACCAAGATCGGTCACTTCCGAAACCAAATCAGATCATGACAGTGCGGTCGATATGAGCGATGATCGGAGGCGGTTGCGAAGTGCAGAGAAAGATGCCGATGCAGAAGAGACCCCAGACGCAGAGAAATCACTACAAAATTGGATTTTGTCAATGTTCGCCGAGGAAACCGAAAGGCTTTTCCCCACACAGAAGGAAAGATCCAAGCGAACATTGCATGCATGGTATAACGGCACCACACGCTTTTTCGAGTTCAAGGCCGATGGTAAATCGCTGATACCAGAGGAATTGAAGGAAACGGCAGATTTGAAGCAACGAATCTACGCATTGATACCCCGGGTACCATTACCGAAGTATCTGCGAAACACAAACGTACCATGGAGAAATTCTGCAGACATCGAGGTATTGTCAGAAATCAATTTCCCCGAACCAGCACATCCTGGCGACGTACAGGTAGCGGATGAAATACAATTCTTCAAACCGGTTGATCCTACTCAACCACAGGCAATGAAGCGAGAATTGAAGCTACTGAAGCAAATCGACGACCTAGGTCTGTCAGACAAGATCCGTGTCCCTAAACTCCTTCGCTTAGTCGGATTCGAGAACAGCAAAACCGAAATCATGGGATACCTGCTCACAAAAATCCCTTCACCCCAGCCATTGACTACACTGTTAAGCTCGGAGACATCTGAGGACAGACGACTGAAATGGGCCGACGAAAGCAAGGACATCGTACAGACTCTACACAAGCATAAGATCATATGGGGTGATGCAAAAGCAGATAACTTTATGGTCGATGAGAATGATGATTTGTGGATCATTGATTTCGGAGGGAGTTATACCGAGGGCTGGGTTGATCCTGAGCTGGCCGAAACAAAGGAAGGCGATTGTATGGGTTTGGACAAGATCGTGAATGCCCTCGTCGATCCGGATGAAAATACCTTTTTACCTGGTGAGGAAGAGGAGAGCGAGTATGGTGATGATGGTGACTATATTCCAACAGGAGAGAAGCGGAGGCGGGATTCGAAGGAGGAGAGGGAGAACGAAGATGGCGAGGACAGAAGACAGTCGACAAAGAGGAGAAAACCAAGATGACTTCGATGAGAGGATCGACTGCGCGGAGATTCATTGACTCAACACAGCGAATCTTACACTTCCTGTCTTGTGTTCGCATGTTCATGACATAAGTAAATGCTACATGCCAAATGCTTGTCCTCCCTCCGTATGCTCAAAAAGCGTATAACCATGTCCCCTCATATCAGACATAGCCAGCTGAGACAAATGCAGACCGAAATGACAAAGGGCTAAGCAGGGCTAATATGAAGATGTAAAATATACGCGTGCGCACAATACAGTACTTTCGCCCGTTGAATCTGGATGAAACATGTCAAGTCCAACATATCTGCTGGAAAGGTTGACATTGGCACTGGATCCAGCTTCTCCTTATCAACGACGTCAGGTTATCAACACACCCACCCCTGTAGCCAACGAACTAGTTAACTAGGCTTGGGGGATTCATGAAACCATCAGAAAAAAGCCACAGGCGACTTTGCATGTGGGAAACTCAACACTTGGTCGTTTCGTTATATTCTGTAATAAAACATGGCACACCCTCAATAAGACTGTGCAGGGCCATCGATTTCCTTTTGTTTACAGCCCAGGAATGTCCATTCGGGTGGTCGGTCGGGCCCCAGTCACACCACAACCTCATTCTCCACGGCACATCGGGTGGAGAGCTCGGGCGGGTCTTTGACCTTACTCAACTCAAAATCACCAACCTACGTACACGACATAGTTGAAAGACTCTCTTGTAAAGAAGAACACGGAGCTTATTGTGCATTTTCACGACTTTGGCAAATATTTGTCTTGAAAAAAATCCCAACTTCTCTGGCGACAAGGGACCCCTACCCCTGGGCCTTGACGACTGTAGGTTCAGTACATAACTCACCGCACTTATGAAACGACCAACTGGCAACGGGCGCGATGCTCGCAGCAGCGGGACGCGAATCACCGACGCCATCGTCGTCTCCTCACCCGGCGCACCATTCACATACCAACAGATCCAACTACACGACACACTGCGGCCGGATGAAGTCGGCGTCCGCATCAAAGCCACCGGGCTGTGCCTCACCGACCTCAACTTCGCCAAGGAGAAGTCGATGCCGGAACTCTTCCCTGCCGTGTTGGGACACGAGGGCGCGGGCATCGTAGAGCGCATCGGCTCGCAGGTGACCAAGGTCGCCGTCGGCGACCATGTCATCGTCACGTACTCGTGTTGCGGCGACTGTAAATACTGCGACCGCAAGGAGACCGCGTATTGTGATGAGTGGTTCAGGTATAATTTCGGCGTTGGCAGGTTGGATGGTTCAAAGGTCTTCTCGACTGTCAAGGATGGAAGGAGGATTACTTCGCATTTCTTCGGGCAGAGTAGTTTTGCCAGGGATATTTTGGTCTCGGAGAATGGCCTGGTCAAGGTTGATAGACATGTGCCCTTTGAGTTGGCTGCGCCGTTGGCTTGTGGAGTTATGACAGGGGCTGGAGGTGAGTTTTCTTGTCCGTTGTTTGATTTGGTTCATATGGCTGTCGTCGTGACTACGAGGTCGTGCTGATCCAGGATCTTTTGTTTGATTGCTTAGCTATGCTCAACGTGGTGGTTCCAACAAGCGATATGGCTGTGGTTGTTGTCGGGGTAGGGGCGGTAGGGTTATCGGCGATCATGGCTCTGAAACTGCTCGAGCATCCTCCACGCAAGATCATTGCTGTTGATGTGGTGTCTTCACGACTGGAACTGGCGAGGTCTTTTGGCGCCACTCATGGTATCAATTCGAAAGTCCGTCCAGATCTGATGAAGGTCTTACTGGATATTACACGTGGCAGAGGCGTGGATGGAGCCATTGACACTACGGGGAACCCTGAGGTGATCAAGAGTCTGATCCACAGTGCGGCAAGGAAGGGCAAGGTTGTCACAGTAGGGGTTGGAGATGTGAGTACACAACTTGCAGTGACTTGATGTGTTCTCAGATTACGAACATGGAGTGCTAACAAGGATATTCTTCCACAGCTCTCGGCAGAAGTCTCGCACAACATGTTTGAGATGGTCAACTCAGGTTGCAGCTACATCGGATGTAATCAAGGAGATTGCTATCCTCAGGAGTTTCTACCGGATCTACTCACGGCGAACGAGTTGGGTAAGTTTCCATACGATCAATTAATCAGGACATACGCGGCGAAGGACATAGACAAGGCTGCGAAGGATGTGTTGAGCGGGAAAACGGTCAAGGCGGTTTTGTTATGGGACTGATTGGAGGATGACTATGGGGGTCTGTTTGGGAGTATGGTTGGATCTTAAATCTTTGATGTATATATTGGGCGTTAATACTTTGGAATATTTCCAATAGTAGAGCAGGATGGAATTGCCGCACGAGTAAAATATCTTTCGTAAGTCGAGAACAACCTGGTGGTCCCCCATCGCCACAGCCTTGCCGAATGCAGCCTCGCGCGATCTTATCGCTCAGCCTCGGCACGTGGGGGCGATTCATCCGTCGATCTGATTCCAATTATTGGCGCCAATCTAGAAACTTCGCAGCCTTACGCAAGCATTCCATCTCTCACCTCTACTCAATCCTCACACACCTCCACCGCCACCCGTGACGACGGCGCACGCCAGCCTGGACCTTGACCTTGACGTGGCGCCGTTTCCTTACTCATCAGCTTTTCACCTTGAACTCTCGCTAAAGACACATCACTATCCAGATCAAACGCATACTACATAACCCATCCAATCCCCACCCACCCACCGCCCACTATGTCGACCTCAACACCACCCCCAACGGAACCCAGCTACACAGCCATGGACAAAGACGTAGAAGCGATCGGCGCACACTGCGAACTCCCCTACTGCCACGTTCTCGACTTCCTCCCTTTCCGCTGCGACTCGTGCCACCACACCTACTGCCTGGACCACCGGTCAGAGACGGCACACAAATGCTCGCACGCCGGCGAATGGGCCAAGAACCGACGGCGCAACGAGATCGGGTACTCGTCATCATCATCAACCCCATCCTCAGGCAAACCCACACTCCAAACCGCGACGCAATGCAGTTCGCCAACCTGCAAGACCTTCATCCACACGCTGCAAAACACCGGCGTGCACTGCACGACGTGCAATCGGGAATACTGCCTGAAACACCGGCTGCGCGAGGACCACGACTGCAAGAACCTGACGCCGCTGGGCGCGCGACCCGTCGACATCGCAATCCAGACGAACAAGGAGAAACTCAAACTCGGCTTCGGCCGCCTCAAGTCGTGGGGCAAAGTGCAGCAGGAGGCGTTGAAGCCCAAGCCCAAACCCACGAGCAAAGCCGCACAGCTAGCCGCGTTGAACACGCTGAAGAAAAACGCCAAGGGCGACGACAAGCTGGCCCCGGAGAAGCGTGTCTATCTACATGTGGAGGCTGAGTCGGCATCGACGACGAGTAAATTGCCCCGGGCAGAGTTGTTCTTCAGTCAGGATTGGAGTGTGGGTCGGTTGTTGGACGAGGCGGCTAAGAAGTTGCAGGTCGCGAATGTGAATAATCGCGTCGAGACCGAGGAGCAGCGGTTGAGGGTTTATCATGTTGAGGGGGCAGGTTGTTGGATTTCCCGGAGAAGGTTGGCGCCGCGTTGGCAACGGGCAATACGGTTGTGTTGCTGCGCGGTGTCGGTCCGGTTGAGGTGTGATTGATTGAGCGAGTCTCGTGGTGGACTGTGAGAAACTTGGGTTTGCATGCATAGCGACGGTGTTCTACGGTTGGGTTTATGCTGGCGAGATCAGTCTCAGCCCCCATATAACGATTCATGCAGTGCCAGTGCGAATAGATCTTGCAGAAGAACGTATCTATATTAGATATGTCCTGCTAAATAGGAAAAACCTTTCGATTATGACAAGAACAGCCTCGTTGAGGATGACCCGGTATATCTTGTGCGCTACTTCATACATGAACCCTTTCCCTAAGAATGTCTACCTGTCCCAGAACCCATTATCATACACTCATCTTCATCTTGATCCCACTATGAGGCTTATATCCCACGACCTCCAACTCCTCCAACTTCCAGCCATCCATCTGCCCGCTCCCACGGTCATCACGCTTGATATTCAGCGTGGGGAACTCCCGCGGTTCGCGCAGTAATTGTTCCTTAAGAGCATCGATATGATCCAGATAGACGTGTGCGTCACCCATGGTATGGATTAGTTCGCCGGGGACAAGGTCACATGCGTACGCCAGCATATGAGTTAGCAGCGCGTATGAGGCGATGTTGAACGGCACGCCGAGTCCCATGTCGCACGAGCGTTGGTAAAGGACGCACGAGAGATGGCCTCTGGCACGCTCTTTCTCTTCGGTCTTGGACTCATTGATCTGTTGCAGCGCGGCTTCTCCTCGCGGCGCATCGGGGAAGCTCACGTAGAATTGTGCAAACATGTGACACGGCGGGAGAGCCATTTTGTTCAAGTCTGCAACGTTCCACGCGCTAAGAATGATCCTCCTATCATATGGACTGTGTTTCAATTTCCTCACGATCTCTTTGATCTGGTCGACTCCCTTGTCGGTGTAATCTGCATGTGGATTCTGGTATTCGGCACCGAAATGTCTCCATTGGAAGCCGTACACTGGACCCAGGTCGCCTTCTTCTCGATGGGTGAAGCCCAACTTGTCGAGGAATTCGCGTGAGCCGTTGCCGTCCCAGATGTGGATTCCTGCTTCGGACAGAGGCTTGGATGTGGTGCACCCAGATACGAACCAGAGAAGTTCGGTTGTCACGGCGCGGAGGAAGACGCGCTTGGTTGTGAGGAGAGGGAGGACTGGTATTCGGTCGCCAGTTGGTGAGGAGGGGTCGGGTTTGGACAGATTGAAGCGTAGTTGTGGTGGTGCGAAGAGAGATAATGTACCGGTCCCCGTACGGTCTGGTCGGTGTTCGCCTCGTTGGAGGATGTCATTGATCAGGTGGAGGTACTGGTCTTCTTCGTGTGGTTGTCTCGCAGATGTCGACCACGCGGGGTTTGATGGAGTGTCTTTGGGTGGTGATGTGGTTTCTCCGTTGGGTGTGGACGTCTGTAAGATTTTGGCATTCTCTTTCAGAAAGTTCACAGAGGTTCCTGGAGGAGAGAGTATCTCGCTGTCTATGGCAGATGGCGCCATCTTCGATTGTCGTGGTTTGGATATCTCGATGTCGTAGGGATGTGTTGAGATTAGATTTCGTCGAGTCTGACAACGCGAAAAGACGCGACTGATGATCGCGTCGAGGACTACGTCATTTCACTTTAACTTGCTCCAAGTTACAGCGCAGCATAACTGTGACGCGCGCAATGTTGTATGCTCCCCTGATTTTCGAAGACGTACCGTCAACATCAGTACCAATTCCATTACCACTATCCTTAGTATAAGTTGATTAGATGTCTTATGTTGTCACATATGCTCTGTATATCCGTGACACTAGGGGCCATCCCTCAGATCTGTATTGCCCCTCTCATTCTCTAACGTTCAAAGCTCCTGAGACCAAAATTCCCCTCCGGCTTTGGGAAAATGCTCCAACTATCAATATCTGTCGAAGCGACATCAGAGATCAAAGTCCCTGTCATGCTGGATATAGTGGCCGACATCATTCCGCCAGATTGTGCGCTGTTAGGTGCTGACCGAGTAGCAAGCCCCCTCTCCAATGTTTCCTGATTCCGGAGGCCTCTATTCCCCCCTATTTCAGGAGATACTTTCCCCTCAATTTCGTGGAGTAGAGCCTCCGCTGCAGTTCGAACGTTACTTGCTGTCGCTTGACCAGGAACACTAAATCGTGGTAAGTTGATAATCTTCTGTTTATCGATATGCTCGAGTGTCGTGTGTTGTCTTTTCTCTCCAGTACTGCTCGGCAAATGTCGCTCTTTCATGACCAATCGAATCAGAATTATATTCTGTCTTCAAGTCTGAAAGTTCAATCCTGTGTTTGGTCCTTTTTAACTGAGGTTCTGCAAAATTCAAATCAGCATCTGATAATTGTCGTTTGCGTGATGTGCCTAACTTGTTCATAAGCCAATCCCCAGTTGCTTTGAGAACTTTCAGAGCCGCACAATCCTCCCCCTGAGGCATCTGGTTTTTATTCTTTCCGCGGACATCCATTCCCGCTTCGTTGTTTTCCTCTTCGTCGTCTTCCACAAGTTTGGGAAATTCGACCAATCCCGATCTCGCCGGTTTCCAGTCATTGATGTTTCCACCAGCCGTCCTGAGATGTGAAGTATACAACGCACCTTGGATATTTCGATCACTTTGCTCTATGGAAACACCGTCAACCTCTGTCGGCCTTTGCGATCCTTGAATGTCGAAGGTTGGTTCATCCGTCGATATTCGCGGAGGTGCAGGAGCCGAGTAAAGCTGTCTTCTGACGTTGGGCGTCATTTCTCACCGAGAACCAAAGATTCTGTCACTTTATAGGATTCGACAATACACTCGGTTGTGGATGGACTCGATTTGTTATCTTGTTTATTTTGATGGTCTCTAGGTGTTGAGTTGTTTTGGGTAAAGGAGAGTCGGAATCCTGGAGAGGACTGCATTAAAAGAGCCGTGAGACAAAGGCCGCATCACGATCATCAATGCCTGCTTTGTGTTTACAACAATCTGTTCTCACCTGAGAAGAGCATTGTTCGGAGGACCTGCTGGATGGTGATCTTTGTTTGAAGAGATGTGGCCTCAGATGATTCAAACGGGGTCAACAGGGTAGTCGAAATCATGGCTTGTCTGTTTGCACCGGGCGAGTTGGCCGTCACAAGGAGTTGAAAAACTTAGAGTGAGAAGAGACTGTATGTTGGATCTGGTGGGCAAAGAAGTTTTGTTGGTTTGGTTCTGGCTTTGGATTGGCTTCACGTGAAGTTGTTGTCAACTCCACTATCACTTCACAGCCTCCCACCCACCCACCCACTCGTGACACCCTCCATCCCGTTCCCATCCCCTCTCATCTCTCTAGCAAAAAAGAAATCCTCATCAGCGACTCGAACACGATGCAACTTGCCCAAAAACGACAAAAAAGTGTGACCAGCAGACATGTCGTCTACATTATCTCCCGCTCATCATCGCGCCTTGTCCTGTTGCTCCGAGACTTGATAGGATGTTCCCACCAGAACAGCACCCTACCTTGGGGAGACCCACCAGCCACACCACGCAAAGTCCATTAGCGAGAGAAGTGGTGAGACTTAGTGTTGCCTTCCCGATCTAATGTGAGAGAGAATTCTGAGATTGCAATATATGTTCTTCAAAACACGTGCTTGACCACCCCCTATCGCCCCTATCGCCCCTATCGCCCCTACGAGGAGGCTGAGGGCTGCCTATGGCAACTTCCCTACCCCTCTTCTCTTCTTTGTCCTGTATTGTCCCCTTCATTCACAACTTGGCCTGCGACCTGATCTGTAAATCATGTCTGCTGAGATCCTTCAGACTCTTCTTCCCTAGATTCCCCAACATGTTGTCCGTGTCTGCCAACAAACATCTCAATACATGTTCCACTCCCTCCTGACCAGCAATGGCCAATCCATACATGAACGGACGACCGATCAAGACGGCCTTTGCTCCCAGAGCCAATGCCTTCAACACATCACTGCCTGTCCTAATACCACTGTCGAAGAGAAGAGTGAGATTCGACTTTTTGACACGATCATCCGCCGCAATCTCAGCCAATGCGTCCAAAGAAGCGATCGCACCATCAAGTTGTCGTCCACCATGATTCGAAACGATGATCCCATCCATGCCATAATCGATCGCGCGATGAGCATCTTCCACCGTCTGAATCCCCTTCAACACGATCGGCCCATCCCACAATTTCTTCAACGTCTCCAGATGCTGCCACTCACGATACGTGCCGGAATTCAAAACATCCAACCAAGCTCTCGACTTCTGCAATTTGGCAATGTTCGTCAACACCTTAGCTGCGCCATACACTGAACCTGGCCGCAACAATGTCGACCATAGTTCGCCCAACTTTTCCTTCGTGGTCCTCGTATCATTCTTCAAACTCTCCTCATATCGAGCATTGAACACCGGGTCTGAATGTCCAATCTGACAACCATCACCCCAGATGAAAGGCAAATAGCTCGTGTCGAGATCCGTCGGCCGCCACGCCAGATTGAACGTATCCAACGTGACCACCAGCACCTTATACCCATTGGCTTTAGCCCTCCCCAGCAAACTCGCCGTGACCTCCTCCCACTGCGGCCGTGGCCAGTACAACTGATACCACCGATCACCACCTTCCCCGTTGGCCGCTGCAACCTCCTCGATCGTTCTTGTCGATGCCGACGACAGGATATAGGGAACAGACACATTCCTAGCGGCCTTCGCCGTGGCCTCCTCAGCATCTCGATGCATGATATTCTGCACGCCAACGGGCGCCACTAGCAATGGACTTGGATACTTAGTGCCGAACAGCTCTACACTGACATCTCGCCGCGTCGCATTCACCAACATCGACGGTCGCAGCCTGTACCGGTCAAATGCTGATAAGTTTGCTGCATTCGTGGTCCCGGAGCTCGCGGATCCATATACATAGCCGAAGTTCGCCGCTGGTACTTTCGCTCGTGCGAGAGACTCCCATTCCGATGGCTTGGTCGAGAATATGGGTGCGCGCAGAGAGCTGTAGATGGTCCGTTGGTATGAAGAGTGGTTATTCGCATCCGGCTCCGTGTAGGGCTTCTTGAGCGTCCAGAACTCCGATTTGTACGACATTGCGTGGTGTTGGATTCGTCAGCCGGGGATTCTACAGGATTGGCGATGGTGGTGGTGGCCTTGGGATAGTGGGTAGCGAGACTAATCTAGAGACTATTATGACCTGTGTTTACAGCGTGTGATAACCAAAACAGTGAGAATGAATTATCAACGGGAAGAACAATTATCGAAGCTATGTCAGATACTCATGAAACGCCTGACGTTGGACAATTTGGGGTATAGCCGAGACGTATCCATCGACCAAAGTGTGTGTATCCACAAATATTGGGGGAAAGCTTGGAGGCATATGCCGAGGTATAAATAACTCTGTTGATCATCAACGGTGACACACTAAGCCAGTGCTTTTGCCCTTCAATAGATGGCATTTTCGGACTTCTACAACCCCAGTTTCAAACGTTCTCTATTCTGAATCAAATCATGTGTCTAAATGGGTCCTATATCACAAGTCTGCAACGTCGCGCATGGCGCCTAGAGATGGGCACCCTTCAGGTCTACGGGGCTGGACAAATCTTCAGCCCTCACACGGCAGTCCCGATTAGGGAGGACGTAGGTCTCTGCGGGCTAGATGAAGGAGAGCGCTGGCCTGCAGGAGAGGAAGTTAGCCGTCGTCCACGATTGCTTGACTAGTTAGTTAGGTGCGTAGTGGTTCAAATGGCCGCGAGGTCTTGGCTTCGGGTATATGCGGTTAATGATGGATGGACGTAAAGTGATCGGTTGACCAAGCTTCGAAGGTATTCAGAATCAGGGCTGTTACCAAACAAATAATGAGAGATAAAGATGGAGGTTTTCATCGAGCATTCTATTGTATAGCTTTAATGAAGGAAAGTAAGTCCACATCGTCGTGGCCGACATTCCACTTAGCATAATGTACAGATATTGAACAGCGTCGATGAGCGAGGAAACCGCTCCTAACCGATGGACCTGACCTAGGGGCTTTAACAACGCAATTGTATCCGCCTTGGTGTAGCTTTCCCGAAACCTGGTAGGGGCTCGAACACTGACAAGTCTCTTGTAGCCTATAGAGTCTTATCAACAAGCCTGCCTTAGCATCTCCGCTGGGATGACTGGAGGTCTCGATCCAAAGTGCTGATCATCCCTTTCGAATTGAGTAGGGCCTCAAGGACATGATTTCGGCGAATGTGCGCCCGTTGAATTCGTATGGACCTATGTAGGTCATGGGACCGTCTGTCTGCGGCGTAATTTGACAGGCTGCGCTTTCTCTGGGCCTATCTGCCTCACAGGTTCTACTCGAGGCTGTGAGCCAGGCAAGCCTGATCCTGAAGTCGAGATCCGGCTTGTGGCAACCGCAAGGGCTGTCTCTGCAGATGAAGTTGACTTGTCTAGAAGAGGGTCTGCTTTTTTCTGAGTTTGGGGTTTCGCGGTGAAGCTGTCAATCATCAGTCGAACGCAAGCTGCTGCGGTGGCTGCTGCATATGGGTGCCAGGTATCATTTTTGTGGCTATCCGCGTAGTTACTGATTCCCTTCACGATTATAAAATCTTTCGGCACGCCACAGGCCTCCATGTCGACGGCTAGTACCCCAGCACTTTGTAAGGTCGTGCGAGCTTTGGTATCCTTGAGCACAACTGGGCCGGATGCTAGTAAGCCATCATGTATCCAGGGGCTTGTCTCGGACCTAGCATGGCGTTTCTCAACTTGTGAAGAATCGCAAAAGCCGCAGGTGCGAGAACCTTGATGTACGTATTCAGGGACATATAAATTATCTTGAGCCGCACCGGGGTGAGTCCAGCTGGGGTCATCATGGTCGTCCCGCATTTGACAAACTTGTTGGACAAGCCTGAGGGCCAGAAGCTCACGGTTGTACAGAAAGGCTCCCAATTTAAGCAGCAGTCGCTTTGACGCCTGTTCCGGATATTTTGTCCCCACAAAGCCATTTTCGGTCATCTGACCGAATCGCCAGTCATGTATCTTGGTCGCAATCAACACATCGCCGAGTCGAACATCGGACTTGTTGCTCCAAATACCTCCGGCCACCCCGACGAGAAAGCAGTAACTTCTCGCCTCTTTCAGACTCGGATGGTCTTGCAAGAATTGAGCAGCATATTTGGCGGCAGACGCAGGTCCGGTGTCGCCGTATAAAAAGTGAACTGCCACGGCAGTTCGTGAACCGATTCTACCGTAGCTGTATTCAGTTTCTTCAATGGTTGCTCCTGGCAAGGCTTCGTCAAAAATAGCCTGTATAGCTTTGAATTCGGGATAAGAAGGACAAATGAAACCCAGTGTTGGTGGATCGTGAGGAGCAACCGGCAGCGTCATGTCGAATGTTCCTGGGCGGTTGCACGAGGCTCTTCAAGGGGTCAAGCTTGCATCAAACAACGCTTCTAGCCAGCCCGCTCAGGTTAACAGGAGTCATGCTTATTTAAATTCGAAATTTCTTGTTAGGACTTTATGGATTGCAAGATGCAACGTCTTTGTGTCAATTTGCAACAGCCATAGAAGAAAATGAGGCTGCGGCGCTTACAGGCAGGGAGGCGCATGGTTCATGTACGTGCTAAGCCTCACCTTCTTGACGCAAGTGATTCGACCCCAGGCTTACCTCGGAATTGTGCCTGGACATGGTGAGTTCAACTCATACGACCATGCCCAGTCAACGACCAAGTCGACAGAATAGGCTCGAAACCAGTGAAAGATCTAATATAAGATATTGAATCTAGGAGATTCGTGTGTGCGTGGTCGTGTACGTGTACTTTCGTAGTGATAATTCAGGATTTCGGGGAATTGTTCTGGCGACTCCGGGATGTCTTGGCGCTCCGGCCCTCCATCATATCCGCCCAGGCATATCCACGCATATCCTACGACCGTCATTGCCTTGCAGTGTCATCTCGATGTTCTTGGGAGGCCCCCGAACGACACCGCAGCCTATTTGCTCTAAGCGTCCTTTCACCTTGGACTGATCCCTTCACTATATCTGCTGTCATTTGACTCATGTCGATCAATTCTTGAGCACATCGAAGAAGAAATCTAGTCTTGTCCGGGGAATTCCTCCTCTGCTGTCCATCCCTCACCACACTCTGCGATCTTCTCTGGCACGCTTTCTACAGGTAGACCTCAACCCGATAGCTAGTCCCACGCGCCGACCTTCAAAATGTCGGGTCTTGAGAAGGCACTATTCAATCTCAAGGTACGATACACTGCCCTCAGACCTGGCTGAACCAATACAGGTCAAGACCAGTACAATTAACTCCCATACCAGTTTACCTCGAAACAACTCAATCGACAAGCCGCGAAAGCAGACAAAGATTCCCGTACCGAACAAGCCAAATTGAAGAAGGCCTTGACTCAGACACCTCCACAACCCCAAATCGCCCGCCTCTATGCCACCAACTCCATTCGCAATTCACAGCAAAGAATCCAACTACTTACGTTGGCAGCTCGGATTGATGCCGTCGCCGCAAGAGTTCAGACTGCGATAACCATGAGAACCGTCACACAGTCGATGGCACAGACAGTCAAAGGCATGGACATTGCACTGAAAAACATGGACTTGGACAAGATCGGCGCTGTGATGGAGAAGTTTGAATCACAATTTGAAGACCTGGATGTCGTCTCTGGATATTATGAGGGTGTCGCTGGTGGAGTTGAGAGCCAACAGGTGGGCGTACAAGGTCAAGGCGAGGTTGATGCCTTGATGAACCGGGTAGCCGACGAGGCAGGCGTGGAATTGTCACAAGAGATGCAACAGCAAGTTCCAGAGCACGAACTGCCTGCACCCGAAAGCGCCGACAGAGCGAAGCTTGAAGAAGGACTTGGAGATAGACTACGAGCTTTGAGGAATTGAAGAACCACAAATGCGGAATTGATATTGTGCTTTTGGAGGAATGTTGTTTTGTGAATGAAATGGAATCAGAGGAAGCCCATTAGGCGCCGGTTTGGGGGTTTGATGCTACATTTACTTTTTATGTCAGAAATGTTATGATTTTCCATGATAGATTGACGGGAGAATGTTCCTCCATTGGTGAGATGAGTCCATTCTGCGAACATCGCTATCACAGCCTTGTGCTAAAGGCCATTAAGAAATGACTGGCCATTACGAACACTAGAGATGTCGGCCTGACAAGGCTACAGTGACCTCTACCTCGCCCTCAACGGGAGATATCGCCGCCATTTAGCCGTAGACTATGACCTCTAGGATATCTCGAAACCAACCCAAGCACTCAGACAAACCATTCAATAATGAACCAGAATTGATAAACATGATGCCCGTTGAAGACAAAACAACCAAAGTCAAAAACATGTCATCAAAGCCAGCGCAAACATTTAGTTGTGGCTTGTGGCGTTTTCCCATTTGATTTTTATGGATCCAGGATCCCTTATCAGGATTCAGACTCCGAGTTCCCAACGTCGAACAAGAAAAAGACAAGACATCTGGCCCGGAACTGGGCCCCAACCCACGTCAGATCCAATTTTCTTCCGTTCTTTCGACGTCAATCATTTCCAGCATTTTCCCCTTTATTCTCCGGAGACACATTCAGATTCCAAGATATAGTGTACCCGGGCTAGTAACCATTTACACCTGAACACACAAAAAATCAAACGATACACAGCAACTTAGTCATCACTAGTCTCACTATCAGAATCGAATCATGGTACGAAGCGAGCTCGAAGCGCGCGCACTAGCGCAATTCGACAGCCTTGTCGAAAAGGGCGAGTTATTCTGGGAACCCAGCGACGAGATCGAGGTCAAGCAGGAGCCTTTCAATGTACGTACGCGTTCCAAGCATGTCCAAGCCACACTTTGAGCTCTTCACAAATCTCAACCAAGAAGCCCAATAGCCAGATCTGAAAAAATTCAAAAATTGAAACAAAAACAACAGGTCTACTTCCGCATCTCACGCACGACACAATCCAAACCGTACAACCCGAACGACACATCACGCAAACCGGGGTTTCTCGACGACGATCCGGAATTCACGCTCTGCGACACTGTGGGCTCGGGCTCGAAGCACAAGCTGATCATGAACAAGTTCTGCTGGTTGCGCCCCAGATGATCCTGCACACGCGCGACTTCCAGAGCCAGACGGATCTGTTGGGCCCAGAGGATTTCGATGCCGCTGTCGATGTGCTCGCGCAGTTGGGCGCCAAGTATATGGTGATTTTCAACGGTGGGCCCGACGCCGGCAGCAGTGTCGCCCATAAGCATCTGCAGGTCTTTCCGAGGCCGAGCTGGGAGACGGTGGTCGATAGGATGATTGCCAATGGCGACGGAAATGCAGGTGAGGATTTGTCTTCGCCAATTACCAACTATGCTCGTTCGGTTGGTTTGCGGTTTGCGGTTTGCGGTTTTCATGCAGTTTGTGGTTGGCTGATTGATTGATCTGACTGACTGGTGGTCGCACTGGTGTTACAGGATCATTGCCGTTTTCCCATCGATTATCCCGAGTGAAGGACGGCCAGCGTTCGGCTACACAGCTCTACCGCGAGTATCAGCGCATGTGCGAGGAACTGTCGATTGTTAACGGGCGAGCTCACAATTTTCTACTGGTCGATGAATGGATGCTGGTCATCCCGCGGTCGTGTGCGACCATCAAAGGCGAGATTGAGGGCGCGCTGGTGAGCTTTTCCCCTTTGGGCGCATCCATGTCCATGTTTATGTTTGTTTGTGTCGAATCCATTTGTGTGGTGGTTTTCCTATTTCTTTGTGTCGCTGCTTGCATGTTTTCGCGCTGAGTGGACGGATGAATCGAGACTGACTTGGTGTAAATTCTGGGAACTACAGATCCAAGGCGGCGCCAACGCCATGATCGGCATGCTATGGCTCAAAACACCGCAACAGCTTGAGAATTGGAGGCAGTATGGTCCGATTCGTGCTTTGACGGAATTCGGTGTTGCGCCGGAGTCAGACTCAGAGGACAAACGGTCATAGACTTCAGGGGTTAGATTTGTGCTAGACTTTCGGAGGCTCATTCCAACGAAGTCATCGTTTAGATATAGAGTCAGACATAGATATAGACATAGATACGCAACGCAACGCAAGGAAATGCGCCAGATGGGATGCGAGGTGTAGAATTAGATGCGTTGGATCCCTGGGTAGAGCATAGAAGGTTCAAACCATAAAGATTATATTCCACATGTCCTTCTCTCGTACTTTTGAATGGGAAAGCCTCAGCATTACTATAATCACTACTAGACACTTCCTCAAACTCTGCATTAACTGCATTATTCATTATTCATACTCATAGTCTCTGTCAAGTCATACCTTTGCGTCCTTTTGGACAAAGAATTCACTGTATTGTACACCCTCATTTTTCTTCTTTGCAGTGTGGAGTTTCCTCTCCTTTGTCTAAATGTTTTCCGCAACCGCAAGCATTTGGCAGCCTTAGGCTGCTGGCCGTCTTGACCTTTCCCGCGTCCAAACTTAACTCCCGTTCTTCCCTTCCCCACAATAACCTTTCATCATGTTGGCATTCCTCATCCTCCTTGCGCCTCTCGGTGTTACCGCCGCTTACATAGCGACTTCGCCGTTCGATAGATGGTCATTGTCAACAACTCCTGCCATTGATGGAATCAATCTTGAAGCACCTGCGGTTGTGGCCACATCAGCCAACTCAGTCGAAACTTACTTCGTAACCTATACTTTGGTTCGTGTATCCCCAGCACCGAATCTTCCCTTACAATCAAGGTAGCCCACACATCGACAACAACAACGGAAGCAGGCAAAGTACCATTGTCGACACTTATGCCCAGTCCTGTAACTTACGGACGCGGTATTTTCGATAATCTGACTATTGCAACTGGGTCCAAGATGTTGTCAATAGTGACTTTGCCGAGTAATCTCAAGAGCAGTGCAACAGTTCACAGTGCGGTGAATGGAGTGAAGACTGCTCTAGGAACTGCTACCCCAGCCATGGCAGTGTCTCAGGCTTCAGTCCAAAATATTTCGCTCGCAGTTCCAGTGACACTGGCCTTTGGTACTTTCTTTCTGGCCTGGGCTTTTATTGCCGAGTAGACTTATGATAGAATGGGACATGCGACATTGTTCCAATGGGGAACAGTTTTGTAAAGGCATTCAAGTCATCTGTCCCTTGCACGAAAGGAGTGGGATGTTCTTGTTGTTGGTGTTTTGAGGTTTTGTTCTTTTCAGGCTGCGAAACCAAACATAAATGTTGAGCTCGATATCAGCATTAGTGGCCTTGCGGCCTAACGATCTAGTATTTTGTAGCACGTGTGATCAAAGATTGCCGTGCATATAAAACTCTTGTGGCATTGTTAGGGTTGAGAAATCCGGCAACATTGAAAAGTCGACCATGTCGAATGAAAACGACGGATCAGTCCAGAAGTCTGGCATTTCCGCTTCTTCTCTTGGTGTCTCTTGCGTTGTGGTCAAGTCTTCAATCGAGCGTGGCTGGTTTTCCTGAATAGGAGAAAGAAACTGTGTATTCACATTTAATTCCACGTTACCTGAGGAGTCGGCACCATCGTCCGATTGCGAAGAGGAAACAGCATAGTCCAATAAATCCCACAGTAGAGCGGTTTCGACTTTGGGTGGTTGGACTGCTTGACTTGTAGATTGAGCAACTTTTGTGAGTTTAGATTTCTGTATCACGTCAGCTCTGTGCAAGAATGGTTCATTGCATATGCTTACTGTATGTTGTAGATGGGGGTGGAGATCTGCCATTCGATCCACAAATCTTTGACATACCTCAAAGTCCTTGGATGCCCTAGAGGCCAGAATTTGATCTCTCGAAAAACGGAGGAAAAACAAAACTGTTGCTGCCATAGAAGCAAGATGGCCAATGAATGGATCGTAAACTGTCAGGTTCTTGTCCATGAGCAAACCCAGGATTCTGACGATCCACGCCGCGTGAAGGATCGCTTGGTCGGTTGCATGCTGCAGGAATGACGGAGATGGACGACGTTGTCGGCTATGTGTCTCTGCAAGATGGAGGAAAGGATGATTGAGAGTGCAGTGGATGCTATGATACAACATTTGCAAGAATATCCATCCCGCCCAATACTCTCGGTTCGATGTCCAATCTGATTGTGTCCTTTCACTCAGTCTTGCGTTATGAAATCGATGGACTTCGGGCAACACGGTTTCGAAGCGAAACATGAGAGACTTGATTTGTTGGTAAGTAGAATTGGGTGCCCAAGCATCTTCAAGCTGTCCTTGTCTGACATCTTGCAGGAAGGCCATTAGGCGACCCCAAATTGAGAGCAGCTTCAGGCAGTACGACCCGATGCCTTCATCTCGTTCCTCCTGAATTTGTAAACCCCTAGCATTATCCACCCTGGTATTGGTTGTTTGTTTGGGTGTTGACACTGAGATTGGTTTCTCGGGAGTATGGTTTCGTCAGGCAGAGCGGGAAGTGTCTGAAAGCTAGTTCCATATATCCTGTCAAGAACGAACAAAGTCCAGCAGCACCGTGATACATCTTCTGGTCTCTTCTGGGTACCCCTTCCAGCATTGTAGGACATCAAGTTTGAACAAATTGCAATTCTCACTGCAAAGCCTATTGATAGCCATGCACGTGCTTTGTTCGAATCTACTTGACATTAGTCTAAGGCGTAATCATATCTGACGAGATTGCAATGTCTCACCTGCGATGTCAGAAAGACAGAGCAGGCACAAAGCCTGTAAAAGCTCGACAGAACCATTGGACTCCGCCAATTGAGCGAACAACATCTCTCGTGCAGTTCGAGCATAGAATTCCACCGCACTAATTATTGATCTCGAGTAGAAGGCATCATCTGAATATCTTACCGTAACCGCGAGGAAACTTCGGAGCAGTGCGGGTGAGGATCGATCTAACTGGCATTGCAGGCTTTCTAAATTGAAGAGTGGAAAATGTTGACAGTGGACTCTTCTAGCATAAAGCTCAAGAAGATTTTGAAGCACATGGTTTGGAGGAATTGGCCTGTTGATGGGGTGGAAATGAAGATTAGGATCTGTCGAAGTGTCTTGGTCGGCTGATTGTGACCGAGGTCGGCTCTCAGGAGTAGTGACAACCGAAGGTGCAAAGCGGTTACTGCCAGCGGGAGCTCCTTCATTGTGCCGGTCAACAAGAATGCTGGGCAAGTAGATTAGAATATGGCCTTTGGGAAAAGACTTGTCGAGACTTACTTGACGGCGGTCATAATCTGATCGACGCGCGCTTCCAGACGCTGAACCCTCTCCCGGGAATATGAGCCATCCTGAAACAAGTTGGTGAGCCAGATTGATCAATGGCAGAATTTCGGTTTGGAGTAAAGAAGCTCACAGGTCGTTTGTCATGCCGAGTGTCTTTCTGAATGCGAAAGACTTCTTCGGTTCTTCCATAAGAACAACTTTGATTTAATCGAGTGCAGAAAGAGCAAGCTGGTTTTTCACCGGGACATTTTGTCTTTTTCCGCCTGTGTAACCCAAGCTTGAATCAGATCTTCGAATGCTCAGTCCATGGGTTGGTACACTTACCTGCAAGGATCGCATGCCTGACGTACGCGCGGGATTGAGCCGATGTTGTCGCCCATGGCACTCGAGCAGGCCACCAGGTGGCTGAACGAACTACTCTCTCCGCATGACCACTACATGTATTGAAGGCGCAACTGTTCTGCTTAAGCGAGAGCAGACGACGTCGGATGCAGGGATGAGGTCGAGCTGGCCTGGTTTACCTGGTGAGATATTTCGGTCAAGGTTGCAAGGAGGCAGGCAATGGAAATGGGAATGCTTGGCATTGGTTGTGAACTTGTCACTCGGAAGGCGCTGAAGTCGCACAGTTGCACCTGCCTTTGTTAAGTCGATTAGTGCGATTAATCAATCTCTTGAGTCAGTGGGAAGGTACGACCCAAGGCAGTGTGGTTGAGGGCAGGCGGCTTGTGGCACGTGTTTTGAGCGTCTCTCCGCCTTTTCGCCAGACCTGACGTACCCAAACTCTCGAGTAGTAGGAACGAATTAATTAGGCACCAGGTGGGCACCAGATTGAGTTAGTTTAGGCATGTTTTAGTGCTCAGCACCGCCAGGAGAGAGCCTAAGAGCCCCTACGTCACCCAACTTTTAAGCACTTCGGTAACCGCCGATACCGTACCATTTCAGTTGGACTTATACCGATAAGCACTCGGCCATTTACTGGTCCGTCATATCAAAACACCAACTTTTTACTTGATATCCATGGATCTCTACCGACTCCCTATGTTCAACCAACCTCTCTCGCGCCTTTCGACATGTTCAGCCCATCTTAGTTCCGAAGGCACCTTCATTTGCCCAATCAATGCGTTCCGCTGTCTCATAGCTTTCTCATAACATGCATGTGTACATATATACCCAGCTGAGGAACTTGTACTTTTACACGAACCGTGTCAGACTACAAGTTGCCTCGAGCCATCTGCTCCCGTTCAATTGCCTCGAAGAGAGCCTTGAAGTTCCCAGCTCCGAATCCTGAAAAGTTGTTCCGTTGGATGATCTCAATGAAAACCGTCGGTCGATCCATCAGATGCTTGGTGAAGAGTTGCAAGAGGTAACCTCCTTCGTCAAAATCAATCAAGATACCCAACTCCTTCAATGCTTCAAAGTCCTCGTCCAGTGTCAAGCCCGCAGCCTGCAATCTCTTCGTCATCGACTCGTAATACGTGTCGGGCACACTGATGAACTCGATACCCCTTTCTTTCAGGTTCGCCACAGTCGAAATAATGTCATCCGTTCTCAGAGCAATGTGTTGAACTCCGGCACCATTATAAAAGTCGACATATTCTTCGATTTGTGATTTTCGAATCCCCTTGGCTGGCTCATTTATCGGCATCTTGATCTTCTCATCTGGACTGGCCATAACAATCGATTTGAGTGCTGAATAATCTGTGCAGATGTCCTTATCGTCGACTGACCAGAATCGATGAAATCCAAGCGTCTTCTCATAATATTCACAAGCGGCCTCCATCTCATTCCAATCCTGGTTCCCTGATGCATCGTCAGCAACAAATTGTTAACGCATGATGAGTCAGCCAAACAACAAACATACCAACACAATGGTCAATCCCTATCAAGTTTACCTGTGGCAAGTACTTCGACAGTCGCTCTACCTCGGTCACAGCACGATACCCAGGTAGGAAAGATCCGCTATATTGCTGACGCTGAATGAGGGTATGAATAGTATCTCCATACGTGCGGATCTGTGCTTGGATCACGGCACCCAAGTCGTCTCGAGTTTCTGAGGGCTTTGAGACGACAGTCGCCCCTTTAGTCACTGCTGCGTCATATACTGCATTTACATCGTCGACTTCAAAGGCAACATCTCTTACAGCGTCTCCGTGAAGGCTAAGGTGATCGTGTATCTGTCGTAAAAGGTGCCTGTCCGCCTGAGAGAGTGATGTGACTTTTGAGTCTGGACTTTGAAGGGGCGAGGTGAGAACAAAGGTGACATCTCCATTACGGACCACATGAGAAGCCACCACCCTTGACCCAGTCTCAAGCCCTCGATATGCGACTCTGGTGAAGCCCATACGAGAAACATAAAAGGCAGCAGCTTGTTTGGCATTGCCTACCCACCAGTGCACATGGTCATACCCACGATACGTGGCCAGCTTTTTGGAAGTCTGAGGAAGTTGGGCTATGGGGAAGTGGCATTGCGATGCTTCGTCTTGATATGTTGTTCTTGAGTTGGAACATGGTCGTCCAAGGCAATGGGAGCCATATTTTAGGACGAGGTTGTGTGATGGGAAACGTGTAGGTTGATTCAATCGTGGGTTGGATAACGTCGACGGGTATGACTTCTGACTTATGCACCACGAGATCGTTCAAGGTCACAAGGACACTGTCATAGGGCTCGGAGTCTATTATCAACACAAACTGATCGTACTCCGTTGTTGTGGTTTGTCACTCATTCACCCGGAGGTGGACGGACCGTCTGTTTGCAGTCAACATTCTTCCGGGCGGGCTCCAACCTGCTTTTGTCCTCCACTATGACTGCAACCGTTCCAGGTTTAAAAAATATTACTCGCAAGGACCTGATTGGGAATTGCGAAAGTCGAATACCCTCATCATTTCCGTGGCTCTGCAACCGTGGTGTGCGCCGATCAATTTGTAAATCTGCGACAACATGGAGGTGTCAAATTTGAGCAACAACGACTCCAATGTCCTATCAGCACTTTTCGATCCCGAATCATCCTTATCTCGAAATGCGCATATAGATGACCGGCAATCTGTTGCATCTGATGTTGCGAGTCTACAGGACTTGCGGCAGCAAGAACAAGGAGCGCTTCGCTCGATTGACACTGCCAATCCAGTTCGCAACGACATTGAGCAAGCAGTATCGAGGTTGTCTGAAATCATCGAAACACATCCCTCTTATGGGTCCGCATGGGTCAACAGAGCGCAAGCGCGGCGACTTCTTTACAGCACAGATCGCTTAACATCACAGCCATTGGAAGTGCAGCGCATTTTCCAGGATCTTTCCGAGGCGGTGCGGCTGTCAACGCCCCAAGAATCGACGGATATGGTATCACGAGCAAATGCGCAGGTTCTGTCATCTGCACACACTCACCGAGGGTATCTACTGTTGCTAGCAAGCAAGTCCGAAGAGAACCGGGCAATGCTCAACAGCATTCCGACCTTGAACTCGCTATCGACTCAAGACCTGGAGGAAGCAGCGAGTCGAGAATTCACGTTAGGTGGACGATATGGCAACGAGACTGCTCGTCAACTGGCAGTCATGACCAACCCATATGCGAAGCTTTGTGGTTCTATTGTGAAGGAAGCATTGACGAAGGAAGTCTCGGATTATTATCAGCTTCACGCGCAATTGGCTAGCTGATTATGCACTGTAGGAAGATTGGATCCGACATTTTATTTGCTTGTTTCTCGAGATTAGGAGTGGTGGCTATTTGCTTATGTATCGTATCATGTAGCCCTCTAGAACATAGTAAAAGCCATTCGTTTTCGAGACGCGACGTGGGTTGTAGTCAACTAGAGCCGGCAGTTTTGTCGGTGGCCGTTTTCCCGATTATGGAACAAGCACTCTTCCATGTCACTGTGGATAAGGACAGAGACAAAGACGGTGCCGGGACGCCGGGTGGATGAAAAACGCCTTGTCGCGGTCGTGGACTGTGTGGATCTCGATAGAAAGACGCCCATTTCGTATCACGTGAGCGGGCCGTGTTCTTTTGGCCCATCAGAATCTTCCGATCCAATTCAAACGCGGATCTCATTCTTTCTCATCAGCAACGTTTTTACTCAATAGATCGGGCAACCCATTGATCAAGCTCAATCACAAGTAGATCTTGTTGAACCACTTACTATTCAGGGGGATCTTTCCTACCTCCTGCACTTACCAGGCAACTCTTGAGATCAGACCAGGATGTCTGGATTAGGAAACGTAAAAACCCAAACACCGGCGGTTATCCTTGGTAAGTGCTGACTGGGGGTTCTTGGAAGGCTTTCTTGCCCCGAAACCGCTCAATAATGCTGGACGGCGTCACTCCTGAGCCCTACAGACTATGTCGCCACAGCTTGGCAGGACCACATAAGGCTTTCCGGCGTGCTGCTTACCACAAGACTAAATTCTGTCCTTATTTCGTATCACAGCCTGACGCGGTACATGACCCGGTGAGATTATGCAACAAGAAGAGGGTTTCTAAATTTACTGTTGATCCACCAGATAGGGCTTCATGTCAGACTTGCAGCGAACGACCAGAAGACATGTGAAGTACTAACAAGTAACGAGATACCAAAGGGGCAGTTCGTTGACGTCTTGCATGGTAAAGGTTTCGACCTTGAAATCATTCGCAAAGATTTCCATCACATATCAGCCATATCCGTCGGGCAGATAAGGACCGAAAGCGCCGATGGTGATTGGCATGCCACATGGTACGGCTGAACCGTGTCCCCTACACAGTCCAATCGATGGTGGCGTCCTCGCTCAGTCCATCAATATGTTTGCTTTTGTTATTGGCCGAGTACATATCTTCCTGGAACTATGCATATGTTCTCATCGCTGGTTTTTTGCCCGGTTTACATGGCTTCAACTCCCACTCTGTAGACTATCAGGAGTACACCGACCCCCCTCCAACTCGAAATGCAATTTCCTCCCACATGGCCTACACGAGATGAGGTTGGGTAAGATGTCGAGATTATGATGAATCCCGGTGTCCTCCAGTCAGCATGCCAAGATTAGTATCGATTCTAAGTAATTCAGGCCTCAGGGCGCTGGATCACCTCATCTTGGCAAATCAGATCCCTATCGGGCGGAACCCTTTACGAAGGCCGTATTCGAACGCCTGAGGGCCTGAAAGGGGCTGTCTCCTTGTATGTAAGCCTGAAATGAAATTTCTATTTGATCGACGAAATCTGTTGAAATCTTTTCTCGAGTTGCCATACTCAACCGAAGACTCTCACAAAAGACGCCATCTCTATCAAACATTATCCGGAAGCATGGCTCCTACGGTCGCAGTCATCGGAGGTGGCCCTGTGGGCTTAATGGCCTTGAAAAATCTGAGAGAAGACGGTTTCGATGCAATAATCGTGGAAAGGCGGCCGTATGTAGGCGGTCTTTGGAGACAGTCTTCAGACTCAACCATTTCAGTCACTGAGAACACCATGTTCAACACCAGCCGATTCCGAGCTGGCATGACAGACTTTCCTATGAAAGACGAAATACCTGACTATCCTACGGCAAAAGACCTCTATCAGTACTTCGACGATTACACTGATCATTTCAATCTTCGACCTTATATCCGCTTAGGCGCTGAGGTCAAGGATCTACAACGAGTCGAAGATAAGTGGGCGGTCGAGATTGAACAAGACGGGGTCAGAAAATACGAACCGTTCGACAAAGTAGTTTGTGCAACAGGTTCAATGGTCATACCAAAGTCTCCAAGTGTGAAAGGGATCGAGAACTTCAAAGGCTCAATCATACATGCCATTGATTTCCCAACTCCTGCTCAACTTGAAGAGAAATATGGCGGACAGAACGTTCTACTCATTGGGCTCTCTGCAACAGCCCAGGATGTTATCACAGACCTGGCCCCGCACGCAAAGAAGGTATATGTTTCGCACAGACATGGAGTACTCTTGGTATGTAAACACATGGATTCGCAGGTTCTGTCACACTGATACTGACTGTCGTAGACGCCTCGTTATACACCGACCGGCAGCACATCAGACCAGGCTCAAACTCTGAAGTTTATCTTCATCCAGATTTTCCTCAGCAAGTGGGCTCCAAAGCTGTTTGCTTCGTTGGCCGACCTGAAGTTGGTGAGCATGCACAAACAAAATTTTCCAGATATTCCCGAAGACTGGAACTTCTTACCTGCGCCTTCCATCGCAACCTCGCCCCCGCTCATTGCGGATGCCTTCTATCGTTATGTCAAGAGTGGGTTCACGACTGCGGTCCCAGAAGTCAAAACCATTCGAGGTCCCAAAACTGTTGAGCTTGTTAACGGTCGCATCCTCGAAGACATTGATTCGATCATCTACTGCACAGGCTACGATTTTGCCGTACCTTGCGTACCACCAGAGTACAACCCCTATGCTACCCAAGGCGCTACACCAACATTGTACCGTAATACCTTCCCGCTTCATCCTGATCCTGAAGTACGAAACTCGCTGGCTTTCCTAGGACAAGCTGCTGTCGCGTTTCCTGGTCTTATGCAATTCGAACTAGCAGCAATGGCCATTTCTCAAGTCTGGCGCGGAAAATCTACTTTACCTCCCCTGGAAGAGATGAAAGAATGGCATCGTCGACAACAAGAATGGAGGGAGGATCTCATTTCCAGCCAGAAAATACCAAGCAGATTTCATGCAGCCTTCATGCCACCTGAACACATTCAATGGTTGGACAAGACCGCAGGAACGGGCATCTTCGACAGATTTGGATTCCTGAGTTGGAAAGCCTGGAAATTCTGGTGGACAGATCCCGAGCTCTATCGGCTATGCTTGTCAGGTATCCTGACCCCAGCTATATGGCGTCTTTTTGAGACCGGAAAACGCCAGGCCTGGAGTGGTGCTAAAGCACAGATCATCAAAGATAATGAAATGGCCAAGGCCAGAAGCGTGGAAAAATTAAAGCGTGACCAGGCGAACGAGAAGGTGAAGGCCTCCTAGAATACTGTGAGAAGGTATCGCTCTGTGAGAAGGTAGCGCTCCTCAAGCATTGCCGCTCACGCTCACGAGAGCAAGGTTCAGCGGACACCATTTCGTGGAACACGTTGAGGTTTCCCAGGCCAGCCCTCAAAGCATCGGTCTTCTTGCCTACCCCATCTTCCTTGTGTGATTAATTAGATTGCTTTTTAACTGCAGATTAGCCAAATGATTCTACCGCAACGATTTTACAGTCATGATAATACCTCTAAAACACATTGCTGACATATGAATCAGCATGATATACCGAGCACACCCGAGTCTGACACAATCTGTGCCGCCTTAGCTGCACATCCTCTCTGGCTCCGTTCCGCGAGTCCTGATACAAAAAGTCCGTATACAAAAGTCTTTGCAGCGCCCCAACCACCATGGCCTTATCATCTTCACATATAGCCTGACATAGGAATTCATGATTCAGAAACCGTTCCAAGACCAGGGCCACTGCGGGGAAGTCCAAAGGAAAAGCACGCTATGCTCTTGGGATAGAGGATCAGCACGGTTTTGATAGGTTGACCCCAGCATGTCACAGCTGTATCCACATCTCAATTCCATATCCACGTACCGGACGAGCCTCGTCACTGGTCACTTCGACAACAATTAATTATCTCCGGGGTCAACAGGCAGTGGATTTCTTTGCTCCAGAGAAGTATACCCACATCGACATCGGTTAACTACATCCGGCGACTCCCAATTCTTCGTTCATACAGCACACAGCCGAGGACCGCAGTCATGGCTACTCAATCTGCCAACGGATTGTTGCTGATTCTCCGGAAAAAGTTCTCACATTTACCTTCACGATGGTAGTTAATACTAATATAAAGGTCAATATGTCGGTCCCGGAAGATGAAATGCTCGCTTTCCAGGATCTTTCATAGTCCTGTAGGAGCAGAATACCAACGAAGCCCACTGTTGGGCAGAAGGAAGCCTGAACCTCGTCGTCACCATGAATCGGTACAACCTCCTTTGCATCATCTACATCTGCTTCGGTTCCATCTTTTATGGCTACGACTCGGCCTGTACAACGAGCATCCTCGCATACGAGTCGTTCTGGGGTAGGTTTGGAAGCCGACTTTAGCAGGAACGATCTGACATATTACATAGCGTACTTCGACCTCAATGCCGACACTGTCGGCGCCATGGGTGCTGCTTATTACGCAGGCGCGGTCATCGGCATGGGTTCCAACTGGTATCTGCCAAACAAGTACGGACGGCTTCGCACCATCCAACTTGGCTGCGTGATGTCTCTAGTTGCGGCAGCAATTCAGACAAGTGCGCAGAACTTCGCCGCGTTGTGTGCCGGTCGAGCTATTGGAGGCGTCGCATCTGGTGTCATATTCGTCGTGTGTCCAACCTATGCTTCAGAGATCAGTCCTCCCAAGAGCCGCGGTCGAATCGGTGGTCTTTATTCGTAAGTACCATATCACCGTGCCATTGCCCTGCTCGACCTGATTGTGAGCAGGTTTAACGTGAACTTTTCATACTGCTTCACTGAATGGGTGTAAGTTGCCTCCCTGAACACCCAAACCCCGAAGAGTTATCATGATTGACAAAAAACTCTAGCGGTCTAGGCTTCTACTTCATCCGAGGCGACGTCTCCTGGCGGCTGCTGCTCGGCTGCCAACTGATCCCCGGCACATTAATGCTGATATTCTCCTTCTGGATGCCCGAATCCCCACGCTACCTCGCCTTCGTCGGCCGGTACGACGAAGCACGCGAAGTCCTGAAGAAAATGCACGGCAGCGCACACGACGAAGACTTCTACCTGCGCGAGTTCCACCAGATCAAAGCGCAGATCGAGCTCGACAAGGCTGAACGCCTCGGCATGAAGGCCATCTGGCGGAAACCGTCGTATCGTCGTAGGTTTCTGCTCGTCTTCTGGTATGCGATTGCGTGCATGTTGTCGGGAATTATTGTCATTCAGAATTATCAGGTTTTGTTGTATCAGAGTGTCGGGTTTAGTGCGGTCATGTCGTTGATCATAACGGGGATTTGGGGCACGGTCGGGACGTTGTCGGCTTTGTATAGTGCGTTCTTCTTTGATTATTTCGGCAGACGGAAGACCATGGTAAGCATTCCCCTAAAGATTCTCATATATTCCGTTGGCGACTTTTGCTAAAAGGCTGTACATAGTTTGTGTCGTATTTTTTCATCGTCGTCGGTTCGCTGTGCACGTGCGTGACGTGGGCTATCTATGAGAGAGACGGGAGCACGAATCGATCATTAGCTCGAGGCATCATTGCGTGCATGTTCTTGGTCAGTGTCGGGTATTCTGGCCCGGCAAACACTTTCCTAGCTACGGTATGTGTACAGTTCACTTCATCAACGCCTTGGCCCCATAGGGCACGCGCCGTCTTTAGATATTGACAAGATATTGACATTTGAGGACCAGTACCCTGCCGAGATCATGCCGACATCAGTACGTCCGACCGGCGTGGCGGTATCATATATGACGCAACATATCATGATCATCGTGCTTGTGCAGATCACGCCTCGCGCGATCGAGACCATATCGTGGAGATTCTTCCTCATCTTCCTGTGTTCATCGGCAATCTTTGCCGTTGTCTTTGTCTTGTATTATCCGGAGACTCGACATAAGACTTTGGAGGAGATTGCGGCTATCTTCGGCGATGAGGTGAGTTTGCATTCCTGTGGTGATGATGATCATCATCGCCTGTCCTTTGTTTGCTGTGCTGACGTGTCTGCAGGTTGCGCAAGACATCGACGATGCTGGAGGATCCAACAAGCGAGTAGGTGACGTGGATGAGAGGGATCATCCCAGCGAGGTCCACGAGAAGGCAACTACCGTTCAGAGAGAGAACGCGGCATAGTTGCTCAGTGATCGTCGGTCGACAGCATGCTTGCCAGCCTTTGGTGCTGTTCATCCATCATGCTTAAATCAGCTGTGATAAAACTCGGAGAACCACCCAAATTGAAGTCCCCAAACCAGAACTAGAAGACCTCTTGTATCGCTTCATCGTCATCATCGTTTATTTCCTCCACCACCCTCGCATTCTCTCTTTCTTTTTCTCCTTCATCTTCCTCATCTCTCATCAACACCTGCACCAACCTATCACAAGCCTCCCTGACGTCAGCATCCTCAACATGCGAATGACACTCCCGGACCAAAGCATAGACCTGAACATCTCTCAACTTGTCCCTCCCTTCCTTGTAGTCGTCAGCAGAAGCAGTGTTTCCAAATGTGTCGTCAGGATCGTGCTATCACTCTCTCTGGCTTTATCCGGCGGCAAGAGCTGTAGATCCGGAGGCATTTTGGCCATCTCGTTCTCGGGATACTCTTCGGATCCCGCGATCGGTAGGAGAATGTAAGGTAGTAGATTCGCACCAGACGAGCCTGTTTCGCCGCCGTCAAGCTCGGTCTCATCGTCGAGGAACAGAGCGTGCCTATCGACTTCAAACGCGGTGTTCTTGATCGTGCTCGCAACGCCCTCACGGCGCACATGGCTGGGATGCTCGGTGAAAACAGTCAGTTTGCTAATCGGCACGACGCCGTCGTAGTCGCGCTTGCTGAGGAAGTGGTCGCGTCCGGCTTTGTGCTTGGACATGTCGGCCAGCAAGTATGCGAGGTAGTCGTAGTTGGCGTGCTTGTTCAAACTGCCGTCGGCGCCTTTGACGAAACAGTCGAACAGCTGGTCGAGAGCATATGGTGATGTTGAGATGCTGGGGTCGGGGAGAGCGCGTTGAAGAGTAATCAGGCGCTCCAAGTGGTCGGACTTGGCCAGGTTGGATAGCAACATCGCGACTTCATTGGCCGCGGGTTCTTTTGGGTTCTGGATATCCAGAGACGGAATGAGTGTCAGAGGTGATTTTGTTCGCCGAGTGATACGAGGGTCAAGTTCCACATGTGCGAAAGGCTTACAGTGATTTTCTTCAGCAGGAGTTCCACGAATATATCGTCCTCGGCGAGATATTTGAGGATTTCTGCATCATGGCTGATGTTGATGAGAATGGCGAGCGCATTTTTGGCGATTGGCTGCGAGATGATAGATCAGTGATGGCAGTTCGAGAAGAGGGTCTCAATAGCGACCACTTACAGCATAATCTTTGACCAGGAGTTTTAGATCCTTTACGGGGACAAGTTGGGGGTTTTTGAATATGGATGGATCAGACGACAGGCCAACAAGGTTTTCGCATGCTTGAAAAAGGTCAGTACGAGTTATGAGAGGTGAGAAATTCCTTTACTCTCCTCCATAGACCACAGGAAAAGAGAGAGAGGAAAAGAGTATAACTTACCTATTTGTCTGATTTGAGTATTTCCGTGATGTAGAAATTCCACGAGCTTGATGTTGTCAGTCGCAATATGCCCTCGTGCCATCGGGTGAGGAGACCTTGGTATAAACTTACCTCTTCCACTTCGGTCGGCATCCTTGAGATACGAAGAAGACAGGTCAGGCAAGTATCAAGAACAATACGACGATATTTCTTCGCTCAACTCGAGATCCGACATAATTTTAATATCCAGAAAGGGTTTAGTTTGAGATGGCAGTTCCAAAAGAAGACTAGCGCGCCACATGGTGTAAATCCGCCTTTTGCGATTCCGAGAAGCTGAGAACATCCATCTTCGGCTGACTGCCCCTCCATTCATTCATCCCACCATCCCTCCGTCCCTCCATCCCTCCATCCCTCCATCCCGGATTCTGCAACCATTTGGACCACCCTTAGCCACGCCTAGCCCGCTGGCCGAACTGGCCACCCACCTTTGCAGGGCGTCGACCTTCGACTCTGCGACCGAGGGCCTGGCCGCGACCTGTGCAGAATCCCTCGGTACCACTCACCTGCAAACAGCTCGTCAACCATGCATCATCTCTGCCGCATCGTGCAGGCGCCCATGTGTCACTTCCTCACCTAGACCCAGCCTATCATGCTTTGTGCGCAAGTCGAGGAAGGCTGTGTTTTGTTTGAACCCGAGTCAAAAGGGACATACACAGGCAACCTAGTTGCGGGAACAAGCATGTCTGCCTTGTGATCAACACCCTTCTATACGCAGAACCTTGTCCATACTCCGAACCATCAACTACTTGAAGCTGGGATCATTCTTTTCTCAGGCTTGACTTCCTCGATCAATTTTCTCCATCATGGCTTGCTGCTTGTTGTTGCGACGAGCACAGATGATCGTAAAGTAGTTGGCGAAGTTCAAGTGCCGAAACGCACACTCTTCATTTTCAGCCTCATCGGCGCATTGCGCGATTGGCCGTTTTCCATCTCCACCTAGCACTTGGTGTGAACGAGATAAGGCTGTCGCCTCTCTCGACTTCGTCTTTTTTCGAAATCAAATCTTCAGGCTCAAACCTCTGCGCGCACGCTCGATGGCGGATCAAGCAGTCCAGCAACCCCACCTCCGACACCAACAACCGTCCCTCAAGCCACGAATGATCTGAAGGCTCTTCTGCAGGAAATACGCTACAAATTGAAGACCCTCATCGGGTATTACATCCATCCTGATATCACTCCAACTGAGATCAAAGCCTTCGAACCTCGACTGGAAATCCTTCTTGATAGACTACACGCCCTGTCAAGGTTATCCTATCCGCATCTCGCACGCCTGATCGATGGCGCGGACCAATTTGCCGCGATACAATATCTAATTCCAATTATTGACCAGTTGCTCAATGCCGCACTTGGAATTCAGACGATATTCGCCAATCATTACGATCCTTCATTGCACGATCGGCGACCATTCAGCACAATATGGCAGGCGTTGCAGTATCGCAGTGCGCAAGTCAAAATGCTTCCGCGCTGGGCTCCAAGTAATCCGCACCATGTTCTCCCTGAAGATCAACAACCGAATGAAATTGGCAAATTCTGTCACGGGGCTTTGAAGATGCTGAACCATCGAGACAAAGGAAAGATCTCTATGGTTGAAAAGAGACATCTCTCCGAAGCAGAGCAGCAAAAGATTAGGGAAGTCAAAGGTGCTTTTCTCGATTGGGAATGTCCGGATTGTGCGTTCAAGGTTCATTTCCATGTGTCGAGCTCCACCACTTCCAATATCCATTCCACGGACGAGATTCGCCAGCATGATCACCTCACAGTTCAGTATCGCAGTTCTTTCTTAGCCAAGTGCCACCTATACTCCCCACGCCGGACAAGGTGACCAATAGCACGACAAGAAGACGAGACAGCGTGATATTGTCCTCGTCCAAACGTGAGAACGCAGCATTACTACTGCGGGCCAAGTACGGTTGCCTTTTCTGCTACGCCATGGGCAAAGAACTCGAATATGGGTGGACTTCATTCTATAGTCCGAAGGACTTGGCCGAGCATATTTCAGCCAGACATCGGCGACCTGTCCTGCCCAGTTTGTTGATTCATCGTTTTAGTGTCGCTATTGAAGGCAAGATGGTTCAGGAACGTCTCAGGTGGGATGTGAACTTGTTGTGATAGGAAACGGGACACGGAGGTAACGTCATTGTTAATGAGTCTTGAGTTATGTCTTTTGGGAAAGGGCTGCAATTGTCCGCGTACTATTGGTTCTTGTATATCGGGTGCTTTGTTCTTCTGCGTCTATCCCTTCCTTATGCTTGTTCCGGTCAAGAGCTTTTGGACTCCAGCCTCAGATGCACATTGATGCATGTCTTCTTGACATGGAAACTCAGACGGTACGCAGGTCACAGGTCTTGGCAATGCAATCTCATACCATCGGAGATCGTGCTCTCCGGCACTATCCAGACGATGGCATACAATATTGGAAACAGGATCGGTGCCGAAGAAGTCGAGATCAGCTCGTTGCTGAGGGGACCTTCACAGGAGCTCATCTGTAATGTTATTGATGGATGTCTCGGGCTTCTAAGTCCACGACAAGACATAGTATCGGTTCTGCCGTCTTCAATGACAATTAGTCTTGCATCAACCAATCTCGTTTGGCCATGACCTGCCGCTCTGGCGTGTCGCTATTGACATGACCACGTTCCAAATTCTCACCGTATGATCGAAGCGGCGCTGATGCACAGGGAGATAAGATGAGCATTGACCAACCAACGAAAGAGACCTGGGTTTTCCACTATGTGGTTGGCTGAAAGTCAGTTACTCAATCAAAAAGCCATGCGATGGCGTCGATGGCAATCCAGAATGGTTATCAAGCATAAGCGAATCTCTTCTGCTGGTGCGGGATCATGGCAAAAGGGCAGTTGAATGGCCACTTCAAGTCAGAAGAAAGCTCGTCATGCGGAAGGAAAGTCGAGTCCAGTGACTTAAAAGATCCAGGTAGTTTCGCTTAAGGGTTCCACAAGGGGGAATAGAGTGTTGTAGCCTGTATTTCCATGCTTGACATGGTGTAGACAAGGATCATTAATATAATAAACCAGCATCTTCATCGGCTTTGATGCTCCAAACAGCACAAGTGATATGCGACATAGGTCCATCCTACATCTTACTTTCTTGGATTGCCGTTGCACATACCGGCCCTTTCAATTTCCAAAGTTGGGTGGTTGGCGGGTGGTCGCATTGGCAAGGTTCGAAAAGACAAGCGTGACAAGGTAGAAGAGGTGGACAAGGCGTGGGTGGGAGGGTTGCATAACGCTTTACTAACTATATAGGGAACCACTGTCAGGAACAGTCCTAGTGCTACAGTCACTTACGCCGTGTATGACTCCGAGGGACCAGGGTACGGGGGGGAAAGATGGGTTGTTTCAGAGATGACTGTGAGAGCCACGAACAACATGGATGATGAAATTGCCAGGACAAGGACTTTCGGAGGCTAGGCCAGGCCAGCAGAACCAGAGGCAGAAATGACCTGTTGATAGCTAGGAAAGAATCAGAGAAAATGGTTGTCGATAATCCCTTTTCTCTTTGACGAATCTTTGTTCTCGTACTCTAAGCGCATTGCCAACGGGTGTCACGCAACGAGGTTGACGTACACTCGGTACAACTCCGTCCTGGAAGGAGAAAGTTCGAGCAGAAAAGCGACAAGCTAAGGTTTCTCAACGACTTGACCTTTCGGAAGATTTAGAACCCATGTCGACTAAACGCCACACGATGGAGACGGCGAGACTAAGGAGAACCTGAAGCACGCCAGCCTTGCCCCTGGTCGGCTTCCGGCGCTGTGATTGGCTGTTTCACAACCTCCTGTTCCATCTCCACTTTTGCCTCGTTTTCATCTTTCTTGGTCTCCCACAGTTTTCCCTCGCACTTCCTCCTTGCCGGCAACGTTCGAAGATTGGTCTCAGGGCTCTCTCAGCTCATCCACTTCACAAAATGCATCCTCTTGATTCGACAGTGGACGCTTGAGTCTTTGCAAAATGGCAAATGCCCATCCTCGTGGTCACCTTTTGATGCAACACCACCCTTAACAAAACAGCAAGTCAAGGTAGGGCCAGCCCGGCCAGCTCGACTGATAGTCAACCTTTTACCCCATGCAAGTCATCGATGCCGCATTGCCCATCCGCTTAATTTGATTCTTTAGGTCTGTTTCCATTGTGCGCCCGCGCTGTCGTGTCCCTCAAGATCCCATCGGGCCATGCTTATTCGCCAGCCCATGGAGGGGGAACGCTGCGAGTCTTTCTTACATACAAGGTCATAGTATGCGTGACCTTGGCCTGCTTTGCGACAGTTGTGGTTTCTGGTCGGAATTAACTTCTGAACCATATTTATCTCCCAGAGAGTCTCCATACTGCTCATTACGAGGCCCTTTGGAGTCTGAACCTCGTTCCCACCAGCCGACCCAAGTACTCCCAAGTAGAACCAGTCTACCACACGCTTAAGTACGACGGTGTCCTGGAGGCTCGCGATTACCGATCTCTGACTTGTTTCAAAGTGCCATCATCCTCAAGCTTATTCAAGCTGGCGACTCCCTTATCCATCGCTTCTTTACTATTCCGTTGTCAGTCATTTGTCACACTCGTTTGACACCGAGCTTCGCCTCTCGTTTCTCCTACTAACTAACTAGCTGGTCTGGGTTTTTTCTTCTGTCTCTGGCATCATGCCAACAAGGTGGTTGTCCATTCGTAAACGAAATCCTCTTCATCAAACATTCGATTCTCGCAATCCCACCAAACAACAAGGTTTCGACTTTGCCTTTAATGATTCCGCCACCACCAATATCACTTCGACGGTTGACAACAAGCATTCAACCCTCCATTTGAATGCGAGACCTGTCGACCTTCCTAGACCCAAAACTTCTGGAAGTCCAGGGAAACGGAAAATCCGAGTCGAGGTCCCTCAATTGCGACCTCGTACCTCAGACAAGCAGAAACCTTCGGCATTGCATGATCAACATTCGACTTTGAGAGCCGAAGACAATTACATTGGACTTGCATTTGGTAGTCCCGGTCACCCTCCCAAACAATTCACTGATTTTGCAGACGACGCCAGCCCTGAAGACAAACACTACCCACCTGGTGTGGAAAAGGTTCGTCAAATGCAGTCGAAGAGGTGGAAGAAGTTTGGTGTTCTTTTCAAAACACGTCAGCCGTCAGTCAGGCGTGATGAGATCTCATATGGTCCAACAATTGGCTTACCCACCGGACTGGTAGTGTTGGACAAGAGTCCAACCACGCCGGCTTCAAGAAATGAGTTTTCTAATTTACAAGCCGGTTCGACAGAACGGCCGAAGATCAAGACAATTCCTCCGCCCCAATCGATAAGAGTCCAAGACTACAACCTTCGACTTCTGAGAAATCAGCCACAAAGTCTGAAGATGACATTATGTCAAGGCCTTCGACCGCCACCGATGCTGAATCTGTTGTTGAATCTTATGTTCGACCACCTCTACCAAAGCTGGAATTAGATATTCCTATTCCCACGCCACCTTTCGATCGTTACAGTGTCATGTTTAAAAATGTACCGGCCAATCGATCATCATCCCTACTGGCCCGTCGGAGTAAAGCATTGGAAAGTCTAAAGTCCTTTGAAGATAGTCGTCCGACAACGAAAGGAGGAGAAGACGAATTGATAATCCAGTCAAATACCGAAGTTCTTACACCACTTGTTCCGCCACGACGACTCACGACACCCTCAACCAGATCGCCTGCTCACAGTAAATATTCTTTATTTCCCACACCTTCGCCTGCTCCCGTCAAGATTGTAGGACGCATACCGTTCACCCAGACGGAAGCAACGTCGCCCGGTCTACTAAAGAGATCAGCGACATCGCCTGCCAGGCTGTCACCAATGCAAGATCATTTCTCTCTCATCAAGCCCGAACCATTGAACACGAGACGATTCTTGACAACTGAGGCTGTGGTACATAGCCCTGAAGACAACACAGCGTCAACGGACAGGTCAAATCCTTGGAGTGCAGTACATTCATTACAATCGTCCATGTCGTCAAATACTACGGTCGATGATATTTTCTTCGATATACGATTATTCCGAGACTCCAAAGGTGTAGAGGATGGAAACTTCGTTATGACACGGCCTGATTCGGCGGCAGTAGAGCTCGTTCGCACGAGATCCAAGAATTCAGCTCATCCGTTTCGACCACATCCTCCTCGTGTCCAGCAGCCGAAGGCCATGGTAGAACATCTTGCTCAACTCGATCCTCCTCCAGTTCCTCCGTCTACGACAACCACATTGACCTCAACGACAACGACAAAGCATACTTCCGTCAATACGGCGTATTTTGACGAAGCTATCGCCGCGGTTGAAAGATTGACATCGCCACGATCACACGAAGATGGTGAAGATTTCAAACTTCCACCTGTAAACTTCTCTTCCCCAGCACCAGCACCGTCAATATTCGTGACAAACCCCACGGAAGAGAAGCCACTCCATCGAGCTGTCGAATCTCACGTGTCACGTGCAACAGGAAAATCGAGGGAGGATATCAGCAGGATGATTCCTTCCCCAGTGGCAGAATTGAAGGAAGACATGTCGCCCAAAGGCAGTTCGAGGACTGTTTCGCCACTACCATCTACAAAGGTACAATCACCGGCAAAATCACAACTCACGAAAGTAGCCTCACCCCACGTAGACTTGGTCAAGAGGCTCGACCGTCCGATTGATGATTCTCCAACACTCCCACAGGGTCCCCGATCCGTAGTCGACCCAGTAACTACGTCTCGTCACCACTGACGCCCAAAGGCGAGAAACCGCCGCCAGTACCCGAAAAGGATGCGAAATTCATCCCATTGTCTAAATTCGCCGCAAAAGGTACCATCAACGCGATCGAACGGACTGGAGTGACGCCGCAAACAAGACATCTTCGGAACGATAGTCAAGCATCAACGCCGATCAGCGTGGCATCTAAATCCAAAGACCCATTCTTCACATCCACAACTTCGGCTTCCGTACACACGACAAATTCACCTTCGACTTCATCAACCATGACCAAGCAATCACTCAAGGGTCTAGAGATCACCATCCCGCCAACGCGACCTAATCCTGTGGCGTTGAACCCTGTCAAAACCAGCGATGTGGTCGCCGTGGCACGCACCGTCTCCTTGTCGCGCAAGCAGAGTGCACGCGTGCAAATCAACGGCTCCCGCTACGGCCCAGCCGGCAAACAACGATCCGAAACCCATCCGCAGCCCGGAAGCATATCGAAATCCTCCCAACACAATCCCCACCACCAAGCAACCTCCTCCCAAACCTCATCACACACGCATGGCCGCAGCTCATCGAAATCCAACAGCGGCAGTGGCGGGGGATTATTTGGCCACAAACACCGGCGATCAAATTCGAAATCGCAATCTCGGGACAAGATTCGCATCACTAAACGCGAGGTGCCGCTGGCCGAGAGTAAGGAGAAGGAAAAGGCCATGATCAAGGAAGCCCGTAAGTGGGAGATCCTTGAGAAGAAGAGCTATAGTCCTGTGGTGATTCAGGCTGAGAGGGCCATAAACCGGGCATGAGTGTGGGGTTGGTTGTGGAGAATATTTGAGGTTTGAGGAGAGAATGTCTCTCGAGAGGGCTGGCCCCGACAAGAAGGGGCTGTGGGTTACTCTTTTCTTGGCCATCCTGCTGGCTGTTTCTCGACGCTCTGAATTCCTTCGCAAATGCCTTCGCTACATCAGCGATACATGAAAAAGGGAAAGCGTGCGAGACGACGTCTGACGGGGATTGACCAGGCCTTGTTTTATTATTTTTCGTCCATTATTTTTTTTGGTTTATTGTTCTGCATGGCGTTGGGGCTACTCGGACCTGGGGAGAAGAGATTATTTTTGTGGTTTTCAGGTCGGCATACTCTAGACCGGCGGGTTTTTTGCTTTTCAAGACTATACTTATCACTCGATTGAGGAAGTCGGCGCCGGCACAAAATGAGCCACATTGGGGTTGGCTTGAAATACCCAAGGGTGCCATACATGGCTTCGTGGGCTGGACAGGGACTAGATTTGATGGTGATCAAAATAGGAAGGGAAGAGGGCTAGGAAATAGGAGTGCTGACTGAGGGATGAACGGCGAACGATCCCAGGTGACAGGAAAGCCAAAGCCAGGTTACGAATTTCCTATGTTTTCTTCACATGTACATATATATCCATATACACGCAGACACAGACAGAGGACTCTATACCTTGTGTGTGTCTCCCGGGATGTCGGGGCGGGGAAAGGGGGAAATCCCCAGGGATGGGCTGCCAGTCTATCGAGCCGGGGCAGGGACACCGTACACGAACGGTAGAGTGGGAAATGTACCAGAGTCCCTATAGGAAATATACTACGTACCTATGTATATACCCGGAATGGGCTAGCCAGGGGTTGAATACATCATGTTCACATATCAGGTTTTAGCAGTAAAGGCTTGGATAGGTTGTCTGTGCATGAATTCGACGGGTTGTGTGAGCTCCACTAGTGTGAACTTGTCCACGACCGAGCAACGACTCAACGAGTCTATGACTCTATCCTAACTACTTCCGTGTCTACCACATGTATGTATGTATATAGGTCTATCTCTATACATGATGGTATGTATGTATGTATGTACATACTGTACATATGTACACGCATAATCACGCAGGCACGTCTCAATACGAGTGTCCCTCCAGCCGCTCCTCCCATCATATCACACGGCCTGACCACTTGCGGCCTTCCCGTCTCTCTCCTCGATATACCCATCCCTATCACCGATATAGTTCTGCGTCTGGACCTCGATGCCCTTGGGGACGAACTTGCGCATGACACTCTCGACCCAGTCCTCAGGCAATCCCAGCTGCACACTCTCGCGGATCGCGCGGTTCATGCGCCCGATGTACTCGAATGAGATCTCGCCCGCTTGCGTCCTGAGTTCGTCCACGTACACGCTGACCGTCACCACGTCTGGGAGTGGTGTTGTCGCATTGCTGCCCGTCGTGTTGGTAGTGGTAGTGGTAGTGGTGGTGGTTGTTGTTCCAGAAGGGAGAATCACGCCGTAGTCCTTGGGGTCCCGGAGCCAGCGCGTGATGGTCACGGGCACGTAGAGTTTGTTGTAGTCCCAGTTACCCTGGAGATAGGGTTTGCGCGCGATATCGGAAGAGTCTGGGTTTGGTGTTGGGTTGGGGTTGCGGACTTTGTCGTGCCCTTCGTACTCGTCGAGTGTGCTTTCGTCTTCGGCGGAGAGGTTGTAGATTAGGCCGTAGACTGTGGTGGCGGGTTTGGATGTGTTGTTGGTGGTGATGGTGGTGATGGTGATAGCGAGGAAGAAGGGGCACTGCCACAATGTTCCCGTATCCGCGTGAACAGATGATCCACGAATACCAGTCGAGACGTGCCACGGCTACCGGGATGCTGCTGGATGGCGAGTGTTGTAGTCGTAGTGACACTTGGTAGGGAGAGAGGTTGGAACCGTAGGCGAAATTAAAGGTTCCTGTGCGACTGGAGGTTGCATACTGAGTGTTGATATCTGGCATGGTGAGAGAAGAAGGGCAAAGCTGTCTGTTCTCGGCGGTGGTCTTGGAAGAGAAGATGTGTTGATCATTTATATGAACCGTCGTAGTCTTGTGATCTACCTTGGACCTGGGAATTGAAATGTCTGGTTGGCCAAGAATCGAAGATATAAAGAGATGTGTTCTTCTATACTGGAAAGGGATCGGTTGATTGATGCCAGTTGTCGAGATATGATGCGTAAGTCTTAGAGCCACAAACTGAGCCAATGCAGATCGCTGTAAACGATGATCTTTTCAGGCGATCTAGGTGGAGGTGGAGGTGTCAGGCCAGGGGACCGACATTCAGAGGCTATAACGAAGACATAAATCGAGACGTAGAGATGGCCAGTTCGTGCCCTCAAGCATCATGTCGCCTTGAGGATATTTAGCTTAAGGCGTGACTTGGGCGAGGAATGAATCAATCGTCCAGGTGGACAAATCCGAGGTCAGTCCTCATTTTGTGAAAGTTCCCGACTAATCACCTCGAGTTCTGGATTCAATACCAAACCATCTAGGGACGACATTCGTACTATCGTGAGCACTTTTCCTGAAGCATAGAACTGAGGCGAAGGCATATCTCACAGTACAAATCACAAGGCTGAGCTTGTGTGTGAGCTTGAGAGTTGCCCACGTGACATTACGTCCAATTTTCCTCGACAACACATCACAGACCCAGGTTTAGGAGATCTTGACTGGCTCAGAGAGCAGCCCTCACCACCAAAGAATAAAGGACATCCTCGTCGGTATCAAGAGTCTCTCAAGAGCCGGTTTTAGACGAAATCCTACTACGGCTTGAATCTTCTACTTGGTTGCTGGCCAACCTCGGCTGAAGTCGCCGAAGAAGATCCATCCATCCATCACAAAGAACCAAGATCTATCATGCCCTTGCCACCACAATAGGATCAACTAACATGCATGACGACTCAAGCACCTCATCCGAGAAACCAACCACCACAGCCCCAAGTCGACCAGGAGAGCAACCTACGTCTTCAGCACCAGACATGCCACCGCTCGCACTCCCACCAAACCTCAAGTTCGGCCCCTTCGCCATCGCCAACCAAGTCTTCCACCTCTCCCCTTCACGTCTCAGCTACGGGCTCGTGAATCTCAAACCTCTACTCCCAGGGCATATCCTGATCTGCCCCGTCCGCTCTGTCCCACGACTCTCACAGCTCAGCGGTGCGGAAACAGCCGACCTATTCAACACGGTGCGCGTGGTGTCACGGACGTTGGAGCGCGTGTATTCGGCGACCGCCTTGAACGTGGCTGTCCAGGATGGCGTGGATGCCGGCCAATCGGTGCCGCATGTTCATGTCCATGTGATTCCGCGGAAGGGGCGGGATATGGATGACAGAGGCGGTGGGGATGCGATTTATGAATTGATGGATGGCGAGGAAGGGGATTTGGGAAGGGAGTTTTGGGAGATGCTTCAACGACGAAGAAGACGGAGGGATGGGAAAAACGGAGAGGGAAGAGAGTTTGCTAGTGGGCCGGACAGTGATCGCAAGGCTAGGAGTGAGGAGGAGATGAAGAGCGAGGCGGAGTGGTTGAGGGTGAGATTGAAGTGGATAGATTAAGGAATGGGGACGACTTGTGACGAGTCCTGGATGTATGATATATGGAGTGACTTGTTGAACATGGATATCCATTTCTGGTCTATGTCTGGTTTTGATAGAACACGTCTGTATATCACAAATAGGTAGATAGGGGTATCATTTATTGATGGCCACATAACTCTTTCTTCATCCTCTCGTCTCATGATTCGCTCTCACACACATCCTCGTCATATCATGGACAACTTGGAAACACCCATCATGAAGCATGACCATTGACACCAAGATCCTCTTTGATCTCCTTGACTCCGTTGATATCACCCTCATCCTTTCCGGTCGTTCCATTTCCATAATACTCATCATGACTGGCCTTGATATACTCGGCATTGGTGGGATCCCTAGGCTTAGCATCTCTTTCTCTCCACAAGGCATCTCTTTCATCCAAGATTTCTTTGGCCCAATCTTTCATTTCGTCCAGAACAATCTTCTTAGCCACCCAACTGAACTCACTCAAATCAACATTGACATCACTTGCTCGCTCGTATTCGACCATTTGTAGGATCAACTCGATCTTGTCTACATCGTGGACAAACTTGCTCTCCAGAGTTTCGCTGTCTTCATACTCTTGCCAAACCTCACGAATCTCCTTTCCATTTACACCACCGTGAACTTTTCCCAGTAATGAATTCGCAACCCAATCCATGGTATCTGCTTCTCTTCGACTTTTCTCAACTTTGGGTACACCATCCACCGGCGTCAGATCTCCTACCAGTCCTTCGGCCATATCATGAACAAGTGCCATCTTTGTACATCTGGGTATATTCAATTTGGAACTCAATGAAGGCGGAGCGAGCATGGTGATTAAAGACATGCGATACATATGATCGGCAATCGATTCTCCTCGAACAATACCAAATCGGCGCCATCCTTCCCGCTTTTCAATCTTGAGTCGTTCCAAGTAGTGAAAGAAGGAGATTGGGGAGGAAGATCCTTCAGGTGGTGCATTTGGTAAATCTTTTAAGACGGCGCCGACAGACCATGGGCTGGGTTTAGGGAGGAGAGAAGTGTGGCTATGGAGGGAGGTGGAGGATTCTGGGGTTGAGATTAGAATGAAAGAATTTGTTTCAGAGTCGATGGGAGGGACTCACGTTGAGGGTTGTTTGCGGCCATATTGTCTGACTGATCTGCAAGTTCGATTGTTTTCGATGTTGTCTTGCTTCGGAAGCTGAGCGCAGGTTTGTCTAAGGAGAGGATGAGGTGAAAGAGAAGTTGGAGTTGCAGAAGAGGTAAGGAGCGATATATACAGTCTCTCTATCTCTTAACAAGACGACAAGCGCAAGACCAGGAGGAAAAGAGCGTCGAAACAAGCAAGGCGCATGTAGCAAACAAAGAGAAAGGAAGAGACTGGTGGGTAGTATGTATGAGTGTATGGGACTGCGGAGGGAATGGAGGGATTGTTTGGTGGGATGTGGAAAAGTCGGTTGTTTACATGAGTGACGTACCTTTTGCTCTCCACCAATAGAATCTCTTGAATTGACCGCCGCCTCGTCCTCTTATCAGACCCACGAGGCTGAACTTTAGCTAACGTCGAGTCATCAACTTGAATGCTCACCATACCCCACGGAGATACACTCGCTTTCGAGACTACGACATGGGACTAGGATTGACTCAGCCTTGGAGACATGCTGCACACATTGCGTCTGACGTTAAAACCTTGCCGCGTTAGACAAACAACTCGCGTCAAGACAAACACCATCGTATCAGACGACGAGCACCACCTGATGAACTTGTCCATTCAGACTTCAATCAACGAATCCAAGAAGACAGGGATAAAATGACAATATCACAAGCCCAGCACCACCGCAATACACCCCCGGTCCAATCTTCACATCTTCACATCAACTCTCCATCTCCTCAATCTACCAAGACATCCAACCTGGCCAACGATTACCGTCGCCACATTCTCCCCAGCATCAACCCTTCAAACCCGTATCAAAGCCACAGAATGGAGTCTATACCATCTATTCCATCTCTACTGCCATTATTCGCCATCACAACCTTCCACACCACATTCAACATCAGAGACAACCTCTATAATGTCGACACTAACACCAACATTTACTTTTCCTCCATCAACACCACTTCAATCACTGACACTCCGATCTGGGTTCTACAAAGTTCTGACTGAACTCAAACGGATTGGAGTTCTATCCAGAGCTATTCTTCTCAGGAAAACCATGTTTGACGAATGCAAGGGTGATCGATTCGAGGAGGTCATGGCGGCTTTCGCAATGGTGGTCTTGAGAAGTGTTGTTGGTTCGGGCAAGCCTTCTTCATCATCGCCAGCCTCAGCTTCGGTCTCTATCTCGATACCAGCATCCGAGTCATCATCTACAAGAGGAACTCCCAAACCCGATCCTAGGACTGCCAACCCCAGACCCTACCCCAAAAAGCATGCCCCTTCAACATCAGTCACAATCTCCAGCAAAGAAGCCAAATCAATCCGAGACCTAGAGCGAGACAAGGCCAAAGAGAAGACCTCAGCGTCTTCTCAATCCACCACCCATATCGACATCTCAACTTCTCTAGCCCAACGTCTCACCACGCTCCCCACCCCTAAACCCACCGCACCAGAACATTTAATTCCCCTGCTGATCGCGCACCGCGTCTCACTACAGAACAAACTCCTCCATAGGCAACAACTGGCCGCACAAGCGACTGCGGAATCTGCTCGTCTCGCGAAATGGGAACAAAACATCCAAGACCGTCTCTCAGCATTGCAATCGAGTAGACTAGGTCAAAGGGATGGAGAGGGAGAAGACAATATAGGAGGCGAAGCAATATCAAATGAAGACGTATCAAACCTGCGCGATGACCTCGCGCGTGTTTTCGCTACGAATCCGGCTTGGGTGGCGTATTTGCTGGAAGGCCGACATAGCCTGATATCCTCCTCTTTACTCTCCCAAGCATCGCCAGAACAAGACGGTCAACACGAATCTAGCTTGACACAAAGAGAGAGTCGCGAGGAGAACACAACAGCAACATTCGCAGAACACTCCCTCTCACCATCGAATGCACTGCTAAGCTCGAAGATTTCATCCTCACCCAACAACCCTCCATTAGCACCACTACCACCTCCAGCAATGTTCAAGAACCCGATGCGGACAACCACAGCCTCGACCACGACCACAGTCCTCCACAAACCCAAACCCATATCCACGCGTCCAACCCAATGAGCAGTTTACAAGCGCAAATCACATCGCAAAACAGACGAATCCACGAATTCCAGAAAACGTTTATACAACAGCAGCAGCAACAGAACCAAATCAATAACGACGCGCCCCACCCTATTTCTACTTCTATTCTTCTTCCTCTTCCTGACGGGAATTCGAAGTCAGCACCAGCACCAGCGACAGATCTAGATGTATCACGAATTCTACAACCCACCGAACCCCTCATGACCAGCACCAGCACCACCACCAACGCCAGCAATACTCCTCCTCCTACTACTACAAGTACAACTACTACGCACATACCACCTCGGTTCTCGAGGCATCAGCATCTCCGCCTCGCGACAGCCACGGTATAGATACCCCAGGAGAAACAACTCCTAAAACAACCCAGGAAAGAAACCTACGAGAGGTAGATAGATAAACTTGTGGATATAGTATAGTTAATACCATACCGTCGTATCAAGGTCTGGATTAATGACCTCCCTTTCTAGGTCTGATCTCCTCGAAAGGAGAGGTTCTGTACCCGTAGCTAGGTACTAAGTTGCTGTGATCGTAATGATAAGACCTACCCTATATGGAACAATTGCTCCAAGATCCATGGCTACAACCACCTCCAGCACCTCCAGCACCTCCACCGCCACAACAACTACTACCACTCTTACTCGTCTTCTTCCTGCTCCTCCTGCTGCTGCTGCTAGCAACAAGTCCCGTCCCTCGGGTCTCACGACTCAGCACCAGCACCAGCACCAGCACCAGCACCAGCACCAGCACCAGCACCAGCACCAGCACCAGCACCAGCACCAGCACCAGCACCAGCATCTACATCTACACCTCGCGTCTACTAGTTAGTGCGGTATGATACAGTGTAAACGAGTAGAAAACGAGTTCCTTCCTACAAATGATTGTAAGAAATGATTTTCAAGAAGAACGGAGAAAAAGAGGAGAAAGTTCAAGAAACCCCAACAAGAAAAAAACGTAGAAAACGTAGAAACAGAAACAGAAACAGAATCGTGCAACTAAGAGACCAAGAGACCAAGAGACGTAGGTAGATATAGACCCTAAGGCTTGTGGGGTATAATATTAGTTAGTATTACGACGTCAATGTCCAGGTTCTGACTGGAATGCCTTGATAATAAATTCTCTTCAACGTAGAGGGTTTGAGTAGAATCGAATCTCCCTGTTAAACCGCCAATCAGGTTGCTAAGTTTCTTCGACTTTGTCCTGAATCCTGAATCTATATCCTCCCTCGACTGCTAGACATGATCAAGACCATGATTTTAGCCCTCTGTCCCCCTTGTCCCACTCAATCACCCCTTCTTCATATCCCTTGTCTACCTCCTCGTCTTCATCTCCTTCTCCTTCTCCGTCTCCGTATTCATCAATTTCAATCTTACTACCTAGTGCTTGCTTCCCCTCCTTGATCATTGCTTTCAGTTGTTCATTCAACCGAGCCATGCTCTCATCCTCGTGGGCTTCTTTCCGCCGCAGCTTTTGCTGGAATTTTCGAACCTCGGGGATTGAGGGCTTGGATTGTGAGTCATTGCGGATGCGGTGGTGACATTGTGACTTGTAGGATTGAAGGATGATTGTCGACGTGGAGATGCAAGAGATGCCCGGCTTGTGGGACGTCTTGTCGAAGATGTGTTGTGATCATCATGGGTGGTAGTAAAGTATGGCAGTGAGGGCCGTGATTGATGACTCGTTTTCCCAGTGCTGGGGTGTAAGGATCGAGGTGACGCGAATGAGGCTGAGGATCGATGGGTTGATGACCTTGAGGTCAACCGAGGACGACCATTAACTCCAAGATTGTTATGTGTACCTCGTGTTGATCCTGTACGGGTTGGGTTTGAAGCGATTGAAGCACCAGCCAAACTAGCTCTCGACTTCTTACGTACGGGACTAGTTTCTCTGGAGCTTGAATCGAAACCATCAACCATAACCCAATTATTGCGCATATCTGAGAAGCCGGGATGGACATTCGAGTTTTGCATGGTTGGTGTCTCGCGATTATCTTCCCGCCGTGCTCGTCGAATGGAAGGCTGATGATCCTCTGGAAATCCTCCGGGTACAGGCGTCGCACCTCGTGCATACCTTGTCCTTGTCTCCTTGTACTCAGCAGCGAACACATCCTGTGTCGGTTCGATATGAGACCAGCCAGAACCAACGATCGATGGACTCCCAGTGTCTAATGAATAGCCCTTACCACCTCCAGCATAAAAGCCCTTGAATGAGACAGCACTATTCCAACAAAACGACAGTACCTTGCCGGCCACTCCACCTGCAAGAGAGAGAACAGTCGTGCTCCACCCAGGTCGAGGCGACGATGAGTATCGTAGTGTATTAGAAGTCATGCCATCAGCCGAAGATGGAGTTTGCAGATAATTAGATTCTTGACGTGATGACACTTGACGATCGTATCGGTTCGGTCGACAATCGCGCTCATAGTCGTGTTCTCGTTCAAGGTCTTCTCTTTGAGCATTCAGATCCACACTTGTATCTAACCCATTGGCAAATCGATAATTGGTCTGAATAAATGGAGACGGACTTGGAACATCGAACCCACTCGACAAGGCACTGTCATAGAGAGAGCTTTGTCGGCGAGAATCTTCGGTATGTAGGCGGGCTCTTTTCCGAGAATGAGGCGCATGACTAGTGACACCGCCTGTTTTAGAAGTGGGTAGAAAAGTCGACGAGTTGACTGATCCGTCAGAATTTGGAGGCAGGAAGACGGACGGCTTGAAGGGTGTGCAGTGAAATGTAGACGAAGAGTGATCAGCATCAGATCCAGGCAGAAATGAGCCTGGCAGGTGGATAGAGGTTGCCATGGTCATGGTCATATTGAGCCGTCTTGTGAGGGTTGGCGCTTGATCGAGAATGAGTTAGACAGCAGGCGTTTTCGACATGGTGAGATGGCCACGAGTTTTGCAGGGAGAGAGTGTGTGTGATAGTCAACGGTTGCCTTCTGTAGATGACTGATTTCAAGATGTGTAGGACAACGGTCTGAGGTGGTCAGGCTCCAGTCGCAGGTGACTTTGACTAGATCCAATGGTGTGAGAGAAAGAAGGCGAAGGCAATACGGAGGAGAAGTGCATGCGGGGTACGTCATTTTGCTACTCCAATTGTTGCCGAGCAACCAGAATAACATACGGTGAAGTATAATATCTACCAAGTATTTTATAAAGGCATGAAACCTGAGACAAGACACGTGAGAAGAGCGATGGAAGTAAGAGCGAGTCCAAAACACCTAGGTATGATGGACGCATTGCCAAACCCTTTATACCATTGTGTAATCTACAATAACGCCGTCCTCCCATGCAACTTTCAACACTCAATATTTCAGCCAAAGGAACTGATGAGGTTTCAGCTGTATCCCCGCATCCCGCAAATTAATCGAATACCCAGACACCAAATCCTTCACATCAGTAGGCATGCCCATGAACCGATCTCTGCCTATCCACTGTCCATTATCCGAGAAATTACACAGACACAGTACCGTCGAATTAGCACCAGGCCTCTGATAGCCTAGAATCGTTGGATTGCCTGTGTAAAATCCGACAGCTCTTCCACCAGCCAACTCTTCCGTCGATTTACGCAGCTTGATCAAGTGTTTGATACCGGCGTAAATTTTACCAGGTATGGTTGAGGGATCATTCCTTTCCGCGTATCTGGACTCAGGATACCACGGTCGATTGACCCAGCGACTGTCGTCCATCTTGGCTGGGTCGTTTAGGTAACTGTAATCATTGAGTTGTCCCACTTCGTCGCCGAGATAGATCAGAGGAATACCTCCAGTACTCATAGCGATAGAGTAGGCCATTAGTATTCGTTCGATGGAATGGTCTTGCATTGATTCCAAGCCTGCCAGCGAAGCCGTGGTGCCTGATATTCTGCAGTCGCCAGTTCGAGGGTTATCTTGAAATGGAACGCCACGAGCAAAGCTTCCAGGATGTCGATTGACGAAGAAGGCATTGAGAAATTTGCGATGGCTTACTCCATCCTTACCCAGCTCCAACGCATCTTCGTCGGAGAATGTCCAGCCTATATCGTCATGTGACCGAACATAATTGACCCATGCGCAGCCTCTGGGAATATTATGTCTGCGCTCTATGGCCTGAGACAGCATCGATGCATCTCTTGTAGCTAGAGCTTCCCAGGTGAGTGCCATTTGGAGGGGATTGTAAGACAGTTGACATTCGTATCGGTCGATATATTGGACCACGAAATCGGGATGGACAATGGCTTCAGACTTGAACAGTACTGACGGTGCAGCAATTCGACACAAAGCATTGAAGGCGCGGAGAAGCTTGTGAACTTCTGGGAGATTCTCGCAGTCAGTGTTCATTTGTTTCCACATGAAAGCCACAGCGTCCATTCGGAAAAAGTCGACTCCAATGTTGGCCAAGTATAACATCTCGGCAGCCATGGCTCGAAAAACGGCTGGGTTGGAATAATTCAAATCCCATTGAAAGTGATAAAATGTCGACCACACGAATCGTCCATCTGGAAGCTGAATAAAAGAACCTGGATGATCATCAGGGAAGATCTCTCGTGTGGTACGTTCGAAGGCTGAAGGCACATTCCGATCTGGAAAAATCCAATACATGGCTGAGTGTTCTGGGTCACCTTGAGCAGCCTTTTTGGCCCATCGGTGTTCATTTGAGGTATGGTTGAAGACCAGATCTAGCACCAAACTGATGCCGGCCTTTCTCAATTCTGTGGCAAGCTCTTTAAGTTGATGAATATCACCCAACTCTTCCTGCACATCTCGGTAGCTTGATACTGCATAACCGCCATCATTCAATGGTTGAGGTGCTTTGAACAATGGCATCAAGTGTAAATATGTCAGACCTAGCTCTTTAAAATATGGAATCCGAGCCCTGATCCCATCTAGATTCTTCGCATATCGGTCGACGTAACAGACACCACCGAGCATTTGATTCGACAGGTACCATTCAGGGTCTTGTTCTCTTTGTTTGTCCAGGACTTTTAGTTCCGGGTTTCTGGCATTCCAGCTATTTCCGCACATGGTGATGAGGTCAACCATCTGGTCGAGACAATCATGTCGATAACCATAGAGTTCGGCGAAGATGGCGAAGATGGTTATGAAGTTCATGTCCAACCTTCCGAAGAAGTCTTTGTCCTTGAGAATTTCCACTCCATCATCGGTCTTTCGGAGTTCTTGGAGGATGTACGCTTTGGCAGCGCGTGCCTGTTGTTCAATGGAGAGACTGTTCATGAGGGTGGTCACGCTTGGGTCAATAGGAAGAAATGGGGTATCAAAAACAATCGACTTGCTGGCAAAGAATAGATTCGAGGAAAGAATGCTGAAATGAGACAGTATTTCAGAAGAAAAGTTCGAACAATAAACAATGACACCCTACCTCGAGCAAGATTTTGTAGCTTTGGCTGGCAGCTGAACAAATAAATGGCCATAACATACCCCACCTTTTCGAATAGCTCCAGTTCTCGATTGCCAGGGCCAGGAGCAGGAGCATGATTGCTTAGGTTGCGCTATGGCGGGAAAAAAACTCAGTTCTCAAAAAGGGTGGCTGACTTGGTGTTTGGGTCTTTGAGGCTCTGAGGTGTGAGGTGTGAGGTGTGAGGTCTGAGACGTGAGGAATTACCTTCGGCCAAATTTGCTGGGTGAGGAGGCGAGAGAAAGGCCGAGTAATAATAAGCGGGGGTTCTGCTTGGTTGGTCAATTTTCTGCTGGCTTTGAGAATGACATTGAAATTTGAACTCGGTGTGACTGTGTGACGTGGTCTTGCAGGACCGACTGTCTTCTAACGGAGTCAGAGTATCCGTTTGAAGAAAGCTCTGGCTCTTGTCTCTGTCTCTGTCGCCTGTCGACCATGACGAGGTGTCCCAAGCTTCCCAGCTGGGTCCAAAACATAGTTTTGTTCTTCTCCGTTGCCTCGAAGCTTTACGCGGGGTAGGCGGATAACATCGATCATGACACGGTCACAGACATGATGGAGTAATAGCTTGTGGACCAGTCAAAAGATACGACGAGACCCGTAGAGACTACAAAGACCAAAAGTGATCCAACGTCCCCAGTTTCGTTCAACTTTATCGTGCATGAGGAGGAGGACGAGGAGGAGGAGCCGTGGGCCCTTGAGTCTTGGCAGAGACGCAGGTCACGGGTCACGGGTCACAAGCCACTCACTTGCCTGCCTCGGTTACGGACATATTGGGATTTCACTCAACTTCTACCGCCATAAACTCCGCTGTCACACCAGACCACACGCTAGGGATTACTTGAATAAGCGATATCGATTACTATAAACATGCGAATAAATCTATCTTGTTTTGAGCGAACCAGGCTTAGACCACCATGGCTCAACCAATCCTTGATCTCAACATGAACAGATCCTCTGTTTCAGTAACGCCGGTAAAACAAAACAAACGAAACGCTTGCCATCAAGCATGTATTGTATTAGTCCATGCCGTATTCTTCCTCAAACTCCCATTTGTACAAGTGATCGCATAATGACCTAGAAAGCCGACACGGCCACAGCAATTGCCTGGCTCTCGCTGTGACTGATGCTGACATTGACACTCTTGACACCAGCCTCCTTGGCCGCCGCAAGGGCAGCACCATTAAGGTTGACCTTGGGTGCACCGTTGTCATCACTGAGAATTTCAATGTCGTACAGAGGCGCTCCAGCTCCCTTGCCACAAACTCCTAGCGATTTGAAAACAGCCTCTTTGGCGCTCCATCTTCCGGCATACGATGCTTGTGGAGACGGTGCCTTGTCACAGTAAGCTCGTTCCTTTTCGGTAAAGTTTCTCTGCACAAATGTCTCGTTTTCGATGTTAATGGCTCGAATATCTTCGACGTCGACACCAACTTTAGATCCTTCCGCAGCTGTTGCTTTGGTCAATGACTCAAGCATGGCCTTGGTTTCCAACACAGCCGGGCTGTCAATCTTCTTGGGCGGAGCTGGTGTGTACACCAGCTCGCCAGATTTCTTATCCGCCACAACACGTTGATCAGGGTTGAGGAACACCTTTTGCATGATCTCATCTGGGTATGGTGCCTTGGACTTGGCAACGAAGAGCGTGTTGTTAATCATGCCGTTGTGGAAGAATCTGTAAGCCTTCTTTTGTCGGGTCTCAACCTTGGCCTTGTATCGCTGGAAGTCGGCTTCGTCCAAAGTGGCGAACAAGTATTTGGGATGGATACCAATCGCTTGAGCACCCTTCTGACCGAAACCGAACGATGTCACCGAGAAGGCTTTAATACCATCCGTCTGAAGGGATCGGCTTGGATAGACAATGTAGTCAAACTTCTCCATGACTTGGTCAACGTTATCCGCATTTCGATTGCCTGGGACCAAACCGCTGTTGAGCACTTGCAAACAGCCGTTGAACATCCAAGCACCGGCAGCACCCTTCGGATGACCAGTCAAGTACTTCTGGAAAATACCAAGCAAGGCATTGCCTTTCTTGCGGCCGAGGTGAGCCATCTGCTTGCAAATGACTTCGGATTCGTTCTTGTCGTTGGCCACCGTCGATGTGCCGTGGAAGGATGCAACATCGAGATCGTCCACCGTAAGACCCCAAGTAGCAAGAGCACCACGCAGAGGAGCAATAGTCGAATCTTGCTTCCAGAAATTGTTGCCGAGGCTGAATTGCGCTTCCTTCTCCTGTCGTATGGCCTCACGCTCAATATGAGCAGCACGTTCCTGGAGATACTCGGTCTCGTTGAAGCCGAATCCAGCCTGTGATTTCATGGCTGCAACCTCTTCATGAAGATACAAATACTCGGATTCTTGCCAATTCTTGATAGCCTTTCTGCGAAGGTCGAGCTGCCTCTTGCGATACTTGATGTCCAGTAGTGGCGATGGGTACTTGCCAGGGTTTTCGCGAGCCGTGGTCAACACACCCTGACCAGGAGCTGGGACAGATCGGCCAATCTTATCAGTGGCAGTCGTGGTGAGACCAAGGATACCGTAAATGGGCGTTCCCATGTCCAAAGCCAAACGGGCTGACATGATGACTTGCATACCACAACCTTGGGACTCCATGAAACCATTTCTTGTCGTGGTTGTTGGTCGAGACATCTCTTTGGGCGTGCGACCGTGGGCGAATTCATCCTCAGCATTGCTAGTCGCCTTCATGTTGGCGAATTCATAAGAACCTTCTTCTTGGAAGTCATCGAAACCGCCGACGAAGCAAACACGTGCCTTGCCTTCGACGATAGTCTCATAACCGATGTCGATGGACTCAACAGCAGTTGCACAGGCACCGACTGGGGTCTTGATGGGACCAGTAGATGACAGGAGCAACATGTTGACCCACGCGGACATGGTGTTGATGAAAGATTCTTGGAGAATATCCTTCTGAACAGGTTTGTCCATGAATCGATCCTTGTACATACCGCGAAGCGCTGTTGTGCCACCAATACCCGAACCAACACAGTTGCCGACTTCCGAGAGATGAACATACTTGTAGAATTCATATGGATCAGTGATGCCAGATGTCAGAAGAGCCTCAACGGTACAAACGAGAACGAAGAGTGTGACTTGATCAACTTGAGAAATGATATCATCTGGAATACCGTATTGCTTCGCGTTCCATCCAGTTGGGATCTGACCTGCAACAAGGCGATCGAATCGAAGGGCCTTGGGAATGAGCAAGGTAGCGCCCTTCTTCAGTCGAACACTGTATTCGCCAGATTCGAGCTCAAAGATTTCAGCCTTTTCGCCGTGTTGTCTCTTGAATTCTTCAGCAGTCTCCTTGGAGGCTTCGAATTGGTCGAGATCCTCTTCGATTTGAATTTCTTGAAGAAGCTGCTTCTTATTCGGGTCGTATCCATTGAACAACTCAGGCTCAATTAGACGGATTCCAGAGTGATCAAGGATAGTTTTCTCGTATTTGGCCTTGACATCCTTGTCATCGACAGGCTCACTGGTCTTTGCATCAACCCAGCCAGAGTAGGATTTGCCCTTCAGAGGTCCATTGTGATTCTTGATCAGGCCCATCAACCAGGCCATCTCAATACAACCTTCAAGAGAAAATTCACCGTAGGCTTCCATCTCCCAACGAGTACGCGAATTACCCCAGGGGCCAACTTCAGCAAAGCCAGTGACGACAACAACTTTGTCGAGGTCGACCATGCCTTTGAGAGAAGCGTTGAGAGGAGCGATGTCCTCTTTCCATTTTGGAAGCTCTGGGAAATCAAACTTGATGTTTGCGCGGGGGTCGATGGTAACCTTCTTGTAAAGAGCCTCGCTGTCCTCTCCGTTGACAATCTTGTTCTCAAGAGCAGTCTCTCTGGTCACAGCTTGACGGATGGCACTGGTCTCCATAATCTCGGCACGAAGCCTGCTCATGAGTCCCTTCATGTCTGGTAGGAATTGCAAGCCACCATTGAGATCAGCAAAGACTGGCTCGTTCTGGCAGAGGTCGACAATGGCAGGTGACATCAAACCGAGCAAGTTGAATGCCATTTCTTGCTGAGAGAATGTGCGAACTCCGTATTTCTCGACGCCGTCGGCAACAATATTGTTGCCACTCATGAGGCCTGTGCCACGAGTCCAGCCAATGACTGCACCACAGATGGTCAGATAATCGCCCCAGCTTTCCGAGTACCAACGGTTGAACAAAGTCTCCAAGGCTAGCTTCGACTCAGAGTAAAGACCATCGTTACCGAAGGTTCCATGGTTGGGGGAGAGTGGAAGCATGACTTGCGCAGGGCGAGTGTTAAAGCCTTGCTCAAACTTCTTGCTCTTGACGTAACCAAGGAGTCGGATCAAGTTGGTGAGCATGATACGATGAGCGAGCTCAGATTTGGAATCGATGCTGTCAATTTCACGGCCGTTTTCGGGAATGGCGGCGAATGGCACGATAAAGTCGAGATCCCAGCCCAAGCCTTTCTTTGTATCGTAGATATAGTCAACGAGGGCTTCAACGTCTTGCTTGCTGCCTTGGTTGAAAGGAACAACGACTAATTGCGCACCTCGTGCTCCGAAACGAGCGTACATGGATTGGTAGTACTCAGTGACCTCGCGTGAGTATCTGCTGGTGGTGACAATGACCTTGGCGCCACCACTGATCAAACCTTGCAAGACATCTGCACCGATGGATCCAGCTCCAGCACCAGTCATGAGAGCCATCTTGCCTTGGAAAGTCAGACCTGACTTGGCAGCGTTCTCAAGACCTTCTAGATAGACACCAGTGAGCTTTTTGCTGTACTCCCAGCCGTGCTCTTCCTTTTTCTTGAGATGCAGGAACGGAATGGTCTCAGTCTTGCCCTGCTTGACGGTTCCATTCATGGTAGCACGGGTGAGTGAGCCATTTCTACCCGGTTTCTTCACGTCACCGTTTTCTTGGGGAATGATTTGTGATTCATTCATACCCAAGGCACGGATGACATCCTTGTATAGGCTGTTGAATTGTAGTTGAGACGCCTTGGACAGCTTGTGTTGCTTGCGGATCAACTTGTACACATTTCGCAAATCGTTCTGGACCTTGGTACGGTTGCTGTACTCGGAGATCTTGCCTCCATCAGCCATCTCACGAACATAGTGCTCCAATTTTCTGGCACTTTGTCTGGGTACTTCTTGGTAATCAAGGTTGCCCCGTGCATCGACAGTGGTCTGAGGTCCTGTAGGGACAGCAACGTCCTTGTATACTGGTGCTTCATTAAGGACGTCCTGGCAGTTTTCGATGAGCTGCTGGCCCAACTCCTTGGCCAGCTTGTAGGTCTCACCACGTTCGGTGGGACAATTGTCAATATGATATTGCATGTATTCGATCAGGGTTGGGTTTGATCGATTCATGATACGAATGCATTGACTGACGATTTCTCGGTCAACGGCCTTCAGGCGGCCGAAGATGATATCAAAATACATGCTAAGGGCATCTTGACGGGCCCAATTCCATGACGAATCGTACACGCGAGCTTTGAGGGTGCTGAAGGAGGGCTCAATGCCGGCTGCATAGAATTCACCATGCTCAGTGTTCCACAGATCCAGTTGAGCCTGGAGAGCCTTGTTGTTCTCTTGGGAGCCGAGGAAAGCTTTGTCACCTGATCGAAGGTCCATTTTGAGGTATCGAGCAAACAGCTCAAGTTGTTGCTTGAAGAGAGCTCGCTGGTCCTTGGTCAAGGCGTCAATTGCAGCAGGATCCATCATCATACCAGCACCGGCGCCGGCGGCAGGGCCGCCACCAGCGGAAGCAGATGACAGACTAATTCCGGCATTGGAGGCATACTTCTGGGCAACGTCACCGAGATATGACTTGGCGTCGTTTTCAGAGCCGAGACGAGCAGGTGGTTCCATAGTCAGGGCCAGCAGGAGAACACCGTCCTGTCTGCCGGATCCAAGACCAAAAGCCGTTTCAAGATGTTTTCTGACGGCTGTAATATTGAAACCACCGGGCATTTTGGACGAGACCAAGCGAGCAATTAGGGATTGTGATTGTTTTCCCAATTGTCCATTGAAGGTGGATTGCATGGCAGCACCCAGTTCGTCGAGAGGGGTATCTTCTGGTTTTTCTGGCGTGGAGCCAAATTCTTTTCCAAGATCTCCCAGGATTTCATTCTGTAGTGTCGATTTTCCACCCACAAGATCTTTGATGGCCTTGCTCAAAGGAATGTCTGTGAGAGGTTTCTTGAGCTTTTGAGCAACCAAGGCTCGTAGAATGTCAACAGCTCCTACAGGAGCATCAGCCACAGCTGCAGCTGGACCAGCGCTCGCAGCCGCCGGAGCAGGAGCCGCAGCCGCAGCGGGAGCAGGAGCAGCAGAGGAGGACGGTGCTGAAGCCTGGGCTGGGGTTGGGGCTGCAGCTGGTGCGGGCTCGTCTTCAACAGGATCAACGTCATAATAGATTTCTTTCAGATCTTTGTTGTATGCCAAAACCTGGCGCTGTACTGATGTAGCTGCATCGTATGCTTCATATTTTGAGGCCAATGTTCGTTTAGCCATTCCACCGAGTGTGTCTGCTGGACCGATCTCAACGATCCTCTCGGTTCTGTTGGTCTCGAGGATAACATCTTGAGTTTCAATCCACCTCACGGGCGAGGCGAATTGGTATGCCAACAGCTCAACGAGGAGAGTATGTGCGAGCTCTTGCTCGACTTCGGGACGCATGATGAGGACGTGGGCTAGTAAGGTGGTGGATGTCGAGAGAAGATGCTAAGTAGGTTATAGCGGGAGGAGGACCTCGTTGGCCGGTTGCTGAATGAAGTGAATCAGAGCAAGGGCCGAGGAGAGCACAGGTTGAGAGGTAGAAGGAAGGAATTGTGCTTTGGCAATCACTTCTCTATCGTTATTGAGAAGTTGATGGTTTGTCTGGTGGAAGAAGGAGAGAGTGATTAGAGGAGATGATGTTGTGGTGGACGGTGTGTCTGCAGATCCAGTTATCGGAAGAGTAATCAAGGTCAGAACAGACCTAGAACACGGACAAGAGGGTTGGATGATATGAAACCAAAAAGGGACAAGTGGGAAGGTGCAAGATTATGCACAGAATATGGTTGGGACCGAGATGGTGACCGGCCGTCAAGGAGTTGTTGGATCAGTGGTTTTGCCCTTGGGGGTCTTTGACGTGTGTGTCTGTTGCTTTGCTGCGGGCAGAGGAGGAAAAAAGTTCAATGTAATGGAACGGGGATGAGGCTGATAGGCGCATGCAGTAGTACTAGGCGGTGGACCGGGGATCGTTACGTCGACTCTGGTACGTTCTTTAGGCACTTAAGTTGGTTAGCCACTTTAGCGCAGACAAATTGAGAGTAGAGAATCTACCAAACACTCTACTAAGAACTGGTGGCTAAGTCTTTAGTGAGTACTAAAGGTACGTTCTTACGTTAGAGCTGCCACCCCGGTACCTGGTTCGGCTGGGAATTTTGAAAGGGAAAATTATATCCTGGTATTACATGGAAGACTAAGTGGCAAATGACACCACTCAGCCAATAGATTCGGGGTGATTCGCGGACAAACCAGCGTCAGATCCCCAACTCTTTTGCTTGTCAGACAACCACTTAGATCCCAGCCACCCGTGCCACTTTGGCCATGTTTTCTCCGGAAGGTCCCTCACGGTCCTTTTAGTGACTGTTGAGAAAATAGTGGAGCCTCCGTTGACCTTAGCGAGCCAGCCAGATTCCCCGCCAGAATTCTCCTCGAGGCCAGAAAAAAAGTTGGAGATGGCGGGTTTCCCTGGTCCCCGAGGCAAAACCACTGACGACTGACCAGTGAGCGTGCGCACTGACTGAGTTGGGGATCTCCAACAAAAGACCTCCCAGGTACCCAGGTACCCAGGTACCCAGGTACCCAGGTACCCAGGTACCTACAATCACCTACCAGCACAATTGACCAACTTGTCCTTTTCGCAGATTGAAGATCAGTAAACAGTGAATGATTAGTTGAGCAGATCAAGTATTATTGCTGCTGCCTGCCCAACAGAACCCATCTTGTTTACGATATACGATCGTATCAGAGTCAAGACCTCCCGATTAGTATAGCAGGAGTCTGGCCAGAGTGGCTTCAAATAAGGATCGGGGTACCTGACAAGCCGAACCGAGTTAGAACTTAGGGGGGTCATGGGGGCCACAGGGTGCCCAGAGTCCCTGGAAGGTCCCTGGAGCCTAAAATGTCCACGGGTGTCCTGAGTGGCTAGGCCCAAGGGAGCTCGGTTAGGCCCTGGGCTCTCGGCCGCCGCTGACCCTCTCACGCCCTCTCTACGGATTAAATCTTGGTTGGGATGATGACGAGTGAGTGACGGTGTGTCTGCGGTGCAGGAGCCATTGAGGAGTGGGTTTCTGCCCACCAGTTTTAGTGCGGGCCTAGCGGCCTCCAGCAACCAATCCGGCAATTACCATTGGCTCCCCAACCGGATAAACCCTGCCCTGCGTCTGCTGTGCATCTCGCTGCATCCTCGTCCTCGTCCCGAAAAACTTCTTTGAATTCAACAACGGCCTCACACTCCGATCACCTCGAGTAACAAACTCCAACGCCGAGAGAGAGATAGAGCCTTGCTGAAATCAAAGTCACTCTGCAGCCACCCAATACTCTTGCTGCTTGCCCATATCATTCCATCCACCATTACTAGTAATCCTGACTTTCGGTCTTGATCACAAGAAACTAATCATCCCTCTTCCACCTCGACGAGCTGCCAACTATTGCTCTTTCCTTTCAATCTGACCTCCATCTCTCCTTCAAGTCCAACGGAACACACTGCTTAGAAAGAGTCTCGTTGCTCATACACTCACTAATTCACCTCTCAAACACAAGCTGTCCTCACCCTTCAGAAGACCTGCTTCAAGTGGCATTAAGTTGCTCACTTCAAGAGCCGTATAGCCTCTGTTACCTCCAAAGCACACTCGCTGTCGCTTCATAAATCAACGACCGCAATCATGTACTCCGGCGGTGCCACTGGCACTCATACTCCACGATCCTCTCAAAACCTCAGACCCCTCATCCTCACTCATGGCAGTCTCGACTACTCCTTCCTTATTCCAACTGCCCTACATTTTCCTGCCTCTCAGCTGAAAGACGCCTTCAATGCGTCTCTGCCAGAACCCACAGACGAGTTAGCTCAGGATGATGAACCTTCGTCCAATGCCGAGTTGGTCGCCCGTTACATCGGCTTCATTGCCGCTGAAGTCGATGATGACGAGGAAGCCGCTGGTTTTGTCGAAGTCCTAAAGGTCGTCTTGAACGAGTTTGAGCGATCGTTCATGCACGCCAACGATGTTCACGCCTTGGCCGCTACCTTGCCAGGAATTACCGCAAAGAAGCTGTTGGTCGTACAGTGTTATTATGCTGGTCGAGCTGCTGTGGCTAGACCTATTAAACCCCATGACTCTGCACTTCTCCGGGCCGCAGACGACGAGGAGGCTAGCATTTACACGGTTTTTGGTGGCCAAGGAAACATTGAAGAATACTTTGACGAATTAAGAGAAGTCTATACTACATATCCCTCTTTCACCAAGGATTTGGTTGAGACTTCTGCCGAACTGCTCCAAACCTTGGCGAGAAATCCAAAGGCAGATAAGTTCTACACCAAAGGCCTCGATGTCATGACCTGGCTCGCAGACCGCGAAACCCAGCCAGATACTGACTACTTGGTATCGGCACCTGTCAGTTTGCCCTTGATCGGTCTTGTGCAGCTCGCCCACTACCAGGTCACCTGCAAAGTCCTTGGTAAAACTCCAGGTGAAGTTAATGAACGCCTCAATGGTACCACTGGCCATTCTCAAGGTGTCGTCACCGCAGCCGCCATAGCCACTGCTACATCCTGGGAGAGTTTCGCAAAAGCCGCAAAGGAAGCTATCACCATGCTTTTCTGGATTGGTATGAGGAGCCAACAAGCCTTCCCTCGCACCAGCCTTGCCCCGTCTATCCTACAAGATTCCTTAGAAGCTGGAGAGGGTACTCCTACTCCCATGTTGTCTGTGCGTGATCTATCCAAGACACAACTCCAAGAGCATATCGATGCAACCAACGAGCATTTGCCTGCTGATCGACACATTGCCATCTCCCTGATCAACAGCGCACGCAACTTCGTCGTCACTGGGCCCCCAATTTCCCTCCACGGTCTCAATCTTCGTCTGCGCAAGGTCAAGGCTCCTACAGGTCTAGATCAAAACAGAATCCCTTACACTGAGCGCAAGGTTCGCTTCGTGAATCGATTCCTACCAATCACAGCTCCTTTCCACAGCCCCCTCTTGACTGAAGCTTTCAAGCACATTCAAGATGATCTGAGCGACATCAAAATCCCGGCCTCTCGCTTGACCATTCCAGTCTTCGACACAAACTCGGGAGAGGATCTCCGTGCTTCCCAAGACAAAGACATTGTCCCCTCCCTCGTGCGAATGATCACCCAAGATCCTGTTCACTGGGAACAAGCCACAGTTTTCGAAGGTGCCACCCACATTCTCGACTTTGGGCCAGGAGGTATCTCCGGTCTGGGTGTTCTAACGAACCGAAACAAGGATGGTACTGGTGTCCGTGTCATTCTTGCTGGTGCCATGGATGGCACTAACGCCGAAGTCGGATATAAGCCAGAAATCTTTGATCGTGATGAAGAGCATGCCGTTAAGTACGCAACCAACTGGGTCACTGAGCATGGCCCAAGGCTTGTCAAGACGTCTGTCGGACAGACTTTTGTCGATACGAAGATGTCTCGTCTGCTCGGTGTCCCACCGCTCATGGTTGCCGGCATGACCCCTTGCACGGTGCCTTGGGATTTCGTTGCTGCGACCATGAACGCAGGTTATCACATCGAATTGGCTGGTGGTGGCTACTACAATGCTAAGGGCATGACCGAGGCTTTGACCAAGATCGAGAAGGCCATTCCTCCAGGCCGTGGTATCACAGTCAACCTGATCTATGTCAACCCACGTGCTATGGGCTGGCAGATCCCACTTTTGGGCCAGCTCCGAGCTGATGGTGTACCTATTGAGGGTTTGACAATCGGTGCTGGTGTGCCTTCAATTGAAGTTGCTCAAGAATACATTGACACCCTCGGTATCAAGCACATTGCCTTCAAGCCTGGTTCCATGGATGCCATTCAATCAGTCATCAATATTGCGAAAGCCAATCCCACCTTCCCTGTTATCCTACAGTGGACTGGTGGTCGTGGTGGAGGCCATCACTCTTTCGAGGATTTCCATCAACCTATTCTGCAAATGTACGGCCGCCTTCGAAAGTGCCAGAACATCATCATTGTGGCTGGTAGTGGTTTTGGTGGTTCAGAAGACACATATCCTTACCTCACAGGTACCTGGGCTCGCAAATACGGATATCCGCCAATGCCCTTCGATGGTGTTCTTTTCGGTAGTCGTGTGATGACCGCGAAAGAAGCACACACCTCCACCAATGCAAAGAAGGCTATTGCAGAGGCCGAAGGTGCTGATGACAGCCAATGGGAGAAAACATACAAAGGCCCTATTGGAGGTGTCATCACTGTCCGCTCGGAAATGGGTGAACCAATCCACAAGCTTGCTACTCGAGGTGTCAAGTTCTGGGCTGAAATGGATCAAAAGATCTTCAGCTTAGATAAGAAGAAACGAGTCGCAGAGCTTAAGAAGCAACGCGAATATATCATCAAGAAACTCAATGATGATTTCCAGAAAGTCTGGTTCGGCAAAAACTCTGCTGGAGAAACAGTCGACCTCGAAGATATGACTTATGCTGAAGTTGTTCGCCGTATGGTTGAGCTCATGTACGTTAAGCATCAATCCCGATGGATTGAAGTTTCTCTTCGAAATCTCACCGTTGACTTCATCCGCCGTGTCGAAGAACGTTTCACCACTGAGTCTGGCAAAGCATCTCTAATTCAGAGTTACGCCGAGCTAGAAAACCCTTATCCAGTTGTTGAAAAGGTGCTTGCCGCATATCCCCAATCAGAAAACCAACTCATCAACGCACAAGATGTTCAGCACTTCTTGCTTCTTTGCCAACGACGTGGTCAAAAGCCTGTGCCATTCGTTCCTTCTCTGGACGAAAACTTCGAATTCTGGTTCAAGAAAGACTCGCTATGGCAATCTGAAGATCTGGATGCCGTATTCGAACAAGACGTCGGACGTACCTGTATCCTACAGGGACCAATGGCAGCCAAATACTCGACCAAGATTGACGAGCCGATCAAGGACATCTTGGAGGGTATCACCATTGACCACATCAAAGGCTTGACCAAAGACGTTTATGGTGGACGAGAAAATGCTATCCCCGTTGTGGAATATTTCGGTGGCAAAATCATTTCATCGCCAGAAAGTGTAACTGACCTTGATGGGGTTACCGTCATTCCCGATGGCAGCCGTATCACCTACAGACTGTCGGCTCTGCCCTCAGCACCTCTTCCTGATGCCGATGAGTGGGCTCAATTGCTTGCTGGCAAGAGCTACTCGTGGAGACACGCTCTGTTTACCACCGATGTTTATGTGCAAGGGGCACGTTACCAAAACAACCCCCTCAAACGTATCTTGGCTCCTACCAGAGGTCTCGTCGTGGAGATCGCTCATCCCAAAGACCCCTCCAAAACGAGCATCACGGTCAGAGAACCTACTCAATCTGGTCAACTGGTCAAGACTTTGGACATTTCCTTGACTGGCAAGAATGAGATTCTGATGAATCTGTGGGAAGAGCGAACAGCGGAGGGTGGACCAGTTGCCCTTCCCTTCAAGTTTGTCTATCATCCTGAGACCGGATACGCTCCTATCCATGAGGTCATGGAGGGTCGCAACGACAGGATCAAAGAATTCTACTACCGAATCTGGTTTGGATCCAAGGATGTTCCCTTCGATACTCCAACCACGAACAAATTCGATGGAGGCAAAGCAACTATTGTCACTCAAGACATTGCTGATTTTGTCCACGCCGTTGGCAACACTGGTGAGGCCTTTGTGGACCGTCCAGGCAAGGAGGTTTTCGCCCCTATGGATTTCGCCATTGTTGTCGGCTGGAAAGCCATCACCAAGCCAATCTTCCCTCGTGCCATCGATGGAGATCTACTCAAGCTTGTTCATCTGTCCAACGGGTATCGAATGCTTCCAGGTGCCGAGCCCTTGAAGGTTGGTGACGAGCTACATACCTCTGCTCGTATCAACGCAGTCATCAATCAAGACGCTGGTAAGATGGTTGAGGTGTGTGGAACAATTACTCGGGATGGCCAGCCGGTCATGGAGGTAACCACACAGTTCCTCTATCGTGGCAACTATACCGATTTCGAGAACACCTTCCAACGCAAGGAGGAAACTCCTGTGCAAATCACTCTATCTTCGTCCAAGGACGTGGCTGTTCTTCGATCAAAGGAATGGTTCCACCTTGATGAGCCCGACATTGATCTTCTAGGACAAACCTTGACATTCCGTCTGTCCAGCTTGGTCCGTTTCAAGAACAAGACTGTGTTCCAGAGCGTTGAAACGATCGGACAAGTTCTCCTTGAGTTGCCTACCAAAGAAGTCATTCAGGTTGCATCGGTGGAATATGATGCTGGTGTTTCTCATGGCAACCCAGTCATTGACTACCTTCAACGTCATGGTCAGACCATCGAGCAGCCAGTCAATTTTGAAAATGCCATTCCTCTGAGTGGCAAGACACCTCTGTCTCTCCGAGCACCCGCTTCCAATGAGACATATGCTCGTGTCTCCGGTGACTACAACCCTATCCACGTCTCCCGCATTTTCGCGAGCTATGCCAACCTGCCAGGAACCATCACTCATGGCATGTACACAAGTGCAGCTGTGCGAAGCTTGGTTGAGACGTGGGCAGCAGAAAACAACATTGGCCGAGTTCGAAGCTACCATGTTTCATTGGTGGGCATGGTTCTCCCCAATGATGACCTGGAAGTGAAACTCGAGCATGTTGGCATGGTTGCAGGACGCAAGATCATCAAGATCGAAACCAGCAACAAAGAGACAGGTGACAAGGTGCTCCTCGCTGAAGCGGAGGTGGAACAGCCCGTGTCATCATATGTGTTTACTGGTCAAGGCTCTCAAGAGCAAGGCATGGGTATGGATCTATATGGTCGCAGTGCAGTGGCAAAGGAAGTTTGGGATCGTGCTGACCGACATTTCATGGACAACTACGGTCTTTCAATTATTAACATTGTCAAGAACAACCCCAAGGAGCTTACCATTCACTTTGGTGGACCTCGGGGCAAGGCAATTCGTCAAAACTACATGGCCATGACCTTTGAGACCATCAACGCTGATGGATCAGTCAAGTCAGAGAAGATCTTCAAGGAGATCAACGAGAACACTACATCCTATACTTATCGCTCACCCACTGGACTCTTGTCTGCAACTCAGTTCACTCAACCTGCCTTGACCTTGATGGAGAAGGCCAGCTTCGAGGACATGCGCACCAAGGGTCTCATTCAGCGTGATAGTAGCTTCGCAGGTCATTCCCTGGGTGAATACTCTGCGTTGGCTTCGATCGCCGAAGTGATGCCGATTGAGAGTTTGGTGTCTGTGGTGTTCTACCGTGGATTGACCATGCAAGTGGCGGTGGAGAGAGACGAACAAGGTCGCAGCAACTACTCGATGTGTGCCGTCAACCCCAGCCGTATCTCCAAGACGTTCAACGAACAGGCACTGCAATATGTGGTGGAGAACATTGCTGAAAGCACCGGCTGGCTTGTGGAGATTGTCAACTACAATGTAGCCAACATGCAATACGTGTGTGCTGGTGATCTACGAGCATTGGACTGTCTTACGAACGTGCTCAATGTGCTCAAGTTACAAAAGATTGACATCCAGGCATTGATGCAAACCATGTCTTTGGATGATGTCAAGGCACACTTGGCCGAGATCATCGGTGAGTGCCGCAAGAAGACGGAAGCCAAACCACAACCCATTGAATTGGAGAGAGGCTTCGCGGTTATTCCCCTGAAGGGAATTGATGTACCATTCCACAGCACCTTCTTGCGGTCTGGCGTCAAACCATTCCGATCATTCTTGTTGAAGAAGATCAACAAGACCAGCATCGATCCGGCCAAGTTGATTGGAAAATACATACCCAATGTGACTGCGAAGCCATTTGAGATCTCCAAGGAGTACTTTGAGGAGGTGTACCGTCTGACCAATTCTCCACGACTGGCGAAGATTCTGGAAGACTGGGAAAAGTATGAGAATGCAGGAGAAGGGGTGAGACGTCTTTCGACGGTGGCATGAATTCGATAAGGGTATTGGGTTTCAGCGATTGATGATTTGCAAAAGCAAAGCAGTATTGATTCGGGAGGCGTTTAGAAGGAGTAGGATTGGCAGTATGATGTGTAGAGGTTGATTGCTTAGATTTCCTTTTTTTCCCTCAGTTGTACAGATAGTCAAGATTAAGTAGTGAGGCTTTTGTCAAAAGGCCCACAGTTTGATAATGAAAGCGGCATTTCATTACCTCTTTATGCAAAGGTTTCTTGAATTGGCGATGATGTGTTTTCTCGGCTAGGAACCATGTAACCTGATGATTGATAAGGGGCACTAGTTAGAGTAGTGGATGATAGGCGACTTGCGACTGGCAATAGGCGACTAGCGACCGGCGAGAATAGATTGAAAAGCCGCAGCATGAAGACCGAGATAATGGTAGTTAGGGATATGATCTCAGGTATCTACGGAGTAAGTAGCGAAGGCATCTACCAAGTAGGACGGTGACGAGGACTTCACGTTTTGGTGGGGAAGGTCGATAGTTTTGGAAGGTACGATCGGCGGTTGGACGGACGCTCGTTCAACTTGGTGGTGGCTTAAATCGGTAGGGACGCACTTGCCACGGATCACTGTTTGCGCCTGCCTGCCTAAGGTACCTACCTAGGTACTCCGTTCTTGGGGGTCAATCGAAATGCGGGAGTTTGGGCAAGTGCTAATGAGTTCTGCGGAAAGTGGCAGTCGCGGTCGCCAACCTCGGTATTGCGTATGGTATGCTGTTCACATCGCGCATGATGAAACCACGATGGGAGTATGGATAGATACTCCAGACGCAACCATTTAGAGTAGTTGACTAATGGGAAGGACAAGGGGATGGGAGGCTCGAGAGTGGACATGGGGCGGAGACACGGCCTGCATCCAGGCTAGTCACTGGCAGTCAACTAGTTACAAGTTAGCAGTAGAAGAAAAGACGTGAAGAGTGAGAAAGTGAGAGTGTGAGAGAGAGTACTTGGGACACCGAGGTAGAATTTAGAAATTGATCTGCCCCTTCCGGTCGAAGATTCCAAGTCTTCTCGAAGACGAAAGAACGGGTAGGTAAGGTTTCAAGCCACATGGTGACATGGCGTCGGGATAAGAAACGATGTTATGGAGTATTCCCAAGAACCAAGACCCAAGAACCAAGAACTAAGAACCAAAAACTTCGCACCACGGTAGGCAGAAAAGGCAAAAAAGCATGCCGCCGCCGCAATGCTTGTGTATTCTCGTACCGAGGCGGGTCCACTTCGCATGGGCATGAGTTCCCCTAACGGGCTGGAAGGGGAGAGATCGACAGGAACAGGTTAGCAACTGTCGCATTGGATTCTATTCTACCTTGGATGTGGTTTACTGTGCTCGTCCACGCTGTGAACCTGAGGTAGTCTTTGTTTTGTATGGTTGCATCTTGATATCTGATGTGTTATATCTTGCCCTACCTCTGTTGCATTGGATTGAGGCTTTAGTGGCTGGAGATTGGGGGCTAAGCAGTAAGTATCTACTTAGGTCATTAGGGTAGTGGCTGAAGTGGCTGTTCGGGGTTAGCTTTTGGGCCTTGGGGGTGTTTTAGTGGATGTCAAGCTACTAACTACTCCGTAGAGCTGCTAGGACTATTAGGGCGAGTTAGGCTAACTCACTTCTGTCGTTTCGCCTAACTCAATCTTCATCACATCACTCTTTCAATTTACAAGGGTGAAGACCATCCCTCTCAACACCGTTGCACAACTCTTGTGCACCTCGGGTCGACTCTTGCGATACAAACACCAAGAGGACAAATCCTTGGGATTGTGCTGATCAAGGTACCCCTAGTCTCTTTAGCTTCTAGTGGACGGTAGGGTGACACTGACATCCGACACCGCGACCCCCTTCGACCTCTTATCCGGCGCCTAACCCACTCGGTCAGAGCCTACGTTGGTTCGCTCGAGAGAATCAGAGATCGCCTGTTCGCCTCGCTGCTACGCTAATCAAAGTCTATTGCCTGAGTCCGAGCGAGGCCCTTGTCTCCTGGACTCCTGGGCGTGCCTGGGGGAAACGGGCAGAGGCTGCTGGACGGAGTAGAAGGCTAAGGAGGCGCATCAACTCTAATTTCCACCGCCACAACGGCTAAGGAATGTCCTTGGAACTCCACATCGCACATCGCACCTTCCATCTTCCACCACTGATCTTTTCGCATTGCACCTTCCACCTGTCAGTGTCACCAAACGACCTTGTCCGTTCCTTCCGCCCACAAACTCCATCGTTCGCATTTTTGATTCTCTCGTCGACTCAAAACTCATCCATGCTGGTTCCTCGTTCTCTCCCCTCCACTCAATCCACATGCTCATCAACGCCTTGGTTGGTCGACAATTCTACCATGACCCCTCCCAGATCTTCATGGGGACGAGACTCTACCAGCTCCAGTAAGTCATTCCTATGGATCCCGATGCCATGTGGTGCTTCTGGCACTTTGCATCTCTCTCTCGCTTTGTCGACGAAGCGGAACGTTCTTCATCATCCCCGACCTTGATCTGTATTAGAAACTCCACGACACCAGTCATGACCACTCTGGTTCGTGCCCCATTCTCGCCTTCTTTTCGTCTTTTAGCCTTTGAGCCCACCATCGTTTGTCTTTCTCAAGGCTAACTTGCCTCTGTCTCCTTCTGTCTCCCTCATGTGATTTTGGAGCCGTGCCAAAGTCATTGTTAACTGGTTACCTCGTCACCTCTAAACTCTTTTACGCGACTACCTCCACCATGCCTTTGAATCTTTCCAGTACCCTCAGTTGATCAGGCTGTCGAGATTCTTCCCAAATGCTTCTACCTTCTCGAGTCTGATCTCGTGTCTTTGCCATTAATTGATTCAATCTACCCTCGTACTTACATGCGCAATCTTTCCTTGCCGGATATCCTATAATGGATATCGCTTCTCTCGTTCGTGCTGGTAAGGCTGTCACTCCACCTTCTTGACTGGGTCCGCCCCATTCTCTAACAACAGATATCCACAGTGGTTGCAGCATTTGAAGATGCATCAAAGCTGGTTCAGCGGATTCGCGATCAAAAGCTCAAGAATGGTGCTGAGCCTCTGCCTGATGAGCCCACCACAGACCTACTCGACTCTTTAGCGCTAGGACCAATCATTGTTCGAGGTCATTATGATCACGATGTAAAGAGGTTCGGCGAGCAGTACACTTGCGGCGACGGTCAGGCTCGAGAACAGATGAAAGATGTCTTGATCAATCTTCAAATGACCTTGATCATCTCCCTACGAACCATCATGATGGACGAGCTTGACATGGACTTTGTCGCCCTTCAAACTGCTTCTGATGATTGTCGAGTCAATGCTGGCGTATGTTTGGGTCAACTATCTCAGAGACTATCTTCCGCCGTCCAGGCTCAGTCTCATTATCCAAACCGGGCAGCCTCGTCATATACCTCGTCCTCGGCTTCTGCCTCTGCTCTGATGCCACCAATGTCTCCTTCATTGGCCTATTCAACCGGCTGGAGTACTCGTTCTTCAACCGTGTTTCAATCTCCACAAACTCCCGAGATTCCTCTCGGCCAGTCAAAACAAATCCTTCCTCAGAATGCATCGCCGCAACCATCCTCACCGCAACCCTGGGTTGGTAACGTGCAATCAAGCACAGATCCCACTTTCGAATCTTTCGAATCGCAAGTCGTTTCTTATCGACCACGACCCGATCCCGAGTATCGTCTTGCTCCGTCTGCTGCTCTGGGCACAAATCATCAAGACAATTCTGATCGCAGAAGTATGAGGAGACGCTCTTCACAGGCACTCGCCCAGGATGACAATAGTATTCTTCTACTCTTTCCACAACCAGACGGTAGACCCATCATCCCAAATCCACCATTAAATAATACCGAAGCATCATTACGTTCAGGCTCCTCAAGTATTCAGATTCGCACTTTGGAACCTGTCTCATCGGCGAAATCCCATCGAAGCTCAAATTCACGAGATAGATTTGGCCCAGACGATTACCACGACGACATCTCTACACTGGACAGCAAACATCACAGTCATAGCACGATTTACGACATGTATAACCCACCACAACAATCTTCCCCTGAGCAATATCATGTTGAGAAATCTTCGCCTCCTTCCAATCCAACGTCATATTCGCAGAGAGCTCAATTGGCTTTAAATTACAACAATCCGGATTATGTGAGATATCTTCAGGAAAATAGTCGTCCACCACGTCCTCAGCCACGAGTGGACTCGCTGAAGGACTCAAAGGCCGTCAAGATTCTGGGACTATCTCAGATTGAAACCCAAGATATCTCTTCACCGCCTGCGCCTCTGTCACGGAATTTGGTTTCCCGGCAAGGTACCACAAGTGCAACCACTGCATCCACCAAGACAGGAAGGTGGCATATACACCCTCAGATGTATCGTCCATCTACACAGCCCGTGGAAGTTGACGCAACTCCTCCTTTTTCAGACAAGTCATCTCCTAGTACCCAATCCGAAGTACCCAATCAACCGAATGTATCCAAACAACTTTCATCACCCTTTACACCTGCCGACCTCGACCTCAGTTCTGTTGCTCATTCCAATCCGATTCCCAGATCCAATCCACCACAACGCCATCAACCACGCAGTCCTTCCATGCACACAACACACTCATCATCCCCATCCGTTCTTTCAAATTCAACCTCCAACCCAACTCCCATCTCCTCTGCGCCTCTCATCCTTCCTACAGACACCAATCTACTAGGATTTTGCAAAGGTGCATTTCGTTTACAAATAGGATTGACCGCAAAATCCTTCATAGCCGCTAATCGTCCCATTGGCTATTCTGCGATGATTCCTTATTGGCGTTGCAGCAAATGTTCTTTCGAAGGCCCTATGCACACAACATCTGCAATCACAGGCGGCGATGGTAAGAAAAAGGTAGCAGGAAAACCCGTCAAGGAATTCGATCCTAGAATCCGAGTCGCTGGCAGTTCAACCGGTGATGGATCCGTTGCCGTGCGCTATAAATGGGCATTTCTGGCTAAATGTCATGTTCCCTTAAAAGGCATGGTTCCATTTGAAACACCACAAGGTCAAAGCGGCGAGGTCGGTACCTTTGGTTGCATTTTCTGCGCCGTCGAAGGTAAAGCCCGAGGGTGGATTTCTAACGGTATTGGTAGTTCTGGCAGTATTCATGCTTCAGATCCTTCGAATGCCAGTATCAAATCTGCCACCACGACCATAGTGTCTCCCACAGGACAACCCAAATCCAAAGTCAATATATCCATCATCAAAATCGGGCGAAGTGGCACCACGGCCAAACAAAGCAAAACAGGACATGATGCTCTTCCTGAGGAACAGCAATTCAATGGTACCCCGACATTTGGAAATTTGACTAGCTTCATGGCGCACCTGGAAAATGTCCATCGATCCGAGGACGGTTGGCCAAATCCTGAGATGCAAGGGAGATTTAGATGTGTGGTTGGAAGGGTTGCTGGTGTCGAGGAAGAAGGATGGGATGTCAACATTGTGCCGTTGAGTTGAGCATAAGAAGCAGAGTAAGATAAGGGAAAGTCACAGATGGAAGAAAGTCGAATATATTAAGGATTTGTTTGGATTCTCTGTCATGTGGGAGTGATATCGATGAACAACCTTGACTTGAAGGAGGCAATTTCCTGTTCAGAGATCATCAGGATGCGCTGATGTGAAAGCTGGCCCCTCCATTTGCCCATGTATAACAAATTACCACTACCACCTTATCACAACCGACTTATATACCACAGCATATCATGACACGGAAATGAGAATCTCGTTCGCGATTTTGATTTCTAGAAATTCCAAAACGGTCTCCATGTCTACGTCATTGTCTGCCTCCTGATGTCCCTCCCCATCGTTATTCTACCATGCCTATGGTCCGTCCGTCATTCAGAAAAACTTCGCCTCGCCGTCCACCAGACTCTTTTCAAGGCACATACGCAAACCAGTTGCCGTCGTAGCCATAAACCAGCTTCCGAAACAATTACGCAAGCAAGCTAAAGCCTAACGAGGATAGATAATCATATATAGTTCATATATCCATAATTAATATCCGTGGTCCGTGGTCCGGGGCAGAGAGATTAAGAAAAACAGTCGTGGTTATTATATTATATTATATATATTCTATTATATATTTGGAAATAAGGAAAGGGTGAAAGGGAGAAAGGAACTTGATTTATCTGTGCTCGATCTATCTCCCATGTCCTTCTCCTGTTGACTCTGTTCTTTGTTCTCCTCGCCCTCCTCGCCCTCCTCGATCCCCGTTCCCCGCTCCCATTGCTCTCCTGTCCCTATCTATCTACACGCGTCGACACCCATTTCACTCTCTCCCCCTCCTCCTCCTCCCCCTCCTCCTGCTGCTGCTGCAATCACGAGTCTAACTATTACCACTCGCACTGAACCCATTCCCTCGTCCACCCACCCATCCATCCATTGGTGCATCCATTTACCCACTGCATCACTCATCCATCTGCCACTGATAACTCAACTCTTCATTCCTGGCCTTGCGGCCGCGGGCCTGGAACCAGTCCTTCTCGAAGCCGTTGCCGCGATCGACGCCGTCCCAGCGCCAGCCGGGCAGGATGCCATAGCGGTTAGGCGGGGCGGCGCCTTGGAAGACTTTGCTTTTTGACTTCTGTTTCTGCTTCTGCTTTCCTGTCTGGCTAGAGCCGTTTGTTCCTCGGTCACGACCACGACCACCACCGCCCGTAGTAGTCGACAATGCTTTTCCGCCGTGACCTGGTGCTCCATGATCATCGTCATCGTCATCGTCATCTGGCTCAGATTCTGCACGTGCGCTCTTCGTCGCCATGTACGCCGCCATGGGATCGTCCCAGCGCTGCACGCTCTTGAGGTGGTCGTTCATCTCGGCGTCGTCGACGCCACGTGCTAAAGTGAGGAACTTGGCGTCCTCGACGTCCTGTTTGCGTTCCTCGCGCTGGCGCCGCTGCACGTCGCCCATGGCGTCGTCACGCCGTTTCTTCTCCGCGGCCAGTTTCTCCGCTTCCAGCCGTCGTGCTTCGGCGCGTTTGGCTGAGAGGTCGATGCGTCGGCCTGTCGCGTCGCGGTAGATGGTTTGTTCTTCTAGTTCTTGCTGTTCTCCGTCGTCGTCGTCGTTGTTGTTAGAGGATTTTTCTTTGCCTTTGGTGGATTTGGATTTCGACTTCCGTGCTTCTAGCGCTTTGGCTCGTTCTTCTTCCGCCAGTAGACGCGCTGTGTCGGCCGCTGTCTGCAGGCCTGCGCGGGCCCCGGATGCCATGCGTGGAGGTGAAGATTCAGCCGGCAGGTCGACTATTGCCGGCGCATCTTCGTCGTCAATTGCGCGTCGGCGGGCGTCGGATTCGGCTGCTGCGGCACTGATGATGCGATCGGCTGCTGCCGCTGCTTCGTCGTCATTATCGTCCTGGTTGTTTTTACGGCCGGCGTCTTGGGTACTGTGTCTTCCTCCTCCTGAAGAAGTAGTATTTCTCCCGTCAGAATCTGTAGAAGGCACCGCTACAGTCTTCCACGATGTCGTTTTCTTCTTGCGAAACTCGGCCGATCTCGACGCCGTGTCGTACGTAGGTATATCATTGTCCTCGTCATCTTCGTCATCATCATCATCATTATTATATCTCCCCGCGCCTGTTGTCGTGCGCTTTGAAGTCTTCTGTCTTCCGCTGGGCCGCAGAGTCAAATCAGCGTCATCGTCAGCGATCAGCAAGCCGCCGCCACTGTTCGAGTCGATATCTTTGTTTTTGCGCCGTTTCTTCTTGGGTCGTTCCGAGTCGATGAAGTCCGGATTTGACGAAGGTTTGCCCGATGATGGTGTCGAGGCTGTGAGGTAGTTCTTGGCTAGATATGCGGCGAGATTGGCTGAAGGCATGGTTGGAAGCTAGAAGTTGGGACAAGGTATATTGTGAAGATGTCGACGTGGTGCGGATTGGGAGGGTATGTCGTTGTGGGTCAATTTAGTTAGATTTGGGCTGGTGCTGCGGGGCGGATAAGCTAAGAGAGACAGAGTCATTGTCATCAGGGCTGCAATATTTGATTCATCTAAATTTCACAATATTGGTTGAGCGGATACTGCAGGTGTTGTGAAATTCATGTCGAACTGTCATTGATTTGCCTAATTGCAACGGGTCTGAATTGATGGTAGTTGGAGTTTTTGGAAAACCAAAATGTTTGGCATGTTTGCACATTTCATGCATGATCGACGTCATGTTGTGTTGTTGATCTCCGACGCGTCACATGTCAGAGATCATCTACTTGAGACTACGGAGTAGTTCGTAGGGATGACACGTCTACTCCGGATTTGCAAGTTGATGCATTATGACTTGTTTGGATAACTCAGTCGAATCATCCTGTTCAAATGATTGAATTTATAGGTACTCTGTATAGGCACCTCGTTGCAAACGTGACGAATTGTAAGAATTCACAACGCCATAATAGAAATCCAGACATAACCCGGAATGTCCTCATCGGGTATCCTATGCCTCTTCCAAGGGTGATTCATATCCTCAAGAAGCGCCTGTGGCGAATGATCATTCTGATCAACCTTTGATAACGCCATGCTTCCCTAATGAATTCCTGGGGTATCTTGATGAATTGGAAAACCACTTATCGCCGGTGGCAATCATATAACAATGATTACAAATGTGCAAAAACTCATTGATAACGCCAATCACGAGCCAGCTCAAACCTTGAACATCATCAGTTCAAGTGAGAATGGTCGATGACTTCAAAGTCATGCTCATCGTCATCAGCAGCATAGCCCTCGGTGGTATCTTTGTCACTGACAATGTCGTATTCTTTGTTGACCAACTTTTCGGTTTCGTTGTTTTCAAATCGACGAACAGCTTGACTGATGGCATGACTCAAAACGTCCTGACCTGTATGAGGACCAGAGAAATTATCGTAGTTGTACATGAAGTCAGCCTCTGCAGGCAAAGGAGCTTCAGAAGCATCGTGGACTTCTTCATCCCCAGATGAAGTATCTGAGACATTGGCCAAGGGGCCATCCATGGCATCAACGACTTCATTTCGGAATGCCTTGCGTGCCAAGGTTGAAGCATGATTACTTAATTTGGTGTGTTCGATTTGTCTCAATCTTGCCTCTCCTTTAGGAACACCTCGACGAGCAGGACGACCAATACATTTGGCGCAACCTGGATCTGGATCATCATGCTGATTGCAGATGAGATTCTGGGCAAATCCTTGTTTTGTGCCACGAGCCCATTTGGTGTTGTGGTTCTTTTCTCTTTGATATGGCTTTGCCTTGCTTCTCAAGTCATGTGTAGAGAAGGTAGACATAGTGGATGTGATTGAGATAGACGAGTGAGGTATGTGAAGTAGAATGGGACTCGATAGGGAAATTAGGAACAACGGTAGCTTATAGGAATAAGAGTCGAGGGAGAGACAGCGGCTTATGATACAGAAGTCGAGATATGACGCGTTCGGGTGAGATAGATGGTGCTAGTAGGAAGAAGGCAGGTGGTAGACGATGGAAGGTAGTGGAAGACAAGAGAGAACAAAGAAGGCACCTGAGGTGTCTGGTACACGTGGAGATAGATGGCTTCAGGTGATGAATAAGATAAAGAAGTGAGCAAGGGGTAGGTGATGAATGTTCATGTGCAGGTTGAAAGACGTGTCAATGAAGGGAAGGAGATGATCTGGGGATGGTAGGATGTGATGTATATAGAAGTACAGCTGGCGGGTAGAGCGTGGGGAGGGGGTATGGAGGGCAGACGAGGAGGGGGCCGGCCTGAGATGGCATGGCGTGGGAGTCACGCCTTGAAACCGGGTGACTCTGAAGGAAGGAGCCAACAGTAATGACACCGAATAACAAGAAGGAGCTATCTACCTAGGAGCTATCTACCTAACCTAGGAACCTAAGTTAGTAGGAAGTAGGACCTGCGTGGACCTGGCACGGTGGCACCTGCCTGGTAAGCTATTACTTGGTATTGGTGGAGAAGCTGGAGAGGAAAGGGTGACTGAGTCATTGATGATGGATGATGGATGAAGGATGATGCACTCCACGCGACAATGAGGAAGGCACGACTCACGAATGGTAACCAATTACTAGCTTCCTAGTTCGTAAACTGTGGGAGATGAAAGATAGGGAATCAGACGGACCAAGATTGGGAAGGAAGTGCCCGGTGCTGGTGCTGGTGCTGTGGTGGTGACACTGACCACCGACCTACAGGGAAGGAGCAGCGTGTCATCGGGTGGCTTGGATAAGACCGCGGGAGCACAAAGGCTGAATGAAAGCAGACGCCCCAGTAGGTGCCTAGGAACGACGAGAACGACAACGTGAACATCAACGGAAACGGGATCAAGATTGCATCCAAGCTCCGACTCCAAACTCAACCTCTGCATCGGGCATGGCGCAGTCAACAACAAGGACCAACCCTCGGCTGAAAGACGATATGACGATAAGCAATCATGGTACCTAGCAAGGCAATCGACTCATATCACCCACTCCGTACACGTTTACCGATGAGCCTCGAGTGTTCGTCTCTACGCGCTCAACACTCCTTTGTAGCTTGGAGCTTGTAGCTACCCTTGTCATGGACAGTGTCGCTTGCTGTCTTCTTACATGTTCCTATTCTTGATCTCAGTCGCGTGGCAGATGACCTCATCTTCAGACACATCTTTTCCCTTGACCTCGTCTTTCAAGAAACGAGTGTGAGCATGTGATGATCTTTCCCTCAGCCACTACTGGCTACCCAAGCGTCGCCCCCTCGGCCTAACCAGGCGCCTTGAACGTCACGGAGCAAGCGCTCACGGCAGACTCCGTGTCTATCCGTACTACTGAGGCCTGAATCCTGACAAGGGTATGAGAACCTCAACAGAACTTGTAAGGTGCCTTGCCTCGTGTTGTCCTATGACAGAGTCCAAGCTCCGACCACGTTCCAGTCATGTCTCAGCATCATCAAACCCAAGCCATAACTTGATTTCACTCGAGTTCCCCAGAATTTACTTTCGTCACCAGAATAAACAGGTAGCCGTTTCTCGATGACCCTTCGATCGGTGGTAGAAGACCACTAGCCATCACCCTTTACAGACAATGACTCTTCAGTGGACCCGTGACTCATGGCTGGATTCAACCTCCTCATCCTCATCCTCGTCCTCGCTTAGGTCGTTTGGTAGTCTATTGGGAAACCATCCAAACCGGCTCAAATCTATGTGAAGTTCCTCAATACCTCTTGCATCTTGAACTTCAACACCTTCTTCTCGTAACCTTCCTGCTTGTCGATTGGCCGATGCTCCACCGTCGCCTCTTGAACTGATTCCCCCTTTGGAGTTGACCACTCTCTGCCAAGGTACATTGTCACCATGGAAGAAGTATTTATCCGGTTCAGCTGGATCATAAGTCGGTAGATGCTTGAGACAAACTCCCACTTGACGTGCACGTCGAGGAAACCCAAGCAATAATGCTATATGACCGTAAGATGTGCATTTGCCGTAAGGGATTTGTTGTACAGCCTCGTAGACTGCTTGAAACCACCACTGGGCTTCTTCGGACTGCTCTCGTGGCATAATTGTGGAGTGAACCAAGTCTTTTGATTTTTGTGATTAATCACTTGTCGTGCAAGGTATGTAATTGCTGTTCTGCATTGGCCCAAGTCAGTACGGGCAAGATACAAGTCACATTACGGTTGGCTAAGTTGGGTAGTAGCAACAATACCATGTAAGCATTCGTTAAAGGGCGTAAGGATGGGGAGGATGGAGAACATCCGTTATTGGGCGATGAATCCAGAATCTGGGGTGATAAGATTAGATCGCTTTGTTTATTTTTCCTTGGCGACCTTGTATCTGGCCTCGCCGCCCCGGGATGTGGTTGACGGGTGATGTGAACTCCTCCAAGTAACACTAGGACATTAACTCAACACACTGCCTGCCTCGATACAATGTATTTGGTTTGGTAAAGCATAGAAACTCCCTTCTCTAACCCCTGGACTTCCTTGGCCACTCCTCGATTATGGCTTTTCGCGGAACTGAAAGTCCCATGGACTTTGAATGGCAGGCTCATGGTCCTGTTGATCCATCATCGCCTTTTCATAAACATATCATGGAGGCTCAAGCGAAAAAGAGTAAGCCCTCAATCCTATGCCACATCTCATATTCAGTCTTTCTGATAAAAGCAGGAACACATCGCGAATTCGACTCTCCCAAAAAGCCTTCCTTTCCCACCTTGCGAGAACCCAACAATCAACCGTTCTTCTTCTCAAATGTTCCAACAACACCCACGGCATCCTCCCCCTATCGCGCCCCTTCATTCACAACTCCTCGAAAAGCCTTTGACATTGATTTCTCTTCTGGTCCAGAGAACTCGTCTCCACTAGCGCCAACCGACAATGAAGATACTCCAGATGCCAAACCTTTGCCAATCGAATTCAAGAGTAGCCCTTCCAAAACAGAAAACAAAAGAAATTCTCTCTTCGGTTTCTATGGTAGATTCGCGCCGAGCCCAGGAAGAGGCGAGATCAGAAAACCTGCCAGCGATGCCATTGCTAAGCGGATTCACAAGAAACGACGCCGAGCACAACAATTCGACAAACAATTAATCCTAGGACGAAGGGACAGCCCTGACGATAGTGACGACGATGTTCTCCCCAATCCTTCAGATAATAAAAAGCCTCCGGTCCAGGAAGTTGGATGGATGACGGGATTGTTCACTTTTATTCATACATATCCGGATGCACCTTCCATCATCGCCAAATATTTGCAGGTGTTTTTCAATGCCGCCATTCTCAGTGCATGCCTCTATATGCTTTGGTCATTTTATGCGACCATCCGAGCAGATGTTGACCGAGCGAGCGATGATGCCATGGCCGAAGTACTGGCAGAAATGGCAATTTGTTCCAAGAACTATATTGAAAATCGGTGCGCCGCTGATATGAGGTTACCAGCTTTGGAAACTGTTTGCAGTAATTGGGAATTGTGCATGAACAGAGATCCTTCTGCTGTCAAGAGAGCGAGATTGAGTGCTCATACTTTTGCCGAGATATTCAACAGTTTCGTTGAACCCATCAGTTTGAAGACTATGTAAGTTGAGAATTATGTCTTCGGTCTACATTGTCGTAACCTTTGCTAACTATTTGCCAGGTTGTTTACCATCACCCTTGTTGTGGTTGGTCTATTAGTCAACAATTGGACTTTTACATCTTTTCGACGCCAGCAAGAATCTGAAGGTTATCGACCAGCCTCAGGTTCTTACATGCATCCAGGTCCGCCAGGGGCCCATATGGGACAATTCGTGACATCTCCAGGCCTTCAATATGGCCATCAACCATATATGGGATGGCATGGCGACCAAAATGAAGGAGGACAACAATATATTGGGTACCAGAGAAGTCTGAGCAAGGAGCATCGGTCACGAAGTAGGAGTCCTGAAAAGAAGAAGGTGCTTGTTTGATTCAAGACGGCACCGGCTTGGAATGTCTGTATAGGATTCGATAACGAATCAAATCATGCTGATGATTGGGACCGGGTTTGGACGACTCAAGCAACACAGCATAGCGTGATCAGGGGTTTGACTTGAACAGAGAAACTCCCACAATTGTTTGATATAATAATTGATATATCACTGGGTATGCCAGGCGATTCTCTGAAAAGATATTGTAATCTCAAACCTTTACAGCGTTTGTGGCTCAAAGCATTGATTGCTAGGACAGTCCATTGTGTTCCAATACTGTTGACTTAACTGACATTGACAAGGACCAAGAGACACGATTACCTGAATAGACCATCGTGTAGTTCTCAACTCCTTATTCCCCAACTTGAACAAGTGCAAAATAGGATCCACGCCCTTGCGGAGACACGATCAACAACAACTGTCATTTTCGTTATTCATATTTTTTTTTTCTTTCCACAGAGCCCTATGCATTCTCGAACGATCGAATTGAACCAGGGGTTTTTATTTTTCTTACATATAAGTGCATCAACGGGTGTCCTCTTGTTGTGAATTGTGCCATTCCCCATACAATATTGATATCCCACGGCAGGTCTCGATCTTCTGGCTGATAAATACACTATAATCAATCGTCGACTAGACTTCAGAATATTAATATCGACGACCAGCAAAGCCTCGCAACATCACTGTCAACGTCTCTTCCAAGGTCAGCTTTGAATTTCCCCCGCCGTCCACTGTCCAGACATCCATCCAGATTCCTCTGAGCATCTATCTCCACAACCAAGTCACTCTCTAAGTCCTAAAATCCGAAAGGCAAACATCCCCCCTCCCTGACCAAATATACATATTCAGGATCCAGGATGGCCTCCACAAGCACACCAACATACACGATCCGACACGCCACGCAGGCCGACGTCCCATCCATCCTGGCGATGATCAACGAACTCGCCGAGTACGAGCACGCGCTGCACGAAGTCCAAGCGACCATCGAGTCACTCACCTCAACCCTGTCCTTCCCGGACCCGGACCCCAACTCCCCGACAGGCTTCACACCCGGCTATGCAAAAACGCTGTTATTAATCCCCACAAACAACGACACCGTCGCTGCCGAACCAGCCGGGATGGCGCTCTACTTCCACAACTACAGCACGTGGCGCAGCGCGCCGGGCATCTACCTGGAAGACCTGTTCGTGCGGCCGGCGCACCGGGGCAAGGGGTACGGGACGGCGCTGATCCGCGCGCTGGCGCGAGAGTGCGAGCGTCTCGGCTGCAAGCGTCTCGAGTGGAGCGTGCTCAAGTGGAATCAGCCGAGCATTGCCTTCTATCAGGGCAAGGAGGTTGGCGCTACCAGGATGGAGGAGTGGGTGGGCATGAGGGTCGATGGGGAGGGGTTGGAGAGGTTGGCGGCGAGGAGGGCCGATGGTGAGCGTTAGGACTAGGACTGGGACTGGGACTGCGACTAGGGCTAGGATTAGGGGGAGGGGAAGGCAGCGGGTACAAGGGGTATGGATATGGGTATGGGCGAGGGATTGGTATCGGTATGCTCAGCGGAGAGGGATAGTGATAAAGGACAGATGGAGTTGTGAATTGCCATTGTATCATTCCATCGCGGGTGGTGAAGACTTCCCTGCCGCGGCCTGGTATGGCTTGTGGCTGGACAAGGCTGTGGATGGAATGGAATGGAAAGAGGCAAAGGGCGGGTCACGAGCGCGACGGTATGGAATGGTGTGCTCGATGCTCGATGCTCGATGCTCGATGCTCGATGCTCGATGCTCGATGCTCGATGCTCGATGCTCAGCGCTCGATACGAGATACGGGATACAGGATACTGTTCGAAGGGCCGACCCTGTTGATATCCGACTTGTGGAGCTGTGACAGTCGGCGACGTCTTAAAAGCAATATTTGGTTCGGTGATAGAAAAATTGGCAAGGTAGAACAAAAGATCAAAAGCTAGGTTGGGTTCGCATGTACATAAGGACAATTCAAGATCAAGGACATGGTATATTATGATCTGGTATAATGTGATGGCAGATATGTTATTTCGGTCTTGTCTTCGGCGGTTTGGTATTGCAATCTTCCAATAATCCGTCCCGGTTGGTGACACGACTGTCCCGATCCTTGCTCACCATTTCGTAGCAATCCAAATCCAAACAACGCTTGTTTCGCACAAATTACACTGCCTTCACTTCACACAAGCCCTGCTGTGGTAAGGTTGATCTCCGTGCGGCTGTATTAAAAATGCGCGGACGTCAATGAGATCTCCCGGTTTGACCTGACCTAACTCCATTCCCATTTCCCCCGAGTACCAACTCGCTCACATAACCACGCAGCATGAATTCTGTTTCTTGGCTTGGTTATAAAACATCTTACTCTGAGCACTCAGCCCATCAGACTTGGCGACCAGAGAGTCGATCTTCTCGCCTCTTTCCAACACACTCTCAATAGTCTTGTGCAATACGATCTTGGTCTCGTCAAGTTCTCGTTGAACCTTCATGATACTATCAGCCTGGTTCGGGTCCTGGTATTTCGTAAGGTACTCCTTGAGTTGTGGGAATGGTCTCGATGTGACGCTGGGTGAAGAATAGGACGAGCGAGGATTTTGTGATGTGAATTCGTCAATGATCTTGGAGAGAAGTTGATGTGCGACTAGAGCCGGATATTCGGCGTCCGAGATGATGATACCGGCGATTCCTTGTGAGGATCCATAGGCGTGGAATGTGTGTTGCCTTTCTTCAATGTCTTGACGGATTCCGGGTCGAGTACGTTCGGCGACGGTTTTAGCAAACATTGTCATGAATTCGCTGTAACTGTGAGGGAGGGAAAGAGGTTAGTTGTCGTAGCATAGGTGAAATCTGCGGCTCGTTACAACATACCTCTGACGGGTGAAGCGGGAGAAGGAGGAGAGGTCTTGTTCGACGGCCAGCTCAGTGGCGGGGACAGGGTCATTTCGGAGGATCTAGCAAGTATCGTTCAGTATATGACTGATCCTGGTATAGGCGTGGAGTATTTGGCTTACTCCGATATAGAAGATCTTCATGGTGGCGGTGAGTGGCGGAGGTTGACTGGTCCAAGGGTTGGTGAAGAGGTCGAAAGGTCAGGATAGCTTTTCTGGTTATAAAGAAGAAGACGTTGAAAAGGGTGTTATCGGCGACGGGCGACTATAAGAAGGATTGTGAGACACAAAGAGTATTGGAATTGTGACAGCCTGCAGGACTGGGTTTATCTGGTGTTTTGGGATGGTGGTTGGTAGAATGCAGAGAGGGACAGACAAGGAGGACCATCGCCAGAAGGACGTCACATGTCATCTTAACTAGGTAATAGGCACCTTTGGGTAACCCACTAGGGACTTAACTAACTAGCATACCTAGTTGGCTAACTTAGATAGATATTAGGGAGAGGACTCTTGGCCTAGGTAGCTAACCAACGTCATTCTTGATGCCTACTGGAGCAGACAAGGCGGCAACATTTCTGCTGATGGTTGCGGCCTTGGGCATACGTTAGGTTGTCTTTGTTAAGCTCCAGGCACCATCGTCTTCCCCGCCTTAACCAAACCACAAGCCCACTGTTAAGTCAAGGGCGATAGAGGGGCTAGAGCAACGCCTAGAATCCCTAGAATCCCTAGAATACCCACCTAGTGCCACCTATGGACACAGAACATCTAACGTGTGGACAACCCCTCCATCCAATGAACATGCGGGGTGAATAATTGATTATTTTCACTGTGCGAGTCATCGATGCGGAATCTCTCTACATATTTGCCTTACTACTGCCTTGTTTCAATATCGAATCTAACACTTGAATAACATCCCTCACAGTCTCGCCAAATATCTCACAGTCATGGCTGACACAACTTTCCAATCAGAGGCTCAATGGCTAGAACAAATGACCGCTATGAGAGAGGCTATTGCCGAACTGAAATTACCAAACCTGACGGATGATTCTCAAATGTATGGCTCTGACTTGGATCTCGACGACGACTCAAGTGAAGGCTTGGATGATGATATATGGGATGTTGACGGTGATCTCGATGAGAGCCCTCCAAGTGATGGATTCGACGATGACCTCAATGGCTTCCAAACACCAAACAATATCCCCGACGGCACCTTCGATCGATCTTGGCTGAAAAACAAGTGTGCTTCATTCGCTTTGTCGAGATCAGGAATTGATGCTTCCGACCTCGAACAGCAGATTACTGCTCTGCTTGCCTCTGACAGTGCAGATGACGAGTTACAAATGTCTCTTGCAGATATCATAGGATATGACGATTTGGATTTTGTCATCGAGCTTATATCTCATCGAAAAGATATTCTAGCCCCTCCCAAACACTCCACCCGCCAGACTGATGGTTTGTTTGGTGGTCTTCAATCTAGGCAAGAACGCGAAAAATCCCTGAGGCAGCAAGACTACGAACATAAACATACAAAACTGGCCCCGGCATTCAATCGGAGCGGACCCAAATATCCTCATGTATACAAATCTGATTCAGCTGTCGCCGGAAACATGCTCGACGTGTCTGGCCGGAGGTTCGCGCTACCCGTTGGCAGTACGAGAACCGAACATGCCAAATATGAAGAATATTCAATTCCAGCCACCAAGACAGGAACCCTGGCAGCTGGCCAGAAACTGGTCAGTATATCGGAAATGGATGGACTTTGCCAACGGACTTTCAAAGGTTACAAAAGCCTCAATCGTATGCAGAGTCTCCTCTATCCTGTCGCCTATACCACAAGTGAGAATATGCTAGTTTGCGCCCCAACCGGTGCTGGTAAAACTGATGCGGCCATGCTCACAATTCTGCAAGCAATTTCAAAGAATGTCATCCCAAACCCCATTGACGAACCTGATGCTCAAGATTTTGTTCTTCTGGCGGATGACTTCAAAATTGTTTATGTGGCTCCGATGAAGGCACTAGCCGCTGAAGTGACCGCAAAGTTAGGTTCTCGTCTTGCATGGCTCGGAGTCCAGGTTCGCGAATTGACTGGAGATATGCAATTGACCAAAAAAGAGATTGCTGCCACTCAGATCATCGTCACAACTCCTGAGAAATGGGATGTCGTTACTCGTAAAAGCACTGGCGACACTGAACTCGTCCAAAAGGTCCGCCTTCTCATCATCGACGAAGTTCACATGCTTCACGATGAACGTGGTGCTGTGATCGAGTCTCTGGTGGCCAGAACTGAAAGACAGGTGGAAAGTACGCAATCATTGATCAGAATCGTCGGATTGTCAGCTACTCTACCTAACTATATTGACGTTGCCGATTTCCTCAAAGTCAATCGCATGGCCGGTCTCTTCTACTTTGACGGCTCTTTTCGACCTGTCCCGCTCGAACAGCATTTCATTGGAGTTAAAGGCAAGTCTGGTAGTAAGATCCAGCGAGACAACCTGGATCAGACAACATTCGAGAAAGTGAAAGAGTTATTGAAACAAGACAAGCAAGTCATGGTCTTTGTTCATTCCAGAAAGGATACTGTGCTTGCTGCCAGAACATTGTACACCATGGCTGTCGATGATGGCTGTGTTGACCTGTTCGTACCTAATCCCGATGACCCTGCATATTCAAGAGCAATGTCGGATCTCAAGACGACTCGTGGTCGAGAGTTACGAGATATTATTCCCAAGGGCTTCGGCTGTCACAATGCCGGTATGGCTCGTACTGATCGCAACTATGTCGAACGGGTCTTTTCTGAAGGTGCCATCAAGGTGCTCTGCTGTACTGCGACACTTGCCTGGGGTGTCAACTTACCTGCAGCCGCGGTTATCATCAAGGGAACTCAGTTATACAGCTCTGAAGCCGGTAAATTTATAGATCTAGGAATCTTGGATGTCCTACAGATTTTCGGTCGTGCTGGTCGACCACAATTCCAGGACAGTGGTATTGGTTATATTCTGACCGTACATGACAAACTTCAGCACTACTTGTCAGCTGTAACTCAACAACAACCAATCGAATCAAAGTTCTCACAGCGACTTGTGGACAATTTGAACGCTGAAATCGGTCTTGGTACGGTCACATCCGTTCCTGAAGCTATAACTTGGCTCGGCTATTCATATCTGTTTGTCCGTATGCAAAGAAACCCACAAGCGTACGGAATTGACTGGGACGAATTTCAAGACGACCCACAACTAGGACAACGAAGACGAAAATTAATCGTTGAAGCCGCAAGAACTTTGCACAGAAGCCAAATGATCATCTTCAATGAAAGAACAGATGAGCTTCGATCTAAAGACGTTGGTCGTATAGCCAGTCAATTCTATGTGCTCCAGACAAGTATTGAGATTTTCAACACCATGATGCGGCCTCATGCAAGTGAAGCGGATATTTTGAAGATGATTAGCATGAGTGGTGAATTTGACAACATCCAATCAAGAGAAAACGAAGCCCAGGAGTTGAGCAGGCTTCGTAAAGAGTCAGTGGTGACAGAGATCGAAGATCGTAAGGGACCTCAACAAAGATCTGAAGATGAAAAGGAACAAAGAATCATTGAAAATCATGCAAAGACAAATATTCTGCTTCAGTCTTACATATCTCGAGCAAAACTAGAAGATTTTGCATTGGTATCGGATCTCAATTATGTGGCACAAAATGCTGCCAGAATTTGCCGAGCACTGTTCATGATAGCTCTTAACAGGGCTGGGGTTACCAATGTCAGGTATTACTGTCTATGTGCAAAGCTATTGAGAAACAGATCTGGCCCTTTCAACATCCTTTCCATCAGTTTGATCTACCTCTGCCTGTTTTGAAGAATCTAGACGAAAAGACTCCATCTTCAAATATCGAAAGCCTTCGCGAGATGGAGCCTGCAGAAATTGGAAACCTTGTACACAATCAGAAAGCTGGAAACACAATCTCACGACTGCTCGACAATTTTCCAACTATGTCTGTGGAAGCCGAGATTGCTCCCCTCAACAGAGATGTACTTCGAATGCGACTTTACCTCTATCCCGAGTTTACATGGAATGATCGTCATCACGGTACTTCGGAGTCCTACTGGGTCTGGGTAGAAAACTCGGATACTTCAGAAATCTATCACCATGAATACTTCATACTCAGTCGAAAAAAGATGCATGACAGTCATGAACTGAACTTCACTATACCACTTGCCGATCCACTTCCATCTCAGATTTATGTACGAGTGATCTCAGATCGCTGGATGGGCGCTGAGACGGTACAGCCAGTGTCTTTCCAACATTTGATTCGTCCAGATACAGAAAGTGTATACACCGACTTACTCGATCTGCAGCCATTACCGATCAGTGCTCTCAAAAATCCCGGGCTTGAGGAGCTCTATGGTCAAAGATTCCAATTCTTCAATCCAATGCAGACTCAGATCTTCCATACGCTATATCACACTGCCAATAATGTTTTACTTGGATCACCTACAGGTTCTGGTAAAACTGTTGCAGCTGAATTGGCTATGTGGTGGGCATTCCGCGAGAAACCAGGAAGTAAAGTTGTCTACATTGCACCAATGAAAGCACTGGTCCGTGAACGAGTTTATGACTGGAGAAAACGCCTCACAGGGCCACTGGGTCTCAAATTGGTCGAATTGACGGGTGACAATACACCAGACACCAGAACAATCCGTGATGCTGATATCATCATCACAACCCCTGAGAAGTGGGACGGTATATCCAGATCCTGGCAGACCAGAGGTTATGTTCGACAAGTCTCACTTGTTATTATTGATGAAATCCATCTACTTGGTGGAGATCGTGGACCTATTCTCGAAATTATTGTCTCGCGTATGAACTACATTGCTTCACAAGCTGAGTCTGGCTCCATCAGATTGGTCGGAATGTCTACAGCATGTGCCAACGCCACTGATCTGGGCAACTGGCTGGGAGTCAAGCCTGGTAACAATCAAGGCTTATTCAACTTCCGACACAGCGTCCGTCCGGTTCCGCTGGAGATTTACATCGATGGTTTTCCTGAACAACGTGGTTTCTGCCCGCTGATGCAAAGTATGAATCGACCAACCTACCTGGCCATCAAGAATCACAGTCCAGAAAAGCCAGTAATCGTGTTTGTGGCATCAAGAAGACAAACTCGACTTACCGCCAAAGATTTGATTAACTTTTGCGGTATGGAGGAGGATCCTCGACGATTCTTACATTTTGATTCTGAGGATGATCTGGAGCATACGCTTTCAGCAGTCAAAGATGATGCGCTAAGAGAAGCATTGAGTTTTGGGATCGGACTCCATCATGCTGGTCTAGTCGAGTCAGACAGAACCATGGCTGAACAACTCTTTGCTGCCAACAAGATTCAGATCCTTGTCGCTACTTCTACTTTGGCTTGGGGTGTCAATCTTCCAGCACATCTTGTCGTTGTCAAGGGAACTCAATATTTCGATGCCAAAATCGAAGGATACAAAGATATGGATCTGACTGACGTTCTTCAAATGCTTGGTCGTGCTGGCCGTCCACAATTCGACACTTCGGGCATTGCACGTATCTTTACTCAAGACTCCAAGAAGGCTTTCTACAAGCACTTCCTCCACACTGGTTTCCCTGTGGAGAGTTCTTTACATAAAGTTCTTGACAACCATTTAGGTGCTGAGGTCTCGGCAGGAGTTATCACCACCAAACAAGATGCACTGGACTATTTGACATGGACATTCTTCTTCCGTCGTCTACACAAAAATCCTACTTATTACGGACTGGAGATCTCGGCTGAAGAACACAAAGAGAGTCAACTAGCCGCACGCCAACTCGCGGCGGACTATATGATCACCTTGGTCGACAAGTCCCTAGCTGATCTAGCCGACAGCGACTGTGTACTAGTGCATAGCAATGGTGATGTCGACAGCACTCCCTTCGGCAAGATCATGTCCTATTACTACCTTTCTCACTTGACGATCCGCAAGTTCCTCTCCAAAGCGCGCAAGACTCCCACCGGAGCCACCTCATTTGCCGATGTCCTTGCTTGGGTGAGCTCCGCCACGGAATTCGATGACCTTCCAGTCCGTCATAATGAGGATCTCATCAATGCAGAGCTTGCGAAAAACCTCCCACTCGATACGGTCGGTCTCCTTGACGGCATGCCAATGTGGGATCCGCACGTCAAAGCATTCCTGCTCATCCAAGCATTCATGTCCCGCATTGATCTACCAATCAGTGACTACGTCGGTGACCAAACCAGTGTTCTCGACCAAGGCATCCGTATCATCCAGGCCGGAATCGACGTCATGACCGAATTGAACAAATACGACGCTGTACATCAAATGGTGCGCTTGCTGCAATCCATAAAATCCGCCCGCTGGCCAGAAGACTACCCGCTTAGCATCCTTCCTGGCGTCAGCGAAGTTTTCAACCCGAAGCTCGAAGGCAAGGTCCCGAAGGATCTCGTCACCACAGCGGTCCTCGCCTCTCGACACGGCGCAAAGACGATCGACGGACTACTCAACGTCTTCGGGATCCGCGCCGCAGGAACCCGAGCCCAATTCATCAAAGCCGCCAACGCGCTACCAGACCTCCACCTCTCCGCCGCCGGCGACACCGACAACCTCCAACTAACCATCAAGCGCGGCAACAACCTGACCGACGCCGAAGCAAGGATCTACGCGCCTAGATTCCCCAAACCGCAGACCGAAGGCTACTTCGTCCTGGTTCTGCCTGCCGGTGGTGGTGCTGCGACAGAGGCGCGAAACCACGATATTCTGGCGTTGAAGAGAGCGAGTTGGACCACGACAAAGACGCCGGCCCGTGGCAGTGGGAATAGGGCCGTCGGCGTGAGTCATGTCAAGTTGCGAGTGCCGGTCGAGGAGCACAGGAGGGAGAAAACTGCTGGTGGTGGTGGTGGTAGTGGCGGCGGCGAGGTCGTTGTGGATGTTGTTGTGCTCAGTGATGCGTATCCGGGCATGGAATGGAGGTTGGAGAATGTCAAGGTTGCGGTTGCGGTCGCGAAACCGCAGGCGCCGGAGACTATTGAGCTCACGGGCGATGTGGATGAGTCGTTGTTGAAAAAGGGGAAAGGGAAGGAGACTTAGCTAGCTCGTTCGAGATATGAAAGTCAAATGACAAAATGAGAAAGCTTTGTAATATTACTTCGTCTTTGTTCAGTATGATGTAGCTGTTTTCCTTGCAGGTCTCTATATGTCAATAATGTATCATTCCGTAATGTCCAGCAATGGTCCCGCCCCTGGCTCCATGCATTATGTGTGAGTTTCATCGCTTCTCCTCAATCCCCAACTCCTTCAGTATGCGCTCATTATCCTCTCCGATTCGAGGAATCCGCTCCATCCTCGGCTCGACGTCGGCGCTGAACCCAGGCGGCAAGAACGTCTTCAGCTTTCCAACCTCACTATCCACCTCGCGGAACCTGTCTCTGGCTTTCAGTTGGGGATGGTCCCATACATCCTGCATGTCGTTGACCTTTGAGTTGGCGATCCCGGCCTCTTCGAGCATTGCCGTCACCTCGTCTGCGGAATACGCTTGGAACACACTTGTGATTATGGCTTCCAATTCGTCTCGGTTGTCGGCCCTGGACGCTGTATCTTTGAACTTTGGATTAGTCGTCAGATCCTCTCTCTTCAAGACGTTGGTCGCGAGGATTTTCCATTCTCTTTCGTTTTGCACACCGAGCATGACTTTGCCTCCGCCACCTGTGGAGAAGGGTCCGTAGGGGTAAATGCTTGCGTGACTGGCTCCAGCACGCTTCACGCGCGGTTGGCCTTCGTATGCGTAGTAGAGTGGGAAACCCATCCATTCGACCAGGCTTTCAAGCATTGACACGTCAATCTCGCATCCTTTTCCGGTTTTTTGTCGTTGTAGGACAGCTGCCATTATGCAACTGTAGGCATACATGCCGGCTGAGATGTCGGCGATCGAGCAGCCGACTTTGGCCATTTGCTCCTCGGTCCCGGTGATGTTCAGCAGGCCGGCTTCTGCTTGGATCAATAGGTCATACGCCTTCTTCTTGGTGTATGGGCCTTGGTTGCCGTAACCAGAGATGCTGGCATAGATCAGTTTGTCCCCTCGATTCTCTCCGGGATATGCTTCGTTCATGAATTTCTTCATATCTTCGTACCCGAGTCCCAACTTCAGGGCATCTCCGGGCCGCAGATTTTGCACAAAGATATCGGCTTTCTCCGTGATGGCTTTCTTCAAAATGTCCATATCCTTTGATTCCTTGATATCGAGAGCCAATGACTCTTTATTGCGATTGATCCAGACAAAGTGTGAGCAAAGCTTGTCACGGACGCGTCTGTCATGATGTCGCACAAAGTCTCCGATCCCAGGACGCTCGATTTTGATCACACGAGCTCCTAAGTCTGAGAGATGTCGGGTTGCGAGTGGCATGGAGATGACTTGCTCTAGAGCCACGATGGTGATCCCATCGAGTGGTCTGGCATTCGGAGGATTGAAGGCAAAGTCTGTTGAGGATGAAGAAGCAAGATTTCTGGCACGACTTGTGCAAAATGAACGCCTTTCGGGTTTTGATTGTGAGATGTGATGTTCAGGTGTCAGGCGCCAAAAGGATTTAGAGCTGGCGTAACGGTTCATCCTCCCAGCGATGCGACATGACATCGGACCAATATCAGATGCTTTGGAGTTGCTCAAGATAGCTGTCCAACACGTCGCTCTTACAGGTCCTCGGATGCAGGTTGTGGTTGTCATGTTAAACTTGATTTGGTAATGCGAGGCTACACAAAGCAGGACAAAACAGCTCCGACCTCCCGGTATCGTGCTGAAAATGTTACGATCCCTAACGGCGATAGTTTTCTACCTTTGCTTCGCATCCATTCCAAGATATATAGTCGCGTTGGATGGGTGCTGGTGAGGCTCGATTCAGTCACGTGGCTTTTCAAGATGGGAGCCGACGTCGCAAGCTCAAACGAACTGAAGTAGGCGTACAGGTAAATGCGGCGAGGAATATCGAAGCCCGTGCTCAACCAGAGGAGGTACGGCGTTGGTTGCGAAAATCAGACGACAATAATGAGGGAGTATCAATCTGGTAGTCCGATCTCGGTCGTCACTTCGGAATTGCTCGTGTCCTCTATGGATGGATGTACACGAGTACCACGCTGAGGGCCTGATGGGACGTGCCCTCGGCCTCGTGCGGAGGTGATGCGGGGTAGCTTCAGCCTTGCCGAGGCCGAGGGGACAGGGGCCGCGCTCGGAACCACTAAACACTTTAAGCGATATCTGGCATAGATCTCCGATATAGAAACTTAGATCCATGCCAGTAACTGTCTGGTGAGCAGGGCTGTGGAGGTAGACGGACCCAGTCAAATGTGTTACAGATGATTGTGGGAAGTATGGTATGCATTGCATAAAGTGTCCATCAAGGTTAGCGACTGGAGTCGTACTACGAAGCAAGCAGTTGCCAGACGCAGATCGCTCCTGCCATCTTAGACTCAGCCTGACATCCAGCCTCGCCGCAGTTCCCCACGTTTTGATGTATCTTGAACATGAGCCGCTAGACCCACAAATCCCTTTCGACGACGAAAGTCTATGTTGCTGTATACCCCTCGAGCACCCTAACCGTCCCCTACATGCCGCTCTCACACCATGACTACAGTGTGGCCTGTATCTGCCCGATGGGATGGGAGCTGGCTCCCGTCAAAGCCATGCTCGATCGAGTCCACCCCAACCTACCAAACCAGCGAGATCAAAACAGCTACACGTTGGGAAATATAGGACAGCATAACTTGGTTATTGCGGTGCTACCTGGAATTGGAAACAACAGTGCGGCGGCGGTGGCTACACAACTTTTAAACGACTTCCCTTCCATCAGATTTGGGCTGTTGGTCGGCATTGGTGGGGGTGTGCCCGACCTCGAAAATGATATCGATCTTCGCCTGGGTGATATTGTGGTCAGCAAGCCAACAAACTCTTTTGGAGGCGTGATCCAATATGACCTAGGCAAAGAGACCCTCACCGGCTTCGAAAGGATTGGTATGTTAAATAAACCACCGGATATTTTGCGCGCGGCAATGCAACAGTTACTGGCAGATCATGAGCTTGAAGATAGCAAAATCCCTCTTTACATGTCACAAATGTTTGAGAGATACACGAAAATGAAGATCAGATACAGCTACCCCGGTGCGAATCTGGATCGGCTATACGAGGCTACCTATGACCACCAGAGCGGAAAGACTTGCGGCAATTGTGATTCTCGGCGGCTTATTAGACGGCCACCGCGGTCAAATTCAAACCCGCAAATCCACTACGGCACGATAGGCTCTGCTAACAAAGTGATTAAGAGTGGGAGAGACAGAGAGAAATTGAAGACTGACAACCCAGATATTATTTGTGTCGAGATGGAGGCCGCAGGTTTGATGGACACATTTCCTTGTCTTGTGATAAGAGGCGTATGTGATTATGCTGATTCTCACAAGAACGACAGATGGCAGCCGTATGCGGCGGTTGTCGCAGCAGCATACATGAAAGAATTGTTGGCCGTGATTCCGCCTAGAGTGCTCAGCAACATCCCTCACGCATTCGAAGCACATACCGATCTTACCAGCACCACGACAACCTCCCGTTATTCGTATAATAGCACATCTCCTAACCTTCAAAGCCAACTCGAGAATGACAGATCTTCCCTCCAGGATATCAGGCTAATTGGCGAAAATTGGGAACATATACGCCCCCAAAAGAGTGATGAGCTTCAGAACCGGCCTCGAAGTGATAAATCTACTACTAGACACCCAGACAGATCGCAATCAACCAACCTCCAATGGCAGGGCGAGAGGAATGAAGACAAGCTCGCTGCTCAAAATGGGAATTCGGCGGAAGATTGTATCTGCATAGGCCTGGTACTTACACGATATTCTTGCTAATGCTGTGCTGAATTTAAATTTTGCAGGAATTTGGCGCCGACTATTTCAGAGTTGCCTACGCATTTGCTGCAGAGCCACAAAAAATTTTCGATATCGACAAATGGCCTGGCTTGGAAGACATGTTGAAGTTAATGGTACCCTCGCTGCTGACTTATAATAGCCAAGGCTCTTTCCAATGGGGCCACGAAGTGAGCAACAAATACCCGGATCAAGTATTGGCGATAAGAATTCCTCAAAGCTTGGACCTTGGCCGCTCCCTCTGTGTTGAGGGGTCTGAAACGTATGCTATGTCACAGGAAACTCGATCTCACATAATTGCCGTCACAGCAGATTACCTTGAAGCAGTCTACAAGCATACTTTGAATTGTATAGATGGGAATGTTCTTTTCGACTTTAGTTCGTTTCGGAAGAAAGTGACCTGCTCGATCCCGCTGGCGTGCTCGGATGATTCTAAATCTGCAATTTCAAGGGTAAGTTCCGCGGCGCCTTATACATTTGGATGTTTACTCAATGACTCTGATCACCAGGCTTTCAGGGTGGCTGGTATCGATTGCCGCTCACTCATCGATGAAAGCAAAGCTGCCGCAATGTATGGACTTTGGTCGTTGGACAGAAAAGGCATCTCGGTATAGCCCATAACAAATAATAGGCATGCTAAAGGCGACCATGGCTAACCCAATGTATCAAAAGAACATGGATTTTATAATAGTCTGCGATGCGGGACACGAAATTAGCAAGGTAGTTGCTTATGAGGTCCAGGACTTCAACCGTGGCAAGCTACGACCTGTAGGTCAACCAAAGTGTAAGTTCGGGTTAATGGAAAATGCATGCACAGAGACCAATAATCTCAGCAATAAGGGCCGGGTCTCTTGCGATATCGTCGCGATTCTTGAGGCATATCGAAGGCATACTTGCACCACAAGATTTCGCCCGATTGAAAACATCTGAGTCCTTCCGCTGGGGGATACAAGAATTCGAGGTTGGCATCCTGCCAAGGTTTAAATCAGCGACGGAACAAACCAGATATATCTCGTTCCCGATGGCGCGCTTACCGGACGATCCCTCAAATGGTTTGGAGAGAAACGCTCTCACACTCACACAGTAAGGTTCTCTTGAATATCTTGTGAAGCGTTCGACTCTGACTGCAGGCCAGCACAGTTTTGCTCGGCATGTTTTTACCCGTATTTAGCGCGATATCAGCGGTGGTTGAAGAAGTCGTTCTAGACGTGAAACGCTCTGCTCTGAACTGGAATGCAGATTCAAAGATGGTACGGTCTATAAATTTTCATTATTATCATCAACAAGTCCATAAAGTGGCCCGTGATTAGTCTCCAGGGAGAAGAACACGAGGCGTACTATGCCGTCTCTATGATATATTGGGCTACGAAATTAGGTGATAGTGACTGCTGACGTATCTTGATAATAGGCGGTAGCTCTCGTCGGTGAACTTGCTCGCTGTGAAGGGCTTTATGACCACCTTTGTCAACGCTTGGTCGGTGTTGATGTATTTCGGCCAAACCTAGCGTAAGTTTCTAGCATGCACTTCAATGGATGAGAATTGACCTCTGTGCTCTATGCGTCTTAGCGAAAGAGCAGTTCCTGCGTAAGTTCCCTTTCACAGCAATCGATACTATTTTTACTGACAATGTCCCGGAAGAGGCGCTGTTCTACACGGTTTATGGTCGAGGTAGGATTCGAGGTACATCCTAGCCCGACAGGTAATTGGACAGGTCACACCCTCTACCAAGAGGTCCGCCGTGACCGAGAGGCCGAAGGGTAAGGCAGGAGCAAGCCCTTTGACATTCAAAATGGACAAAGGTACGAATCCGATGATTCTGGTTTTGTGTTGAAGCAAGAGGCGGCGTGCTAGCTCCCAGTCAGCCACTGCTCAAGTCGAATAGCCACACTCTTCCCTTCACCTGGTTCCAACTATCTTGTGCGATGTTCGTCTTGCAGCTTCATCCTGCTCGCAGGTCCTGAAGTTGTATCATCAATCTCTTGGGTATTACACGACCGGGTCTTTCTGGGCATCCGAATGTCCAGTTCCTGAGCACTTCACGCAACTTGCAAACTCCTCAGTAGTTTCGACGAGTCGAGAAGTGGCACATACATGTGTGCCTCATCTCTTGCAATGTCAAAGCACAGAGAGATCGCAAATAGCCGGCTGGCATAGATATGGGTATTGAAACAGAAATGATATGTCACTTTGAACTCTTCATTTGCTCTAAGCTGTGCGTGGTCATGGGACAAGTAAGAGCGCTGCTTTGAATTCAGTTTGATACTAAAACTTGGGTTGTCTATACCAACCTTTTCACAGCATAAAGAGCTCTTTCAAACTTTCATCCTTCTCAGCTTCCCAATTTCTCTCTCATCTACCCTCCCCGCAAGAGCTGAGGGCTTCGCACGCGATGGCACAACCCAAGACATCAAGTACTCCTGTTTCGGTCGTTCCCAGTCCATCTTCCTTGCAGACCATGCTTGACAAGCTCACCAGCCTACCAACGTTTCCGCCATCCATCTTCATGGATTCTGAATTGACCAACGGCTTCAACTATTTGTCTGATCCGATCTCAAAAACTAGTGTCTACCTTCCCATCTTTTGCGCTCCACACCCACCATGGCATCGCTCTCCAAAAGGTCCATGACGTGCAAAAATAATGGAGCTGGCAGGTCCCATATGGGGGAAGCTGGGACAAAGTTCACTAGTAACAACCCTCTACATCAATGCATAAGCGACGAAGCCCTCATGCCAATATTCGATCCCTGCGTCGAAATCCCAACCCGGACTACTCTCCTGCAAACACCTCCCTAAGCCCTAAATCGTGTATCACGCGCGCCTCGAGAGAGCCAACAGGATAGGGATAGACGCCATCTTCTTGACGGCTTGCAATGCCATAAGCGAGTGAATCCAGGAATGTCAGTCCCCAGGCTACGAAACCGACAACATCGCTCTCACGAAGTGGTTGTTTGACAAATGGTACATCCAGCAGGAGATGGAAGCATGGAACGAAGAAGTCCTCGACGAGACTATGCATGCAATAACTGGGATCGATTTCAGCAAATACGGATCTTTGTGAAGGTAAATCCGATGGAGGAATGTGTTAGCCGTCATAAGACCACATAAACTCGTACGGGAGTGACTTAGAGTGAGCAATATTCATGGGAGTCATTCCGTCACAAATGTGTTTTATGTTCCTGCACGTTCACGTTCAGGGCCCTAGGCGTCTGTCATGTGTGGAGATGCGATGGTTATGTATCTATCCTCGCTCAGGACTCAATATCGAGCCGTAGACTTCGTCGTAGAAGCAGCACGATTGATTCCTAGACCCCCTTATCTCAATCGTCTCGCGAACAGCTTCTCGGAATAGTGATTCATTCATTTTCTAGCGCCTCCGATACAACAGTACTAGTTAGTACCGGCGCTGGAGGGCTTCGGCGTCGACTTTGCGCTCTTCTTGAAGCATCACGGCGTGAATAGTCAAGGACGATTCGTGAGTGCTCAGTGTCAGTCAGACTTAAGGCATACTCGACCGATCCCATTGTACATGGTACTGTAATTTTTGAAAACTAGTTCTATGGTGTCCATAATTAATTCTGTTACATGTGATCTGCGATATCACCTAATTCCTCCTAACTTGATTGCACTGCGTGGCCGAGGGAGCATCACCCGTGAACTCATTTATTCCTCACCGTCTCCATCTTCCTCGTCCTCCTCGTCATCATCCTCATCCATACCCTCGGCGACGTCGACGGTGAAGTTCAGACTCTGATCGACACCGACGTAGGAGTCAGACATGAGGAACAACGTGAGGTCTTTCTTTCCCGGTGTAGGCACCACGTATTCCAACTTAGTCTCGAGTTTCTTGGTGATGGTGACCCTCTTGATGGCGAGAAGAGATTTGGTCGTTTCTTCAGCGACCACGAGCCACCAGTTTTCGAGTTTCTTGCCTGGGTAGAATGGCGCATGGACTGTGAGGTCGACCTCTGATCCAGCCGCACCAGTGTCTTCCTCGTCTTCCTCGTCTTCGTCCACGTCACGCGTGACACGGATTTGCAGGTGGCTGGGCTGGCCGGCGGTGATGTCTTCCTTCTCCAAGACCTTAAAATCGAGTTCGAGGTTGGGGTATTTTGTATTTGTGAAGTTTGCAGCTTCGACCAGTTGACGATTGTTCAGTCCCAATTCGGCAATGAGCTTGGCATGGTCAGGATTTTCAGTTGGGTCCATGGCAGTCATGAAGTCGTCGATGTCTTTGATACCGCGTTTGGCAAGAACTTCCACAATCCTGGCATCAAAATGTGGTATTTGTAGTAACGGACTATCACGATCCCACATGGCTTGCACAGACATTTGAGATAGTTCCATGGCATTCATTGCGTTGAGATGACCTTCAGATGAGAGCACGTCAACGCAAGCGGAGAGCAAGGCGAGAATTTTAGACACAATAATTTCTTGGTCCTTAGCAAGATCGATAGGAAGTTGCATTCGTGAGAAATGAGCTTGGAGAAGCACAAGAGCCTTGAAGTGAGGTGAGTCGAACGCGGGTTCGGACATCTTCACGGGAACACGATCATATATCCGCCGAAGAATGTGTTCTTCATGGCGGCGCATTTGAATGGACTCAAACTCGGTGGCGGAAGTGACAATTTCGAGCATCCCTTTTAATTTTGTTCGTCCTGTCAGCGAAAGGAGGAAAGTTTGCATCGTAATGAACGATATGTTGTAGTACGCTGCAATCATGGCAGGATTAAGTGGCGAGACCGAGTCGTCTTCTTCATCAAGATCAATTATTTTCGCTTCGGATAGCTCTTTGAGAGTGTTTTCGACCAACTCTGAGAGGTGTGTGCTTAAGCCATCATGAGATGTATCATTGAGACCATAATAGCTAGGATTAGCTAGCAGTCGACGGTAGAAGTATGTGTATGTGGTCCAGTCAACGGCATCCTGTGTCGAAGTAATTGTCTTGGTACTGATCTCCGTCACAAAGGCGTCGTGCAAGTTCAAGGGGAGATGACTCTCAATCGGGAGAGCTTCGTTGAGGAATTTCTTATAGTACTCTCTTCTCACAGCAGGTACCATTAACACACCTTTGCCAATCTTATCTTCTCGAGGCCGGCAAGCGCGACCGAACATCTGAAGGATCTCGTTGATCTGATAATCCACGTAGCGGTGCTCGCGCCCTTGGAAGTATTGTGTGCCCATGATGACAACAAGATGTGCGGTGAGAGGAAGTTCCCAACAGACATCTCTCGATGCAAGCATTACTTGAATGGCACCTATCTTAAAAAGATGGGAGACAATCCGCTTGTCACTGTTCGAAAGTGCTTCATGGTAGTATCCAATGCCGTGAGTGATAGATTCTGCCAGTGCTCGCTCATTGATCCTTTCAAGGAAAGGCTGCAGCTCTTCAACATTTGTATGGAGAAATCGCTCATCATCGTCGTCCATAATGCAAGCTGCAAGAAGGTCAAGTGCCGATGAACGAACTTGTTTCCTTCCTGGAACAAAGATAATCGCTGGCTTGTCAGGCGATAATTGCAAAATTGATTGATATGTTGGCCGTGACATTGCCATCATCAGCGATGGGAAATGTGGTATTGTGAAAGATTGTATATGGAGTTCAAGCCCAACCGGTCTCACCATAGGACTGAAGTTGAAGATGGTATGCTTGTTGGCACCAATCCACTCTCCCACATCTCTGGCATTCGAAAGTGGAACACTCAAGCCAATGATTCGCATATCATTCTCGAGTTGGATGTGGATGTACTGCATTCGTGATACCACAGCTTCGTAAATAGAACCATTCTCACCGCCAATCATGTGAAGCTCATCCGCAATCAATAGCTCTACGGCTTGGACATTTTTGCGACGTTGCCACTGTCGAGAGAGAACATCCCACTGCGTAGGAGTGGCCAAGACAAGATCGGCTCGATCCAAGATTCGAAGATCTGCGGTGATTTCACCTGTCAATGTAGAAATAGTCTTGCCGCCTGCAAGTTGACCGAGTCGTCCATTCCAGTCAGTGAAACGGAGATCCACCAGCGATTGAAATGGTGCGAGATAAACTGCCTTCCCTGCATCTTGCTTCTTCCAATGGTGGAGAAGTGCAAATTCGGCACATACCGTCTTTCCACTGCCCGTTGGAGCTCCGACAAAAACGCTGCCATCACCATCGTATAAGGATTTAAATACCTGGGTCTGGATTTTATTGAATCTGTCCCAATGAGGATAGAGATCCACATACTCCTTTACTTTGAGTGCTTGAACCGGGACGGGCTGCAAGTCCAGAAGTTGAGTATGGGGAAGAAATCGTTCCGGCAAGATCAGCTTCTGGAATGATACAGGTAATTTGGTCTCGGAGTGCATCCAACGATCAGATGTCAGTGTGATGAAGTAGTTAGGCGGCATAGGCTCAGTGATGGGTACCGTAAATTCAACAAGATGCTCTGTGGTGTCACCAGTAGCGAATTCTCGTCGTAAGATAAATTGATCATGGAACAAGATTTCCTCCCCGTCACAATCTTCAACCCAGATCCAGAATGATTCTGCTGTGCCATGGAGTGCATCGTCCCAGACAAAGTTTGGTGTTATTGCAAGCTCAACTCGAAGAAGTGATCTTGTAATCGGCTGCACTTGGGCTTGAACCTCAAGTCGTGGGAACTTCGACACTAGGTCACATACTACACGACCTGCCTTCGGGAGGCCTAGAAGCTCACCCATTCTGGGAGGATCGAGATCGAAGTAGGCCGACCACGGAACTTCCATTCGTTCAGCTTTCTGGACATATTCCCTTGGACATGACGGAAATTGTCTAAGAGGGGTCATTGTAGGCCACATTCGCTTCTCGGCCATTTTGCAAAGATCAAGGGCTGTCTTTGCAACTCCTGCCCATCCTTTTTTCAGACAGATCTCGAAGATTGCCCTTAAGATTCGACCAGCGGATTGGGTTACATACACCAGATCTGCCATCAAGGCGAGTCCTTCGAGCTTGAGACGAGAGATAAATGCTTGAAGCAATACATTGATCTTTGCCTGTGGCTCCTCGATGCCTTCCTTGACAGGAATCGGGACCCTGCCCAGAAGCTTGGCCAATTCCAGTTTCTCATCCTGGCGTACAGGGATATACTTGAACTCGTCACTAAGGGCAAAAAGTCGGAAGAGCTCGATCGTAGTGATTGATGGTTGGAGATTGTGGTTATAGGTTAGCATTGAGTTGTGCGTGATGTAGTAGTGAGAAGCAATGCGACCGAGATCTGTCGCCTGTAGTTTGCCCGCTTTTTTGTCGTACTTGACCAGGCCGGCTTTCTCAAGTACCACGGCAGCAGAGTGAATCAAGTCCACACGTTTCTGTTCCAGAGTCTCGTCGTCTTCATAATCCGCACCCACACTGTACAGTCCGGGCGAACGGATCATGCGCACAAACAGATAAGTGTAACCAAGCCAGTCAACACCTTCGTCTCTAGTTCTGATATTCCCGAGCACAATCTCAGCATTCAGGTTGTCTGCAAGTTTGCTCATCAATTGGCTTTCGATCGGAAGCTGTTGATTCATCAAGGACAGATAATACTGTATTTCTGACTGTGAGGTGATGATGATACCCTCACCATACGAGTCAAACTGGGGTCGACCAGCTCGGCCAAGCATTTGCAGAACATCTTGAGGGCTCAATTCCACCCAACTACCCTTCTCTGGTGAGTAGACGGAAGTGCCTTTGATGATGACGGTGTGGGCTGGTAGATTGACGCCCCATGCGAGCGTGGCAGTGCAAACCAAAACTCGCAAGAAACCATCTGCAAAGAGATCCTGAACAGACGTGCGATCAGCAACTCCCATACCTGCATGATGGATCCCGAAGCCGTATGGCAATAGATCTTTCAAGTTTGCATCGTTGACTGCGTCTGCTTCTTCCTGAAGCACAGATCTGCTTCCAGCATCTGTCCTCATAATCTGGCCTATTGACTCAAGTTCAACTGCTTTGTCACGAATATATTTAGCGGTCTTTGCGGTCTCCTTTCGAGAGTGAACAAAAATCAGCATCTGCTGCTGGTTCGTCCCCACATGCTCGATAACCTTCGCATAACAGACATCGTTCATTGTCTTCAGCATCTTGATGGCCTTCTTGTCGGTGACCCCGATAAACTCTTGTCGGAGCGGGCAAGGCCGGAAAGATCCATCAAAATGGAAAAGGCCCTTTTCAGGATCTACTCGCAGAAAAGTTGCCACGTCTCGGTAGTTGGGTAAAGTGGCACTCAATCCCACAATGCGAACCGGATCTCCCGTTTGTTCAATCTTCCTTATCGTACGACTGACTATACTCTCCAGAACTGGGCCACGATCATCGTGTAGCAAATGAATCTCATCAATGATGATCAATCGTACAAGCCTTGTATAGCTCATGTCTGTAGCTTTTCGAGTGATGACATCCCACTTCTCCGGTGTTGTTACAATAACCTGGGTATCTGCAATTTGCTGTTTTGTCAACTGACGATCACCTGTAAGCTCCGCCACGCGGATACCAAAAACTTCGAGCCGTTTCCCAAAATTTCCGACTTGCTCCTGGACAAGGGCTTTCAACGGTGCGATATAGATGATCTTAAAGTCGTCCAACATGATTTCCCCAGTGTCAGGATTTCGATGCTTTCCAATTTCACGAAGTATTGTGAGCATGGCAACATTGGTTTTTCCTGAGCCTGTTGGGGCACAGATCAACATATTGCCATCGTCGCCAAAGGCAGATGGAAAGCATTTGGACTGAATGCGGTTGAGCTCTTTTGCTGAGCCAAATCCTTGTCGAGCCCAGTCGGGAAGGTCGCTTGTGGAATGTTCTTCTCGCCAGGATCTCGTTTAGGTTTGGGTGCAGGTACATGAATTTCTTCATAGCCCTTGAAAGTCCTCTTAGTTGAGCCCTGTGGAAGCACAACTTTGGGATTGGTCATTAAATGGTTACCCTGCTCAAAGACAAGGTTGTCCAGGTTGATCAAACGTCTTGGCTGAAGACCACCAGAGAGTAGACCGTCTTTCTTGCCAGCCTGCTGAGGATTTTCATCTTTGGGCACATCCAAATCCATTAGGTCAAGTTTGATCTTCTTCGTGGGTCTCTGGCTGTCAGCGTTTTTTTCAGACTTTCCTAGCAGCTCATCGAGAATATTTCGGTGACCTGCTTCGACCATCTCACTTTCAACAAGATGCCTAGCATCATCATCCTCCGCGACTCTCCGCCACCTGGTAACCCAGACAATTCTGTCACGATTCAAAACGAATTTACCGACAATTTCGGGATGCTCATAGTCGAAAAGATCCATGAGGTCATTTTCAATGTCTCGTAGAGATATATCCTCGCCCTCCAAAGACTTCCCCGATAGAATCTGTAAAGCATCCTTGGTCTTTTGCTGTTGCAGATGTGCATCCGAGTATAATGATCCGATCTGTCTCTGGAGCCAATAAGCGTCAATCTCGTGAATGGGGACTGTGTCTGGGTCTTCTCGCTTCCGTCGGCTAGTATCCCCAATCCCACCGTCGATGACCATTCCTGCATCTTCATCGTCATCGGCTTCGTCGTCAGGAAGGCCAGCCCCGCCTGCAGCGGCAGCTTCTTCAAGGCTGGGCTGCTCCTGAATATCGTCTTCCTCGCCCGAAGAGTCGTCATCTTCATCGCGGACTTCGTATGTTCTCCGAACGCCATCTTCATCAACATCATCGTCAGATTCGTCAAAGACGACAGCTACACCCTGGCGATCGTCCAGCTCGGCCTCATCTGCGCCATCTCCATCAGCCGTGTCTTCGTCACCGTCTTGTGCGCCATAATCAGTGATCTTCTTGCCCAGATTGACGAGTTCATTGAACTGTTTCGGAGTCATTGTGATACCGACAATATCGTCAATCTCTTTCTTCTTGTCCAGATCTTTCAAGTTGTCGTCCTTGAGATACTCCAGAACGGCATCTGCGGCACTCCGCACAATCTCTTGGGACACATCTCCCAAGGCTGTCGAGGTCACATGGAGAAGTAAATCGTAGGTGGCGCGAGTCGCAGGGGTCCTGGGGCGGTATTTGAGTCCTTCAATGAGCGCGTCACCCGCCGAAAGAATACCAGCTCCTCTCGCCTGAGCAGGCTCGCCTCTTTTACGCTTCTTGCGCTCTCTCTCTAGAACATCCTCGCCTTCTCGTATTGAGCCTCGATCCACATTCTGAAGACCTGAGGCTAGCTTTTTTTGCTTGGGCGCTTCTTCTCGGCCAATGCGCGATCCCATGTCTCGGATGTTGAGCCTCCCGGCAAGCGATTCTGGATCGCCAGTGTTTTCATCCGTTCGGCGGGAGACAAATCGGCGGTCGGCCTGGAGAACCAGGTTCGACATCGCCGAGTACTTGTATTGCGAGACATTATTGGGGTCCGCCATCTTCGGAGCGACGGAATGTCGAAGCGTGCGAATAATTTCTATTTGTGCTCAAGCAAGAGACACGGGAGGAGGCAAGCGGCTGGTCGTTAAGAAAGAGACTCGTTTATGGGTGCATATTCATGTGACCTCAGGTTCGTGCGGGCTTTCGTACGCACGCTGCTGCCTTGGCTATGTCGAGATGATTGATGTTCAAGCCGACCAAAAATATTGTCAAATCTAGGCTGACGGTGGCTGAACAAAGTTGTTGACTTTCCAACTGTTATTGCGATTCTGTGTATGGCATCGTTACCTGGAGAAAAGTCTGGCAAATCGTGGGGCGTCTCGGGAGAGTTGCCCTTTGGGAGATACCGTATACGGAGTACGGTCAATCACGAGGACGTAATTGACCAAACCCAGCCTTATGATACACGTGACTATGGTGTTTATCGTTCTCAAACTACAAGTCAACCCCATATGCTCAAAGCGAACGAGTCTTGATCAGGTGAAGTCTTCAGGTTCTATTGTACCACTCGATGTCCCGTTCTAGAGTCGAATTCAAGTAACAGTCGTCGCCTTTCCACCAATAGTTCTTACCACGTTGGAATCTGAGGCTGATGAGGTCTAGGCTATTCCGTGCATGCTCGTAGTTGTCAACCTCATAGTCATCTAGATTTATTAGTTGCTCCATCCCGTCAAGCTCTTCGTCCACTGCGTCTGATCCCTCCCAAGCCTCATCACCTCCCCTTGCCCTTTCTTCCTCGGATTTGAAACTGGGATGAATATCTTGAGGATGCAACGAGCAAAGGATTTGGTCCCTCCGGAAGTCTGTCTCATTCAAGAACCCCAACTCAGGTGGGTTTGGACCGCTACGAAGCTTGCAAGCATATTCTTCTTCTGCCAGTCTACGCTGCTCTTCATCGTGCACGTCGACTTCGTCAGCGCCCGGCGGAATGGGGTCTCGTATGCCCTGATTTGATGGCGTGGTAACCTGCATCTGGAGTATTGGATCATGCAGATGTGGAGCTGGACGATCCGCTGGGTATGGAGATTCTCCAGTCTTGATATATCGTATCATGCGCACCTCGACATCAAAAACGTACCTGGACATGACCAACTGGCGTTGGTATTGGGTATAGGACCATGAGTTTTCATCATGTTCATCTGATAGCTCCCAGAGTCCGTGGTGGAATGCGCGCGGGAAGTGTCTAATGCGTTCGCAGGCTTTTACAGCCCACTGCTGGAAAATGGGATCCTTCCTTGGCAAAGATGTCGGATCGATCTCGAAGAGGTAATGTATATAGCGCGGGCTATACATGGAGAATGTGGTATCTCTCTCAAAATCCGGCATGTAGTCCAGATCATTGTACGCCGCATGGTGAAACACAGCGGCAGGTATTGTGAACGGCGCGAGTTCCGAAGAAAACAAAAAGGCAATTGCGACACTCTGTCGAAAGTGACTTCGGAACTCCAGCCGATGCCACGTATCTAAAGCATCAGAGCTTAAGGGCATGTAGTAGAGGGATTCGAGGCTAGTCCAAAGATCATCTTCCGGATTTTCCGGAGTAACGACGGTGTCTAGAACAGCCCTGTTGAAGGAATCGCGAATATGTCCATCATCATACCCATCAACCGAACGAACTTCTGGTATTATGGCAGAGCAATGTCTTTCAGGAGCAGCGCCACAAAATGTCATCTCAAAGTCGAAGAGGGTGAGTGTGTTTTCTCCGTCATCATCGTCCGAGTAGAATATGCCTGAGCCGTCGATACTCGTCAGGAATTCCATGCTGTAGGGCAAGGAGCCACTCAACGTAGCAACTTGAGTGTTGAATTTGTTTCGAGCTTCGACGGCTAATCGACTTCCTTCCAGCGGCTGAGCTCGGAACTTATCTATTACCTTCAGCACGTAAGGATTCAGGCCCATGGTGCGCGACAAACGATCCATGGCAGAGTTAAGCAAGATACTAGAGACCTCTCGGGCCCATGCAACAGTGCACCATCGTGCCCGAAGGACCGCCTTGGTCATGGAACGAGCTTGCCATTCGGAAACCTGCACAGGCAAAAGCGCCCCAATGAAACTGAGTGGAAACAACGGTAAGTATTGCAGTCAAGTGATGAAGATAAGAGGGTATTCGTACGATAGGTCTAGATGTTCAAGAACCTCCTGTAGTTAGTAATTATGGAATGCTATAGCATAGACTGTCCGATAGAGTGACTGCCGGTAAGACAACTTGACAGCAATACGAGGAGAGGCGAGGAACAAGGATCCGTTGGGTTCATTCAAGAAGATGACCTCAAGCGTTTCTGTTGGCAATGTCTCAATGAGAGCTTCAGGCATTGTGGATAGACTGACAGCTCAGAGATCACTCAAGTGAGCTGCTTATATGAACTAAGCTGCAAGGCTCCGACCACGGTTCAAAGAGCATCATAATGGCATGAAGCTTAGATCTTGGAAAAGTAACCATTTGGTAAGTCGGTCATACCGGATTGGCCCAATCAATGAGTTAACTGAGCAGCGCAAACATCTTGGTGATGATGAGCCATCGCAAGCAAGCAAGTGATACCTGGTTCACCAAGCTGGAAGAGGCAATCGGGGGCCGATGGGCTAGCGGCGGAAGCCTTACGATGCCTAAGCAGTCCTGCGCGGCAGAAAATAGAGAGGATAGGGCGAGGAATTGTCTTTCAACTTCAAAGGTCTTAACAAATGTATTGGGTAGTCAGCCGGAGATGGATGCAGACTTGTAGAGATAGACGAAACGAATCGCTCGCGGTTGAATCACGAGCCACCTTAGCTGTATAGATCTTTAACCACCTGTTTCTTCTAGGCACAGCACTTAGGGTTCATCCCGCTCATCTGTCTGACCAATTGGCTGCTCTACGTCAAGTCAATTAGGCATTAAAAATTTCTGTCCTTAGAGCGGCACGCCTGCGTGACAACCAAAGTCTTGACGCGTTTCTTTACAGAGTACAGTATTTCTCCCTACCATCAACGTCTGCCATGCGTACTCTTGCAAGGACTTTGACGACACAAGACGCCCAGGTACTAGGAAAACTCCTACGACTACCAAGATTGACACCCCTCCCTCATCATGCAATCGCTCCGATCAGACCTCGCATCGCAGCATGGTTTCCCCCAAAAAGCCAGCGTCGAGGAGCCAAAACCATTACAAGGAAGAAGGTGAAAGATCTACAACAAGGTGCCATTGTCTCAGATCCCTTGCCTGATCTGCCTCCAGATGGCGAGCCTCAATACCCTGCACTCCTCCAAGAGGTCAAGAACAATATGGCCAGATTCGAGAACTGTGTTTTACTTACAAAAGTTGGCAATTTCTACGAGATGTATTTTGAGCAAGCAGAGCAATTGGGCACGCTGCTAAACCTCAAGGTGGCGGCGAGAAAGACAAAGTTAGGTCCTGTCGCAATGGCTGGATTTCCACACTTCCAGCTAGACAGATTTCTCAAGATCTTGGTTCAAGACCTGAACAAGTACGTGGCAATCTGCGATGAATTCCTCGTTCCTGTCTCTGGAAAACTCAAGTCCGGTGGTATGCTGTATGATCGCAGGGTGACCAGAGTTGTCACTCCAGGAACCTTGATTGACGAAAAGTTCCTTGATCCATATGACTATAATTTTTTGCTCTCCATTCATCCCGAACAATTCACCACCCAAGCTTCTTCCACATCAGATTCTATGGACAAAGACTTGCCAGCAGAACAACGAATCGGCCTTGCTTGGTTAGACCTCTCAACTGGTGACTTCTTTACTCAATCCACAGATCGTAGTTCTCTGTCATCTGCCATTACCCGAATATCACCAAAGGAGCTTGTACTCCCTCGCAATATAGCGGACGAGATTCGAGATGAAATCAGCCAGGTGGTCGGCCATGACCATCGACTACTTACTGACCACGATGCCGAGCGTAAATTTGATTCCATGGCCGACTGGACCCCAATGCTAGAATCACCAGTTGCGCCAGCTGTGGAGGAAGCCTTTAGCATTGGTGAGAAGATGGCCGGGCACCGTCTTCTCGACTATGTCACCGCTCGTCTACAAGGTCAACAGATTCGGCTACAGCCACCTCGTCAGCGAGAGCTGCATCAAATCCTCAGTATTGATCGGAATAGTCTGCGAGGGCTCGAAATTCTTGAAACCTCGCGTGATGGTCTAGGAAAAGGCAGCCTGTTCCATGCTGTGAGACGGACCGTGACTAAAAGCGGTGCTCGACTTTTACGAGATCGCCTCACGTCTCCGTCAGCATCTCTACCAGAGATTGATGAGCGGCTAGACCTGGTAACGACCTTTCTGAAATCCGAAGAACTTACAGAGTCGTTGGTGTTTCGACTCCAGCGCACGTTTGACGTTCAGCGACTGGTCCAGAAGTTTGCCTTGAATAAAGGAGATGCTGATGATATGCTCTCTTTAGGACGAGCTATATCAGAAACATGTGCCGTTGAAGGTATCTTACGCGCCTCAATCGCGCCTGACAACCTTATGCAAACAGGAGGTGTCACTGTGCGGCACCCCTTGACGGTGCTTGTCGAACGCTTCGATCTCGAAGGTCCTACTGCCCTCGAAGCGCGTATCTCAAAGTCAATCGATGAAGAAGGATTGATGCGTAAACACCGCCTAGAAGAAGACGAAGCAGCCAGTGTGGCTGCCTTGGCACAAGAAGTAGTGTTGGAGACAGCACCCGAGGAACTCGAGTCCTTGCCCAAAGCCATCCGTGTCAAGCGCAAGTCCAATGAAGATGTAGATGGCGAGACTAAATTGGACGAACCCTTCATCATGCGCCGAGATGCGAGTGAGTCTTTACTTCGACTTCATGAGAAACTTGGTAATCTGGAGGTTGAGAAAGTCGATTTGACCATAAAGCTGAGGGAAGAGCTACAGGCTCCTACGCTGTCGTTGAAACACACACCTGGTCTGGGACACATATGCCATATTCGAAGTCCGACTGCGTTCGACAGACACAAAGTCGAACTCCTTCAAGCACGGATGGTTTCCTCGACAAAAAGCACCCGATCATTCTATCTCTCTGACTGGACACGTCTTGGAAGGAGTATTGATCAGGCAGTGCTTAACATACGCGAGGAAGAAAAAAGATTATTTGCGGAGTTGAGGGGTCTGGTGATTAAGAACTTGGTCAAACTAAGAAGAAATGCCGCCGTCATGGACGAACTTGATGTCGCCACGGCCTTTGCGACGTTGGCCAAAGAACAGTCTTGGACACGCCCGGTCCTTATTACGGGTCCAGACCATAAAATCATCGGTGGCCGTCATCCCACAGTCAAGCTAGGGCTGGAAGAACAAGGAAGATCCTTTGTCAGTAACAACCTCGTATTAGATCGCAATGAGCGTATATGGCTCGTGACTGGACCAAATATGGGTGGGAAAAGTACATTTCTACGACAGAACACGCTCATAACGATCCTGGCCCAGTGTGGTTCCTACGTGCCTGCCACCCACGCAGAGATTGGACTGGTGGATCAAATTTTTAGTCGAATAGGAGCTGCAGACGACTTGTTCCGAGACCAGTCTACTTTTATGGTAGAAATGTTGGAGACGGCGGCAATTCTCAGGCATGCTACATCTCGATCATTTGTGATCATGGACGAGGTTGGCCGTGGCACGACACCGGAAGACGGAACAGCGGTTGGATACGCTAGCCTACACCATCTATACCATGTCAATCAATGCAGAACGCTATTTGCGACTCATTTCCATGCGTTGGCTGACATGACAAGAGACTGGCCCAAGCTCGGATGTTATTGTACGGATGTGGTGGAGGATGAGGCTGGATCCTTCAACTTTGTTCACCGGTTGAGAAAAGGCGTCAACCGACAATCTCATGCTTTGAAAGTGGCCAAGTTGGCTGGACTCCCGCCGGCAGCACTGCAGGTTGCCGAGAGAGTCTTGCACCAACTTCTGCAGGAAAAGAGCGCCATAAACCAGGATACCGCAAACCTGGGAGAGGAGCAGCCAGAGCCAGTCAGGTCATCCGCCGTAGGGTTTGGCTGATGCCTTGGCGCACACCTCAGTCCTCTGGGAATCTGGGTGGCTGCTCAATCTCGCCTTCGCCAGGCCGCGAATTGGCTATCGTCCCGCAGTGCCGACACGTCCTTGCCTCTGTATCTTTCTCAAACGCAAGCACTCCCTCTTTGATCTGGGTCCCCAAATCCGTCAGGTGAAAGCTCGCCTCATGGACGATACTGTTGCATTTCTTGCAATACCATCGCAAAGTGTCCACCGAATCTTCTGGACGTGGCTGCTCCAGCACTATGCCAACAGTATCTGCAAACCGCACGGGGTTATGAGGGGTGTTGGCCGGAAGAAGAAACAAGGAGTTCTCGTGGATAGGAACGTCAACAGGAGTATGAGGCGTGGTGGATGTATCCATGGTCTTGAGCAGCATGGAGCCCTTGTGCTGGTAGAAGAATTCAGGAGTGGTGTTAATATGATAGTCCGTTCGAGCATTGGGTCCACCGACAACCATGACCGTGAGGCCGCTCGTGGAGGGAGAGGAGGGATGGTAGACACAGTAGTTGTTGATGGGTGGCTGTAGAAGGTGTGCGTTTTCCTTGAGCCTGTATAAAATTAGTGATACCCCTCTTATGAAGGAATCCTGTAAGCGAATCGAACCAACCATTTTGGTAGATTTAGAGCCATGTCGACGACAGTAGTGCTGTGATAAGACAAACCCAGGATCCTTGAGGGGCACGCTGCGCGAGTCTAGGATATTTATAGCAGATGGCAATCAGAAATGCCTCGAGTTGACATCACCATGAACATTGACTCATAGAAGTAGTTGTGCCTGATACTTACAAATTAAATTATCGTCGACGGATCAGAGAAGATCTGCTGATCCGATGACGGATGATCGAGGAGCGGGACGACAACATCACTCTCACGATCATATACTTCACCGTAATCTGACCCTCCTGCGGAGAAATTTTTCTGGTGCGGAGAAGCGCCATCTGATCGAATATTTCCCATTTTCCCATGATGGATCGACTGTTGGACTGGAACAGACATTAAACGATCACAACTTCGAACATAGCCTTGTTACAACATGCTGCGACGGAGCATGAAGGCTTCAGTACTTTGAAAGTCCTCCCGCAATCAATCCTACTTCATTTTCTGTCGATCGAGCGAAGATGTCAACCTCTCAACCGCCTCTGCGCTTCCATGGCCACAAATCCTTCACCTCGCGCCTCGTGCTAGCCACGCTGCTAGGCCGCGCCATTCGCATCGATCAGATCCGGCCAAACTCGCCTACGAATCCAGGTCTTGCACCTCACGAAATATCTTTCCTGCGCCTCCTCGAAGCAGTCACCAATGGCTCGCATATCGAGATCTCCTACACCGGCACAGTCCTCCTCTACAAACCAGGTCTCGTCACTGGCTCTGCCGCAGGGAGTGGTGCCAATGTCTCGGGGGTATTAAAACATGAATTGCCTGCGAACAATACACGTGGCATCAGCTACTTCTTGGTTCCGTTATGTCTACTGGCGCCATTCAGTAAGGCGAAGTTCAATATCATGTTCACCGGTCAAGGCGTGATCACAAGCTCCACAGAGCAATGGGGTGATATGAGTGTCGACACTGTGCGAACCGCGATCCTGCCACTGTATTCAAAGTTCGGTATTGAGCGGGATATTGAGTTGAGAGTTTTGAAGCGCTCTAATCCTGGCCCGCGAGGTTATGGTGGCGCTGGTGAAGTACAGCTCGTGTTTGGACACCAAGTGCGTCTACCAAAGACTCTACATCTCATGAGCTCCGGGCGGGTCAAGCGGGTCAGAGGTGTGGCATATTCGACTGGCGTTAGCGGAAGTAACAATGCCCGAATGATCGAGGCAGCGAGGGGCGTTCTAAACCAGTTTGCTGGCGACATTTATATATTTTCTGATGTCGGCAGTGCGACCTTGGTTGCAGCACCTGACAAGAACAATCCATCGGCAAAGAAGAAGATCGGTCTGGGTTTCGGGTTATCTCTCGTTGCTGAGACTTCCAGCGACTGCCGTTACTCTGCTGATGCCGCCAGTCCTCCGGAAGGAGGCCAACCACCGGAAGACATTGGTCGCATGTGTGCTTTTCAGCTCTTGGAGAGCATCGAGAGGGGAGGTTGTGTTGATCTTCAATCTGCTTCTACTATTTTTACGCTTATGGCTATGGGCTCCGAGGATGTCGGGAGAGTCCAGCTCGGGAGAGACGTCCTTGCTAATGAGCATGTTATTCAATTGGCAAGGGATCTGAGTGCGTTTGGCACTGCTGGTTGGGGATCAGAGATGCTGATGGTGAGAAGGGAGATGGTCAACTTGTTGTCAGTGTTGTTGGAAGAGGCGTTGGCAATGTCGGACGAAAGCTGGGCTAAATCTCACAGTATCAATCTGTTTCCACAGACTTGTGCACGAAGGGTCGCCAGCGCCATAAAACCGGACCAATTTTCACGGGACAGCATCACATCCGCAGTTTTTGACCTCGAGACCCTCAGATTCTGGAGTTGAAATCATAGCTGTCCATTAAGCCGGTTAGCCTTTTGGTGTGATAGATCACATTCCAAGATACAACGACTGTGGTCATGAAAAAACAGCTGCTCGCCACTATACCGACAATGATGCTCACCAGCTTTTGAATTGACAACAAGCTGTTCGCCAGGCAAGGCTGGCTATTCTCACAAAGGCACACGCATATATGCGGCAAGGAATACGGGTCAGACGCAGGTTGCAGGAACTGTTGCCATCACGCTGTACCTCCAAACGAAGCGAAAAGGCTTCGGCAAGGAAGTGACAAGAAATCGCTTGTTGGGATATTGCAGCACTGGCGGGCTGTTGGCGGTCCTCGCGGGAGGAGCGCCCCTCTTGGTATTTGTCCTTCCGCGAGTGGGCGGACAGCATTGTGTACGTAATTCTCTATCCGTTGCTGGTCGAGACTCATGATTCCCAAAGACAGAACAATCCACCTATGGAGTCGAGCATTCAAGCGCTGAAGGCTCGGATTGAGCAATAGCATCCGGAGCTGGCCAGAACCTTGGTGGACCTAGGCTACTATGCTGGCTTGACATCTATCCATATCGTACGCAACATCCCTCAAGTCGACGATGTTGTCACCAAACCATATCACGTGCTGGGCTCAGCACTCACGGTCATTACCACAAGAGTCATCGGTTTCACAGGTTGAGGGAAACAAACTCTGGGGAGACTTAACAGGGTAAGAAGGATTGGCGCATTTAGATGCGTTTTCAGATTGTTTATATGCATATACCATTTTCGTTCAGGAAAGGAAGCGAGCCGCTTTACTGGAGGACGTAACGGATACCCGGCCAAGCACAGGGGACCGCGTCCGAGCATTGGATGAGCGTTAGGGAGCCTCTTCTAATGCCCGTTCTCAGAAGCTAGATGGTTCCGGCATAGAGAATCCATGTAGTTAATATATTTAACTATTATAGACCCTCACGAAGTCGTAGATTATAGCAACCGGTCTAACATATTTGGGCCGTCGAGAGTACGTCATAACTCCCTGCCTAGTTCGATCCCTTTTTAATCCGCAGCAACGAGGACGACATTTCCGTCATCACTCTTTTGAATACGATACGCAGCCCAACCAGGCCTAGGTAGGTCAATGCTACTATCGTTTGTCAAAGCCTTCATAAAAACACCATGCGTGACCACAGCCACATTTGGCCTCGAGGACTTTTCGCAAGATGCCACGAGCTCTTCCAAAGTCTTCCGCAGTCTCGCCGCTCGCGCTCTGACAGCGTCGTCATGCTCGGAATAGGAGCCCGTCTTCGACCTCCATGCCGCGTCCTCGGCATCAGATAGGGCCGAAAAATCAAGGTAAGGGAACATTTGATGCAGGGACTCGCGAGTCGAACAAGTGTCGCAGGGCAGGGCGCTGCGCTCCTGCGCATCTGGGTCTACAAGAAAGACCGCGCCTGCTTCGACCCCGTCCCCACTGATTGCTGGGTTGAAATAGCGCCGGTCGAGGACTTTGGAGAATACGGCAAACGCGGTCTGGATAGCACGTTGTGACGGCGATGATAAGACGACGCCCACGGAATCTGGTTCTGGGAATGACGAGCCCAGTTGTTCTGCGGCCTTGGTCCCAGATTCCGTTAATCTAGGATCAAGCCGTTCGAAGTTTTTGTCTACGTTATGCTGCGATTCAGCATGTCGCAAGAGAAAAACTTTGCCGCCGCCGGACATAGCTGTGGTATTTGAGCTACAGCTACTCTTAGTAATGGTGAGGTGTAGTATCACAATTTCACCGATTGCTCGAGGAATACTGGTGCAAGCTGCGATGGTCTTGCTGAATAGTTATAGAACGATCAAGTCTATGATTGAAAGTTGGCGTGCACACAGATAGCGAGATTCCTGGAGAACTGTGATACAGCTTAGCGCCGACGAGTAGTAGTCCATTTTTGCAATAACGCCATTCTTCGCAAATACCAAGATGTCCTTGGCGTATACGTGCATACGATCTCCGCCATCATTAGCTTAACTGCTTTGCCAAATCACGATTTCTCATCTAAACCTATCAGAGTCTTCAATCGTCAAACTTCGGTCACTGTCGCCGATGGCCTCAGCATGCCCCTTCTCGTAGTTGCGCGACTGTTCGCGCAGCCCAAAGTAATGCATATCATGGTTGACGAATAAGTGGTAAGACCTATATCTTTTTACCTGTCCAGGTAAGGCACCTCCGGCAAGTCTTCACCCCTCGGCCCGACTCCTCTGACGTTAGCTAGCTCGTGGGGAAAGCTATTGAGAACCAGATTGCTCGTATACCAGTGATCTTTGGTGCGTGCCCAGTCCATGCTGTACGTTCTTATGGTATTGTGTCATAGCGATAAAATCTGATTACGACCTCTTCAGCACTTCCTCAAGACATCTAGGCTTGAAGTCCAATATGAGAAACAACGTATTTGCCATCGGGAGCAAGGTGTTGATTCTGTCCTACAAGAACATCTACCTTGCTTGATGGCTGCATTGGCATCTATCCTTGGCCTGTGTGCCATTTCTATGCCAACGGGGGTCGGAGAGCCTCAAAAATTTGAGAAGACTTGTGAATCCTACACTTGCTCATAGATCAGAATCGTAACAAGAGCGTCCAAAGTCAGTTGGACGTCTTCATTGGTTTTCCACGGACTACCGAAGCTAGGCTGCTTCGCACAAGGACTTATTCGTGTCGCTCCAATTACATCCTCCCGTTTCGCCGTATGACATGGGTGATTGAAGAGAAGTTAGAGCGGACGTTCAAGTCTGTGCCTGTCGGCTTTTTTGTTTTATCCCGTACTGAGCTCCATCAGTCCAGTAGTTGCTCTCAGGGTTACCGTCACTCGGGTCAAAATCACCGTGAGGCAAGCCAAGAGCATCAATACGCTCCTCCACAGGTGTCCATTCGACTTCCGTAGTTCGAACATTGCTAGGCAAACCTTCGATGGAATCTTCATTCGCATGCACGTTGAGTTCCATGGGATCCGAGCTTGTCGACGTATTATCGTCAGAGTCGTTGTTTGTAGGCGAGTCTAGGCCGATTCCTTCTGGAACGTGGTTTAAGGGTCGGTTCAGTGTGCAGAGGCCGCGAGAGTAGAAGCATTGTGCCAAGATATCACCTTGGGGTGAGGATCCATCCGATACGCCCAAGCTATTCCCATTTGTCCAGATCTCTGGGTGCCGCAGGACCCCAGCAAGATCTCTCGAGAGCACATGAGCGGTCAGCAATAGTGATCAGGGATGGACATATGCCCAAGGCTGGCTGCAAAGTAGCTATCAGTGGTTGTCCGGGTGGCGGCGGATTGTATCACGAAGCTTATCCAAAGCTAAGCGAGACCACTCAGCAGTTTGGAAGATCATAGCAGCCATTGAATGTCCCAGTAAGCTTGAACAAAGATTGTGGAATCCTGCGACTCTCTTACCCCTGCGGACAAGTGGTCAACGAGCAGAATGCTTCGAATGGCAGACATGTTATCGATTACATCGCCTTGTCTCTTGACTCATGAGTCAATACCAGCGTCCGGCTCCAGGCAGATGGACGTATTATGCAGATGTGGTTGTGTGCATAAATGCCTACGGAAAGCGCGGAAGGATGGCTGGGGGAAAGCGCGCCCGAGTGCCCCACTATGTATAACTATACCCGAAAAAGGAATAGTCTCTCTTCTTCTGTCAACTCAACGTCAACGCCCATTCTTCCTATTCATTCTCATCCATTCCTATCTCTTCATCACTTACCGGGCTGACTGAGCAAAGCCCGCTTCAACTTTGTACCCCCGTCCGGCTACGCAACCTTCCCTGCAGACTATGACCACCTCCTCGCCAATCTTCGACGAATCTGAAGTAAGCAACGTCGTGCGGCACGCGACCTACAGTAATTGTGGCCCGTCAATCCGTGCCCGATTCCCCAAAAGGGAATACAGTCTTGTTGTTATTCGCTCACTGAGCTCGTGTTAGCTCTGTGGGTTCAGCCTGATGGAAACTTGCTGCTCACCATGTAGTCCCACGTATGTGGGATAGGCGCTGTGCTACCGAATGTGCCTGACCAACCAACCTTGCGTTACTCAATTACTCATATCATGAACGACATCATGTGGCTGCCTCCAACCACAATGGGCCTGTCGACCGGTCTCATCGGAATTATTCTTGTTCCCGATTTCTGCGTGGAGTGCAATTGACAATACATCCCACACGTTCTAAGCATTTCTCTTTCTTCTACGGATCATTTGCCCGACACTTATTTCGTTGTCGTTGATCATCTATTTCTTCACTCTTTGCTGTGAGTCGCTCAGTGCATGTTTGTGATAAGAATCCCCCTCGATTGAGTTCGCGATGGGTGCAGGCGCATACCTAGAGCCATTGGTGGTGGTGGTACTGCTTTTTGGCGGAGCATGGATCAATCGCGCAACAGAATACAACTTCTCGAAGAGAATATACAAGAAGCATGAATTGCCCATAGCTCGCGCAGTAGCGACAGATGACGATCTTGATGTCGCAGAACTCCAGCTCACACCTTCCAAAAGATCCTTGTCACCTTCCCTACTATCCTCGCAGGAAGACCGATGGCGGGAACGAGAAATCAGAATAGGCAGTTATAGGAAGACGGTGGTGACACCGAATACTGCTATTTTCAGGAATCGTCTGCTCAGCAGGTTGCTTCACAAGTTCCCTTTCCTGGTTGAGGCGTGGTATTGGGCCTTGATATACTGGGTAAGACAAATACTCAAGAGAATGATGGACACACATGTCTCATACGATCTAGGTCTATCAACTCGGTCGAGCTTTTACCGCACTCACACTCGTCGAAGGTACCGTCGATGTGGCACGTCGTCACGCCCTTCAAGTCATCGCAGTCGAACAGTACCTGCACATCTTTTGGGAAATTCCCATACAGGAGTTCTTTATGGGCTATCCTATTCTCATGAGATACATAAACTGGCTGTATTCTTTTATACACATCCCAGGGACAATTGCTTTCCTAGTGTGGCTGTATTATACTACCATAACTAGCAAACGTCTAGCCCAAGACCGAGGCGGCCGCCAGCAAGGGCAGATCTCTGCAGGTGCGGCATCGGGCCCGAGACTGTACGAAGCAAGACGAAGAACCATGGCGACATGCAATCTACTGGCCTTTGTGGTCTTTACATTGTGGCCGTGCATGCCACCGAGACTGCTCAGTGATCCCAGTTACACTGGCGAAGACGCGGAGCTGGCGAAGAGTTTCGGCTTCGTTGACACTGTACATAGCGCCGAGGGCTCCAGCAGTGTGTGGACGCAGAATAAATTTTGTAATCAATACGGTGAGTTGCCATTCGTGTTGTTATGCTGCTTTACCGAGATTACTCAACCCTGCGCGATTGTCTCTGATCTCCAGCCACAAAGAAACTGACATAAAGACTGTTCGTTTATCTAGCAGCCATGCCCTCCCTCCACTTCGGCTACTCGCTGCTCGTCGGCCTGACCATCGCGAGCATCCCCCTCTCGCCCGCCCGCCGACGCATGCGCTCCATTCACCTCCCAATCTTCAACAACAGCCACCCCGAGCTGGCACCACACATCCGTCTCCCTAGCCCACACCGCCTAGTCTGCCTCGCGATCGGCTTCTCATACCCGGCCGCCATCCTCATCGCAATCGTGTCCACTGCGAACCATTTCATTCTGGATGCCGTTGCCGGCGCAGCCGTTTGTGCGGTCGCCTGGAAGAGCAATGATATTCTATTGAATCTCCTCGCGCTCGAGGATTGGTTCTTGTGGAGTGTGCGCATTCATAAGCCCGTGCAGACGCAGGACGAGGATGTTGGTGGTGGTGCGGTCTTTGCAGCGAAAGGGTGGGAGCCCGTAGGGCTGTTTGCGACTAAGAAATAATCTGCAACCCCCATGTCCCAGTCATCGAAGAATGACCGGATAACAGAGCAATAAGGGCATATGGGCAAGACTGTCGTCCTCCAGTCGTGATGAATTTTAAGATTGAGCATTTTTGGGACTTTAACACGTCGTACCTCGGAGCCGTGCCGGTGGTCTTGGACGCCTTCAATGCCACCGTCTTCAACTAAAGTCAAGGCAATGACAAGGCTGTTTATGGCAAATGCGGAGTTTGCGAGGCCGCAAATGTTCGAACAGACGACCTGGCGAGATGACCATTGGTTACAGGGTAGCGTCACTGCTGTGTTCTTCACTTGAGCGGGTCATACTGACTTGCCCTGTAAGGACGATGATTAATTCCTGAAATATAGGAGAGATGAGTCGCATGAGGGTTTTCTTTTCGGATGTTTATGATCAATGATATCCCCTTCTTGTGAGAAGAAGTTGTAACGTTTGTATATAATCAGGAGCATTCGCGGCACAGTCAACACATTAATTCATCATGTCTTGTTTTTCCTCTCGGTCCGGCATAGCCTCGAGCTGGCTCATACCAGGCTCAATTCGCATGTGCTCATCATACGAAGCATCTACACGATGGTAACCGATTCGACGTGGCTGCCTGACATATGCAACGCTTCGCCAGCCATTAGGCCGTGAACATACGCCGCGCCTCTCAATTTATAGTCGCCCCCGGAGCTAGCACCGCGAGACGCCTGCGTCGGCGTCAAGATCAGCGGGAGCGCACCACCCAGAACGACACAGACGACATCACCGACAGAGGTGTGATGCGGGCAGATCGCCAGCCGACCGCTATCGGTGATGCACAGACGCCGGCCGGCGTTCATGGTGATGATGCGTTTCGAAAAGTCGAAGATACTGACATGCTTGACATCCGCGTGCATGGTCGAAGTGGTGATTTGTTCGCGCTTGAGCTCCCATTTGTCGTACATGGCTGTCCACGTCGAGTCGGCGATCATGCCGTGCTTGCGCTTGTGTGGCAGGGAGTCGCCGGCTATTGTCCGGATGTAGATTTGCATCAGGTTTTGTTCGACGGTTGTGTGGTTTTGATGCTCTCCTGTTGGCTTGTATCGTCTTGCGAGTGATGCTCGTGACGTGATCGTTCCTATCACAAAGATTTTGGTGTTCCGCTCCCAAGTGAACATGTTCGCGTCTGTGGTTGAGGATCCGGATTGCGGGCCGAGATGGCGGATTGTATCAGTGAAGATGCCCTGGATGATAAGATTTTTGTTATCAGGCGTGAATGACAGACTGGGGTGTGTTGTTGGTGTCGGTTTAATTGTTCCGCCAGCGTTGTATCCACATTCTTCGTCCATCATGGCGAGCGGCGCGCCGCCGTTCCAATTGTTGCCTGCCCAGAAAGGAGTCCAAGTTGGCAATGCTCCATGTCTATCTCCATCGCCGCAGTAGAAAAGAATTCGGATCGCCTTCGGGTCCGTTTGGAGCATCCATTGTGTGAAACGCCGGAAAATATCGATGTTGCTTTGCTGGTAGTCCACTTGCGTGTCTGGATTTTCCGGGTCGATGCCCGAGCAAATACCAAGCAGACCATAGATCTTGTCGCGATCGTCGGTCATTTCGAAAGTCATGGTTGAGGTGAGTGCGCGGAAGAGTGTCGGATATTTGTTCTCTTGAACCCACTCGCGCCACACTCCCATGGCGAGGATTGCCAGTATTGCCTTCTTGGAGTTCTCGATCTCTTCGTCTGTGAGTCCCCTGAAGCTACGATGGAAGCTGGGATGAAGCCCGCTGTCGAACATAATGGCCATGAGTTTCGGTAGTGAACCCCATTCCATCTGCTGTAGGCCACATAGCATGATTCCAGTATGGGCTAAACTATATTCTTGAAGCACCCAGAGCCGTCGAAACCATGGCCGAGCCGTGAACTTGACCCATGCCGTCCATTTAGGATCATTTCGAGGTGGCAGGCCGTACTTGGCAAATTGAGGCTCCTGAAGCTGGCCACGATGACCTGACTGATTTGCGAGAGTAACAGCCTGTCTCATTTCGTCCATGAATGGAATAGCGATGGCCGCGTATTGATCCCAAGGACCGAGATCGACACACACGTTTTTAGCAGCTCGGTATATCTTGCCCATAATCTGTACTTGGGAACTCCGCTCATGAAATAACGGACCGGCTTTCGCGCCCTGATCGATGCATATTCCATCTGCCCATACCAGTTGGGATATCGAGTCTCTCTGGGGAGAGCAAAGTGAAAGGAGTCTGTCCAAGAAATCCTCCAGATTTTTGGTCACAGATAATAGCCTTGGTTGATCGTCCACGCATTCACCTTTCGCAAGGATCTGCACGCGATCTGCACGAAAGTCTCCCCAGCAATAGGATAGTGCGGTGAATCGTCCTTCGACTTCGGTAAGGGCCACATGACGCAACTTGACTTGGATGTTTGTCCTCCTCAGGCTTTTGTCCCTCCCATTAGTTCTCCCGAGTTCGAACAGCCGTATTTGACCAGGTTGCAGAAGTGTGTACTCGTATTGACTTGTCGGAGCCGAAAGTTTAGCTAGAGTCGGTGCCTCAGCGGACTTACTGTCAACACTCGCGGCCTTTGCTAGGTGTTTACTCTGGAGGCCACTGTCGTGCGCATGCTGCGAGGGATTAAAATTTGAAGAGGAAATAGTCCCCTGAAGCTCGTCTTCAAAGGACACTGAATTGACGGAAGAATTCGTGATTCTTTTAGTTCGAGGTTTATCTCGCGAGGAAGCTTGTCTCGCTAACGATCCCATGGCGAAGATTCATTGGACGTTGAACGATAGATTTCTTGATTTTGTCTCTCGAGAAACGCAGATATCGGGAATGTGCTTCGAAATTTTGAGCTCCAAGATTATTGGTGAAACATAGTCGACATCCACGTGAATGACTGATCGTCTCTATAACATGGCCGCTATCTTTGTCGAGATGAATGAGAGAGGTGAATCACATCTACTGATTCAAATATCTCACGTCGGGTAGGGCCATGTGCACGACCAATGGAAGGAGTAGTGAGTGGGAAGTCTTACTTTTAACAGGCAAAAGTTCACAATCCCAAGCTGTACTATATTGTTTGGTAAGGCTGAAGTCTTGAGCTGTCGGGTTGGTCAGGTTGATGCCAGCAGGCAGAAGTCAAGACTTCTTTCGGGCTGAAGTTTGGACAACTGCGGATGTTATTAGTTGAGGAGAGGCGTTTTGCGTGGCGGCTGTGGCTGAATCCAGCTGTGGGAGGTGAAATGCGTTGCGCGTACACTCTCCTAAGTTCGTCTAGACAGTAGTTAGTCAGGAGGAGTTGGTATGTGGTGGTCGGAACCTTGTCTACAACCCAGCCAAATCGAAAATAGCGTTGGCTAGCTGGCTCGAGGCTGCTTGAGCAAGGTTCCACAATCTCAGCCTTATTGATGAAATGTCGCTCGCTGAGATCATGATGAGCTTGTAGAGGACTGTTGAAGTTCCAAATGTCTCACACCCATTCTGGTCGTGCATTCACCATTTCGACAGGACCCTATGTTGGCCCAGTAGTGCTGCCCTCGAACAGCCTAAGGTTAAAAGCACGGAACAAGTTCGCAGATCCGATATTTACCAGAAGGTCATAACTCCTACCTTTTCCAATCTGACAACATGGATGTTGTCAGAGGGAACGATCACCGTCCTCACATGAATATGCCTTATCGCGGGTGGTACAAGATAATGGTACAACTCTGTTCCCGCGACATTCCTTTCGTTGAGAATTGGATGGACAGGACAGAACCCCACCAAATTACCCACGCACAGTTGCGAGATCTGATTCGCTATCACGGCTTCGAAAAAATGATCGGCCAGGCAGATCGATACAGTTTCCCGTGGTACAATGCAGATTGTATAGCCGAGGTCGGTGAGATTATGGATCACTTCGGTCTGAACCGGATCACTGTTGGCCAACTGTACAATATCAACCACGCCAGAGTTGGCTGCATGAAGATCACTATCGTGAGACACATCAATGCGAAAGAGCGTAGCATCGACCGTGCCATAACATGTACCGATGCTGAGGGAAGGACTGTGACTGATATCCTCGAACATCCCGGGCTCGGCGTCGATTATCTCTTTTTCCTACATCCGGAGAAGACGAGGGCGACTGACTTTGCCGCTTGAAGAGAAACAATAACGTATTCGACCAAACCCGGTATTTGATGTCACCACTCTTTGGGGAGGGTTCGGGTTGGTTCGAAGTAGCAAGACGGGAGAAAGGGCAAAGGCTTCAGCGGAAAGTAACTCGGTTGGCCGCTTTTGAAACAAAATATGTGAGAAGAAGAGAACAAGATCTACTTCTCTGCACTTGTAACAAGTCCCAGGAGCCTACCGGGGTCGCTCTCGGTAGTGCTTCTGCTTATACTCGCCATTGCTGTGGATGTGTGTTGGTCGCAACTGTGCTTCAGGGCATTTCGGCCCGGAGAGTGAGCAAGCAGCGTAGAGATGAGTATCTGAGCTGCAATTTGCCGTGTCTTTACCACTCAAGACGGGTTCTGGTTCAGAAGATCCGTGATTTTGCTTGGATGGTGCTAGTGATAAAGAAAGAGAAGTGCGGGACAAAACGACGAACAGGCCAAATCTAATACCACGTGATCATAGAGCCAAGTCACGTGAGGTTCATCTACGGTGACGCACTAAAATGCGGTGAGGCTGTAAATACTTCGCTGAATCCACCATGTCAACACCAATTCAACCGGCTTTCCCTCAATGGCGGCAGTCGGTGTTGAAGTACATACATAATTCGTCTGTTGTCTGGATCAATGCGAAGTAGAGGTGAGGCAGAATTGTGAGTCTGCACTTCTGACATTTTTCACTGACCGACAGGTACCGACCGCGTCAGGATTCTGATCTTCCGGGTGATAGGCCTCCTGGGTTGATCTCCCGGTCTGATATGGGTCGCCACCACCGGCAATTCTCCCAGCCATCTTCGAAGCTATGATCAGAGAAGAGAGCATCTTCATCTCTTCATCTGTGTGAAGATTCAGAGAAACTACATCTTAGCCGCATGAGTTGGAATTCCAGTTCATCTTCATCATCTATCTACTTGAGATAGAGCGGCAATCAACCATCAATACAGGGTCGTTGCCGTCTCTCCAAATTCCCTGCGGTCAGACGTGCATTGTTGCGTCGGGGATTGGAAAGATCATCCCCGCTCGGTCCTCAACAGCGGCATTCTCTGAATCTTCAGAGGACCGTCAACCTTCAATATCCATCAGAGTCGACGAGCAAGAACAAAGGTACGCTGGTGCAATCATCTCATATCAAGCCGACATCATCCTTGATTATCAAGAGGAAGGCACGACCCCGATTGCGCGGAAGGCAGGACTGCTTGTACGCTGTGAAGCTCCTGGTCTTGGCACGAGATTGATTGGGGAACTTGGAGGTTGCTAGCGTGTGCTTTTGTCTGCCAGTCTCTCTGCTCTCTGCGCCATCACTTTCTTGACTTTCGACTTTCTCCGTCGTTGCGGTTGCACTCTTCCTTCGTCATATCACGACACACATACACAACAAACCCTTTCAAAGGCATCGCAACCTTTGTCGCATATCCTTCATTGCCATCATCCAGCCATTGCGAGTCAGTTCACCTTCCCTCTTCCTTTCTATTCTGTCGCTTTTGGTACAGGGTGTGAAGGAGGCTTGATTCTTTGAATGTCGCGTCATTTCTTGAAGCTGCGCCGTTGAATCTACGCTTCCCAACTCTCTCTAATCCTCCCGATCTTGGTCGCTGTTTCCAATTTCTCACTGCGCTCGCTAACACCTCGCAACAACAGATCAAATCCACGCTGTGATCACGCGCAGCTTCTTACGCGTCGCCAAAGTCCCCTCCCCTACTTGCCATCATGGCCGACTCTGCCGCTCCTCAGACAGAAGTCCCAGTCAAAGTCCCAGAAACAGATCCTCAAGCTCCTCCATCACTCGCAGAGCCTGCCTCTGGACCCGCTGCTGAAATGTCTGGAGCTTTGCCAGCAGAGAAGACTCCGGACTCTAAGCCAGCCGAGGATAATGGTATAGCTTACCCTGCCCGTTGATTGTGGTCTTGTCACTGACAGTATCATAGAATCTACCCTTCCGAACGGGGCCGCTCCACCGGCACCTGAAGCTTCGATCGTGCCAGAGGCTGCTACCGAGGCAGAGCCAGAGGCAATCTCTACCGAGTCCGAAGCCAAGCCTGTGGAAGCAGTTGACACTCAGGAGCCGGAGACCAACGGCGAATCTACAGAAAAGAAGGCACCTGCCCCAAGCGAAAGTCGTCGGCGGGAGTCGCTGAAAGCAAGGGCAAGAAACTCAACAAAAAGAAATCTGCGGCCAAGCTTACCAACCTCGATGCACAACCTGGTGATTACTACATCGCAAGATTGAAGAGCTATCCACCGTGGCCTTCGATTATCTGTGATGAGGATATGCTTCCTGAAGTTCTGCTCAATACCAGACCTGTGACCACCAAGAAAGCTGATGGCACATACAATGAGGCTTATGCAGACGGTGGCAAGAAAGTCTCAGAGCGCACATATCCCATCATGTTCTTGCATACAAATGAATTGTGAGCCGATCTCTCATTGATCATGAACAGTACTAATCATTGTAGTGCTTGGATTCCCAATACCGATCTTGCACCTCTGAACCCTGAAGATTGCAAAGACGTATCAGAGAAGGGCAAAGGAAAGGCTCTTATAGCTGCTTACCAAGTCGCGGCTGAGAATCACGATCTCGAACACTTCAAGACCCTCCTTGAAGAGCATGCCGCCGCCATTCAAGCAGATGAAGATGCTAGGTTGGCAAAGGAAACCGAAAAGGCTGAGAAGGCTTCTAAAGCCTCTGAAAAGAAGAAGCGTAAGAGCGAGGCTAAAGTAGAAGACGTCGAAATGGAGGATGCCGACGCTGATGCTGCTCCAAAGAAATCCTCGAAAAAGAGGAAGAAGGAGGCGGATAGCGAGGATGAGGAAACCGAAAAGGTAAGTAGCGAACCAAGGACCGTGAATTTGAGTTCTGATTCTGATATCAGCCGGCGAAGACTCCTAAAACCACCAAGATCAAGTTGACAACAAACAAGACTCCCAAGACCGAGGAGAAGAAGCCTAAAGAGAAGGCAAGCAAAGCCAAACCTGAACGAAGGAAGTCCAAGGCTGCGGCAGCCGCCGCTGCAGCCAGTGACGAGGAGATGGTGGATGCTGAACCAGAGCCAGAAGAGAAATCACTGGATCCAGCTGAGGCTCGCAAAGCTCGTGAGAAAGAAGGTAAGCAAGAACTGAAATTTCTTCGACAAAGTCTAATCATAGTACAGTTCTGTTTCTCCGACACAAACTTCAGAAAGGCTTCCTGTCTAGAGACCAAGCGCCTCAAGAGGAAGAAATGCCACAAATGTCGACGTACATCAAGAAACTTGAAGGTTACGCTGATCTCGAGGTGTCTATTATTCGTACGACCAAGATCAACAAGGTCTTGAAGGCACTGATCAAGCTCAACACGATTCCTCGTGATGAAGAATTCCAATTTCGAAAGAGGTCACTCGATTTGCTGAGCCAATGGAATAAAATCCTCGGGGCTGAGCCTGCTGATGCTGATGGACCAACTGATGGGCCAGCCACTGGCGACAAGGATGCTAAATCAACACCTACCACCAATGGCGTCCACGATAGGTCTGAAGAGCCTGCTGATGAGAAGAAAGATGAGAGCCCGTCTCAGGACGAACAAGCCGCTGACACGCCTGTGCAGCCTGAGGCAACGACGGAAGCTGAGAAGCCAGCGAATGAAGTCTTGCCCGCGACAGAAGCGACAGAGCCATCAGCTACCGAGAAACCGGAAGCGGCGTCAACTGAGGAGCAAAAGGCAGCTCTCCCTGTGCCTGATGTGATTGAAAAGGCACCCGAATCAGCCGCCGCTGCAAACGAAGCAGCAGATGTGGTGAAATCCTCTGAATAGTCTGCCACTCCAAAACGTTTTTGGGGCGTGGAGCAGTTGCAGACAATGATTTTCTTTCGCTGGGAGGCTTTTTCCACAGACAAGATTTGACACCAGTGCCAGTGTGGGTGTCGAATGGGAGCGCGTTTAAACGCTTTCCCTACGTCGTGCACATTCTTGTTCTATGAGTGAGTGGAATCAATGAATATGGACGGCGCGCTAGGTGGCATAGTCCGGTAGGAATTGGACTCTGCACAACGGAACTCTTTATTGGGATGGATGTGCAAATGGTTTGGGAAGTGTAGGACATGAGAACAGAGGAAGTCAAAGTGAACGGGCTTTCACATCAACATTTTCCACAAAAGATCGAATGAACAGTATTTCAAATACGATGATATTTCATGTAACAATTACCTTTTGCTTGTCGCTCGAAAATGACGTTCACTCGTATCTTCACAGAAGTAAGAGGGCATGGACAGAGTGAAATGAACAACACAAGTGTAATAACGACGATAGACGATACACAAACAAATCTTGCCCCTTTTCTCACCGTAGCAGTACCACGTTCGTTTCCTGGTGTGCTGTCCTTATCTTTGCCCTTGCCTCTATAGTCGGCATCATCCTCTCTCATCTTTCCATGATCTTCGACGCGGATATCCAGCCAAGCGCGGTGAGTAAGTAGTAAGTGGTAATTGGTAAAAGGGTAAGCATAAACCATCAGTAACAACTCGCCGTCTATCACCACACCACGTACAACCAAACGAAGTGAGTTCTTTCTTAGCACACACTGCTTGCTGTAGTGTACACCTGTCCGTTCGTGATCCAAGTCAGGCACCACGCCCCGGCCAGCAGCTGCTGAAGTATCTTGTCCCGCCGGCCAAGTCAGCGTCCATGTTCATGCTGCATCGCGTCGCATCATATCATATCACATCAAGTCTATCACATCGCCGCCGGCTGATCAACCGACCGACCGACCGACCGTCGTGATCGATCCTCGTGGGTATGGTATGAGTGAGTGAGTGAGTCCATCCTTCCAGGACCTCTGCGCCTATCCGCGTCACCGTCACCCTGTGGTCTCATAGTCCCGTGGTCCGTCGTACAGTCCGACCGAGGAAAAATAGGACGAAGAGTCATTCAGAGCCAGATGCAGGCCCGATCAGATGTGGCGATGTGATGTAGCGATGCATGCGATGAGCTGGATTATGGTGACTTCTGTGTCCTATCTCCCTAAGCAGTCGCAGGACAGGGTACAGACAACCTAGCAGTGATGGATTCGCACTTCCATTCGTGGAGGTGAGGGGGAGGAGAGAGCGCCGGAGTGCTGGGCGAGTAGGTGTGATGGGGACGAGAGCACAAAGGATCAGGATCGTACTTTGCGTGGTCTCCTGGCCGGCTAATGGTGAACTCATGTTTGGCAGACAATAGAGGTTTCGGAAAAGTCCCGAGGGAACACGAAGAAAGACGAGGATGGATTTGGAAAGGCACCGCGGGGAATGTCAATGGAATGCAATGGTAGTGTGGTTAATGTCTCTTCCATTAGGATAAAGAGCTCACTGTTCTCTCTCCCCAGCACAGGATATCTCAACTTCCGGTATAAATAGTAATACATAGCAATCTTCGGAACGCCTTTTCGCTTTTCGATCTGCATGGTGTAGACAAATAGCTATATGGTCCAAGACACGGATGTTAACATGTACGGCGTCCCAGTCCCAGGGTCGTGGGTAGTGCTCGAGGACGCCGAAGAAGCTGCGATGAGGTCGGACAGCTCGAAGAATAAAACCAAAAATACTTTTTCGCCGTTCTACACAACGTCATCAACTTCAGCGTTACCACCCTCGTCGTCCTCAGGGAGTTCACTGAGACATGTGTCGATCAGTGTCATGAGTTCATCCACATCTGGACGTTCAGAAGGCTCTACAGCCAAACATCTCCGTACGACTTCCCTCGCAGCGGGATGAGGGTAGACTCTTTCTCCATTGGCGGTTTGAGCTGGCGCATTGATATCGCCATTGGCTTGGGCAGTGTTTGACCTCGATGGTGGATGAGCACGGTCTTTGCCCTTGGTTGCGTTGCCTTCACCAGGCCATCGCCAGTCTCCACCTAAGACACATATTGACAGAGATCCCCCAGTTTCGTCGGAACGGGCTTCAAATGGCGATTTGCCTACGAGACAGGCATACATGGTGCATCCAAGTGACCAGATGTCGACTTTAGTGTCGATGACACTCCCCGTCTTGACATCAAAGAGTTCTGGGGCTCGATATGGCATGGTGGAGTGTTCAGCCGCCGTATCTTGAACCGCGATGGCGAGACTTCGACTTGTGATTGGAGTGGGTGCTGGTGCAAGACTGCCGAGATCCATCAAAATTGGGGTTCGTCCATCATCATCGATCATGATGTTGCCAGGTTTGATGTCTCGATGTGCATAGGCCCTCTCATCGCCAGGTTTCTTACCTTCCTGTGCACGTGTTACTTCGTCGTCTGGCATCAGTGGCTGTTCTTGCTCATTCGAGAGGTCGTCTTGATGGGTTTGGTCGGCGGTCATGGCGCGTTGGTGTTTCCGTCTCGATGCGTCTGCGTCTGCCTGGGCGGCTTCGTTGCGGATGGCTTGCGCAGCGTTGCGTGAGGCATTGTTTCGCACTCTGTACTGATGCATGGCTCGCAGGGCTTTGCAAACACCCAACATCAATTGCATTAAGCGCCGCTCGCCGAACCGAGTGTGATTGACAAGGTTGGCGTTGATCATATCTTGGAGATTGCCGCGGCGATAGTAGGGTAGGAGGATGTAGACAGTTTTGGAGCCACCACCGGCGCCGCCGTCGTTGCCGATTCCGGAAACGGTCGTACTTTTGTCATTTTGCACAGCATGGTCGACGCTGGCAATAATATTCGGGTGTGGTGCGAAGAGGGTATAGGCTTCCACTTCTTTAAGTGCTTGGGAGACGGATTCTTGACCAAACGGACAGCGGATCTTTTTCAGAGCATATAGTGATGAGTCGGACGTGTCTTGAACTAAATAGACATATGAGAAACCGCCCTGTGTACGCAAATGTGAGTTGTTGAGGTCGATTGCGTGGAAGTCGGCTAAGGACTGACCTCGCCGAGTAACCTCAGCATGCGAAAGCTTCTGTTATTTATCTTGAGTTGCGGAGTGCCTGGAAAGCAACATATGCAGTTGGATAGAGAATAAAATATATCAAGAATGGTTTGCGCCATGGTTGACGATCAAGGAGTAGAGGCGATGTAAGCGCAGACAACGAGGAGAGATACGGATACAATGGTTGGAGGCTAGTCTGGGTATTTCAGGAGGGAGAGGTGGTGGAAGCAACGGAGTGAAATGGTATGGGATTATCGATCAGAGGAGAAGGACTGCCTGTCGGTATACAAAGGTTTTGCTTTCTCGGTGTTTGAGGAGATTCGCAGCGTTGGACATTCCGAGTACAGAGTGAGCATTGAGAAGTACGGAGTAGTGTTGGATTGATTGTCTGTAGCCTTGGGATGTTCGTGGTTGTACCGAATGAGGCTGAGCGTGGCTGAGTTGAGTGCAGCGGATCATAGTGAAAAGAGAAGTCAAAACATCGAATCATACGGCTTGAAGACGCAGCTCACGTGTCAAATGCCAACCTACATAACGCACATTGCAACAATATCACCCCACGGTGCCCACGATCACCCTTTTCACTCATCTCCATTTGTCGTGCTCAGTAGCAAGCAAGAGTCAAGGGTCCCTTGTTGTCAGGCTGGCTATACTTTGTCACCTACGATTCTCCAGTAGGTAAGGGGAACACCTGTTCTACCTCGACCATGTTCCCTTGGTATCAACTCACTGCCTCTAAGTAGAGCCAGGGTGCTAATTGCAAGGCTGAGGAGATCTTCAGACTCCTTATGAACCAGAAACATGCATGGCTCAATGTATGCAATGGAGATACCGGTGAAAGCCTATGATTTCTCTCTAAAAGTCACTGACTTCAGCTCATATGGCGCGCTTTGTCACACCTTGAAATCTGCTTCCGGCAAGAATGTACCCGTGATCGGAGACAAAGACCATTGACGCTCCTCAGACGTTGATGACTTTGAGAACCATTTTGACGAAGGTTTTCTCTTCCAGGCACTCAGAATGATACGAAAGCCACATGTCCACCTCAACTTGTTGACATGGGTCGTGCTATTGGGCGCCATCAAACTCAGGGCAAGTGATGCTGGTAGGTATTAGCCCTTAACAGCGCCTCTAACTAATTTTCATGTTACAATGAATTTTGGGTACCTTTATTCCTAAGCGTCTCCTTCCGCAACTTTGTTGCATATTCTGGCTAGAACAGTCGAAAAGGGGAAATGTCTGTGCGTCGGTAACAAAGCCCGGGCCACAGGGTCGAGCGGAGCCAACAATGAATCAGCACTCAGCAGGTTCGATATCTTCAAAGAGACCCAGACATTCTGAGACTATTCTGAGATCGTGAATTCCATTGTTCATCGGTCCGAGTCTGAATGTCTCTGCTCTTTGACAAGTTTTTTGCTTCATATGTTCTGCTCAGCCCGTTGATTTCTCTGCTAACTATCGCCGATTGACACGGATCCCAGTGGTCCAAACCATCATCAATATCAAGGCAATAATCCTGGTACCTCTACACATACATTCAATCCAATATTTGCGTCTCTCGCCATGAAGGTGCCAGATACACCGACCTCGCCGACCTTCTGTCCAATTTCTCCGTCGCCGAGAACACCCAGATCAGGCGGAACAATCGTAGGAACACCTTATGTTCACATTCCGACCGAACTTGCGGCAGATGGGCAATTAATATCCCCCAAGCTTTCAATTATCACGGAATCATGGGCACAGGATGATACGAACGTGACGACAATGCGACGGAACAGCAGTCAAATGTCTTTGTGCTCGCCGCGTGAGCCATGCACACCTCATTCACCATTTATCCCAACTTTGTATACTGTGAGAACGCCCGACACACCGTATTTTCAAACATCAATCGAAGACGGCAGACGCAGCCGTATGGCTATGCGAGGCCCGCACTTCGAACGTGTGATGACACTACCACTTCGGGTCAATACTAGCATGTTTCCCAATTTTCCATCGGAGCCTATGGCACCCATAACGGAAGATCAGGAGAGTAGTCCTGGAGCAACTGCAGGCTCTGATAGTCCACTAATACTCAACTGGTCGCCGCATCATACGCTTGTCGCACCCATTGCTCGCTCGACCACCAAGACACCATCACTACAAGAGCGACGAAGATGCCGATCTCCAATTCGCAGGCATGTGCGAAATCGGGGACATCATTCACGGCGTGTTCCACTGCCTCCGCCACCACCGCCCAAATACCATTTGACAGTTGTGCCTTCTCCTCCATCGCCAGCGACACTGCAACGAAAGTTACAATATCAATACAGCATCGAGCACCTCCGAGCTCCTCTAGTTCCACTTATCTCAGTGACCACTGGTCTCCCTCACCCTGACTTCCCCAAAAGCCTTCTCCAATACCACCTTCTCACTCACGACCAGCTCGATAGCCTCGCAAGGTGGTATCATCAAGTGATTCCAGCGCTTGATGAGACATTCAAGTATCCAACCTGGATCCCCGCGTGGACAAGCCTACCTTTGCCCGCCGGCATTGCCGAGCCAAGCCAGGAACCTATCTCTCTTGAGACGAAACGTCGACGGTGGGGCCGATTCATTGGTCTTAGAGGTTGTGAAAGTCCCACGACATCGGAATCGGGAGGTGAAAGTTCACGGGAGCTAGCTATGAGGATGGAGAAGGAATGGAAACGCGCGTTGGAAAGGGCCGAGGAGGAGGATCGTGCTTGGGAGAAGAGCTGGAGAGGAAGGTGGTAGGAAGGTCAGATTTCATCGTCGTTTGAGGCTCGTGCTAAACCAACTTCCACGGTAGAGTATTGCTTATGCATTGGCATGTGGTTCTTGTTGTTGTTGAGGGCGTTGGCTTATACCGTGTGGATTTTATTGGATGAACGAGTGTATATATGTTTTTCCCTAGGTTTTATGTAGGTAATGACCGTTTTAATTGCTTGTTCTGGCACAATCTCATGCTCTGAAGTCGGCGTAGCAGGTCTACTACGCGATCTACAATCTAATTTTCACCTTTCTTGTTCTTTTGAGGTGTTTCTCGCTGCCAACCGATGCGCTTGTACAACAAGCGGTTGAACATATTCTCTATGCTATTGCTCCGAAAGAAGTGATTCCAAGGCACCGGCGAGAACATTGCAAGAAAGGCTCCGAAAGGCAAATGAAAGCAAGACTGCTTCCGTAATTCGCTGTAGCCTCTTGGTGACATTCAGCGTGGACCTCAACATCACGCACCCAAAGCCTGCAACGCCTTGACAGTATCCACAATCGTCGACTCTAAATCCCTATATTTGATCTTGAGCAGCTTGATAGACTTGGAGTTATCAATTCCATACGGAGGAATATTATCCTGGAGATCTGGCAGGAGTTTGTCGGCGAATTCGGGGAAATTCTTCCTGATGATTTCTCCCATCCTGCCTTCTGTTGCGTGGCCGGCAGTCAGGAAGAATCGCTGCCCTGCGGCTTCGGGCACTGTGAGGGCCAGAGCATGTGCTTCGGCGAGATCCCGCACGTCGACGTACATGGGCGATCCGACGGGACCATGTCGTGGGGCTCCTGTGGCGAGGTTCAGGATGCGTTTGCTGGAGGTGTTGAGGTCTTCGAGCGAAGAGACGGGGTGACGGACGGGTCCATAAACCATCTGATTAACCCCAGAAGAGTCAGCTGTAGGCTGGGCCAAGGAAACTGGGGACGCTGGACGCGAGAGCAGAGAAAATGAAGATGGAACTTACAGGAGGATTTAGAACGGTCAGTGTGAAATTGGGCTTCTCACGCTCTACAAAGTCCCAGGCTGCCTTTTCGGCAAATGTCTTGCTACCACGATACGCGGCTTGCGGATCTTTGCTCGTCAAGGCCTCCTCCATGGTGATATCGGACCAGATGGTTTCGTCATAAACCTTGGGAGGTGAACTAGGTCTTGAAATGGCGGCAAACGACGAGGTGACGACGACTTTGCGGACAGACTTGGCGCCCTTCTGGATAGACTCGAGGATTCCTGTGGTTCCGATGATGGCGGGATCCAACAGGTCTCGCTTGTTGTCCGTCACATTGTAGTGGAAAGGGCTGGCTGTATGGACGACGGCATCGAACGGAGGGTCTGAACGGACCGCCTCGTCGAAAGCACCAGGAACACTAATGTCCTTGACGATAGTGTATGAGACTTTTTGCCCTTTGAAGAGATCGACTAGGGCTTGTCCTTTCTCTGGCGAGCGGACTGTTGTCACCACTTCATGGCTGGAATAGTAGGTTCGTCAGTGTCAAGGCAAGCTGGAGATAAGGGAGTAGTTTTGGACATACCCATGCTTGAGAAGCGCTTCAAGACAGTGTGTCGCAATGAAGCCACTGCCGCCCGTCAGAAGAACTTTCATCTTGGAAGATTTATTGGTGGCTTTTTTGGTATTGGGGCAATCTTGTTTCTGATTCTTCTCTTTCTCTAGAACGATCTACTTGCCTTTTGTGGAATGAGACGAAAAGATGAAGACAAGCCTGGAGGCAGAAGAGTAGATGTAATATTTTTGAACGGAATTAAAAATCTGTTATGTCCTACTCCCATGGGATGATGAGTCAAACTCTCCAGCGTCCGTGTCTCCAACGGCATGATATACGGCATCTGTGATTCGAATAGGCTATAGCACTACGGCACTGAGAGATTCCAAATTCGATCAACGACGTCGATATCCGATTCGTTAGTCACGGGCTTTACTCAAGGACGGCTTCGTCAGCATGCCGAGTCTTTCGGGGCCAAGTGTCGCCTAAGCAGACAGACTTTCAGGGGTCTTTACCTAACCTTAGGCATGCCCAGGCAGCTTAGATAAGGGGATAGGGCCCCTAGTGCCCCCCCCCAATCCCCCTCAGCCACTAATTCCGTGTAATTCCAAGCTCGACAAACACGGTCAAGTCTAATTGCATCGGACGCATCTACGGATACACGATTTACTTCACCGTAGAAAATTAACCCATTTCAGGACACATGCGCTCGCTTGCGATTTGGCATGGATGATCATGATTAGGAATTGCCATCTTACTTTCCCTTCTCTCACCCAATTCCTCATGTCCTAGACTGCTATGTGGCCCGTCTTGTGCGACGGCGTACGACAGTGTTGTGGGCCATGCGCAGGAATTGTCATCATGTGAAGTCTTACGCCTTCACTCCATTCCTGCAATGTTGTCGACTCCTTGGTCTCGTGCTGCTGACTGCGGTCTTAGCTGGTACCTCTGGGGTATCTGCTCAGTCCTCTACCCAGACCAGGGCACTTCGGAAGGAAACAGAAGACCTCTTCTATCATGGCTATGAGAATTACATGAATCATGCCTTTCCCGAAGATGAGTTGCGGCCGATCAGCTGCCGACCTTTGACACGCGACCGCGAGAATCCAGCCCACATCGAAGTCAATGATCCTCTCGGCAACTATTCCCTGACCTTGATCGACAGTCTTTCGACATTAGCCGTTCTCGCGTCCACCCCGTCCAGTCACAAACATAACAAACCCTTGCGATTGTTTCAGGACGGAATCAAGGCGCTGGTCCAACAATATGGAGATGGTACAGAGGGTCCTTCAGGGCAGGGATTAAGAGCTAGAGGCTTTGATCTGGACAGTAAAGTTCAAGTCTTCGAGACCGCTATTCGAGGCCTTGGAGGTCTTCTCAGCGCCCATCTGTTCGCCATTGGCGAACTCCCCATCCGAGGCTATGTGCCCACCAGGTCGCAACCCAAGAGCAGAACATGGTTCACCCAGGCCGGTTTTGGTGGTGACGACACGGCAATCTTGTGGCCTAATGGTTTCGAGTATAATGGTCAACTCTTGAGACTTGCCCATGACTTGGGAAATCGTTTGCTACCAGCATTTTGGTCGTCCACCGGAATTCCTTACCCGCGAGTCAATCTACGCCACGGCATTCCGTTCTACCAAAATTCTCCTCTGAATTCAGGTGCTCCCGGTGGCCAATGTGATGCAAGCCAGAAAGCACCCGAGATTACTGAGACCTGCAGTGCGGGTGCTGGTAGTCTTGTGCTTGAGTTCACAACCTTGAGCAGGTTAACAGGTGATCCGAGATTCGAAGAACTTGCGAAGCGAGCGTTTTGGGCAATTTGGCGCAGACGTAGTAGCGTTGACCTGATTGGATCAGGGATCGATGCCGAATCCGGTTCTTGGGTATCGACTTGGACTGGCATTGGCGCCGGGATTGACAGTTTCTTCGAATATGCGCTGAAATCCCATATTTTGCTTTCAAGAGAGGCGCATCCAATCTACCATGTTCCAGAAACTGCCGAAGATCCAAGGGTTCTTTTCGACCCGCTTCCGATCGAGCAAGACACTTCGCAGGCATTCTTCGATGCTTGGGAAGTCGCGCATTCTGCCATAAAGCGGCATCTCTACCGTGGTCCCAACTATCAGCATCCGCATTATGTCCAGGCTGATCTGATCACCGGTGCCGCAAGGGGCTTTTGGATTGATGCACTCAGCGCGTATTATCCAGGCCTGCTTGTTCTGGGTGGACACGTGGAGGAAGCCATTGAAACCCACCTGCTCCATACAGCTCTGTGGACAAGATTTTCTGCTTTGCCGGAGCGGTGGAATCTTGTCACAGGAGGTATAGAAGCCGGCCTAGGCTGGTGGGTAGGTCGACCAGAGTTCATTGAATCTACTTATCACCTCTATCGGGCCACCGAAGACCCCTGGTATTTCCATGTTGGAGAAATGGTGCTACGTGACATCAAGAGACGATGTTGGGCCAAATGTGGGTGGGCAAGCATACAAAACGTACTTACAGGCGAGAAGACGGACAGAATGGAAAGTTTCTTTCTGGGTGAAACAGCCAAATATCTCTTCCTATTGTTTGACCCAACCCATCCACTGAACCACCTTGACGAACCTTATGTCTTCACTACTGAGGGCCATCCCTTGCTCATCCCGAGAAGTGTGGACAATGGTCACCACCAGGGAAAGCTTTGGACACCTGTGCCTCCTGATGGAGGTACATGCCCAGTCAAGCCTGCGCCGGTACCATTTAGCATCTCCAAAATTGCCTCTCGCGGCGACGTCTACCATGCTGCAAATTTGGCTCGACTTCATCTCATGCCAACGCGGGACGATGTAGAATCTGTCCTTGGAGAGTATGCTGCAGATCACCCAAGTATTACGTTATCGGATATCAGTTCGCCGTCAAATTATACCTACTTCCCTTGGACACTACCATTAGAGCTTGTTCCTTACAATGCCTCTAGCTCATTGATCCTCACCAAGCCGAGCCTAGATATCACTTTCCCCGCTGTTTCAACAACTGGCTCACCTACTCCACCACTACAACGAGTCAAGGATGGTATTCTTATAAATCATCTTGGTGGATTACGTCTCGGCATGATCCAGGATCTTCCCATACTTTTCGACGAAGGATTCATCGATACGTTTCGTGTCCAAACCATCAATGGCATAGCACTTGGTAGAGACGAGAAGGTTTTCCTTGCCCGTGATACTGGTAAAGATATCCTAAGTGCCACGGATCCGAATTTCACCCGCATTCGCGATCCCACCATGTTGGATATTGTCGTTGATCTCAATAAGCCCATCGAAGAGGAAGACGACCGCGTCAGCACTACCGAAGATGCAATAATGCCAGACCTCTCTCTACTTGGAAGTGCCTCAGATAGCACAGTCCGTGCAGCATGGAACAGTCTAGTCTCACAAATCTCCAATCTCCTCAAGGAACCACCACAACCTCCATGGCCATTCTCCACCAGCCTGTCCTTCAGCTCGACCAAAAGCTCCTCCCCTACACCCCTGGGCCCACCTCGCTACCACCTATCCGCAGTAACACCCACTGGATCCGGAGCAACCACCCTCCCCAACTGGCCGGAAGCCTCCACATTCACACCTCTAGGCACCCAACCCGTGAGCTTACAATGGACCAAGATCTACGCAACCGACGAACTCTGCGACCATCGCCTATCTCCAAGCATTGCACGAAACACCCAAGTCTTGGTCATAAAGCGCGGCGGCTGCAGCTTCAGCCAAAAGCTCGCCAACATCCCTGCATTCTCACCGTCCTCGCAAGCCCTCCAACTCGTCATCTTCGTGTCCTACGGCAACAGCGAGGCCGGCGACGACGTCGACGACGAAGACACTCTGATCCGCCCATATCTCGACAAACCACAGTTCACGCCCTCGGGCCTACCGAGACACAACCCCATCCCCTCCGTCATGGTCGCCGGTGGCAAGAAGGTCTACGATGCTCTGGCGAACAGAGCCATTGCCGTCGGCGTCAAGAGGAGGTATCGTGTCGAGACCAAGGGCGTCCGTATTGGCAATTTACATATCGTATAGAAAGAAACTTGGTAAGATGGAAAATTCGTACATTTATCGCATTGCTTGCATTTCTCGCATTACCTGAACATTCGCTGTGTAAAACCGACATATACCGTATTGATACCTATCTTGGATTGAAAATCGTCCTCCTTTCCGACCGTAACCCGTTGACTAGAGAAAAGTGTGCCATCCAAGCATGACTTGGCCGAGTAACCTTGCTTTCATACATGCACACTATAATACCATTTCACTCATTGAGCACAACGCCCGCCCATACCGCACTACCTAGTAACTTAAGACTACCTTGTAACTTAAGGCATGCTATATATCATACTAAGCTATGAGCCAGAGTATGATAATATTACCTCGGGGGTTCAGCCCATCGTAGTGTGTAGTCCTTTATCCAACATGACATCAACCCAATATGACTCGAATCCAGTGTCCACACCACCACCACCACCACCACCACCACCACCACCAACTCTGGCACCAGTTCCTCTGTCGTCATCCAGCCCCTCATCCAAGCGCTCCCACACGGCTTCGACCAGATCCAAACATGTCTTGGTCGGGCGCGGCGGTAGCACATTCATGAATAGATTCAGACGGCCGCGTACAAAGCGACGTGCGTGGAAGACTCGGAACGCGCGCTTCAGAGACGAGCTGTCGTCTTCTGTGGTGGGTCGAGAGGGTTGTGGAAATGGATGTATATTTGGCGGTACAGTGGCGGAGCCAGCGGCGGAGGCGGAGGTAGTGGAAAAGGGGAATGGGTGATTGCTTGGTGGGTAGCTTTGTGGTGATCTTGTTGCGGTGGAGAGTGGTGACAATATTGGTGTCGGACTTAGAAAGTGTGTTGTGGGGAGATAGGGAAGTTCTGTCTGGGTAGATATGAAGGACCGTAGTGGCTCGTATTGTTGATGTTGTGATGATGACTGGAGGCGACGGGATTCATCATGGTGCTTTCTAGCGTCCCATTGTTGCCGCCACCGTAATCATCGTTCTCGTCTCCTTCAGTCATGGCTGGGGGAGCCCGCAATTCGCTAGCACATACCACCAGCATGAATGGCTGTAAGCATCGCGTGCGCGAACTCGCAGGGATCGATTCGAGAAGGTCCAATGTCTCGACAGCGAAGTCGGTCAGCCACTGGTGGCACGAGGAGGTCGCTCTCTGTCTCAACGAGTCGTCTTCGAGGGAGGCTAAAAGGTCGTCTTCAACCAGACCAAGCCAGTTGTCGCTTGGGGAAAGGGAAGTTCTGCCCTGGTCTTGGGGATGATGAGAATAATAGCGGTGGTTGTGATCGGATGGCTGGATCTGGTTGAGGTGACTGATCAGCAGATCTGGAAACACGCGGTACAAGTTGATCAGACCAGTTCTTCGATATACTTCGGCGATGCGCTGTAGGTGCCAGATTGGCGTCTCGGTATCGCCAGGACTAACAATTTCTTCGTCGGCAGGCTCACTGAGATTCTTGAGTCTTAGTTCCAGATATTGCGCGAGTTGAAATGACGTTGTTGAGCGGTCAATTGATTCATGCCACGTGAAGGCTTCGGACCGGAGGCGGATACGCTCGGAACGCACCAGTTGCCCTACTTGATTGACGAGCATCTGTGTCTCTCGACATATTCCCGTCCATGGGTGTGGGACCTTGCGTGTGTGGTGGGCGGTGTTTAGAGAGAATGGCCCGTTTAGATTCTCTGGCTCAAGATCGCTGGACACGAATGAAAGGAGCATCTCCCAGTATTCCAAGGCTTCTTGGAAGAAAGAACGATCGACGCCGGCTTTGACGAGTTGTCCACTTGAAGCAGTAATATCGGTACCACTTCGGATTTTTGATTTCAAGGCTTTGAAGAGCGGGACGCCTAGATCTTGGGCGTCAAACCAACTCGATGTCTGGCCAAGCATGAGCAATGCGAGCAGTGATTTCGCATCCTGGTCGGGATCGTTGTACAAAAGGGACATGGCTTCGGCGCGGAGTTTGCGACACAGTTTCGAGAAATAGGGGTTCTCATTGACGAGGCAAGCAGCCGCCATACTCTGCAAGGTGCGGTGTAGGGCGGGAGACAAGGTCCAGAAATTGCCCACTGTGGTCCTGAACGGATTTAGGTTGCTGTCATAGCACGAGAAGACACCTGCCGTTTCCTTGAAATAGTATTCAACCAGAGCTGATGAAAAGTCGGCAGGTCCCCTGGATGGTTTGGGAATCCAGGTTCGTCGAGACACCAGCGCCGAGCTATCAGAGATCTCCCTCTTCGGATGCACTGGAATAGTGAAGAAATTTAATTGTTCGACCTCTTCTTCGTCAGGATATGTGTCGAACCCTATATTTTCGCTCCAGAACGAGACGGACGGCGTTGGCGGCAGACGGGTGATTTCCATTGGAGACAGGTTGATCTCATTTGAGGCAGAGATGTCCAGAATCGTATGAGACGTATTCGCCACGGGAGCGTCAACATGATGCTCGGCGAAAGTTATGGCAGGAGTAATAGGTGTGGCCTCCTGTAGATCATCTCTGTAGCCATCGCCCTCAGCTTTGACTGGGCGATCACCATACTGATCTTCAGACAATAAATCCGAAGTCTCATAGAGCGATGAGGGTGTCAAGATCCTGCGTTTCTTAGACGAAGCCAACAATTCATGTTTGGTGGACCATTTCAATGACTGATTGTATCCCGGACAAGGAACGCCAGCCGCTTGGCATCGTCCACAATGGGGCTTTTCTTCGTCGCATTTAAATCGTCGTTCCTTGCATCGCTTGCAACCAGTGCGCGATCTTGGAGCTTTCCTTCCATTTTTGAGTCCTTCTTGATGGGAAGTCGTCGGACCGGCGCCCATCTGATTCGTTGTAACCGAAGTTTGCCGTGGTGAGAGATAAGGGCTTGAGCCGAGATGGTGGGGCCTGGGACGACTGGATCTATTTTCTGATCATGACGAGTATCGCCATGGATCTGGCCCAAGAGAGACACACGGCCGATGAACAGAATTGTTTTGCCGATGGATACAACGCAAGGTGTGTGATATTCGATACATGAAAGACTCACCGGTAGACAAAAACAAGGCGATCAGGCGCTCCACGTCGACGGTTAACGGTGAGTGGCCGCACGTGAGGAAAGAGCAACGATTCGAGGAAGGAGCAAAGATAAGGAAACCAAAATGCGGGGGAAGGAGCGCCGGAAGGACAATCGTGGATTTCCCGGGCCGTATTTTATTTTTAATCAACGACTTCGACACCACACACTCTTCATCATCTTCCCACCCCACCATTTGGACGCTGAACAATGCACGCACACCAATAACAAGTCTCTCTCGACCAGCTCCCGCTGAGGAGTACGGCTTCATTTTCTCGGTAGGAATCTCTAGGAGTTCAGGTTGTGGATGGCATGTTTGATATTCATGTCTACCACTGCGGTTGATTAGTCAAGACCCTTCATAGAGCCTCTCATCCATCTCGGCGATACTAACCTTGAGTCTCGATGACTGTCTGGTCTATAACGACGACCAATTGCACCCTGAATAGTTGGCTGAGGCGCCGAGGAACAGTCTATCTAACACGTAGATGTGGACATAGCGGAATTTACACAATACCCGAACAACATTATGACTCCTCATCCAAGCCAGTATAGGCCTTAAACGTGTTTCGGATGATGGTTGTCAACGTTCGTCACTGCAAGGCTCTATCCGACTGGTTCGTCTGCACAGGGCCGATTACGAGCTCATACCTCAATCAACACGGATGATTATTAACTCCTACCTATCGCCGCAAATATTGCGCTTGACTGTCTTATCTGCCGTTGTCTACTCATAAACTTGCGGGTACGGATACGTCGCCGTATCGAATAATATCGTAACATGTATACCACAGTACTTGATCCTGCTCTACTGATATCCACTTCGACACGATGTTAGGGCAATTTTGGGCAACAGCTGCAAACTCTAGAGCATAATCGAACATACCTTACGGCCAATACCTTGTCACCCGAGACTCCGCGACGCCGTGAACTTTGTTCGACCTCGTGATCATACTTTTGTAGAAAGTATCGATGCTGATCTCACAGTCTGCTTGGAAACCCGGAGGAACCTCGGTAGTCGATCTGGTGGTTTTCCAATCGACGCTGTAGTTCATGATGCAAAATCCATTAATTCTCAAGAATCAGTCTCCACCATGGAGAAATGTCCCCTGTCAGACTCTCAGAGGATATCTCCGTTCTTGGAGTCATTGAATTCGGTAGTTGTGGGGTTTGGATGACGGGTATATACTAGATCTCAGGTCCTCCTATTGCGCCTGAGAAGATGGCCTCTCTCGATAGGTTCTCCAGGCAGAGCTGCTGCAACGTTTCAAGAATTGAAAGACCAGAAAACAATGCCTGGACGTCTAGAAACATGGCCTGCGTGGCCCGAATATACCGCAGAAGCCGGTGAACAAGGCGAAGATCTCGTCGAGTACAAAAAGAGTATTGTCGAGCAATACGGCAAAGAAAACATCATCAACAGCTGGCTCAAGGTCTGCAAGGAGCTTGAAACGATTACCTTGAACATCGCCGATCAAGGCACTGCGGCCATACCAGAGCTTCGATACGAAGACGTTTTTCATCTTGATGTTGATGGAAAGCAAAAGCTTAAGGACGTTGGATGTTTCGTCGTCCGAGATGTATATCCCCGCAGCCAGGCCGATCAATGGTTTCAGGATTTAAAATCATATGTTGCTGCAAACAAAGACCAGGTCAAAGGTGAGTCCATATTCCAACCCCAACCCCACCGTCGCAAAACCATTATTTGAAAACGAAAAGGAAATTGTGGTTTGGAGATCACAAATCTTTTTGAACATCTGGCTGAAACAATTTGAAAGGATGGCCGGAGACGTCGCCTGCAATCTTCAGGCTTTACTTCTCGCCCACACAGATGGCGGCGCGATCACACCCGAATCAACTCAAGTTGAGCCGAGAACTCAATTCATGGTGGCACGACGACTCGAACTCATCGTCGCCGGAGCCACTCTCGTATGCCGACGCGGTGCGCATACGACCACCAGGAGTGCCGTTCGTGGGGCTCGGGCCTCACATCGACGCTGGTAGTCTATCACGCTGGGCCGACCCCACATACCAGTCGTTCTACTCTGCAGTGTTCTCGGGCCATCCTGAAGCGTTCGACAACTACGACCTGACGACCCGGAAGGCAGCCAAACAGGCCTTGTTCGCCGGGGCCGCGCACTCTCGCGTCTTCAGGAGCTTCCAGGGCTGGACAGCATTGACCAGCGCCGGCCCAGGCGAGGGCAGCCTGATGTTGTATCCAAACGTCAAATGGACCTCGGCGTACCTGATGTTACGGCCGTTCTTCCGTGCTCCACCGTCCGAGGACGATATCATGGACGCCGCGAAATGGACCTTCGATGTCGACAGCCCCTGGTTTCCGGGCACATTTCGTGAGCACAGCCAGGCGCTCAGCCTCTCGTCGCATCCCCATCTGCGTCTGCGCGACTGTATGGTCCATATCCCGCATATGAACCCTGGCGACACTGTGTGGTGGCACGCCGACATGTGTCATGCTGTCGAGGTTGATCACAATGGTGATCACGAGGCGAGCGTCGCATACATTGCCGCGACGCCATCGACCGACGAGAACCGCAAATACATCAAGGGTCAATTGGATGATTTCTTGGCCGGCATTCCGCCTGAAGATTTCAGAGGCGGATCAAGCGAACGAGATTTTAGACTGTTTACAGGGGAGAAGGGCATCCTCAGTGGCGACGATGGGAGAAGGGCCATGGGCTTCGACCTAATTACCGTGTAGATACTAGTCTAGAGGTAGACATAGGGTATTTTCTTCAGAAAATGCCGAGCAGAGGTTTCGAGACCCCGAGGATTAGATTTCGCTACAACTTCCTTCATGTTCTGGATGGCCTTGGAATAGAAATTCGTCCATGGGTACCTTTCCCTAGGTGCCTCGCATTCCCAACTTGTCCATGTCCGAAATGAAAGATGGGGTTCTACTAACCCTTTCCCACCATTGTTGGAGCGTCGGGGTGGAGTGATCGACCACTAGCCTCGTCGCTTCGCAGCGGCCTCAATTTCGTGCAACGGCTATCACCATGGCAAAAAGTGGCGGGTGGCCTTTCGACGACGCCAAAAAAAAACGAATGCCATTCTTCCAGCTGCTTTTGGAACATTCTTCCAGAATCCCTCTCTCTGTATTGTGTCACCAACTAAGCGAGGTTGGCAGCCTCCTTAGACACTAGCCCATGGCCCCCGGCCATCTGTACGGAGTAGACAATGGTATGCACTCCCGGTGTCCGAAGTTATATCCTTGCCCCGGCTAAACTTGTTTGTGCGTGTCCATAGCGCGTCGACAAGATGAGTCGGACGCCCGTCTTGCTTGGCAGGCTATAACCACTTTAGTTAGTAGTTAGGACGGTATGAACTCGTGTTGAGCTCGGAGAACGGAGAGTTGTGAATACTCTAGTCCGAGCTATTAGAGCGCGTCGGACTAAACAATTGAGCTTGTTGGCTGGGGTGCATTTCCTGTTGTCTCTGGAGTGAAGTTTGAGAGCTGTATGAAAGTTATGCTAATCTCGCTAAGAATCAAGTCCTGATGATTGGACAGTTCGAACACAAATCCCGGCACACCTTGGAGAAAAACGAATGGAAACATCGGGTTACGGAATGTGTGGTTCCAGCGGGGGCTCAACGAGGCTGGCTACGGAGGAGTTTCTCGCTCTGGGTTGTTTTGTTTTTTGTCGAATTATCGAAATGTCTAGGATGTGCAGGGATGTGTTAAGTCGCATCAATCATTGTTTCAACAAGATCTGCTTGCAAGCAGAAATGCTAGGGCTATTTTCAAAAGGAGAGCTTCTGTGGTGCGAATAAGGAGAGCCTCGATAGAAGGCCGAATATGCTTGCGAGAAAAACGCACAGCTCACAGTCGATGGTGTCATGATTCATCGTTCTCGACGTAAAGTCATTCCTGAAATCGGGTATCTCGAGAGATTTAAGCCTCCTGCCACCAATGACCCTCTGAACCGTAGAATGTAGATATTTTAGAATTATTGCAATGCTGCCTCCATGAATGTCTGCTCATTTCTCTATATTATATTTGCGATCGTCATGCGTGATCGATTGTTGTCTTGGACCTGGCTTGAAGCACCAATCGGGGCGAGTCTCGGACCAGGCGTTGGCGACACCGCCGTCGAAGTTGTTGAACGGGAATACTCGGACTGGATGTGGTTATGACCACTATCTCGCGATTCCGTCAGTTGTTGTAAATATCTAGCCGCTCTTTCGATGTGTTGCCAGCCTCCCCAGTCGTGCTGCTCCTCTTCGGTAAGCATACCATCCCAGGAGGGTAGTTGTGTTTCAATTCTTTGTTGAGCTTCTTGCTCTATGCTGGTATGTCGTGGACGACCGTGCTTTTGCCGTCTGCTGAGGTGCGTTCCTGTTTCAGCATTTCCCCAGACCCAACTATTTGTGGTGGCTTGAAGATCGGCGGAAAGAAACACGAGGGTTTCCTCGTCTTGTTCCACATCGACGTGTGGTGATTGCTCATATCGTTCTATTAGACGCCGGGCAAATGAAGCAAGATATCTGCCGCAACAAATGTTGACTGGTCTCGCCTCCCCAACAATTGTCGCCGCTCGAAGGACAATGAAGAAGGCCTCATAATGTTGTCTGAATAGCAAGAATAACATGCACCGCCACAAGTGTGTACAGAGCAGTGTCGTAGCAGATAATACGAATCGTTGTTCCCATTCGTGAGATTGTATATGAGGCACCATGCATCTTGAAAGCAACGATGCAGTGTCTCGACATGCGTGTAGGCATTGCTCAATGGCCTGTAATCTTTGTTCGGGAGAACAAGATGGTGATAGGTTGTGACGATGTAGTAGAATCCTGGTGTTCTGAAAGTGTAACACAGGCGCCATGATACAAGGATCCAAAGGAGACGAGGCAGACAACTGTAACACCCGGGGAAAGAGTTGCATGCAGTCCCCTAGATAGCTCTCGAACTTGTTCAAATCCTCATTCGTAATACACAGTGTTCGGAAAGTCTTTGCTAGTGGCAACATAAGACGTGCGATGTGAAGGTTTGCCAATAACAGAGTGGGTGGCAATGGAGTCTGCGCATCTTCGGCGCCCAAACGCTCATCATCAAGGACTTCTGGATACTCTGTATCAAATTCCTCGTCGTTGATCAACATCGGCTTTCCAAGCTCCAATGCAAGCAGACTAGAAAAAGCAAAAGTCAGCTCCAATCGCTGCTGGCACGTAGAGACAATATACTTACCGGTCCCATATGTAGAAAGAATAGAAGATACGTTTCCGCATCTCTCCCTCTACTGGTGACCATTGTCCACCCTGTACGTGAAATCCTAGATCTTGTATAATACGAATTGCGGAACCCAGCCAGATCCAGCTCGCCGATTTTCGGTTCATTTCAGCGAGGGAAATGCTGGCCAGAAAGGCCACTATCGCTTGATTAGGTGAAACCTCATCTTCCCAAAAGTTGATTGATGAAATCGCCCTTGTCAGGTAGTCCTGCGCTTCACTAAGTCTTGACGGATCATGTGTAGCAAGAGCTCCATTGGCAAGGACTGCGTAGAGTAAAGCCAACCAATCTTTAGGCAGTAACTCTGAATGGCCCTTTTCCATGAAATTGGCAAAGTGCTGTTGAAACGAGGGCCAATGCAGGATGGGAAACAATCGGTGGACGCTTTCGTGGTAATAGTGAAAAAGTCGTTCAGCCCCAGTCTGCGAGGGGAAGCCAGGCACATCTGAAACATGCGAGTATGCAGAATGCGATCGGGATGAAGCTCCTGTCACGGGCGGTTTCAGGAGTCCACGACCAACATCATTCAGCTGCGACCTTGCGTATGTGAGATCTTGCGGTGATCTTGCTTTTAACATCCTTCGAGGAGACTTTCCAACAGTTGCCGATTCGGTAAGCGTAGAAGAGGAAGAGCCCGGACGCAGTTCGGTCGAAATATCGATCTTTCGTTCGACGGCGCGAAAGCGTTCGAGTTGTTGGCGAGCATCTACAAGTTGGCGCTCTAGATCTTGAACTTGCCTATTGACATCAGAGAATGCGGCAGTGTGAACTTTGCACCACTCACTTGATTGATGACATGCGTCGATTTGTATCTTTGGTGAACTGACATCGAACATTGCGACTTGAACACTCTGTACAGCTAGTTGTCTCTGTCGCATCGCACTACATAATCATCAGCTTGGGACTTTGTTTTGCTCCGTGTCCGCAAGATTACCTTCACTTTACGCTCTCTACATGCGTCGCAACTCGGGTCTTTCCTCCGTTGTCGATACGCTCTTTTCGGATTGTGCATCATCATTGCTGAAATCTGAGCTGGTGATGGTGTGCCGCTGGCACCACCACTTGCTCGAAGGTTGTCGCCGAGATAAGAATTTGTCTCTTGTGGCGAGAGCGAACCCATGTCGCGGTGAGGATTGAAAGGAAGCATACTTGCTGAACCAAGCGGCGACAAGCCTGGCCGGCTATGCTGAGAATAAAAATGTGTGAATTGTACCGTCGATGGATGATTTAAGTCGTTAGAAACGACGGATGAATCTGCTGAGCTACCGCTGGGTGTGTCTCGAATTGGGATGAATAAACTGTGCATCCCCACCGCCGGAGATGAACAGGCGATGCGGAGTACTGGCCCTCGCTACAGGGATTCTGGAAGATCTGATTTGGATGTATCGACGAGGCATGCCCGCTGTTCAAAATGTCGTCTGTTGAACCATGCCGACAGAAGACTTCAGCCGTGATATCGGGACAAACTGAGAGCCCAAAACTGCGTGCTGAAATGGGAAACGACGCCGCCAAAGCCAGGGTCTCTGTAAAAACAGAGACAAAATGGAGAATGGTGAGAATAAATGCCCGGCCCTTGGCCAATGATCCACATATGGGAGGCACGGGGTAGTGCGAGGGACTTGCGAAGGACTTGCGAGCGCCTCCTACAGATCGCCACCAGCAGATCAGGTTGGCCGAGACTGTGGCCACGAAGATTTCGTGCAGGCGTAGGGCAGAATAGAGGAAATTTTTTCTTGAACGACGAAGAGAATACTGGGGCCACAACCGTTGGCTAGACTGGCTCTGTAACGATGCTACACCTGGTTTGCTTAACGCTTTGTCGATCGAAACCCAACAGAAATTTGGGGGCAGATCGCTCCCAAGGCTCTCGGAACACCAGACTCGAAATCTGAAAAGGCTATGAAATAAGACCTCTTCCGCGCAACTAGTTAGGGCCCCGTGTATGGAGACACCCGACCAGAGGATATACGGTAGCACCGTGCTAGAGTCCAGCAAATCGATCTTGGAGAGGAGCGGACGGGCACGAAAGGAACTGCCGACACGCGTGGCGTTGGCGAGAAGGGATCCGCCCAGAAGACGAGCATGAACCTAAGAAGTGGGTATGAGATTGACTGTAAACCCGCAATGAGGATTGACAAACCAGTTGAAAGTTAAAAGCTACCTCCAGGGTGGATTGCATCGAGGTTCGGAATCATGGCGGAGCTCTGGGACGAGCTAAGACCTACTTTGAGCCCCCGGTTCTGCCAGCCGAAGTTAAAGAAGCTAGCTACAACGTTCCCTGCGACCAAATAGGGCAGTATGGACATGGGATAGGAAACAATTCTTGCATTGGGCGGTCACAGTTTCACAAGTTGTGACGAGCGGTCTACAATGATTTTCGACTAGACCAATCGAGGCACTCGTTGCGCAGGGGACAGGTCTACATCTTGTAAGCGGATGGAGCTACTACAAGAGCCGTGCTTGTCTACCGTTAAATCGTCTGATCATAAAACGGAGTATGAATGATTTGAGTATAGAGTGTTCGAAGAAGCATCTAAAACCTTGGCCACCAACCCTTCAGACGTTGTAAAAGTGCCTGTTATGATACGTGATCGAGGAGCCAAGATTTGTCTTCTACCGTCGCGGCTACTACTCGGACCGTCCATGTCATCGTCTCAAGCTGAGGTATTGACAGAGATTAAATGTTAGGTATGGGATTGCGAAGGGTGGCGGCGATCATGAATCGTGTTATAAATAATTCCATAACATGTCGACATGGAGCCGTTCGTAACCTCAAGCGTTTTGTGGCGTCTTTGTGGAGAGCGGACCGAGGATGATCGTGAACCTTGACCAATTCAAGGGGACAAGCGGTTGCCGTAGTGTGATGGAGCAATTCATGTCCCCCTGTCCTGGAACTTTACATGCTGGTCGAAAGCTATCACGAACCTTCCGATGAAGTGATACTCCTGTATTGATTTTCCTGTTATCCGGTGTAAGGTTGCCAAAAGCTCCACCTTGGTCCAGGATGTCCACCGATGTCTGAGCGTCGTCCAAAATCCTAAGCTCCATGAAGATAGTGAGTTGCCTCTAACGGCATAATTAACAAACGATCAGTGGGAGAAAGCCGCCCGAAAGCCGGGGATGGGTTGACTTGTCAGCTTGGGTCAGAAGCAAAAAACTCATGCAATGTCCTTGTGTTTCACGGATAGCGCTTCCCCGGAGAACTTCTATTATGTTAGTATGGGTGCCTGCCAGATATCGTGATCGTCTGACCACCTTATACATTGACCTTGTATGAAGGTGGAAACCACTCATATTAAAAGGTCGGTTCCAAAGCAAAACAGACATGTCTGTCGAACAACGGATTAATTTCATCCACTAGGTCTAAGGCGCGGAATGAGACGTCCATAGTTGAGGCAAGACTCCTCTTTGTGCATAAGACCACGTGAAACACGATAGATGGCGATGGAATAGTTCTGATGAATTGTCAACTTGTTCGCGGAGGGGCCCTGTACCTTTCGGTCAGATTCCCAAGCGTTTGATTAGGTCCAGCTTGGGCTAAGTGGAATGTTCGAAGAAGCTTGCAAGAGGCACCCCTGTGGAAGTGGGGTGCTGGTGCTGGGCTTATTCTCGCCGTCGCTGATCAGCGACCTTTAGAGTACCTACCCAAAGTCGAAGTCCATGGGAGCTGCACGGGCGTGCCGGGGCATTCAGATTGTGAAATGCAGCAAGCAAACCAGAACCCGCCGTCGATCTCACGCCTAACCTGGATAGTTGGATCCCACAATTTAGCGGCTTTTGGATAAAACATGCCCACAAGCAAGAGCGCAAACCGAGAATGGCCGAGCCTTTCAGATTTTTCAGCCACAATGCAGATTGAACGAGGTTGAAGTTGGTCAGAAATTCTCCAGCCAGTAAACTGATTAGAAGCATGCTCAACTTAAGCCCGGAGTAGTCTTCCGCTCGCCCTTGGAGAGGGGATATATAGTGTCGCCTTCTCTGGCATCTTGTGTCAAGCACCAACTGTTAAAAGCTATAAGGGCGAGGGGCCGCGATAGTCCGCGACCGCCCGCATCGCGCCTAGCGGTGACTCCTCCGTATAGGTAGGGAGAGTCTTGGACAAAGGTGGCGGGGCACCAAGAGCTACAAGCTTTGATGCTAGTCGAGAGGGTTGATGGGGCCTCGAATACAGGACTGGTGCCAACAGGTTCCAGGGGTGTTAAGAGGTTGATGTAAGGACTGGGGCTGTGCTTCCTCTCCTCTGAGCATGAAACAATGTTTCGACTGGATCCGCTTCTCAAGTTGTCAGTCGCTTTAGCGTCCGGGACATGTTACTGTATGCTCGTGCCCACTGCTCAGGGCCGTGTCAAGAGTGCACCCAGCCTAATGCAGATGCATCAAGAATTGAAGTCGAGATACGGGTGTACAAATCCCTTCAGAGAAACAGCGAGGGCTTGATAGTCTTTGAGCAGAATCGACTGGGTCGACATACCATAACTTTGCACAAGGAGACTGCTAGATGAGGAAAGTATCGAGTCAGGCTCTGTTGATTGCTGATTCTCTGGAGCCGGCCGCGAAAAAGCAAGATCGAGGTTTCCAATGCACGAATTCGGATTTGGATACCGCTAAGCTCCCTCTGGGCATCGACAGCGGCTCCACCAAACGGTCTGGTTTTCGGTCCATTTTCCCTTTACGTTTTGTCATTGCCAAACACAAGCTATGCTCTCGATTTGCGAATGAAAGACACCGGCGTTTTAGAACAAGTTTGTCTGGCAGACCAGGTTGGTGGGAAACTAAATCCGACGCAATATGACAGGACAAAAGAGACAACCTTTGAAGTCAAAAGTTAGCTACCAAGCTCAAGTCGTCAAGACAAACGGCTTGACGGGTGATAGGCTTTCCGAGAATGAGGAAGATCACCGATAGGTGCGTCACTGAACCTCGGGGAATGAAGGTCTTACTCCGTACGGAATACTTGTTTCCAAGCGCTATCAGATGTGGGATCAAAATGGACTCCGTTTGTAGCATTGTGGTCCAATGATGACCATCGTGGACCAACCGGGCAGAGAGCAACGAGCAGTAACTCAGACTTCTGAACAATGAGTCAGGCCATTGAGGGAGATCTTAACCCAGATCAGATCGATCTCTTCGTGTCAGACCCCGGGATCCTCCCTACCTAAGAAAGTCCTCACCTCCTTAATTATGTACCCAAGCACACAAATGCCAAGCTCTGTCATTCAGTCCAGCAAGATACCACACTTAGCTGGAAGCTTCCGCCCCCCGTATTCATCGTCATCAGAGCCTATGGCCGTCGAACAGATCATCCGGTGTGTCATGGCCAAATTAGACTTGCAGGCACTAAGCTGGCATCTCGCCAGCGACCAGAGTTCTTCGCGGATGCGCATGTAACGGCGTCATGACATGATATCACTTCAGAGTTGTATTCCGACACCGCTCTTCCTCTTTGTCAACCGGGATAGTTGCAGAATCAGAGTGCGAGCTTGCCCTACTTAGTCCAAGGTTTAAAATTTGCCGTCGCTTGAAGTAGATCCGAGGGAAACTCCTTAGCTAATTTCCTTGGAAAGTGTCGACCCAGGCCGCGTTTGGCTTGTTCTCCGGAAAGAACATGTCAAAATGATGGGTCAAATAATCTGGTAGATAAACCCTCATAGGATCTTGTGACGGTCTGCGGTAGATGACAGTTATTAACTCCTGCGGTGACCCTCTTTTCTCGGAGAATCTAAGTCTTCTACGCAGCTCCTTCACTGCTGTAACTGACACTTTGTCAGTATCCATCCTCCCTGGCTGCGATAGAATTGCGTCCATTGACTCGTAGCCGGGAGGTCTCTTCTCACCATGTATCTGAGACCGGGGAAATGGTTGTTAAGATTGGTCCCGGAGTCTATAGGTACAACTTGAATTCTGGATTCAAAGCTATTCACTCCCAGCAGGAGACGCAGCCGCCTAAGGATTGTGCGGGCGGGCTCATATCCCGAGATCTTGGTTCTAGCCACCACGAAACTTGGGCCTAGTAACTCATGATGCTTTCGGCAACCGTCAATACCCCACAAGGAAGGGGTTTTTTCGGCCAGGGCCTCAGAAATGATGCAATGGTGTTCTCGAAATCTCCGGTTCTTAAGCCGATGCCTTCTCAGTCTTCTTTGTTAAGACAGTGTCTGGGTCTTGCCTAGGTCTTCTTTGCAAGAGCAGAGTGACGACACTGTGAGGATTATGAAAGGACGGAGTTATTCGCCAGGACGGTCATGAATAGTGTCATCTATCGGATCACGAGATGCTTGCCCAAGCTACCGAGGAGATGGATCGTTTCGGCTGGGGCCAATCCAATTCGAAACCCTGTAATTAGTCCAAGGCGCAATTCCACTGCCACTGGCGGTTGCTTCTCTAGGAGTCGATTTACATGCATATGAAGAGGCGTACTGTTGGTCGCCAGTTTCGGCGAATTCCAGTGGATTTGGATCATCGCATAACTGATCATAGCTACAAACATGGCCAATAGTGTCGAATCTCCAGGTCTATATCTAGGAGGCGCATAGGAAAACGTACCTTGTAAATCAGGGAAAACTATCAGGCAGGTTCCCGAGAAAGATGTGATAATCCAGGAAGCTTGCCGATTTGCTCTGGGCACCAAGAGTGTGTGGTTATGGTACAGTAATATTGGCTTGATACGTCTTAATTAGAAAAGTCGACGGGACAAAAAGTGGGAGTTTCAGACACAACCACCTAACACGAACAACCAATCCAAGGTGCCTCGGACCCATGAACGGCCTAAAGCAAGCCATGACCAAAGCTGTGGCGAAAAGATCATCGAGAAGTCGTGTTCTCCCACTCGCTCATAATCTGATCGACAACAAGGGATAAACCTTCGATCTCCTCCTCGGCTGTTATGCCGGCAAAGTGCATGCTACATCCAACGTAGGCTGGACGTTTGGTCCTTCTGGCTAGGATCTTGGCTAACCTGGTGGCATAGTCAATGCTCTCATTTGAAGTCGATAAGGCGGTGCTGATTACATTTCGCTCGTTGAGCCTCTGGAGATTTTTAGTCTGTGTTAGTGCAAGTTTTGACTCGAAAAGATAACAATCTCGGAGTTTGCCTTGGGAGGATCTGCAGATGAAACATACGTCGGGCATAGCGTAGACGAAGCTCCCCAGTGGCGGGCTGGAGTTGTGGGCTTCTCCCACGGTCGACGTCGTCAAATGCACCATTGAACAATTGCCGAGAAAACTCAGATGCAGATGTAGACTGAGGTGAGGATGTCTGGGGACGGACAGTGACAATTCTTTAGGAGTAAAGGTAGGCTCCATGATTGTGAGATACCATCAATTCAATACTGGATGGATGTTGCCAGAGGCCAACCCAATCGGCACGTGATTGTGTTCGGTCTCTCCCAAGTTCAAGTTTTCCCCACGTCGTCAATTGGGAATGTCGCTGGTGGCAGGTCAATCGTCAAGCTGATTGAACAGATTGACAATGTCAAGGTCGTTATGAGTTGGTGAGACATGGAGGCAGAGCACATAACATACATGATCCCTGCCTGAAGACTGTGGTGGGCGTTAGGGCTATCGAAGAGAAGGGCTTGGCATTTTCTCTCGTGACCTGTAGAGGAAACGACCACGAACGACCTCGTGCGACCTCTCGCTGGTTTTCGACGTGATATCTCACCATCTTCAATCAGTCAACATTCTCATTAGTGTTCGATCTGTTCACAGCGACTCACAACTGCCACTAGGTTGTCGGACTCTATAATGCTTGCATGTCAAAAGTGAGGTCAAGTTTACACAAAGAGAATGGCAAAAGAACCTCAACACTCTGATCAGCAAGAGACATCTAATGACCTGAATCCCTTGTTTGACGGTTCGAGTCCTCTTCATGACCTTCTTGAGCGTCGAACTATCTTTGCTGCCCTTGACTCATTCTAGTAAGTCGACTTTATTGATTTAACGTGCATGATATCATGGCCTACGGGTCAGCCAGGCGCCCTCGATGTGGAATCATATGGGAATATCTATATAGACAGATGGTATATAGGTATCTGTCAAGACTCGTCGCACGAAATATCTACTCCTGTCAGGACATTGTATCACTCACGACCTGGAAATTATGCCCTATCGAGCTCAACAGACAGCACTGACTTTCGTCAACCCAGCCAATATCGAAAAAATGCCCACTACAACACTACTCACCGACGGCGACAGAACCTGTATGCACTGCCTTCATCACAGTGGAACATGCTCGCTGAACCACCGTTTTCGATGCTTGACACGTTGAGTGCCGTCGACGACGCAATCGACGACAATGCCGACCTAGCCGATGCAATTTTGCAGTTGGGATTGAATTCATTCGGCTTGGACGAACAACCACCGAAGCCAACAGCGGCTATCAGAGACACATCTTCGACCATGAATTGGCGTTCACATGCCAAAGCTGGCGACTTGGCAAAAGCCCACTCGACGATCCGGCAATTCTATCGAGATTGGTCGCACGAAGGGTTCAAAGCCGAAGTCGAACCAATTCTGACCATCGTCGTCGCAGACCTCGAAGCGTATCTTCCTTCTCCATTGTCATCATCACTATCAGCTTCCTCTTCTTCATCTCCCTCTGGCAACGGCTCAACCTTAGCGTCAGTTCTTCTGCCTGGTGCTGGTCTAGGCCGAATCCTCTTCGAGTTATGCATGAAAGGCTACTATGTCACCGGCAACGAGATTTCATACCACCAACTGCTCGCGAGCAACTTCATTCTCAACGCGACAGACCACGCGGATCAATACGCGATCTACCCGTTCGCCACTACGTTCACAAATCTAACCTCACGCGCGAACCAGCTCAAACGCGTCACCATTCCCGATGTGCACCCAGCCACAGCCTTCTCAGAAGAGTCGTCTAATACCACGAACACGTCACCCTCACCTCCGCACGGCGAGATGAACATGACAGCCGGCGATTTCGTGCTCTCGTACTCCGGCCCGGACACGCGAGAATCCTTCGATGCCGTCGTCAGCGTCTTCTTCATCGACACTGCACCGAATCTGATCCGCTACATCGAAACAGTGTGGAACTGCCTCCGCCCAGATGGCGTATGGATCAACATCGGCCCATTACTGTGGCATTTCGATAACCGCGTCCATGACAAAGACTCCGACGCAGATGGAGATACAGAGGGACATGACCATGACCGTGACCATGACCATGACGAGCAATCCCAGTCACAACACCAACACCCACACCCTTCTCCACAGCTTCCTCAGGACCAGGACCAAGGGATCGGCAACCCGGGGTCGATGGAACTCAGCGACGACGAAGTCATGCACCTACTCCGCCGGCTCGGCTTCGAAGTGCTAACACACGAGATCCTCGACCGTGCACCAGGGTCGAGCGATGCGTTTGGCTACATGCAAGATCCGAATAGTCTGTTGCAGAATCGATATCGCTGTAGCCATTGGGTGGCGAGGAAGGTGGCGAGGTAGTTACGATTATGATACGTGACTGGTGATTATGGCCAGCGAGGGACTGGAGAGGTTGAACTGTGCATGTATGTATGTGTGTATGGGCTCTTGAGAGATGTCTATCTCAGATGCCTTGTAGATCGGCCCTTACACTTAATGCAGATTGGTCGTCTTGGTCTAAACTTGAAGTCTGCGGCATGGTAGGAAGGAGTGTGCGACTTAGAACTAACTACATTGATAAGAGATTTTGACCTATGTAGACACATGCGTATATCACTACCAGAAGAGAATCGAGATACATCGATAGGCTGGCTAAGAAAAAAAGGGATACCCATCCCTCAACTCCACATGTGTGAATCGTGTATAAACACATATCAAACCAAGCAAGAAGAGTAGCGGGACGTTTCGCTTGATATACCATTTGTCGTCATCATCGCATCGAGATGCAAAAAAACTCGCAAAGTTCGAATTAAGCACAACAAGCGCCTTTGGCCTTTGGCCGCGCGCTCTACCTCGAACTCTCAGTGCTGTAAATGCCCGGGCGCTGCCTCTCCGCTTGCTGAATAGGCAAGACGATTCTCTTCCTCGGACCATGGGCATTGGCGTCGTCAATACCCTTTTGCGCCTGGCTTTGTGCACCGACGCCTTCGGCAACGACACCTATAGTGTATGCGCCGATACTCAGTGTGGTGGTCCATATCACCAGGGTGCGTATTGCTCGTTTGACTCTGGCGCCGAAATCTCTGCTAGTCTTGCCATTTGAAGTAGGTCTTGCTTGGTGGGATTCTGTTGATGATTCTGGTTGATCATCAGAAGCCGAGGGACTTGGTCGAAGCTTGAGGAGGCTGTCTCGTGGGGAACGTAGTGTGCCAGAGAAGACTTCTTCTTGTCGCCGGATCTGAGGCGAGGACCTTTGTTCATTATATCGTGAGGTTGGTGGAGCAGTTGGAGCTGCCGGTCCAGGTACTGGGTTGATCTCTGAGGGTATTTCATCCAGGACCTTTGCTGCTTCTTTGGTCACGGATGCGGTCTCTGGAGGCGTATCTTTTGAGGCACCCGGTTGATCGGCTGTTCCAGGCGTGATAGTTGTCGTAGTACTAAGGGAATCTTTCTTCCTGAAAACCAGTATCTTCCTCCCGCTATGGTAGAGTTCATATCCCGCCTTGTCCAGAGTGCCAAAATAGGATAGAAAATCAGCAGCACGATGAAGTTTCGCAAGAGCTTTGATGGGATCAACGATGGGGACTTCGTCGGTTAACGGACGATGGCTCATTTCTGTAGCATCAACATTCCCAGTCTTACGATTATATGCTAATACCACAAATGGCGAGGTAAAAGAAGGGCTTCGCAGACTTTCGATTGGTGGAGGCTGTTCATCGTTCCACACTGGAGATTGTGATGGCGTAAAGATTGGCTCTGGCACTTCGGTAGGTTGCTGCTTTTTGACGCGGTTTGAAGCAGATAAGTCCACCTCCGCTTGCAATCCCTGCAATGCCGCTTTGCTTTTCTTCATTTCATCGACAAGTTTCGCGTACTTTGGTTCAAACTCGTTGATATGTCTGTCTACGACGGGATTGGTAACGACTCCAGGTTTCACACTCGCGGTGGACAGTGGATGCTGTTTCTGGGCATCTGATGGTTGTGTCTTGGTTGCAATTGAATCTTGCAACTCAGTCGAACTTGTGGTTGTTGAAACTGGCTGTCGATGCCTGGTGTTGATAAGGCCATACTCCTCTTCGTAAATAGCTTTTATATCTGCAGCAAGCTTCGAAATCTGCACATTCGTGGCGGTGACCTGCTCTTCTGCTTGTTGAGCCGCAGTCTTCAAAGACTCGGTGAGTTTTGACCGCTCTAGTTGGTCCTTCAAATATTCTTGGCTAGGAGTAGAGGGTGCCAAACTGGGCGTCTTGGTAGGCTTGTATATGGACGGGCTGTTCTCCAGTGCTTTTGCATCGAACTCCAGTGGATTGTTTAGATCGGGATTCTTGCTTATCCGTTCGTACTTCTTGTAATTTTCGTTAAAGTTGGCCATGGACTTCATTGTTTTGGCGACAATGCCGCCAGGATATTCACGAAGATGGTTCCAGATATTATTGAGACCTTGAGTGACTTTTCTTGTGCTCGAAGGGGCAGTAGGTATGTCTTCTGTCTCGGCAAGTGCCTGTTGATGCGCAAATTCTGATTCCAATTTGGATCTGACAGATTGCTTCTGCTGTTCGATTTCTTGCTTGGTGACTCGTGCACTCCTTGTAGAGGCACGAACATCGCTCGCTCGCAGTAAGTCGATGTCTTGTTCCACTTCGCAATTTGCCTTCGTCTCGAGAGCTGCCACGGAAACACGTTGGGATTCTGGCGCTGTGACCTTTTTGGATGCAGCAACATGGCGGTCAAGTGATGTTTCCAGCTTCGTGAGGTCATCGTTCACTACGTTTGTAGAGGTTGACTGAATTCGATCAAGAGCTGGTGTTAGTATACCCTGAGATTCCCGTGCGGGAACCTCATGGGTAGCTACATCAGTGCTCGCAACCTTTGGCGAATCCGGCTTCGAGGAGCGGAAGCCTTCATTAACAAGCCAGTCCGAGGTTTGTTGTGCACCGTCACCCGTATGGGCAGAAGCTCTGGATGCGTATGTGGTGCCCGTAAACAAGGGACTATTGTCATCAGGCTCAGGAGATTCCCTTGACTTCTTTGGCAGCGCCGTGTCGTCTGACTTCTCACTAGCCTGGGAAGGATCCAGAGGCTCCGTATATAATGCTGTGGTGTCAATACTGCTACCTTTGACCTGGGACATGAGATACGCCAATTCCGACTTTCTGGAACTCCCAAATCCCTTACTGGAACTTTCACTTTCGACATTGGTTGATTCCACTTTCTCTTGGTTGGAGCCATAACCATAGACCTTGTGAGGTTTATATGTCTTGACCGGAATATCAACTCCATGCTCGGAAAACAAAGACTCCAGGAATGGTTTCGAAGGCGCTGACTCCATAACGGGTTTGGTCTTTATTACCTTCCTCATAGTAATAGGGTCATACTCGTATTCATCTGCAACACTTGCATTTGAGGCGGAATTCTTTGGAGATACCGACGGCTGGGAAGGTGTTGAGGGAGAGTCGAATGCTTGTGCGCTGGGTGACATTGAATTCTCACGACGGTCCAGCTCGGGACTTTGTTCCTTCATCCGACCAGGAGTCAGGATCCACGAGAAAGAAGTCCAGGACGAATTGTTGGTAGATGGTGGGCTTTGCAACTTTCTGCCGAATAGAGCGGCATATGGATCCCTTGCCACCTGACGATCAATGAACTTTTTGTACGATTCGAAATCCTTCGGATCCGGCCAATCGTTCTCAGAATTGGAGGCCGACGTTTGCTCTTTATCAGGCCTAGACGATTCTTGGTATCGCATCGAGGTAGACAGAGGGTGATTCGTTTGGTATCTGCCAATGAGGCATCTAGCTGCTCGCCATGACCATCGAGGAGTATCTTCTCGGTCCCACAGTGCTCTCCTACGCAAGACCTTTGAGTATTTGTACTTCATAATCTTCTCATGTCTCCTATTTGCTTCATTGAAGTATTCGTCGACGTTTGCTTGCCAGTCTCTGGGACGTCGATACCACCACAGCATGCGAATTTGTAGAGCATGAGTACGATTGACTTTGTCAACGGTAGATCGGAGGCATAGAGGGGTCTTCGAGGCCGATATGGCAGCCAATTGGCCGCGATGAATGGTACGTACGGACATTGCTGACTCTATCACGTAGATATGTGACAGAGAAGTGCTTCGAGATATGTAATCAAGTGTTGATATGGTGATGATAGCGACAGAGGACGTTAAAGAACTCTCTTCATCCTACCAACATGTTGCTGGGGAAGAGATTTGTCACCTTTGTCTCGGGCCAGCCCACGTTATCGACACTGACAATGGCGATATCGACAGCAGGAGAGCAGCAAGGACCTGCACGGTCGTGTTCGAGGGAATCGTGCGAAGGGTGCGGTCAAGGCATCAGCGGCGACGTTAAGCGTGAACCGTGATTAGGTGATTGGGATTGGGCAAAGTGAGGGGTAGATTTGCTGAGGAGGATAAGGTAATGAATGCATTGATTAGCGAACCTCCGATAAGTGACACACCCGCGGAATCCCAAGCCCGTAGATTTCCCCCCACCTACTGTAGTTAATCCGGCACCTGGGTGCCAGGTAGTCAGCAGGGGCTTATAGGTGCTCCAGTTAAGACAAGAGCCTCTCATGGCCCTTCTCCGGGCACTTTCTCCAGGCACCAACTGTTGGTTCCAGGGACCTCCTAGCCTAGACAACTTAACTAAAGGGATCCATTATCCACAACGCGGGCAAATATTGACTCACACACCTCTCAATGCAGCAATCAATGCTTCAAGATTCAAGACAATATACGAAGACGACAACTAGTCATGCCTTCAACTCCTGACCGATCCAATTCTGTCACGCCCTGCCTGTAACAAGGGACTGTTGCAATGCCTCGAGCCTCCAAGTCCATGAAAATTCATACACACATAATCAATCATTGTACACCCACTATCATCCATTCAACATACTCGGGATATCACTCATTCTTCCACTCGACGCTTCGTCAATGTATCAACAACCCTTCCATAGAATTTGGCCGCATTCTGACGCGCAAAAGTAATGTCTTCGGTGAGATAGCTCGGCATCAATTCAATCATCTCTCGGTCTCGATTGACATCAAGCATTGGCGTATATAAAAACTCGGTTTCCTCGAAGCTCGTCGTCTTCGCATCTTCGTGGTCGACATAAAGCTTGAAGTGTAATGCTGCAAAGCTGTCAGTGTCTGTCTGAGATCTCATATTGAGCCGTTCATTTTAACACTTACTTCCATTTCTGCCCGTCTGCAAGCAATCATAAGTATCCCCTTCTTTCGTCTTGTGCACGCTCCGGATAATGAGACCTGTGAGGTCACTGTACAGATCTTCCTTCATTTGTGCAATTTGAGCAGCTTGTACGGCTTCGGCACTTCCCATCATCACCGGTCGCTGGACGCTAGCCTTAAAAGCACTGCCAGGAGGTTTGACATGCTCTGCCGGCGGTGCTGCTCGTGCAGCTGCCAGTTTGGCTTGGAGGGCCTTGACTTCGTTCTGGGCCAGGCTGAGAGCTTGTCCGAGCTCAGTGGCAGACTGACGGAGGTTGTTCACTTCTGTTTCCTGGCTCGCCATCTGTTTCTTGAGCTTTCGTGCTTCTTGAATCTGTGGTGTCTGCGCTGCCAGCTCTTTCTTGAGCGACGCTATCAAGTCATTTGAGGCTTGTACAGTGGCGTCGCATTGTCTTCGGAGTTTTTCCATGTTTGCGTTTGCTTCATTGATTCCCACTTCCTTGAGGTTGCGGTACTTGAGATCAACGTTTTCGAATTTTCGTGTCATATCTCCCAATTTGCGTCGAAGATTCGGATCACCTCTTTCAGTGTCAGAAGCGCTTCCTGCTCTCCGTCGAAAGCTCGGCTCTTGTCTGGTTCTCGAAGTATCTCGGGCGACAGACTTCTTTGGTGGTGGTGCAGATTTCATGACCACGGGCTCCGGCTCTTCCTCATCGGTCTGCTCGATATTATGTTGACTCTCGGCAACCACTGGGAGCGGTTGTGGATGCCCTGACTTTATAACCGTAGCATTCTTGTTCGGCAGCCTGGCAGACTCGGTTTTTGTCTTTCCGGCTGTGTGATTCGAGCGAGCGACGATAGGTGTCTGCTCAATTTCCATGTCATCCTCCTCCAGCTCTTCTGGTACAGCCACTGGTTTTGGGGCCTTTGACTTGGCTGTGGTTCGTGGAGCTTTCTTGGTTTTCGCTGGAGGGGCAGCGACGGCAACCTCCTCTTCTTGTACTTCCTGGCCATCACCAGCCTGCTCTAGATCGCGATCGTTGACCTGCTCTTCTAGCGCCTTTCGCTTTGCCGCTGTGGCCTTTTTAGGGGCGGCCTTGCGCGCCTGCGCTGGAGCAGCTTTCTGAACCTTCGACCTTGGTTTCGTAGGCATTGTAACGCGATGTCTTTTTTTTGCGCGTTTGGCCTTTGTAGTGCTGGCATTTGTCGCGTCCGAGGCCGATGACAAGATGGAGTTCTCGTCGATGAAGTTGACCGAGTCCTCCATGTCAGAGTCGAGAAGGTCTGCAATACCCTTCATAGCGTGGTGCGGAAGAAAAGTCTTAGCTTCGTGTGCTGGGACTGTAGTAGGAAGACCAACAGTGAATCAACGATGTGAATTATGCTATCAAACTGCTTCTGCATTGGGCTGGCACGAGACTGGGAAACACAATCAAAACAGACATCTTGATTGGGACTAGCGCTGTTGAGATTCAATGTGTGGCTTTTCTGTTCTGTGGCGGGTGCGGCACGTGTGGCGGTGGTGACTTCTACAAGCCACATCTGCCATCATCGTCACCAATTCCTGCGAGCGTGGTCTTGCCAGAGTGCTTTGCCTTCTCTAATCATACTACACATTACCCAAAACTGGATATTTTATGGGCTCAGTAAGGCGCACGTTCTTCTCCGGCATGGCACCAGACAGAGGACATACCTTTTGGTATCGTTTTCTCGAAGAACTCGTGGTTGCTGCACCTTTTGTGAGTTTGCCACGAACCACGGTTGATGATATGGTGGTACTAACCTTCCAAGGCCATTGGCGGCTGGTTCATGATACGCTATGTTCTCAAACAAATGAACTTCGACCCCGAGGCGGATGTGAAAGAACATGCACGATTATCTACTGCAGCCATCCTACGCAGACTCAACGAACCCAGCGAGAAACGGCCGACAGCGCGCGAGTCGGATCGTCCAAGTAAAGAAGACCTCCACCTCTCACAGTATGAGCAGGCGATCCTACAAGACCTAGTGTTTCCAGAAGACATTGCTGTGTCATTCGATGACATCGGTGGACTTTCCGACATCATCGAAGAGCTGCGCGAATCCGTTATATATCCACTTACCATGCCTGACCTCTACTCGACTTCATCCTCTCTACTTTCCGCACCCTCGGGTGTGTTGTTATACGGACAACCCGGCTGTGGCAAGACAATGTTGGCCAAAGCATTGGCGCATGAGAGTGGGGCGTGTTTCATTAATCTACATATTTCGACCCTGACGGAGAAGTGGTTTGGAGATTCCAACAAGCTTGTGAACGCGGTGTTCAGTTTGGCCAGAAAGTTGGAACCTGCGATTGTCTTCATCGACGAGATTGACGCCGTGCTGGGTACACGGCATAGTGGAGAACATGAGGCCAGTGGGATGGTCAAAGCTGAATTCATGACACATTGGGACGGTCTAGCCTCGTCGAATTCCGCTGGGCGACCTCAACGGATTATGGTTCTCGGGGCTACAAACCGAATACAAGACATTGACGACGCTATTCTACGAAGGATGCCCAAGAAATTCCCCGTGTCACTTCCCGGGACATCGCAGCGGCTGAAGATCCTGCAGATCATGTTGAGAGATACCAAGGTCGACAAGGAGAATCTCGATTTGGAATATCTGTCGAGGGTGATGGCAGGCATGTCCGGGAGTGATATCAAAGAGGCTTGTCGAGATGCAGCCATGATCCCTGTTCGCGAGATGATCGCACGGCAGAGACAGAGTGGGCAACGGATGGAACAAATGAGAGCTGGAGATATTCGGGGGCTCCGGACGACAGATTTTTTCCAAAGCACACCAGGCAGCAAGATCGCGAAGCAACTACAGCGCGAAAAGGAAGAACAAGACTGGAGTACGGCATCATCATCCGCAGGGGCGAACTCTGAAATGCAGGAGGCTGTGGAGGAAATTGAAGCATAAACCGGGGAAGATGTCGACCTTACTGTTCTTGGGATGCCTCCGAGCAGACGCTACGACGAGTAGCCATTTCTTTTGCGAGTCGGTCTGCATGGGATGGAATTACGCAGGTACTCGGTAGACAGATGAGATTGTGGGTGAAGTAAGGCAATGTTCCTGAAGCATAAACTGAGCTCGGCGTCCGGTGATAGGAGGGAATGTAGATCTATACGAAGAACGGGTTTGTTATTATACCGAGGAACAGAAGATTCGAAAACCAACCGGGACCATGTGATAAATTTTCCTCGCTTTTAGTTACAAGTTTGAGGCGGGGCTAGCCTCTGAGTGGCTGGGAAAGGGCGGCAACAGGGAAGGATGCTAGTTGGAGGATGCACACAAGGTCGTTTGACGATCTGGAGCGGTGGGAGTTGGCTCATTTGAGATTGTCGAGTTGCGTGGAGAGAGTCTGGAGAAGTACGGAGTAGTAGTCACAGTAGTCATAGTAGCTTTCAGTGTAATTTGCTAGATACGAGCACAGATGAGGGAAACTGAAGATGGCATTTGCGTGCTTTGATCACAATCTTGACTCTATTTTTCTTCGAGTCAAAGTGCATGTTCGGGACCGTCCCCGGAGGGATCCCCCACACTTGGTAAAGGTAGCCTGACCAGATTATGTGACAGTTTAGGTATTGCCTTACTGGGGGAAAACCAGGAAAGGGAAAGCGAATTACCTACTAGTGCTAGGGGTTCTTAGGGATATGGGAAGGCGCTGGTAGGCACAGTAGGGTGAGTAGGTCACTTAACACACGTCAGGGTATGAGCCAAGACCCAGCCTACGAGACTTCTAACGTACCTATAACGAATTAGGTTGGGGTCCTGGTCCCTACAGTATCGTCAGACCACGCGTGAAGAGAGGCAAATTCGAAGTACTAAAGTGTTGACAGACAGATACAGCAGTAGAAGACTACCTAGTACCTCTGAGTTTGGTATGTACTAATTGTCAGGTATGTATCCTTAATGGGCTCTTAGTAGGCGTTAAACCACTTGCTTAATACCTTAGCATGGATTCATCCAACCCCAGAGTCAGGTAGTATTAAGCAGCAGTTATAAGTGGCCACTAACCACCTAGCAAGTCCATACCTACCTACCTAGGTACCTAACCATGGTCAGACCAATACGACATACGGCAGCCACTGGCAGTAGGCAGCAAGCCTAAGTACAGGTAGTGGTAGTTAAATCCTCACTGACTGTCTAACAAGGTTGGCCGAGACGGCCTCGGTCTGGAATATCCCACAATGATTGGGTGGATGCATGGCGTTAGTGGCCGAATTCCTTAGGTGTGAACAAGAACCCCAGATAACCAAGACTCCTCGCCCACAGCCCCAGTGAACCCCCCGCCTGCGCCTAATCAGTCCGCACACCACAGGGCGTTTTAGGGCCCAAGGGCCTAATCCCCAGGTTACGGGCAGCGTCACGCAGTTTCCCAACTTGCCCTTGCCGGCCCTGCGTACCTTCCAATCGATGCTAACTTGACCTGCACTTTTCGCCTTGTGCAAGAAGTCATTCAATTCCACACATTACTTGCCCTCAATCACGCAGCCACCATAACCCAGCTTCTACTTCGATCGCAATGCCCTTGGACCCTCGCGTCGTAAAGGTCGAATAGCAAAAACACTCTATACATCACTTGTCCGCCTACCTACTTCTCCTACCCTTACCATGAGTGAACCCAGTCCGCAGTCACCTTCAGAGGCGCAGTCTACTCCTGCTCAAGGCACCAACGACACTTCCAAAGAACAAACTGGCACGAACAAAGCGCCTCCTAATCAAACTCCCGGTCATCCAAGTTTCAGAAGGTCAGAGACTCCCTTCCATAGCAGTTTGGTGTGGTTTATTGACGCTTGAGAAACAGACAGCGAGCCTCTCGAGCTTGTGGTATGCTTTTTTTCCTTTTTCCACCTCTTCCTCAAATTTTGTATATCCATGATTCCGGACCTGGCGGAGTCATCATCACCGCGAGGAGCGACAATGAAAGGTCAAGTTGGTGCTCTGTCGCAAGAATGTGCAGAAGAGACTCCTCGCGAGTGACACCGTGGGCTTCTTTTTGTTCGTTTTGGTGGACGCGACAAACCGAGAACCTCGGTCCAATTCCTGCCTGTAATCGCCCTCAATCTGGGGAAATCATGGTGGCCTAGCAGTTTTGTGCCATGTTCCAGACAATACATGCTGCCATCCAATGACGATACATATACACGTTTTCGAAGCGAGGTTCATCTTCACAGTGGTATTAGGCTAACTCACTGTCGCTACAGAAACATGTCACGCCCGCAAAGTATGTCGTCGCCCTTGTTGGTGGATCCTGGGAACTTGCGGTCAAGGTCTGATATGCTAATCTTCTTACCAAAAGGTTCGATGCGATGCTGCATCTCTAGGGTACGTTGAGTTCGAGGCTATGTTCTGAACCTTGATGATGCTGACCCGACCAGAGTACCCTGCACCAATTGTGTGGCCTTCTCGATCGAATGCCGAATACCAGTTCCAAAGAGGAAGCGAGCCAGCACCGCAAGAGCAAAGGATGAAGAAAGGTTGGTCCTTTCCCATCTTCTACCGACTAACCCTGTCCTTGTCGATGTTGCCGAACATTCCACCCTAGCAACCAGCACTAATCTCACCCTTACAGTGAAGCGGGAGACGTTCAGCAACCACCAACTCCCACAGAGCCAGCCTCTGCTCAACAATCACGACCGAAGCAGACCCTAGGCTACAATTCTCCAGATGGCTTACCTTCGACTCAAATATCCGAGGCTCAGGCTGCCTTGCAAACCGCCAACAACAACACCATGGCTCAGTTCATGAAACCCAAATTTGCTCGAGCCCCGATCAAAGAGGCAGGTCGGGTCGCATATCTTGGGGAGTCATCAAATCTGTCGTTACTCGTCCATGATAGGCACGGAACAACAGACGTGGTTCATTATCCACTGCCAGAAAATATTCGTGGAGCACGTGCTCGCCTTACGGAACCAGATCAGATGGAAATTGAGATTTTGCAGCAAAGGGGGCATTCTTACTTCCTCCTCGTGCCTTGTGTGATGAACTTGTCGATGCCTACTTTCGTTGGGTCGCTCCCATTGTGCCAGTCATCAATCGAAGCCGCTTCATGAAGAGGTACAAGGATACTAAGAACCCCCATCGTTGCTTCTCCTTCAAGCTGTTCTACTGGCTGGTTCCAGGGTTTGTACCAATCCACAATTGATGGACGCAACTGGCTCTACAACTCCTGCGGCTATGACTTTTTATAAACGAGCCAAAGCTTTATATGATGCCAATTATGAAGATGATCGAATCACAATTGTACAGGCTTTGATTTTGATGGGCTGGTACTGGGAAGGCCCGAAGGTAAGGATATTGCGCAGGCGGAATTTGCCGATTATGCTAGGTCTAACATTGGAGCAGACGTGACGAAAAATGTCTTTTACTGGACAAGAGTCGCCATAGTGGTCGCTCAAGGTGCCGGGATGCATAGAAGGTAGGCCGATTGTTTTACCACTTTCATTTAACGACTGCTTACATAGAATACAGTGTGGAAAGCTCTCAACTTAGCAGACAAGATAAGCGTCTGTGGAAGAGGGTTTGGTGGTCTCTCTTCACTAGAGACAGATCTGTTGCTGTCGCTCTGGGTCGTCCTGTCTCGATCAATACTGATGATTCCGATGTTGAGATGATTACAGAAGAGGATTTCATCGAAGATGATGGAGATCCCAACACCGATTACCAACATGAATCGGTGCATGTCCAATTCTTTTTACAGTATGTCAAATTGTGTGAAATCATGGGCTTGGTCCTATCACAGCAGTATTCGGTAGCTTCAAAAGCTAGAAGAACGAATGCTATTGATTTGACACACAGCGATATGGCGTTGGCAGATTGGCTACAGAATTGTCCTCGAGAAGTTTATTGGGAGCGTTCACGACACCATTTCTGGTCTGCTCTCTTACATTCTAACTACTAGTAAGTGTCTGTTTTCTGGCTCTGCAACAAAAGCTAACCGTATCAGTACCACACTCTGTCTACTTCACAGAGCCCACATGCCGCCAGCGACTGCCAAGCCACATGATTATGAGAACGTTGATATGGCTTATCCTTCAAGAACCATTGCTTTCCAAGCTGCCGGCATGATTACTTCGATCATGGAAAATCTCCTTGCCCATGATCAGGTCAAGTACCAGCCAGCTTTTATGTAAGTGACATATCCAAGAGTTATCACTTACCAATAACTAACTATCTTCCAGTGTTTACAGTTTATTCTCTGCATTGATAATGCATGTCTATCAGATGCGATCTTCGGTGCCATCTGTGGTTGCAGCAAGTCAGGAACGCATCAATGTTTGCATGGTCGCACTGAAAGAGGTTTCCAAAGTCTGGCTCGTCGCCAAAATGGTTCATACCTTGTTTGAATCAATCTTGGGAAATAAAGTATTGGAAGAGAGGCTACAGAAGGCGACGGGCCGTAAAGCACAGCGTGCAAAAGCCAATCAAAATGCTGGACTTCATTCTCATTCGAATGGTAATGCCAACGGAAATACGCAAACACATTCAACTGTACATCAAGTACCACCACCTCCACCAAACCCTACGAAGCGAAAATTCGAGGATATCGATCTTGGGTTCAATGTCGGACCACCGGCTCAACAGATGTCGTACGAGAGATCTCGACCACAAACTCCGGCAGTGACGCCTTCGCGTGAACATTCACAAAGTCATGTTAACAACTTTCTGGGTTCGCCACCTCTTCATAATGACCAATATCTACCAACGACACGATCAAGAGGAGCGTCTCGCATACCATCTCGTGGTCCAACCCGGGCAAATTCTCCATTCAATGGATATTCTATTCCTGCTACTCCTCCGGATCTTTTCTTGGTGACTCGTGATTCACCCAACATTTCTCAACAGTTGTGGGAGAATTTCCAACCAGATCAATTGTTTCCCGATGGTACTATCGGCGACGTCAATCAATTTACCAGTCCCTTGATGCACAATGCCGTTGATCCACAATTACAGATGCATCAAAATATCGGTGGACAACAAATGCCACAAATGGATATGTCAAATCCAAGTCATCCGCAGGTGTGGTCACAAGGGATGCAAGGAATGATGGGGTCAGGGATGGAAATGCATGACAGTGATGGCTGGAGTACAAGCAGTATTGGCAATGCACCAGTGGCCCCGACTACACTCAATGTCGAAGATTGGTTTCAATTCTTTGGCATCAATGGTGAGATGGCGGGAATGGGGATTGATGCACCTTGATGAAATTTTACAAGTGCTATGAAATTGGCCGCTCAGTTTGCCCGGAATACCTCCGCTCATGAAGAGAAAAAGTTCTAGGAATCAAAGGAGGCATTGTCTTTACTCCAGACTCTGTCAATATGAATGAAAAGTACACTATGTCCAACCAGTCAGATCTGGACAAGGCAGAGTTGAATATGTGCAATAGTATGTTACGATATAGAATTACCGGTGTAATCAGAGTTGCTATGAAAGTTGAATGTTGAAACAAAAGTTGATATAAACAGAACCATACCGCCGACCATGAATTAAAGCCGATCAGAGACTAACTAGAGAGCATACTCCACCAAAAGTTGATCTCCGTCCACGGCTTATCTCGTCGTCCAGACTCGAGGCTCGGCCAAGTGTGGATGACTGAAGACTGAAGGCTCAGGACTCAGGACTCATGAGGACCATGGGGTGTTAACTACGTAGTTAAATATCTCCATCTCTCGCTTGTCTCTGCCGGTGCAAAAGCTCCTCCCTGGGCCCTGGCAATTAGAACCAAGCGACCAAGCAAACGAGATAGCCGTCGCTTGTAGGCCAGGTCAGTCAGTCATCGCAACAATACACATACCGCACCACACCGCATCGCATCATATTACATGGTCGTTTTTTGCTTCTGGGTTCTCGGTTCTTGTTTCTCGGTCCTCATTTCTTGCTACTGTAGGTTATATGACTGACTGACTGACTAACTGACTGACTGACTGACTGACTGACTGACTGACTGACTGACTGACTGACTGACTGACTGACTGACTGACTGACTGACTGACTGACTGACTGACTGACTGACTGACTACACGGGTAATCAGATATCCGTACATTCCACGCCTTTTCGTGACCCGGACTTCTTAGGTCAGTGCTATTGATCAATCGATCGATTGACGACCGTTATTGCCGGTCGTGGTGGCGCCTATCTATGTATCTATGTATCTATGTATCTATGTATCTATGTATCTATGTATCTATGTATCTATGTATCTATGTATCTATGTATCTATGTATCTATGTATCTATGTATCTATGTATCTATGTATCTATGTATCTATGTATCTATGTATCTATGTATCTATGTATCTATGTATCTATGTATCTATGTATCTATGTATCTATGTATCTATGTATCTATGTATCTATGTATCTATGTATCTATGTATCTATCTGTCTATCTATCTATTCACGAGTCGAGTTGATTCGAGTCGATTCGAGTCCGATCTGGGCAGCACAGGGCAGGGTAGTCCAGGGTAGGGCAGGGCAGTATTTCACGATCCTTTCCTTGGTGCGTACGTAGTCTTGGGTACCCGAGGTTGGCGGTAGGGCGTGGCGTAGATTGGACGTTGGATGTTGGACGTTGTACATTGCACGTTGCACAGGCAGATTGAAATGGAAAGGCTTTCGGGCAAGCCGGTTCGCATCTTCTTACTCAGCTCAGCGGCTGTGAGGAGACAGATCAAAGGTATTAGGTAGGTAATTTAGGTATTCACAATGTCGGTATGGCGGTTGGATTGGGATATTTATTTATAGTTCGGTCAATTGCACCGTCCATCCTGCATCTTGGACTTTGCGACAACTCGTGATATCCGTATTCATCCGACTATCATGTCAGCTCCCAATACGTTGTTGGCCCCTCGGTGCCCCTGCGCCTTGCTCTGCCCTGCCGTGTCCTGTCCTGTCCTGGTATTCCCCATCTCCGCATCATTCCCGTATTCCGCTACGCACGGGCCAAAAGAGAATATCGATGGTTAAGTTCAGCGTCTAGCCAATACCCTGGAAATGTATACATTTTGTGACGAAGTTCAGCTCGTCGTGTATAGTGCCGATTGGTGCCCAGAGTCCTTGAACAATGTAGACGAACGCAGACAAAACGCCCGCCTGGTGATAAGCCACAATAATCACAAACTGCCAGCCAGCCAGCTAGCGAGCTAGCGAGCTGAACCACCTGATGCAGTCCAACCCAAATGAAAGGACTACCCAGTAGTGAATCATCTGCTCACGACCTCCTCGGCCTCCACGGCCAGCAAAGCCTTGCCATCAGCTCCTCCATCATGTACAGCGCCAGTAGACCTGGTCTTCTCCGCACCATCAGCATCAGTCCGGTCAGACCTCGACAGCGACTTCCACCATTTCTGCTTGGAGAGTTTCGCCGCCCGCTCAGCACCTGGGTTGGGGTTCTTGACGCTCAGTGTGCGGCCTTCGGCGGCGGCTTGGGCTCGGATTGCTTCGCGGTGGGCCTGACTGTAGTCTTGTAGGAAGAGATTGGTGATTTGCGCCCCGGACATGGTTGGGTAGGTTGGGTAGGTTGGTGGATTTATTGACAGGTAGATAGAAAGATAGAAAGAAAAGAGATGGGACGGGGTTTAGATCGTGTCTGTGATGTAGATGATGTTGTATTTGGATAATCTGGGACGATCGTCCGGGTGCTTGCAATGGATTTTATGGCCGGTGTATCTGCGGAATGGTTACGCGGCTGATTTTCAGGATGACTGTGTCGATATGGCAGAGCGCGGGGCAGAATGAACAAGGCGTGCAATATGTAAGCTCGGGATGGAAGGTGGTGAGGACTGGATGTCAGAGGGTGAGATATAGGAGAATAGAAGTATTGTGCAGTGAATGTCAATAAAAGTAAAGATCAAAGACCAAAGGACCAAAATCCAAGGTCTACCTACCTCTTTATAAGGAAACACCCTCTCAAGGCTTTGTTTCGTCTCACCTTTGGCAACACCTTTACCGTATCGTATCCGTATGCGTTATTGAATACCAAGACAAAACGACATCCAGGGCGGACTTCAATCAACCCTCAGCCTTGACCCTTTGGGCCTTGAGACGAAGCCCGGAGCTCCTTATGAGTCACACAATCTGATTGGCAGTCCTCATCTCACGGACACGAGAAAGTCAAAACTCGAGTATAGCCATCAAGAGCTCTGTCCACATAGGCGTGGGTGACTGGGTAGGTGGTTCGATCACATTTGCGACATCGGATGTGATTGGTGGTCCACCCTTTGTTGTTGTAACTTGTAAAGCGAAAGGCGGATGGGAGGTTTTTTTCTCTTGTCCGCTGGGAACGGAGTGCCAAGGGAGGAGCATTCCGTGGGTTTCGAAGCTGGTCTGTTGCTCTGTGTTGGATATCCATTACTAAATTGCTTTCTCCATCGCTGCTTCTGGGTTTGGCGTGGTGGGATCAGGAGTGTGAGTCAAGATTGTGGATGATTAAAGGATTACTGTAAGCCTTTCCGTGGACATGACAAGTTCTAGATGATGCCATCCCGTCATGACGGTCGCGACTTTCGGGTGGATTATTACCCCATGGGCCCATAGGGCTTTTACCCCTTGCAATACACGTGGACCTGGTCGTCACGAGCGGAAACAATAGGACAAAGTGTGGATGTTTGGTTGTCCAAAACGAAATGTAGGAACGTAAAGGGCGTGGAGCTAGGCTCGAAATGAAAGGGATGAAATCAGAAAATGTCTATATTGTGCGGAATCATGTAAGCAGGACAAGGCGTGGTGGGGCTGACGAGACACGGCCGACTATCACAAAGATTTTACAGACACGGCATAAATTCTGGAGTGCATAACAGTACCTGGCTACTCCATGTGGACACTTCGCTTGAGCTTGATGAGAGGTTATGCTCGCCTGTGTAAGATGTTGCTCATTTTGAGGGATTCTCCCTGCTGTGGATTGTCAATGGAGGCTCATGACCAGAAGATCAAATGGGATACACAAGGGAAAGAAACAGGTTCTATGACATGGATCAGGATGGACTATACAGGCAATAGGGGTAGGGGCCATCCCGCTACTCACTGACAGAATACCATGATCGAAGCAGAAGAGGTGGAATGAAGGGATTCGTGAAGCTGTTGATCATCTTTGTTCTTGGTCACTGGTATTATTACCCTTGATGCCATAAACCTCATAGTACAACACTAAGTAAGTTTCCATGTACTCGATGCTGAGAAAGAATTCCAGCAGCATCCTTTGCACAACCGGACCTGTTGGCCCACGAAAATCCAATTGCACCTTACATTTCCCCATCCTCATAACGCCATGCATTCACATAACAAGACAGAGTGGCCCCAGCCTAAGATGACTTTGACTTTTTCTTCTTTTTCTTGCTCTCTGCGTCATCGCCATCGATCGACTTTCGCTTCTTTTTCTTCTCTGTGACAGCATCTTCCAAATCGACATCTCCGTCTGCATCTATTGACTTACGCTTCTTGTCTTTCTTTTCTTTCTTGTCTTTCTTGTCACTCTTCTCGCTTTTGTCGGATTTCTTGTCCTTCTTTTTCTTGTCCTGCTTTTGCACTGCGGTAGGCTCCATGTCGAACATTTCTTCATCAGCTTCTGCTGGGTTGTCGACATCCATAGTCTCCAATACCAGATCCATAGCATTTTTCTAAGAGAGCAGTTAGCGACCACAAAAGCCAACTGAATTCTAAAATCTTACCATGGCAACTTCATTCTTCGTGGGTTGAGCACCAGAAGAGTAGAACTCGAGTCGTTCTTCTACTTGCTTCTTCAAAGCCTGGCCATAAATTGTGGAAGGTGTTTCTGAAAAGTTGTCGATTCTTGAAGCGATTGAACATTTGTTGGCAAGAAATCTGGAGATTCGACCCTTGTTCTTCTGACCGGCTCGCCCGATAAAAGAAGAGTGATAGAGAAGACCATATTTGGGAGTGTTGCCTTTGGTTTTGAGGGCTCTGAAAAGCGCTTTCTCGGCACCGAGAATCTGAACGGTAGAAGCAGGATACTTCGACAGGTTTGTGAGACTGCCGGCATGGGAGATAAGTCTGGCGCCAACGATCTCACCAATAAGAGCCGCCAGGTTGGGAGCTACCACACCCATCTTAGAGACCAAGTAGCTGTGTAATGACTTTCTATAATTTGCAAGGCTGACCACTCGCTGTGCGAAGAGGGTGACATTCTCCATATCAGATGTGGAGATTTCTTGACCCATACTTGTCTTTGCTGCTTCAATGATGCTCCTGGCAATATCTTCGTCATCATCAACCACGGCGGCAAGGTCGTGTAGACTTTCCTCTGACAAGGTTTTCTTGTCCTTGACAAAGAGCGCAACCTTGGCATACTTGTGATTTTCGGACACAATCTTGACGAGTTCTGGGAAATGCCATGAGTACCACTCACGGACGCGCATAGAGAAGGTATTGACGGCTTTGTCAAGCTGGTCCAGGATGGCAATGGCCTGGATGATATGATTGTCATTCTTCTGGACAGAGAACTTGACCTTCGCTCGGGAGTAGGCATGACCTAAACCAAGTTGGGCAGTGTTTGTATCTCCTTCGCGCAGTTGTTTCAAAAGCTTCTCGCTGTGTAGTCTAATGCCTCTCAGCATATCCTGCACGACTTCGCTTGTATCGCCAGTTTCGCATTCCAGGTTGGGGAAGGACGACTTGATGCTGCTTGCCAGGATTTTGTCAGAGACCCCCAAAGTGACCTTGCTCTTCTTTCCGGCTTTTGGCAGGTTCAACTCGAGGAAGGATTTCAGGTAATCGGATGCGATTCCTTCGGAGATGTCGTGGAGCTCCTCGAGAGCTTGTTTGCCGTTCTCAAAGGGTAGAAAACTGACGAGAGACACCATTTTGCCGAATTTTGCAAGATCTCGAACGCTATCTTGGACCTCCTTCAGTCTGAGTGCGACGGTATCTGCTTGGTGGACGGCCTTGAAAAGCGAGTAGCCCATAGGGCCTTCGTTGAGGAGGTAGTCTGCCATCGTGTCGGCTGGCCAGAATCTCGTCCGGGATATAGATACACTGATAATGGCACTTGCCAAGTATATCGAGGAATTGTGAGGCAGTAAATGCAATGCCTACACTCGTACTGATGGTGGTGATTTTCTTCTACTACTGCTGCTCGTCTTTGCATCAGTTCGACCTCGAGAAGTTTTGGAGAAAATTAAAAAGTGGAGCCCGAGAAATCTTGGCACTAACGGAGGTGGAATTTCTCCTCCGGGATCACGTGATGCGCAACAATCCTCGTCTGTCCTGCGTATTGCTCTTTGTTAATGTAGAAGCTATCTTTTACATACCCTTTCTTTTCACATGCCTATTGGAGCCCATCTCCATACAAGACATGCTTGACACTCAGAATGCCCTGCCTTTGAGCTGGACCAAACCACCAAATTACGACATGCAGAACTGGGCTCTATATCACGTGGCTTTACCACCAGTCAGAAGTGAGTCCATTTCTCGCTTTGTTAGGTTCGTGACAATGATAGCCTCACAATGTCTCTACCACACTTCTTCCTATGACATTGATTCATACTATTTTGTAACAGGCAAGGAGCTGGATATCCAGCGTTAAAAGACTCGCACTTCTGCTCCTATCGGGAGAAACCAAGGGGATATTGGAGGTCATTCATGATAGGTGGACATTGTGTCTCGCTTGATGAGTGCGGGGCAGTAGCCACGACCAAACATCAGCCTCGTTCCACAAGATTATTCGCTTCATTTGTTGCTTTAATATCAACTTTTTGAATATTCTTCACCAAATTCTCGGCATGGAAAATTTTGTATAGCATGTCGGGCCTTGAAATTATTGGCATTGCCGCTTCGGTCATTCAGCTAGCAGATCTTGGTGCAAGGCTCTCGGTCCAACTCATAGGGTTTTCCCGAAAAGTCAAGGAGGCGCATAAAAACATCGAAGCCATTTCCCAAGAGATCGCTGTGACTGGAGCGGTCTTGCAAGAGCTTGGTGCAGAATTGAAAAAGGATGAGAACAAGTCTAGCTGCTCCCGCCAGGCACTCGAAACTGCGGAACAGCTCATCGTAGCGTGCAAGGAGATATTCCAGGAGATCGAAGAAAATATCGAGCTCAAGGGGCCGGCAACAACAACATCCTTATTTAAGCAACGGCTCAAGTACCCATTCTTTGAGTCCAAACTAACGCTATTGCGGACGAAGCTTGAAAGCTTGAAAAGTTCACTCTTGGTTATACTGAATGTCCTGGTGTTTGCAGAACAGGTGAGAAAGTAAGTACCGACATGTTTCCAGTGTTGGAACGTCGTCTTACGTGCCCAGTCGCGAAACTCTGCCAGTGCTTAAGGAACAGCGTGTGCTTCTGGAGCTTCTCGTGCTAGAAAAACGTTCGAATGAAACAAAACTCGAACAAGCACTCTCAGAAACAATAACCGAACCGGATCCGCCCGCACCAGCGTACAGGGCTGAGATTGCCACCGATGCCCAAGAACAGCATGCTATTGATGAGGAGATTCACCTCTCATTCTTAGGCTCAGAAGTTAGACGCGAACTTTCAGGCCACTGCCTGTTGGTGGACAGGATACTACGGGAGATAGAGGAGCCTCAGTATAATCTGAGTGCTAGGCTCAGGGGCAAAGTTCAAGAAGGTGCTTTGGATCTACATTGGGCGGAATGGTCTCATTTGTTAAGAATGCATGGCCGTGAACAGGTGATAAAGGCCTTTTCAAGACATCATGCTGTGGTGAGTTATGATCCATCACCTTGCGGTTCCTGCTCTCATCGCTCTCCTCAACTACTGACGCACCATGTCAAGCACTCATATTGGACTCATCGTTATGGAGAATCCACCCTTTCTAGACTAGATCCTCGCTTGAACGAGGACACCAGTTCTAGGCCAAGTCAGTTCAACCCACGACTGGTTGCAAAAGCCGGCGAAAGAGCCAGGTTTGGTCATGAGATGACGTCTTCTCGACACGAAGACTTTCCAGTCACATCGATTCCAAGGCTTACTTCTGACACCTTTGCAGGAGGCATTCCGATCCCTGTATATCCGCCACAGGAGATGCCAACGTCGAAATGGGAACCTCAGTGGTCGTTGCAAAGTGACCAGCAAGCTGGCCAACATGGTCAATATGCGTTGCAGGATTATCAATTGCAGCTATTGTTATTAGAACAGCAAAACAAGAAAAAGCTGATGATGGCACGCCAAGAGCGAGATAGTGCAGCCAGAACCGATGGGAAGCACAGGAACGCAGCGAACGCTGAGGCAGTTGAACGATATCCAGTGGGTTTGCCTCGTCGAACGAGTCTGAATGCTGGTTCACCATCATGGACGGGGACAAATAATGCTATGTTATCCAACCAGTCTGGACGGAAGCCCGACGATGAGATCCGGGAGGTCAATGATGATAATACCAACAGAAGTTCGATTCGGAGCGCCTCTCCAGTTTCGCCAGCTTATTCACCACAAGGAACACCACCGAAATCTGGCTCTTTCGAATTCGAGGGTCCAGGTGCGCCCGGTACGTCCAACGCCCGACAATCTCGACCTTCGAGTCGCTTCGAGGGAGAATGCAATATGATGGAACCTCGCCCAGCCAGTGCGTCAAACTTGTCCTTTGATGAACAAGATCAAAATTTCAATTTGGACTTCAGCACTCTAGATGACAATGACGTCCTGGAAAACTTTGACTTTGACAGCTTCTTAAACACAACCAACGACGACACGTTTAACTTCGATGCTGTCGTCTCTATAGGAGATTTCGAGGGCCCTTTTTCAAGCACGGACGGCCTTGGGGCCAAGAATCGGGTGACGGACGAGATTCATACGCTCCTGGCCGACTTTGGCGGATTTGGCGAGGAAGACCTGTTGAAGTTACTGAGCGAAACGACTACGGACGAGCCTGTGTTAGCAACCAATTGAAACACGTCAGGCATGGTTAGAGAAGCGATCGGATTCATGAATCGAGGCCACCGCGAGGTCTGATAGTCATTCCTGAGCTGGGAAGAATTCCTTCCACGCCGTTCTGAGGAAAACGGCCAGTAGAAGCACGAAGATTAAGCATCGAGTACCTGGCGCAATGCAATTCAACCACGAACTCTAATAATTTGGCAAGACTTCCTCAAATCGACCGACGTACAAAGCAAGCAAGAGAATGAGCTCCGATCCGTAGACCATAGTTTTGCTAAATGTAGAGGATAGAAAGGTATAAGTCAAAGTAACTCATTGTTGTAACTTGGGCCCTTGGACCTGTGCAACGACCTTCTGATATGAATTATGTGATGAATTCAAAGTCTTTCTGTCTTCTCCGAAACCTGATATGGTCCTCTTGGATGAGCGGGAGGAGCAGTTGACGCTGTCGCCGTTGGCTGTCTCGCTATTGACCCGTTGCCAGAGGGTAAGCTCCAGTGGCAGCAAGTGAGGGGCAGCCCGAATGATATGGAATAGGCCAGTGTGAAAACCGGTTAAGGCGGCATCACCCCCATCCCGATTGGGGAGTCATTTTGGGGTAGAATTTATTCTTTCTTGGCATGAATTCGTGAATTGAGCCCGCGCCTGTTGCAAGACGGTACATCAATTTCAAAGATCAACTCCCTCGACACTAAAAGCATTCACAATGTCCGGTACGTCTTTGAGTTCTCGCGAAATCCAATCAGTCATACTCCTCCCTGCTAACGTTTCGTAGCCACTCAGATCCTCAATCCCAAGGCGGAAAGTCGTCGGTCCAAGGAAGCCTTGCGTATCAATATCTCAGCGGGTGAGGGATTGCAAGATGTGCTTAGATCTGGTTTCGGTCCTTCAGGGACAATCAAAATGTTGGTGGATGGCTCTGGACAGATCAAATTGACAAAAGATGGCGCTGTGCTTCTCAAAGAAATGTCAATCCAGAATCCAACAGCGACATTAATAGCGCGCGCAGCCACTGCACAGGACGAGATTACAGGAGATGGCACCACCAGCATCATTCTTCTGATCGGAGAACTCCTCAAACAGGCAGATCGTTATATTCAAGAAGGCCTCCACCCAAGAGTCATTGTAGATGGCTTCGAGATTGCCAAAGCCCGCGTCCTCACTTTCCTCGACACATTCAAAATTGATAGATCTATCGACAGAGATCTCCTCCTCTCCGTGGCTCGAACGTCTCTTTCTACCAAGATCAACCGCGCGTTGGCCGAACAACTGACGCCGTCGATTGTGGACGCCGTCCTTGCTATTCAGAGGCCCCCTCAAAAGCCTGATTTACATATGGTCGAGATCATGAAGTTACAACACAAACTTGGAACAGACACCACCTTGATCCGCGGTTTGGTCCTCGACCATGGTGCCCGTCACCCAGACATGCCCAAGCGTGTCGAAAATGCCTACATCCTCACCCTTAACGTCTCACTTGAATATGAAAAATCAGAAATCAACTCAGGCTTCTATTACAACTCGGCCGAACAGAGAGATAAACTTGTCGCCTCAGAACGTCGATTTGTCGACGACAAACTCAAGAAGATCGTTGCTCTGAAAAATGAAGTCTGTGGATCTGACCCCAAGAAGAGCTTCGTCGTCATTAACCAGAAGGGTATTGATCCACTTTCCCTGGACGTCTTGGTCAAGAATGGCATCCTAGCCCTTCGCCGTGCCAAGCGCCGCAACATGGAACGTCTTCAATTGATTTGCGGCGGTCAAGCACAGAATAGCGTTGACGACCTTGATGCCAGCGTTCTTGGCTGGGCGGGCCTCGTCTACGAGCAAACCCTAGGCGAAGAGAAGTACACATTCGTGGAAGAAGTCAAGGACCCTAAATCCGTGACTCTCCTCATCAAAGGTCCCAACCAGCACACCATCACTCAAATCACCGATGCCGTACGTGACGGCCTGCGTTCTGTTTATAACACTATCGTCGATGGTTGCGTGGTCCCCGGAGCCGGTGCATTCCAGATCGCCGCCGCGAATGACCTCTCGTCAGAAGCGGTACGCAAGTCCGTCAAGGGCAAGGCCAAATGGGGCGTGGCAGCCTTCGCTGACGCACTTCTGATCGTGCCGAAAACCCTCGCCGCCAACTCAGGCCACGACATCCAAGACGCACTTGCAGCACTACAAGACGAACACGCCGAAGGCAATGTCGTCGGCCTAGACCTTGTCACAGGCGATCCCATGGATCCCGTGCAAGAGGGTGTGTATGACAACTTCCGCGTCTTGCGCAACAGCATCGCCAGCGCCACGGGCATCGCCAGCAATCTGTTACTATGTGACGAGCTGCTCAAGGCCAGACAGATGAACCGGCAGGCGGGGCCGGGCGGCATTGAGGAGTGAAGAAATCGTAGCTAAAGGGGCATGGGGAACACAAAGTCGAAACACAACTTCAAAGGAGGAACACTCATCAAGCTCACCGCCGACCGATCCAGACGCAACAGCGAGAATCAATGCACATTCCCAGACCCCTGCTCCCGCTTCTCGGGCGGTTAGGTCTCAACACCGACAAAGAAACCAGCATGACAACGACCATGAGCATGAGCATGAGGACATGATCTTCTGAGAGTTTGCATATCTCCTCCACTGAGCTGGAACAACCGACCGAAGAACCTCGTATGAGCAAGCGAGTCTGTGTGTATGATACAAGAACGCCCGCGCCAACGCCTAAATACAGCCATGGGACAAATGTCCAGGGCAGGAACTTGTATCATCAATTGCCCGCCTATCTACCCTGCCCGACCACACGCCTTGAATGCCTTGATACTGTATATTTAGGCCTCGAAGCGTCTTCTGTCCGGACACGCAAATGGAAACCCTTTCTAGCTCAGAAGACAGGTGTCATGGTTCAATGGGCTCGGCGTCTAGACACTACATACCTATATATACATAGCCCATACTGTCGGAGAGTCAAGTCGGCAATGCTACCTAGGTACATACTAGGTACTTCCCATGAGATCAGAAGCTTGTCGTAAGTTCTCGGTGGCTGTCATGCAGCGCTGAGCTTTGCTAGCTCGGTTCACGTACGTTCTCATTGTCTGCTGCGGTGTGGTCAACACAAAGTTGTCGTGGTCATTGGAGATTGATGCCACTTTCTCTGCATGTCTCAAGACTCTCATGACATGATATCACTATCTGACGGTCGTTAAATCCTCAAGATTCATTTCCTCCTAACTCCGGTCCTTGGTTTTCCACTTTTCTCAACCAATTCTGCAGATCTCGTGACTACTTTGCCAGCATGGTCAACACGCAGCCTTATAAATTCTAGCCAAGTTTCATAATCATCATCCCAAATGTTCCTGCCTTCAGTCCTTCTTGCCCCATAACCCGCTGACTGTGTCATTGATCCTTTGTTGTTGACGTCGAATCTGATCTTCTGTCTGTCCACGGGCATTCCCTCTTGAGTCGATCTCCATGGCATCAACATCATGATTGTTGGGTCCATGAGCCTCCTCACCAGTTGACTGTCCTTGATCATTCAGCACTTTGCTACCATCGACAATCTCATTCTTAGGCTTAGGATCAACGCTCATCGCCCCGTCCATATGACCAGCAGCCATCAAACCACCTCCTTCGCGGAGTTTGTTGATCGCACGAACCGTGTCAATTGCCTTGTGTAGAGTTCGTCGGGCGTTGAAGTTCTTTTTCACAGTTGGGAGAAGATCCTGACCCTCTCCGGACGCCTTCTCTGGACTTGCTGGGTCATCAGCTCTTATCCAAGGATGTTGCAGAGCTTGATGAGCAGTCATTCGAGCCCGGGGGTCGATAGTAAGGCATCTTCGGATGAAATCTCGGGCTGGTTCGGACACATTCCGCCAATACTCAACAGGGGTAAAGGAATAGTCTGCAGCAAGGATAGCCTGCATTTCTTCGAGATTGGAATCACGGTCAAAGGGAGTATAGCCGCAGAGTAGAAAATATGTGATGACACCAATTGCCCAGATGTCGCTGGAGTTGGTCCGGTTAGCGATCTTTTGCAGCCGAGCCGAGGAGTGTCAGCACTTACACAGGTTTACCATGCCCCGTTTTCTTGAAGATTTCGGGAGCCATATAACCTGGGGTTCCACATGTAGTGGTCAGGACGTGGAATTGCTCTTCATCCATGATTCTGGACAATCCAAAATCGGCGATCAGAAGATCTGCATTATCTTCTGGAGTTCGAAATAAAAGGTTCTCTGGCTTCAAGTCTCGGTGAACAATGCCATGATCATGAAGGTATGCAACGGCGGATAACGTAGCCCGAATTAGGTCAGCGGCATCGGATTCGTAGTAAGATCCTTTTCTGCAGATGCGATCGAAAAGCTCGCCTCCAAGAGCAAGATCTGTCACGAGGTATACTGTAACTAAATTCAGCCTGGCTCAAAGCAATTGAAAATGTCAAGGTGGATATACAGTTGTTCATTGTTTCGAAATAGTCAACGAGTGTCAGGATATTTCGATGGCCGACGGAAACACGCTTGAGGACGGCGATCTCATTGCGCACCTGAACATCCAGCATCAGTGACGACTCGGTATTGTACCAATTCTGCTAGGCTCACCATATGCTCTCGTCCAGCCATAAGACGCTTGTTAATGACTACCATAAGTCAGACCACAGACCTTGATTAGTGTTGTTTGAGGTTTGCCCACCTTTAGCAGCATAGTATCTGCCTGTATCTATATGAACGCATTCCTTGACGACTGAGTATGAGCCAGCACCCAGTGTCTTTCCTGCTTGACATCAACAGACTGTTTTGTGCTTGTGAAAGGATTTGTCCCACCAGTCTTGTATCTGCAAGGCTGAATCTGTGGTTTCTGCGGTCCACCCGCCTGCGATGCCATTGCTGATCTTCTGGAAGGAGTATTCTCTGCGGAGACAATACAGTTTTCGGTGAGCGAGCGTTAGGACTGGCCGATCACTTGCGTCGGAGTTTATTGCTAAGCTGGGGTATGAGGGAGGTCGATGGACAGAGGGTCGGGGAAGCGCAGATGAAGTGACTGGGTGGGAAAAGGGACTAGCGGGTTGTGGTCAAGATACAGATCAAAAAGGATGAACAAAATGAGGGTCACGACAATTAGAGATTGTTCAGATACCACATAGATTGAACCTCAGCTGAAACACGGTGTTGATGTGTCTGCGATAGGAGTGCTTTATTTGCTAGAGCGCATCGAGGGCCGTGTGCTTACTTTCGGACGTCCAAATCGCGGGCCTTCGACGGCCCAATGGCCTTGGACTGTCGTACCTTCCCCACCAAGTCCGACTTCCAAAGCAGAAGCCACGACCGTGAGTCTGTGACCGTGCGTGACCTGCTCTCTTCCCCGCCATTTTCTTGGCGTATTCAAAGTCACATGTCATGTCATTGACCATATGCTTCGATGGAAGGGATGGATAAAGAACACTGGGGGTTGTAAGTTGAAGCTTGTCTGGAGAATGTCTGGGAAATCTTTCGCGCCCTTTCGATCTGAGAGTCTCGTTCTGCGAATTGTGTCCAAGAAAGTATAGCATTCTGATCAACACCTGAGACAAATATAATCCATCGCAATTGCGAGCATAAAGATATCAAGAGAAGAAAGATTGTGGACAATAATACAAGTATATTCGGTTGTCAAATAGCATACGACACTCCAAGCATCAAAGTTGCTCATCAACTTGGCGAGCGACTGACTCTGAGATACAGACGTTAGATGTTGTTACTTGGTACAATTTGCAAGCTTTTACAACGCTTGATGGGTCTCAAAGTTCAATGCGAGGTGTTCTGAGAGTCTAGCAATGGCTCTCGCTCGACCCTGAAGCATGGAACTCCTACCCGTTTCGGGTCGAAAGGCAATTTCCTGGTGAACGCTCTGTAGGGAATACTCACAACGTTCGGCAACGCCCCCTCGGCCGCTTGAACGGCTCGGATGAATAACAAAAAAATGGAAAATGGAAGAAGTTGGCATCAAGCTGGGGAAGTGAAACAGACCATCTTCCACCTCATCTATCGTTCTCCCAATCCTCTGCGGATTCAGCGATAGACAAGGTTTCATTGACACACGTTTAGATTGCTCGTTTCGTTGCCGCGTTATCCCGGCAGGACAAGCAAGATCAACGGCTTCTGATGATCCTTCCTATCCATAGAAAATTACATCACATAGGAAAGTCGAGGACGAGGTGATTGCTGATCGTACAAAGCTGTGTTGGCGTCACAGAGTATCTCGGGGTAAAAGGTACAGACCCACGCTATGACCATATGTTCACCGTTGATCGCATGCCATAGCATTCCCTGTTCGCCAGCCATCAGTAGTCTTGAAATTCCACAACGATTCATTACCAGTTTTGCGATGGCCATTTCATGGCGATCTCCAGGTCTCGACCTCGACACGGGATCCGGATTTGGGTTGCCGGATTTTGCGCATTCGGTTCGCTAACATTCCGACACGGAACATATAGAAGTACGCCCGTTTGTGAAGCTGATGGTCATTGGTCTATTCTAGGTCTGACCGTGGTTCCGTAAGCTACGCAAGAACTCAGCGGACGTGACTGACATGAGATTTGGGACTTTTGTATCTGCCGAAATAGGGTCGAGAGCCGAACGCAGTGGCCAGCAAAACTCTGCTCTGATGACAGCGGCTCAGTATCATCACCGTACCTGGCACTTCCTCCTAAGATTGGCGGAATCATTGTCCTGGATAGACGTTCGAAGATCCACATAATTGATGAACTTTGTGCAGAGAATTGTCCATTCAGACAAAATTTAACCTGTACACGAGATGCGTGAGCCCAAATTGATGATTTACCCTGTCATAAGCTTTCAGCTCCAGCGTACGGCAGGTGAGTACCTCGCCGTATGCCTTCGAGCACGATCTCCAGTACCTGAAAGTTTCGAGTGAACTTCATGAGGTGTAGGTTTCGGCGCCTCGACTCGAGTCCCCAGTGATACAAGCTGCTGTTGTTGGTCTATACTCATGCAAGCAAGCATGACCGTCCTGCAAGCTTCCTGCAAACCTAGTTTCCGAAGACGTTGGCCAGCATTGAAGATCGAAATTGAGAATGGGATAACGACTGCAGGGCGAAACTCAATCATTCAAATTCATAAACGTCGAACATGATGCAGGATTCTCGCTTGCGATCCTGACTTTTCCGGAGGGCCGAGCTTATTTCGGTGTAGAGGTATGTGATGCCGTTATGCAAGGCCTCGAGAGAACATCGCCATGATCAGCGTCCAGCCTGAAATCGGATGCACGTCCGAGCGATCATGACATGTCTGTGTCCATTTGCTGTTGAGGCACATTAATCCCATGGATCTCGAGTTAAAGTGGGAGACAGTATGAAACCCGACTTGTTGTTCATTAATGCTGTCTCTCGTGTCCAAAGGCCCATTTGGAGGGCTATGGTGAGACGATTCTAGAATGGAATGGTGAAATGGTTTTCTTTGCTTCGACAGAGTTGAAGCACGAGGCAACGGCATTTGGCGATTTGGGCGTTCTTCAACGAAAAGTCAGAACCAGGATCCCTGGTCCGGAGGCTGAGTAAAAAATCCATTACATGAGGACGACTTACTTGGCAAAACGTCCGTCGGGTTCGCGTGCAAGACGGCGCCCGAACTCTGCATTTCAAACGGTTTGAAACCAAGTTTAGCGAGAGACATTACCTAAATAGTCCGACAGAGATAAACAATAAAAATTGGATCGGCAAAATCTCTTTTCGTAACGATTTTTAGACCCTCAGAGGCACGGGCCGCACACGGGGTTAAGGAGAACCAGACTGGGAAGCTGGCACCTAGGCTGGTATGCGTAAGTAGACGTCATGGATTTTACGGTCTTGGTTGGCATCATTCGTTCTGATGTACGAACCTCGGAATACTTTGACCCTTGGAAATCCATGCAAAGGAGGTTAGAAATTGTCGAGCACGGAATCGGCTGGCCCTGTTGTATGACTATTTCACCACTAACCATCTCTTGAGCGATGGCTATGTTAGACTATTACATGTCGCGTCCATCAAGGTTCCGAACACAGCTGGCTAGCATTAGGGTGCGTTAGGCGATTTCGACATCCCCTGGTCCTGTCAATTGTGGCGTCGGCCTTCAAGGTCAAAGATTTCATCTGCTCACCGACATAATGTATTCATGACGTTCTAAGCACGCCGACAAGCTTTTTCTCTCAGATCAGTAAGGTTTTCCTTTTTTGACTGACTCGCAACTTTGTAAGGGAAATCTCCTTGGGAAGGCACAGAAGATCGTGGAATGGGAGTTTTGCTTTATGAAGAACTAGAACCTAGGACAATGAGCCGGAGATGGCTAGCTAGGTAGGTCCCCAACCCTACCGCCAACTCCGGAGGGATTCTATTCGGACTGCTCTGGTTGCCTCGTGTTTGAAACTAAGCTCTGAGCAAGTTGGAGAGGAGCAGGGACGGCACTACTCGGCCGGTCGAGCTAAAATACAGTTGTATCATTTCGTCTGGAAGAGCCAAGGCACACCACGTTCCTTTTCGATGTCTTGCAGGACACTAACGCCGAAGCGAGGGTGGCCCTCCCTTGGTCAGAAGTTCTGAATCCCCCCGACCCTGGCTCCGGCGGACATTGTATCCCGTTTGGCTCTTTGAAACATTGGAGCATTGTGGTGTTGTTCACGGGACTTTTTGATGTTCAAAATGCTCAACCATGCCTCCTACCTAGCCATTGAACATTCGCCATGTAACTGATCACCCGCCTCAATCTTCAATTTGCGTCTGACGCCTGGCTGCGAAAGGCAAAAGCTATGGGGCTTGTACCACAAACCCGAGATCGTGTCAATGAACTAAAATGCGGGCCAAGGCAAAGGAGGCGTCGCTGAGAACTCTGTCATCGCTTAGCGTGCCAAACTTCCGGGCCAAGGTGGGACAAGAAACCGAAAATGTACGACTCTTGGAGCAAGAATGTCAGACGCCCAGAGTGTTCCCGTCTCCACTAATAGAGGATCAGAAGCAGACACGGGCCGACTGGGATTCTGTAACAGAGCTTCGCAGGGTGGCTTTTCCTCGCCCAACTTTTTCATCTTTTGACCTTTGTTGCTAGACACCAATTTTTTCTATCGATGCACGAGATTAAGCGAAGTCCCATGCGTCGATCGTACTTGAGTCTGTAGGATTCATATCTTCCCGTGTACGGAAGAACGTCAGCGGTTTTGTACCACGTAGGACTTGCAGCATCTTTGCTGGCCACATGGTTCAAATATCTGCACAACTAAAGAAAATAGTTGCAACATCCTAGTCCGATGTCCTCGTAACCGGGGTCATGCACCTATTCTGTCAGAAAACATAGCGAGCACCTCAATTACCGGTTTCTGCGTTATGCAGTTCCAAAAAATGTCCCGACTTCTTGTGATACTGTGTCTGACCATGCACAAGTCGGTTTCTTTCCATGAAATAAACATCGGTAGGCACTGCTGCATTGTAAAGCTCCATGCTTAATGACTTTTATAGTGCAAGGCACAAATACCATGGGTTGGACAAACGATGTCACTTGTTGCGCTTCTGTATCAGACATGGTCATTGACCGCCACAATCTCCTGCAAGGAACCGCTGAATAATCTGATGAATTAAGTCCAGATCGCTGAAATCCATACCATCGCACCAAGTCCGGTATTGTAAAATACAGCCCAAAGGTGTTGTCATTAGCCAGTTGCGCCTACTTTCATTTAGACTTCGAGGCCAAAGAGCGCAACCTTACCCTTATGCAGCAAGTAACACCAGGTGTGAGTTCGTTGGACTTTTACTGAGCACGCTAGGGTGAAAGTTCTGCTGTAGGGAGAACTTCCCACTTGCTGCGGCCTCATGGCCATGCAAAGCTTTGTCTGCAATCGTCAAAAGATGGATCGGGGCTGCGACTAAGCTCCTTCATGTCAGCCTGGAAGGCTGGCTGCGCCGCGTCCGAACATCTGCGTTTGCGCTAATGAGTTGCGATGTCCCTAATTCCGTTTTCCAACAGAGGATATGAGAGCCTCGTCGTTGCTATTTTGCGCTGGAATCATCTGATCGCAAGCTTCTTCCATTATGTAAATGCGCAGAATCAAATTGACGTACTTGCAATGAGGCGCACTATGGTCCCTTTTCCGGTGGAACGCCGGGAGATGATATCCACAGCCGAGCCTTTGCGGACCGGTGCATAAACTTGGTGAAAGTATGAGGTCTGGACTGATCCGCAATACAAGCTAGTTTTGCCTCACAGACATGTCAGGTTGGCGTTGCAATGCCCTGACCCTACCAGAGGTCTGCAAAGCATGGAACTGCTCAGCAGAGTTGCATTAAACATCTGACTAGCGCCCTGACGTGGTTTCAATCAAATCGTCCCTTGCCAACCTTCCTTGCTTGTTGCCTTTGATCACGCCGCGCCTGTTTGAATTTTTATGAGTTCCAGATGTGGAAGGCGTTGTATGTCAATATGGTTGCCATACCGCATGGTGAAGACTTCTAATGAACAAGAGCCGGAGTGAAAGATTATCGTCCAAGTGTCAGGTTTCTTGAGACAGTCGAATGCAGTTTCATTGTTGCCTTCAAGGGGAAGCGTCTTGCGTGTCTGACAGGTACCTATGCAGAGGGTCCCAAGAATTAGGTTACCACAACGCTGGGTTTCTGGCATTGCCTGGGATATGCAGATTGCCACCATTCCAAAAGCCACCCCTGTCCACCAGGCTTCTTAAAGTCTCCGCAGTTCCTGACGAGGGCAATTTTCGACTTTCCAATCAAGTTCGGAAAGTTCAACAATTTAGCCAAAACATGTCAAACCATTTGATGAATAATGGATGTCCTTTCCGACCGCCGCGTGTCCTTTGAGCATCGGCGTAGCGATACTTACTGGTGTTGAACCCTTAAAATTCCTTAATGTCGTTAACAGGTGCGTGATTATAACTTCGGAGTTGAAGTTGGATCGAAGTGCTCGGCTAAGCGGGTCCCTGAGCTTATCATTTAGCAATGCCACGTTTCCGGCTTCGCAGCGCTTTGCTGGTCATTGCAGGTTGGATCTGAAAGCTATTGTACTTCGGCGTCTCTTGTCTCTCTCTCTCTAACTTAACCAGGTAACAGAGACCATTGATATGCTCAACGTGCCATAAAACCAAACGTTTCTTCGACTTCGTTTCCGGGGGCCACGAGTGCTCAATGCTACACCTGCGCCAGGATTTGAATAGCACAGTCCATGCATGCAAGCTGTTGATGTTTTTCGATCTCTGGAGATATGCCTGCAAAGTATGTTCCCATGATTCGTCATGACCATCCCGTTCAAGTGCGCTAAATCTCCCGAAGTCCGAGTCAAATCGAGCGATACAACCGCAAGGTTGTATATCTTGACCGAGAATACCAAGAGTATTCCTTGCAACACGATATTTACCTTGCCCCAATCGACTTAGTCAGTCTTGTGACCGAGCGACCTATACATTCGAAGCTGACAGAGACGAAAAGGAAGAAGAAACTCGATTGAGGGATGAACACGAAATGTTGAAAATGATTTACCAAGATTGGCACAACAACTTACACCCTCAGTTCATTGGCGAACCACAGACGGTCCTGGACTGCGGCTTTGGCAATGGTGATTGGGCTTATGACCTTGCAGAGTACGACCCTGATTGCACCGTATTTCTTCCTGGATATTACAGTCAGCATCAAGGGACTCATGATTCGACAGGTACTTGGGGTAGACATATGTTCTTTGATGGCCGCTGACCAATTGGACAATATGGATTATCAGGTGATGACCGACTTGAGAAATCCAAAGATGTGGTATGCAATACTGACAGGTTGACAAGATCGCAAACCTGAATGAGCCCTTCGAATTTGCTGAGCCAGCCTCTTTCGACCTAGTACATTCGCGCTTCGTTGCCAGTGGCATCGCTTCGACACGTTGGCCAAATTATATTCGAGACATATACAGGTGAGCTAAGATCTCTGATGCGACATTTCCAGTTGTTCACAACGACGAAAAGGGTGTTACAGCCTCGCGGCTGGGTGCAATTGACGGAGTGGGATCTTGTGTTTCGATCGGATCAAGGTCTCGAAGATCTCCAGGCTCTCCAAGAATGGAGCAGGCTCTATGCTCAGTCAATGAGCCAAACTAATCGACCCGAGGGCAGAAAGAGTATGAGAGTGGTACAAGACGCCGAGACGTGGTTGCGAATGGCTGGATTTATCAATGTTAGCACCGATATTCGGGATGTCCCCACCTGCGCCTGGCGAAATGGTAGGCGAATTTGGAAAAGTCCCAAATCAGGCTTGGTACGGTTCCGGCTGACTCTGGTGGACAACAGATGGGCTTTATTCGCGCATTGGAGAGCTCAATTTGACGAACATGCGAGATCTCATAAAGTCTCTGGGGTTATTTCCTATAACCAACAGGGACGTGTTGACAGCAGAACAGCTTGAAAGACTCGTTGATGCTGCGAGTGACGAATTGGCTAATGTCAACGCTCGACCATACCTTAGACTGTAACACTTCTAACGACAAGATCCGAGTACTGAAACTAACTCGTCACCTAGACACACAATATTTGGCATGAAGCCATAAACTTGACCGACGGCACGTCAACTGAAACATTGTCCTACGTCGTGAGACGTTGTGGCGAGAAGAGCAAGATCTGGGAACTGGGCAAGTTTAGCTTGTACAGATTTCACTTATAAGATTACTTGTTTCCATGGCCACAGTAACACCAAAAGAGTCATAGCTTTGCGAGAAAGCAACAGGGGGGCGTCCAATACATCAGTTGCGCTCGGTGAAGAACGCTGGTTCCAGGAGACCACAGCAGAATATTAAGCAAAAACCGAGTTCTGATGATTAAAGAAGCGACCAGCAGCGCTGACATCTCGAAACATCGAAAGAGCAAGACCACTCACCTCATTCCATACCAGCTCTAAAGACTATCCCGACCGGAGTCGCGAGGGTTGACTTCTGACTTGGGTGTTGTTTATACTTCTGAGTAAGTAGACCGTCTGGAATAACCTATAACTGACCATAGCAGGCCACGAAGTAGATTCATGAAAGTGAATGAGAAGTATACCGGCAGACTTCAGAAATCGTTCAGAAGGTGTCGATAAGAGTGGTGTGGTTGTCAAGAGCTTTGAGAATGTTCAAGACCTTGACCATAAGTAGCAAAATTTCGGAGCAGGCGCATTCGCGTAAACATGGACTTCGGTGCCTGGTAGAAGTGTCCTGAATTGTCTGCTTCAATTGAAAGGTTCAGATAAATGTCCTGGAACCGAGAAGAACAAACCGCAGGACTTATCTACCGCTTCATGTGCTCCGTGCGCTCTTTCCCGAAATTCGAACGACCCCCTTTATGGCTCGCACAGCCTAGGCAGCCAATCAAGTCTCGTGTCCCATAAAGCACAGCCACAACAAATCCGTCTGTGGCTGAACCAGCGAAAACCTGCAGCTTTTGGCGATTGAAACCTTCGGCCGGGCTAACCTCGGTCTTGGCGTGATTTTTTTGTTCTGATTCCGCAGTTCTCATCGTCTGAGGGCATCCGTAGCATGCGCCCGTTCACCAGAAGTCTACATTATCTTACCATCAATTGATTGACGGGTCATGTTCGACGACTAGACACTAAGATGCCATCTACTCACAAAAAGGACAAGCCGTGGGATGTGGACGGCACAGATCATTGGAAGGTGAGATATCTCCCTCGCGCCCAGCCCGACTTTGAACCTCTACTCATGGCGCAGATTGAAGAATTCAAACCTGAAGACAATGTTGGTGGCACATTCACGGAGGAATCGTCCTTTGCTTGTCTGTTCCCAAAGTATCGGGAAGTCTATCTGAAGCAGGCATGGCCATTGATCACAAAGGCCCTGGAAAAGAGGGGCATCTCCTGCACACTGGACTTGGTAGAGGGTCGCATGGAAGTGCGCACCACGCGCAAGACTTTTGACCCTGCAGCAATATTAGACGCGCGAGATCTCATCAAGTTGCTGGCGAGAAGCGTCCCTGCTCCTCAGGTGAGTGAATTTCAATTGTCGACGCGATTGCCCGTGGAAACTGACGCATGGCAGGCGTTGAAAATTCTACAGGACGACACTGCTTGCGATGTGATCAAAATCCGCAATCTTGTCCGAAACAAGGAAAGATTTGTGAAACGGCGACAACGCCTACTGGGTCCAAACGGCTCAACCCTCAAAGCTCTCGAATTACTCACGTCCACCTACATTCTCGTTCAAGGCAACACTGTCAGTGCCATGGGGGTTATAAAGGATTGAAAGAAGTCCGACGAGTAGTTGAAGACTGCATGAACAATATCCATCCAATATATCATGTCAAGGAGTTAATGATCAAACGAGAGTTGGCCAAAGACCCTGCCCTCAAAGGTGAAAGCTGGGACAGGTTTCTGCCCCATTTCAAGAAGAAGACTTTGAACAAAAGACATACACCATTCAAGGTCACAGATAAGTCCAACAAGGTCTACACTCCATTTCCTCCTCCACAGGAAAAGAGTAAGATTGACCTCCAGATTGAAAGCGGAGAGTACTTTCTGGCAAAACAGGCAAAGGAGCGCGCCAAAGAGCAAGATAGGCTTGAGAAGCAGAGGGAAAGAAAAGAAGAGAAACAACGCGAGCGAGCGCAAGCTTTCGTCGCTCCCAAAGAGCACCCAGAAGAACCTAGGAGGAAGAAAAGAAGAACCAAGAGTGCCACTGACGAAGGTGATGATAACAGGGTTTCATCGACAAAGAAATCGAAGAATAAGTTGGAATAAGATCACGCCATCCTATCGATATTTGGGGTTATCAATGATTCGATTGCATGCGCCCTCTCGAAATACGAAATTGTTGAGATACACATTGCCCCTGGAGTTGGCTGTCCGCGGGACACTAATATCTGTCCGGCAATCGAATGCTGCAAACGTTCAACAGCAAGCAATCCAGACGGAAGCTGACGCCTTGATCTCAGCCTCCACATGTATCTGCATCCAGTCAACATTGCACAGGGTCAGTACGAATCTTGCTCTTCTCTCGAAAAAAGCTTAACCGTCAGCACATGCTCGCTTTCAGGAGTCCACCTGAGATCCGGACTGGCATCTGATGCTACATTCCCACCTCGACACGAGCCTAGTGAGCGGTCGAAAGGAGAAGAACCTGTGAATATGAAGCATGTCCACTCATCACCCCACAACCCCCACTGTGGTGGGAGCGGTTTGAGAGGCTGTGGTGCTGCATGAAAGCTGTTGAAATTGGACCAAGGTCTGACAACTCGCAGCCTAGCGAAACTCAAAGGCCGAGCGGCAAGCTGACAACCAATGAGAGTTTTGCTCGGAGAATCATGATTATCCGATGACCAACTAAGCTATTGCCGGATTAGCTTGGATCGTTGAAAGAATGTCTTGGATTCTAGAAATGCTTCTAGCCTCCTTCTAGCGCGAACCTACTAGACAGAGTTTCTGAGGAGCTCTCCACATGAGCGACATTCGACTGTACCATCCGTGACCATCGTCGCCATCTTCACCGAAAGTCCTCCGTGTTGGGATTTGGGATTGCAAGAGTGATTAGCTGTGGCTGGTTTGCATACGGATGGACCACCGTTATCGAAAGCGTCTGATGAGCCAAAGCTTTACATAAATCTTAAACAATGAGTTCTTCATCTTGACCAATATTGGACGAATGACATTATGCATGTACAATCTGTGGAGCATGTTGGTGACGCCAATCACACCGCTTGCAAGTATTCATCTTCGGGTAGCATGAGAATAGGCAATCATCCTCTAGATTCTAGGAAGTCTCGTGTAGTGTACAATATTGATTAACTTGTGATGTTGTGTTGGGAGTGCGGCTTAGTTCCGACCGTACAGGGCAAGTTCAAGAAGCCAAGAAGGCGGCAGAGATCGGTTTGACTCCCAGCACCCCGGTGCATGCCCCCAGTGGAGAGCAGAGAATCAAGAGGGCGTCAAGTTGGACCAGAAACTCGCAACGTGGAGTCAATAGTCCCTGATGTGATCTCCTGCCTAGTCTAATTGGACCGGGCACTGATCCAACGCCTCCGACAGATGAGGGTGACATCGAGTCTTGTGGAGGATAGCTCCAGACATTGGGGGAATGACTTGTCAGAATTGCAAGAAATGCCGACCACCCCAGCTGTGGGGAGAAAAGTTTCGCCGATCCGAGCACCAGCCTTACGCCTTGTCCCAACCTTGTCCCCATCGTGTCCAATCAACAACTCTCGCTCGGATTGACGCCTCCATCGCATCTTGCAGCTTTTGGATATAGACTCAAGGACTTCATTCGTGGGACACCACACTTACCCCACAGCCCCGACCGGGGTTGGGGAGTGAGCCTCTGAAGTCACACATCTCATTTAGTCTTTCGACCAGGCCAGGAGGAGATTCAGAGCGATCAGAAGGAGCATCGGACAAACTCTCCTGTGATGGTCAGCCAGTCAACATTCGTGTCCCTTCATGCAAAACCCCCCACCTGCACTCAACAGCAAGGGTCAGTGATTCACAACGATAGCTAGACTGAGCGCGTTTTGGTTGTCAATGTCAAGTTGTGGGAAAAGTTGACGAGAGCATTCGACTCTCCACGAGCATATAAACTGGCTGGTAGATCCCTCGAATATACGACTTTCCATCTCGCCATCAGCATTGCTTCACTCCTTCTCCTTTCAACTGCAATTGAAGACGAATCTTCTACACAACCGTTTCTTACTCTTGCTTTGCTCCTTTCACTATTAGGCCCCATTCCTTCTACCTCCTACGGTAAAGATGGCCAGAGACAACGACGGCATCACCTCGCGTCAGCCCTCTGCAGCAGAGGCTGTCGCAAACCAGCCAGTGCGTCGCCAAAGCGTCGCCAACAAAGGATTGACAGGCGCCTCTGCGCTCACTGTCCGACAATCCATCTACCCCATCACTCTCGTCACCGTCCTCTTCTTCTTGTGGGGATTCGCCTATGGTCTCCTCGATGTCCTGAATGCCAAGTTCCAAACATCACTTAACATTACCGCCGCCAAAGCTGGTGGTCTGCAAGGTGCCTACTTTGGTGCCTACTTCATTGGCCCATTGACATATTCTGGCTGGCTCGTGCGACGATTTGGGTATAGATGGACTTTCATTGCCGGTCTCTGCATCTACGGTGTTGGTGCTCTGATGTTCTGGCCCTCCGCTGTCTACTCTTCCTTTGGAGGATTCTGCGGTAGCTTGTTCATCGTCGGCTCCGGTCTCTCCACCCTCGAGACCTCTGCAAACCCCTTCATCGCCACCTGCGGTCCTCCAAGACTCTCAGAGTTCCGTCTTGAACTCTCGCAATCATTCCAGGCCGTCGGCTCGGTTGTTGCTCCTCTCCTTGCATCTCGCGTCTTCTTCAAGGAGACTCACAGCACCGATCTGTCTCACGTCCAATGGACCTACGTTGGCATCGCAGCCTTCGTCTTCCTCCTCGCGGTTGTTTTCTTCTTCAGCCCCTTCCTGAAGTCACAGACGCCGATATGGCTCTTCAAGCCGAGCAATGTTCCGATCTGACCGGATATGTTGAGAAGCCCCTCAGCAAGCAGTACAAACTATTCTTTGGTGTTGCCGCCCAATTCACCTACGTTGGAGCGCAGGTCGCCGTTGCATCACAGTTCATCCGCTACAGCGAGGAATCAGCTGGTATCACTGAAGCCCAGGCGTCTGATCGATATGCCATTGGTCAAGCTTTGTTCGCCATCGGACGATTTGCTGCTGCTGGCCTCTTCATGTTCGTCAAGCCTCGCCTTGTTCTCTTGGTTTTCATGACCATGATCATGGTTTTCATTGGCGCTGCCATCGGTGTCGAGGGAGAAGGTGGTGTCGCCATGCTTTCCCTCGTGCTCTTCTTCGAATCTTGTATCTTCCCCACCATCTTCACACTCTCCATTCGAGGCCTCGGCCGACACACCAAGCGGGGATCATCATGGATTGTTGCTAGTGTGTGTGGTGGTGCCCTGTTCCCCGCCCTCACCGGTCTCGCTGCAGACAACTTCAACAGCTACCACAAAGCTATGGTCGTACCTCTGTGCGGTTTCTTCGTCAGCTTCGTGTTCCCCATCTACTTGAACACTGTCTGCAAACGCGAGTTGGACGGTTTCCGTGACACCAAGATCGGTTACCTAGATGAGCGACGTGGCACAATCATTGGTGATGTCAATGACATTGAGACTTTCGAGAACATGCAGAAGAGAAGCTCTGTCAACATCGAGAAGGTGTGAGGTGATTTTCATTGTGTCCTAGTCTAAGAGATATGCGTCCTACTGTCTTGGGATAGGGTCCTGCTATCTTGGATAGGCATTTGTTGATGGGAAGTCGTACCCACATAAGACCTTGCTCTGAGGTTATGAATGAATGTACCTAACTTGATAACAACGATACTATATATTTCAATCTACCTATAGCCCACTCAACCTTGAAGTTCTTTAAAGTACCAGTCTACTACCTGCGTACAAATTGTGCTGAATACTCCTCTTCTGCTTAACGCTGTTCAAAATTACAAAATGTTCAACTGACTCAAGTCCCAACAATGCTCCACTGACCAAATCCAAACAATTGACACACCCAAAAAATCGATCAGCAAGTGCTACCCCTCAATCGAATCCACCAGGCGTCACTTTGACGCGCTCGACATTTTGGCTGCTGCAGTCATACAATGCTGATCACCATTCTTCGTATTGAGGAAACTCTTCGGAAATACGGGATGGGCTTTCGAAGGCAGAATCGTACCTAGGGAAGTGCAATCAATGCTGACCAGTGGACATACATCTAGCGCTTTGCTCTGCTGCTGCTGCACGCACAACTGTTGATTTGCGCATCCTCCCCTCAAGATGGGGCTCGTGTCCAATAGATTATGACGGGTCAAGACCACCAAGACTCAGGTATAAACTCAAGCTCCAACGAGACCATCAGCATCTGGACTTCGATAGCTACCTCTACCTGAATTCCACTAGACAGCTCTCACAGATATGAGAGAGACCAGCTTCGCGTATTCCCTGGTGTTTGTTGAGTGCCATGTGACGACACGCACCTCGGATCCAACGGTTCAACCAGTCACACTTGCAGAAAGCAACAACTAGACTCGAAGCCTGAGCAGCTGTCCAGCCATTCAGCATCTCTAGTTTTCCCGTTATGCCAAACTTTCAAGACTCTTTTAGGGAACAGTTTCAGCCTTGGCGGCTCCTGGTTTCTCTTTCCACGGCCATTGGGAACGAGAAAGGCGTGCTGGAGGCTAGGATTGCCTTTCTACCCCTCATTGACGCGGAGGAGCACACTCTCGACTCACGAGTGACGGCGCAGCAAGTCCTCAACGACGTCCTGGTCTGAAAAAGTTAAATTCTGGTCCATGATGGGATTTAGACAAGTCACACATGTCTGATGATCTCGCGATGAAAAAAATTGAATTCATCGTGCGGGGTTGTTGTAAGGACGTTTTTCTTGATTCATGAGGGTCGTGCAAGCCAGCCAGCCAGCCAGCCAGCCAGCCAGCCAGCCAGCCAGGACCAGGAGGAAGTCCTGGTCTCCCAGCCTCCGTCCAATTGCCATCGTCCTTCCAGGCATTCAACTTTCGGTGGCCACTACCGGAGATGGCAACTGCTCATGGTCCTGCTGGAAGTCACTTTGCCGGATCTAGACTGGCTCTGGTGGAGCACGGACTGGGCTTTCCGGGCTTGATGACTTTTTCCAAAGGTCAGTTATAGCGAGTACTTCGTATTCAACTAACTAGTCTGGTGATGGGAGGAGACTTAAGAGGCGACGGGCCGCCACATCAAAGTGGATCTAATAGTTGAAAAAGGTCATGACCGCACGACGATCTCAGACGACAATGGTCCACCTTTTCCCATTTTTTTCGTTCCAAGGCGCAGCGTCCTTTTTGCTTAGCATGTCTACCGCACATGCTTGATTTTGCAACATCAGAAGATTGTGCCGACAGCATTATTACAGATTGGCAAGTTTTGTGCCTACGAAGAAGACTTTTTATACATATAACGGAGTTTGAGACTTGGAAGTCACGAGAATTGCACAGCTTTTCAGATTTTCAGTGCCGACAGAATTAGGAATGCAACATTGACAACGGTCAAGTGGGTATGTCTAGTGGATGCTGACCTGTCTTAGGTGGCCAAAAAGCACGGCCAGTATAGTACTTGTGGAATCGGTTATTGTCACCATATATCCACTTCGAGTGCGACAAGACAAATACTTCGGCAAATGAAAACTGCCTCCTGAGTCCTAATTTCCCGGCCGCGTATCTGGCCACTTTTCCTTCAGCGAAGAGGTTTACCACGGGACCAGAAATGGGCCATGAGTTTTCGAATGGAAAAAATGCCTTACCCCGTTTGAATTGTCTTTTGAAATCCCCAGACGAAGTCTTGTGTACAGGAGTGCATCAATACAGATGGGTTGACGCCTTTCTCACACCTTTTATACACGTGTCGATCGGTATCGTTGGGTCATGCTGGTTTGTTCTGGCCTCCTTTAAGCCATCTGCGACGATTTGAACATTTCTGAAACCCGAAGTCCTGGAGAACTAGGTTTCTCAATGGTCCTGTTGGTGTGGGGCATGTATGGAATATACCAGGAACGTATGATCAAGGGGCGTCCTCGAGTCTTTGGCTGTATGTTCTTGAGATCTACTGTTCGCGATAATCATCTCATCTAATGGCAGGTTGATTGGAATTGTGAATGACAGGTGTTTGATTTTCATTTTGAGATAAAGGATGGAGTCAAGATATCAATATCAAAACAATCCCAGAAATGTTATGGTCTCCGCTACGTGACTTGTTCTTCTAAAGTGACCATCCCTGTGCAAGCTGGCAATGCTTCACTTCTTGACAAGCAAGTAGCCATCTGGTAGCACTAGTCGTTCAGACCGCGTGCTTCAACTTGCATGGGATCAGGCCTAGTCAAGGATCAAGGACACCGGCACGAGCGTCTTCAGTGGCACATACCAGAAGTTGGGCGATAGATGCACAATACAACTCTCCTGCCACATATGCATAGAAGTAGCTGAGTTCGCACATCTAGCACAAGACAAGATCAACGCTGTAAACCAAGTATTATCGTAACCCCTTAACATGCGAGACACCCTTCAAAGTCACGGCGTCATACCTACGGAGTAGCAGATTGCAGCCACTCGTTACCTCCCAGTACTTCGTAGGTTGAGAAATTTCAAGGTATACAACTTAAAGCTATGGAAAGTGATCTCGCAATCGACCATAGGATACAGAAATCAGCACTTCCCGTTCGCTCAGTGGTACTTAAGCTGTATGCCGATCCGCCAGTACTGAGGTAGGTGACTACTCGGGAATCCGGATTGTTGATTGTTTTTGGCAATTCCTAGGCTGGTGTGTGAAGGCTTGTGAGGTTTTTTTTGTTATATCGTGAGAGTGTCTCGTATGGAGAGGTGTGGGTGGCATCTAGGAGGAGTTTCGTCCTTGGACGAAAGGCGGTCAGTTGAAACACGATGGAGCATAGAGCGCCTGTGACATTTGACGATAACGAAACAAGAGGTTGGCTTTACGTCAAAATGTGATCGAGAAGTGCTGTTCGGAGAAGTTTATGAATTCTAGCTCGACAGAAAAATTCAAACGACAGTGAGATGAGGTCGGGGTCGGAAATCGCCCAAGGAGGGACGAACTAAATACTCTGTAGACTGTATGCTTGTGAATCTAACAGAAGTGGAATGACGTCAGCTCTGCACCTCGCATGAACCTTTGACAAAAACGTCAGATTTCACAACAGACATATTGCTCTCCTCTTCTTGACAACTCCCCAGTTTCTTCCATGAATCAGCAATCAAGGACATCTACCCAGTCACGGGACTAAAAAAATCATGGCACCATCAAGAGGTCCTCACCCACCGACAACCAACCTCAACACCACGACTCCAGCTTCAACAACACCACCAAACGACGACACGGCCATAGCCCAACAAAGCAACTCCGCCCTGGCCAACGCCCGGCGCAACTTCAATTACTTCCTGCACCCGACATCACCCAACAGCCCACGCCCCGCACGGCTGCGCACGCGCGCTCTGCTGCGCACACTCCGGTACGTGACGCAATTCATCTTCTGGCGCCTGGTGCGCTGGGCGAAATACATTGCCGTCGGATCACTGGTCGCGGCCATTGGTGCGACCGCGTTCGGGAGCGTGGTCAGTGGCGTGGCGTGGATTGCGGCGCCGCCGACCATCGGCGCGAGTGTGCTCGCCGCGGGCGTTTGGGGAACAGGCAAGTTTGCCGCGCGGCGGCTGCATGCTAGGTGGGCGAGGAGTGGTGGTGATGAGGCTGTGGTGAGGAGGGAGAGTGTCGAGGATGCGCAGGAGAGTGGGGTCAGGGTCGATGGCGGGTATGGGTTTGATGTTGGGCCAAGGGCTGTGCCTTGGTGATTCTCGAGGGGTTGTTGATGTGGGGGATCTGAGTTGGGTGACAGTGTGGTATGTGCTGTCTGCAGGTGCTCGAGGAAGCAGTGCGATAGAATGGAGCAGAAAGCACTGTGTGAGTTGAAGATAGGTTTGGAGTGAACCTCGGTCCTTGGTGATGTTGCGCATGCACATATTTGGTTGTTGGTACAGTGGCCTCTAGTTGCATTCTCACTATAGAGATGTTTTTGTTTTACGTGAGGTGAAGATCGAACACGTGGCTCGACTTCTAGCAGCTTTGAAGACGGATTCAACGAAAATAGTCCTCAGAATAAATCCTCCTTTCAGGCTCTCCTCGTCTCATTCCACTTCTCAAAATCTTCCAGCATTTCAGTTGTGATGCTCTTGGGTGTCTTCTTTATCGCCTCTTCAACATCAGAACTGACCATGTGTGTATCATTGCCATCAAACGCCAACTCTCCAGCCGTCTGCAGTATGCCCACGACTTCGGCGCCTGAAAACCCCTTTGTCAACTCGGAGAACCTCGCAGCATCAACTTCGACAGTAACGTCCGGCCGATAGTGGATCTTGCCCAACCTCTTCTCGAAAATCTCCTTCCTGGCCTCCCCATCAGGTGGGCCAATGTAAACCACATTATCAAATCTGCCTGGCCTCATCAATGCGGGGTCAATGGCCATGGGCTTGTTTGTTGCCGCCACCACCATGACATTCTTGAGCTCCTCAAAGCCATCCATCTCGTTTAACAAGGTGGTCAAAACATTCAAGTCTCCTCCGCTGCGACCTCGACTGGCAATCGAGTCAATTTCATCAAAGAAAATGATACTCGGGCTCGCCGCGCGGGCCTTGCGAAACACTTCCCGTATCGCACGTTCACTTTCACCTACGTACATGCTGATCAGCTCGGCGCCTTTGACGGCCAAGAAGTTGAGTTTGGCTTCGGTGGCAAGCGCTTTGACGAGGAGGGTCTTGGAGCATCCCGGGGGCCCGTACAGGAGGACTCCCTTCTTCGGTGTCAGGCCTAGCTCGGCCATGCGAGCGGCGTGTTTGAGTGGCCGTTCAACAGCGTTTTGCAGTGTACGCTTGATTTCTTGTTGGCCGCCAATGTCCGTCCAGTGGACGTTGGGTGTTTCGAGAAAGATTTCTTGGAGGGCTGATGGTCGGGTCTCTGAAAGGGCCTGCTCAAAGTCATTAAGTGAGATGGTTAGGGAGTATTTGTGGTCTTTTGTTAATGGTGAGGTAGTCGTATTGTTGATCGCAGACGAATGGCTGTATCTGTCAGTGCTTTTGATTCCGGTGGTATCGTCATTCGAATTCTGACGATCCATGGCGAGTTCTAACATATTGCAGAACAGATCGTACAAGTCAGCCCCGACATAGCCATGTGTCCGTTCAGCCATAGTTTGTAATAGCTGATCATCAGGCACCTTGTCTCTGCCTCGGATTGCGAGAAGGATTTCGTGCCTCTGCAGAGCCGAAGGAATGGGTAATTCTATCTCAATCTTGAATCTCCCAACCGATCGTAGGCTTTGATCGATATCATTGGGATGTGATGTCTCCGCTACGACTAGTGTACGCGTGTTTCTGACCTGCTCAAAAAGGCTAATGAGCGCATTCGTAGTAGCTGATGTTGGGGAAGAATTTTCACCAGATCGTCGAGAGAGATAGCCTGACTCTACGACGATGAGTCTGGTTTCCTTCGTTGTTGACAATTTGGTCGCTGGTGTCCATCTGACCACACAGGGCCAACCTGAATCGGCAAGCGATTGAATGAACACGGATTTACCAGTTCCTTTCGCCCCATAGATTAACACACCTTGCTTAGGGGAATATGATTCGGACGGTGGTTGGTATTCTGTGCGGCATAGCCTCCTCACAACGCTTCGTAGATGACTGACTTGCCTTTCCAGCCCGCCCAGTTTGGTGGGCCGGAAGTCCACATCAGACGTCGCGACGTTGGTGTCGACAGAATCCGTAATGCGGAAGGTCGTCGACTTAGATACCTTTGCAACCCATGAACCTGCCACTCCCACATCCTTGACTCTCAGATCAATTTTCTCCAAACCCACTCTGAAGCTCAGTTTCTGAGAGATAGCGACAAACTCGTCCACTCCGGCGATTGCATATTGAGCGTGTCGTTCCCAGAACTTAACCTGGTCGTCGTTCAATGCAGAAGTATCACATTGCAAGGTCACCAGCTCACTTTCCTCAATCCTCAGAGGACTGCTTGTGATGGTTATCTTATCGCCGAGTTTGAGCCCATAAGTTTCCTGCAACAGTTTGGAAGTCTGCACAACCGTGTCCTTCAATCCCTGGCCGGAGGCGTCCCAGACGATGGCGAGTTTCCTTCGTCCATCGTTAGATTCTGTGGGGCCATGTATCTCACAAGTGTCGCCAGGCTTGAGTCGTAGACCCAATAGTGACGCAGCGGTCACTTTGACCTTGAAGGCGTCCTTGTCGGAATTCGACGGCCGTACTACGAACGAAGACATCTACTCATCTGGAAGCAAAAGTGGTGGGCCTTGAGAAATTTGTTCAAAGAGGAATAGTGACTCCGGAGAAGTACTCCGTCTGGAATGCCTCGTGAGTCCTGCTCAGGTTGTTGACTTCCTGTAATAAGTGTGTAATGACAATTGGAGCTTTATCAGGCGGATATGTCACGTACTCTCGTAAATACCACGGTGATAGGATGAAATTGTGTGTATGTGTATCTACTAGCCAACAAGTAAGTGAGTAGAAAAGAAAAGTCCACTGCTTGCACCATGTTGCGTCACGTGACTCAACGGTGGTTCCGCCTCAGTCCTTGTTAGGGTTCACTGCAGTTCATGGAATATATATGGATGTAGGTATGGAATATAGGTAGATGACAGAGTTTCCAACTCTATCAAGGTTCCTTCGAACTTGGCTGTAGTTTATTCAAGAGACTCGAGAGAGGACTTCTTGCCAGCACTACGAGTGACTCTTTTTGTTAAACCCGCATCGTCTTTCTCCTCTAAACCACTCGATCTATCTTCGACTGTGTCTGGGACCTCCGAGATTTCTTCATCGGTACTCGTAGCACGTGGAATGCTTTCCCACGATTCACCGAGTTCCTGCTTTGTCTGTCCGGTGATCTGCTCCACCACTTTCGCGCCTTCGCTTTCGGTTCCATTCCAGGCACCGCAACTGCTGCACCTCCATTTGCCCAGTTCTTCCAGGGTCCTGACCCCAGGTGGAGCCTGACCGTTGACCAGGCGACATTTTGAACATAACAATACCAGCCGGTTCTTGGCTGCAGTTTCATCGTCTCCGAGCAGAACATCCAGGATTCGATCATACCAATGTGGAGCCTGTTCATACGCCGTACTAGGAGGCCGGACTTGAGGGAATGCATTCGGAGCAAAGCCTGGGCTATCAGGTGATATGTCCAATGGGGTTTGCACCATGTTGGGGGCTACCAGCGGAGAGCGGCCATGTATGGGAGAACTGAGCTGATGGTCGTCGTGTGGTCGTTGCTGGAGTGGTGAGGGAATGTTCCTGCCTGGTATGTTTGCTGTCGGCGGAGGTGGTATACCCGTTCTCTGGGGTTGGCTTTGTTGTGGAGTTTTCTTCTGCGCACCATCCTTTTTGGATGCTTGTGGCTGTTTGGAGGGTGTCTTCGACGTTGGAGCTCCACCATATTTCTGTAACAGCTCTTGAGTACTGTCGTACTTGGTCGCCTTCTTCAGGTCGGTAATTTTAGATTCGCGTTGCTTGGTGAGGTGGTTGATATATGACTGTTGTCGGTTAATCCTCCAGTCGAAGAACAAGGCTATAGTCCTGCGAACGCCATAGATAACCAGCGGACTGCCGATCAAACCGGAATAGTGGTAAATAGACCAATTCTGAGGCCCGAGAACAAGGACAATAATGAGGAGGTACAAAACATAGGTGAGGGTGGTGTAAAGGGTCCACAATGCTTTTGCTCTGCGGCCTCGGCTTCGGGATGTGTCGAGAGCAAGATTTGCAGCGGTGATCTGGGAAGAGAGCTTGGAGAGAGCCTTTTCGAAAGAGGCAGGCGAAGTGTTATCTCCCTGACCAAGTTAGTAATATGCCTGACACTCGGCTAACATCACATACCTTCCAAAGCCACGACATGCTGGCTCGTCTCATGGATGGATTTCTCCCGGCCGACGGACTTCTCTTTATTGGATGAGCGGAGTCACCTTTGCTTCGTAGGAAAGGAGTCTGGGCACATGTTGAGGAAAGTCGGATCTACCGGTCAAACAGACGGAGCCTTGGAGACCGTGAAGTGATACGCAGAAATCCTGATGACAGCGAAGACACAGAGATGGGTGGCCGGTGGGTGAGCACACAGGCAGTGCGTCATTCGTGGTTATTCGAGGCTCCAGGTCGGCCGTGTCATTTGTGTCATTTGTGTCATTAGTGCCATTCTATGAACACTCACACAACTGTGACGGCACGTGCCTGGTTCGGTCATGTCGGAGGGAAAGTGCCGACACTGGGGACCGCGCACCACCGCGTCTTGCACATGATTGCGATTTGCTCCTTCCTTGTGTTCCAGGCTGCCCCCTTCTCTTTTCCCCAAAAAGTTGAGGACAACTCAACCAATTCTCACTTCAAGCCATTCATCTTGTTTGATCTCCCTTGAGAGTCAAATTACAGGTCGCCACAATCTCTTTCACCGTCTTTGTCGCCTATGTATTTACAAGTCTCATAAACCATCGAACCACGGAATCTTTCAGCAACATATACATCGCCCGACTGCAGTGACATCAAATTCATTCAATATGCCCAGCATGTGGCTCACAGATATTCAGAGTATGCGCCAGCATGGACTTGTGACACTTCTTGGATCGTACGTACTAACCGTCTACAGAGATAGGTGTAGCCTTTTGCTCCGGCGGTATGTCCACTTTCAGATCCAACTATGTCCTGCCAATACTGACAAGAAAAAGGAGGACTATTTCTATTCGGTGGTGTTTTAATGTTCTTTGATCGATCTATGTAAGCATCTCTCGCCAACATCTCGGTCTATACACTGCAACAGCTGCTAATATTTCTCAGGCTGGCTATGGGCAATGTTTGTTGCTCCTCTTTTCCCGGCGCAGTACCGCACTGACTCCAAATAGATCCTCTTCCTGATCGGCCTCACCCTCATCATAGGCTTGCAGAAGACCTTCATCTTCTTTGCCAGGCGTCAAAAGCTCAAAGGCACCGCTGCTTTCGCTGCTGGAATCTTTCTGATACTCCTGCGCTGGCCATTGACCGGCTTCTTGGTGGAGCTCTACGGAATCTTCATCCTGTTTGGGGATTTCTTTGCTACGATTGCTTCGTTCGCCGGCAACATACCCATCGTGGGTCCATACATCCAGATGGCACTACAGAAGATCTCCAGTGGTCGCAGGAATGCCGAGCTCCCAGTCTGAACAAGGTGCAAAGCTTCATATCTACACAAAACTTTTCCACAAGCCCGAATCTTCACCGTGGATCACGGATCATCCGCATATTAGGACCGAGGAACTTTTCCCCTGTCACCGTGACACAGGGGCCTTTAATCCTCCCGATTATACGGCGCGACACGACGGTGTACTCTTTCTGGCACACTCCCCTGTACCTGTCGTGTAGCTTGGTTCCGATTTCACCATTTCGCTTCAATCATGCGAGCAAAAGAATTGAGCTCAGGTCGACTGCCAAAATGGATGTTCCAATGGCACTTCCCAATTGCTCTCACAACCCTCCAAAGCCTGTTCCACCAGCATCGGAACCAGGCCATCCAACAAAAGTACTCAATCCATGAGCATTGACGTCCGGTGCCGTTGCCAACAAATCGTACCCCATTCCCATGCTCCAAAGCATGTCGTCTTCTGTTTGCCATCCTCCATATGTGCCGATCGAGGCTGGTTGACTGTGAGGAGACAAGGAATATCCTTCGTATCCTGCACCGTTCGGAGGCTGTCCAAATCCTGAAGGAGAAGCAGTCGAAGTATGTTGTGGTAGTAGCGTAGGATTAGAGTCGTGTCGATACAGATCGGGGCTGTGGTTAGGACCATGAACGCCGCGCTGCGCACCAGGACCGTGAGCATGACTCGTCATCTGTGATTGCTGATACGAGCCACTTCGCGGGTCACCACTGGGTAAAAACCCTTTTGAATCAACACCATTCTTTCCTGGACCTCCCGGGTACTTCCCATGGACTAGATTTCGTCTCAATAATCTCTCGAATCCATCAGCCATGCTGTACAAGATGTGACTCCTTCCAGCCCGGCAACCTCGAAAGAGAGCAATAACTCCTTCGATGAGAGGCCTGGTCTTGGTCTCTGGATCAATCGTAACGCCGATGCCCGTCCACTTACTTGACATCTTGATCAGAAATACCACAGCAAATGCTATCACCGTATGCAGATACAAGGGAACCCCCACCATGCTGTCGCGAATACTGGGTTCTTCGAGGACAATGATGAGGATCTGATGGGCGGAAGCAATTGCGTGATGGGCGATTGGCCGGAGCGATGTTGGCAGTGTTGAAGTGGATGAGATGGTCACTAATGATCGACCCCTCAGAGCCAACGAGTTCAGCATCATACTGGCAAAGTGATAATGAAGTTCGACACCTGTGCATCTCGTGTCAGTGCGATTGCTCGCTTTCACTCATACAATATCGGCATAATGTGGAATCTTCTTACCGACTGCAGGATAATCCCCAATGTGTGCATCTTGCAGCAAAGCATGGCGAAACTGATATCTCCATCTATCCAAATCCTCGATGAATCGCTGGTGTGTCAGCAAGGTCACGTCATCACCTTCCATCAGCCTTTCAGCTTCCAGTCCAAAGTGATTGTAGGCCCTACTCAAGATAATAAACAGAGTAACCTGACTCAAAACCCTGCGGTCCGAAGGCGTACATTCCGGCGCGTTGAGAAAAACATCGTATTCCTTGATGGCTTGCATCTCGGCTGTGACAGGCGGGCGGCCGTACGCGATGCTGAAATGGTGATCTAGCACGTAAAGCAGATACCACAGTCTGGCACGTTCAAAGGCATTCTCTCGCTCCGAAACAGTAGCCTTGGCTGAATACAACGCTTTGAAGAACGCCTGGTGAAGATTGAGTTCGGTGGCCATGCGCACGCAGTGACCACTGAGTTTCCAGCTGAGATCCGGCAGCCAGAAAGCCGCGATGCACAAAGCGCGGATGTCCTCAAGTGTGTGGAAGCGGTCGAAGAAACTGGTCGCAATCAACTCGCGTAAGTGTTTGGCCGACGCCGAGTGGATCGCTTCTTTGCCCGGAATGTGCAACGACGTCACGGTAATGATGGCCGTGAAGAACAGCGTCGACGATTCTCGAACCGATAACAGACTGCGTGATTCGTGGATCGTGGCATCATATAAGTACCGGGACAGGCTCGTCTTGAATAAATCGAAGAGTTCTTCGGCCTCCGCCAGTGAGAGCAGGCCCTGAGAGATGAGGTCGTTTTCCATGTTTTTGCGCGAGTTGCGCCGAGAAGTGTCACCCTGTTTGAGTCGCGAACGGAGAGTGTTGAGCTGTGTCACTTCGTATAGTGAGCCCATTGGGGCTGGTGCCATTTCGTGCTCCGAGTGTGGACCATCAGCTGCATTCGGATTGAGAGAATTCTCCCGTGTAGTTTGTGCTGCAGTGGGAAGCTCGGTGGTTGTTGTGGTTGCTGGAAGAGTGGATTGGTGCTGGTGTTGATGGTGATGATGTTGTTGATATTGGTGGTGGTGTTGTTGTTGTTGTTGCTGGTCTTGTGTCGATGGCGCTTCTGGTGCTCGATTGATTTCTCCGGTGCTATTGATGCCAGAACTGTAGCTTTCCAGAGGCGCCATTTTAAGCCGTGAAAGAATATCTTCGACTGCCCTGTCCAAACGAATAATTGCCGGATGTGAGGTCCTAAAGACACAACATAAGCACTGCGCGTTCTAATACTGGCTGAGAGTGACTTGTGATCCAGGGCAACATACTCATTGTCATCCTCCAAGCTGACTCGCATCCGCTTACTTGTGACACAATCCAGTCCTAACCTCTGACATCTCGAGCAGCCAGAATCCCCGCGCTCGAGACTATCACACTTGACCTTTAATTTGCGACAGGCAAGACATGCCCGCCCCTTCCGCGCAACATGAGGCTGCTCAGGAAGATGGTCGGCAGACCTCTTCCTGGAATGCACCATGGGCGACGTGTTGGGGTCTTCGTTGACAGAACCATTCCAAGATTCATGTCGTGTTGCGACTGAGAGTGGTGGGGTTTTCCGGGGAGTATCCTGATTGTTAGATTCGTTTGATCGATTCATGTTGACGACAATCGTCCCCGTGTAGCTCCTGTATGTATGTATTGATGAGTATAGGTAACGAAACGTGGGTGTATTTCCACCGGGCGCCACCAAGCTCGAAGAATGGTTATTCCTCGGCAAGTCTTTGGGAGCTTGAAAAGCGCACTAAGTGGTAAGAAGCTCATGCGCCCATTGAACAGTATTGCGCACTTTGACCAGTAAAGATTTCAGTCTAAATAAGTCGTTTGGTTGAGGATCGGTCGAGGTCCAAGAATGAGAAAGCTGTTTAGCTACTAACGGTTTCTCCCGTGCGGCGTTGCGTCCTCAATCAAACGGCGTGACACGACTCGACCGAGACGAACAACTTGGTTGAATGTTGGAATCACTAGACAAAGACATCCGGAACTCGGATAAAGTTCTTCCCCCGCTCCCCAAGCAGCTAATGATGGTTTTCTGGGCTTGGGTTGACCTGGGGCGTGTGGTGGGGATGCAGCACGGACAAGGTCAGCAGGGAGCTGCTTCGAATCAGCAAGCCGGGGCTAGTGCTAACCTTGCCTGTCGATTGTTAAATTGACCACATTCTGCCCCTGGTTCCGAAAGACCTGTGATTGCTGTCACCATCTGTATTTTCATCCACAACGGAAGAAGAAGGGTGCGATTTGCAAATTCTGTTGTATTCAATGCCCAGGGGTTTTTTCTTTACTTGTAACTTTCCTTCAATTCACATTATCGACAGAATGCCGGCGATCATACCATCATAGTGGGAACTTCTCGAGCACTGGAATGCTGCATGACCAACTTCGCTGGGAACCCTGTCTGTGCCTCGAAGACTCAGATAATCGTCTGATCCTATTGGGAGTAGACATTTTCCCTTGAGCTTTCCTCTGATAGGCGGATGTTGCGCATCTCTGTAAGCATTTTTGTGCTAAGGATACCTAATCATCCCTCAAAATAACGAGGTTGCTTGCTTTCGTCACGGGACTATGGTGCCCGTATCTTGCTTCATTTCCACCAGGTCAGTCTGACGAATCGAACATGGCAATAGGAACATATCCACACCCCTTTCGTCGCTTGGGTTCATTTCGTGCATCGAAAACCAGTCAATTTACCTCTACACTCCAAAATCATGAATCTTGAATAGTGCTGCAATGTCCTTTGCTGTTATACAGTGCCAGAATCTTCGCAATCAAGTTGAGCATGCCACGGTTCAAAGGGCCTATCCATGATTTGAAGTGCAACGCTGAAAAGCAGCAAGGCGCATATGAGTGGGAGTAGGATGGCAAAGCCTTCCGCATCTTGATACGACAAGTTGCTGATTGTGTTGGCCATGGTCGAGTTCCCAAGGACATCCCTAACAACGACAGGCCAGTCTGCAAAGCGCTCGGCCATCGCTTCAGAAGGTTTCGAGGCTCAGATTTGTGACACTGGCAGTCTTTGAAAACAGTATTGTTTCGTACGATCTTCGACAAAGTGCTGATGAGCATAGTCGTTGAAAGAAGGTTTAGTTGTGTTGGGGAAGTTGGGCATAAGTAAGTTGAATGAATAGCGCATCGTTCCTTCCTCATGGCCAAATATCCGAATGGAAGGCACGAAGAGAGCGGGCCGCACTTGCCCATTGCAACCCACAAAGACTAATTTATCATCTTCGACATAAAGCAAGTATACATTCTCGCAACGGCAGAAGGAGGAATCAAATCGTTATCAGATGCTAGATACTGGTTCATATCTATTATGCCTTGAGAGCGGCAGCTTGCCGTTCTTTCAACAGACCTCTATCTTCTACTGTTCTGGCCACCTTGGTTCCTATATCTGATTTCAATGCTTCAAACCCCTTGATCACCCCTTCACGGTCGCCTTGGCCCAACTCTTGACTCATCTTAAACTTGCCTTCTAGTCGAGTGATCTCAATCTCAATCCCCATAATATTCTTCCTCAGCAAATCGATATACCGCTCAGGTGCATCCCCCACACCCCATGGCTCCTTCTGCTCTCCACCAGTATACCCCATGATATTAGATTCGGCATGGTGTGACAAGTCGCTGATCTGCTTTTGCAGGAATTCCCCTGTGTCAGGAGCTTTTGAGTCGAAGTAGATAGTCGCAGTTCCATAAGCTTGGACGGCAGAATAGTTCCACGTCGGTACAACCTTCCCAGTAGCCGGCTTAGTCTCCGTGTAGAACTTTGGTGTCACATAGTGATGTGCAGGTCCATTGAAGATGACTGACACTTCTTGGGACAGTTTCCCATTAGATGGCGAAGTAAGGAGCACTGCTTCAGTCATCGCCTTGGAATGTGGATTGGGTTTCGCAAGATGCCCGCGTAATTTCCCAAGTTCCGTCTCACTTGCATCGTCATTGACATCGAGCAGCCACGGTATATGTGTGCATTGTATTGTTGGAAAATTGGGTGATGGTATTGCAGTGATGATGAGCCCGAGTGAGTTCTCTTGGATAAATCGTCGCAACGTCGGAATATTCAATTCAGCATGAACAGCCCGTAGATACATTTTGGCTGTAAGATCTGATATCTTCAAACAATATGCAATGAGATTGAACAGAAATTTGGGAATTTATCTCGATCCTAGAGAGTATTTGCAATATAAGTTCTAGATTGAGTCACCGGCCCGGGACCAGAAATATTTCGTTGGTACGAAAGATCTAGATTCTCTCGGGTCTACCCGCACTGTCAATGAGAGCCTTGTCGTGCCCTGTCTACCATGTCATCGCACACTCAAAATTTAAGTCCACGCCCTTTGATTGCTGTTGCTCTCAACACCCTGCTCAACCATTTCAAAGTGGCCACACCTGTTAGTGTGGGGGTCCGGGGAAAGACATTGTTGAAATTCATTTTTCTACAATGAAGCTTCCAGAATCTTGTACATCTTTCGTTTCAATGTCGCAAGGCGTTGGTAACAAATTGTCTGTACGCAAAGCCATCATGCAGCACGGCGAGACAATACTGCGATGAAAAAGTGTCATATATATTATCCTGCTTTGACATAAAAATTGGTTTTCTGAACTTACATACACGTTCCATATCCACAAGAGATCAGCAATGGCAGCTCCCATCACACCACCAGTGACAATCCGAGCTGCTCAAGCCGAAGACGTTGTCGCCATTGCTCGACTCGGCGCACACGTATTCTCCACGACATTTGGGCACTCGGTGCCAGCGCATGAGCTGCAAGCCTATTTGGACGAGTCATACAGCATAGAAGCAGTGACATGCGATGTCGAGGACCCAGCCAAGGATATGTTCGTCGCGACGAAACCCGGCATCGGAGTCATAGGATTCGCGCTCTTGACACGCGGCTCCAGCGAACCTTGCATCGCACACCTCGAGAACTACGTCGAGCTGCAGAGGATATACGTGCACCCGGAACACCACGGTGGTGGAGTGGGCAAATTGTTGGCTCACGCAGTGGAGAAGACTGCCAGGGATCAAGGCTTCACTTACATGTGGCTGGGCGTCTGGGAGGAGAACCATAAGGCTAGAAAGGTATACGAGAGATTGGGGTATCGAATGGTGGGAGATCATGATTTTGTGATTGGAGAGGTTGTGCAGACGGATAATATTATGTTGAAAGAACTTTGACTGTGGAACTGATATGGAGTACGGTGTCCGCAAGCAATTGTCATGGGAAGCATGACTGTTCTGGTTCGTGTCGACATGGTCAAATTGCGCAACTGCTGCAGGATATTTCAAGGTTCGGGCCTCCGACCGGCAGTAGTAATGAGAGATATGCTGTATAGAGCAGAGAATACGGCCTTGTGCAGGCTGGGAGACGATTCACGCCGGACTCAGAGCCGCGGTGGAGGAGCTCGGTCGGACGAACAGGCGGGCGGCACAATTCACTAATACGCCCGCAAAGACTCGACAACGGTATTCATGCCGGATGCGAGCAATGTCCAACACCATCTACACGGCGATTGCACGGAGCATTCACCAATAGCTTATTTGAGATACCGAGGAACGCTTTTGCAGAAAGTCGATGGGATGTGCGATATAGACTTCCTGACGTTATGGATCAGGATTGGTATGGGAATCATTTGTGCCTCAGGCCTTTAGACGTGAGAACAAATCGCGCCCTGCGGAGTGCAACGGTGTCTGTGTTCTTCACATCGTTATACAGACTAAAGATCTATAGAATGCGAGATGAACTCACAATGACGGAATAGGAGAGTGACTGATCAATACGACTTTGCGGTGAAAATTTATTGCACAGGATATCTAGCATTATCATCATGAACTAGGCAACCCTCACACACATTTCTATATGGAATGTGTCATGTTCTGACTTCCCCATCAGCCCTTGTATCCTAATTGATCAAGCTGAGTATTGACGACTTGTTGTTTCGTCCTCAATTCTTCAATTGCGACGCCAAAGGTCTTCAGAAACCTTTGATGAACCCTCAAGTACTCTTGAAGCACGCCCAGCCATCTCAGCCATTGTTGCTGACTTACAATCTTCTCCGTTGCACCATCGTGAGGAACAGCTGACTCGAAGGCTGCCACATCGAGCCTCAAGATGTCATCAATCTTCTCTATCAGGGTCTCGACGACCGGAAATTCCTGCTCGGGATTGAAGAAATCTGTCAGAAGTCTTTGAGCTCCTACAAGTAAGTGGATGCGATGGTTCCGGTCGTCGACGAGAGCAATGTCGTATAAGAGTTCCTCGGCCTCTGCTGCCAGTTTAGGGATCGAAACTCCCTTGGCACAGAGGTTTTCGCTGATCTCTTTTGTTTGATTTGAAACGCTATTGCTGAGCTCTATGAGGTCCTGCTCCGTCATATACGGGCCTCGCTGCAGTGACTCTAGGAGCTGCGTTACAAGCTTATCATCGGCCTTGAGCGAGTCTTGGATTGAAGCAAGTGGTTCCATGGCTGTCTTTCTTTGATAGTTGCAGACGCTTGAGGAATGGTCAGCTACTTGTTCAGTGCAAGGATATCTGAATGTGGTACTTCTGCTACCGTGGTTGATTGGTTTGGTATTGGTTGTAACTCCAGTCGAAAGTGTTTTTGTGTGGAGAAAGAGGTTCAGAGTAATGAGTTCATCAAAACCTCTTTTATACTGTTCTTCGCATGCGTCTGAGTCACTGTCTTCCATGCGACGAGGCCAGGGGAAATCATGCCTTTGGAGTTGGATAGGAGGATGACTGTTCCTGATCGAAGTCATAGGGGTCAGTTATAGCGTGAAACGAGTCAAGCAGAGTCGTGAACATCCAATATCAGAACGCGAGTGTCAACATAATCCCTAGGGATTTCAGATTAAGTCTGAACTTGCTGTCTGGAGATGTTTTGATATCCAACTTTTCAAGCTCATTGTGAGCTTCGGTCCTTGATTCACCATGTTAACGCGAGCTCTTAAATCCTTCATTTATTACACGTGGAAGTGTGTTTGGATTATCTTCTTGCCATCCCTGTACGCGTCCAGGACTCCATTCACGTTCTCTGCCGTCAGCCCTTGCACCGTCGTATATGGAAGAGGCACGATCTTCTTCTCGGTGAGATAACCAGGTACGCGCTCCCAGAATGGCTTCGCTACATCAGGTTTTGCTTGAGAGCTTCCAAAAACGTTTGTAACTTCGTAGCCTTCTTTCTTTTGATGGATAAGAGCGTCATTGATCGGTCCTAGAGGAAGAAGTCTTGCAAATCTGCCTTTCTTTGTGGACGAAAGTGCATTGACAGCCAGAGCCTGGCCATCTGGGGGGTTGACAGCGTCATAAGCATAGACGAGATCGTCTCCGACAAGATCCTGAATTGCCTTGATAATCTCCTCAGATGAGCCATGGCGGTCGATAACCGTAGTTGCACCATAGGACTTGAGTTCTTTCTCCTCTCCACCCACAACGATGATCTGCCCTATTCCAGCCAGAGCGGCAAGTTGAACACCAAATTTCCCACAGTTAGACCCACCTCCGACAACCAGTATCGACGTATTTTTGTAGTCGAAACTCGCCGCAGCTTCTGTCCAAGGTGCAGGAATATCGAGATTGGCGGGATTGAACAAAGCGACAAGCGGTGCGATAATGTTCGTTGGCAGCGTTGCCGCATCATCATCGGTGAAAGCATCTGGAATCTTGAAGGAGAAGTCCTCGTCGACAACGGCATATTCTTGAGTACCATTCTGCGAAAACGTTGTCGGGTCAAACCCAGCATGCGAAGCAATTCTATCACCAACCGAATACTTGGTAACGTTGGAGCCCACTGCTACTACCCTGCCCACTACGTCGTTGGCTAGGAGAGCTGGGAGGTGTCCACCGATGAAGAGGCCACGATCGCGAGCCTTTTGATCATGTGGATTTGTCGCGAACACGGTGACTTGCACTTGCACTTGCTTCGGACCCGGTTGAGGAACTGGCCTATCTGTGATGAGGACGAGAGGTTTGCCGACCTCTGTCACGACAAGCGCTTTTTGAGTTTGCGGTGCCATGCTTGTGGTGCTCCAGTACGTCTGGGTTTCAACCACGATAGAAGTAAACAGGATCCAATTGTTATTGACTTGTGTGCCTGATCAGACGAGCGGGGCAACGAGTGTGTGTGATCTTCATCTCCCTCATCATGACGATCCACTTCTTATATTATCACATGCGGACAGACAATATTAACATTGGTGTGCGCGGATCGGACTGGTAACTGGTCAGTTTCCCAATTTGCTGATTAATCGGTGTTCTGAGGCAATATGATGCGTGCGTGTCGTGACACAGAGCGCCAATCTTACAAATACAAGATACTTCAAGGCGACGTGCGATTGGACCTCTGACCCCATATTTTACCGTGTCTCCTTAGACTACCATCCACCACAATGCCGTGTTCACCGGCCCTCCCGATGCCGTGAGAGAACAAATTGATATTGATCACGAAAATTGTGTCTTTATTAGATACACAAGATCATTACTTTGTTCCGAGCGAATTACCACCACCGACCTTCAGTGCTACTACAGGATTCGAGCAGTGAGCTTACCAACCAGGATCGACGGAGCTACGTCGTTAGTGGGCATCGTCAGAAGCAAGCACAACCAGAAAGCTGTACGAGTGAGGCTCGTCTACTTGTCTATGGACACTTTTTAGCAAGTTGGATAGGTGGTTCATAGAATTTTGTAAAACGTGGCTAGGAGCAATATACCCTCTGGGTATGTTCTACATACTAGAGAATGCCGTTGGTTGAATAGAGTAGAAGCTCGGACATTCTCCTGCCAGAGATGCAGCTACAGTATCTGTAGTCTCATCCTCATTGACTCCTTTTAGACGCCCCTTTATCGAGCGAGCATGTACCATCGACGAAGAAAGTCGCACCCGAGTGCGTTACCCTGATTTGATTCATAAGTCATAACAAAACTCCGGGATATGCAACATAACCGCTAGCGACGAAACACACGATGCTCGTCTACCTTGACCTATTTGTGCCCATCTTCCTCTTGCCCTTGAGCAAGTGAGCTGGAAGAGAGGCTGTCTCATGTCTGTCGGCTTCTCCCTGTCTGGCCATGCGATTCATCTGTCGCTGACTGAGCTTGGCCATACGTTCAGCCTTATCTCGTTTGACAGGATCGGTAATTCCAGTTGCTGTCTTGCCCAAACCATCGGTGAGTCGATTGGTTCGAGGTGCTCTTGATACAGACTTGGCCCGTGCAGAAGGTGTGTCAAGATCCATCTCGTCGCCAACCGTCGATGCAGGTCTGGCATTCCGAATCTGTGCTCTGGCGCGATCTGTCGGAGCTGATGCGTCCAAACCAATCGAATTGAAATGCTTTTCCATCTGCCCCACAGTGCGCTGTTTCTTGGCCCGTGGAATCTGTGCCTTATTCTTGAGACTTTTCTTCATCCTAGCTTCATTCTTCATCAAGCCAGTCTTGTTGCGGATAAGATTTGCTTTCATCCGAATCTCTGCGTCCTCTTCGTCTTCCATACTATCGCTCTCGTCATAAAATCCTTCAGCAGTAAGTCGTTCTTCTTCAGCTTCGAGCGCGGCGAGCTTTTCTTCGATGTCCGGATCAACATAATCTGCCACATTCTTACCATTGAAGAACTCTGGTATTTTGTCATGGTTCCATTCCGCGTCCGCCAAATCATATGTTTTCTTAAGATCAATGTTGTAAACACCCGCGCCTCCGTTTTCCTCTTCGAGATCCCGTTCCAATAATCTTCTCTCTGGATCGGTCTTGTCATATCTTTTGTGACTTCCATTCTTCACCGCCTCCGGGATGTATGTCTCGCTGACAGAACCGGGAAGCGGCCGTGCTACGTGGATTCTGGCCAGCAAATCACCCAACCGACCAGAAGGTGCATCGTCGCTAACCGATTGAGAGGCTTGGCCAGCTTTTAATTTGGCTGCAACACGGTCTGCAATAAGGCGATCGCATACAGCGTTCTTGACCTCTTGTACACCCTCATTTGTGACACAAGACAACTGTAGCAGCTCCGTGTTTGAGTTTTGTGTCAGAAGGTCTTGCAACTGCTGCTGAGTTTCTGGGTCTAGATCTTCAGGTTTCATGACATCGGTTTTGTTGATGACGATGAATACCAATTTATTGGCAAACAAGGGCTTGATAGATGAGAAGAGTGCCATTTGAGCGGCCACCGAATAACCGCACTGCTCTGAGAGATCCATGAAGTAAAGAATAGCAGATCTCAAGTGAGCGATCGCTGTGATGGATTGCATCTCGATTGTGTTCATTTCTTCTAACGGATGATCGAGAATTCCGGGTGTGTCAATTGCTTGGAATCGGAGGTATTTGTAGTCAAAATGACCAACAAAAAGAGATTTGGTGGTGAAAGCATATGGCTGGACATCGACATCTGCTCTAGTGACTGACTTGAGAAAGCTCGATTTGCCGACATTTGGATAGCCGCAAATAAGTAATGTGCGAGTATTCGGATCGATACTCGGCAAGCGACCAAGATGTTGTCGTACTTGCTCAAGGTATACCAGAGGATCTTTAAGTCTCTTGCAGATCGTAGCCATACGACCCAGAGCAGCCCGCTTTAATGACTTGCATTGAAATAGTGACTGGGCATATTTGAGGAGTCTCACGTAGTCCCTCGACACAGTTTCTATAAGACGTTTTGCCGTGGACAATGTGCCCAGGGCTATTCTGAAATGATCCGCATCGTAAAGTGTGTTGAGGAGGTCTTTGTGAAATGGGTGGATGTCTTGAAGCCGAGGAAACCCTTCAAGGATGGCTTGCAATTTTTCGCAGAAGGTCTCTGACGTGAATTTGACCTTTCGAGTATAAAAGCCTGGAGCATTTGGTCAGAATATTTCAATATTGAAAATCAGATCCCTCCTCACCTCTTATTCTACTGATCTTGAATCCAGCACGAATTTGCGTGGGTAATCGCCGCTGAGTGCGACTGAGGACTATATCAATGAACTCCTGTGAAGTAGGTACCGGCGCTATATCCTTCCAAGTAGTCTTCATCTTGCCGGTATAATGCTGTTGGCGAAAAATGAGGAAGTTGAACAGGCGCAGGCCAAGAAAAGTTGGCGATGAATTGACGGCGACAAAAAATAATTTCTGAGGATGCGGAGTTGATGGGGCCGATAGTGTTATCACGGACAAACAGTTTTTCCTGGTCACATGATCACTGATCTGGGGGCTTGGAATACGGTGGCTCACACGCTCCGACAGAGCACATACGGTGGAGAACAATGCGCTCGACGCGGAGGTTTTCCTTACCCTTGAAGCAATATCAACGACGCGTTGCTTATATTGCTTTCCGATGGCTTCGCTTTATCATTCTCCGGCATAGACGCAGCAATGGCGCCAGTGCTTCCAGCACGGCAATCAATCGGCTTCGAGCCTCCGCCATCGTCCATGCTAGCGACACACGTTGTCAATGCAAATGGTGTGCCAGATCTTGATCGAGACAACTTCAAGCAACTGTTAGCCGAAGTCTTGAGCACCGATGAAGAAGGACAGCCTAACTTGGGCACGGATGTCACAGTCAATCACAAGCTGATCTGCATCATATATCAGGTTGGCATTGAACCGAATTTGATTGAGAATCCTTTCAAGACTAGTGGCACAGGTAAGGCAGACTCACAACTGGCAAGTTGTCTCGAGGCGATCCAACTTGCAGTCGAAAAGACGCCCCATGTACTGTTTCTGAAGTCAGAACCTCAAGGTGGGGTTCAATCTGTCCAGACACCTCCTCTATACTTCTGGCTCATCTCAAGGCTTGTGCAACTGCTGGCCTCTACGCCAAGTGTCGATGTGAGGCACAGGGTAATATCTCTGATTGAAATGATACTTCAAGGGGACAGGAAATGTTCTCCAAATCAACAACCGGGAGTAATTACGGATTTTCTACGAGCACTTATCTCAGGTGAGAGAATTGCTATAGTATATTGCATCTTGCTGAGCAGCTACAGGTATCCTTCGACTCACAACACTATCTGACCAACTTGTTTCTCGAAGACCACTTATTGTTGATGCTGAAGATTTGGCACTCAGTGTTTCTGGGCTCTATTGTGGCGTGACCTTCCACATGACCAGTCTGAGTTTTCCCGATGCCTGTCAATTACTTCTCGCCTTGATTCGCTCTTTAGCACTTATCATGGATTCTTGTAAATCACAACTAAGCAGAATCCAAATCAAGAAGCTTGCGTTGAGAGTAGGCCGAGTTTTTGAAGAGTGTGTGAAGAGCTCCGGTTTGAGTGATCAAGTAGAGGTATGACGATAACAGCAGGTTTGTTTTGAGGACCAAAGCTGATCGCGATACCAGCCTCTTGAGGCAGAAATTAGAGCTTTACATCTGAAAGCACGCTCATCCACTTTGTGCAGCGGGCCATTAGCCACCGATCATTCATCACCGAAAGGTGACCGCGCACCTAAGCGACTTCGATTGTCCACAGACGCAGAGGACGATGCTCCTTCAAATACATTTCGTGCAGGTCTCTGTCGTCAGCTTACAAAAGCACTGACTGGTCGCTCCACGTCCGATCTTGATGGACTCAGTCAGATTTCCGCCGCCGGATTTAAACGACTGACGGAAGACGAACAGTGTCGAGCTCTGGATATTCTGGGGACGACGGCATGCAAGTTTGCCTGCAACGAGGCGACAAACACTTGTCGAATCTGTGACGAGGCTGAGACGCACTCTCGTAGAGACGAGGTTCTCTCGACTTCCTTCGAAGACGAGCTACTAAATACTCTCATCGTACTTTTACAAAATATCTCTCGCCATTCCAAGTCACGAGTGGTGGCTATGGTTGCGCTTCGACGACTTATCATGCATACAAGGTCTGCCGCACTTCTAAAGCTGAATCAAACGCCTACAGGTGACTGGTGTCTGCAGTCTCTCAAGAGTTCTTCCAGAGACCTGCGGATCGCTGCTACAAGATCGATCCAAGCTTATGTGGTACAGAATACATTCGTTGACAATTCGTTGATCCGAGGCAATCGTATTGCGGCCCTTGACTTCCTCCAGGTCCTTTGGCAGAAAGACGACGCGGCTCTCCAGGAGACTGCAATATTAGCCCTCACCTCTATGGCTCGGGTTGTTGGAGACGAGGAGTTGAACATCATTCTGGTCCGACTGGTGGAATATTTAGGCCACAACAATCCTTATATCAGCGGACTTGTTTATGCAGAAATCCAACAGCTCGCCCAGTCCATGCAGGTCACAGTGTGGCCATTGTTCCGCCCATTCTGGCGAACCCTTGGGGTCGTTTTTGCAAAGTCGCTTTCCAGTAGGCCCAATGTTGCCAGCCAACTATGCGACTTGTTGGGAATGGACATAACTGCACTGATGAACCATGCAGCTGAATACGCACTCCCCTATCTCGTATTGCATAAGGACCACGAGAGCATCCGGCGCTTTGCTGAAGCAAATGGACCATCAACAAGCCCTTTTGACTTATGTTCTCAGAGACAGAATCTCGGCGCAATTCTCTCATTTTTGCTTGTCCAACCTTTTTCAAACGCAGAAGAATCTATCCTACGCATTCTAAACGAAGTTTCAGCAGAGTTTGGGAAGAATGATCTTGCCACGTGGGTCACAATTGATCCCATTCTTATAGCATGTGAGCTTCTCAAAGCAATCGGAGACAGCGGGCAGGGGAAATCATCGAGGATCTACCAAGCCTTACAACTTCTTGCCCAACTGGTGTCCCGTCACTCCTCCGGTTCAAGACGAGGTGACACTATCGGAAGTTTCCTTGAATCTAACGTCTTAGCAATTGTGACCTATTTCACAATCTTGTTGAACGACCTCGAAGCTAAAGAGCCGAAATTGGAAAAAAGAAGATGCCTGGCCGCGCTGGGAGAGATTGTAAAGCTGGGAAAATCTAGAATTACTCGCGCATTGCCTCAAATCTGCGCTTGTTTGCGATCTGGCCTGGACGATGTTGGCCTATGCAATGCGGCGTTCGCATCTTGGGCAGTCCTGATCAAGTCGTTGAAAAGAGAAGAGATTGAGCCTTTGGTTGACCAGACATTAGCTATCATCGTTCAAACTTGGGAAATGTTGGACAACACATCACAGCAACAAGCGTATGATATTGTCGACGACTTGCTCAGAAACAATGCAGATCTAGTGCGGGAGAACTTCAGCACTATGCCATCATTGGCAACTATTCCCATGATGGCTAAATTTGAATCTCAGATCGAAGCTTTGAAACGTCAGATGGACGAACGGCATCGTCTTCTTGCATACGCCAAACGATTGCAGGACGAGAACATGTCCGTCGTCGAGCGAGCGCTGTCCGAACTTTCACCTCTTCTCAGATCAAAACAAGATCTGCTACATCGATCCCTGTTGAGGGAACAACCGGATGAGTTTGTCTCTGACCTCACTCGAGCGCTTTTGGACGCTTGTGTCAGGTTCAATTCGAGCACTGAAGTCGCGAGGTTGTGTGGTGATTGTCTCGGCAGCATAGGCTGCCTTGATTCAAGTAAAATCGAAAATACGAAAGAACGCAAATCAATGGTGGTGCTTTCAAACTTTACAAAGGCCGATGAAGTTATTCAATGGGTATTTCTGTTCCTTCAGAACGTGCTCGTCAAATGCTTCTTGTCTGCAACCACCACCAGAGCGCAAGGCTTTCTTGGCTGGGCTATTCAAGAATATCTCAAGTCATGTGAACAGGACAACCCGTCAAAATCGAGGGCAGGGAATCTTGCCAGCAAGCTTTGGGAAGAGTTGCCGGAATCTGTTCAGAATGTTTTGACACCTTTTGTGAATTCTAAGTATACTGTGGCGGAGATGCGGCCACCCGAGAAAGGCAGCTATCCATTCTTCAAGCCAGGTATGAGACATCGCGATTGGCTGCGAACAATCACGCTTGACTTCCTCCACCGTGGGCCGGGTGACAATGTGGAATTGGTCTTTGGCATTTCTTGCAGAATCGTTCCCGGACAAGATACGGCTATCCCAGCTTTCTTGATACCCTACGCCGCCGTGAACTTGATAGTGAGCGGCATAGAAAGTGACAGCCAAGATATCATTATTGAAATCAACTCAATTCTACAGCAACCGCTAGAAGGTCAGCAGCGTCGAATTCAGGACGACATCAAGCTCTGTAGTCAAACTGTCTTTGAGATACTTGATTACATGTCCGCCTGGCATCAACAGAAACGGAAGCAATATGCAATTGGCATGTCTAGATCAGAGCGTGGATTGAACGACCCTCTTTTGAGTAGCACCGCAGCACAGATTCGAAGCATTGAGCGAGTGCTTGAGCAAATTGCGCCCGATGTACTCGCTCGCCGCGCGCTTGAATGCAAGTCATACGCCAGAGCTTTGTTTCACTGGGAGCAGCACATTCGGAAATTGAAATCGGACAATATTGAGACCGAACTACAGCGTCTGCAAAATATATATGCACAGATCGACGAGCCTGATGGAATCGAGGGTATCTCGTCCCGAATTCACGTTCTTGACGTGGACCAACAAGTGTTGGAACATCGAAAAGCAGGTCGCTGGACTGCAGCACAAAGTTGGTACGAGATGCAACTCGTGGCTCAACCTGATGATGTCGATGTGAAGAAGAATCTCATGGACTGCCTCAAAGCCTCTGGCCAGTATGATGTTCTCCTTCATCATTTTGATGGAACTCAAAGCCAAGGAAAAATTCCAACGCCGCTGGCACCTTACGCAATGGAGGCTGCATGGGCGACTGGCCGATGGGACCGTCTCTCTGCCTGCATCCCAGAAGGAGGTGGTTACGACTTTACGTCTCATGTTTCAGAGATCATGTTGGCGGTCCATAAGGGGGATGATGAGAGACCATTACAACTCATCGACGACCTATATCGCACGACAGCTTCAGAATTTACACCAGCAACAATTGTTTCCTTTCAGTCTGGACATGACACATTGCTGAAACTGCACGTTCTTCATGATATTCAGATAGTCACAGCAAGCACAAAAGAAGATCGTGTCGCTATATTGGACAAGCTTCGTGGACGTCTAGACGTGCTTGGTTCTAATGTTGCAGACAAGCAGTACTTGCTAGGGATACGTCGTGCGGTCATGTCGTTGAGGTCCGATATATTTACTTCGAATGATGTCGCAGGCGCGTGGCTCGCAAGTGCTCGTCTCGCGCGCAAGGCTCGTTCTACAACTCAGGCCTTCAATGCAGTCCTGAAAGCATCAGCACTTGGGGACAAATCCGCGGCGATAGAGCAAGCTAAGCTTATGTGGTTGGAAGGGCATCATCGAAAAGCCATTCAGACGCTCGAAGGAGCCATTGAATCGGGTGCCTTTGTCGCTCACGACTATGTTGCTGAAGATGGTGCTGTCACTATGACAGTGGAACAACGCCACAACCAGAATGAGGTGACTGCGAAAGCCCACGTGCTTTTGGGCAAATGGCTAGATCAAGCAGGTCAAACACAATCCGAGGTTATTAGAAAGACTTTTAGGAAGGCTACTGAAAGCTTCCGCAAATGGGAGAAGGGCTGGTACCATCTCGGACATTACTACAACAAAATTTTGGACTCTGAGAAACTCATGCCACCTGGCAAAGAAAATCAAACATTCCTGACAGGCGAGGCAACGAAAGTCATCATCGACAATTACCTCAGGTCATTATTGAATGGAAGCAAATATGTTTTCCAAACTCTGCCAAAAATCCTCACGCTTTGGTTGGAGCTTGTCGATGGAGCCGATATTCCACAGGACCCGCGACGAGGCAACGCGCAATTCCATGCACATAATGCAGCCCAGAGAAAACGGACCATTGAAGACACAAACAACCAGATCAAGAAATATGTAGACAGATTGCAACCTGTTCTACTGTATACAATATTGCCGCAGGTAGTAGCTCGAATCTGCCACCCAAACAAGATTGTTTCCGATATTCTTGGAACCATTGTTGCCAAAGTGGTCAAGGCATTCCCGCATCAGGCCTTCTGGACACTTCTTGCCGTGGTTGAGTCACAGCAGAAAGAACGTGCCCTGAAGGGTCTCGCACTGGTGAACAAGATTGTTGAGGCTCAGAAAAAGAGCTCCAAGGATGTCTCGGCCGCAGAGCTTCGAAACATGTTCACGAGTGGACAAAAGTTTAGCAAAGAGCTTCTTCGCATATCAGAGTTCCCCATCGAGGGCAAAGTCTCTAAAATCAGCCTTTCGAGGGATCTCGGGTTCAATCACAAGATCGCACCGTCCAAATTGGTGATCCCGAGTCAAGCATGTCTGGTTCCGAGCATGCCAACCAATTTCGATCCTGTGCAGATGAAGTCTTTCCGACCGTTCACAAAAGATCCCATCACCGTCTCTGCTTTCGTAGACGAGGCGCTGGTACTCGCGTCTCTCCAAAAGCCGAGAAGGCTCACCATCCGCGGCTCTGATGGTAACATGTACAATGTCCTGGCAAAGCCAAAAGATGACCTACGTAAGGATCAGCGGCTGATGGAGTTTAACAACATGATCAACCGCTTTCTCAAGCGTGACGTTGACGCAGCTAAACGCCGACTCTACATCCGCACGTATGCTGTTATACCTCTGAATGAAGAATGTGGGCTTATCGAATGGGTGAACAATCTCAAAACATTCCGTGACATAATATTGAAGTTATACAAGGATAAGTCAATCCAGCCAAACTACGTCGAGATCCGGAATCTCCTCGACGAATCCTGCTCCGGCGACCCTGAGAAGATCAAGATCTTCAGCAACAAGATCCTGAAAACCTTCCCTCCAGTCTTTCACGAATGGTTTGTTGAATCCTTTCCAGATCCATCGGCCTGGTTCAACGCACGATTACGGTACACTCAGTCGGCAGCCGTCATGTCTATCGTGGGGCACGTTCTGGGGCTCGGCGACCGGCATGGCGAAAACATCCTGTTCGAAGAAGACAATGGCGGCACGCTACACGTAGACTTCAACTGCCTGTTCGACAAAGGGCTGACATTCGAAAAGCCCGAAATGGTGCCCTTCCGCTTGACACACAACATGGTCGACGCCATGGGCGTGTACGGCTACGAAGGCCCATTTCGGCGGTGCAGCGAGATCACTCTGGGTCTTCTGCGTGGAAATCAGGACGCTTTGATGACGATCCTCGAGACTTTCTTGCATGATCCGACGACGGACTTCATCAATGTCGCTGGGCGGAAGAAGAAAAGTGTCAATGGGGTGCCGAACACGCCAGTCGAGGTTTTGGATGGTGTGAGGAGTAAAGTTAGAGGTATGCTTGCTGGCGAGAGCGTGCCGCTGAGTGTTGGTGGCTACGTCGAGGAGATGATTCAACGAGCGACAGATGAGAAGAATTTGTGTCGCATGTATATTGGCTGGTGCGCATTCTTTTAGAGGCTTGAGCAAAGATGACCACGAACGAGTAGATTTTCTAAGCGGATAAAAGGCTTGGGACTTGTCAATAAGTAGTTGTCAGCGTTCTACATGCGGACCACGAGACCAAGGCAGAGCAGACATGAATACGACCACTCATCAGTTCATATTGAAGACTTTATTGTCGGTAGTTGAACTGTAGTTATGGATTTGAACGATTTCTCCAATATCTCCAACCTGAGATCGCCGCTATTTAGTTATCCTCGCCCAGTGGTGAGGAAGAGAACATCCCTTCCGCGTCGAGCTCCTCTTGAGTTCGTTCTGCTCCAGCATCTGCCGCATTCTCAATAGCTTTTGAAACTTCAACATGAACTGACCCATCTCCTTCATCTTGGTTCTCATGTGACGTGTCTTGTTGGAGAGGAGAGGAGGAGAAGATGTTCGGGTCGTCCTGTTCAACTGGCTTCTCTTGAGCTGCAGCTGGGGCCGACAAGGGCATAGGCTGCTGACGAGCATCTTGCTCGGCGAGCAGCGCGTCCAGATCGTCCATGTCTTCATCTTCGTCGTCGCTATCCTCGAAAATCCTAGTGGGACGTTTCGCCTTTGACGTTGCTGATACTCGTGGTATGCCTTTGCTCTGTGGATTAGAGGCTTGTGCAGCGCTCGCATTGATTCTTTCGGCTTCGTTTTCCGCTAAGAGAGCGTCCAGATCGTCATCCTCAAGGTCATCTTCGACTGGTGTGGGCGTTGGCCTTACTTTGCTAGATGGCAAAGTATTGTGAGACGATGTAGGCACGTATGGCCGCTGGGTTTCTTGCTCGGCAAGTAGTGCATCTAGGTCATCTTCGCCTTCTGATTCCGCATCCACGAGAGCGGCTCGCGTCTTTGGTGGTTCTGAGTGTGTTTCCTGTTCAGCTAAGAGCGCTTCGAGTTCATCGTCGTCTGGGAGCTCATCAGCGTCTGGAGCTGCATTCCTGGGACGTGAATCTTCAATAAAGAGCGAGTCGTCTTCGTCTTCTCCTGCCAAATCATGCGTGCCACCAGTCTTGGTCGCAGAGAAAGCGCCATTCTTTTCGCCGGAGTATAAATCTTGGACCTCGGACTCGTCATGTTTTGATGCCCTGTCCCTCGCATAGCCTGGTTTGCCCTCATCGATCCACTCCTTGCGCATCACCTGCAGACGCTTGGTATGGCCGACCTTCTCAACCAGTTGCAGTCCGTCCGCGAACTTGGCTCTTGGGTAGAGATTATCAAGCCACAGTTGATAGTAATTCAAAAGTCGTGCCACATCGGAAAACTCGTGACCTTTCCCCTTGAACTTCAACTTCTTCGCGATCTTCCCGGATCGTGACAGCTCACGTATTTTGGGAATTCCGGGTGCGGAAAGAAGTCTGTGTACTGTATTAGTACACGTCCTCACCATCGGCTCGTTCCTAGTGGGTTTATATAATTTCCAACTCACCTAGCCTCGTCAAGTTTTGCGATCGGCTTTCGCTTTTTCTTGATCTGAACCTCCTCATCCAGACCTAGAGCGTCGTTTCCACCATCCAAATCCTCCACCTTGCGTTTCGCTTGTCGTGGACTCAAAGTTGCCTTGTCATCGCGTGAAATCCCGCCTTTGCGGCCGTCACCAAATGGATCCTCGTCATCGCTTGTACCATAATTCAGTAAATCATCGACGGTTGCCGTTGTCAAAGGATCGGCGGCCATGTTAGAATGTCGTTATGTCGTCTACACTGAGGCTCTGATCGTGGTATTTCGTATGATTACTGACTGTTAAGAAACTGATACACGACGTTACGCGTAGCGCGACGTTTTCGCGTTGGATTGTAATTGAAATTCCCCGACTGGGACGTCATCCTTGGTCTGATCAACACTAGTCTTAAATTGTGCTAGCTCCAATATATGGGCTTGGCAGGCAAGCTGCAGGTCGGACTTCCAGATTCAATGTCAGAGAGAGCACACCACCATCGACGTCGTCCCTGAACTCACCACAATCCTGCTGCGATCATGGTGGCCGAGGACCAGCAAACATTTCTCCCGGCCAAGCGGCCAAGCACTGATTACCCTGTGAGTTGCGGTCTCTATGTACATTGTTGTTCTGGCAGCTAACAACTTCTTCCAGCTTATTGATTCCGACCCGTATGTTTGTCCCTAACCACGATTATGCGACCCTCCCAACGACTTCTAGAGAATTGGAACTGATCTAACTGGTATTCGCAGTCACTGGAGGAGAGCATTCGCATATGCCCGAAGAGAAGACTGGGTATATGGAGCTGGGATGGCCGCCGTAGCACCCGCATTCCTACTTACGACTGAACGATATGCGCCGTCCTTCTCCGGTAAAGGCGCTTTCGGCCCCGTTTTCAGATTAGGCGTTGGGATTGGACTGCTGGCGGGTATTGGCTTGGTTTACCAGAGGAGTTGTCGTATGTCAAAGCAAGCAGAAGGTGGCACAAACAGGATATTCTGAACTGACAATGGCTCTTAGTGCGATTGTATGGCTGGACAGAGAACGAAAGAGAGCAGCAACTTGATATGAGGGAGATGGTCGATAAAGTCAAGAAGGGAGAACCGCTCTATGGAGTCAGCGAACTTACTCCATACCACCAGGGAGTTGCATCACGGAACAGCAGATATTCAGCTCTTTTGGCACATGTCGTGCCCTGGGCAAATTTTGTAAATCACAACCAGGTAAAGGCGGATCTGCTCAAGTTGGAAGAAAGGGAATCATGCTGATTTAACGTTCTAGCACGGTGTTGACACCGCCAAATACTATCAACAGGCCGAGCGGGAACTAGAAGCAGAGAAACTCGGCAAAGCCACTCGGTGAAGACGGAGTTCGAGAAGTATGGGATGGGTGCAGACTGGGGAGGATACATGCGGTGTGTTCTCGTGCTTGTACATAAAAAGGCATTGCCAAAATGAACCCCAATAGGACAATGGGCCTCAGAAGCTGAGGATTTTTCTGACAAGCTTCAAACTCAAAAGATCCGATCTCATGTCCTTGATCTAGAGCTTCTTCAGACTTGCGATATTGACAGCCTTGTCTGCATTTATCAGGTGAGCACAACGTTTCATAGTCGCCAACCGGCACCCTGCATGAAGGTGGGAAGACTGTGAGAAATCGGTCAAGAATTGGACTGCATAACCCTCTGTATGCATATCCCTGTCACTTCATTTCATGCGACCCTCGGTGAATGCGCAGTTTGCAAAATGGCCAAACTTCACTTCTGCTGATCTCCACCTGCACCTGCGCTATGAGTCAGATCGCGGCCCTCTCGCAATCATTTGCTCCTTCTTGTTCCTTTCTGACACAAGCATACCTCATCTGCGTTGAAGGGAAGTATGAGAGCACCTATAATGGAGGGACCTGATGTCTCAGGAGTGAAAGCTTCCAACGAAGTCACTAACTTGGATTGGGATTCTGATTACTGGACCAAAGGTATGTTCCAAGTCAAGCTGACTGAGTTAAGGGTCTACAAAGATTGGCACACCTCAATCAACTGACGATCTCCGAGGTCCTCTTTCTGCAACTGCCGTCTATATCATGCCCACGATTAGCACAGGCGACGGCACGCGTCAGCTATTAGCAACTACCTCTGCAGCCGTCAAATTCCACCAGGCAGTCATCGACCACCTGAAAATACGAGTTTATGAAAGTGAACGAAACAGAGTTCAACATGCCCTCAACTTACTGTTTTACCATGTTCAGCTACAAAAGCACAGCAGAGTCATGAGTGACAACGACATCCATCAACAGGAAGAGCCTCCACCAGACGCTAGCCAATCTTTCTCAGAGCAACACGAGGCTGCACGACAGCTTCTTGAAGAAGGCGACTCGGTGTACAAGAAATTTGTACAGATAAGCAAGATTGCAGATAGAGTACTGGCCGATCAACAGGAGCAAGGTGAAGGGTTGTTGAAGTCAAAGGAAGGTGTTCAGAAATTGATGATCGCGACCAAGTGTTTGGACCTGGTCTGGGCCGATGTGCAGGTGCATTGGAGAGCTTTGAAAGCTGCCGTGGAAGACTTTGAAGGTCGAGCTCGCTTCCTCTTGGGTCCGGATCGGGGACAGACTCTGGCTGAGCTCGCGGCAATTATGGACGGGGAAAATACTGAGGACATTGTGGATCGTGGAAGTCATGAAGCGGACACTGCTCCGTACGCTGAGATCAACTGGGACGACAAAACTTCTCGTACAGACGAGACTTTGGAAGAGACGAAGAGCCGACAGTCGAGGGCCATTGTGGACAGCCTTGCTGATGCTCTGGGTACGGCGCTCGGTGTTAGTCAGCCTTCTAGCTAGGAAGGTCTGACTCTCGAATCGGATCAGAAGCTCTGATCGCACACTTCATGATTGTCACCACGGGCTTGTAGTCCTGTTCATCGCGGAAATGACATGGTGAGCACGGTGTTGATCACGAGAATCACTGCATGTCGAGATACGGATTTGCTGGTGAAATCTCTTCACCTGCTACAACACTTACAGCATGCTCAAATTTCCGATTCGCCTGAATAATGTACGACATAGCTTGTCATCTTCTATAGCATTACAATCGAACGCAGGCTGCAGGGAACTTCCCGCCATACTAAGATCGCCTACCGGGTTACTTCCTTCCAGGGCATTCATATACGGAGTAGGTGTCTTATACTCGTAAGTTACGGTACGCTATAAGCACGCTTTATCTTAGATATAGATAGCTGGGGAAGATCTATAGAGCAGCAAGATTTTCGATATTACTCATCCTTGTCTCTGAATCTCGATTTTTCTGTATAGCTAGAACAGGGCCTTGCCTCCGCGATCAATACTTTGACTGTTTCATAGGCTCTCTATGATTCCCGGACCTTGCTTATAGTAACGCTGGTTTCATTGGCCCTAACTCATCATAGGATGGCTAAAGCTTCATTTTATACGCAGTGACGGCGACTCGGGCGTGTGTGCCTCCTTCCACGCCGCATTTGTCGTAACTCCTGGGAAAATTCAGGGCCTCGGCTTATGACTGATGAATGTAGAGTTTCAATTACTAAAGCCAACTGATATTTGTGTTCCCGCATAGGCACATACCGAAATAGAGTTCAAGGGAAAAGTCTGTCCATACAGTGAGTTATACATGGTATCTTTATCTGTCACATTCTAGTTCGCTTCTGAAGACTATTTCGTATTTCATATCCTCCCCATGGTCAAATATAGGCCGTGGTCGGTCGTAAATTGGTTACCTGTACAGGGGCTCCTGAACCCACTTGAGCCAGACCAACCCTGCCAATTGCATCATCAGGCCTCGACACATCACCAATCTTGACCTTCACGCCCTTCAACAGCCTAGCCCGCTCAATACCACCCAAAGCGGTTCCATTGTCCGGTACCTGGAGGTACCGGTTGTCTCTCGTAAGACTGGAGACATATCCAAGCACATCCGGTGCCAAAGTCTTCCGCCGCAACCAGCATGCGATGATAGATGCAGCCAATAGAATTGTACACGACACTATATCCACGGCAATCCAGGGCCAGGAGATGCCATATTGAGGATCGTAAAAGGCCCCGTCAACCAATATCTGTTGAAATCCAGGAGCACCCCAGATGGGATTTACGAATGTGTCCTGCTGGCTCAGTGTATAATAGGTATTGAAGAACTGAGATATCGTTTTGTTGAAACTCCTCGCGAAGTCGATGCTCCAAGAATCGGTGTTTTCCGGATTACCGAGTTGTCTCTGCTCACCCCCTAGAGCCAGAGTTATCTGTGTATCAACAGAGATATTGTCCTGTTTACCATCAGCGAGCAGAAGCTCAGAGAAAAAGTTGGCCGCAAACACGTCATCGTCGAATGGAGTCTTGAAGGATATGGCGTCGTCGGGGCGTTTATTGCTTGCATAACGTAGTCTGTGCGGATAGCAACCCAGCTCCTGACAGGAAACTTTCATATCGACGTTGACAGATGAGATGTTGCATACCTGCCGAGAACTGCCAGCAGTTGGGAGAAAGAGGCCATTGTTGTCATCAACAATCGGAAGCCACCGGACCCAAAGTTCGAATTCTCTGAGAGGCTGTGATTGAGAATCTTGAGGGGCATCATCTCGTAGCCTGGTCATGTTCATACTCAGTGCCTGGCTGCTGCCGCTAGGGAAGGATTCGAAAGGTAGAATGCTGGGCGCGCTACATCCGACGTCGAGATAACTCGTTTGTACCTGGTATTCCCCCAGAAAATTGTTCATCTGATAGTCAGGGTCATTGTTTGCGTCGAGGCCAGGCTTCCGGAACCAGACCTGATGTCCAATATATGACGAGTAGAACTTTTTTATAAGCGATTGCTGTTTAACATCCACCCAACCATGCAGATCCAGAGTCGGATAATGTATGTCGTGCTTGCCAGGCAGGTAATAGCCTGTGCGAAGGATGGCGTTTAGGTCAGGGATAATTGCCGACCCTTCTGAATCAGTTCCCCAGCGGATGGGGTTTGGCTGTTGGGCCTGATCACTCCACGACATTGCGTACCAGAAATCGGAGTTGACTCGTTTGACAGTGAAGGCTTGCACATCTTCTTGGCTGACGAATGCTGGGTTGAGACCTGACAGGTAATCCGAACCACCAGTATGGCCAACCAACTGGCGAAATTGTGCCGAGGAAACCTTTTGAAACTCTCTCTTGCTCGCCTGACTTCCCAGATAGAGAAAGGACCAAGCAGAAATAAGGGCAACACTGGTCAATGTGAAAGCACGTAAGGAAATAATGAGCTTAAACGTGCTTGGGAGACTAATGCTTCCTTGGAGTTGTTCAAGCTCTGAAACGTAGGCGCCTTCTTGTGCCTTCCAGAGGGCATATCTGCGTACAAGTGTTGACATTATAGTGACGAATATAATGGTGAATGCCGTAATCATCTGACCGTTGAATTCCAGTAAGAAAAGGGTCAAAGGGCTGACAAGATCCAGATCGGCTCCACGGTGAAGTCGATCAATGTGCCATGCTCCAATCACCAGGCCGATCTTGGCAAAGAGCATGAAAGGTACGAACAATAGAAAAGCGTCAAATAAATTCAGAAGAAGCGACGAGGTCCTGTCGGGCACCAATGGCACTGGCTCTTGTGGCCATGATGGCGTCGAGGAGGGGTGGTCGTTTGAAATCGTATTGTCGTTGAAAGGCCGAGGGTTGAAAGGCTGATTCGAATGCTGCGAACTTGATGCATTGTATGTTAGTTCGATGACGGAATCATCAAATCCTTTCCTCTTCTCCATCGTCATTGAAATGGCTGCTGAACTGAAGCCAGAATGAATGTTCGAGCGGAATAGCACAATTGATATGAAGACAGGACTCATGGAAGGAGTAATATTGAAAACTTGCGGCTTTACGGGCCATACCACTCACTGATGGCTTCCTACCTCAGATGGCAATCTCACACGAGTCGTGCTGAGGATGTTTGGCGCACTTGGTATCCTTTCTTGTTACTGGCAAACGCGTAGGGAGGCTGGCATAGCGCGAAGCACACTTGGCAGCTCGCCCACATCACACGGCATCACCGACCATTGAAAATATGGTCGAGAGCCCCGAGGAGTCCATGAGACTGCGACGAGACTGCGATAAACAAGTTGTGAATTGACGAAGAGGTGGAAATAACGAAAAGGGATAGCCGAGAAAGATTCATGGCTGGCGCAAATAGAAGTGGTGGCCAGAACCGAAGGAAATTGAGGCGTCGGTAGTTCCACACGCTATACTTGGTTAAACGACGACAGCGCCTTGTGGCCTGGCCCAGGTCTGTGGCGCTACTATCATCTCTCTACCAGGTAAGCTGAAGAAATTACTTTACCAAGGAAGAGTCCAACATGCAGTGATGGACTATTTTCGGCAACTTTATTTACCACAGGTTGTCTACCGGATGCAATATCCAGGATGCCGGACGCCCTACTCGCCGGAAGATGGCCAAGGCCTCTGCAAAGGGATAAAAGGAGGCTTTGTAAAGCGATCGTTCACCTGGGGCTCACCCACCCTCACTTTTTCCCTCCATTTGTTCTCCGAAGGAAGCTACGCTGTTAATAGGGCCACAGTCTTAGCGAAAGTACACGGATAGCTTCAAGCCATTTGGTAATGTCCATCGATACTTCCGGATTAGATAGACTTCACATCATCAAGCTTCCAACAATAACGCGAAGGGCTAGTATGATTCTAAAGAGAGCACCCCTACGCCTACAGTGCTTACCTGATTTATACCTCCACGAGATTTAAGGTACAGTGTTTGCTCTACCGAGACCAGTAAAGCGCTCCTGGAAGGTTGGCTTGGACTTCGTTATGGTTGTTCACTATACTGACTATTTTTGGCGCGGTAAATACAACGTTAGGCGTATAGAGACTTTTCTGGAACACAAGATAGAGCGGCCGGGGATATATTGGAGCTCCAGGTGTAGTGGTTATTATGATACCGATGAAGAGGTTGAACAAGATAATATTAGTGGAAACGTTGAAGGAATGATAGACGGCGTTTAGGACTAAGGATATAGCACTAAAAGTACTCGTCCGCAGGCAATGAATATGAAGTTTGAAGATTCTTACCCTTTCTCACTTATCTTTCCAGTCACTACTCGCTAGACAGTTTCATCACCAGGCGTACCGTGTAGGGATTTATCGGGAAGAGGATTCTGTTAACGAGGAAAGTGGGATAGTCTGTCCTTGAAGATCATCCATTTAAAATATGAGACCACGTCAAAGGGGTCCCGTAACAGCCTTGGTTGCCAGTGCAGCCTCGACTATAGTATACCAGCGTCGGTGTGTGAATACGTTCTCGATCTAACGTGTGCAGTCAACACCGAATATGCTATCAGTTTGTCTCGCCAGTGCAGCTCATCCTCGATAAGCCATCCTCAAAAGGATCCTCTCAGTCCCGTTTCTTAGCTGCTCGCTCCTCACCTCAGACCATGCGCTGCTCGTCATCGGCGTGAGGTTCCTCTTCTGGCGTTAGTCTGCGGCGTCGCTTTCGTAACACCGGGCTAGATGTGAAGAAGCGACAGGAAGGTCAAAAAATAGATAGATTCCGGGCGCACCAGCATTTATATCGTGCATGCGGCGGGGATGGCTTCCGAAACTCCATTGCTCCTTCCCCATGAACCCCACGCTCCTGCCATTTTGCCCCTGGCCCTTAATCCATTCATTCAATCAAGGAAAGTCAGCCGAGTATCAGATCCGGACAACTTTCATGTTGACGCTCGGCGACACGTCCCCTCCCCAAAGACGTTGAGGTGGAATTCAGAATCAGGTCAATATGATTCTACGGTCAGAACTACTGGTATTGTCCTCTTTGCTGGTATCGAAGTCATGGTCGGCGGAAACCAGGTCATCATCATCAGCACGACCCCGAGGTGTTAGCCCCGATTGTAAGTAACATCTACGTCAGGTCCCCGAGACATGTAATAGCCTGATATTGCTGTTTTTTTAATCGTTTGCTCTCGTCCTGGACTCAGAATGGCTAATGCGGTACGCAGTTGCCAAATTCTACAAGACTTCACCCTCAGACACCTTCACATGCATCTCCAACCCCTCTATAAGCATACCCTTCTCAAGAGTCAACGACGACTTCTGCGATTGCCCCGATGGATCAGACGAACCCGGCACAGCAGCATGTTCCTATCTTTCACATCTGTCGCCTCCACAGTATCATCCGGGCCCTGACACAGCCGCCGCTTCACTAAATACGACCCTAGCACTACCAGGCTTCTACTGCAAGAACAAAGGCCACCAGCCTTCTTACATCCGCTTTGAAAGCGTCAATGATGGGAAATGTGACTACGAGATATGCTGTGATGGCTCCGATGAATGGGCACAAGTTGGTGGTACGAAATGTCCTGACAAGTGCAAGGAGATCGGTGCTGAGCACAAAAAGTTGGAGGCAGGAAGACAAAAGGCATTACAAGCAGCCCTGAAGCGGAGGAATACCTTGTCTACCGAGGCGGCACGCTTAAAGCGAGAGGTTGAGCTCGCCCATGAAAGCGCCCAGATCACACTAGCAGGTCTGCAAAGAAAGGTCAAGGAGGCAGAAGAAAACTTGGTGGAGATTGAACGTCGCGAGAAGCTTCGAGTTGTTCGAGGCAATGCCGCAGGAAAGGGAGCTGGGAAGACAGGAATTTTACTCAACCTCGCCAAGAATCGTGTCGAGGAACTACGAGCATATCTCGATACGACAAAGACGCAGCGTGACGCAATGGTCTCCCGTATCGCAGAGCTCGAGGGCCTGTTGTCGACTCTGAAAGACGAGCACAACCCCAACTTCAACGATGAGGGTGTCAAGCGTGCTGTCCGAGGATGGGAGGACTATGCCGCTCGAGAAACGGATGATGCTTGGACCGAAGCTGAAGATCGTGACCTTATGGCCGTCCTCGCAGAGGACAACGACTCTAACGGCATCAACTGGGCCGAGTTCGAGGTCGATGACTCGACGTCTCAACCTGAATCAGATGTCGCAGCATTGTACCAATACAGCGCATACCTCCCCGAAGGCGTCCGTCTCTGGATCGATGCCAGGCTGTCCTCGATCCGCCGGATCCTGATCGAGAATGGCATTCTCCCTGATGACGCCGACCCAAGCACCTCATCAGCCACGGAAAGCAAAGCCGTAACTGACGCCAAGAAAATCCTCTCCGACGCACAGCGCGAGGTAAAGAACACAGAAAACGAGCTCAACCGGCACCGTGACGACCTAGCCAAGGAATATGGCCCGAACGACGGTATTTTCCGGGCCCTCAAGGACCAGTGCATCTCCCGAGATAGTGGCGAGTACGAGTACGAGCTATGTTGGCTCGGCCAGACCAAGCAAAAGCCGAAAAAAGGGGGCGGTCACACCAACATGGGCAATTTCGTGGGCTTCGACCTCGAATTCGTTGACGATGCCATCGGCAAAGACGGCAAAGGCCTGGGGACTGGAGAAAGGGTAGTCCTCAAGTATGAAAACGGCCAGGGATGTTGGAATGGGCCAGCTAGATCTACAAGAGTCTATCTCGCATGCAGTGAGGTCGACGAGATCTGGAAGGTCAGCGAGAGCGAAAAGTGTGTTTACCGTATGGAGGTAGGCACCGCGGCGGTCTGCGAGAACCCTGGCGAGAAAAAGGTCGCCCAAGCGGATGAGCCTGACATGAAAAAAGACGAGTTGTAGAATTTGTACCATATGTTCCATGTTCTCGCGAGAAACAAAAAGCTAAATTTATTCGGGTTTTGGTGCAATCACAATCATAGCAACCATCTCGTTGGATGACGTGAGCATTGGTGAATCTTCATCGTTGCTATGTTCTGAACAGCTCTCGATCTCTGCATACGGAATCTCGCGCTGGGCTCAGGATTCGACAGATACACAACTATGCGTAACAGAATTCCTTTCATGGTAGAAATGCTATTCTTTAAGCACGTCAGACGGATGTCATAGTATTAACTCCTCTATCAGTGACGGCGCACACTGCTACGGCGACATGGTGCTAATATGACACGCTAGACAAGCACACAATATATATACACAGACCCTGTCGTCTTCGCTATCCGGTCTAATATCTTCCTCCCAAGTCTAGTATATGCAACCCTTTCCAATCTCTAGATGCCACCTCAAGATAACAGACTCAGTCTCCCAGGACCATAGAACTATACATAAATACCACCACAACGATCAAAAACCGCCTACCGGCTAGCCTCAATCCGCATCCCTAATCCTACCCTCTATCTCGGACAAGCCGCGTCCGAAACACTCGCACTGAACCGCGAAGAGCTCAACGCGGGACATGCATTGAGCGGCTGGCCAGTGACGGCGCGCGCTTGGACCTGTGAGGCCGAGATGCTCAGGCCGTAGAGACGGTTGTTCCCGACCACGTACGAGAGCACGCTCGGGTTGGCGGATAGCATCCCGCCGGCCAGCGCGAGGAGTTGGTTCACCGTGCACAGAATCTGCAGCGGGCAGACGATCGTCGTCACCGTGACGGCGGCGAGATTGCTGCCTTCGCACAGCGTTACGGCGGCTGCGCATACGAGTGCGGCGGTTGTGGTGGTTGCCGGTGCGGCGGCCGCTGTAGTTGTGGTGGTGGTGGCTGTAGTGGTGGCTGTAGTGGTGGTTGTAGTGGTGGTAGTGGTGGTGGTAGTGGTGGTGGTAGTGGTGGTGACCACTGCTGCTGGGCTGGTTGTGATGGGTATTGTAATGGTGGTGCTTGTTGTCGTACCGATAATCGCGGGCACGGTAGTCGTCGTTGCTGGAATGGATGTGGCAGGAATGGCGGCTGTGGTGGTCGTTGTCGTAACTATGCCTGGCGCTGTAGACGTGGTTGTAATTGGATCTGTGGTGCTTATCGTCGTAGTTGTGACGGCTGTGGAGGTCGTGATTCCTGTCACGACCGTGGTAGTCATAGTTGTAGTCGTGGCCACTGCAGCTGTAGTAGTCATTGTTAATGTCAATGTCGATGACATCGTAGTTGTTGTTGCGACTGTGGTTACTGGATATGCTGCTGTAGTTGTACTTGAAGTCCCCACCGAATACGAGTCCGAACCTACAACGCTCGGAGAACCTGTAGAAGTCTCAATCGTGGTTATGGTTGAGAATAACAGATCTGAGGTAGTAGTTGGCACCGCCAGATCAGAATTTGATGCTGACATGGACATCTGTGGAGATTGAGATGTGCTGGACTGAGCGACCGATATAGATGCAGCGCTAATTGACGAGAATGTTGAGCCACCATTATACGACGCTATAGATGTTGTAGCTGAAGTGGAGCTTCCGGGAACAGATGTCATGGAAACATATTGATATACGGGCATATAGCCTGTAACCACGGGTCGATCTGTCGGCCTGGGATATCCCACGGCAACATCGACAAGTCTCCCGCCATTCATTCTGGGGTCTGAGACTATATTCCCATCAGTAGCTCCGTAGAGGCTGCATTCCAGAGCAATACTGTCAAAAATGTAGACGACACAAGGGAATTGCGATCCGCTATGGTTCCCATAGTCGCAAACTCTCATGCAGTCTTCGGTCGTGTCAGGATCAGTACCGGAAACTCCATCCGTCCATTCTGCGAAGATAGACGGACTTATGAGACTCTGAGGATCCACATTAGGATGTTTTCCACAGTAGGTCTCGTACGCATTATCATATGAGGCCCCATGCTCGGGAGAGATGACATCGAAAGAGTAGGCTCCTTCTTTGCAGAGCCCCAAATCTTGGACTTGAGAGCCAGGTTGTAGATACAGTGCATCATTGATGAAAGGATGTCCATCAAAAACCAGCCGTGCAATTGTCAAGTTGCTGTCGAATTCAGGATACATCGAATCACTGAAAGAATTTATTAGCATGGCAGAATGGCTGGAGGCGGCATAAGCCACCCCTTGACATGCACCAAAGCTATTCAGCGCATTTCTTTGATCACATAATGCTATTGCACTTGCAAAGCTCATGACATTTTGTACCAGTTCTCCAGATATTGTCGAAGTATCATGGGATACATAGCATGAGATCTGATAGGAGAAAGATCCAGGCTTGATGACTTCATAATTGTGCGCGCCAATCTCGGTGCCTCCGCCATTTCCGACAGTCTGTCCAGAGCATACCGCTTCCGGAGAAACACCTGTCGGTGAGGAAGAGGCGGGAGCAGAAAGTAGTGTGGTAGATGAAAGTGAAGAGGACAACATCGAGTAAGATCCGGTAATTGAAGCACTCACTTGCGAGTTCGGTGACGGCATTGATTCCACGGCTGAGGTCAAGCTTGAGAGCATCGTGGGAGTGGAATCGAAGTGGCCAGTTGTGACGGAGATGGAATTTGTCATAGTAGTGGTGCGTGTTTTCGAGCTTGATGACTCAAACGTCAGGATTGGCTGACTCGAATGTGAAGTGGCCGTCAATGTTAAAACCGAAAATGTCGAAAATGTAACGTCGGAAAGTGGCGTTTCGATTGAATATCCAGGCAGGGAAGTCGACGAGGTAAGATGAGATCCTGGATCGACTGTTGAGGTCGATGATGGAGGCATTTCAGTGATATTGGGCATCAGTGCTGGGTTGACAGCTTCAGTCTGTTGAACCCTATCTCTACACGCTTCTGCAGCTACAGCGCCGACTTCGACCCTTGTGCAGCCAGCCATTGGTGGTGATGGAAAGCCAGCCCATATCATGCCGTCACAGGAATAGAATTCTGCTGGACCAACATCTGCAGTCTCCCATCGAAGCCATCCATCAACGAATGAAAACGTCCCGTTGACTTGATCAAAGGTCGCATTATCAAGTGGTCCTATGATGGCGCTGGTTGCACCTCTATACTTACCAATAGCTTTTCCAGCAGTCGTGAGTAGGCCCCCGCTCAAGATCAAAGGGGTGGCATCATCACAGTCCTCTTGCATCAATATTGTGCCGCTGGTAGGCATTGGGGATGTAATGGTTCGCGAGATAGACACCATGGCCAAATTGACCATGGATACTGGAGAAGCTGAGGCCGTATCAGGGTTTTTGCCCACGGATTTTTCTTGGCGTCCTCTCAGATATCTGCCCTTTTGCCGTGAGCCGCCAAGGGAGATTTCAATGTCATCAAAAGCCAAGATAACCCGGCTTGCCGATGGCAAAGATTGTATAGTTCCAGAAGGCACCCCTTCACCAACGCTCAATGCTGAGATTTGACTTGTGGTTGTGGTGATAACAGAGCTATAACCGAAAGCTGTAGACGAAGATGTGGAAAGCCGCAACGTAGAAGACAGCACTGAAGTGATCCACATTGAAGAAAGAGATGAAACAAGCGACATTGCGATCGGAGAGCTTGCAGATGAAATTGGCGAACCAGATCCGGAGAAATCTTGCGTCTGATATCGCGTACTACTTGATCTTACGACGATCGACTCAGACTGGCTAGTTTTGGTTGTGAAGAGGCCAGAAGGTTTAAGGCTTGACGTTTGGGAGGTAAATGGCGGAAGTACCGAATCTCCATTCACTGTTTGACCATTTACGCTCGTGATATGAGAGGGAGCCGAGAATAGATTCGAGCCGCCAGACGTTGATCTTGAACCAGCACTGGTTATTCCAGAACTTTCACTTCTTTGAGTGAGTGTCAATGACCCGGAAATGGTTACAGTTGTCCTCGGTCCCACTGAGGTTGTCGTTATGTAGGAGAGTATCACAATTGTTGTTGGGACGTTGGTAACGAAGAGAGCATGGCCGTCATTGAAAGGATCGACAACGGTGGTTCGAGTAAAGATTTGACTGAAGTAAACTGGCTGCACGACCTTGGTTACTGTCAGAATTTCTGAGCAGGATGGGTAGCTTCCACCTTGCTCGACAGGGCGAGCCACAGCGTCAGCACCTCTGACGGCATAGAGACCTAGGAAAAGATGTGCAAGAAGTAATTTGACAATTCGCATCCTGTCTGATGCTGGCTCAGCAGAGGAACGACTCCTGGAAAGATTTTGACCAGTGTAAAGAGGTCGGTCGGCTCTTGGATAACCATAAGAGGCTGAGAGGGAGGTCACAATGAAGCGCATAGGCTGCAATGGTTTTTCTAGAAATACGATTCATCTTGAGTTTCAGCAACGATGATACTCACTTGGGCAACGCTTGGAGGGAATGCGTGACCCGAGTAACCTTGAATCCCTGCAATATCACCATTCAATCTGAACAACTTACCAGTCTTGTTATCATTCTCGGTATCGAAATTTTGCCAATGTCCAAATCGCGCTGAACATGTACATACCTGTTTGGCCAAAGTATTTGTAGACCAGCAGAGGGCGCCGTTTCATAGTAGGGACCAGACTCTCGTTTCTTGGAGGTGGTAGAGGGAGCTTGTGGTATTGAAGTGTCCGCCAGAAAGCACGAGCCATATCGGCGAAGATCCCGCCGAGGGCTGACAGTCAAGTGGGGGGTTGCCCTGCGCGGGTATCACTGGAATGTCTCTGAAGAATTGGAAAGCCGGCGGCCCCCAAGAGCCCGCAATATGTTCAAGAGCACGTAGTGGGAGAACTTTTTTCAATTTTCCAAGACACCGAGACAAATCGCATACTCACATAAAAGGCCACGCTTCTGAATTGCAAGAACGCTCTCTTGCAATGAGAGAGCTTAGCTGGCATCCGTCAGGCTCAGTTTCAATTGAGATCAGGGGACCTTGTAGCTGGAAATGGTGAGGGTGAAGTGGCATCTAGAATGAATTCGAGAGATTCTGTCCGCCTCATACTTCGTCATTCTCACTATGAGGAGCAAAGGGGTGGGGAGATTGGAATACTCATACTCTGATCTCGCAGCATTAAAGATGATTTGCCGCCCGCAGATACCTTGCATATTTCTGTCGGTGTCAGTGAGTTGAGGTTCATAGCTTATACCATGAGACGATTTGTAAGGCCTATCGAACAAAGCCAACCTCTCAAGCATGGCCATCAAACTCTGAGACTCAGCACTTTCTTCACAAGACATGCCTCGCCGTCGTAGTGACGGGTCCAGAGCGCAGCGAGCATGTGAGACACATAGCCTCTGAACCCATGGTCGGTAATGAAGATTAGGGAAAACTCATCATAACTGCAACATCGGAGCCATGGAGGCTATGAGCACCCCTTTAATCGTGCTGATACGCCACCACTAGCACCTCGACGAGTAGCTGCGTGTGACCACAGAGCTGTGGAGAGTCAGAATCTCAAATAAAGCAATCGTGTGAAGCCACGTAACGCTCACAATCGCATATACAAGACATAAGAGTCCATCAATGTCATCAATGTACTGGGCGGTTGGACAGCCCGCAAGGAAATCACTGCGGAGGGAAAGGAGGTTGATGCAGGGTGTCGGTGAGGATTTATGTACAACGCAGGGGACAGAGGCAGTGGTTGGCAGTTTAATTACTGTCTGCAAGCGTGATTGAGCAATCACTGAAGATAATTCCCAAACAGGCAAAGTGCAAAAATGCTTATTGTGGGCTAAACCTCTTGCGGCCTCGCAGCTTGGCATTGTTTATTCCACTGCGCATTGTTTTCCTGACAGCGGAGGCTCCCGACCAGGGGGGAGACCACGGGGCGACTTCACTAAGGCAGCTAATCTTCTAGCGAGTCAAAGGCGACGACGAGTCGTCAATATGTCCACTCTGTTCTCCATATCCCACCCTTTCGAGGCACGTCTCTCCCTGTCACTTGTCTCCCGTCACCGTGCAACCCACATCGTTGACATCTTTAGACACAACACCAGAGATATCCTCCGAGTCCATATACGCTTTTCTGACCTGATGGCTTCCTCATTACCCTTTCGATCCCTCTGTCCTACGCTGTCCTCCTTCTTGCCACACGACAACGACCATAGCATCGCTGACCGCCAATATGCCTGAACCACTGTCGGCCTTGTCACCAGCCAAGCAGAATTCACGTTCTTCTCCCTCAAGCTCCGTTCGCCGAGCAAACAAGACTGCGATATTTCATCAGATCAATTCACAAACTCTCCTGCACCTATTTCCGCTAACTCTCTCGCGGATCCAATTGAAACAACAATAACAACATCCTCCGAACCTCTCCTAAACATGGCAGACACCATGTCACTTCCTGCCGCCACCAGTCCATCCACAAGCCCCAGAAAGGCTTTTTCTCCTATCAAGTACAGACTACAAGATGATGCCAACGCGCAAAACTCGCCTCCAGGATCGCCTGCAGAGCCCACTGTGCGGTTCAACGAAGGCCTAACGCAGGCAATTGAGAATTTCAAAACTGGCGTTCACACCGACTCTCTTGACGATTCCATAATTCACCATAGCCCAAGCAGTAACATAATCGCTTCTCCAGAGCGCGAAAACACGCTCAACTTTGATGACAATGGAGCTGCATTGGATGATTTTACACTGGGCTTCGACGACAAAACTATAAACGATGAGACTGTTGGTGACCTCAGTACAATCTCCGCAATTCCTACAGACTTGACCCGACTTGCAAACATGCGCACTTCACCCTCGAAACAGCCCAGGGCAGAGCCTTGGTCACCTTCTAAACAACTGCGCAACTCGGTCATCACAAGTACTCCGAATACAGCACAACGCCCATTGCGATTGCTTTCGTCTTCGAGGAATAGTACGTCGTCGAATGAAGACGATGAAGCCACTCCTCGAAAGCCACGAAACTCAAATGAGCCTACCACCGATCTCTTGAACTTCACAGGCCAAACCAATATCATTATACCTCCACCAAATTCTGCTCCTCGTAATATGAGAAGAAGTCCTTCTGGAAGAGGCGCATTTCCCATCAGAGTTAACCCCAGCCCCCTGCATAGGTCTCAAGCTTCTGTCGACCGTGAGAGAGCTACTGGACGATCACCACAAAAGCAACATCAAGCCGTATTTGTCGAGAAGCCTGTTCCGGCCACACCGGCTACCCAGAGGCAAAGCATGTATGGTCTTGGCATGGATCTGTTGGATATTGATTTAGAACCCATGGCCACTCCACGGTCTATCCCGACAATTACGCCGCGCGAACTAGAGACGCTTAGGTCTGAGTTACAATCGCGCATATCAGGACTCGAAGCTACTTTATCCGGCAAAGAAGCAGAGGTCATGGCTCTCAAGCGGTCTATCACGGATGCTGAAGTTCGAGCCGGCAAAATTAGCGAAGAACTTCGGACGGAGCGGGGATCCCGTGAAGAAATTGAGCAAGCCAAAGATGATCTTGAACGGCGAAGTCGAGAGATGGAAGAGGTGTTACGAGAAGTGAAGCAAAATGTTTTCCTTGAAGAGAGGGAGAAAGAGAAGCTTCGAAGACAAGCCGACGAAGCAGATCGGAGAGCAGAGGAGCAAGAAATCCGAATTCTCGAACTCCAAGCTTCACTTGAAACACTGCGTTCGGATCGAATCAAAAACAGCCCTAGCCCTGACAAAACACAAGCCCCGGGAACACCTGGAATGAACGCCGATATAGACTTCGCGGTAAAAGACGCGACGGAAAAAGTGGCGCGCGAGTTACATACTCTTTACAAGAGCAAGCATGAACGCAAGGTCTCTGACCTCAAAATAAGCTATGAGAAACGCTGGATCAAGCAAGTGGAACAACTACGGTCCGAGCTCAAAGCCAGTCAAGAGGAGGTGCTCAAGTTGCAGACCGAGAGAGAGGCGACAATGAGTGGAGTGATCCCTGGTCAAAGTGAAGCTTTGTCCAAGATGGAAGGACAAATCGAAGAATTGCGGCGGTGGAACGAGGAGACCATGGCCGGTAAGAAGGTAGCTGAAGCAGAAGCGACGGGCCTTCGTAGCCAAGTTGAGTCGCTCACTCAAGAGAACGAGTTACTTCGCAAGGAAGTGGAACAGGAACGAATTGAGAAGGGCGAGCTCGTCGCTCAAGTGGACCTATTCCTGACGATGAGCACGCAACAAGAGGAGCAACGACTAGTACAGCAGCAGCAACAGCAGCAGCAGCAGCAGCACCCTCTCCAACCGGTCAGTCCACCTCGGAGTGAGGACGGTACTGGACGACCAAGTTCAGCATCGGCGTATGCGAGCCCGAATAAATTTAGAAGCAGCGTAAACGGATCCAACGAATCGAGGGTGACGGGAGCCAGTCGTCCACGACCAATGAGCATGTTGCAGAAACCGACCGCTGGTAGATATTCGGGAATCCCTGCGCCTGGGTCAGGGTTGAAGACTCCTGGCAGCAAAGCCGGCGTGTATGCTGGCAGAGGCAACGGGATCATGGAAGGGATCGCTCGCATGGGAGCTGGGGGAGATGAGGGAATTCCCAAGCACGATGTTAGCGTATAATGATCCTCTGCATAGCTAGGCTTGACAGCCATGCTTGCTAGTATGGTAATTTCTGGATATGACTTGCACGATGGGTTTTGTTCCACTTTATGACAATGCTGGGGAGAAGCTAGCCTTTACGATATGAGCTGGTGCGGCGAATTCTGTTTGAAGGGCTCCAACGGCACCGAGAATGCGAGTGGGGTGTGCAAGTGGAGATTGGACCGGTACAGCATAGCCGAAGTATTGGACATGGCCATACATATGTATTATTCATGATTCGAGGAATTGGTCGGCTCGTGAAGGTGATCTACTCCGTAATTAGCTATCTAACGACTGCAGACCTGAAGTGTCACGAGTGTCCGAGTCTACGGGAATAAGAGGGTCACGTGCTATCACCAGGTCCACCATGACACTCTGCTCGCTCACAGATCAAGTTCGTTTCCAAAAGTGAGCGTGAATCCATCAGCAAGTCCAAAGGTCCAAAGGCCCTCGGGCCCTCGGCCTCAATGTAGCCACTCGTTAGCATGGCAACGGTCAAGTGCTGCCTGTTTGTTCTTAGGCTCAACGGCATGGATGGACGTCAACGTTTCAGACGCCAAGACCTGGAGGCGAAGATGCTGCACCATTTGTAGCAGACACGCACATGGCGAAACCCTCCGACGCGCCTTTTAGCCCCTTCAGACACCAAATCAATCTCATCCAATGACCCTCACTGTTTTCCACTGCTTCCCAGGCTCACGAGCATTGACTGATCCCTTGGGCCCTTGCGCATTACCTGCAGATTCAAAGGCTTGGGCAAAGCTTGGTCCGTGGTCATCTGGTTGACCCTTGAAGCTGTCGAAATTTCCATCTTTGACTCCTTACAGGCCACCCGGCCACTCCTACAGTACACAGCATGACGTGACATGGGTCAACGACGACCCCTCGAGGCCTTGCTTTGCTTCGTATTCAGGAAAGATGGTCCTCATTCCCTCAGGATCTGACACAGGGCCAACCTGTGCAGACTAACCTACTCACCGCTGTTGACGCTTGACCTGTCCTAGGAGTTCCATGCCTCGATCGCTCAGACAAGACGTTTGATCCTGAACAATCATAGCGGCGTCAACGGAACCCTAGCTGAGCACAAAGGAACACATAGTTCCCTCTCACACTGAGGACATGCACACGGATCACCCGTCTCTTTCCTGTCTAACTAGATCCAGGTGCCGAACACATGGAGATGAGACAGGCTAGCCCGTCTCTCAACTCCGTAGTCGCCTAAATGCTACTATGTACATGGCATCTCAGATGAGAAACCCCTCGTGGCCGATGTCCGATGTTCAAGATCGGGTCCAGTATCAGGCCGGAGGAGAACCCCTACCGTTGCAGAAGAAACGGAAGAAACGCATAGACACATCTATATATCAATCTCGCTCCCGTCGTCTGAATCATGCGCTTTCTTCTTCTCCAAGCAGCTGAGCTGACTTGATCAGAGACGGTCTTTTTTTTTGAGGTTCCTTTCCTTCGCTTCCCTACATTCCTTGCATTCATTGACTTTTCATTCATTCGTTCCTGGAGAACCGACAACAACCTCGATCAAATATTGTATCAGAACATTAAGATTTGTACCAACGACCGTAACGCTCTTTACGACGGATCAAACGAACCCGATAAACTCAAAAAGTTGTGAAAACCTAGCACCAATCAAACCACCTCACAATGCATACCAACACATTCTTGGCCCTTCTCCTGGCCTCAGGCCTTGAAATGGCTGTAGCCCGTCCTATGGCCATCAATACTGCACGAGACAATAGCGTCGACCAACCAGTGCGTGCTCTCACCAAACGAGCTGCTCCAGTATGGAACGCTCAGCTCCAACGCCGTGAAGTTCCTCAGGAGCATTCGCACCAGAAATTCATCGTAATCGTCAACGAATTTCTCCAAAAGAACAATCCTGACGGCATCGTCGACGCCGTATTCGGCCTGTTGGGCAATGCCGCCGCCTCTGCAGGTCAAGGCAAGATCAGCAACACCGACTGTCTGCAACAAGCAACAGCCGATCAGGCCTTCACCAATGCCAAAGCCGAAAAGGACATTGATGGACAAGTCGGTGCGCTGATTTACCGAGCCCTCGAACGAAATACGGGCGCCGTAGGTCAAGCTTCAGTTGCCTGCACGGCTATCAAGGCTGTTAATCCAGAGATTGCTGCAATCTCGCAACATCAGGACCCTGCGTCGCAAGGTGCTGCGGCCATCAACAAAGCCATCGCTCTCGAACTAGCTTTCCAGATCTCCACTGTTGGTGGTGACCCGCTTGATGCCCTCGACTCTGGAACATTCGCACCAGGTCAGATCGGCGACCCGACCGCCAAGGGCAACACTTGCGACACTCTCGACGACGAGGTTGGATGTATCTTCACCCAAAACCTGATTGTTGAAGACGCCACCGAAGACGAAGTCCTCTCCTTTGTTGCCTCGAAGGGTGGCGCCACTGCCGCCCCTCCCGCCGCTACTACAACCGCCGCCGCGGCAACCACGACAGCTGCAGCGGCAGTCACCGACTGCGGCGCCGAAATCTCCTCCGCGCTCAGCGCCATTTCAACATCCCCAGCGACAACCACGACACTTGCCGTAGCACCACCAGCCGCGACTGTGACCGACTGTGCCGCCGAGATCTCAGCCGCGCTGTCAAGCTTCTCTGCCACCACGACAGTCAAGGCGACAGCAACAGCCAAAGCCACCACCGCACCTACCAAAGCCGCGTCCGCAGGTGCCAGCGGTGCCGTGGACCTGGGCCAGTGCAAGGATACCACCATCATCTTCGCGGACGGTCTTGATGGACGAAAGGAGAAATCCTTCCAGCCCAAGGACCAAACTTCGTTCCCGCATGGCTCCGCACTGGGCATCAAGGTCATCACTGACTTCATCTGTACGTATATCCATGTCCCACCTTCCACTTACTAAACCCTCCGTCCATTCTTTTCGTTCAAGAATGGTTTTGCTGATCCGAGGCTTCCATCTAGGTCAACAACTCAACGACAAATGCAAAGCTCCCAAAGCAACGATCGACATCTGCAACGCCGGCGCTGCCGCAGCGCAGAAAGCGACCGGCCAAGCTGCCGCTGATGCTTTCAATGCCGCTTTTGGCAAATAAAAGTGTCGGCTCGGCAGTATGATATCACGTCTGTACACTCCGAGATAAGATCGGATATACCACAAGTTTTAAGTGGCCATAGCGTTTTCGTTTCAACTTAGCTTCTTTGTACATTTTCTCACAGTTGTAAGATCAGATGGTGTTGTGACGATCAATGAAAAATCATGTTTATACCAGTATATCCTGAAAATAAAAGGTCCCATGACTGAAGTTCATCTCCCGCGAGGAAATACCCTCGACCCCTTGAATGTCTCATTGCTGTGATCATTGCGTGACGAAGTCCACGCCTCGTTTCTATTGTCTAGGCAGTGCCTCGATCCACCACCACAGCTTGTGATCCCATGGGTTGTAGGCAGATGGTGAGCGCTCCCATCGTTGCTTTGATGCCAAACGTGGCACTTGACTTGAACAAAAAATCAAGTTCAGCATTGATGAACTTAGAGGAGACGAAGAAACATCGTGTCTCTTGACACGATTTAGCAGCAATTCCAGAGTGTCTCCTGTTTCATGGTTGAAGTTGGCGCCATTGTCAAAGAACCTTCAGCGTCGGCGGCGTCTGCGCAGGTACGGCTCAAGGTTAGAAATACTTCTTAACAAAGTCTCTCGTCGTATCCATCAATCGATTCTTCAACGTGGGAACTCCAGGACATTCCGCTTGCCCTGAATGATCCCCCAGACTCGTAGATATGGTATAGTCGAGAGATTGTGGCCGCCCGGAGAGCTTCCCATGCTCTTTGAAGGCTGCGTCGATCTGCTGGACAACCTTGAACGTCTAGGCTCGCTCCAGCCTTTAGTGGACGGGTCGAGAAATAAGTAGCATCCAAAGTACTCGACAAATTCGTTGAGACTCTCTTCTTCGCCTGTCTTTGAACCCGACACTTTACCACCATATTTCTGCGTGGATGCGATCGATATGTGTATTGGGCATACCCTGGTTTTGTGCTATAACGTGATATCTGTACAACACCGTGAATCGTGCTTGTTGTGCTTTTGTGTGTTGTGTTCGAAACTTTGGAATCTTTCCTCTCCCTCAGAAGACCTTTCACGGTGTCATAGTCCCAGGAGTTGGTTGTCGTTCGTTGTCTCAGACCAGACTCGGCTTTCGTTCTCTTCGTGGCTTGTCGACCAGCTTCAAGACGTTATCAACCATAGCCTCGCTATAGCCTAGATAGTTCGCAGGATCACACAGTCTCTCCAATTCCTGTCTGCTGAGTTTCTGACTGATCTCTTCATGCTCGCACAGGAGATCTAGGAGCTGTCGATTCTCCTGCTGCGACTTGCGACACAAGTCATAAACAGTGTCGTGGGCATATTGTCGGCCGAGGGTCTTTCCCAGTTCCATCATGACTGCTTCCGATACAATCCCGCCCTTCGAGATTTCTAGGTTTTTCTTCATTGCCTCGTTGTGCACCTCCAGGCCCGCGAGAAGGGTTGCTGTGTGCTTCAGCGTGGCATGCGTTAAGGTTGATATCTGCGGGAGTACGATCCATTCGATCTCCCACGGGCCTGTGCTTCGTTCGTGGTCTTCGATCATGGCCTCGAATAAGCTTGCACTCAACTGCCGTACCGTGCTGGCCATTGCTGTGATATATGCGCAAGATATAGGATTTCTCTTCTGTGGCATTGTACTGCTCGATCCTCGATGTGGCACATACGGTTCTGAGACTTCTGCGACTTCGGTTTGGTTCATCAGTTTGACGTCGAGCGCGAATTTGGCGCAAGTGCTCGTTAGCATCGCACATAAGGACCCAAATTCTGCTATGCGATCACGCTCTGTATGCCAGGCTATTTCTGGAACCTTGAGATTCAAATCTTTGGCGAGTTCTCTTTGGCAGTCGAGACCTAAGTTTGGATGGTCTTCCGTGGGTGGTAGTGTTGCAAGAGTACCAGCGGCACCGGAGAATTCCAACACAGTCAGGCGGAATTCAACATCCTTCAGACGTTCTCGATGTCGTAGAAAGGTTGCCAGTAGCCGAGCCAGTTTGAAGCCAAACGACATAGGCACTGCTTGCTGGAGATTTGAACGCGCCGCCATAGGTGTGGTACGGTGCTTTTCTGCCAGTTCTCGCAAGGAGGCGATGATCTCTTCCAGAGAACTCTCAAAGAGGCTCAAGGTGTCCCAGAGCTGGATGACTGTGGCAGTGTCTGTCACGTCTTGCGTCGTGGCACCCCAATGTGCCCACTCGCCCAAGCCCGGCTCGATGTCATTGACATGCTTGACCAGTTGTTTGACCACACCGAGGACTGGATAACCGATTAATTCCGTCTGCTGCCTCAAATCATCGAAATCAATATTGCGGATGTCGAGGCAAAACTCGATGATTTTCTCTGCAGCCCTTTGGGGATTACGCCCAACCTGGCTTGTGACTTGGCGAGTGCTCCTTCGAATGCAAGGTAGCATTGTGTCCGTGTACGATCAGACCAGATCGCGGCAGATTCTGCCGTGGACAGGATGTTGCCAAATATCACAGAGTCTTGGACTGAAGTCATTCCTCCAGTCTGTGAGAAGAAGATGACAAGGGAGAGTAAGCTCTGAAAGAAGCTCAAATGATGGCAATTCAAGGCCAAATAACGCCTGAAGCTTTTGAAGCTATGTGGATTTGGAGAACGAAGAATAAACCGCAACAGATCGCTAGTACTCAAATGAAGATGCAAGATATTGGCTGATGCAGCTGGATATTGGTCAAAATGTTTGGATACTGGATGTCATTGATGTGGTAGTTGATTCCAACTCCACCTTTGTCCCCTTTAGTTAGTCCAGAACACAATGGGGCCCCGGGAGAAGAGGTCACCGAGAGACCTCCTGGACGCCACCCGTTCTGTAGGCGAATCACACTAGTTAGTTAATTGGTTCCCATGACGGTTTTGACGGCCAATAGAGGAACGAAAGTAAGAGCCGATCAAGCCCTGGACCCCACGCTCTTGGCCCTCGGGCTACTGCTTACCAGGTAACAGTATATAGGCGTCCATTGCGTCTGAGTAATAAAGTTGTGCATTGCCTTGTAATTGGGAGCGCGTTGGTCGGACGTAACTTTGAGGTTTGCATAAATCTCCACGGCAAATGCACCTTAAACCAATACTGAAATCGACTCTTTATGGAGGAGATACGGAAATCAACTATTGCGATTAGCAGAGCTACAGTCCAACAGTGCATTGGCTCATGTGCTCGAACATTCATCGAACTGATCCCAAGAGATGTTGTAGCACTAGACCAGTATCCATCATAATCACTCAGAAGATGATTGCTCAACCAGCGACATATGTAAATCCGCGGAATGAAACTGGCTTCACCGAATCACCGACATCGCCGGCATAATAATGCGGCCATTCTCTGGTCGTATATTGTATCATGCCAACCACTTGCTGTATTGTACATGACGTGACTTTCGAGCATAATCGAGTTGTGTATAAATAGTTTCCCCACCTTCCATTGGATTTGATTTCTCCCCACAACTTCGTTTGTACGACTAAAGCCTCTTGCGCAGCCATACACTCGATCGGCATTCTTCATTCAAGCCTTGAGTGAAGCCACATCGAACAAATCACGATGTCCACCCGGTCCAACAAGCGGCAAAAGACCGATAACGGCGACAACCAAGCATACAAATTAATCTACTGGCCCAGCATTCCGGGACGCGGCGAACACATCCGTCTAGCTTTCGAAGCCACTGGCACACCTTACAGCGATGTGTCGAACGAAAGCAAAGACGGCATCAGCGCCGTGCTGGAGCAAATCAGTGACAAAAACCACGGGAATGAGAATAGTCCACCACCACTAGCCCCGCCAGTCCTCCAACATGGGGATCAAGTGACCATATCCCAAACACCGAATATCCTGCTCTATCTAGGTCCAAAGCTAGGGCTGGTCCCGGACACCACCAACGACCCCATCGGCATCTACCACGTCAACGCCCTGGCACTGACTGCTTTGGATGGATTTTCCAACGAGGCGCATGACACGCATCATCCCATCGCGACGGGCGATTACTACGAAGACCAGAAACCTGAAGCACTCAAGAAAGCAAAGGATTACCGCGCAGCACGTCTGCCCAAGTTTCTTGGGTATTTCCAGCGTGTTCTTGATGGGCCGGCGTCTCAGGGTGGAGAGTATCTTTATGGTGGACAGTTGACGTATGCCGACTTGGTTCTGTTCGGGACCTTAGACGGCGTCACGTTCGCATTCCCGAAACGTCTGGCGGCGTTGCGAGCGAGTGGAAAGTACGACAAGGTGTTTGCGTTGTATGATCGTGTCAAGGAACATGAGAAGATCAAGGCGTATCTGGCGAGTGATAGGCGGCAGAAGTTCAGTAATGGCATTTATCGTCACTATCCGGAGTTGGATGGAGACGAGTAGCAGAGCACCCTAGACGAGTTGTTATCATAGGCTTAGGAAAAGCTTTGAAGGGATATAACAAAGTGTCACTTCTCAAAATGAGATATTCATTTCTTTTTATCATGTTAATCGTAAATCGCAGTATGTGCTGCCCACGTCTCAGAGACAGCCTTTGTTTCCTCAGCTGAAAATCCCCGGGTACAACAGCGTACTATTCTCGTTCTCAAATATCCAATCCACCACTACAGCGGTGCCATTATCCAAAGCCTCGATCTGGTCCGCGGTGCACGTAGCACCAGGGTCATAAGCATAGCATACCCACAACGGCTCAGGTGGATCCTCGTTCTTGGAGTCCCACGTATCCGCTGGTCCAACCGTGCTATAACTTTCGTTAGCCGCGGTATCGACCTCTCCCGTGGCAATATCGAGGTTGAAGAGTGCACGGTGGAAGATGCGATACGCGGTCTCTGGCTGGTAAGCTGGCACTTCATGGCCAGCCTGGTAGACACGACTAAAGCTGAAATTTCCATACTGCCGCACCTGCCCACCGACATAGCTCTCGTTGGTCTGGATCGGCTGATAGCCTGCGGCATGAAAATCCTCGGTCTTGGTGTAGTTGACTGCGAGGGACACGGCTTCTCCACCGATCCAGTTGCACGCGAAATCCCGATCACCGTAGACGAGAGCCACTTTGATGTTGTTCTCGAGCAGGTACGTAACGTCCTCGAGCCAGCCGGGTCGTGGGTAGTCGCCGATACTCCGGAATGCCGTGGCCACGATGGAGGAAGACTGCGTGAAGTTCAGAGGCACGCCAAGGTCTGCCTGTACGTGTGGTTGATTCAGCCAGCCCACGTACCATGGTGCTGGGAATGGATCGGGGTCGAAAGTCGCGAAGTCGTAGTAGTTTCTCCCAGAGTACTCTAGGTATGGGTCACGGACGTAGTTTGAGCAAAACGTCTCGGCATCTTTGCAGATCTTGTTTACAGAAGCGTTCAACCCTCGCTGTGTCGCGTCGTATTCAAGCGAGAGGGTACGGCAATTGTCGATCCGGTCACGACATCCACCCTCACCATAGTATGCGTCGTTCATTTGTTGATATATAGTCCTATTGACTGTCTCGATGCCATATGTATTGTTATACGCAATATGAGCGTAGGACGGCCATTGTACTTGTCGATCAATACAGCCGTTGATGATGAGCAAGGTGTCAAGATGAAGTGGGAAATTTTCTCCATCGTCATCTTGCCACGTACCGTTTTCGATCTTTTGATTCTGTTCTTCGAAGAAGGCAGCGTAGGCGGGTCCGTATCTACCACCATAACTTTCTGTAGCAATGCTGATTCGACTGTCGTTCGGGTGGTAGCCGGGAATTCTTGGAACCAAGTTTGAGCGAAATGCCAGAGTGCACGGGCTCCATTTAGACTGCCGAATGCGGTCGAGTTGGACTCCTGACTCGGATAGGTGCCTGTTTTGAATGTTTGATTCTGTTCGGGAACTTCATCGGTGCTGTTGAGAAGTGTGATCTCGTCACTAACTAGATCAATGGTGATGTTCTGCAGGGTATCGTACGAAAGGCCGACTTGTACTGGTTGGTCGAGGTACAGCATGTTTACTATTCGTGTCTCGCATCAATATCGCTTTCTGCAACAATGGCGGAACCACTCACCTTCGTTGTTCCAAGACCACGGATTCAGAGTAGTTGAGTTCGAGTCAGGGTTGACGAAGCATGGTCCATTTTCAACCAGAAGCCCAAGAAGAGAAGAACTACCCGGTCCTCCATTCATCCAGATAGATAGCGGTGCGTTCAATGGGTCTTTGCGTGCTTCGAAGAACCAGAAGAATGTGTTGATAGGATACTCTTGCGTTTCATTCAGATCGCGGAGTGCCCCAGGGGGCAGATGCACATAGCCAGCATACGATCGCACACCCGGAGTCGTTTCACAAACATGCGTCTTGTTCCTTTCCGTCAGTAAATTTATCTCGGTCGCGCATGAAATGGATTTCTAGCACCTCTTTGTATGATATGGACACTCCATCGCCAAACCTGGACTCTAGCACGGTAATGTTTTCTGGCGTTGGTGGAAATTGTGCTGAAGTGCGCAGCACCTGGAGAAACAATGCTATCACTATGACAAGGATATCAAACATATTGATGTAGAGGTAAATGAATCAACTTTGGTATTGACCAAAGACACCGCTATCGGACCGTTACATATAGACTCCAATCCTCGCCGACTGAACTCCGGACGGCTGGCCTGAACGGTTGATACTTCATGCAGGAATTCTTACCGTCACGTACAGACATGTCGCTGAGCTCCTCATTCTCCGAAGATCAGCATTCTTTTACGCAAAGTGCCTGCGTTCCCAGTATAGGATGAGATTTCATCAACAATGAGCTGCCTGTCTGAGCCTGGCGTGTTGCCGATCATCCCAATAAGCCCCATCAAGACATCACCAATGCAACGCTTGGCGCTTCGCCGGAAGATCGAAGAGTGCCCTGCCGTCCGTGGTAAGGTTGCGCGTCATTTTCATATGGGTTTTGAAATGAGCCCTGATTAAAAGAATAACTGATAGTTGAATCTCCCCGCAGTGCCTAGAACTCTCTCTGTGGTTGGTTTTAATAATTGCGATCAACCTAACCGCCCTAGGAGTAGTGAGGCTTGAGCCTCAGGCCATCGATGGCTCAGGGCCCCGGGTGCCCATGTCCGAAACTGCAGATAACGCTTAATGGCTCTACGGACTATAATTTGTATCGCCGGCCTATGTCAGAAAGAGGTCCATTGCCACTACCTCCATCCTGTTGGTATCAGCTCTTTACTCAAGTGCCAAGGGCTGGGGATGCGGAGCAAGTGCATAAAGACGTCATGTAGTATCTCCTTATGACATACGTTGAAAGTTCGAGATTCGATGCATTCAGAGTCGTCGCGCTGTAGCTGCTCTAAAGCCACATACCCATTCTCGTCAAGACATCAATATGAGCGGACTCGGAGGCTTGAACAAGACGACAGGCGGTATCGTCATTGCCGCTGTTCAATCACAACTCTTTCGCGTCGACAATCCAGACGACCTAGCAAAGGCGACCAAACATGTATGCAGCCTTGTCCGGAGAGCGAAACAAGAATATCCGGCAGTAGATCTTGTTTTGTTTCCGGAGTACTGTATTCACGGTCTCTCAATGTCAATGGATCCAAGCATCATGTGCACCTTGAGTGGTCCCGAAGTTGCAGCATTCAAGAAAGTCTGTGCGGAAGAGAAAGTCTGGGGTATTTTCAGCATCATGGAGAAAAATAACAGCTCTGCTGATTCAAACCCATGGAACGTCGGCATCACTATTGATTCTGATGGTTCACTCGTCGATTATTATCGAAAGTTACACCCATGGGTTCCAGTCGAGCCTTGGTTCCCCGGTAATCACGGGATATCCGTTTTCACTGGACCTGCAGGTGTCAAGATGTCTTTGATCATCTGTCACGATGGGATGTTCCCGGAGGTTGCCCGCGAGGCAGCTTACCTTGGAGCTGAGGTTATGTTCAGGACGGCCGGATACACTTCGCCTATCAAGAATAGTTGGGAAATCACTAACCGTGCCAATGCTTTCACAAATCTCATGTACACCGTCAGTGTTGCGCTTGCTGGAGCGGACTCGACTTGGCGTAGTATGGGACAAGCGATGTTCGTTGACCCAGAGGGCAATATCCTTGAGCGCGGTGATGGGACTGCCGACCATATCGTGGCGTGCGAGATCAGGCCAGAAGAGGTACGGCGTCGAAGAAGGGAATGGGGTGTCGAGAACAATCTTTATCAGCTGGGACATCGAGGCTATGTTGCTGTAAAAGACGGTGCACGCGATTGCCCATACACATATATGAAAGACCTGATATCTGGTGGGTATGCCCAAGCCGAGGACAATGAAGTCCAGATCAAGGACGGGACCGTTTGTGGGTTCCCCCTATCGACGGCCAAATACTTCGCCGATACCCCATACTAATCTAGTCGACTGGTCCGATGACTCTTTGCTTTATACGATCATTGCATTGCTGGATGAGTGCTTAGATACTGGAGCAATCAAAGAGAAGAACATCTTAAATCTAGACTTTCCCGATTATGGTGCACTGAGTTTCCTGTCTCGGGTCGCGGGAAATGTGACCCATTTTCCTCCCTGGGGTACAAGCTTGATTCTTATTTCGAGTTTGCTCTCATAAAGGTGAATTTTAGTTGTCTGTTGCTGGAAGCTTTCTTTCAAGAGCGGGCCTTATGTGTGAATAACAGTGGTATCTGGCCAGCCAGATCAAATACCTCCGATCTACGTCGAGACCGCCGTGGTCCACGACCATCCGCCATTCCTCCACGGCTGAAATTGCCGTCAACACTCGCAACTCAGAGCCCTTCTTCCTCCAGAATCACTTCACAATATGCGCCATTTTTGTAGGATGCACCGATAAAAATTCCTAAGAAGGCGTCAATGCTTGCCCTGAGGGGGCAGGAATGATTCCAGTGAATAGACTCTGATGTCGTTTCAGCCAGGCCCCGCATAACGGATGCCTTTTTGTAAAACCTCCTCGATTGTGGTAAACATTTCGATGCATTTCTCAACCGCCAGCAGTCCGTCCTTATCATCGGGTCCCGGTTGATATGAGGCAAGGAATTCCTTAATCTGGTTGGGAGCCGATTCAGACACTCGATGACCAAATCGCGTTACGCCGTGGTAGTATAATACCGGTAACTTGTTTGGGATCACCGGCATATCGTCAACTCTCTCGATGGTGTTCTATGTTACCCTATCGGCAGAGTGGACCTCGTTCGCCTCCTATCTCGCGGCTGCTGCTCAGTCATTTCTCACTGTTCAGCTCATGTTTGCCGTACCAAAGAGTCTCAAGGCGTCAACAGAGGGGTGGAACTTCTATGCCGCTCACAATGGACTGATGGCCGAGGGGACGTGTGTCCTCAACTAACAACCAATCTTAAATGACTTCCGGGACCCGAATCTCCTGCATCTCGACAAGCCTAGGGATAAGCGACCCTTTGATCACTTGTTGTCATTCACCCCTGCCCCAGGTGAATGCTCGGCGGCTGCAAAGACATGATGCTTGTGAATATCTTGTAATCATCTCTCCATTATACTCGCTCATCCCAAGATTAGTCAAGGGTTCACTGAAGCACCAGACTCGTCTAATTGAGCGAATTTTTCCCAAGAGGATGGTCAAAGCGATTTCAAGTTACCGAAAGTTTTGGTTATCAACAACGTGGGACTTCTGTTTTTAATTACTAGCGCAGGCGTTGTTGCGTGGAGCGTGAAATTTGTTCATCCATTGAGCGTTTTGGGGTTTTGCGAGTCCGACCAGTTCGTGATGCATAAATAATGTCGTTGTGTAAGCTCTACTTACGGACAGCCCGGAGGTATCGGGTGATAGTTCACGAAGGCTTTAAGGCATCTTGGATTTTGGGGTTGACAAGGGCCAATTTTGGACGACCGTCTCTTGGCGTCATCGAACCGAAAACTCGAGATTCACACCCGACATATAATATCTCAGTTTGCAATCATCATCTGCTGAAACTCCTCGGCACAGAGACTAGAGACCTATAGATATTACTTTCAACGCCGAAACACATGGAGTCTCATGATTGACGAAGACATCTGAGAAAGATTTCTGAAATGGAGATGAATATCCTAAATCCTACAAAATGGGAATCCCTCGACTGACTCAAGATCTCGCCCCCTACGCCGAGGTCGTCTGCGTCGGGAAGCCAGGTCTGAGCAGCCATAGAGAGTATGCTTGCGTTGAACGTGTCGTCATAGATGGACCTTCGCTCGTCTATGCCATCTACAATAAACTGCTAGCGCATGAGATCGTGAGTTCACCCGCTCCGCAAGGCGTATCTCCAAGATACTCCGACATCAATGCCGGAGTACTGCATTTCTTGACTACTCTTGAGAGCCACTGTGCCAAAGTCACAGCCATTATATTCGATGGCGGCCTGCCCGAGTCGAAACGCCCAACGCGGCTTGATCGGATGGAGAAGCTCCGATTGCAACTCGAACTGTACCGAAATGGGTGCCCCAAGGGCTCGGTATCTACAATCGCAAAGGCTCCAGATATTAAAACAGCACTATGGAGTGACGCCCCGTCGCCATCAAGCAGGAAACTCGTCCCAATACCACCACCGTTTATGGTTCCAAGCGTGGTTGAATACCTGCGATCCAGTGGATGGCAAGATCGAGTATCAGTCGTCCCTGGAGAGGCTGACGGCTTTTGTGCATCTACTGCCCGCATACACGATGCTGGTGTCATAACCAACGACTCGGATCTAGGCCTGTACGATCTAGGTTCGAACGCTACGATCATCGTGCTCAAATCCATCGAGAAGAAAGTGACTGCTGACGGGAAAGGGTCATCAATCATTGCACTGTCATTACGGCCCGACGTCATTGTCAAAAGCCTAAATGTCCCATCCATGGTTCGATTTGGGTTCGAAAGACTTCACGATCCTAGCGTGTCAACATCTATCATAAGCGAAAGAACGCGACAACCACTCCAACCCGAAAGAATGAGCCACTATGAACAATTCCTGGCACTCTACACAGACAGCGTTCCTACAGGGTCCATCAAGCTGCAGTATGCCCTGGATCTTCTTGATCCACGAACTGCTGAGCTCATCACTGATCGCGGCGACTCACCGTCCATCTACCTCGTCCCACTATCCGAAGACCCGGGACGTGATTCCTCATGGCTATATGGTGCTGAGGTGCGTCAACTGGCATACTCGTTATTGAACTCTCTCTTTCCCATGGGAGGCCCCGGTACTATATTCGAGTATGCCAGGAAGGGGCAGAGAATTGCCGCCACTGAGGTGGCATTGCTAAATCCATCTGCGCTGGTCGAAAAGCTTGAAGCCTGCCACCGGACACTCAAGTCCCACTTCAGCAACCTAGAAGATCTCACTGATCCCTTAGTCGCCTGGTATATGCTTGCCTTCCAGACTGTACAGAACCACAAGCTCGTTATGGACAAGGCCAAGCTTGAACCCCTGAACATCTGTCGAACTATCGGCCTCGTCCCCGCAGCCATCCAGCCCACCGTCGCGTGGGACGACATCCATGCCTTCGCCAATGCACAAGCCGTACTCTACTCACTGAGGATGCTGAAGCAGATTGCAACATACGTTATAGCCACTCATTCGTCCGCGGATGTCATCGACGCGCAACCCAAGGCTGTATGGGAGGAGTACCTACCACAGCTCCTGAACAGTCTCGAGCGCCTACCACCCATCGAAGACCTCTTTCTCGACATCCCCAACCTCCGCAGCCGACTTGCAAACCTGGACACCGAGGTGAAGCAGGTATATGTGTCACAAATGATGACACTGCTTGGAGGCATAGAGGAGACTGCACAGCCAGAGCGCGCCGTGCGTGACACTCGCTCTCCAGGATCGCAGCGGGAACCGCAGTGGAAACTTACGAAGCGCAAGCGGAAGAAGGTGAAAACGCCGGCTCCAGCGCATTCTTCCAAGCCTGCGAGGAACTTGAATAGCTTTTCGGCCCTCGTGGGGATATGATCGAAGATGAGGGACAGGCATTTAGATTTGTCATTTGTGCAATCTAAAAACACTGACTATTACCGTGCACTATATCTCGAGAATCTATATTCTCACATCTCTATTACTGCAGTCCGACCAACCACCCTTTTCAATCTGAAGGGTTTCTAATATGGCGCAGGACAGGTACGCTGGTGTTCATAATTCCAACCAAAGGCGTCCCAGACACCGTACAAATGCAACAAACAGGCTAAGACGACAAAGACATGGAAGATCTGATGCGACGAAAACCAAATGTCGAACTTGCCAGGCCAGATGGATTCAGGGATCCGTGTGGCGAAAAAGAATGCTCCGGTGCCGTATACCAAGCCTTCGGCAAAATAGTAGGGCATGCCGGAACGAATCCACATCTCATCCCAGCCATAGAGGTATATGCCGTGGATTATTGGGGCGAAGCCGGACAGTCCAGTCGCGATGAACGCGTGGGTGCGCAGATTGCGGTACTTCAGGCCTTGTAGTTGTGGATGCAGGACTAGTGTTGAGGTCGTTATGCTCAGCGTGATGATCATGGTCCAATATGTATAGCGCAGAGTTGGCTCGCAGTAGAAGCCCACGTAGATGCCGGAGAAGAAACTACCCAGGATCAGAGTCAGGATTCCTACATAATCGACTCGTAACATCAGGTGTGAGAGATTCGTGTGGTTCATCAACGTGTGGTATGTGGCGCTGAGCGTCATGGTGATTACCGCAGCCCAGATGTTGCAGCCGAACACTACGAGATCGAATGTCGATGCCTCAGGATAGGTATAATTGATACCACTGTAGATAAGAAACTGGCCGAATAGTAATGCGATCGCAGGTATAAGATGTGTATAGATGTTGACAGTCTCGTTGTGCATGTGGCCCAGTGATCGCGCGCATGACAGGCAAGAATCCGATACTGGTCGATACCCGGATTTGGTGAAGTGGTTGTCGCGATGCCATTCGGGAAGATCGTCATATGACAGTAATCGGACATATTGCGATGCTTGTTGTCGCGCATGCTCAAAATGCGGCCGCTCTAGTTTTGCGCGTGGTTTGCGATATGCGAGAATAAAAGACATGGTGTAAGAATTCTATTTTCATGCCGTTTTGGCCGTGTCCAGGTCTGTAGTGGAAAGAAAGCAAGTCGACGACGACCTAGCGACACGCCAGGTCAACCACGCTGACTGCAACAGCACAACGAGTGTGGCTCATGAGTGTGAAGAGAGCTTGGGAACGGGGAAATGAGAGAGGTTATTTTGAAGGGAAGCGAAGTGCTTGATTTTTGGCTAAAGAAGCGACAATCTGCAGCAACCCCACCTTGTTCCCGCTTGCATGCTGGTGTGTTCGCATCCACGGAACAGAAGTGTTTGTGAAGGACAAGAGCGCGAGGCTACAAAAAGGTACAGGGAGCATGTGGCAAGTCGTTGGGGTAAAGATGGTCGCTGATCGCTCGATCACCGACGCGAGAGTCGCCAAACCAAACCAGAAACGTGATTTACCATTACCCAAATAGCCGGCTCATTCCGTGCCGAACAAGGCACACGAAGTGGGCTTCGGAGCGAACATTGGATCCATGCATTGAAGTGATGTAATTCTTCTCCATCGTTCGGAGTTTTCTCTCCTATGGCAAAAGAGATTTTCGATGTTTCTTAACCGGTAATTGAGAATATCGTTGCAATTGTGATTGGTTGCTTAATCAGCAGCTACCGGAGTACTCCTCAACGAACCCATACTGCCTGAGACACGGATTTTTCCTTTGGAAGCAATTTCAAAGGTGGATATCTTCGGCTTTCCCTTTTGGTTGCTTGAGTCGGTTGATAGCTGGAGTCCGAATTCCAGTTTGGCAGGAACAGTGACTGGACGTTTGAAGGAGACTTCCATCCAGAGTGGCTGCGACATGGATAACGTGTTGTCTTCAAGAGACACTACATCAGAAGCAAAGGCTTTGGCGACGACATGATTTCCATGAGCTATTTTATCAGGAAAACCGAACATCCTCGCGGCAATCCCCGATATGTGGATTGGGTTGTAATCTTTGCAAACTTTGGCCCATGCGGCTGGTTCTCGAGAATGCATGGAGAATGTCGACTTTATCGGCAGTGCTGTAGTCCGCTGGTCCTTACCGGCGGAGCTGATATTGGTTGGGATGTCAGGGGATGTGTCAGCGAATTGTAACATGGTGAAGATCTGCCGGTAAACAGCGGTTGATCCACCGCCGACAGTGTCGAATACGTTTATCGAAACGCTGAGGTCGATCTCCAGCCCACGCTTCACAAGTCTCTTGCTTTTTGAAACTGCTGCCTCAAGCAGCATCTCTTTGTAAGTGACCAACCTCTGAGGATGACACAAGTCTGGTCTAAGGAGTTCGAAACGATTGCGAACATTGACCGCCCCCAACGGTCGAACCTCACAGTTTCTGGTAGCCAACAACAACAGCATGGCTGGCTCACTCAAAGCTGACAACAGCAATGTCAACTGCACTTCGTTCCATTGGAGTACATCGACTTCTTTACCTTGGACAGCGAAAAGGTAGGCGTCAAGGTCAGACTTGGTGATCTTCAAAGGCATTGACAAGAACTCCTCCTCATTAGCATTACCTGGGACTGCATTTCTTGAGGAAGATGACCGCTTGATAGCATGTTCTAATGAGCGTCCAGCAAAGAGTAAGAGCACGAGCGCGACTTCAGAGACTTTCAGACTCAAAGGAGAGAAATCTAAGCAGGTCTTGCTTGCTGGTTTGAACAAAGGACGTAACCGGCGACATAATAGAGCTATCCACAACACAATGGTAGCAAAGCCAAGTGTGGATATGGTGAGAAATATAGTCAAAAGTGCCATTGAGAACGACGAACTAGTCTTGCCATGAGTGTGGTTGTACCTATTGAATCCAACATTCTGACAAGAGTTCAACAGTCGCAAGGACATTTCCAGCCGAATTCAGCGACTACGGCCGCCGCTTTGGCAGCCTCACACGTCACATGTCACATGACGAGAACGCTTCAAATCCCATACGGTGGAGTATATATACAGCAATGTACCCACTTGTATTAATGGACGGAGACATCAAAAGTGGCGGGGTGCAAAACCGCGACATGCCCGAAACGATGTACAGGCCTGAACCGTGATATGCGGTATCTGCTCCATATAAGAAATGTATGTTAAGAAGCTGAGACAACTCCGTACCTTAGGTACAAATTCGCCTTGAATGCATTGCGGATCATTGGGCCTCAGACGCAGTATTGCTTGATCCACCGTAGTCAATACCTGCACGAATGTTCAGTGTTTGTCTCCATCATTAGTGATTCTAGGATGACACATTGAACGACAACATCGCTTAAGTTACACGGTATGCCTCGTTTATCCCTGTCGTCCGTGCCTATATTCCCTTAGAATCTATTCGCAATTATTTGGGATCAACCGAATTCACCATGTCCTCCAGATCCCGCTCCCGCGGTCGCTCCAAAACACAATCACATACACCACCAGGAGACCGCGCCAGAAGTCCTGTCCGGCGATCCCCTACCCCCAGATCAAGGTCGAGATCACTATCAAGATCACGATCATTTACAAGATCCCCACCACCTGGCCGTGAGAGTCGCAATGGTCATGGGCCGGGACGGAGAGCGACCCGCAGCCTGAGCAGGAGCAGGAGCAGGAGTAGAAGCAGGAGTCCTAGTCGTGGGGATCGCCGGTCCTACAGAGATCGCAGTTACTCGAGGAGTCCAAGTAGGGAACCTAGACGGCCACAGAGTTCGAAGATTGTCGTCGAGAAGTTGACCAAGAATGTCACGGAAGCCCACCTGCGCGAGATCTTTGGATCTTATGGACGTGTGGAGTCCGTTGATCTTCCCATGAATAAACAATGTATGTACTACAGAACTCGCCGTGCGCATACTCCAAGAGAACCTAAGACTGACATGCTGATAGTCATGACGAATCGCGGCACCGCTTACATTGTTTTCGATCATCCGTCCGGCTCAGAATCTGCTATTGCGCATATGCATGAGGCTCAGCTCGACGGGGCAGTTATTGCAGTGAGCATAGTTTTGCCTCGTCGCGCATTTTCGAGATCACCTCCGCCGGCTAGGTCCACTCGTCCAGGACCGCCACAAGGAAGATTTGGACCACCAAGAGGACCAGCGTTAGGTCGAAACCGGAGCCCACCTCCAAGAAGAGGCGGCTTTGGGATTGGAGGCAACAGACGGTCTCTAGAGGACAACACATACGGGCCACGATCATATTCTCGGTCTCCTTCCCCGAGACGGAGGCGCAGAGGCAGTTCTGAGTCAAGATCTCCATCTCGCAGCCCACCTAGAAGACGCGGCGGACCGCCTGCTCGGAGCCCACCAAGACGAAGACGACGGAGCCCTAGTTATAGTTCGAGAAGCAGCTACAGTCGAAGTCGAAGTCGAAGCAGAAGCAGAAGCAGAACAAGAAGTTGGTCCAGAGATCGACTCCGGCATGGTGGCCGGCGATGAGATTTACATAATCTTGGGAAAGGAGCACCACAATGGATTGATGATTGGACTGATTCATATTCTACCTCGCGAGAGTTCAAACGAAGACACGTGACCCCGATGTTGGCCATTGTCCACGAAGTCAATGGAATCAATTTCTGACGAGCCCCGGACTGGCACGAATATTGCGCAAAGCTTCTCCCAAGCCCTGACTAGAAATTCGCTTTCGGTCACTCCCGCAAAGTAGGTGTATACTACGAAATTAAAGGGCCTTCTGTAACATGTTGCTGTTCTAGAGATTTCAATGTGGCTGTCCCTTGCATGATCCAGAACCTCTATTTTAGTCTTAGCGTCAGGTTAGTGGTCTTGGCCAGCCAATCACGGGCGGCAACAACACAGCTAAAGCACTAAACCTGCTCCGTCCTTAACGGTAGCGACGGTGGAGTTTCGCGAACTCGCCGATCAACTTCTTGTCCGCGATCAGATTGTAGATCTTCATCTTCTCATTTTTGATCTCCTCGACCGTTACTGGCACACGAGACGACGAATGAGACCTTTCTGGTCAACAGTACTGCCGTGAATAAACCCTGCGGCATCTCACTCACCTTCACTCTTTGTTTCACCTCCGATGACCACGCGTCTCAATCACTCCCTTCGTTGGTCGGGGCAGCTCTTTTTCAGCTTGCGTACCTCTTAAAAGCCTGCGTCAAATCCATTGAACGCCTGCATCAAGGCGCGTCAAAATTCCTCCTCAAATCACCTTCGCACACGCCGCCTACCATGAGCAGCGCACCAGAAACCCCGAGGCTGTGGACGGAGTCGACCACCAAGACGAGGGAAACTTGGAAAGCGAAGCCGAAGAAGACCTTCAAAATGATACCACGATGCACGATGATGATGACGACGAAGAAGAGGGAGAATCAACACGACCATTTCATATGAATGGCAAACAATACGCGACTCCAGATGTGGCCACTGATTACAGCGTGTTCAACAATCCTCCAGATATAGCTATTATGCGCCAGAGGATTTTTTCCCTTGAGGATCCCGTCGAGCTGTCTGTCGCCAACTTTGATATGTACTTTCCTTTCTGTGACAACATTTGGCGCAAAATGAGGGCTACAGAACCTCAACCCGAAGGCGGTCCTCGGGTGGATTACTATGCATGTAGATTGAGAAGAGGCACGTCCCAGAAACCACATGTCTCTAGACCAACCCCAGAAGGCAAACAATCTCGAAAGAAGAGAGTCCGGGATGAAAAGACTTGCGGCATGACTATGAAGGTGACCTACAATCCTGGCCCCGGCAATACTTGTACCATTACCAGAGCAGTCGACAGTTTTCAGAAACATTCTCACGATCTTGATTACATCGACTCGACAAAGCGCAATAGTGGAATCATGGACACAGCTCGCAAAGAGGCCACCAAAGGTTTTCTGCCAGCTTCCATCTACTGGAAGATGTGGGAAGAACCTGACAAGATGAAGGCCGCAGGAGGCAAATTCATGAAGGTTTCCGATGTTCGAAATGTTCAGTATGCCTGGAGGCAGGAGAATCAGCAGATGGTTTTGAAAGCTCACACAGGCTTCAACACCAGTAGGGCGCCACGGCAACGACAAGCAACACCACCAAAACCTGTTCATCCACCTCCAGTTCTCCCAGGTGTATTCGGTCGACTTGAACCTAACAAAGTTGAGTTACCACCCCAAGATCGACCTCCGTTGCCTATGGAAACTCTTCAATATCCTGATATTGCGAGAGGATTCCTCGAACCCTACTTGCCTGACCCAAAGATTCCTCGAGCACGACCACACATCACTTTGACTTGGGCGAGCAGTCTCGATAGCCGCATTTCTCTTCTCCCAGGTCTACAAACCATCATTTCTGGCCCAGAGACAAAGGCTATGACCCATTATCTAAGGCATCGACATGATGCTATCCTGGTTGGCGTATCAACGGCCATATCCGATGATCCTGCACTAAATTGCCGCCTCGCCAATCCAGCAGGCTACGGTGGTTTTGGTTGGGAACATCAACCACGTCCAATCATCATTGATCCGCACGCACGACTCCAAATACGCCCCGATATGAAAGTGCTAAAGAATGCTGCGGAAGGCAAGGGAAAGGCACCATGGGTTGTTGTTGCCCCTGGTGCCATGCTGCATCCGGTTGCGGTAAGCACTCTGAAGGCACATGGGGGTGAGTATTTGATGATCAACGACTATCATCCTTCGCATGGTGGTCTCAATTGGGAAGGCATTTTCAATGTGCTCTACAGGGAAGGCATAAGGAGTATCATGATTGAAGGAGGCGGGGTAGTCCTTTCAGAGCTCCTCAAAATTGGCTACGCTCACCTTGTGGACTCCGTCATACTCACTATCGCGCCTGCATTCTTTGGCAAAGCCGGTGTGCCAGTTTCGCCAGACCCGACTTTCGACCATTCGGGTAAACCTATTGCCACCAGACTGCGTAACATCAAGTGGCAGCCAATGGGTGAGGTGGATGTAGTCCTGTGTGGGCAAATGAACCTTGACCGTCCAGCAAATGGCATTTTACATGGAATTGAGGAGTTCTCTCAAGCCGCTCCCGATCCCACACACCAGCAACCTCCAATAGCTCCACAATTGCAAAATATGCCTAACAATGTCCAAGGTACACCAGCAGGACCTCCTCCACAACCAATCCCGAAACAAAATCATACCAAAGCTGCGTCGACCAAAGGTGCAAGCTAGACAACATTGAGGGAAGAGTTGTGACAGTTCCGGGACACATATTATGACGATGTGATCGTCTGCTCATATGGGCGATGTTGGCGATGGCCCAAAAGGATGGGTGGGGCAGGGTTTCTTTGAAAAGAAACGGGAGTGGATGACGATTGGCATTGCAGTGTTCCGCTTGAGGGACTGGAATGGGCTTACAGGGATTTTTGAAGTCATATTTGCTCCCAGGTGGCGGTTACGAGTTTTGACGCACAGTGGCAAGGCTATAGAGGTGTTTAGAGCGTCGAGAAGGGCAGGGTGATTCGTCTGGATTCACTGAACTAAGCCCCAGTGGGCCATGAATTGATGAACAAATCTGGCAGGAAAATGGGTTTGGCAAGGAGCCGGGGGATATCAAGTGAAAAAGCGTCAGTCACTTCACAGATTTGACTGCGTATTGATTGTATTGAGCTCATTCAGCGGAGGGAGCAAGCTAGGCTTTATATTCAGCACAATGACTCGGGTATTACTAAATTTTTCAAAAATTCAACCTTGACTTTTATTTTCCTCTTTGGTTTGTTGAATCGCGATTCATAGACAAAACCATGACCGGGGAGGCCAACAAGCCCTCATCTTCCCGCGCAGATCCGCAAACGATCCCTCCTACTCTCAACATCATTGATTCCATATCAAGTTCAACACAGCCGCACTTGACCACGGCACGTCCACGACCAGCAATCCATCCTCGGTGACCCTCAGACTCTCGCCTCGAGTAATATTCTGCAATACGACAGGTCTACCTTCGTCCAAGTCATGATTATACGAGATGCCGTCAAACGTAATGCCCGTGATGGCGTTGCTCCCATTCGCTATCAGCCGCTCGACTCCGACGCTCTGCACACGTGAGACCTGTGTCGGATCGCCGTCGAGCCGGAACTCGAATGTCTCAGATTGTCTTGTCGTTCCGGCACTGGCATCGGCAGACGACGAAGAATCAGTGTAGTTGTACGCCTGCAGCGAGATCGCCGCGATGCGCTCCAGGCGGCCGTCGATGTACGCTCCATATGCACTCTGGAAAGGACTGGCGAGATCGAAATTCGCTACTGTGACTTCACGTGAATCTCTAGCGGACAGGAACGCGGCGACGGCGACGTTTCCGTAATACGGTGCCTTCGTACCTATGGTCTCGAGATCTGTCTCGACCGGTTGCCAGCTGGCGTAGCGGTAGTTCGTGCCCTGATGCATATGCACACGTCCGATGCCTGAGGCTGCGCAGTACAGGTTGAAGTCGACGCCCCATAGCGCGGCGCCGAATGAATTCGACAGGCCCGGTGCGCCTTGGTTGTACAGGCTGTTGGTCTCGCCGAGGACGTAGCGGAGTTTGGTTGCTACGATTATGGGTTGCTGGGTTTCGTTGATGTGTTTGGACACCGAGACTGCAGTGGATGTGTGGTTCATCAGTGTGCCTTGGAGCGTTACGCCTGGTTGCGTTGCGCCGTTGATATAGCTGTGGGAGGATGAGGTGAGTAAGTCGAGCAGATCATATAGGTTGTGGAGGATGAAAAAAGGGGATCTTGAGCGAAGTTTGGCGATGTGGTGGTGAGCTTACTTGTGGCTGTCAATCAGTGCAACCTCTCCATCAGCGTCGATTCCTTCTTCCCACGTCGTGATGAGATTCAAACTATTCGAGGTCCCGCGAATGAAGGCGCGAGATACTTAAGTTTTCCTTGCTCAATCACTTCAGGGCAGTGCTCCTGCACCAATTCCCGTATAATCCTCGTTTTGTCGAGATATTCGGCGACATACTCGGTCTCATTCCACGTTCGTGGCCTCACAGGTCCCTGTGCACTGGTCTTGAACAGATCTGGTTCATTGCCCAGTTGCCAGTACGCGAGCTTCTCCGTGCGCGCGAGATATTCACAAACCAGAGGTACAGTAGAGACTAAAGTGTCATGACCAGCAGTGCTGTTCTTGCCCAGATTCAGTCCGTGAACGTATGTGAAGTTGGGCCATGTCGTGTACGAGTCGAAGTATGACGGTCCTATGGAGATCGTGGTTGGGTAGTCCGGCGACCGCTTGGGGTCGACGCTGCCGATGAGAGCTTCGGGTTGTGTGGCATTGAAGGTGTAGTAGTCCCTATATGGATTTTTGACAGGTGAGAAGAAGTTGCTAGAATGGGGAGTATCGAGTCAACCGACGAACAAGAAGTTCAACCTACTGTGTGTTCCCTCCGACTCGAATGATGGGATGTGTGCCTTGGAGATCCACAGATTCTTGAGCAGGTTGTATGAGAAGTTGTTTGGGTGTGTCGAATTGCCTGGACTTTGACGTTGGTATGATTCTCCTGCCACGGGTCTTCTTCTTCGGTCCTTACCTGCAAATTCCGGAAACGATGAAAATTCAATCGAGAAGGACACAAATGAATCTAGTATAGGAAGACTCGCACTCGGTGGCGAGCTTACAGGTACACTCGTAGCGCATTCTGTAGCTGTCGCGAGTAGAAAGCCAATGAATAAATATCGAGCTGCCATCTTCAATTGGCTTCGTCAAGCATCGATGGAAGCTTTCTCAAGGGAATTCGTTCGGCATATAATTTCTGCATCCTCGACTGGTTTGACATCCTGAGAACCTTAGCTTCAAGTTTAAAGCTTACCGTGTATGTTGCGCGATGACCCGTCGAATGATGCATATTCTCTACTTCTTCGTTGCATTGGCTTACCTCTCTTATTGCGTGTTTCTTTATGCTGACGTGATTGGAGCAATCCTTACGCAACGATGCAACACTGATTGCGGGGAAATGAATAGATCGACAATACAAATTGAGACGAGATTGAGAGGGGCATGGAGGGGTTGAAATGGGAAGTCAATCCCATGTATTTGATCCTTTCAATTGGAAATGATACTATATACTGTCAGATGATATCACTGAAGGTAGAGTGAGGCTAGTCACTTGACGCAAAGTACAATCCTACCTGGTATAACGTACCGCCTAAAACTGTCATGAATCCTTCGAATGCGTAAGGCTAGGACGAGATACTGATTTCCCATTCTCAGCCAACAACAGTCCTTAGAGATCTCAATCTGAACGCAAGAATCTTCGGAATCTGCGTATAATTTTTCGAGGCGTGCGGTCTTGATTCATCCACAAACCTCTGGTCAAAGTTGGGTTCCTCAAGCTTGTCCATTACTAAACCGACAGCAAAAAACGGAGCGAGCAGCTCATGTAATGGCCGGTGGAATGCGATCTGTTCTACGAGTAAGCGTACAGCGCTTCCGTAGGACACCAAACACTGCTTTACCTGCTTGACCGGCTGATCCTGACGGAACGGTGCAATTCTACGTGGCGGCACATTGAGGTACTGACTTAGGACGATTGAACGTTCGACGATGCGGTTGCCCTCTTCATCTTCAGACACGGCGATATTCCGTGACGCACCTGAGGTGAAGAATAACGGATGGAGCAATGTGGCGACGAATCTGTACATATCAGAGAAGGTTGCTCGCTTGTCAATGGGCTGATGCAACCACAAGGCAAACATACCGACCCGTATAGGGTTTCAGCAGTTTCGCCACTATATCTGCCAGAGGAGAAAGGTCTGGCAGGTCCATGATAGCCATATTAATCACAATTACATCGAACCCGTCCGGCTAATCGGAGTTATTGATGAACAAATGACGTTGTTAGCCATCCTAGGATACGTGTTCAACATACCTGGACTTCCAGCAGCCTTGATATATATGTGGAGACCTGCTCATTGTCAACCAGATCAAGCTGTTCAAACGAGACCTGACCTGTGACAGCCGTTCCACGAGACTGTGCCCAAGATAATGTCCTCGCCTGGGCATACTGAACCATATCATGACTACCATCCGTGGCAAGCACATCAAGACGATGTTCGACCAGCCACCGTGCAACAAGACCATTCCCAGTAGCTAGATCCAGTGCCTTCTCACCAGACCTTGGAACCACCATACGCTCCAGAGCAGGTAACTCCAGAAATCGATAGTAGTCATTGCCAGAATCTTTCATTGTGTCGTCCCAACATTGAGCATTCGTTTCCCATGTTTGCAAGGCCTGTTCTGCCAACGCTGATGTCGATGAGCTTGACATTTTCGGTGAGAGCTATCTCTGAGTAATTTCCACCTTGACGAGAGCGAGGAGGTCAATAATTGATGGAGGATGAAGTCTCATCACATCGATATTGCTGCAATTGGGTCCACGATAGAGACGTACCTCTTGTGGAGTGAGTCATACTGCACACAGCAATTGCATGGTTTAGTTATGCCAAGGGCAACTCCGCCAACATGGAGGTTCAGTAGGCACCTAGGTGGTAGGTACTCTGGGTGGATAACGAGATGAAAGATAAACCGCTGACCGAGCTTGGCGGGTGCCTGAGGACTTGGCCTAGGCGCTTCTGAGTCCTGATGATCGTCCCGACTTCGAAGGTTCTCGGAGATCAGGTTTTTGTCAAGCCAGCGCGCAAGGAACTCTCGATACGTGGGATTATGATCAAATATGGTAGTAGTTGCAGATTAAGTAAAGACAATTTTGATTTGTAACCGGGATAGGAGATCACCACTGGCAATTTTGTCCCTCGGACCATGACTTTGACCTCGACTTTCGACACTTGCACGCCAATGACCCAAGATTGGCAGCGAGTGGCTTACCTAAATCTGGGAGAAACGAGGCTGGATCCGTTAAAGGGGCAAGTCTAGAAAGCCCTCAATTCATCTGCTTCGTACATGACTAGCCAATATGTTTCTGCTATTGTGCCTCTTCTGAAAGCATAATTCTAGTGTCACAAATGATCACACAGAAAGGATTGATATCCATCGTGCGTTCTCGTAGTTGTACGACTACTCGTGCGGTGAATTACTATCATGAATAAGCAAATAGATCGATAAGTCCACACGTTGAACCACCGGCAATCGAGTCCTGCCTTCTTAGCAAACGCAAAGCGCCCCGTGGATTTTCTATGATGTAATCGTCAGAGATTACCGGTGTGCACTGAACTCTCCGCAGAATGCATTCCAACTCAACACCAAGTAGATACGTTTTCTGTATTACCAATTTTTGCTAATCGGCCTACAACCACCAAAAAACAGATCGCCAGCTGCAATGTCCTGCTGCTTCGAAGAGCGCCTACGATCGGAGGTAGCGAAGGCAACCCTAATGTGAGCAATGGTTACGTACGAGGTATGGACATTTGCCTATACTTTCTCAATATTTAGGTTGCCAAATTCGGTATTAGTAAACACCACGACATCGTGTTTCAGTGGGAGTCGTACAATCACAACATCGGATGGCACAGGTCACAGGTAGGAGAGTCGTACAGCCATCACTCAACCCTCGTTTGATATATAATGCGTGTGAGAGATCCACATCTGAGTTTCATTCAATCAAAAGATTTGCTCATAGTAAACTCCACTTGAGACCTCCTTCAAGTATTTTCACGAGAACATCCTTACAATGGCATCCACAAGTAGGAAAGAGATCTTGGTCGTTGGCGGCACAGGGGCGCAGGGCATACCTGTTGTCCAGGGTAAGGACATTGCGTTCTGACCACCATAATACAACGACTGAGCATTACTAACCCAAGCTGTAGCACTCTCAGCCAGCGATACGTATTCAGTTCGTGTCTTGACTCGTGATCCGTCATCGAGCAGAGCACAAGCTCTTGCAGCGCTACCTAACGTTTCATTGTTGCAAGGCAATGTGGACGACCTCAAGACGCTCCACGAGGCATTCCGTGGGGTTTACGGCGCATGGGTCAACCTGGACTCGTTCACGTTGGGTCAGATGAAGGAAACCTTCTTCGGACTTCGAGCGTATGAGATTGCTCGACACGAGGGTGTACAGCATTATGTTTGGTCGAATACCGATTATGCACTCAAGGTGGTGGGTTGGGATGAACAATATCACTTTGCGCATGGAGACGGGAAAGGGAGAATCGGAGGTGCGTTGAATCATTCTTCGTTAGGTGTTTGAGATTGGTCACTAATTCGAGTGTCACAGACTTCATTCTTGCTCAAGGTCAAGAAGGAATAAAGTCGACGGTGTTCACGGTTGGACCTTATATGGACATGCTTCTAGATGGTATATTTGTGCCGAAAGAGGAAGCGGATGGAACACTGGTTTGGGAGAATCCTTCTGGTATGATTATCTAGTCTTTGACAATTTTGGATTTGCAGTAGCTGATATCACCGGGAAGAGGATGGCAAGATTCCGCTCATGGCCCTCGCAGACGTTGGTGTCTTTGTCAAATGGATCTTCGACCACCCCGAGAAATCGGCTGGTATCGATCTCCAAATGACCACTGATCAAGTTTCCTTCTCAGAAATCACCTCAACAGTTACACGAGTAACTGGCCGCAAGGCCGTACACCGCGTTATTCCTCTGGAAGAATATCTTCCCAAGTATGAGCCGTACCCCAATGCACCAGCGAATTGGGCAGGATTACCTAGTGACGGCTCAGTAATGACGTGGAGAGAGAACTTCACGGCGTGGTGGAAATACTGGGGAGAAGGAAAAGGTGCAACTCGGAATATCGCCCTTCTTGATGAGATCTATCCAGGACGTATCAAGACTCTGGAAGAATGGTTGAGGAAGGTTGACTACCAGGGAGGCAAGAGGGGTTCGGTATTGAAGGATATATCAGACTCGATAAGTAAGAAAGCAAAACAGCAGGGCTGATTGCAGGATTGGCCAAGCATAGAGTATTATTGATGTCGCAACATGGTATCAAGCGACTGAGTTCAAGATCTCGCTGACTTGCTCGGCTTTCAGCAGTGGAACAGGGTTTGTCGGCGACCAGAAGTCCGCCAGAGCACGAGTCGATAGTGCAGGAATGACATCTTTATTTATGCCCAACTCGTTCAGCGTTCGAGGCAGGCCCAGTGCTCGGATTATGATGTCCAACATATCACCAAGGTCGGCATTTTCTTCCTTCAATCCTGCTTCTTTGAGAGATTTGGCAACTTCTGGCTCTGACCAGAGGATTTGTCGGACCTTCTTCTGCCTAGCATAGATCTCAGAGTTATCGCTGCCATGTTTAATGTTGTATTTCTAATGATCATGGAACGTCCTTAGTCAACAACTCAAGTCTCACAAAGGTTTTAACAATGAGGGAAAGGCACTCACCATTACTGCAGGGCACATGATGCAGCTTGTCACACCGTGAGGTACACCGAGTGGACCTAGCTGATGCCCGATAGCATGACTGCCGCCCATAGGAACACCAGCTCGAACATTGTCCATAGCCAATGCGACTGCGATTTGACATTTCTGCCGGGCGTCAATGTCCGTCGGATCCTTCTTACATTTTAGCAAGCTCGGTACAAGCAACCGTAGGCCTTCTTCAGCTTTCTTGTCAGAAGAGTCAGTCGCTTCCAGAGAGCACAGAGCTTCAACGCAGTGATCGACACTTCTGACACCGGTGCTGAGCCAATGATATTCGGGTGTGGTTAAGCATAATTCTGGGTCAAGAATGATCAATTTTGATCCCATGCCTGAATGCAGAAACCCATGTTTGTGATTGGTGGCATCATTTGTGCCTCCAGCGAGACTGAAATACTACAAACAATGAGTATTGCAGAAAAAGAGACCGATTTACTGGAGAGATCTGCCGACGTACCTCTCCACCGGAAAGACTGGTGGGAATCGTGATCAAAGGCACAGTGGGCTCAGCGACATCTTTTGGGACATCACTGCTTTCGACATGATATCTTGCAAGCTGTTCTGGTGTCGAAATATCATTCGCTAAAGCCTGAGATATATGTGTCAGCCTTGCCAGTTTGCAAAAAGTGGTCCCATAATGTACTGACCAGAACCACTATCTTGGCACCATCTGTGATACTCCCGGCACCCAATGTCACAACGCAATCTGCCTTTGCCTCTCTAGCTTCAGCAGTGATTTGCAAGATCTCTGACCAGGGAGTGTGTGGCGTCAAGCCTCTCTTGACACCAACCACGTTTTCTTTCCCAAGAGCGTCAATTAATTTATTGAGTTTGTCGGTGTTCCTCGATAGTGAACCAGAAGATATAATATAGACCTTGGAAGCTCTGAAGGTGTCCTTGACATGTTTCGCGCAGGCCTCTTGATAAGGAAGTCCATATGAAATATATGGTGATGCTAGATTCAGATGTGTCACAGGAATGCCTGCAAGATTGTTGCCGGGTGGGTCTGTAAATGCCAGACGATAGACCTCGGACGTTGTCATCCTGAGCTGTTCGTTGTGGAAGAGCGTGTTGACGAGTGAAGAAGGCGTGCAAGGATGTAAAAGAACACGATTTTGAGGGCTTCAATACCTGGTAGCCAGTGGAGAATGAAGAATTTGGCGGGCCCCTTCCCACCTAACATGTCGTGGATGTATGATTCATGGCTCACCTCGGTCATAACTCTGGGGCGGGGAAAAGGAGGGGATTGAATCTTACAACTTTGTGGTTACCGAGTTCAACACAGGGCCCCAAAATGCAGCATTATGTGTAATCACATTCCATTCCCATCGACTGACGAGGCGATATAAAGGGTCTCGCGCTCCCACACTTCATCTAGCATACGATACTGCTCTTGGAAGTCGGATGTTGGTTCCCATACTCGCTGAGGCTCGTCTGAACTGACCTTAATAGTAAACAGGTCAGTAACTCGCATCTTTCTCTGAGGCCAGAATCCTTCCAGGTCGAATATCAGACTGTCTTGCATCGCGGACTTCTTGTATCAGAACAAATATCTGGCAGGGACGTAATATGTTGGCCATACACGCCTTAGCAGCTGTGCCTTGCTGTGTAGTGCTGTGTCTCCCACGTCTGCAGCCTGATATCGGAATATCGCTTTTCCGACCGGACATTTCAAGTCGCGACGCGTGACGCGTGACGCGTTCGAACTCGCCTCAATTTCGCTTCAATTCACACTGTTCAATCTGTGACAGACTAGTCCGTGGCATGCTTGGGTCGTCGTCGCCGGCGTGATATGCAATGACTTTCTTTGTAATACAGCAACCAGATGTCCGACATCTAGAACACTAGACGTCACAGCGACTGGAAATCCGGTATCCATAATGACTTCACATGAAGCATGCCGGCATCCGCCCAACGAGACACCATCGATCAAGTCCGACCATGTCTCGCCGAGCTCTTTCGCACTTGTGTTCACCCCGCAGCGTTGACACTAAAAGTCGAGCGAGTCACTCGCTCAGTGCAGGGTGAAGCGATCAAGGAACGAAAAGAAGACAAACTGTCCCTTGATCACGACCACAAGACAAATGAGCACGTGCATGTCCAACAACGCAACTGCATGATTCTCATCGTCTCCGATGGTCATCTCCAAATCCAAGCTGTGCTAGCGACTCGACTGTACGCCACGGAACTCAGCGAACTGCGGCGAGGTGATATTCTCAAATTGAAGAAATTTCAGGTCAGGACGTCGCGAAGGTTGAATGGGAAAGGCAGGGTGGCTTATCTGGGTGTCTCGAGCTGTGAATGGATCGGCAGAGAAGACACAGCCGATCTGATAGAGGAGGAGGCTTCTGCTGGTGGCTTTTTCACTGAAAACGAAGTCAATCACGATCCGGAGGATTTCCAGAAGACATTGTACAAAGCTGGCACACGTACAACACCATTCACTAAACCCACGACAGATCACGAGGTCGAGAATTTCGGAGGAGGGTTTCTTTTAGATGACGACCAAACAGATCTGGACGTGGATCCTGCGGCTGATACAGACGCGGCGGTAATATTGAAAGGCACTCCCAGACTTGCGCGCTTGACACTTGATCGCAAACGGCCAATGATGGATTTAGAGCAGAGTGCCACCAACACCAATAACCCGAAGAAGCGACATCAAACTACCTCAGTCCATCGCACAAGTACTCCTCATCACATACGACGCCCTCATTCCTCGACCGAAACATCTACAGATTCATCAGATGAAGAATTCTTCGAGACCATGATCGTGTCGCCATCAACCATCCAAAAACGACGAGAAGCACTTCAATTCCGAGGGACCAACACTTTGACTGGCAAGACCCCATCAAAGTTCCAACAAGATGTACCTTTTGCTAGGGAAGACGAAGCTGCCACGCCATCATCCATACCATCTTCACCATCCAAAAAGCTAGACATACGCAGAAAAGTCCAATTCGACGTCAACACCATCAGCAGCAGCACCAACCTACACGAACCACCACCGCTCACCACTCAACCACATCCTCCCCCTGCTCCAACTCTCCCCAACCAGCCAATCCCAAACCTACACCCAGCCAGTCCCCCTACCACACACTGCAAAGCCTCAGCTCGCCTACACTCCCACGCAAGAACTACACGTGCACGATCTTCGGGATCATAAGCTGGACATCACCGTCACTGATCCACCAACCTAACACACCGTTCCCAGCAAAACGGCACATCAAGATCCACGACCTGTCAATTGCATCGCGTGTGTCCGGCTTCACATTGGCCGTGTATATCGACGCGAAACGGTTCCAGCCAAAAGTCGGCACGGTGGCGCTGTTTCGCGGCGTCACCATGCAGCGGTGGGCCGACGAGGTGATTCTGAACGCCTATGTAGGCTTGAAGGTCTGGGACGGTGTTAAGGGGAGGAGTGGTATGTGGATGATGACAGGGTCTTGAGGGAACAGGGCTGGGATGGCGATGCGTTGAGGAGGTGGTGGGATGAGAGACGGCGAAAGGGGGCAGTGGGCCGGGGAGGTGGTCGGATCGTGAGTGGAGTGGAGTGAAAGCGCACGGTTTGCTTAATTGAGTCTGACCTGATGTATAGCTTTGTGAATCAGTGTGGATTGCCAGTATACCGATCCGGTACTTTCACTACTATAGTGTTCTGTCATGTCGAAACCTGCAAGGTGCCTATAGGCGTCAACACGAAAAACTATGATGTTTGCTTTTTTGCTTCGCTCCGACCATATATCGGGCAGTATATCACGCGTCACTTCACTTCCTTGGAAAGCGCAGGAGAAACAGCCAACGGGGCTTTCCGCCGATCTAGAACTACGGTACTCTCTCGATCGATGGTCAAGCTCGTCAATTCAACATATTGTCATATTAACAAAACTTTCGGCAGCTCCCATGCAATTTTCATCCGAATTCGGATATTTTTGTCTCTGCTCTGTCGTTGCTGTGACCGTCTTGCAAGCTCCAAGCAAGATCCAGTTTCTGGATCTGAAATGCAATTCGCACAGCCATGACCATCATTGTAACAGCCAGAAATCTGACAACCATCTCCCTGTAGTTAGGAGATTCACACAAGCGTCCCCAGACACGCCTTTACAGCGGGGCATACATGTCCGAAATATGGGTTGCCTCTCCCATTACCCCACCGTATTCATTGAATTCCACCCACATTTCCCTCAACCTCTCGATCTGGAGCTTGATCTTACGCTCCGGGTCGGACCTTTTGGACTTCTTCTCCCTCTTCTTGTTGTTGTCCGACTCCATCAAAAGTAGCCTGACATGGTTTAAGAACTCTTCGATGGACTTGTACTTAGTGACCTGCATGACGGAACGGACAATGTAGGGCTGAACCGCTATTGTCGTCTGGTCGCCTGGGACTCTTGCATTCTCCAGGACGAAGGCGATGATTTGTTGGCAGAACATGGTAAGAAGCTCCTGATCCGTGAGGCGTGGATCGAGGTTATAGGTACCAGATGGAGGTCTGGAGCGTTTGGACAACCGGGGAGCAGGATACGATAGCAGTTCGCGCCTTTCTTCTTCGAGTTCTCGGAGTTCGTCTGTCACGGTAATGGTCCTCCTGGGCCGAATGCGGTGTTTTCTTCGCGATCTCTGCTTTCTTAGATGAGAGCGTATCGTGGTTGAGGAAAGTTCGTCCTGGGGGGATGATTCCGACCGCGATGCTGGAGAACGTCGGCCTAGATTCTTAGGCGGTGGAGTGTTCAGACCCGTTCTGGGAGAGTAATTATATTCTGGTCCCTGAAATGGGAAGAATGCCTTGTGGGTCTGTTGCGAAGATGTCGGGATCTTGAGGGTGACAATTCTGCTGCGAGCAGTTCCTGTTTCGAACTTGATAATGCGCTCACTGTCTCGCTGAGGGATGGCTTCATGATCGACCGTGTCCGCTGCTGTGGTAGGCGTGCAACTTGCCTCAGCTTGGGCTCTGGCCCTCCGGTCTTGATCGGAGAGTTTTTGCTGCTCCATCAGTCGCACTGTTCTCCTCGTTTCAACATGACTATCACCGACTTCACTTTCCGGCGACAGTCGCTTCCTTTTCATTACCGGCAGACGGACATCATCATCGTCGGATTCAATTTTGCTGTCATCGTCGATGGTGAGATCGACAATAGTTTTGTCCTGACTGGCGCTATTGATGGCTAATGAGCTCGATACAAGGCTTTGCTCTCGCTCGAGCCGGGAACTTGCGTCCAGATCTTTCGGTAGTGCTGATGCCGAAGTCTTCGCCACCGTACGTAGTGCAGCGAGTCGTTCACTTAGTTCGAACTTCTGGCGATCGATGTCTAATTGACGTTGCTTGAGGGCCAGCTCGATCTCCATCCTTTGGAGGGCCTCGAGACAATCCATGATGAGCCGTAGAGTATAGCGCGAATAAGATCGGTAGAATGGCAGATGGGCACGATGAAGAAGACGACCCTGATATCTACCGCGCTAGTGGAAAGACACCAATATCATCTAGACAGATCGAGAAGATGAAACCTTTCCAGTGACAGGAACCAACCGTGAATAGACTCAGTAACTCACGAGCCGAGCGTGTCGACCGATCTCAGGAAAGAGAGATAACACCCACAGGTAGCATCCGAACTCACCTTCACAAATCGGCCGGCGCCAGCCGGATAGATATCGCGACAACATCGGGTTATGCCTGAGGGGAATGCGATGGAGGCAGGTAACCAAAAATCAATAACGACCATAGTAACTGACGGTATCACCTCGAATGCTTCATCGACCGACCCACGACGGAGGACCGGGTAAAGCGATTGGTTATACGAAGATCCCAGACAATGCTTAAATGTGAGACGTAGACGAATGGCTAGCTCGCTCATTCTCCACTCACCATTCGTCATTCACGTACGCAGGCACCTTGAAATCAGCCAGATGAAGCGTGAGGGAAAGGAATAAAGGGAGGAGAGAATGTTAGGGGAGAAGAGAAGGTGAAGGAAAGGTTGAATCAGGTTCAGGTGGAACAAGAAGAGATATACCTATTTGTTCCACTGGGCCAACGGCGACTGAATGAAGGGCATCAAGCACCCTATGCTCGGTGAATCCATATCAGCAGAAACATCTCCTCAAGCAAGGAGAAGGTCTCTGGACAGACCGACGGCGATGCTGTTATGTGGTGCTATACATGAAAGTCAGCAAGTGAAGAGCAAGCAGGCAGAGGACGAGTTGCAGACTGCAGCGCGGGTCAAATGATGGAAGAAAGACGGTGATAATCAGTTCTGTTCAGTCAGCCTGTTCAGTTCTTTTCTCCCCGTTTCGTCATCTGACAATGGTCTTTATCAATCTAATCTTCGACATCGATGGATTGAATCGGATCGATGGCAGAAACAGGCTACGACTCCCCCCCTCCCCTCCCCCCTCTTCGTAGATTAGGCCCGCTGTTCATACGAATCACGGAGTGGTCAGTAGAGGGCGGTCGGCCTTCTGGAATGGATCCGTGTACCGGATATCGTATACCGTATACCGAGTAGACCGGTCTCGACTCTTTGACTTTGCACAGGGCAAGGGCAGATGCTTAAGCGTCGGTCGGTCGGCGGGATGATCGGGACGAGGCGAGAGATCCGCTAACAAGCGAGGTTGAGACTTTCGCGTGAATACGTATCACTGACCTATCCATTGCATTCAATCGTCGGAACGGAATGTCATTTCGGGGCCAACTATCTGAAATATCTCGAATCGTTTGTCATTTTTGCTTAATTCCATATCCAAGGGTATTCCTACCAGTCTGATACTCTATATAGACTATTGTCCAAAGGTCTCCCCAGGCTTGAGCGGGATCCAAGGACAAGCTTGCCAGTCACAGCCTTGTTTATATATCTCTGTTCCCCACCACTTGAAGTTGTCCATGACTCCAGGATATGCAAACCCGAAAAATATAACAACCACTGAAATGGCTAATCCAGAATCCAATGCTGCAGACATCGTCATGGTATATTTGCCCCACCAACCGGGAGCTCTCCTTCTGATGACATGATTGAACGCAAAACAAACGACTCCCCAGATGGAAAAGTTTAGTCCTGTCGCTGGTGGGATCCAACTCAAACTTCCAAAAAGCACAGGGAAATTGACTTTCCTCCATACACTCTTCTTGTTTTTCCGACCTAATATCCATACACCGATAGGTGCAAGAAATCCAATCAAAAATGCCCAGACCAGTGGACGATACAATGCACCAGGACCGAAGAATCGTTGCGGTCCTACAACTCCCCAGAGGATGCTGCCGTTGAAATGTACCTGTGCGATAGGACACTTGAATCCATTCATGGCGTAGGGAGTGCAGATACCAGGTATGTTGGCGAACATCCAATTCAGCACACCGATTTGCACTAGACTACTAACCAAAGTTGCAACCATTTGAACCTTGAACAGGAGCATTGGAGGAATTTTCATATAGTGTCCGAGTTTCAGGTCGGAAGAAAACTTTATGCCTTGTGCCGAGCTGATGTAGCAATAAGTGACAAAGACCATATTGGCCACTGGTCGGCCAGGGAAGATGACACCGCAGATGAGTTGGCAAATGAGATAAAGACTGCTGTGCTGATTGGTGATTGCCATGACAATGCCCACAGGGATGAAGAGTACTGTCGTGATACCTAGTGCGAGCAGAAGTCCATACCAAGGTAAATGTACGGGATAATATTCGACCACAAAAATTCCAACGGCAAGCATAGAAACAAAAGTTCCAAGGTACCACAACATCGGCACATCCTGGTAACGTCTCATGAGTCGATTGTGAACATCTTCTCCACCAATTCGGATCTGCTGACTGTCGATTCGCCTCAAGTGGTGGTCATTTTCCGATGTAGGAACTGATTCGTACCCGGCAATGGCTTTCTCCTGCTTTTCCTTGAATGCTTGTTTGGATTGTCTCCAAATGTCCTTTCCATGCCAACACGTTGTATGTGTGATTAGTGCGGTCAGGGATGCGAACTGTACTCCATACGACAATACATACGTGATTGGCAAATATACCTTTGAATAGTTGTCGTAAGCCTCTTTATCAAATAGAAAATCCGGAGTCAAAATCTTGCTAACGTCATACATCTTGCCTCGGTTATCAAAGACCGCCGAAGACAGAATGGGCAAGTATCCTGAGAATAAGACGTTCTTGTAGTATAGGATCGGAGCAATGATCCACATGACTATTCCCAGGCCGCACAGCACGTTGGCAGCTGCCCACCAAGGTGTTAGTAACGGCGATCCAATGTATGCGATTTGAGCCCAGTCGAAGGTCATGGGAAACAATCCCAGGCCAGATGCGACACCAAAGAGATTCGAAACAATGACGTTCTTGGGCGCAAACCAAGTCAAGACATTGAAGTAACTCAGTGCCGGCATCAACAGTCCAGGGACAAAATACCATATGAATGCAGCACTCCAAACATAGATGAAAAATCTGTATCGAGTCATTGTCCAACCATTGGCAATTTTATTCTCATTCTTGTGCATGGTCGTAAACATGGCCGTCGACATCAGTGTTCCTGGCCAGATCATGGCCGCAGGACGAACGAGATATCTCCTTGTAAGCCCAGCAAACGCATAACCTAGGATTTGGGTGGAAATGGTGAGTAAAAGCTGATAAAGGATCGGTACTTCCTGCTTGTAAAACTTGTGTTGTTCAACAATCACATCCGTGGCAAAGGCGAAGCCAAATGAGACGTTGCTACTGATGTAGACACAAGCATGCTCTTTTTCGTTCCACCGACCTTGAGATAACCACAAGCGGAGTTTTTGCCGGGTGCTTCTTCTTGTGGATTCGCCTGGATTATTCTGTAAAGATCCTTCTACGAAATCACCTTCTTGATCATGCTTCCTCTTGAGAGCGAAATCCCACATGATGCCCAGAGGATGCACCAGCACCAGAGCAATGACAGGTGTAATAGCCACGCTTGGATACCTCAGGGAGAAGAATAGATTGGTGGCAGAACCCCCAATTGCGAAGATCAAGGATAAAGTCCACATTCGAGGAGTGTTTATTGAAAGGGAGGTATTATCTGTTGCAGGGACCGATGCCCGAACTTCAGGATAAGGAGAGTTGTCGGGAGGGTCTTCGGCTGAAGGAACATAATCAATCTCAATTTCGGAGCCACTACCTCCCGTACGAGTACTGGCATTTGAGGATTCTGCCTTGGCTTCTGCTATTGCTGGATTGACAGCGAAAGAAGTCTTCGCATCAAGTCCCATTCCCACCTCACTTGCATTCGAAGACGACCGCTTTCTCAACCACTCGGTACTTCTTGTCGAGCGTCTGGAATTTGAGAAATGATTCTGAGCGTCTGATGCACCACGAGCCGACTGTATGCGCTTCCCACGACTCTTACGAGAGCGACGACTGGAGGTGGGACGGCCATCTTCATCGTCACTTGTGTCCGAGTCTGATGTGCCGTTGAGGAGGGGTACAGCACCATAGGAACCGGTCCCAAGAGCAGGAGAGGATCTGATCAACAGAGGATTGCGAGACATGACTGCGTGCCAGACGCGAGATAAGATGTCCCTGGATTGATGGTCGTGTAACCCAGATGTCACCGGCTGCGATGTGGATGGTTTGTGGAAATGTTTATGTTTGTGCGAGGGGTTACCCGGATCAAGTTGAGGCTCCGAGTCGGCCAAAGCAACAGCAGCATCTTGTTCTCCAACAGATACAGTAGAGGATAGATTCAAAGGGAGGAGTTCGAGATCGGAGGTGTGATCAGGGCTGGGATGAGATGGGGGAGTAGTGTGAGCTTGAGCCGGGCCAGCACTCATAGCATGACTCCGAGGCGAGAGGGCGGAATCAGGGTGGGTAATGTGTAATAGAACTCATAGGTAAATACCTGGGACATTCAGCGGGGGCTAAGGTCTCAGCAAACAGGCGTTAATGCATCACAATGGTATGGAGATGGGCATGAAAAAGAAAATAACAGGGCGTATGGCTTTGAAGGGGGGCGATTCAAGGGAGGCTGCAAGCGAAGGACAGCGAATGGAGATTGTCACAAGTTCGATAGTGGGTGTCAGTGGGTTCGACTTGGGCTGCAGGTGCGACCGTCGATGATCAGGTGTGAGTCGTGACTGCCTGCGATGCCTGTGGCCGACCCAGTGCTTTCCCCAAAACAAGGCAAGTGCCAAACCCTGATTAGCTGATTAGATTGATAAGATTATCGCCGGCCAAAACCACCAGGCCATAGAATGCCAAAACCACCCACACTAACCACCAACGCGTGACATGACAACTACACCCTAAGCCCTTGGAAGTGGAAAAGACTCTAGGTTGATGCTTGGGTGCAGTTGATCATCGGAAAATGCACTCATTTCAGCCTTTGCCAGGTTGAGGGACCTCAGTGTCATGAGTCGTGGTGGGAAGCAATATCTTTGCCTCTCAAACAAACAGCCCACGTGGGCTCTTGGGAGGTCTGTCTACCTCAAAACTCTGCTTACACCGCCACCTGTCACGTTCTGATAGCATACTTCGTACAGTTTATGAATCACATATCTTCTGTATGTATCAGTCCGTGGATCGTGGTGATGGTCTGCTCAAGTGGAGAAACTAGGGCAGGTCACCGACATCGGCCGCTGCCGTGCATTAATCCGCGTCAGGTCTGATCACGGCATATGATAGATTTGCGGGTCTGCTTTCACTTCGTTCGTATTTTTCTCTTCTATCAGGTCATCAGATAATGGCCATCATGCCTTGCCACGTTGACCGTCACACTGTCTCGTAAAGACATATCGATGTATCTCTCGCGGTATGCATTTCAAAATCCACCGACCTCTCCTCCTGCGCGTGTCAACATATCGTACACACGTCCAGGCAATTTGTACTTGACTAGACCTGCAAACACCATCAAGTCTTTGGCCATGTCGTTTAATTGCTCCTTCATGCCATCTGCATCCCCTCCATAGCCTGCTTCCCATCTGCCGTTCCTCAAGATGGTCTCACGCTGCCCTCCAATAGCTCGCACCGCCCACACCACACTGATTCCCGCGCAGCGAGCCAGAAGCTGTGGAAGCTGTCCAAAAGCATTCGCCGCAGATCGAATCACTGGGATCGATCCTCCTGCAGATAAGGGTAGGATATCCAAATCGTTCAGTTCTTCCAAGGCAGTCATGTAGCGAGGAGGATTTGCTTCCAGGTGTGCTCGTGCCGAAAGTAGCTGCAGCAAAGCACCACACACTTTCCTATTCGAGTCGGAGATTTTGTTGTGGTAAGCCGCATTTTCGTTGTACAGTGATACCATATTCTTAGCTAGCTCCACCGGTGAGGATGTCGACTGTGTAAGGGAAAGAGATGACTGCGGGCCGCCAGGTAGTGCACTGATGGTAGATTCGCTCTGACCGTCCGCTCGTCGAGGTTTGAGAGGCTGCAATTGCAAGGGCGAATCTCCAAGGTCCAATGTCACCGCATCAGCCAGTGTACGATTCAGAACAGAGATAACGTTGTCGTAATCTTCGCAGAGATGATACAGGAGCACCGCATCTGAAACCTGCCCTCGCTGATCAGCCGTCGCGGCTGACTGACTAGTGATACTGCGCAAGAATTCGACCCTGCTGTCGAGCTTGATCAATTTAGCCCGCACCTCAATTGCACCTGCTATTCGTGTTCCATCACTTCGAATGTCGCCGAGAAGTTTTGCAAATTCTCGGGTTTCTAAACAAAGTTCTCGTAGGCATTCGTGGCATGCATCCGTCTGCACCTGACCAAGACTGACAGGCTTAACGTCAGAGTTTAGGCAGATAAGGCTCAGGTATTCGACCGCTGCTACTGGCATGGCCGTACGAAAGTCTGCCGTGTAGTGTGCTATCAGAGGCACGAAGTTGAGCAAAGCCTGTTGAGTAGTTGACGTGGTTACTGTGTTTCTTGTTAGCATTCATATGAACCAAAAACGTGACACACTCACAAAGTTCATTGCCCGCAACCGAGAAATCCGATACACGAAGAAGACCATAATATGCCAGTGAAATGGCAAAATGCACAGCGCTGACCGGATTGAAACTGTGTAGATAGTCCACGGCTTGTTCAAATAAACCACATAATATCTGCATCAGGAAGAAGGTTCCATATGCACTGGTGCCTTCGACTTGGTTTTTCTGAAAGTGTTTCTCACCAATCTCCAGGAACGCCTCACGAATCTGCTCTAGTCCGTATAACTCTCCTGAGATCTCTTCCTTTCTATCTGTCTCTCGTGCGATGTTGAATTGGAGCCACAACCAGTCTTCAACCCCTTGGCCGATGTTGTCCAAACTTCTTGATGCTAGGTCACATCGTCCAACGATCTTATAACAGGCCATTTGGTAAGGGTCGACATTCTTGCCTCCATGCTTGGCTCGCTGAATCCAATCGCCATTGATGAATTCTTGGAGCTTCCGAGGTAGTCGTCTATCGGGACTTCTTGCATATTCTTTGAGGTACACATTGAACCTGCCGCCAATTGAGTTGAACGCAGGATCCTTCTCGACATATTCGGACGCTTCTTTGACGAAGCCACATCTGAGGAGGTAGAAAATGAGAGCCCAACAATAATCAAGTTTCGTGCCGTTGCTGGAATCTTCCGTCTGTTGCAATTCAGTGCCATCTGGTGCTAGGTCTCGACGGGCAACGCGGAGTCGGATATAGGCACGCACGATGTTGATCACGGTGGGTTGGCCACCGAGCGCTGCCTCTCTGGGGTTTTTCTCAATGAGAGATTTCAACTCGCGCCAGAAAGCTTTCTCTAGGTGTATCCTCGATCCTTCCAAAATCTTCTTGTTCAATTCCAAGCTTCCTGTACTTTCATGTTCGTCAAGATACGAAGTGGCATAGGCTCGCTCTTTGACTGCTGACGAGCTCTCCTTGGTAATTTCCCGTAGTGCCTGATAGGCATCGATAATCTGACGAGGACTCTCGCCGAGGTGCTTTTCCTCCACCTCGCCGAACCATTGCAATAGTGGCACTTCTGATTCTTGAAGTCTAGCCTTGTTGAGCTGCTCCACTTTGTTGATAAATGCCTTCTCCCTCTCGCGAAGACCTCGGAGACTTTGGCTTCTAGGCAAACCGCCTGATGCTGATGACGGGCCTTCACCTCTGAAGAATGATGATGCACCACTGCCTGAGCCAGGTGCGCCAATTATCGATTTCTCGATTGCTGAGCGACCAAAGACGCTTCTAGGTCCGTGTGAGCCATCGACTGGACCTTCTTTACCTCGCCGTGTAGTCCTGCCAAATGCACCGCCTTTTGATTGTCCCAGATTTTCACTAGCCACGTCTTCTGGCACGACCAAACCAAAGTGTTCCATCACCTTGAGCTTTTGCTCCTCAAGATCGATGCCCAGGCTCTCTTCAATGAAGCTGTCAACCTCCCGGTAGACACGTTCCATACTCTCCTTTAGCATTGCCTCTCGGCCCTTGGTTCGGAGGTCACGCAGGTAAGTACTTGACTCTTCGACTGCAAGTCTCTGAGCAGCATTTCTCGCAACGGGGGCTACGTCCTCACCACCCAATGCGTGAAAGTCTTTGTAAGCCTCACCAGGGGCAATTCCTGAGCCAGCCAGTAAATAGTGTGCTCGGCTGTCGTTTGCGGTGCCACGAGGCTTGGTGTCCCTGCTTCTGATCTCTTGTGCTCGACGTGCCAGGTCCCCAAGATCGAGATTCAATCCCGACAACTTCGGCTCGCTTTTGTCTGTATGCAATCGCGGCTTTTTCTTCTGTCTCTCCAACAAGCTACTGAAATAACCTGCATCTCGGGTTGGGTTGGTGCTTGGGCATCTGTTTGTTGAGGTGCCGCTTGCGTCGTGGTTGTGGCACCAAAGAGGGAGGCGTTTGGGGCCGGCTGTGAAGGAGCGGCATTTGAAGGCGGGACTGAAGTCGACGTCCCAAACAAACCGGTGGATGTAGGGGCAGCAGTTGTCGTAGTGTTTCCAAAGCTGAATGAGGGTGCAGATGTCTTTGCGGAACCCCGAGATTGAAGAGCCCACCGGATGTAGGAGCGGTCGTGGCAGCGCCCAATCCACCAAATGGCGATGGTTGTGTTGCGGGCTGTGCTGGAGGTTGAGACATGGTAGAGGCATCAAAGATGGATTTCCGCTTGGCTTGAGGATCTGAAGCGCCTGTGTTGAGATTCAAGCCCCAAAAGGATTCGCAGAAGCGGCTTGTCCAGAAGCTCCAGACCCAAAGAGAGACATTTTGTCCGGCCGTCTTTGCTCTGCCTATACGTGAGTGCTGTCCTCGGCGATTCTTGTGTAGAAGTGGTTGTCGCGTCCAAACTTCTCCGCGTTGTTGATCAGGACAACTTTTTGGATATTGCCGAGAATGAGTCTGCGTTTCGCCGTATTACTTGGCACTACTTGGAGGCACAAGTTTTGAGGTGGGCGGAAGACACGTGATATTGGGCCGTTTGAGAATAGTGTGATTGCTCTCCAAATATCTCACAGCTGCATCGTTCTCATCTTGTTGTACTATAAACAAAAGAACCAGGGGACAGGACCCATATCCCTTGCAGCGGCGATGCCTACGTTCCAGGCGAAACCATTTCGAAGTGCTCGGCAGCAGGCACACACCTTGGGCGATCGTCTTGCGGTGATCTATCGACGTCAAGTTTCAAACCACCCGTTCCTCTTCTTCGGACTGCCCTTTATTTCCTTGATGGTCGGCGCCTCCTTTCTCCTCACACCGGCTACCGCTCTGAGGTACGAAAAACACGATCGCAAAAATAAGCAGACTTCTGATCGAGAAGCGATGGAATTGGGTTTAAAGGGGGGTGCGACTGGTGAGGGCGGCCTCAACTACAACCCTCGTCGCAGAGTGGTGGCTCCGGGTGCGACATCACAAAGAGATGAATACTACAGGCTCATGGCTAAGGATCTCGACAATTGGGAACAGAAACGTGTGGAGAGATTCAAGGGAGAACCTGACGGACGACTGTAATGACTCGTAATTGAAGTCGATGACTTGTCGTTGCAACGACCTCACGAGTCAAGGATGAGAACCCAAGAATCTGGTGTGTTGGCTTGCATTGAAACAAAAGTCCCAAATGCACAGACTGCTACAAGAGAAAGCCACCTTCCTTACTCCCAAGTCCAAGGAGTGTTATTGGGGAGACGTGAAGCAGTTTCTCCGACCTGGCGAAAAGGCTAATACGAAAACGGCATACGTAGTACTGACGTTTCCCCTCCTCAAACTCTGGACCAATGCTGCATGGACGTTCGAGAAAACATGGTCGAGATCCGAGCAGACTCGAGGCGGTGAAGTCTCTCGGAAGGTCTGGGCCATGAGTCTAGGGCCAGGAACCAGAGGCAGACAATGCAGCGGGGAGAAACAGGGAAGTGCACATTCGTTCAAATCCCTTGTGGGCAGTTGTTGAGTTCTTGAGTGGCTTCTCAAGTGTCACCTGAACAGTGGACATGCGAACTGGTCAGAGGGTAGCAGTTGGTGCAGTTGTAGATTTGGTGGCAGATCCGGAATCCGGACGAACACGAAAAGGCAGCCATTCAGGCGGCAGCTAAGGCCAAGGTCCAATGCAATGTATTGATGTGAATGGAGGACGGGCAGCAGGATTGGCATGCAAAAGGTGCATAAGACACGGTCAATTGCTGCAGAGTCTGGCCGGGTCGAAAACTTAGTGGTGGGGCATGGGCGTTAGCGAACAAAGGTGATGACGCATGGATAGGAATGGCCTGAAAGAGAAAGAGAGAAGCTGATGCAAGTGGATTATCTTGCTTGACAAGTGGTGCAACACAAGGTTCGAATTGTTGTTGTTTGATACCTACTGTATAGGAGAGAATAAGCCTGTGCATACTGCTAGGTAGATGGGAATTGTGGAGTTTCTAGACTGTTCTTGTGGCAAGGCAGAGGAAGAAGTGAAAAGCTAGCCTTGTCTGTTGGTGGTTTAGGTGGGTGGATAATTTCCATTGACGCCATTAGCACAAGGTAAGTATACCTCCGTACTCTGTAGTTAGTGGAAGTTGGAGTCGTTTGGCTCATTGATCCGGGCAAAAATTGAAACTATCAAGTTAACACCGGCACTTACCGTAACTTCCACAACTCCGACTTTAGGCGAACGGTGCCTGATGATTGGCTCTTTAATCCGTCAAGGCTTCTTGTTGCTTTCGGAACATCATCTGCATGGCGCAATTCGTCTAGAATATGTCCTCGGAGTACCAACTGCTGGGTAACTCCCTACCTACCACCTAGCCTACTACCTACTCATTAAGGACTCCTGGTAAAACTCTGCAATCTAAACTCAAGTACAAGCACGTGTCAATGCGAGAATGTTGAGAACGGGGTCTCCTTGCATGAGCAACGATGAATCCACAGTGTACCATATGGAGACCTACCAATCTCCTACCCGAGTCTACGCTGGTTCGTCTCACAGACAATTTTGAACCCTGCTGGTTGACTAGTTGTAGTGCTGCCCTCGTAGGTACCCGGCAGGTGTACAGACCAGTTTGCTCTTCCAGGAGTAGTCCAAGGTTACCAACTACGTAAGGAAAATGACGATGATGAACCGACAGATTGGGAAACTCCGTGAGCCTAGATCGGTCGCTTGTCACACAGCAAAGCAGGACGCAGGGCTCGGGGTCAAATAGATAGCAAGTAGCTGCAGGCCGGCCTGTTAGATTCGTGTGGTGGGGGATGGTGGACTGACACTCCAGGTCTATTTTTCACGTGGGGTTTTTGGGTTGCCTGTGGTCAGTGCGTGGTTTCAATACTTCAGGACGTTTTCTGTTCCCGGAATTGGTTAAACTTGATTTTGGCCTGGCAGGTAGGGTTCGCCTGATGCTCGCGAGCTATTCATGCATTGCAGAATTGAATAGGGTGTGTGTGATGGTTCGTTGGAGGGTCCTCGTGGTACAAGTAGAGTTTGTCAAGTGCGAATGTTTGGATGCTAAGTGTTTAGTCCTTGGTGTTTAGTATCCATCTTAAGTGCTAGTAAGGGCATAGGGAAGGGGGCTACACGGTGATAAGTCTTTAGTAGGCCATTAATTGGCAATTAGTTCAGTCATGCAGTACTTACTCCGTAGTACTTAGTAGTTAGTAGTTAGTAGCAAGTGGCAAGAAAGGAAGGTGTGCTCCGCGAAGAGGGGGTCCTCGTGGTTTCCTCGTGGTCCATTCGTCCCTTATCTCCGCGCCGCGTTGAGCGCCGTTGACCGTCGCTGGTGGATGGATGATTTGCAATCATCAAATCAACCACTCGTTCATTCAATAATCCGGCCAGTATCCCACGCACGCGAGAACATATCCTTGCCGACCTGTTGCCCATACCGGAAATGGAGACCTTGTGCTGCAAAGGCGAGTCTTAGGGGTCCAGGCCATGATACAATTGTCAAGATGGGCGTCAACGTACCAATACGAGTCAAGCAAGAACTCGTTAATCTGTTCGGCGTTGGAACAAACAACGTGTAAGCTGCAAGTTCAAGGTAAAGAAGATTGATGAATGATGAATGATGAATGTTGAATGATCCAATATCACTCAGGAGCACTGCCCGAGACAATAATCGTTGTGTTATAGTGCACTTGCCGTTTATTGCTTTGCATAGTCCTAAAGTATCACAGTGATTAATTTTGGAAAGAGCGGCCAGGAACCAACTTGACCTCTAGGCTCTTGCCTTGTTGCCATCTTTGCTTCTCTCTGCTTTTCTCTACTTCTTTCCCTTCTTGCATCAGCTTACTAAATCCAAACGCACAAAAAACATCCAGCTAATACAGCCTCCGGACTCCCCAGCCGGCGGTCAGCTTCTCACCTCTCACCTCTCGCCTCTTCCAGGGAAACACTCTTTGGATCTCTAACATGGTACGTGCGTTGGTTAACTGGGTCATTTTTCTCTCATTTTCTTTCCCCGTCAATCTCCTGGTTCTCGGTGCTGTCAGCCTGTTACTCAACCAATCTGTCGGCATCCCTAGCCAGACCAATCATCAGTCGTCATCAGGACCCATTTTAGCCCAGGAGAGCCTCTGTCTGTTCCCTACAGCCTCTAGTAGGTGTCTAGGGAGCACTAATAGGTGTCATTTGGGCGACTCTTGGGCCACCTTAGGCGCCACCAGCCGCTACTAAGGACCCTTAGTGGTACCCCCAGTGAACCCCTCAGTGCCCCTCTAAGCTTTGGACGACGTCATTTCTCCTTTGAGCTGCGCCAATTCTTTGCCCCTGGACTCCTGGAAACCCCAGTGGCCCCCCCATCCTCCCCTTGTGGCCCTTCGGCCGGGCCCTGGCTGATGATGATTGATCTCGGTTGGGCGTCCGTCCTTTGGATCTTCTGGCTTTGAACCCTGGCTGAAGGTTCTTTGCAAAAAACTTCCACTTTGACCATTTTCCCACTCTTTTCCCACTCCGAACCGAGTCGATCCCCATTTATTTAACCTCCAGCGCCTTTTCCTCATCAGAGTCACCACCAACGACGTCCACGGCCGTTCCCACTCTTCCATACGGCCACACAGCCTCTTCCCACTTGGTTTCTAGCTTCTGGCTTCTGGCTTCTGAGTTTCGGGGTCCTGCGTCCTGCGCCTTGCCTCTTGACTCTTGACTTCTGTCTAGCCCACCTAGCTCACCAAACACCCTCGACCCTCGACCCTCGACCCTTATTCCCGTACCTACGGAGCATTCCTTGGACACTGGATTCTGCTTTAGTGATCAAGAACTTCCTTGACTTTCTCTGTCTACTCAGCCTGCACCTTTTCTATTCATACCTTGGAATAATGAATATCTCTCTTTATTAACAGCCCCCAAACTAGACACAATGACTCAACCTACAAGTACCTCTTTAACCACGGCCCTCGCCATGTCGTGTGCGCCTTGCCTCCGATGACGTATCCTCCTCCCGTCTGGAACTATCGATTCGACGTTTCCACCTGACTTGCACCTGACTCTGTCCTGCCAACCATATACCATATACCGCACACATTATACTCGAACAGCGACATCCTCATATCCAGTCACCAGACATCATCTATTCAGCCTCTCTCGCCTGTGGACCGAGTCCTGACTCCTTCCTCCCCTTCCTCACCTCCTCGATCTAGGCCTGGCCATTCTTGGCCGGCCATATCGGCGTCATGTCAGCGACTGCCACCACTTCATTCAAGTCTCCCTCCCATAACCATTCACACTCGCACTCCAAGTCTCATTCTCATTCTCACTCACATTCACACTCTCGATCTTCTCGTCCTTCTACAACTCCAAGGGCTCCATCATCCGCAGTCTCTGTTGGCCAACCCATGCCACCGTTATTAACGCCTAATCCCAACATTCGAACTCCTCAAACCTCGATTGATCCCAAGAGTCCCAGTCCGAGTTACTTTGGCTTTGTCGTAGGCACTGACGACTCCATCCCTCCCGATTCGAATCCGGGAGTCTATGCTCGTCAGAACTGGAATTTCCCGGCCACGTCGCAGACTGCTCTACCTACCCCTCGACATGTTCCGGTCGAATCGAACCCCGATTTTGAAGCTTTCCGGAGACAGTCAGAAACTAATCATCGCTTTGCTTTGAACTCGTCAACTACCTCATTGGGGAGACCCTCACAATCTAGAACCACTTCTTCCACCAGTTCCAAACTCGACACCCCAACATCCCCACTAAGTAAAAGACCTCATCTAGAAAGAAATCCACAAACAAGAGATGGTTTCCAATCGCAAGAGAACAAAATCGAAGGACCATCATTCTTCGATATTCCTAGACAAACGTCGCCACAATCCTTCAATCATCCCCATAGCGTTGCAGATCACCAGCACGCGAGATTGTCCCTACCTATGAGTGGTGTGCGGACTTCTCCCGCTTTCAATCTGCAAAGACAGACACAACGGTCTGACACATTGCCTCCGGCTGCCGAGAAAGATGCCTCACCTATTGTCTCACCTGTTGAAGTTGGAGCTCTTCTCGAAACCAACCCGGCCAGTGTATTAGTCTTGGATCTACGGGTGTATCAACAGTACGCCACCTCGAGAATCAGAGGAGCTCTCAACTTGTGTATACCAACCACCCTCTTGAAACGTCCTGCTTACAACGTCCAGCGTCTTGCGGATACATTCACTGCGGACCATGACAAGGAGTCATTTGCTCGCTGGGAGACTTGTAACCACATTGTTGTGTACGACTCCAATTCGTCAATCGCAAAAGAAGCTGTCACACCCCTCAATGTCCTCAAAAAGTTCACAACCGAAGGTTGGAAGGGGAATGGCTGGGTCATTAAGGGTGGCTTCCTAGCCTTTGCCAAACTGGTCCCAGGTCTGGTCGATACAGGATCTGTCCAAGCGGGTAAAGGAGGCTCCGCACAACCTTTGTCTATTTCAGGCGCCGGTAAAGAAACTCTGGCTGTGGCCGGTGGTTGCGCCATGCCCACCGAAAAGTCAGCTGCTAATCCTTTCTTTGGAAACATCCGTCAAAACATGGATTTGTTGGATGGCGTCGGACAGATGCCTATCAAAAAGCCCACAAATATGACCTCAGCCACTGAACGTCACCTCCCTCGATGGCTACAGCAAGCTTCAGCCAAGAGCGATGAGGGTAAGGCGGTCTCTGAACGATTCTTGAAAATTGAGAAGTATGAGCAGAAGAGAATGCAAGACGCCCTGAGTGCGAGTGTGTCCTATGGCACACCTCACGTGGATCGCTCAAGCCGTATTCAAGTTGCCGGGATCGAAAAAGGATCGAAAAATCGATACAACAACATCTTCCCTTACGATCACTCCAGAGTCAAGCTACAGAATGTGCCCCAGGGAAGCTGCGATTACATCAACGCCAGTCATGTCAAGGCTCAGTATTCCAATCGACGATATATTGCCACTCAAGCCCCAATCCCTGCTACCTTCAACGACTTTTGGAGGGTGGTTTGGGAACAAGATGTTCGAGTGATTGTCATGTTGACTGCGGAATCCGAAGGTGGTCAAGTCAAAAGTCACAGGTATTGGTCTCCAGGTGAATACGGACCATTAAAGTTGAAGCAACTCTCGGAAAAACAGACCAGTCTGCAACAGAAGAAACCATCGGCGTCTACAGAACAAGCAGCTACTCGACCTTCACTTGGTGCACGCAGATCTACAACAGCAAATGTAGGTAGAGAAGTCGACAAGTCAGTGACTACCAAGTCAACGAGTGCAACGATCCGACATCTAGCGTTGAGCCATTCGGGTTACCCATTCCAACCAATGCGTGAGATTACTCAGATCCAATACTCGGATTGGCCAGACCTAGGAACTCCGGCGAGCCCAGCGGAACTTCTAGCGTTGGTAGAACAAGTCAACAAGTACGTTCGGAGTTCATCAACTGGATCAAGCACTGATCGGGGAGACTTTGCACGTGAAGGGCAACGACCAATTCTAGTGCATTGCAGTGCTGGATGTGGACGTACGGGACATTCTGCACGATTGATTCGGTGATTGATATGCTGAAACGACAAAAACTGTCCGAATCGGGCAAGAAAGCAGACCGAATGGATGTGGATGGTGGGGAAGATTGGATATCGCGAGACGACCTGGATCTGGTGGCCAAGACGGTGGATGACTTCCGACATCAAAGATTGAGCATGGTACAAAATCTGCGGCAGTTTGTTCTATGTTATGAGAGTATTCTTCAGTGGCTTGCGACGCAGGACTCGGAAAATGTATCGCAGAAACGGCCGAGTATGGCGGACAGTAGACGGAGCTATCAGGGCAGTTTCGAGATGAGGAACTGATCAGAGGAATAGAAGCGATGGATGGATGTACATCAGATTCAACAAGTCTGTGGACAATGCTGGGTTTACAGATATTTATTATGAACATGATGATCAATGAGGTTCGGCATTTTGGGGGAGCATCTTTACGTGGGTGATTATGACCTCAACCCACAGGGTATGCATAGCGATATATGGGCGTGTTAATCATATGCCCTTGTTTTGAGCATAGAAGAGACTGGTATGACCATAGGATTCAATCAATCAAGATTGATCAGTCAGCTAGACATGATCACATATGCTTTATCCACACTTGAAACTATGAGGCTGACCAGCAAGCCCATGGCGGAAACAATGAGAAATTCAGCCTCCGTACTCGGTACATTTCCTATTCTCGATCCGCGACAACATCGGCATCCCAGGCCTACCACCACCAAGCTCAGCCACCACACACCACCACCACCACCATGGTCCATTGGTTTTGACTCTTTGAGCCCTTCACACCGGAAAACGGCTCCCGAGATCTCGTAAAAGGACAGCCCCTAAGAAAAGCTTGTCGGGCGCATTTTAGATGCTTATTTCATCTGTCTAGAAAGTAAGTTACTTTCTTTGACATCCTTCAACACGAGATTTTTCTAGCGGCCACAGAGGGGGGGGCTTACGGCATATACGGAGTATACTATATACTAACTAGCTATAACCCTGTATACACCACGTGATGTCGCTGGCTCGCTGGCTGGCTCGCTTGATAGGGATATGGATATGGATATGGATATGGACATGGACATGGACAATGGACAATGGTGGTGGTGTAAGATCGATGTCCACGAGCTCGCCCACTATCTCTCTCTCTCTCTCTCAGGTCCCTAGGTGGGTTGAAAGGTAAATAGCTTACTCAAGGTAGGGTATTTGCCAAGTACCCCCTTTCGGACCTGGAACCTTGCCAGTTCCCCAGGTGAGTGTTTGTGTGTGCGGTCGGGAAGATAAGAGGAGAAAGTAGTTAACGTATTCAGCGATGGGGTCACGGGGATGCGATATTAGTCATGGTCATGGTCATGGTAATGATCATGGCGATGGCGATGGCGATGGCGATGGCGATGGCGACGGCAACGGTAATGCGGACGATGAGATCGATTGACTTACGGACTAGGCAAGCTTGTCTAGGAGTGAGAAAGGGATTTCTATGCATTGTACTTTAGGGGAGCCGGACGGGGAAGGGAACTCTGAAGGCTATGAGGTACCAGTACCCTGTCGCAGAACTTGGTACGAGGTATACCCCGTCCTCCGTACAGTGAGTGCATAAATGATTGATAGAACTAGCGCCTGGGTATAGAGGTCAAGAACTATATCAATTACTTGCCAGCCAAAGTAACCACCTGCCTCAGGCGACTTGGCCGACCGCAGGTCCTGACTCCTCAGAGCGATGCTCAGCCATAGTCGCAATGCCGGCCGTGGTCCGTGGTGTCAGAGATCTATCAATTCTCGAGCTCCCAAGGATTACTAAACACTTCAGATGGTAGCCCACAAAATTATCCAGTGGGAGTTCTTAACTTTGTCTTACGCTATGCTGTACGAGCTTTGAGATCCTCTTGATCAGGCGAAAATTCCGTAGATCATCTGCATATCCTGATACGAGGTCGTGAACGCATTGTTCGATCGCGGCGTCGGAAAGGGTTGGGTGGTATGGTCATGTCTACGTACTGTACTTCGAGTTTGATGCCTTGTTGAATGTAGGAAATGTTAGTTAGTTCTCGATGAAGTCTGCACATGCAGATTGGAAGTGCCACGGGGATCCGCCGCCGTAATATCTAATGGCATGGAGCATTCTTCGCCTTGTACGAGGAAGACGCGTGTCTGTCCAGACTCCACATGCAGATGTATGGAGTACACCCGCTCGGCAAGCGTCAGCTGGTATTTATTATTAATCATTTGAGGAGACGTTTTGGGAAGAGTCGTGCTATGTAGAGCCGTTGTGCAGATATGTCTTTGGCGTAAAGGTCATAGATAGGGCGATCAGGGGGTTTCAATATTCTGGATATCTGACTGTCTAGATGTGTGGATGTTTTGAAGCTCCCTCCCTCGGGGACGGGGACGCAAGGCTGATGGATGAGTGGTAGAGGATGATGCATGCATGCAATTACATTCCCTCCCCCAAGATGCTCCTCACTCTTCTTCTCGACATGTTCAAACTAAACTACCTTTTACCGTTATCTAGTAAGAAACTCGATTCGACTGTCTCTGCCGCCGGTTCTTGCACGAGCAGTGCCGCCCCCTCAGGTTTGTCTCCCAACAGTAGTTAAGATTTCCCCCATCTACTCGTCGTCGTTGATATCGACGACAGTCTTCTTCCATTTGCGAGCCGGAACACGACGCTGGAACAGAATGTCGATCTCACGGAACGATCTGTGCTTCATTTCTGGAACCCAGATCCATGCCATGACCGTGCAGACAAAGGCGGTGCCAGCCCAGATGTAGCCGCTCTTGCCGCCGAGGTTCCACTTATCGGTGTTGAGCATGTAGCTGGCAAGGAAGATACAGGGGATGTTGACCAAGTAGTAGGCTCCACGTCCGATACCGGTTGTCAATGGCCTGAGACGAACTGAAGACGTCTCACCAATGATGACCCATGAGGCTGGGCGGGTCCCAAGCAGAATAGTACTGAGACGATCAAGCCAAGTGATGCTTGCGCATTGCTAGCCGCCTTGCTGGCGCCAACTGAAGCAGCAATACCGAGCGCAATCAAGAATGCACAGTTGATGAATTGACCGTAGACATAGATGGTGCGTCTGCCGAGGTATGTGGTGAGGACCCAAGACAGCATAACCATGAGCCACTGGAGGGCAGATGTGATGAGACCAAGTGCGAATGCGGTGTTGTCGGCCATACCGGCCTCTGAGCTTGTGTTAGTCGAAATGCCATAAGATTATAGGGGATAGTTAAACTCACGTTTGAAGAAGTAAACCGCTTGGTTGGCAATCAGATTGCCGGTCAGATTCTGAGATGCGTACACACCGCATACGATCAATGTGCGGTAGCGATCAGTACCTTTCCACAGTTCAATCAGACTGGGTTGCTTCTCGGTCTTCTCAAGCTCGATCGTGCGACGCATCATGGCGACAGCGTCAGCAGGATTATCGTTTGCACTCGAGCGTCCAAGGCGCTTGACAGCCTTCTCGGCGTCAGCGAGGCGACCTTTTCGTACGAGCCACCAGGGAGATTCAGGCGCAATGAAGAGAAGGATGGCGAGAGGAGTAGGAAACATCCACTGGAGTGCAATAGGAACTCTATCATAACCGTTAGTATAGTACTCCTCGACAATATAACGTATCCAGAAGAGCAGACGAACCTATAGGCCGAAGAGTCGTTCTTAGACTGGTAGTGGTAAGTAATACCGCCGACAATGATCGAACCAATAGCCCAGAACATCTGCAACATTTGGGTCGCGGGAGCTCTTAATCTCAAGGGCACGATTTCGGCACAATAAGCGGGTGCATTGGCAATGAAAATGCCCCAGGGAATGCCTTCGAGGATCTGGGCGGCCAGAAACATGCCCTGGCTGTTGCCGAAGTAAAAGACAAAGATGAAGGCGTTCAAGAACATGAGACCGCCAATGGTTGCCCATCGATAACCAATCGCACTGGTAATGGGACCTGCAATGAAGACTCCGATAAAGGCACCGACTGGTCCACTGCACTGGAATGCTGACTGCCATGAAGCTTCGATAATGTAACCTCCTTGGATCTGGCTGTAGACACCAAAATCATCGGCAAACTTTTTGGTGGCGATAAATTGTCCCATCAAGAAAACGCAGTAAGACTCCATGATCTATGGGTAGAGTTAGAGAAAAATGATCTACAGACCCTCAATCAAAGGCAAGCTTACAATGGTGCATGACATGACGAATGCCCACCAACTAGCAGCGGGATAAGCCTTGACAGCCTCGAGCACAGTCATGTTATGTTCGATCTTCTCGGCATCGATGGCGCCGCCTCTGTCGTATTCGACCTTCTCGCCGACATCGTAGACAGGCGTGCCCTTGGTGGTGGGATGCGACTCGACCTCCAAGGCCGAGTCCGACTTCTCGGTGTTGATGTTGCTCATGTTGACGATTTCTGATTCTGGGAGAAAGGTGAGGGACGATGAGAATGAAAGAGAGAAGGCATGAGCGGGTTCATCAGATCTTTATCCCTACGACGACAACGCTCTTGATGGTCATGCCGATCTTTAGCCTCAATCGATTGAATGCATCCTGCCATCCTCCAGACCTTGACCACAAGTCCACCACAACCCACATCTCCGCACATTGTGGTCAATTCCGGGCACCACGGTAGCATCATGGCAATCGCCTCGCCATCGCGTGGATCAAGCTTTCTTCCCTATCGGCCTAGCTCCCGCATGTAACGGTCGAAGGGTGCAATCTTGGACGTGGTTGGCTCCCGTGGAGCGGAGTAAGCTGATACTGGTTAGTGGTCGTGGAGTACCCCGTAGATGCAACTATCCGGCGGTCCCAATCTCCCAAAGGCCATATCTCTCCGCAGTATTCAGTTGCGGGCATTGTTCCGTCGGTTTTTCTGGCTCATTTAAGTACTTCGCCGGTGTGAACAGAGTCCGGACCCCATGGGCGGCCACGGGTGACCTTCCGTTCTTAGCTTGACATGACCCGGTGCCGGTGGTATACAACCTTGCCTTGGAATGTCGCGGCTACACTGTACATTAGATGCCGGGCCAAAAAGGGGAAAGGCCTGTCACCGCCGCCGGTGGTCGCACATGTTGGTAAACAACAAATTACCCTGTAATCCGTACATGGCAAACTTGAGTAAATCACACCGAAACTTGACCTTTATCAATCTTGTTTAACTTGTTTTCAAGCGAATGCCAAGACTTCTTGTTGGACTTGACTTCCTTGGTTGACTCATTAATACATAGGTAACTACCTAGGAGAAGCTCACTTAAGGGTTATGGAGGTACACAAAGGCAATTTGATTTATCTATGGAGTATGGCTGTCAATGAGCGGTGCGCGAATCCCAGGAGTACTTGTGTACCTTAAGGTACATTGTATCTGTGCTCTCGTTGTCAGCTGACATTCTACCTATGGTGGGAGGAGTGGATATAGTGTAGAGTCTTGGCAAGATCACGTGTAGATTCGTCGAGCACGGAGGTATGAGTAGGCTTGGCAAAATGTGCACGTGACCCACACTCCTCCGACTCTTCTTTTTAAGTTAGTTTGTGGCACTTGTGGTTAGTTCAGTATCGACCTGTCGAGAGCCCATGCAGTAGTCCTCATTACCAAGGCTAAGTCTAGTCTGTCTAGGTATTGAGTTACTTGTACCTTCATACTTGACTTTGAGAGACTCCGACAGAAGATGTCATGATACTTACCGATACATACACATCCGCAAGTCTTTCCACAACTCCACGACCAACACTGACTACATAGGCGATGAGATAATCAACGCACTAAAGGCACAGGCGATTCCAAAGCCTGGATAGTCCACGAAGCACATATTCTTTAATGATATACTTACACACTTTCCAGCAGCACATACAACCCAATGTACAGAACTACTGAGTCAGTTTGGACTCCAATTTAACGCGCCAGGAAAAGCACGACACGAGTCCACCGCCTGAACATAGAAGTGAAAGAAGCCACGAACTTTGCCTCAGCCCCACCGTCAGCCTGAGGATGAAAAGGCTAAGGAGAGCGCCACCAATGCTTAGCGACGGTGCCAATAAATCACCTACGCCGAGACACCGATGGTCAGACTCATCAGCTGCCTGTTGACTTAATTTCCAGCTTGTCGACTTTTTTCAAGGGCTTCCCGGGTACGATGGACGCAGAGGTACATAGGTCCCAAGTGTTCAAGTGTTCTCAAGTCCCCGGACTTGTCCACGGTCAAATCATATCTTCCTCTCCTCTCCCTTCCGTTGGTCCTACATGCGGATTCGGGAGAGATTCCAAAATAGAAAATCTCCACAAGCTCCTAAATTGGTCATTGACCATTGGCCATTGTGGCACGCCTGATCGGCATACGGCCAACAAACACGAGCCTTAACGGCAAATCCGGATGGCACAGGGCAAATTCCAGAAACAGATTTCAGGCTTCCCTTCTTTTTATCACAACCTACTACGTGTCTGCCTCGAATTTTGTTGATTCTCGACTTTTAACTTGATGGACAGTCATGAGCCCTGTGAATACCTCTTTCGTCACTTACTTTGCTTGTTGACACCGATTCCCCGAGCTGAGATGACTCTGGTACTTATGTAAGTTTAGAGGCAGAGTACGACACTACTAGAAGGGAAAGCATACCTACATACATGTGTACATTATACCTCGTGACAATCCTTCGCTTCAAGCCACATCCATAACTATTCGATATTGCCTCCCCAAATCCCATCTACTTGTTTGTTATTTCTTCCTGCATTTGCCTTTACTTTCGTCATTGTCATCAATCGCCACACTTAGGCCGATGAGGTTTTTCCAAAAAGAAACTACCGCACAGAAACTCTTCCTAAAACTACTCTGACAACGCATTACAAAGCACATTGATCTTGGTACTGCAACGCTCGCTTACTTGGATTGCTCGCTCTACGACTCCTCCACGGCTCCATCCACGGCTCGCTAGGACTGGAAAATTCTTGGCTGCTTTCAACCATCGTCGTCATCAACAGTATTTCTGACCTCTACCTTCTGGCGCTGCTGCTTGCGTGGTTCAAGCACACTCATAGTGAGGCGTGTTCCGCGACAGACCACTGTTGGAGTTCTCGTGGAAGACCGTCACCATCATCATCAACAACAACAACACAATGTCACCTCCACGCCTAGCGCTACCGATCCTCCTGACCCTCCTCGCCATCGACGGCATCATCGAAGTCGGCTTCATTGGGTCGATGGTAGGCTTCCTCCACGACCGCGCCGGCAGATTCTTCACCATTTCCTATGCGAGCAGCGCAGGTCCAACATTCAATCTCCACGGCAAACCTGCCGGCATCATGGTCGATCAGGGCCACACGAGCAACGGCGCCGCTGGCACCGCCGTCGTCCTGATCTCCTTCGGTGGCTTTCTTACCCTATGGTACGAACGGAGAAGGAATCGACGATCCTCATCGTCAAATACAGTGAGTTCCCACCGCGAACAAAGCCCCCCCCTCTTTCAAGATCTCCATCTCTCACCACCTGCACCACCATGACCCGAAACACAATCCTAACGCAATGGACAGACATCAACGTCCGGCCTCTTCAAATTCTGGACCGTCCTCACGATCCTCTCCTTCCTGCTCACGCTCGGCGCGCTCATCTACACATTCATCCTCACGGCGCAAACCAACGACCAAACCATCGACCTAGCCGTGGCAGCTGCAAACCCTGACCCGCTCATGTACCCACTCGACGACTGGACGCCGGAGAACTGGTTCTCAGCGGTCCTGCGCCTGTCGCTGGTCCATGACAGCGACCGCAGGGATATCCGGAACCATTTGCGTCTGATGCGCGCGTGGCGCTGGAATTTGATTCCCTTGCTGGTTCTCGGCTTGGCTGTCATGGTGGTTGCGGTAGCGACTGTGCTGTTCGGTGGAAGGGTGGTAGTGCTGCTGGTGGTGGTGGTGGCGGCGGCGGTGCGAGCTGGGGAGGATGGAGTCGCGTTCCCTGGGGATCGAGGAGCGGCAGGCCCAGACGCACGCCCAGTGGCAAGGAGGGCACGTTTGGCAAGCGGTTCGGTCAGCGCGCGTCGAATGAGAGTTGAATAACGAATTGTATGCACCAGAGTCGATTTTGGCGTCGGGACGATCCTACGACATGGGAGAATTCATGCTTAATGTGTGTGTGTGTGTTGCGTGCCGGAGACTTGGTACACACGTGCGCAGGGCACGGCGTGATAAGCGGACAGAGAAATGATTTTCTGTATAATTCCTAATCTAATACCTTTGAACGCAAAATCTTTCTCTTTTCTTACGGCGTGTCTCTAGCGACCAGTGTATTTAAGTTACTGATCAAGTATTTGTAGCCATGAAATTTTGTTGCTTTTACGTTATCGGAATTGATAGTCACTCATGTTTGGCGCATACCTAAATGGTCTGATAGGCTTGTTTAAATCAGAGAGAATGCTGAAAAGCCAGGTTCTGCAGCTTCAGGAATACCCGTTATCTTTTGTCTTCCCAGCTTGTCAACCTCATCCTGCACAGCATGTGTTTCATCTATAAACCTCAAGCTCTCTCGGAGTTGACCGTCATGGCTATGTAGATGTTGAACTGAAGAAATCCCGACGTTCTAAACGAACGACGTGTATGATGTTCAAGCCTCCCGGTTTCCACACGGCACTCTCCTCTGATGCTTTGCTTGTCAACTTGTGTTGACAATGCGATCAGATCGGGTCCAAGGAGTATCTTGCATCTGAGATCCAGAAGCCAGGGGAGATGTTTCAACCAAATTGATGGCTTCACCTTGATCGATGACTAGGCTACTAGAGGCAGCGACAGCATCTCCCGCGCCTCGGTCTCCTAACAATCCCTTACTGCTAGAATGATCATGTCGGGTTCATCCAGAGAAACATGTCCGATGTTTTAATCAATGGAATATTTTGCTAACGGTCACTTGGTTGTCGAGTTGCTCAGAAGATAGATGCGGTCAATGAACTCATGTGCAGAGCCCCGAAGGTCCCCGAAACGGATTCCATCATCAGCAAAAAATTCGAACCAGAATCCACATGTCCGACATGAACACCGCCTCTCTGTGAAACCATCTTGGCGATGATCAGTCTTGAGCAGTTGTGTTGGCTTTCGTTCGCGAGACACTTGACAGTAAATTCTGCCACGATACTTATTTCTCGGCACCTCCACCACCCATGGTCAGGATGATCACAATCAATCCGACCCACCAATATTTCTGAAACAAGGTTTTTTCTTGTTGTTGATCTTGGGCAATCTCTCGTCCTTCAGCATCTACCTGAGGTGGAGCTCGAGTGTTTAACGTGGGGACTGGACCTGTTTGGGCGACAAAGAGGTTGACCTTTATAGGCTCATACAAGGCCAATTGGCGAGCAGCTTCCTCTCTTGCTTTCTTTGTGTTTGGAACTGGAGGTCTGGCCGGGATTGGCTTTCCCTTTGCCTTTGCTCGAGCAACTTTCTTTCGATATCTATCTTCCTCCGGCGACAGAGGTGGAGGTGACACAGGAGAGACCGAGGCGGAAAATACCGAACCATCGTCTGGGGAGATCCAAAGATCAATCTTCTGGTGGAAGTCTTCACTGAAAGCATCAAGAGTGGTGATCGTGGAAGAGCCGTTTGGAAGAATAATGCGAATTAGTCGGGAAGAGGTGGGTTCAGGGCTGGTGGACTTCTGAGAGTCTAGGCTGGGAGGAGACCATGAAGAAAGACTATGCTTTTTGGCAGAGGGATCGTATGAGATCGTGACGAGGGGCTTGATGGCAGAATCGGCTGAGTTGACGAGCTGGTAAGAGAGGGTGACAGATTTCTGATAGCGGGCAGAATCATCTCGTGCAGCGAGAGAGACGCAGAAGAAGGTGAAGACAAACAGCACAAGGCTGTGTAGTCGTGGCACCAGCATTATTGAGACTATGGAAGACACTGATATGCCCCCCAGGAAATGTACGTCGGCGAAATGACTGGGACTCTGTTGATGGTGTCTGATACCAAGGCCGTCGCCGATGGTTGGACTGTGAAAGGAAGGTCAAGCGAGCGGCTAGCGTCCTTGTTTGCTAAATTGTTTTCAATCCGTTCGTCTCTAGTCGCTCTTTCCTTCACCTCCATTTACATGGTCCCTCTTTCCGTAACTTCACTGACAACGCAAAACGGAAGGAGAGTGAAGGGTGCAGGCGCAGGCAAAATGTAGCGATAATGGATTTCCTCCAAGGTTCACTTGGAGGTTCACATCTTCCTTCGTCCAACAACTTCAACTCTGATTACAATTTTGACTTGGATGACTTTTCCGATTCTGATCAGAACGACAACATGGCGACTACTACAACTACGACTACGACTACTACAACAACTTCCACAAACCCTGCTCAACCCGTCAACGAAAAAGACAAGATTCACCCCGATGTTCAGAAGAATCTTGAACTTCATCAAGGTTTCATGCGTCAAGCCATCAATGTAGCCGAAGAAGCCCTCGCTGGAGGAGAAACGCCAGTCGCCTGTGTCCTCGTTCATAATGGCCAAGTTGTGGCTCGTGGAATGAATGATACCAACAGATCTCTCAACGGTACTCGACATGCAGAATTCCTCGCCATTGCCGAATTTCTGGCAAAGTTTCCAATCACCGAATTCAAGAATACGGATCTCTACGTCACGGTCGAGCCCTGCATCATGTGTGCTTCGGCTTTGAGACAATATGGAATTCGCTGCGTCTACTACGGATGTGGGAATGACCGTTTTGGAGGAAATGGTAGCGTTCTTGCAGTCAATTCTGACAAAGGGTTGGAGAAAGGGTATCCGAGTTACAGTGGGATTTTTCGAAAGGAGGCTATCATGTTACTTCGTCGCTTCTATATCCAGGAGAATGAGAACGCACCCAATCCAAGAGCGAAAGGTAATCGAGAGTTGAAGCCTGTGGTTTGAAGCCAGAGATGGACCATTTCGATGCACTCTGAGGTGGTAGCGTCCTTCTCGAACAATGAGAGTTGTACTAGAACAATGGCATGCCTATAGATGACATGAATCAAAAATGGGTGGTTAAGATCGTCAATGGAAATAGGTAGACATTACTACAAGACTACAAGATCACAATAATGCCTCAGTCTCCCATTCAATCGAGCCTTGCACGTGACCTCGAGTCACCTGACTATCACAGAGGCGTAAGATTGTCTGCTTGGTGATCCGTTCACAGCAATTCCGCCCACGCCAACGCATTTTATTCAACCCAACCCTTTGTTTTATTCAACCACGATCTAATATTTTCGTTGTTCAGAAACTGACTCTATTGCCTTTCACCTGTTTGTCATTCACTGTACCTTGTCATTATCACTTGTCATTGTGCGAATCGAGTCGAGTTTTGCAGACTCACCCATCCGCTACCTCGAATACTTTTTTCCTTCGAGACGCGCCCATCAAACCTCCTACCGTCTACACCCTCGAGTTCCCCACCACGTGTATCGAAGGTACACCTTGCAATCTTCTTGTCTGTGGAAAGCTTGGACTCATATTCTCTGACTTCGACATGTCTGCAACGCGTACGAGGCGACCTGCAGCTGCTCCTGTGGCGACAACTACTACCAAGAAGGGCGCAGCTCCCACCAAAGCTGCTGCCGCGTCGAAGAAAGCCACAGAAACAAAGCCGAAGGTAGCTACCAAAACTACAGTGAAGGCACCAACAAAGGCCGAAGTTCCAGTTGCAGAAACGACCGCAGCCACAAAAGAACCCCCTCCACAAACCAGGACCTCCAGCAAACGCAAAGCCGAAGACGATGTCGACGATGCACCTAAAGTCAATGGCACCAAGAGAGTCAAGTCACGTACTGCTACTCCAGCGGTAGAAGAGAAGGCAGTTGAACCGGTCAAGACAGTCAAGGCATCGCCCCAAAGAAAGCTGCCGTCCACAAAGCTGCCCCTGGAGGAAAATCCAAGGCAACAAAAACTACTATCAACAAAGCCCCCACTGACAAACTCAATGTTTACGTTTTCGGGGAAGGCTCTTCAGGCGAGTTGGGTCTGGGAAGCGCAAAAGGACAGACTGAGGTGAAAAGACCTCGCCTCAACCCCAATCTCAGTCCCGAAACCGTTGGTGTCGTCTCGCTTTCTGTTGGTGGAATGCATTCCGCTGCCCTCACTCATGACAATAAAATCCTCACGTGGGGCGTCAATGATCAAGGTGCCTTGGGCCGTGATACCACTTGGGATGGTGGTCTTCGAGACATTGCAGCCGATGCGAGCGATGATAGTGACAGTGATTCCGATAGTGGCTCCGATACTGCGATCAATCCCAAAGAATCCACACCTGGTGAAGTCGATTTCTCTGATCTACCAGAAGGACTGATCTTCACCCAAGTGGTAGCTACCGACAGTGCCACCTTTGCGCTCACCAACGAGGGAGATGTCTACGGCTGGGGTACATTCCGGTCCAACGAAGGCATCTTTGGCTTTGACAGCACGACTCTAATCCAATTGCGACCCAAGCTAATCAAGGGCTCAAGAAGGTCTCTCTACTTGCTGCAGGCTCCAACCATGTTCTTGCCCTACAAAACAATGGAGTTGTCTATGGTTGGGGATCTGGTCAACAAAATCAACTTGGACGGAGAATTTTGGAGCGAAGAGCAACCAACAGTTTGATCCCGATGCCAATTGGTCTCCCCAAGAAGATCATCAATCTAGGTGCCGGCGCCTACAATTCTTTTGCAGTTCGCGAAAATGGTGAAGTCTATTCCTGGGGTTTGAACAATTTTGGCCAAACTGGAATTCTCAAAGAGTTTGATGAAACTGGTGCAAGCAAGGGATCTGATGTTCATCCCCCAACGGTCATCGATTCATTGAAGGGGAAAGGAAAAGTGATTTGCATCGACGGCGGTGCCCATCATACTGTGGCCACTACTGACAAAGGAGAGCTTCTTGTTTGGGGACGATTGGATGGCAATCAGCTTGGACTCAAGGTTTCGGATCTGCCTCAAGATGAAGTGGTTCGTGATTCGGCTGGACATCCACGTATCCTCACAGTACCAACACAGATCCCAAACATTGACGCTGTGCAAGCTGCTGCCGGATCAGATCACTGTATTGCCATCGACAAGAAGGGCAAGGCTTATGCATGGGGCTTCAGTACTACTTTCCAGACCGGACTGGGTACCGATGATGACGTGGAATTGGCCACACAAATTGACAATACTGCCGTCAGGGACAAGAAACTGGTTTGGGCTGGTGCAGGAGGGCAGTTCAGTGTTATTGCTGGTCTTGCGGAAGCTCCGTTGACCAATGGTGTCAATGGGCACGCCTGAACGAAAAAATTGGTTAGATATGTTTTCATTGTACACTAGTTCTTCTTTCTTGAGGAGTTGGGAAGAGCGCCAACTGAAGATATCGGTTGGCGTCTGGGCTATTTATATAGAAGTCCAACCTCACCTACCCGCCTTCTATGTTAGTGAGCAAACCAATGAGTGCTCGATATTCGGCTTAAACCTCCAAGCCTGACATATTACAGCGTAGATTTATTCATCATTGACCGTCTTGTGTCAACCGATCGGTATACCTTGCGATTTCTCGCTACTAAATCGACCGGAAAAGGCAACCCCTTGTGCCTTTGATCGTGTTATCCCCGCATTTCTCCAACTCGCGTTCTCGAGCAAAGACGACATCCTTTCCCCTCATTGATCCCACTACATTGAGCCGAGCTTATTTCGCTGAAGAAAACCCCGAGATTGAACATGGAGGGATGGGACCCTTATACTGCTAGGGTGCATAAGAAGGTAAGACCTAGACGAGAAAGATTCTCGAGACTTTGCTCGTTTCCATTCGGACTTGATAGTCAACGACCATACTCACTAAGGGAGGCTTTGATGATAAACAGCCACAAGTGTACATCTATCTACGCCTTATCCCTTCTACTGTGGTAATTCCCCACTTGATTCTTCTCGCTTCCGAAATCGCAGTTCTGCGAGTCAGGAGGAAGATTCAACAAACAGGACAAGGACAGGAAGACAGCACACCATGTCCAGCACCGGCCCCCCGGTCCCCTTCTCATCGCTGCCCCTGTCCAAAACCCACTCTGCCACCCGACTGAACGCATGGGGCGCATACGGAGCGGACGACGAGCTTGGGTTTCTCAACCGGCAAACAGCATCGACGGTCGCCGCAGCCGCAGCCAGCGAGATCAAGACAGGTGTGCGCGTCAAACTTGACGCGGCGCTGGATTTCCAAGGCGACAAGCCGCTGTTCGGGCGCCAGATCTTCAAAAAGGACGTCTACCAGAAGAAACCGCGCGTCGTGCACGATGACACCTGGGCCTTCAACACCCAGAGCTCGTCGCAGTGGGACGGCCTGCGCCATTTCGGATACCAGAAGGCCGCCAGGTTCTACAACGACGTCACCGTCGAGGATATCGCGGGCCAGAGCGACAAGGGCAAGGCGAATCCCAATGTATTAGGGATCCACAAGTCGGTTGAGCGCGGCGGGATTACGGGTAGGGGCATCCTTGTGGATTTCCGACGGTGGATGGAAGAAGGTCCCGGGAAGGAAATCGTCGCCAAGAGCGGCAGCGGCGGTGGTGACGGGAATGGGCCAGGCTTCACCAGTTTCCAGACCTCGGCCATCAAGTTTGAATGGTTGCTGGAAACGCTCAAGTGGCAGAACGACACGCAGCCGCGCTTCGGCGACATTCTGATCGTGCGATCTGGGTTCTTCAGCGAGTATTACCGCATGCTGCGCGACCAGCCGGACGAGCTGGACCGTCTGACCAACATGACTCCGCCGGGTCTGGGTGGTGTCGAGCAGAGCGACCAGGTCTTGGAGTGGATCTGGAACAATTTCAGTGCCGTGGCGAGCGATCACCCCAGTTTCGAGAGGTGGCCGACCCCGTTTGATTGGTCCATGCATGAGGTTCTGCTGGGTGGATGGGGTGTAATATTGGCGAGTTGTTGGATCTGGAGGAGTTGAGCAAAGAGTGTGTCAGGCAGGGTCGGTGGAGTTTCTTCGTCGCCAGTGTTCCGAATTATGTCCCTGGCGGTGTTGCTAGTCCGGTCAATGGCGTGGCAATCTTTTAGGGTCTTCGTTTCGATGGGTGGAATGTCTTGGGCGGCTGTGAGGGTTGGGTTTGGTGAGAGGATGCGAAGGACATAGAAATGCAGTATTCGTCAATCTGTGTGGAAACGTTTCAGCCTCGGAATTGGGCAATATTGACGGATTTATGGAAACGTCAGATACGTACTTGTGGAAGATAGTACGAGAAAGGGGCCAAAACGTGCGCGGGACATGTAGGAGGAAGAAGTACAAGCTCGTAGTATGGCCGTGTCTCAATTGACCCGGCGGTACGTTACGTGCTCGATTTGATTTTGCTATTATACAATGAAATATACATAAGGAGCCGTTTTTCATGGCCCACCCGCCCCCGCAGCCTCTTCCTGATGACTTCGTGGTCCCAAAGTAGAGCCGTCGCATAAGCTTGCTGTCGAACAGCCTGAGGGATGATCAGAGGCAAAGACCACGATCCCAAGTTTCAATCTGCCTTTTTGCGCCTATCCTGTTGCTGATCATTTGCCAGCATAGAGCTGAGCTCGTTTGGTCGGACGCATATGGGCCTGAAACGGATGGCCTGCTTGTTGAGTGGGTTGGAATGCGCATTTGGACATAAAGGAAAATCCGTGTCATTCTGATGTTACAGCCGATCCAAAGCCTGGGTTTACTCCGTGGTCGTAAGTATACAATTTGATCCTGCCGGACGAGCCTGAGGTCGCCAGAGGAAGATTCCAAGTTAAGAGTCTCGAAAAAGGAGCGGGCTAGTCATTGTGTCAACAACTTCCCCTCCTCTCCAGCCAATCCATTGTCATCCGGTGTTTCTGATCTTCGTGGCTGTACGCGTTCGGCTTTGGTTTTGACTTCCTGAAGTGTAGGCCTTTAGTGTGTTCAAAGGTCATCCCAAAGCATGACTCGCTCTGGCCTTCGTAAAGATCGGCTCGTGGCGTTGATGGACGTCTCGGTGAATCAGGCTCGGGTACTGCCAAACGAGATGGATCTAGCAGGTTCGAGTCTTCAGGGCCATGATCCTGCGGATTGTTATTCAATTTGTGGGGAAATAATTGTTCGATCCAGCTCTGGTGGATGGGTTTAGGTGATTGTGTTCTCGAGTTGCATGGTGGTGGAGGAAGGTTGTTGTTCTCAGCATCGTCTGCAAGAGACACTGTCGTCCTTTCAGTTCTCACCTGGATAGTGGATTCGTGTCCAAGGGGTCCTGTGAATTGATAGTCACTTGGCTCTTGTGCTGGATGGGTATGGAGTCCAGGAGTGCTGATTAGGATTGGTATTTTCTCCATTTTCAGTGGTCTGGACTGCGGTGACGATGATATGGTAGTGATGTGTGGTGTTAGCCTTAAGGTTTTTGACTTTGTTGGCTTCTGGGGAGTTGCAGACGAACGGTATGGGAAGTATAGTCTGGGGCACAAGGGATTATATGGCAGACCAAGGAGGATTAGGAATACCGTGTACGTTGGATCCACAAGGCACAAATCGACATCCGAGACAACCAGCACCTTCTCGGTGGTGAACAATCCGCGCCTCACGAGACCTGAGAAAATGTGTTGGAGCTCTTATGTAAGAGAGTTTTCCTCGTCCGAGACTTTCCCAGCGGCCGAATGTCGTCTTACGGCGAGTCATGAGTAGAACTCAACATATCCTGCCTGACAACGGTTTCAAGCACCACGACCATCGAGATTCATCAAGGTACTGTTTGATGTACAGAAGCCCAATGAAAGAGCCTAGAGGCTGGACAGGCATTGCCACACGAGGACTGGCAAGGGCAAGAGGCTCCCAACTATCATGGAACCTAACCATCGCATGATACCACGCATCAAGGATAAGTCACTCACTCTAGGAATTTATCATCGCATTCGTAACAAGCTTCGAAGCCTCCGGCGCCCTTGACGAGCCCTTGACGAAACGAAATCATTCCGTCGAGAATCTGGGGTCACAAATTATGGCGTTCGAGATCCACATGTCGAGAGACAAATGGCGCAAGGGCAAGAAGAGGGGTATCCGTGATGGTGGTCTGGCCTCGTGTACACGTAGCACTCTGGCAACCTGATGAGCTGTGAAGAAAGACTTCCACGGGAGCGGAGGTTGAAGACGTTGAAAACATGTGGAAACTGTTGGCCAATAAAGACGCAGAGGGGTTAGTTGACCAGGAAGGCAGTGGAGGTAAAGGGATATGACAATACGGGAAATACGGAAATACCTGCACCTGATACCGTCAGACGGTATTGCCCGCAAATTCCGAAACTACGAAATTACGAAGATTTCCGTGTTGGGCAATAAAATGCCTCGTATATCGTGCCCGACCATCGGCGGGCTCCTCGATCATGGATCCTCACAGCCTATGACTTGGCAACGTTGCTCGTAGAGGAACGTTCTTCATTCAGTCATGCCACCTATGAAGAGTCTCATTATCGAACACAAGCTAGGATGACATTGCTCACAGTAAGTCAGATCTTGCGCACAGCCATGCCTGACGATAATGGCCCGTGGCTCACTCATCATGCACGAGAATTGCAAGTCTGGATAACAGCACATAAAAAGGTTTGTCTGGAAACTCCAAAGATAGAAGGGTTCCTTTTCCCATCAATGAACACGAAACAACAGTGAACATCACTTCTATCAACGCCTAATAGCAGTGAACATTATAATTCCCAAGCATTCAAGATGATGGCCCAAACAGCACCGGTAAGCTCGGGTCCAATCCTCAAAATCACGTGTCTTAACACATCCTAACATACCACCAGATTGCTCCAACCCAACCCCGGGAAGAAGCCACAGAATCTTCGTCATCATATGTCAAAGACAACGCTTATATTTCTGTCTACAACGACGGCGACATCACCGATCTTCTCTTCAAAGAACCGGCATTTGCATCCGGGTATCTCGTGCTAGAGGGTGAAACCCCAAACCAGCAGCAGCAATCGAGGTCCCAAAGAGGAGACCTGCAGCTCACTTCAACACTGGAACTACCCCACCACCGAAATCAGTCGAGGAGGCACATGTTTCGGAACCCACAACACCATTCTTGAAGTCAGCCATGAAGCCCGCTGCTCCGACGGAAGTCGTTGAGCATACAACAAAAGCGGTCGAAGTAACGCCGCCCACCGAGCATAAGGAGGAACACCACCATCATAAACATCATGCTCATACTCACAGCCAAGAGTCTGAAGAGGAGCATGTAATGGATTGGTGGCCAGAGAACGAAGCCACGGCCCAGCATGTTTGGGTCGAAAAGGACCAGGTCTCTGCGGATGAAGAAGAGGACGTCTTCGAGGAAGAGATTTGGTCAGAAACATTTTACGACTGATGGATCAATCAATTTGATCTTCACATGCGGCTATGTGGTTTACGGTCGCCATGATTGCCATGATTCTGTTTTCATCTGCGGGCGGCGCTTGGAGCACTTGAGAGCGCCAACGGGGTTGCGTGTCTTAACCCTTGGGTAACACTTTGTATCTTTAGTATGAGCCTTAAATCGACTCGAAACGTTACATTTTTCTTTCTGATCGATTGTTATGTCATGTAGAAGTCTCTCGCTCGATATGCTTGAAAACTCGATCTCGGCCTCGGGCATATTTTCTATACCTATCGCGAGGCACAGCTGGACTAGAGAAAACTAGATCTAACCACGAAAAGAGTGCAATCGCATACATACAGTACAAGAGTTGAGACAAGATCCAGAACTCCGTACACGAGCTGAATGGACGAAAGCGTGAAAGTACACGAGAATTCAGATGCGACAAAAACAACAAGGGGTATTTGATTACTAGTGGTAGATCGAGCACTGATTACGCTTGTTGAAAATGATCCATCCGTCGCAGCCATTAACAATCCATCGCCGACATTCTTTTGCACTGATTGCACCTATTATCCCCCAACACCACGCTTCCATGCCCAAATTGTGCCTAGACGCTCCGAATTCCAGACTACTCCTTTGTCTCGGTAACAGGCTCCTTTTGCAAGCTTTCACGAGGTACCTTGACGTTCACCGGTAGATGGTCGGCTTGCTCATGCTCAAGCTTGGGGACGATGATGGAAAGCAGGCCAGCCTCCAACTTCGCATGCGTGTTGTCACGATCGACGTCGACGGGGAAGTTGAAGGCGCGCAGGATTTCGCCGATTTGCCGCTCGTGCACGGTCAAATGTGGTTCCTTCCTGACGGCCAGATCAGGCTTGGGGGACGCAGGAGGGTCGGCAGCTTCCTCGGTGCTGTTTGGCTCTGCGGTGGCTGGTTGCTCGGGCTTAGGGACCGAGACATCGAAGAGTTCTTCTTCGGGAATCTCGGGTCTAGATGTCTTGGTTGAGAGCAGTAGTGTGCGTGTGGTGGTCCAGCGAATGTGCAACTGCGATTTGTCGCCGACACCGGGCAGTTCGACTTCGATGTAGAAGTTCTTTAGGGTTTCGCGCACGTCGGCGTGTGATTGATGCACATCTCTGTCCTTGTCGTGGACTGCCTTGTGCGCTTTGTGCGCCAGGTAGGGGAATGGGATGTGATGAAGATGGTGGCCCTTCTCCGCATACGTGTGCGACACGTATGTTGTTGGGTATGGTTCAATCTGGGGATAGAACAGGAACGACATTGTGTCTTGATTGACTTGATTTTGGTCTTTTGGTCTTACTGCTGTAGTCTTTCTGGGTGATTTGTTTTTGAAGTTCTAACTTCACGAGACGCGGATCACTTCAGACAGGAGAGGGGTCACTTATATGCACTTGCTACCATTTTGAATCTTTTGCAGGATCTCGTGAACGTTTTGCCCTGCCATTGCGCCCAGTTGTCCGAGCTCGATCTACCAGGGCACGGAAATTCTCGTTGACAGTGGACGATGTCGACGCGAGAATCATCGAGACCTTTCGGAAAGTGATCACGGGTATGGTGCCAAGCTCTTCAAAGTCAGACGATGTGGAATAGGGCAGTGCGCACGAGACCGTGGAACCTGGGAGGAGATCTGAAAGGTTGGAGGAATGGCATGCGAGTGTGGAGTGATAGTAGAAAGGCCTGGTAAGTTTTGTGAAGTGAGTAACAATACGTAATACAAAATTTCATACCTTGGCTCCTCCGACCCCTCTCAAGGCTCGCGTAGTGGCGCACATACTCTCCGGGGCATGAGTGCCGGGAACGAGGTGATATGCTCCAAACCAGGTCCGTTTCGGGAAGGCTGCAGCCCCTGATGTGTCTCCATCCACTCAACCGTCAAGTCACCAAACCGAGGCTCATCAGTTGGCCACGGCTTTCGGGCGAGGCCTATTCAGATGCATGCTCAGCGCCATTATCATCAGTCACGGGCTTCTGACACGACACAGCCTTGCATGCATGCTTTCTGGCCTCTTAAAATCGCCCCTGATCATGCCACTACGCTTAGTGAGTCTTAGTTTGCACCATAATGTAACAGAGAACAAAAAGCATCGCCCGTCTGCTTTGGTCATATAAATGTCTCTTGGGATTGAAGGCCTCTCGAAGTAAATTTCCTCTGTCACCCAAGTACAATCAACTGAGAATCGATACATCAACTGAAAGAGACATCTGCAACAGCAGAAGACACCAACAAAGTCATCATAGAATTTCATTCATACATATGATCCGAACACGAATGCAAACAGCCTGCGCAAGCAGGATCCGAACCCCGGCCTTCTGTCAATCATACTCAAGTAGTCGGCCAAGGTTTTCAGATGGAGATACAGGCGGCATAAGGTCTGGCGGCATTGCTGCAGGGTAAGCAAAATGTCGACTCAAGTGTCCAACTCAGTCCCTAATTCTTTCCTCGTCACAGAGATACATTCAGTCGCCGGGAACATGTCATTGAGGATTTATACGTGAAGCAGCATGAAATAGAGAAGTGAGTATATCCCCAGGTAACTCTTTTCTTGCAGATGAACAACGGCTGATTGATAATGCAGCATCAAAAAGCTCCGAGCAAAGCTTGCGGCACAACGGAAGCATCTGGATGAGGTAGAGGACCACATCAACGAGATGGAGAAGGCTGCTGTGACGAAAGCCGAAAAGCAACCAGAGGAGACCAAGTGACTGTGGCCCAGTCGAATTTAAATACGAGGCCTGATCGTAATCACCACTTGGCGTTTGGCGTTGTCAGGAAAACTTCTAGCCGCAGCTCTTCGCTGGCAAGATATAGAATCATAGCAACGGTCGAGGGGATTAGCGTCATGAATGAAATGAGGGTGTAGCTGTTAAATCATCGACTTAGATGTGAATTTATACGATCGATGCAACAAATAATCAGCCTGATATGATGCGGCACAATAGCATCCTTCCTAGTCCCACGGTCTTCGCGATCTTCGACCTTCAACCTCGAGGAATCGTCATGCCTTGCGTGTTTGGCGATCGACCGAATTGAGGCTGCTCCGGCGGGACAGAAGTCACTTCTTCTTCTTCTTCTCGAGAATCGAGCTGCCCAGGTACCCCAGAGTCCCTGGTCACCCCTACTACCTTAACCTTGACTCGGCTAAATGCCATAAGTGACAGGCTGCAGGTCTCATATTCTGGTCTCCGCTTCCCAAGCGCACCCTTTGAAGTGTCCAGGAGCTGCTGGGTGTCGTCATCATAGCAAGCTGTAGTGACAGCTTGCATGGAATCTGGGGAATGGCTAGTCTTGGCGGGCTCGAGGATATGCAAGGCTCACGCCACGAGGAGCATCGACCGTAATGGCAAAATAGGCTCACAAAGTCACATGATGTAAAGACGCACTCGGAAGGAAAAAAAGTCATTTGATTTTGGGGCTCCGTGTCGGCGAAAACCGGTTGCGGTGTGACATCGTGTCTGACGGACAATACACAGGGAATCCACGCACCAGAATGAATGGGTAAATACCTGGTCTTTTCAACATGCATATACCCGATACGAAATTACATACCCACTCCTCTTGGGTTGTAATTCTGTTCAGCACGGTCATCGTTGCTGTTACTGGGAATTCTGTATGCGTCAATTGTTCTTGGGACTCGCCGATTCAGCATGGACCAGGATCTCGTCAGAATTGGCTTCAATTCATCAGTCCACATGATCAAAGATGGTTGAACAAATCGCCAGGCTTTGCGTTGCTTCCTGAATCGATGCTGGGGACGAACGGAACCAGGAGCCGCATAACGGAGCGACGCTTGCCGTTGGGTTCATCCATAAGAGAACATGATTGAATGCTCTGTGGTAAACTTGCTTGACGCTGCAATCCAAACCAAATCAACAATCAAGTCACAATTCAAATATTGAACCACATTGAATCAGCAAATATGGGTGCAAACGGTACACCGCTCGTGGAAAACCTCTACCATGTAATATTCACCACCTCCCACCTGTCCAAGCTCGAAGATGTCAACGACAACGTGGAAAAGATTCGGATATGTGGAACATACACCACGTTAGGAGCGGCTAAGGGTGCGGCACATCGGCTTTTGTTCGAGGCTGGGTATCAGAGGGAATGGTTTGAGGAGTATGATACAAATCAGGATGATTTCGTTGCACATGGCATCAAGAGACGTTCCGGTCTGGCTGTCTTTGCAAAAGCAAAGGATGGGACTACCTTCCGTATCGGGCTGGCGACGACACCCAATGTACACGCGCTGAGAGACGATGAAGACCACAAGATCCATCGACCGCTGTACCACGTCGTGCAAACCACCGTTCTGTACACCGAAGACGACAGCGGCGAAGCCAGAGAGTCCAACATCCAGGGCTCCTACCTCAAATACGAGGATGCGAGAGAATTGGCTGGGAAGATATTACTATCACCAGAAAATGGAGTCACAAAGGAGAGTTTTGAGCAGTACGATGAGGCTGGAGAAGGCGAAACTGATTGTGGGTTTGGAGAGAATGTTGTAGTCCACGCCATTGGGAAGAACGGAGAAAATTATCTAGTGAGTGTGTTGAGGGGCCAGGAGTTAGAGTCTGTGAGGTTGGCAGAGGCCTCGTTGAGAATTCGTGCTTTCAACTAAGGGCCGTACCTTCTCGGAGGAAAAGAAGACGTGATCCTCTGTGGATATCTCTTCTTGCCGGCTATCTTATCGACAGCATTCTTGTAACATAATCGATGAATATTCCACGACGTCTCACATTATGGGTGTAACAACAAGCCTCTTCTCGTGCAGAGTCTCGAATCAGAAGATGCCCGAAATCGTCTATCCGATACAGCCCTGTGAGTACGAGGCTGAGGCGTGCTTCTGCCTATGCGTCAAGAACTGCAGCTGTTGGAAATGGATTGGTCGCAATCGGGTACAAGCGATGGCGAGAAGTCCGAATTCTTCTGGGGAGATGAGCTTTAGCTTTTGTGCCACACCCAAGATTCAAACTTGGTTGAATTAACGCCTAAAGGGCAGATGCACGCGTGTTGTTCTGATAAGAGCAACAGCTCGGCTATCCGCATATCCCAACACGTGACGTGAGTGGCCGCACGAATGGGAGACTATTCTGTGTCTGACCAAGCTTGGCGGCCAAAAGTACGCCGTAACCTGGACTGTTTCATGGTCAGACGCATTAATATATTCGGCGGTCTCCGGAACCATTCGAGGGGCTTTGGAGGTGCCGATGACAGTGTTCAGCAGCCAATCAATGTTCGTTGTTGACCAAACGAACAAGGTAGGATTTGGATTTGGAACCTCGTCGACTTATCACACCACTCACGACTCTTCCCCATGACTTCGTGCAGCAGTGCCTAATTCGTTTGAGAAGACAACGCGCTCTTTCTTGCCCTGTCACATGCTCACTGCTGCGTATCTCTGATGGCACCTTCGCCCAGCCTGTTCAACGTGAATAATCTGATCATGTTGTCTTTCCCTACCCATTCTTTTCTACTTGCTTCCATCAGAACGTGTTCGAAGAAGTGCACTATCATTCTACCGAGGCCATATATGTACTTCGTAACAGTCATCGTAACGTTGTCGTCGCTGTTAGCGATATCAGCTCCATGAATTTCTTGCCTCGCGTATCATTGCACGCTATCTCATTGCTGTCAAACCTCAGGTTTTGACTCGCAGTATCTCTAGGATGTATATCCCTATCCCTATTCCCATTGACGATCGAGTTCACGACTTTGACCGCCCCGATGTCTTGAGTGGATTGCTGCAGTCGCAATCTGAGTCGGTGATAATTTACTTGGACTCCCGATCAACGGTGAACACTACTAGTGATGACAACTCGGTCAACATTCCAGAAGCCTTCATCGGAGTCACTGCTGCTGGTCTCATTCTGCTGCTTCTGATCATATCGTGAGCCGGCAATTCGGAAATCCGCAGGTTCATCAGAATACTAACCACAACAAACATCAGGTTCGCCGTGTACAAGAAGTGCACTTCTGATGATGATGTTCATTCGGACACAGCATCGACCATAACCGATTCTGCTTGGCGGATTGAAGACATCGAGGCTTTGAGCAGCAGTAGCGAGGCAGTGGTGGCAGCGAAACATCGCAAGCGACTGAAGAAACTTGATCAACTTGCGCCGGTTCAGTCACTCCACAGCTGGCGTGCCGAGAAACAGCTGAGTCATGTTGAGACGTTTGCTACTGTGTCTACCAAATTGATCTGATATGTCTTTGCTCTGCGCTCAGTCATGAACTTGAAAACTAACATTCGCAGTACTGCTATCTGCCTCGATTTGATTGAAGAAAAGGAGCAGATACGCGAACTACAATGCGGACATGTCTACCACTCTGCCTGTCTCAATCTATGGGTTGAGAGGGGCCACCATGATTGTCCTTTATGCAAATACGACATTCTAGGCTTGAGACCAACACCGACTCATGCGCCGGAAAGCGAGGATGCCGAAGAAGAATCAAGTTCTAGGACAGAACCGACCGACAGGTCACGAACCGTGGTAATATCTAATCCACAGCCGCAGAATGCGGCGCCTTGAGCAAGCAACATTCAATCCGAACGGTGACTTCAAGGTCCGACATGAATTCGTGGACGAACTCCGGACTTAGTTGAAATCCGTCTCAGCCTTGTAAAAACTCCACTACAGCCAGCAGTTTTGACCTGCATAGAAGCGACATCATATCAAGGTCGTGTTTGCGATCATTTCGCCTTCCAGTGAACACTCACAAAGGTTTACAAAGCCTTGGTTCGCAAGTCGTCCCTTGTTCCTAACGGAGAGGACGAGCGATTGCTTACAACCACACTTTTATCGCTACAAGAAGACTCGCCAGCAGCCATATTGGCATAGTTACAATTGATGGGACTGGCTGCGATGGGGTGGTTTCACCGAGCCTTATGGCTGAGGTGTTTCTTATTGTCAAAGGACTTTCAAGTGTGGAGGAATGGTCCTTCGCTGTGGTCTACCTCCTTCAAGATTTTAAGAACTTCTTCTAGTATGCCATTGACCTTGATTGCATTCATCTAGCATTTGCGTCCAGCTTAGCTAATATTGCCCAGATAGAACCGTTCACATCCTCAAAACACTCAAATTATTCTATACAGTGATATCTCAACCTACACGGTGAGAATATGTGGCCTCCTGCTGTATTGGTGTGCGCCGTCATTCTTGCCCTCCGAACACCAGATCGCACTTACTAGTGATCAGGTTTTCCATGGCATTTTGGTAGGCCTGTTATACCTCTGGGATGCCCTGAAAACATTCTTTACGGTGCAATGACGACCTGCCGCAGGCGTCAACGCCATGAGTTGTTCGCTGGGATCTTTAGCTGTTTGTTGTGATGTTAGGACAGTACTAGCTACATCTTAGATACTTAGTATCCACTGTCGTGAGAGTATTCTAGATGTTCTGATCTCCTCCTGAGCCTGGGGTCACGATCTAGGCATCTTCCTTGGCATGACTCCGGGTGTATTCATTGAACAAGCTCGACTAGCATTGTGCGGGGCTGTCCATTATCAGGATCGATCGGAACGCTCTTTTCTCCGTAAATATTGCAGCGACCGAGGATATCTATCTATGAACGAGGACAACGGTGTATCAGAGACGTTAAGGACCCATCTTGAGCGGCATACACACCCTGTCCTTTTGCAGTATGCGTAATACAGTATACACCCTTTCGTCGCCTTTGCGATCAAAAGAGTCTGGACGATAGTAGTAAATGTATTGACCGACGTTGTAGCTCTCTTGAAAGCTCACTCTAAACTAGCCTATCTTACTCTCGAATACTTCAAGTTAGAACAAGTACATCGATTCTTTAGTATTTAGGCGGTTCATAACATCACACTTTCATCGTGCAAAGTTACAGCCGAAAGATTGGACGTTCGTCGGGTCTTATGCTTTAGTACGGAATCATTTTCCTACTTGTCCTTAAGTTCCTACCCAGGTATTTAGACAGAGTCCGAACCTTAGAGAGACGTGGTGTTCTGTCAGAAAACTGGACGACTTCTTCTAAAGTCCTAAGATAAAGATACCAACCCGAATCATTTCGAGCTACTACCTACTAGTAGTACATAGTATGCGATTACAATAATTATGTAAGCTATGAAAATTATTGCTATATATTTCCCTTTCATGCTTATTTGACCAAATGGCAGAGCAGTGTTATAGTATACTATTAATCTCCTGTTGATAACCTGTCTTTGTTCTATATTAGAGTCTTCAATCTTAATACTGCGGTTCTGCTTAATTCTGGGCTGAAAATATATTTCACTATTGCTTAGAAGTCACGCGCAAGTAAAATACTCGTGTCATGCTTTGAGTAGCAAGAACGAGGGTGTATCCTAAACTGAAGACTTCGATTTTAAGTACCCTTCGCAACAAATGCTTATAGAAGCGGTTCAATTCTACACCGCCTTCGAACAGTTTTCACGATACAAGTATACAAGCATTTATTCTCTGCAGATGCGACTAGAACCTACTTATTCAGTAGGTAACTGCTGCTCAAGTTGCTATGCGTATCTAGCATCACCGAGGAAGCAACTGCGACTTAATCACCACTGCGACTTAGTACAACAACTTGAAGTCTGCAGGGGCATATGATATATCTATAAGTACTAGTGATTGATTAATGTTACGAACCAGCATGCAAATGTATACTACTACTTAGTAGTAGCTGTTGAAAACACACCACCAGACAGCCTCAGACTTGGGCGAGTCTATAGAGACACTCCAGGAGCTGGCTGTGAGTAGAACGAGCCTATGATTTACGATCTATAATCTGTAGTGATCTATTCAAGAGAGCAGTAGAGCACACAAATACTTAGATCACACCCACATTCGTTCGTTAGATATATAAGTAAACCACTGTCTCTCAAAGAGCGTGATGAGATCCTCGTACTCAATTTCAATCATCAAGGCAGAGATACAAGTACAAAGTACCGTTTCCATGGCCCTGGTTAACCTACGGCTTCCTATAGTGTAAATTCTACTTCAATTTCGTAACCTTGAAAGCAAGTACTCCCATGAATTTTTGACAAGCGAATGCTAGCTATATTACTAGTACCCATTTGTTTGTTCGTCGTACTGGTGGTCGTGATCTATTTTCCTGCTCATAGGTCCTAGATCTGCGTTGGCAAAGCATTTTTGTGTTTTACTTAGTAAAGTATAGGAATTTTCATGAAGTAGTCGTCGTGCTAACACCGTTCGCGGACTGACAATTAACTAAAAAGTGCACCAGGCACGATGTCCTTGTCTTCTAGTAAATGGTGCATTTCCAAGATGTACGTCGACAGCGGCGACTCATACATGTAAGTATTGTTGTGAAACCATTTATCTTTTCGTTTTGTCTTTCTTTAAGGTCCCACTAAGGTCTACAAGTACAAGTATGGTCTTCTGTTCAAGTAATTCGAAAAATACCAATGCCATAATCATTCATCTAGGTCGCACATAACCATTTGAACCATAATACATATCAGCAATTTTAAAGCTGAAAAAGAAACTCGTCGCTACATCATGCCCTCCGTCTTACTCGGCTTATCGTATCCTACTAAAGTCCCCGAGTCAGTATCCTATTTCCCATGCTCATGCACGGAGTTGCCGTTGAGATTCGAAGGACCTGCCATGCATCTCGTAGCCTTCAGTGCCGGGACGTGGTTTCTCACCTGGCAATGAGCTTGCTCGTTTGCTGGAAATGGTCGAGTAGACAAGCACGGCGATGTAGAAGAGGAAGATGACGGCAGCGACAACGCTGTACACGATGATGGAATAGTTTGGAACATAGAGACTTCCAACCGGACCTGTTTGCAAGAAACCTAGCCCACCGTTGACAATACCAAGGACCATGACGATGCGGCCCAGCCATCTGTGCCCGATACCCATGGGACTGCGGGTTCCATTCTTGATATAGTGCATGTGTTGAGCAGCACCTAGAGCTGGTTGAAACAGGACCATCCATGCGACAACGACGAAGCCAATGACTTGATGGTAGCCGTCGATCATGTCCAAATTCTGAGCAAGTTTGATGCCGAGACCAAGGCCGACCAACATCAAGATGACGCTGACGACCTGGAGCGGTGCGTGAATGTAACGGACTTTTTGGTGATGGGGAGGTAAACTGTCAAGGCTGAGAGAGGGAAGAGGACCACGAAGACCAGGCCCATGACGACGGCATGACCAATGCGAATGCCGTCATCCGGTCCTGACTGAGAGCTTGTTGCACCAGAGCTTGAAGAATCCGGGTTTGAGCTAACAATTGGTCCTGATACACCATTCGTAGGTGTTACGGTTGCGGGAGTAGTTAGCGTCGCAGTTGCAGTTGCAGTCCCAGATCCGGTGGTGGCTGTAGCGGTCACAGTCCCGCTTGCAGTCTCGGTCTGGGATGAGTCACTGTTATCGACAGCGGAGATGAATGGATTCGAAGAACTGCCACCAGTGCCCTGAGTCAAATCCAAGGTGAAGGAAGAATGGCGATCGTGTCGAACAATGGTTGCGCTTGTGCTCGTGGAATCGATCGCGTCTCCGTTCTTCCAGGCATATATCCAGTTAGACGAGGTACTTGTGGGATCCATAGTGCCACCACTCCAGCTCAGGCATGAGTCGCACCGGATGTTGGCGACCATGGAGCCATCTGAGGAAATACCCGTACCCTCGAGCACGAATATGGAGGCGTCCGAGTTCTCTTGCGGTTCACTGTACCCACTACCTATTCGAGGAGACACGGTGACATTGGTGCTATCCGCCGAATAAACGACTAGCATATTTGCACCTGACATTCTTGTTCCCTGTCCGAAAGCGAACCATTCTGTTCCACTGGGGGCGCTGAGCTGGAGGTAAATCGAACCACTGCCCGAAGATGCAGTGTCTGAGGGGATGTTCACTGCTATGCCAATATTATTTGAGGCATAGGATGCAAATTGTGCAGCGGCAGTTGCGACTGAAACGTATTAATGCAAATTGTCCAGTCTACAGCATCGTTAGGCTTACCAAAACCGCTGGCCGCCAAGAGCCGCCTGAGGCCCATATCTAGATATAATCCGGGGTAACGTGCAACAGATACGAGAAGAACGATGTCGCAGTCGCGAAATGAATTGTAATATCTGATTCAACGAGTGCTAGCTTGCTTGATATGAAAACAACGATCGAGTTCTAAAAGAACCGATCAGGAAAAAGGGATATTGTAGTGGAATGAAGGGGTAAATTTATTGAATTCTCAGCCCTCCCGGGTCTAGACGTCGGAAAGGGTGTCAAACCTTGTGTAGATTGCTTGTGGTCCTGTGGATTGCGCGTGCCTCCCCAAGTGCCTCTCGTGGCTTGCTAGGGGAGACCAGGGGTAAACAGACAAGCGTCGATAGTGCGTGCCCCCCTGGGCGCTTGCTGCACACCGGACAAGTCTTGGACTCTTGGTACTTGGGCGCGTCTGCATATCATGACGCGGCCATTAATGTCGTCCATCGTAGACTTTTTTTTACCTTTGAATGCGCATGGTTTCACCAGGGAGAAGAAATAGAAATCAGAACGGACTTACCACAATATCTCCTGGACATTGAAAGATGATTGAAGGATGGTCCCGGGGTCGGACCGGCGTCTGTCTCTATTCTTGGAATGCTTCGGGTGGGAGACTGGATGAGGATCGGGGAAATGAGCTGAATGCCTGATTTGACGATTTCCCCAAGGAAAAAGGATAGGCGAAGATGCGCTAGTCCGAAAAAGGCACCCGTGGCAGAGCTAGTTCGAACCTCGCACTTTGTTTCTCATCCTCCGTTGCTTGGCCCAGGTTCTCAAGCTCGGGAAAAGTCTATCATTAAACTGCTATCGAATAGGCAGCTTCTGGTTGGCTGAGAGGACAGACCGGTGTCATTCTCAGATTCGCAATCGATAAGGTCCCAACGTTGAAGGTCCCGCATTGGAACTCGAGGAGCACAGTTGTCCGTGGTCACTACTAAATGCATACATGATTTTGCGCGCTCAGTTCAAGGTCGTTCCATGTATCCGTAGAGCTTGATCTGACAAATTCTGGTTTCTGATCTTTCTTACTGGCTCATTCACCAATCGACACGATTCGCCCATCCAACCACGATATCGAACCGAGCCATGATCGAGGCGCAGCAATTCTTCTTGCGCTAAACCCGCTGCATCAGGCTCTTGGTACTGAAGACTAATGCACGATACTTAGGTGGTATGGAATGTACCATTAATGATGACGATTGCCCGCTATGCCTCTCAGCTAACACATTCATCGTAGGACTCGAGTCGAGCCGACCACTGACTGATTATACATCTGTTGTACATTGCAGCGTATATCCGTGGTTCATTAACCACTATCACACCATCGCACGGAGGCGGTTATACTCCGGGTCCACTTCTTCGGTCATACTTTCCCCAGTAAAATACCATTCACAAGTCGTGCTCAAGTCTGAATCTTCAACTGACGAGAATAAACGCCGGCTGGCCACCGCCCTCGGCTTTGGAGAGATGATGTGGACGATGGCAATGTCAGATCTGCCGGGCTTGGTAGACGCGTGTCTCGTCGCCTAGGAATTGTTTTACCAGAATGTGCATCAGGCTATTAGTGACCGTGCGAAAGGCTATTTTTCTGGTAGGTTTCTGTTGAGATCATCCGAGCACAGCCCGGTAGTTGGATATGATGGTCTAATGGTTGAAACCCTGGACGTTGTCGGTGTTGACCTTCGATGCGGATAACTCAAGGTAATCAATTCTTTGTATGCACCATGATTTCTTTGATCATTTCATTACCGAGTCTGACGGCATCGGGAAATCGTGGCGCAAAGAATTGCTGGATATTTTCGAAGCGATCACGGTACGCCTCGAATGCTCCAAAAGAGACACATTCAGACCACGCCTATTGTGATCAAGTCAGCCATTCATTGTTCAACACGCGCATCGTTGCAGAACGCCAAACAAGAGTGAAATGAAATGCAGAAAAGAAAAACCTACACGAGCTGCAAAGGTAAATTCCAAATCATCTGAGCGGAAAGTGTTATCTTCGATCGCGGTATTGATAACTTCGTTAAGGAGAGTCTCATTGCGAAAGAGGTATTCTGTCACACCGAGCCATATTCGGAAGAGCTGCTCAAAAGTTAGACCACCATCAAACATATCAACACAGAACTTACTGGCGTCGAACATATCATATGTTCGTAGGGCACAATACCAAGCTTCCACCAGCAATCAACAATTCCTAGTAGACTCAGGTGATTGTTGGGAGTCCTTTCAGTTGGTCGCTTGGACAAGGAAAATCGGTCGAGCACTTCGTCTCCTAACAAAAGTGTTTGATCTGAAGCATGCTTGGAAAATACTGCTGCACCAGCTGTTTTGATTCGTTTCTCGAGTTCTTCTCGATGTCCGCCCAACATTAATTTGAATAATTCCGTGACTGATTGAGCATACTGCCGAATCTGCTCCCGTGCAGCAGGATTCAGGATAGCAAGCCCAGCATAGACGTGCCATTTGTTGGCATAGATGCGTAGTGTAATGTTGATTTTGACATTTTCGATCCCTCCCAGGTATCTGCTGATCTCCCACGGAAATTGCTTGTTCGCCGCCCATGCGGTGCCCATACTCAAAAATGCGGCATGTGTTACAGCTTGTGTGTCAGCAGTAATCCGATCGTGCTTCTCTCCAGACAGATAGACAATTTTGGACTTGAGACAAGAGAGGATCTGTACACACAAATCAACACTCTCTTGGGAAGCTCGGTGTTGGATTACGACGAGTGGTTGGCCTGTTGGATCTACCGCAGGACCGTGTAGGGAGTGACACGAAACAATTTCGACATCACTAGGAAGATATTTTTCAAAAGCCGCCAGCTCAGGTGCTTTGCAAGAAGTTTGCCCTCCGACAATAGCACCGACCTTGGTTGATGGCCCGTACTCTGCGACAACCTTGTCGATAATTTCAGCTTCTACACTGTAGATTATCCAATCACTAGCTCTGGAAACGAGGTGGCCATTAGGAAGTATGTTTATTAAAGTCTATATACGGTCAAACTCTGCTATCATCATGCTTGCGAACGACACAAACCTCATTCTCATACTCTTTCTTGAGCTCTTGGAGTTTGTCTGGTCGATCGCAAGCATTAACTCTGCAGTGACATTCTATCAGTTGATGCAATTGACAAGATACTGAGGTACATCAAATGCATGGAACCTGTACCACTCCAGTTAGAAATGAGCTGCAAACATTGTATTGAGGGGGAGAAGTTGATTTTGAAAATTTTCCTCAGACAAATAAAAGTAAGGTAGCGAGTATTTTACATCAGTGACAATCGCCGCGACGGTAGCAGCGCCAGAAAGGCGAAGCAATGTGACAACGATCATGCTCGAGCCAAATGCACTCAAGTCATCCTTGAGATGGGAGGGGGAAAGAAAGGAGAGGGCAACATACCTGTAACAAGCTATGACTGGTGGCAAGCTGATTGTGCAACAAGTTGACCTACCGCCATCCTGCCTGACTAAACCTCTTTGCATACATGCGACCCATGTCGCCCATGCCAATGATACCGACCGTAATATCACTCATCGTGAGAGAGTCAACAATTGATTCACTTAGTCGTAGGGAAAAAAATCCTCAAAGCTCCGAGATCTCATCCAGACAACAGCGTGGAAAATTTCCTTGCAACAATAGTCTTAGCAACTTAGTCTCTCGACTGATAGCTGCACGATTCCGATTCTAATCTCCAGAGCATGAAAAAGGATTTGTTGGTAAACACAAAGTAGAATGTAGGAGATCTGACGAGGAAAAAGAAGTGAAAGATTCATCGCCAGCGCCAAGACTTGTATCCAAATATCGTTAGCGCAAGCATCGGAGTTTACGAATGCCGACGATTTGCCCACAACCACCAATTTTGCGCAGGTTCGAAATTGTGTGTTTTATCTCATCCACGACAAGTCAATCAACAAAGACTCCCTCACACACTACACATCCGTCAAGATGCCTCCCAAGAAGAAGGTCGAACGCGCCGCCACCGAGAACATCTCCCTGGGTCCTCAGGTCCGAGAGGGTGAGTAAATCTCAACTCAGTTCCTTGACAAAGTAGAAAGAATCACCAACGATTGACGCAAAACAGGTGAACTCGTCTTTGGCGTCGCCCGCATCTTCGCATCCTTCAACGATACCTTCGTCCATGTCACCGATCTTTCGTAAGTACACCTGGATCGAGAAAACCCACAATCTGTCCGAGCAAGAGAACAAGGATTCTTGAACATCCGCAGGACAAACACCCCCACAAACCAAATTGAAAGATGAGTTCACAGGCTAACAATCTGGGTGATTCCAGTGGCCGCGAAACCATCACGCGAGTGACAGGCGGTATGAAAGTCAAGGCCGACCGTGACGAGTCCTCCCCTTACGCCGCCATGTTGGCCGCCCAGGACGTCGCCCAGCGATGCAAGGAACTCGGCATCACCGCCCTGCACATCAAGATCCGAGCAACTGGTGGTAACGGAACCAAGACCCCGGACCCGGCGCTCAGTCCGCTCTCCGTGCTCTGGCTCGTTCAGGAATGAAGATTGGCAGAATCGAGGATGTCACCCCAACACCTTCGGACAGCACGAGACGCAAGGGTGGTCGTCGTGGTCGTCGTTTGTGAGCGGTCTTTTTTTCTGCATGGCATCATCGCTCGGTGGGTGGAAATGCTTATGGTCTGGTCTGGCCCTGGAAAATTTATCTCGATGCATCTGGGAAGATGGATCTGATGACGGTGCAGATGATGCCTGTGGCTACAATTACGCGAGGAACGGCTTCTACAGCCTGGTCTTCAATACTGACGAAAAGAAAAAAGATTAAATAGCAAGCCTTGCCTTCTGCTTGCGACAGCGTCCTGGCGTGAGCGGGGGCCAGAGAGCATGCTGGTGATGAAATCAATGGAAAAATTCGAATCCATAACGCTTCACGTGCACCTCCTTCTCTATACTCGTAGACGTAACCCTGCGTAATTTGCATTTCATCTGAGCCTCATCATAGAGATAGAGATGCCAGCTTCGATCTCTGGTTGAATCACGCTTACCAGGTCGCTGCACATGGATATCTCGTTGAACACTACGACCGCCAACCGTCATGCTAACTAGGAATGCCCATGCGAAAAAGAGGTATCGTCCATTAACACGACAACCTCGTGAGTCAGCCAGCCAGCCTCCAAGAACGAGACTTCATCAAGACCTCATGGTCCATATACCAATCCCTCAGCGAAAAAAAAAACGGACCTCTGCCTTACACAGAGACGTAGATCTATTCCACATCGCGAGCAGATATCCATACAAGACCCAAATGCACGAAATGCTCAGTCCTTACATACCTACCACCGATGTGCCTTTCCCATCTCCGAACTAAATGAAGGTCGATAAGTTGCAAAGGGGCATGATAAGGGCTTTTGTCACTCTTGGAGAGGCTGGCGCGGAGGCATTGCTCAGAGGAGGAGGATGACGGGATGGTACATTTTCTCGGAGATTACAAGGCTTTCAGAAGTACGAACGAGGTGGAACGAGCCATGGGATTTGATTCATATGCAAACATTTCGGTGTCAAAGCTGAGCCTCATGGGGTTTAGGCGGTATTATGTGATTTGAACACAGGACAGGAGGGGAGTTCAGAGGACGTGAGAGAGGCAAGGAGGGGAAGAGCAGTGAGGACATGGGTACATTCCCTTCTTTCTAGGCTAGCAGGGAAGCATGGATCGGCGTGTTCTCTGAAAGGACAGGAAAGGGCGTTCAACACGGGCTATAGCATGGCGAGAATGCGGATTTTGAAGAATTGGTTGTATTGTTCTCCACTATACGAGACCACTCTCACAGTGATGATCAAGAGTGGCTGTAACGGATGGTCATATTTTTTTTGGTTGGGAAGCCTTGTCAACCGACCTAATTGCTCCATTGCCATGACTGACGAGGGAAAAAAGACATGCCCCGAACGTCTTGTCTACTCATCCGAGCCATCGTCACGTTACCAGCTGCATGGCAAAAAAGATCCGACTTCCCACCATCACCGCAATGGCAACGAGACAAGATCTCATGCTCGCCACATCGCAACCAACCATTTGTCTTGTCGTCCTCCCCACACAGCCCCAGAAGTCCTCCGAATCCATCTCGCAACAAGGTTTAACGGTAGGATTTTTGGTATCTGGCTCTGGCACCTGGACCGCCGAATTTCTTGGGCTCTGACCGTCTGTTGTCGGCAACGAGTAGTGTGCGGTCGTATTGGACAAGGGCTTGCTTCAGCTTGTTCTTGGTGAACTCATCGACGTATTTTTGGTAGTAGGCGACCAGGGCTTTGGAGATGGCTTGTCGGATGGCGTAGATTTGCGAGGTGTGACCACCGCCGGTGACGCGGACGCGGATGTCGATTTCGCTGAATTTGTCCAGCCCGACGATCAGGAGGGGTTCGTAGACCTAATTATTCATAATGTTAGTCGCCATAGTTCTTCTTCGATTCTGTCTCCTGGTCCATGATCCACTGAGTGTGAAGAAATCCCGACCGTACGCAGGGAGAAATTCTGAGAGCTTGTGACCTGTGCAGTAGGGAATACTGCATCTGTGTGTTCGAGATGGTCGTACCTTGAATCGAAGAATTTCGGGTTGGACGAGCGCAAGAGGCTTGCCATTGACTTTGATGAGACCTTTGCCTTTCTGTATTATTTGTGAGCATGATGAAAATTCCCTTCTTTTCAATTTCCGAGGCTTCTGACCTTTGCGTGTGCGACTGCGGTGGCTGTAGATTCCCATCGTTAGCATTTCCATTCCCGTTCCTATCTCTCCAAGATTGAGTCTTCCTTACCAGTCTTCTTCTTGCCGAAGCACTGTACACTCTGAGTGGCCGACATGATGGGTGGACGGCGAATTGACAGAGTCGATACAGATGGGAGGAGTTGTTGTCGTGAGGGAAGTATCTGCGATCGTTCGAAAGTCGGTCGTCAGGTGGTTGTTGGCTACCGGGCAAATTCTGTGTGCGGGTTGCAAAGAGTCGCCAAGATATTCGAGCTACTAGTCCATATGAGGCTAGATGACCAGCTCGCTGGAATTTGTGGTCTGACGTTGGAGAGTTGGGGACTTGTGGGCGGCAACACGCGATCTATTCCGCTATTCTTTGTCAGACACGGATTTATTTCTACGCTCTGAATTTGTTTCCGAGCTCACTGATATTGAAGTCGCTCTACTCCTGGGCAAGAGATTCCCTATATCAATCGTCACCATCAATCAGCCAACCGGCCTAGCGCCTACAACATTTGCATCTCTTGATTGAGACTCGCCGATTGTCTGTCCTGCCATCACGCGCCTGATGTGCAGGTGAAGATCGAGAAGTCATGTCGCAAACCGTGGGCAAGGTACGCATGAACAAAGACCTTGATTAATGATGACTTCGGCTCACAAGTACAGACTCGATTGGCCTACTCCCGAACATGGCACTACATCGACATCGGCAGTGACCCGCGACCATTAGGCCGAATCGCAACCTCCATCGCCGTCATCCTTATGGGCAAGCATAAACCGATCTGGGACCCATCGACCGACTGCGGCGACTATGTGGTTGCTGGAGGATGCCACGACCTCCACGTGACGGGCAGGAAAAGGCAGCAGAAGCAATACTACTCGCATTCGACGCGACCAGGCAGTCTGAAGCAGATGAGCATGGGTTATATGATTGAGAAGTGGGGCGGTGGTGAGGTGTTGAAGAGGGCAGTAAGAGGGATGTTACCGAAGAATCGATTGCGAGACAAACGGTTGGCTAGGTTAAAGGTTTTCGAAGGCACAGATCACCCGTACAAGGACAATATTGTGAGGTTCAAGGGCGAGCCTTACAGGAATGGACAGGTCTTGGAGGCGATTGAGGCGGCCAAGTCGATCTCGAGTCCGGGCACTTCTACACCTCCTTCATCATAAGTGGGCCGAGTTATTGCATTTCATTCACGGAGTTAAAAGCGATAAGACGGAGACGGACTACAATTCAAAGATTTGGAAGAAGGAAGCAATTGTATGAGTATTGATTGTCAATATTATCTACAGGATGGATATAATTCATGAAGCCTGCCGAACGCCTATGGATTTGTGTTTCATGACATCTCTATCAGAGTCTAGGGAAGAGTCATTCATTCCTCTCTTCTACCGTGAGACTGAAACGGTGATGAGTCCGTTGGGGTCTGATTGTGGTGCGTAGACCTCAGCATCAGGGCCGGTGTTCTTGAGACCGTGATGCCAGGACAGGTCGATCTCGAAGTAATGTTTGTTAGGGAGTGCATAATCGACCTTGGCCACGAGCGGTTGGGCAGCCAAGATCTCGACTGACATCTTGTACATGGTATTTTGGACACTGGGGCTGTTTTCGGTCGCGAAGAGTCTGAAAGTGATCTCGCGAGCCTTTTCCCAGGTTTCGTCGAACTTGGCAACGTCCTTCTTGACGTCGTCCAGTGTAGCGAAAGCCGACCATTTCCAGCCTGCGTCGACAGATGTGCTCAGAATGCGATCGTATGTGTCTTGGAGAATGGAGTAGTCGTTTGTGACAAAGCCGTGGAACTGCGATCCTGTGCTCTTGAGGACCAACAGGTCGGAGATGCCTGATCGGATCTCAATGCCTTTTCCCTCGTAGACATCGGCTTGTACGACTCTCTTCTCAGCACCGTCTCGGAAGAACGAGTGTGGGTGTGGTTTTCCGTCGATGGTCAATCTCGTCCATCGGTGTTGGACGACGGTGATGTGTGCGGAATGAATGTGCTTGTAGGTCTCGATGAAGTGGGTGCCGAGGATGGAAGCGAATTGTTCGGGGGATAGATTGGGTTCTGCTTTGCAATGATGTAGGTGGTCTGTTTCATTGTGTCGGTCGCTACTACTACCGAGTTGTCGGCGTCGGTGTATCTGAGCTCTGGTTAGCAGCGAGCCTGTAGACGGTGTAATCTGGGGACCGTGAACTTACGAGGTCTCAATCTCACCCTCCAGCAGGACTGTTACCGTGTACTCGTAGACTGTGTGCGTCTTGGTGGCCTCGTCTCGCTCGACCTTGTAGAGACGAATGTTGTCCTTGCCATAGCGGGCTGCTGATACTGAAGGCATTGTTGCTGTTGGTTGTTGGTATGGTAGTGGCTTTGCTCCGGTTGTTCCTTGGATATCGTCGAAGAAGTATGTACGGTTCGAGTGCAACAGCTGTACGATGTGGGAAAGCTTTATCTTTTTAAACTACGTCAAAGAATCAAAGATGGTTTTCCTTATCTGAGGGGCACAAGGGAAATTCGATGATGGGGCAATTTCTTCCCTGGGTCAAAGGCCAATTGCACGAATGTACAAGAATGAGGATCGAGGACGTTGCTGATCATAGAGTCTATTGATGGCGGCAACAGATGGCTCAGGGTGTAGCGATTGGTTGAGATGGTAAACAAGCAAGGATAGAGGGCTTTTAGATGTACGATCTCTACCATTGTCGGTATGGCGTGCGCCAGGCGGAGGTCGCCGACGGGCGTCGGAAGTGGCATTTTGATTTTGGCATGGCGTTTGGGACCAGGTGTCGATCAGCTGATGGTTGTATTGTTGAGCTGACCGATATGTTGTAGCCCTGGTATATCGTACATTGTGACTACATCATTTGAGGATTCTCATTGAAAAGCATGTTCATCAACGGCTGTGACGACGCTGCTGGGCTCAGTTTCTCAGAATGTTGCTATCGATAAGAAAAGGTAATGATGTCACCGAGAGAAAAGAGACTTTGGAGGCTTGACTGTAACACTTGGCCAGGCTACCTCGTGGCACCTAAAGGCACCTAAAGGCACACCTAGACAGGCGCTACGGGTCACCGCGGTGTTGGTTGCTTAGGCGCTCATGGGCCGATAGGGTTTAGAGCCAAGGGGGGCGTGGGGGGGAGCTCTGGGCAATACCAATCGTTTACCAGTACAGGACGGACGAGCCCCGGAAAATGCCAGGCCGACGGCTACCTAAACGAAGACACTTGATGCGCGGTACTCCGTATATCAGACGCCGACGAAAACACCATACAGGTCACAACCTTTAGGCAACAGGCATTGGGCTAGCAGTCCACGATAGCCTAACGAATCATGCCCTGAGATTGTTGCAGCCACAATCACATCGTCAAAGGCCTAAATGACGTGGAACCTTGAATGCAATAAATCGGTCAGCTCACAGATACAAAGATACAAATACCTTGGGTGCATCGGAGCCTCGGAGCCTCGGGAAAGGAGGCCCGTGGGCTTCTAGTTAAGTATATAGGCCTTAGGCTGTCGGCCTTAGGCACTAACTTGACTGGTATCGCTGCCCAAGGCCATCTGTATCTATGAGGGGTCCAGCCAACTGCCTGGAGTATGTATCAGCTGGTTAGCGGTCAAGTTCTTTACCTAAGACATCTCCTCCGCATGTGCCTACCTAAGTAATGCTCTCCCTTAACTACTTAGAGCCCGAGCCCTCATGTCCGCTTTCACCTAACCCAGCCGGCGTGTCGTTATTGGATGCATAATGCAGCAACAGTACGGAGGTAATGTATTCCAATGCAATAATGACCCCGTTCTATAGAAGCAAGATCCTAATCCCGAAATAGTATAGCCCTCCTGATATCCGTCGTTGAGCCATGTTGTTACTAGCGATGGAGGATCGACAGCATGTCACCCTGCTCGTGTCAAATGAACAGCAGCTTAGAGCCATACTCGATTGTATATCTCATTATCGATGCAATCAAAGTCTGCATAATATCATTCCTGGCGCGATCAAGCTTGTGGCAATTGGAACATGTGCTGCGTCGACCCATCTTCGGCCTATGCTAAATCCTCAGCCTCGTCCCACCAGAGGAAGATGAATAATAAAGCTGGCTAGTCCAAGTATGATTCATCGAGGTCGTCCTGAAACCTTGCCAAACGATAGCAGTTATTTAGATCTATTCAATCCGTCCAGCTCTCATGCAGTGTCCTCAAGTCTATCTTCCCAATCGGCCTGACATACCTAAGCAAATCATCCGGATCACCTCTCGCCTCTCGCGCCGAGAACCCGTTGCCGAAATAATCAAAGCGATTCCTCACTGACGCCCTCGCACGCTTGAACACAAAATCCTCCCACCTCGGATCCCTCATGTTGTCGAACCGGTGATAGCCAGACCCGGGCCAGCTAGCCAAGTGCCTTGTCTTGCCGGACCCCACTTTCCACCAGCTGTTACACGTGTCCGATGTCACCTTCGTGTCGAAGAAGCCGTCGACAACTGCATTGAACTCCTCGGTCGCTTCGACACTCGGATGCAGAGATGTGTACGACTGGGACTGGACCTTGCGGATACACTTGGCTATGTAGGTGGATGAGATCTCGCATTGCAGAGGCACGACGCCTCCCAACGCTGTGCCCTGTGCTTGGAGGATGAAGAAGAAATTCGGGAATCCTGGCGCCATCACCCCCATGTAGGTATCGGGAAACCCAATTGGTCCGTTGGGCGCCCATTGGTCGCGAATGTCGACCCCCTCGAGACCGATGACGGGAAATCGAGGACGGTAGTCGCCGGTGAACCCAGTTGCAGCGATGATGGCGTCGACTTCGCGATGTTTTCCGTCCGAGCCGATGAGTCCGGTAGGAGTGATCTTGACGATCGGCTCGTGGTCAACAATAGAATCGACCTTGGGATCCAGGAGTGCCTCGATATACCCTGGTGCAGGGGTCAGGCGTTTACACCCAGGTGCGAAATCTGGAGTGAGCTTGTCGATCAATTCCTTGTTTCCCTGTGCTCGGTCTGAGATCAATTGCTGGAGCGATCTTCGAAAATCGGCATTTTTCTGGCTTCCAAGGATCAGACCATCGATTGGCCCGTAGAAGTTGATGTCTAGACTCCTACGGTACTCAGCATATGCTTCTGGGTTGCGTAGCCATTCCGCCTTCTCTTCTTCGGTGTATGTATATCCGCCGGGACTATCGGCTCCCGCAGTGGGCAGTCCTGGGCGAAAGAACGGCGAAACCCAGTTCTTGGAGCGCGCGTAGTGATCGATGTGTGCGACCTTGGGGAGAAGGTTTGGTAGAATCTGCATGCCGCTGGCACCGGCACCGATGATTGCGACTCTCTTCCCGCTGTAGTCGTACGTGTGGTCCCAGTCGGTCGAGTGTCGAATATGTCCTTGGAACGTATCTCGACCTTCAATTGCAGGCAAGGCTCTTTCATTGAGTCTTCCGGTGGCTGAGATGAAAAAGTCGGTAAGCACAAGTTCTTGTTGTCCAGTCTTCAGGTCCAGAACAGTCAGTTGCCACTTTTGATCCTCGACTAACCATACTGCTTTGGTGATCTGTGTCTCGAACCTGATGTGTTTGTCCACTCCGTGCTTCTTTACCACGCCTCCGTAATACTGCTGGATCTCTGAGCCCTTGGAATAGAGCTCGCTCCAGCACGGATTCGGCTCGAATGTCAATTGGTACGAGTGCGACGGCACATCACAACGAACTCCCGGGTAGTGATTCTCCCACCATGTGCCTCCCTAATAATGCGTTCAACGGATGTCCAAATAGCTTCACATGAGCAGATATTGACGTACCACACCGCTGTTCTTCTCGTAGACGGTATATGTGAGATTTGGGACTTTATTCTGGAGCAAAACAGCCGCCGCGATGCCCGCAATTCCAGCCCCAACAATCACGGCCTAAACGCTGTGTTATTGTATGTCCCTAGAAACGGTCCGCATCACCTACTGAGACAGGTCTTGCCTTATCATATGGTTTGTCTTCAGGAACATGGCTCTGGTAAGTCTTGCTGCTGGCGAAGTTCAAGCGGGTCGTTTTTCGCGTCATGGCGACCACAAGGTTGAGGCTGACGCTCACGGATATCTGAGAACTTCGACATCTTTCCTATCGCTTATCATCTTTATCGTTCATGAGCGCTATCCTCAAGTCGCATGATTTCTATTGTATGGCGACATCGTGGATTGCGCCATGCATTCCCATCGGGTGTTGTCGTTGAGATGGTCAATATGAGCAATGCCGAGAAAAGGAGAACTCGGATGGTACAAACACCTCGGGTCGGGTGGGGATTTCAACAAGTTGGATAGACCGAGATATTCCTAAACAGCACCACAGTTCGTCGCGGCTGAGGCTCTCACTGTTCTTCCTGTAAAAGCCGAATTACTGTCCGCGGAGATGACCTCTTTGCAATCACGCTGAATGGTAGAAGCGCTTTGTCAGTGTTGAGTCTGGCTTGTTATCGGGTCGGGACTCATTCTGATTCTCTGAAACGAGCCGACTAGTTAGATCGCTTAGCTTCATGCGTAATTGTATTTCCACCTTGCACCGAGGACTGGACTTTGCTCGAGGTGGCCTTCCATCGGTATCTGAGATTCAATCCCAACTCTCGGCTGGGCCATTTTGCTCATAATGTGAAGTATCACAATTCAGCTTTTAGTGCTTCCCTGTTCGGATCACGACGTGCCTAGCCGCTGCGTTCATTCTAGCTAGTAGACCTTGATCGTTCTCGAACTTCATCTGCATTTTTCCTCGATAATTCAATCTCATCACTTCTGGTCAGAATGTCGCCATCGATATGGATTGGAATAGATTCAACCAGCTTAGATAGATGGGAAACTAGTTAGTATTCTTGGACAAGTAGAGATGCAGTATATAAACCGGCATCATGCCCTCAATGCTTCGTACAGCCACCTCCATCAATTGCATATAGAAACCGTCTTCGAGAAGGTTGTAAAGATGGCCTCCGCCTCTAGCATCGCAACAGAAAAGCAGACTGTCGTTGTGGCGTCTGATCCCGCCACCGACAAGCCAACTGTCAACTTCATCCGTCCAGAATCGCCCAAGAGAGGACTCTTTCAGTGGTTTCATCCCGATGATGGACCAGCCGAACGAAAGCTCGTGACCAAATTGGATTTGTCTATCTTGACTTTTGCTTGCTTCGGTTTTTGGGTATGCGCTCTCATCTTCCAGATGGTGTACACATCGCTGATCTCAGAAAGACCTTGTATATCGACAGAGGCATATTCGGGAATGCCTATGTTAGCGGCATGAGAGAGGACTTACGCATGTTTGGCAATCAATTCGTGCAAGCCAACGCTCTCTTCACATCTGGATATGCTTCGTATGTTCACCCACCATTCTTCTGGCACATGTAGATCCTAGTGTTGGCTGACAGAGCTCTCTAGGTCAATCATCCCACTGACCATGCTGAATACGCGTATCCCGTCACAATATGCCATTCCAGTTGCGATGATGGCTTGGGCTTTGTTCACGATCCTCATCTCGACAGCAAACACCTACCAACAAGTATGGGGTTATCGATTTCTTGTCGGACTCGGTGAAGGTAAGACATGAACCAAGCAAGCACGCCAGGTCAAAGGTTAACTATCGCAGGTGCTTTCTTCCCCTCGATCCATTACGTTTTCGGTTGCTGGTATCGTCCAGACGAAATAACCCGCCGTGCAGGAATTTTCTATCTTGCCGCCTCAGCTGGAAGCGCATCAACTGGGTTTTTTGCAGGCGGAATTTACAGAGGACTTGATGATGTATTGGGAAGAGCAGGTTGGAGGTGGATGTTCCTTATCGGCGGTATTGTGACTTTTCCTGTTGCAATCTTCGGTCTTCTCATCTTCCCTGGGTCTCCCGATGGCAAAAAGAGCTGGATTCTGACAGAAGAAGAGCACGAACTGGCCAAAGAGCGCATGCGGCTTGTTGGTCGCAAGACAAGGCAAGCTGTTCCATGGAACTTGTCTTCGGTCAAGCGATTGGTCGGTAGATGGCACTTCTGGGTTCTGATTCCTACCACCGTCATCATACAGCAAGGATACGTTTCGCAACTGAATTCCACCTGGACTTTGTGGATCAGGAGCAACAAGCAGTTTGACATTCCCACAGTCAACAACCTGACAACCATCAGCCCCTGTGTACAAATCATCTGGATCGTCTCTTTCAGCCTGCTGAATGATCGATTTGGTCACTTGGCGAAATTGCCAATCTTTGGCTTCGCTATGACTCTGCAGTTTCTCAGCCATCTTGCCTTCGTGCTGTATGATCAATCGAGCTATGGATATAAATGGTTCGCAATTGCAGTTGGGTCTGCACAGAATGCTACCATGCCTGTTTGGTTCTCTTGGGCGAACCTGATCTGCAAGCACGACGCCGAGGAACGAGCGTTTGTTTTGGGAGCCATGTTGGCCATCTCGATGGCTTTCCAAACGTGGGTTCCTCTACTCACCTTGAAGACAGTTGAGGCGCCTAGATTCTTTATCGGTTACACCACACAGCTCGTGACGGTACCGATTGCGTTTGCTTGTATTGTGTTGCTCTACTACCTTGACAAGGAAGGTCGCAATGGCATTGCAGAGTCGAAGACCGAAGTGGCAGAAGAAGTAACTGGGAAGATTGCTTGATGGTGAAATGATTACGGACCGAGTGCTGCAAGGGTTGAATTGGCGAGTGAAAGTATGGTATGCCGTATATGTATATGATGACTTCGAGATCCGCGAACGAAGGGGTTAATATAGCATTTCATAGACATGACCTCCTGAGAGACCAACACTAGATTGAGAAAAGTGCACCGCAACTAAGAATGCACATCCTTTCTCACACTGGATGCAGGCTCTGATACCTGGGAAAAGTCTTTGTGAGTAGCTGCGGTTCTCTGACATTCACGTCCGGTCGTAATCTGGAGACTGGAATGTATGTCAGCTAGAGGGAAAGCAGTATCCTCAGCGACGGGCTTAACAGCTCCGAGGATCCAATCTTGTCACGGCCACCGATACCCTTACTGTGAGCAAGCACCAATGCATTTTTCTGCCATCGTGCTCCAGAAAGGAGCTTTCTTAGATTTTGCTTCAAATCCACTGTTGCTTTTGAAAACTCGGATGATCGGAGACTGACCTGGAATATGGAGTCTTCTCACTGTCGAGATATGTGATTGAAAAGGGGCCGACGTCACGTGTGCATGAGAAAAAGGGGGCCCTTTGGTCATCTTCCCACCCTAAAAGCGGCGCGCAAAGCCCACAGTTTCGAGGTCTGCTTCTCGCGGCATGTGCTGCTCCGTATCGAAACGACCAACAATACGACTCGACAGTGATGCACCAACCGTTGCTCAACCACATCCACGCTCAATGACCTGTATCACAGCCTCCTCTCGACGACATTTTGTGGTCTTGCAGACACACAGATCTGATCTCGAACTCTTAACATGACCGGGTGAAAACTATCGACGAGGAACCTCAGCGTCACGTAATAGTGGCAGTCCAAACCATCGGTCCCGAGGCCTATTACGTCGATCAAGGCGCAGGCAAGACAGCAAAACCTTCAATTATTAGATCCATACAATTGTCGAATCTCTCTATCAGCACTTGAGTTGTACTACTGTCTGCAATCAAGAACCAAAATCCGAGTCCTCCGATCTTCCATGTGCCACCGGGGAGCGCTATTAACATCATACCTGGACCACCATAGTGCGGTTTTCCTCCATGGCTAGATGGCCTCGTCCGAGACAGGGTCAGGCTATTCGGTGACGCCTACTCAAGGCAGAACTTTCACACAAAGGCATCTTTCCAGAAAGAGCGATGACATTTCTTCATTCCAACGGCCGTCGGTGCAGGATGGCAGGTCAACCTCAGGCGGTGCCTTACCATATACCCAAAAGTCCTATGCCCCGGCTTGCCGTCAGTTGCGCAACCAGGCATGTTCAATACGGAGCTGAGAAGTACAACCGGAAGGATTACCCCTCAGGGAGACCAGATATCCGCGAACCCCAATCGAGTACAACAGCAGTACAAAGATATCGACAGTATGAGTCTTTCAGAACAACGGCAGGCCGTAGTTCGAGACAAGATAGCAAAAGAAATGAAGATAAAACTTGGCACCGAGAACATGCTGGAAGCTCTTTTGAGCAAAAATAATAAACAGACAAAAGAACAGCGTCAGCGAGTCGAGGTTGAACTGGGCTCTTCCAATCGCAAGCTCGCCGAGTTGAAGCTGGAACTTGATCAAGAAATCTTGCGTGCTCAAAGCCCGACAACTCCTCCAAGCAAGAGGCAGTCCAGCTACTTCAGGGGAAGCCCTCTCAAGTCACCTCCGTTAGGGACTCCTTCCGAGGAGGTCGACACAGAGTCACCGACCGTAGTCTTGACGGATATACTTCAACAGCTCGAAATGGACGGTATGCAACCGGACTATTATATCGAACGCGCAAACACACTTGTGGACCTTTTAAAGCGCAACCCCACGCTGAAATACGATCTGGCATGGTCCGTTTTCAGCCTTCGGGTTCAACTAATGCTCCTGAGCGAAAGTTCGGATGTGGTTGCTGCAGGTTATAGGCTCACCAGACATGCGATTGCAGACAAAAAATCTCTGCACACTATACGTGCGCTTCATACCGACGAGTTGATTATCCTATCCTTGGTCAAAAAAGAAAAGGCTGTTTTAGAAAGAGAACAAGCAGTCAAGTTCGTCAGGGCATTTCTTGATGTCAAAGATGGAGTTCATGAGATCTCTCGCGCCGTTGTACGAAGTTTGGTTGCTGTAGCAGAGACTTACGACGATAGGCTCAAGGATATTTGTCTACTAACCCTAGCGGAAATTCTAGCAAAAGACACGGAATTGCTCGTTTCTGCAGATGGTATGAGCACTCTTACGGATGCCCTAGCAGATGGCACGTTTCCGGCCCCTGAAGGGTTGGTGGCAAGCTTCCTTCACATACTTGACAATCCTCACCAAAGACGATACCTACACACTGGCCGAGAGTTCGAGGCTATGTTTGCACCTTTCACGGATCCTTTACTCCTCAATGGTAATGAAGAGAAATTGAAAACATGTGCTCAGGCTATATCGGCCATGCTCAAGACTTGGCCTGGCTTTCTACTGCTAGCTGTGAACGGTGCGGCATCGCTAAGATCACTGATCGACTCCCTAGTCTATCCAATCAGTCAATCCCGCGATACCGTTCTTGAACTGTTCTTCGACGTTTTGCGAATCAAACCTCCATCTTGGTCAAGTTCGTTCCTTGCTGGTAGACGGCTCACAACATATGGGCGAGTCAACACGATGCCTGTCGATCCTCCTTCGCAACGCGAACTTGCAGAATATCATGCCGAGGGCCGATTCGATCTTACATACCACTTCTCGGCACTTGTTCTGGCTGCTTTAGTCAAGGCTGGTCTGATACCTGCGCTCGTCGATCTCATCAAGATCGAGGAGGACTTGACCTTGAAGAGGAAAGCAACTCTTTTATTGACCGAGGTTTTAAAACTGGCTCACCACTCTCTCCCAGAATCAATTAGTGCTCATATCCAAGTTCTTGGCGGTCTTGTGACTCGCATGCAAGACATGGGATCCGAAGAATCCTCGGTCAACATGAGCATGATCTACCAGATTGACAGCATTAATCGAGCACTCAACAAGGCTTCAACCTCCTCATACGGAAGAGTTTTACCAGGCGACGAACTTGCTGTTGGCTCTCAAGCAATGGAGCGATCAAAATACACCGCCTTAATGGATTCAGATCACTTCAGACAGGCCATGATTGACACTCAAATACCAGGTCATTCAAGTTACCTGAAATGGAAATGGGACATCATTCACGGTTTAGTGGAAGGTCCATTACTAAATCCTAAGAGGCTGGAGGAAGCTATCAAATACCCCAAATTTCTCAAGCGCCTGGTTGGATTTTTCAGACCATTCAAATACAGATTTTCCATGATTCGCAGTACACGGCCGAACCAACGGTACGTCCGAACCGGTTGTGTGCTGATCCGAACTCTGACCCAATCCGCACTTGGTCTCTCATATCTTGCCGAGAATAAGCTTCTGCGGCAGATTGCAGAATGCCTGGCGCAAATTGATCCACACAGCGGGCTTACTTCTGCGACTCCTCTATTTGATCGTCATCAAATGGCCGAGACGCTTAGTGGTGGCTATTTTGCCATGCTTGGAGCACTGAGTTATACTAGCGAAGGGATGCGGCTCATGGAACAGTGGCATATGATGGACATGTTTTACCATCTCGTTGAGCTCAAGAACCGTGCAGATCTGATCAAGGCACTCCTCGGGAGCATGGACTACACTTTAGATTCGCATTTGCGAGTTGTACTCTCCAAGGCACTAACATCAGGGGTCAAGGAAATTCGGCTATTTGCAACGAAGTTGCTGCGAAGATATGCGGTTGGCAGGGTACAATATTCCTCGGGCCTTCAGGATCCCTCAAGCTCTCATTGGGCTCTACGCCTAGTGCTGACACAACTCTATGATCCTGATGTCGAAGTCTGTGAAGTCGCGATCAAGATCCTCGAGGAGGCATGCAATCAACGAGGTCACCTTGAGTATGTGGTCAAATGTAGACCGTCCTTGGACCACTTGGGTGAAATTGCTGCTCCTCTTCTATTGAGATTTCTAGCTACTTCTGTGGGCTATCGCTACCTCAGCGGACTGGACTACATCACGCAAGAAATGGATGATTGGTTTCTGGGTCGCAATGATGCGTATGTTGCACTCGTTGAAGCCTCGATACTTCGGGCTTATATGGATGGAAGTGTCAAAACCAACTTCAGCGAGGATCCGTCGGTAGAACCTCATGACATCGGAATTGCACCTCCACATTTTTACCGTGAGCTTGCCAGAACGGAAGAAGGGTGCAAGCTCTTACTAAAATCGGGCCACTTTTACGAATTCTCATCCACAATCCGCGATTTTCATTTGGACGAAGATGACCCAGAAGTGCTCAACAAGGTGAAAGGCTGTATGTGGGCGGTGGGAAACATCGGCTCGATGGACCTTGGTGCCCCTTTTCTGGAAGAAGCTGATGTTGTCACCGCGATCGTGCGAATCGCCGAAGGTGCGGAGGTTTTGTCAATGCGTGGCACTGCGTGCTTCGTTTTGGGTCTTATATCTAGGACGCTTCATGGATTTGAAATGTTAGCTGAAAATGGATGGGAGACTACGGTGGATCCTCGTGGACGCTCTCTAGGCTTCTGTATTCCGCAGAACCTAGAGGCACTTTGTCTGGTAAGCTTCATCGCCGTTGAAAGATTGATCCGATCTAACTGTCTATAGAAACCCGTTGCATCGTCAACTCCTCCCAACCAAACATTACCCAAAGACATCGAGGCTTACCGAGCGGCTACCACAGATGATGACCCCATCAAAATGAAGATACTGAAATCACTAGTCGAACTGGGCAATTCTGTCATGTACAAAAAGGCAAGCGGGGAATTACATGCCATGAAAATCAAGCACCCAGCACCATTCGCTGAAACAGAGATGTTCCGAAAAGCCCTCACGATACTTGAGAGTCATCATTATCGTCAACAAGCCAGACACAAAATCTTGAATCTCTTCAATCCTAGTGTCATGAGGCGTGTCATTCTCGATGAGGAAATGTCAGAATCCACAGGCTCAGATACCGGGTGACCTCGAACAAGGGCTGCATGGTTCTACGGGAATGGGTTTGGACTTAAGAGTAACGCTAGAGTTTTCAGCGTTCATGCATGGACCACAGTGTGAGTGCCAAAAAACTTTACAGAGGCGCTATGGAGTTACTCTAGCCTGCGAGGTAGCATTGACAGCAAGCCGGCCAAAAGAAGGACGGACCATCAATATGGAGATGACCAACTACATGGTACAACAATGCGCTAGACCGGTGGCGGACAGCAGGGGCTGAGTGGAATATAACCCCTATCGTGTGATATTTATGGTTTAATGGTCGTGAGATCTGGGACTATTGGAGGTAGATCTGGAGTGCACATGGACATTAGGCGCCAGAACAATTGCAAAAGGTATTATGAATTAACGCAGCACATGGCAAAGTATCGCACCAATGAGTACGCTTGAATCTCATGGCCAAAGTCAGAAGGCTTTAAGGAAGTGTACTTATGTCAAGATCCGAAGAGTGTGCCAATGAATAGAAGTGTGGCACACATGAACATGATTGCGAAGACATGAATTGAACATTTGACCTCTACGCGATGCACGGAAGAATCTACTCAGTGAGCAGTGTCGATGACTCTTAGACAAGCTCTTTTTGTTGATATAGTGGCGAAGGAGGGGTGGGATGGTGTATCACGTGTAACACGTGACCATAGCACGCGCCAAGATATCAGATCGATGACGCCTCCACATCCAGGAAATCGTCAAGGAGAAAAGGGTAAGAGCTGGTCGCGGGCGTCCACTACCATTTCAGGTTTAGTCTCGACGTTCTTCATCTTCTCGCCATCCACTCATTTTCAAGCCAACGGCCCTCGGCCTCCCCACGGTGTCTGCGCTTTCTCGATCACATACCAAAAATCCAGATCTCCGACAACCTGGACATTGTTCCCGCATCGAGTGTCCTGGGGCCCGACTGGTCTTGCTATTTTCAATCCACTGTTTTGTCCAATCATCAATCCTGTGCCATCGAATCGTCCAATGCCGTCGATGGTCCAGCGATGCCATCATACTGGCTGTTCCGTGTCATCCTTGCACCAGAGTGCCACATCTGGTGCCTGGCTTCGTTGGCCGTTCCTTTGGCACAGAGTAGGTCTTGACTTTGAGCAGCTTTGCCTGCACATCCAGCGGATCGCGAGCACGGTTTCTTTGTGAGACTATAGTCTATACGTCGTCGATCTTTCATTTCCGGTATCTCATTGACCGACGACTGCAATAGCCTTTATTGCATTTATCGTTAGGACTGCTTCGCCGACACGACATCCTTGATTACCATTGTATATGAAACTGCCACCACCGAGATATTTCCCCCACCACAGTCACGATCTTGTCTTTCCGACAGAACCCCTCCTAGGACACTTTCATCTTGTATTTACCGATTCTTCACCCCTGACCTTTGAGGAGTTGACGATTTTGACGATCACGGCGTCTTAAACACCTACAAGTTCTCCCAACCGCAATCAACAATCTCTGTAAACACCGCTCGAACGCCCATAAAGTCGATCGCCAGTGGAGAAGACGGTGCCATACATGGATTGATTGCATTCTATGCCTTGACTGGGCGTAATTCCAAAAGAGGTGGAACTAGCTGGGAGTTGGGGAGAATCCTATCACGACCTTGTGCATCCACCACCGCCCAGATGAGCGGCAATGGCGATCCAGAAACCGCAGCGCAGGGCGGATATGATCCCACTCACGATGCCCGACGTATTGTGAAGCTCTTTCAGTGCCCACTATGTTCCTATCCTCTTCGAGATCCAATCGCCTTACCTTGCGGCAATTCAATGTGTAAGACATGCCTGCCGCCTGTCTACAAACGTGAACACATCACCTACCCACTGGTGGAAGGACGCTCGGAAGGTTTCATATGTCCCTTCAGAGATTGTGGACTGGAACACTCACTAGGCGACTGTGGTGCAGATGTTACTGTCAACAAGATTATTCAAGTTGTCAAGGGGCAGATGGCAGCATACAGACAACAGGGATCGGGACTCTCCCTACTCTTGGAAGAGAAATTGAATATTTCACTGGTCGCCGACTCTGCCATGGATGTAATGCCGCGATCACGAGTTCTGGATGGAGGACGCATTGTCGCTTCATATGTGCTGGCAGACATGGGCGAGTTGAATTATCACTCTGATCTGGCCTACACTCTCATGGATGCCAATTCACATGATACTATTCAATCAATCGACACTGCTGTTCATGACAGTCTCAAGCAGATTGTAACCTCGGAGCTGGAATGTCAAGTATGCTATCAAATTATGCTCGATCCACTGACCACATCGTGTGGGCATACTTTTTGTCGAAAGTGCTTTGCTAGGGCTATGGACCATTCCAACGTTTGTCCAATGTGCCGTCGCAGGCTACCTGTTTTGCCAAGCGCCTCAGCGGAACCAAGTAACAAACGAATCACATATTTCCTTCAGCATCTGATCCCTGATATACTGAATGCACGCATAACAGTCGAAAGCCAAGAAGATGCCATGGATGAAGAAGCCAGTCTGCCACTTTTCCCGTGTACGTTGGCGTATCCACATATGCCGACATTTTTACATATCTTTGAACCTCGATACCGTCTGATGATCAGAAGAGCGATCGAGAATGGATCCCGCAAATTTGGCATGTTGATGTACCGACCTGGAGGACCAGTTCCTGGACAGCCACCATTCATGCCATATGGAACCGTATTATTTATCGATCGGATTGAAATGTTGCCCGATGGAAGGAGTCTCATTGAAACACGAGGAATGTATCGATTTCGAGTCCTAAGTACATCCATGTTGGACGGTTATCTCACTGGGGAAGTTCAACGTATTGATGACATCCCAGTACACGAAGAGGAACACTTAGAAGCTCAAGAGACCAGCACAGAACCTTCGACACTCAACGAGGTCGAAGCTCGAATACAAAGCATGTCTACACAACGATTACTAGAATATGGATTGGAGTTCGTCGATCAAGCCAGATCAAAATCGGCCAGGTGGCTTCATCAGCGGGTTTTGGCTGCATATGGTCAACCGCCATCAGATCCGGCAACGTTTCCTTACTGGTTTGCTAGTGTTTTGCCAATCTTGGAATCAGAAAAGTACCTTTTACTTCCAGCTACGAGTGTGCGAGAGCGATTGAAGATTACGGCACGATGGATCGAGAGACTGGAGGCTGTTAGATGGTAAGTTCCTCATTTTCCCTTTGCTCTTGTCGAAACACGCGGGCACGTCGCCTGACATGAATTTGGTTCAAGTGAGTACGAAGCGGAACAACGGGCGATAGCGTTAGCCCGTGAAAACAATCATACTGCGACGGATAACGACGATGTCAACCAAAGTGGTTCCGAAGAAGATTGAGCCACCAATCAAAGAACCGGCAGTACTATGACTTGCCGGATGTCAGTCGTCGAAAACCCGCGTGCAAGAGAGAGAGAGCAGAAAACTGACTTATCCTCACCAACCTCACAGGCAGCAAACATCTTCATGTATAGTCTTATGACTAACCGTGGGATCGATGATAGTGCTAGGATTGGCACTGTGCATCCCAATGATTCACGAGCCCTTTATTAGAAGCATAATCATTAGCGAGCACAGCGATGGAGAGAAGAAAGCGGGAATTCCTTCTGATGGTACGGAATCGGAAGACCACGTGGTGTACATCTCCAAGGCGTTCATGTTAATAGGCTGTGTATTTTTGGCCAGCCTCAGGGTCGCGATACCCCTTCTGATTTTACTATTGCGAGAGCGTGGTCCTGGCAGAGCCAGGCGGATTCGACTTTAAAGTAGAGAGTCAAGATGAGATAGTCAATACAGTCTTGATGAGATTGTGGCATTTCGTTTAACCCAATATTTCTCTACCAAAGGTAATGCGCTAAATTACCCCATTGAGAAATATCTGCTCCAGTTTATCCACCAACAGGGAAGTATGTCGAAGCTGAAGCAGACACCTGCCTTTTGAATTCCTTTGCCAAAGATAATGCTGTCATTTACCCTATTTAGAAAAACCCACTCAGGTTCATGTACCAGCAATGAAGAATGTCGAGCAACCTGAAGCAAGACACTGGTGCCTTTTCCGCAGAACTTCGTTTGCTGAATATGAATATTTAAGTACCTCATTTAGCTATATCTGCTCCAGTTCATGTACTAACAAGGAAGAATGTCGAAGCTGAAGCAGAATCCTGCCTTTTGAATTCCTTTGCCAAAGATGACGTTGTTATTTACCCTATCTGGAAGTACCTGCTGAAGTTCATGAACCAGCAATGAAGAATGTCGAAGAAGCACACTGGTGCCTTTTCCGCAGAATTTCGTTTGCCGAATGTGAACGCCTATTTACCTCAATTGGCCATATCTGCTCCGATTCATGGACCAGCGATGAAGAATGTCTAGTTTAACAAATGGCAAACTGGTGCTTTTTTACCCCAGCTAATGCCGTGACGTCATTTTGCATTCTGGAAATTGTGATGTGATGCTTGCCCGCAAACATCTTCTCAAGAGCTTCGATCAATGCAAGTATTTCCTTAGCTTACTGAGTACAAAATAGCTACATATCTCATCGCAAAATGTTAGGTTACTAGACCAAGATCTCGACTATTGTCACACGCAGTTAATATACCTTGACTCCTTTCATACCACCGGCACCATGAAAGCCCTGGTCTCCTCTCCTATACGACTCGCTGTTCGAACAACACAACGAAACCTCCCCAGTAAATACTTGCAACTCGAGCCCACTCGAGTCGCGGTCACAATCAGTCACCCCTTCTCCAGCATCAATTCGCAACACCAGCAAAACCGTATCCTGTCCTCCCTGCGCACACCCCCATCCTTCCACGACGCCCTCCGCCTAACATCCTCGAACAACACTCTTCTCCTTACACTATTCACAACATCAGCATGCGCGCCTTGCCGCGTTATTACACCACTGCTCACATCCTTGGTCGAAACGCGCCCTCCATCACCAACGGACAAGTTTTCATCTTTGGCTTTTGCCGAGGTCGAGCTCGACAGCCCGGACACAAGTAATGGGAATATGATGGATTTGGGTGTCGAGTTTGGCGTCACGAGTTTGCCTACGTTGATTGGGTTTGGCGGGAGGAGAGCACAGAGGGTGACGGATAGAGTCGTGGATACGAGGCTATTGAGTGATGCAGAGGGGATGGCCAAGTGGGTCGATGGGGTCATGGAGAAGGGCGATCCATTTGGAGTTGATGGTGGAGCTGGAGGCGGCGGTGGAGGTGGGATTTTGAGCAGGATATTCGGCTGAGGACATCTCGAGATGTTGAGGTTTCCGTAACTCGTGCGACTGGTTCCGTTTGTACAACTGAGGACTCACGGAACAAGTGCAGGACAAGGACGGGGTGGAACGTTCAACCTTTCAGCTCGGTTTCGGGTTCTTCCTCCACTCTTCTTCCATAATGTGGGCATGCAAAGTTTGATGTTGCAATGGCTACAATTAAGTCCCGGGGAACGACGTCTTGATTGTTCGAGTGTTCGTGGAACAAAAAAGAAGTCACGAATTTGCGCAAGCATGGCTGCTTTGCGTCGGCAATCCTCCAACCCACTCGAGAAGTCGTAGACGATGCAGGCTATGGCTTCTACCGGGTTCCTAACAGGAGATCGCCGAGCCTTGCGTATCTGCATCCGAATTGATGCTGCAAATGATGACCATTTTGTTCAGAGGAATTTCAGCAGGCAGATATCGAGATCACCTCTTGATCATGTACACTACACGGTTTCGCCTTTTGGGCGGATGAGATTGTTTTAATCTTGTGTTTGAATAAGGTGGCGGTTCCGCTTGGACGCCCGTTCATCCTGACCTGCGTGTATGGGGAGGCTCAGACAGGCTCGTCGTGTATCAGAAGGGGTCATAGGTTATAACTAAATCTGGAGACGTATTCAGAGATGATTTATCGTGATCTGTTCTGAGATGACTTACGAACTGGGGATGAGCATCTAAATCATCCAGTCAAATCTGTGCTTCTTCTATCTATGGATCTATAGTGTGCAAGGCTGCTCTCCTGACCTTGACGAGGCTGCATTCATCCTGACCTCGAATCCACCAGCGAGCACTGTTGCTAACATGAGAGCATTGGCCTTTTTTGTGTCTGTCTCCACGCGCTCTCAAAGTCATCAAGCTCTTACACTGATTCACCGTTTGGTGTCCTGGTGGCTACCGAGTATTGCTGCAAAGTAGCAGTCCTGCTATGAGTCGAGGCTACATGCAATGTCACACTCGCCTTTTGCGTGACGCGCAACCAATCAGAATACAAAATTGTCATTCCCTTTACGACAATTCCCTCGTCGTGCCATGACCTGACTCCGACTTGGTCCATTTACCAATAGAAGCTCTATTCCGAAAATGTTTCACTCCTTCTCCACCGCAGACCATCGACGTCGTCTCACGTAAGATGGCGATTCTGAATAGCGCGCAAACCAGCAACCAGGATCATGGACGGAAAGAAGTTCTATGAGTCCCGCAACGAAAATCCAAGCCAAGCAATAGAAGTAGGACAAGGAGAACATCCGTATAAAACTCCCCCTTCACAGAGCAGGACTCCGTACAGACAGACAGACTCACAGACGGTGGACACGGACCCACCCGGACTGTTCCCCGCACGCCCAACGTCTCTCCCATCTCCAAAATCCAGACGTCAAAAACCAACTGACTAGCATTTCGGACGAAAGTCGAACTTCGACGACCAAAATCCAAAAAAGCATCTCTAGACGCCTTCAAACCGGATTAAGGCCAAGTTTGCAACAGGGAAAAAGGCCTATCGTCTCCTTCGTTCTCTGACCAGTCCGATCCAACCCTCAACCTCTCGCGCTCACGCTATACAGACCATTGGCAGTAGAGAAGGAGTTTTGAAATCTTCATTTCCAACCAGGATGAGCGCAACCGAGGCCGCCGATCCCGAAGTGCCGACCAAGGAGCAATGGGACCAGTTGGCGCGCGAAGTCAAGGCGTCGGTGCTCGAGGAGTTGGGTCGTGAGGCGTGGTATTTGATTATCGTGAGTGATGACCATTCTTTTCGTTCTGTCTGGTTACGTTTGGCTTTAGTTGGTGTTCTGCTTGGGTTTCATCCGCTGTTCGAGGTCATATTGGGGTGGCCTGTGTGCTGGGGGAATGGACCGAGGATCGTTGCTCGTCGACGCCGTATGTATCATGTCCAGTGACGAGTATGTGTTGTCGTGACTCTGGACATGTCCTAGACCAACTAGTGAGTGGCATGTGAGATGCCATGGCATCTGTATCATGGAGAGAGGAAAGCCTCTCGCTGGCAAGTGAACGGCTACACGGCTTCATGACGGTTTGCTGTCCATATTGCAAGTCACGAGAATGCAAATGCTCTGAATATCTCTTCTATATCTCCAAAACCCCGTGGGAGAATGTCCAGCTCGCTATCCACCATCCATCATGCATCAACGCTCTATCTAACCCCTTTCTTTCCACACCAGGCCACGGTCCTCATAATCTCACCGAAACCACATATCCTCGCCGACTTCTGGAGCTATCTAACGACACACGACGCGGACTTCTCGAGCCCCGAAGCTCGAAAGCGATTGTCGGAACGCCTGCTCGATGTCCTGCTCAAGCAGCTCACGCTGATCGGCGCGCCCCAGACGCTCGGCGCGTTGATTCCGTTGGCAAAGCGCCAGATGGCTGATGAGGGGAGGACGGCGGAGGATGGGAGGGGAGAGTTGGAGTTGCAAAATCTGTGAGTTTCCATTCCTTGATGTCCTTTCGTCTCGTTTGCGTGATGTGCCATTCCGATATTCCCTTCAGCGTCATTCCACGCCTGTTGGGCCGCTCCTGTCGGGCCGCTCCTGTCGGGCCGCTCCTGTCCGCGCATCATCAAAGACCGCATCCTGACATCCAGGGAATAGCACGACCGTACCTCTCCCCGAGCTACAATCCCGAGGCATATCCACCATCACCTCCGTCTACGGAACGCTGTGGCAACGGATATTCTCGACTTTCGGCTCATACCGACCACAAATGGGTGCGCACGAGCTCACCATCGTGTATGGGCTCTACCTGTCTGATTTCCGATACCTGAATGCCATAGAGACGGAACTAGTCGTGTATACGTCGATCCAGAGCCAGGGCCACCGCGGGCCGAGTCTGTGGCATGTGCGTGGGCTGGGACGGGTGTTGGGGGCCCGGGGTAGTGATGAGACGGACGAGAAGGTGTGTAGGGCAAAGGATGTGGTTCGCGGCGTTAAAGTGGCGGTCATGGCGAGTGTGGAGTTTGTAGGCGATGAGATGGTCCAGAGGAGTAGGTTGGACGGTGGCAAGGATGGCTTGCAGGGCTGGCCGAATGTAGGGGATGTGAGCAGGGAGTTAGGTGGGTGGGGCGATGATGAAGAGGACGGTGTTAGTGTGAAAGATGCGTTGGGAGTGTAGGTTGCATTGCATAGCGCTGGGTTGTATGACGGAGAATTGACGCGAAAGTAAGTATACAGGAAATCTGCGGCGCAAAAGAAGAACTGATATGGTAGATCCAGACGAGACCTTTTGTGCTCCGATTGCATATAGATGAATTGGATTGGTACATAGATAGACCAGCTAGAGGTCCGCGGGTTGTGGACTGCTCAAGACTTAGACTATCGTTCGGCTTGCCTTGGGGAGCAAGCTCTCTGGCATAGAGCTTGAGTGAGGCCAGACTCAACTTCTTTATCCGACACGCTGTGCCAAGATCGAAGGTGTCACTGTCAAGTCCTAAGAAATCGGGATGATTTCAAAAGGGTCCACGCTCAGAGGCTTTCCAGACATGATCTGTCAGACGTGGTTGGAGAGCTACTGGATTTCAACCCTTACACCTATTCTTCTGCCTGTCATCAGCTGAATCGTACAGATAGACAGTTGGACGTGCGAGTTCAGACACACTTGTGACTTAAGGCCCCTGGATTGTACGTAGCCAGGTCGAGCAGGTATCTTCTTCGATAGACTGATTGGTGGTGTCAGAGCACCGATGACGTTTTAGTCGCGATTATTGTTCTGCAATGATGGCTGTAAGCATGAACATATAGCAGTATCGGAGACGTCGAAGTTGCAGTTCGGTGTAATAAGGTGACTGGGATGGGGCCTGGTCAGTCGTCACAAGATAGAAATCTCAGGCAGATAAGCCTCTCTTCTCAGATTCTGAGAAGAAAATAAGCATTCGCCAGAGCTTCTTGACCAGAACCTCAGCTTCGTCCTCAAGGGCCTATTTCAGCGATAGTTAGTAAGTCAAGTTCTAAAAAGTAATAACGGTTGGGGAGAAGAAAGATCTTTACTTACTCCTTCCAGTTCGCCAACCAATTCCTCCGGCTTGCCTCTGCTTCTCACCGCACCAACCACAACGTCAACAAGCATTTGTTCTTGCACACCCAAGTATTCAACAATCTTCTTCTCGACGAACGGCTTCAATTTCTCGTCGATAACACTCTCATCTACGAATTCCCATTTGACATCCCATGACCAAAGTCCATCTTTGTCATTGGGAATATCGCTTGCCAATTGTCGAGCTGCAGCAGCACGCTCTTCTTCGGACATGCCAGCAGCGTCGTTTTTGTCGAATTGAATTGGGATAAGAGTTCGTTTTGCCGTGCTGGACTCGGCATCTTCTTCATCTTCCAATAGACCCTCAACATCAGCGACGACAGGACGTCTTGTAGCTTGCGATGCTGTTTTGTCGGCGGCTTTTTGTGCGGCAGCTGCACCGAGAGAGAGTTTGAATCGAGCAGGCTCGCGGCGGATTCCTGCTGAGGCTGTCCGTTCGGCTTCCTCTTCTTGTCGCGCCATATCTTCTTCTTGTCGGCTTAAGAAATCGTCAGCCATTGCACCGGCACGTTCCCTATTCTGGTTCTCTCGTGTTCGATCCCTTTGTTCCACACTCCTATCTGCATCATCACTTTGGATTTCACGTTGCCGGAACGAAGCTCGATTGCGGATCCACATGCTTCGATCACTGTAGTACTCCTCAACTTTGCGAGCGGCTTCGACATCGTCATTCCACTCCTTCAGTCGCTTGGCCATGATGTCTTTCTCCTCCTGTAATCTGCTTGACTCGTCTTTGTCCCGAGCCTTCTCACGTTCCACAGCGGCGGTTCTTGATCTTTCGCGATTAAGCCATCGGCGTTCTTGATCGAGGTACAGTTTCTCCTGTTCGGCATCTTTCTTCGCCTTGCGCCGTCTTTCCAATTCTTCGTCACTTGCATCTGTGTCTTCATCTTCAAAGGCAGATGCAGCAGTGATGGCCGTCCCATTCACAAATGTCACGCCCTTATGGTAGTCCCGCGGTATCTGAGCACCAAACCCTTTAGGACCAGACGGAGCACCTCGTGGACCAACCGGTATGCCATTAGCACCACCAGCAGGTCCTGACGGTGCAGAAAGTGGCGGAGAGGCAAGACGGTTGAATCGATCACCATTCGTACGAGTTCGTTCTTGATGTTCGAGTTCTTCCTCACGCTTTAATCGCTCGAGATCACGACGATTACTGCGGTCTCGGAATGCGGCGATTTCTTTGGCGACAGTTTCTCGCATTTCGGCGGGAATGTCAGATAACTCATCATCGACATTGATCGGTATTGTCACAATATCGCCATTCGTACCGTCCCCATTAACTCCGTCGCCCATCTTGACATCGCCTTCGCGATCAATATTGGAGAGATCATCTTTTTGAGTGGGGGCGGATGGATACGTCAGATCGTTGAGAACGGCTTCTAATGCCCACGAGCATGATCCAATCTCATCTGAGCAGCTTCGGCGTCTCCACCATGGGATTCTTCCCACTGTTCTATATATGTATGGGAGTTCTCATCTGCCACAATCTAGGGTTATCAGTAGGCTGCAGAAGGACTTAATATGGGGAGGAGAACATACGATCAACTTAGACTTTTCCACCTTGACATCTTCTTCCTTTTTCACATCGGATAAGACCTGTCGTTTTATGGGCACTTGCACATCCCTGAGGACTTCAAGCGCCGTACCTAGACTTTCGGCATCGTCATATTCAGCGAAACCAAATTTGCAGGGTTTGTCGACAGCATCTGTGGCACGGACCCATCTGCGTAGATTTCCAACAGCGCGTAGTATCCGCTCGATCCCTTCGTCTCCGCCGGCACCCTCAGTGATCCCTCCGACAAATATAGTCTTGATGATCTCCTCTTTGGTCGGTGGCTGTACAGGTGCGATGCGGTCGCGATCTCTGTCTCGATAATCCGAGCCTGCTCCGGCACCAAGTCCAGCTCTTCGTCCGCCCCTCTCTCTGTCATCTCGACCGCTGAAGTTATCAGGCCTGGAAGGACCCGATGTACCGAGCCGAATTACGGGAGCGGAGAAATTGATATTGGGCATGTTGGCGGGCGGTTGGAAATTTGGAGGAAAGGCGCCAGGTCTACCCGGCTGGTGAGCATCTTGCTGCTGAATTCCTGGTGGGGCTCCCATCCCCGGGGGTGCCATACCAGGAGGAGGTGCCATACCTGGCGGCGCTCCAGGAAATCCACCAAAGTCTCCTGGCACACCATATTGGCCTGGCGCTTGATATGGGTACATGGCTCAAAGTGAGGGAAAGTAGGGCACGGTGTACGGGTTGGGATCGAGAAGTTGACCACGCGTTATGGAGGGGTGGTTGTTTCAAAGACAAGATCGGAATGCCATCCAGAAAATCAGCGAAGGAATCTTGTCATAGGCGCAGGTTTGTCTTGATGTCGCAGGGAGGAAGGATGAGCAATGCCGACAATTTCAACCTGGCGACCATTCGATAGACTCCAAGAGGCTCGTGGAGGCTTTGGGATTTCCGGGATATGGGTTTACTATTATCCGAACAAGGCTCGCAGCTGACTTGGCATGTGCCACATTATCTCAAGGCACTCGTCCACATTATTTGACTCACTCCTTTTATTCATTCATTCATTCATTCATTCATTCCTTCATTCCTTCATCAACATGCCTTAGTGCTAACTCGAGAATCAACAAAAATATCTCGAAACATCTCCCCTAAGCGGAGCGTCCGATTCGGTCTGGATTTGACTGCATTCTCGACCTTTTCCTTTCGATGTTGCTCGTGGTCCTCGAACTCCGTATAAGGCGAGCACTGTACTTCATGAATGCCTCTTCTACGTGCCCTACGAAAGGCGAAGATGGTGACCGATATGAGCAACACCAGGACAACGACGCCACCGACAACAGAGCCGATGATTATCTTGGTATTCTTGTTCTCCCCGCCAGCATAGCCTGGACTTGCAAGGGGGACTGTTGTTGGACTGCTCAATGCCGTTACCGATGTTGACGACGTGCTTGTCGGTATTGCCGCTGTGAATGTCGGTAGGTTCGATGTCAAAGTATGTGAGGCTGAACTCCTAGTTGTGCTCGCCGATGGAAGACTTGTGAAAACCGCCAGGGCGGCACTTGGTAACACTGAATCCGCCCCTTGGATAATTCTCGCGCATATCGACGAAACCTCTGCAGTCTGATCGTATCACCATCAGTATCGAGCATCTACTGTCTTCACATCATCACTTCGTACCTGGTTGTTCATCGACAGGCAAATGGCTAGCATGGCCAGTTGGTTCGAAACTACCGCCTGCTGAACCCCTTGATTGCTAAATTGATTGCCCATTGTGCCAACCGTTACAGACTTTACAGCATAAATCCCGAAGGTGATTGCTGCTCCAAAGCCGGCGACCTGTAACAGAGTTTGGATAACGAATTGGCCAACTGGCGGCGAGAGTCTCGCAACGTGCACTGTAGGTAGGCTTTCTTTATCCATCCTCCTTATCGGATTGGAATCATTTGGATGTATCGGATGTGTTCTTCGTGCATCTAGCTGCATTCGTTGCGTCATCCCACTTGCAGGATACAAACCTGCCATATTGAGTTACCCGAAGAAAGATTTGAGTTGATAACTCAGTCTGACTCGGCTTGCCACGTACGAATGTCAAGGGCTTGTTGTTTCAATCCATAAAATGAACGTGACCTCGCAACGACATCAGAGATGGGCTCAGAAGATACACTGCAGAACTGCAGCCGCAAATATATGATAAGATGTCGATTGACATTTCAGCCCCATCAGGGGCATTCTTGCACAATCCTCGAATATTCTGGGAGAAAGCGATGTCTGAACCAACATTGGTCGGTAGGTGGTATGCTTCAAAGTTTCAAATACGGCGCTAGACGAGGCTGTGTGCCTACCCTTTCCCCCGCCCATCTAATCACTGGCCTGGGGCCAAACGCTGTCCCTTTGGGGCTGAGGATATACGAGGGATAAGCCCTCATGTCGACACCTTGGTTCCAAACCCCTATTAAGTCCGACGAAACTTTGCAGCTGCACTGATAATTTCCATTTCCAATTATACATATGGCACAATGTATGCTCACCTCCGAGAAGCTAGTGCTCGACGGAAAACATCGACGATGACGCAAGATCGTATTGCACTCAAGGGTGATGAGGGTGGGGGCCGAAGTAGACACTGTCTGCAATGGGTCCTCCCATTTGAGATGCCTTTGCACAGTCTGATGGAGGCCTCCTGAAATTTGAACCCAGAACCTAAGTTTACAGGTCCAGAGACGAATTCATTGCTGCGCGCGAGATCTCCTCGTCTGCAGTGTAGCTCGGCATCCCAAAAATGTTGCCTCTGTGCTGAACTACTGCCCCCTGGCCAATTATTGTGCATTATTTCATGAAACGTGGAATTCAACAATCAAACATGCTGTCGTGCACTCCTTTTCTGGAATTATCACTCACATTATCCTGGGATATGCCTTACCAGGTCCGTGTGATCGCTGGAAAGGGTCACGAAGAGTCGCTGATATTGGCCAAAGTGCCTTGCTGAAGGCTTCGAGACTTTCTGCAGCTCACCGATAGGAAGTTGCTACTATAGCCACGAAGCTGTATCGTTCGCCGAAATGGGGGCCATGTATCCCAAGACAAAGGAGGAGGTCAATGGCTACCCTCGAAAACAGCACGTTTTTCCGGGTACTAGCAACTACGGTATGGCCACGCCTTGCCTCGCATTTCAGCATGGCCATCGTCGAACGTTTTGCGTGAACATTGGTTCATCAAGAATTTGCAACTTACGACATGTCAATAAGAGGCGTGTCGCGGTATGATGTCTCTTGCATTCCCGTCACAATCAACATACACTGGACGGGAAATCCGGCCACTCTAATCAATGGCTGGAATATTTCCCACTTGGGTTCGAGACCAACAAGCCAGTTGCCCACGGTATGTTGGTTATCTCGCCACTGCTGTTGCTCTCGATGCTGTCCTTTTCAGCAAATAGCATATTCATATGCAGAATCTTTGTTAGGAGATGCACCGAGACGAATGGAAAAGCATTGCCGTGTTGCAGACCGGACCCGAAACAAGCCTGTTGATGACATGCTTCTGGAATTTGCCATGGACACGCTATGCTTCTAGCGATTGGGTCCGCAACCCTTGAAGTGTCGCTGTCAGAATCTCATGGAGCATTTTTGTGGTCTTATTTCCAAAGTCGACTTCAACGGTATCATATAAAGTCCGTGCTTTTTCACCACTCGATTTCAACCACCGGCAATCGTCCTTTTCTTCGCTACAGGGATATGGGTCCTTCACTTCGTCCCAACGTTCAGGCTGTCGCAAGTACAAGCCTTTTACTTTCGGTTGCAGGAAGCCGTTGCATCATCGTTGCCGTTGCGGGTAACCCCACATCGGTTGAGCTAGATCAAGATAATCTACAGTCTCCGATACCACTACAATGGGCCTTGTCGTTTAGCAATGTGAGGATTTCGATACAAGAGAGACGAGCTGCGGGCTTTAACCCCTGGCCAGGAAGGCACTCTCAAGTCGCAGATGCAGCTTTCCGAATTGATAAGTTGAGATGCTAACCAAGGGGAACTGCTGAGCGTAGAAAATGCACAACCTGGATCGTGCCTTATGAGACAGAAGATTGAGACACGTGCTCACCCAGTCCCATTACGGGCGTGATCTCCCAAGAACACACAGAAAGTGATAATCTTGTCGGAACTGCAACGTTCTGACCAGTCACACAAGCAATATGGCCAACAATGCCACTGGCCTTGTAGGCAGTTGAGTAAGGCGTCCAACAGAACAAGCATTGCTCTGGCGATCGTGAACTGTCGAACCAGGTGCTACCAACGACGAATTGGCATTCTTTCGACAAACAGCTAGCTATTCTGCCGATCGCCCAGCCCGAATAGCTCGTACTCGTAAAACATGGGGGTTTCATTGGCGTAAGACGCTATGCAGTGGAGGCCATGACGCAAAGTTTTGGACCCCAGATCTTTGGGCCAGGGGTCTTTCTGGATCAGTGGAAACTTGGAAGACATGTGAACAGCGTAGAGCAGGCTTGCAGAAACAGGCCAAGGAATGAGTTGAAGCAGTTACTTAGAGTGTGGATTGATATAACTCAAGGTGGGTTTCTTTCTGTGTTCAGTTTCATTTTTCACCGAGGTCTTGATCTCCGTCGAGTGTGTCAAGCGTTGTAACTGTTTATGCTGTCAAAAATCAGGCAGATACATAACACTGTCATATCCGACCTCGTTCAATAAGCGATTTGTTACATTCTCGCCGGTCCTACATATGTACTTGAGCCAGCTGATACGGCTCCGAGTTCTCACAAAGCCACCCCTTTTGTGCTGAGATAATATCAATTGTCCTCCCTGGTTACAGAGAGCATTTGCGATGGCAACAATGGCATCAACTACGACTGTTTCCGACTCAGGGATCGACATGTCGGTCGATTCTCCCAAGCAGATCATTTCACATACAGACACAGACAAAGAAGTCGCAGTTCCAGTCACCGACACGGACAAGCAGACCTACGACCGGACAGCAGACTCTAGCAAGGAAGTCCACCGGTCACCATTGGACACGGAAAAGATCTTCGTCCCTAACCTTCCGCCGACAAGTTCACAGAAAGAGGTCGCATTCCCCTCCAACAACACGGACAAAGAGCTTCTTCTCGCAGACAGCAATGAGTCGACGACACCGCCAAGTCCCGCATCAGCACCAATCTCGATCTTTCGGTTAGAGAAATCCAACCCCTTGGGACTAGTCCTGCCGCAGAACCAGAAACTACTACTCCGATCACTTCATCCGATCGACAAAACCGACCAAGGCGCGGCATTCGTCACGGACGAGATGGACTGGCTCGACATCATGTCCGTCAACCCACCACCATTCGAGCTGTACACGGCGCACGACTTCAAGCAAACAGAATTGGTTGCGCGGTTCCTGCCCCGTGGCTGGCAGGGTCTCGTAGGCATGACGAGCGAGTTCGAGGTTTCGGCCCAAGGCGACCGGCAGAAGTGGGAAGTGCTCAGAAAAGGCATCATGCGGACGTATCGCCTCAGAGGCCTGCTTGGCCAGAAAGGGCGGGAATATGTGTGGAAGGGGAGTTCGAAGACGGCCAAGGCCATGGCTGGCGGCGAACAGCAGTCGCGAATGGGAAATTTGAAGCTCGTCACTACTGAGGGTGTGGTCTTGGCTGTCTGGCAGCAATGGAGAGACTCACATATCCTGGGGGATGTGTTGATCTTTGACAGCGCAAGGACAGAACTCGCTGTCGAGGTCATTCTCACGAGTTGTATCTGTGTGGTCTCGGCCGAGAGGGCCAATGGTTGGAATTGGGTGGGTGGGCTTGGGAAATGAGTGAATGACCAAGTGATGTACGGGAACATGTCTTCGAGGTCGCGAGTTGTGATGAAGCTGTAATCTGGCGAACGAGAACCCTAGCCCTACTCCGTTTTGTTTGCAGTCATGAAATTGTGAGACGTCAGAGATATACCCATTGAATTAAATAGTCCTTTTGTATTGTTGGAATGCTTCCTGCCGTTGATGTTGATCCTCTTGTCTTGCTCCTGGATACATGCCACTTGAGCTCAGGCGCAGGATCACAAGGTCATCATGTTAGCCATCCGTACCCGTCGTCATTACCCTGGTGAGCAAAGCCCATCCTTCCGTCTGATGATAAAGATGATGACGGACATACAGCCGTGCGGACGTGCAGTGGAAATAGACACCCTACCAACATCACGAGCCAAGTTACTGGACATACGTGCAAACGTCTAACCAGAAACCCTCCCAAACTCTCCAAGTGATCACTTACGCTAGGTCTCATTGGCAACCCATCCTTATCGGGCATTATCAACCAACTCGGATGGACCACCACCTTTTGCTGCTTAGTCAAAGAGTTTGTTCCGCTCTGCAAGCAAGCCCTCCAGAGTCCAGCTTACCCCGCTCACGAAGGCTTACAGAGGCCAATAATGCTGAATCAAAGAGCCCAGGCGCGAGCTCTCTTCGTTCGCCCAATACAGGCATCATACATGTGACTGGACTGCTTGGGGGAACGACCAAAACTGGTACGGGTGCTGTCCTTTGCTGAGTCACTATACTTTCTGGTCCCGTAAGAAAGCTGCATTTGAGTTAATCGGATGCATGCAAAAAGCTACAGTGAACTAACTACATATCGTCGACACAAGTGTCCCGATTTTCGCTTTTATCATGTCAGCCTCGCTCTTGATCTCTGGTATTTCTGGCATCCGAAGGTCCATTCCTCGCTGCTCCTAAAAGTGAAATTGTGGTGAGTGTGTAGGAGATACAAGAATCCAACGAAAGAAGCCCAATCCTCTTAAAGGCTCGACCATGCCGTTCGTCCACCCGAAGACCGCGAAGACCGTGGCACTCGGTCCAGAGTCTCTCTTGCGTCTTGGAGTCGCGCGAGTCGATCCCTATACGAGCTATGTGGCGTTCTTACTGTTCCACGAGATGAATCTCTCGATCAAAGGTCAGCGGAACATGAATACTGCATTTGCCAATTTGCCGGTATTCACGACGATTGCACCAGACCAGCGGCTGTCCTTTGGATGGGGGACTGTCAGTGCTATCCACGACCGCGCGGTGCATGAAGGGTCATATGACCATTTAGCCGTGATGACGGCTATAGGCGAGTGTTTCCACGAAGTATATGGAGCGAAGATCCTGCATGAGCTGGCGGCTGCCGTGGCTGGGCCCGAGGATGCTACTCCTCATTATTCGCAGTGGAAGGCTGCGCTTCATGCTTGTCACGGGATATTGGCGACGACCGACTTTGGGCAATTGGTCGAAGATTATCTCAGGCTGGATCCGTACAGTATACGGGGCGTCACGGACATTGCGGCACTATATCATCCCAAAGTCGTTGCTCAAGCGCTACAAGCGTTGATCCGGGTTAGCGGCGGGCATGAGAAACATGTCACTTTCACGGGAAGTGCAGTTATATCGTGGTTTGGCGCGGTAGCGGAGTGGCATTGTGATCTTCGAGTTGAAGTTTTCTCGGACGACGGCACACCACTCCATGCCACACATAAAGGGCAAGATGCGCAGGTGACACTGGTGTTCGTGGAAAAGCCTGGCATTGAAGCGTCTTTCCAACCGTGGCAGAAAAGTTCCACTGTGAATTTTGGGGACTGAGTATAGAGGAGAAGAGCTATTCATCTCACGTCCACGTCACGCCGTTTAGCGGGCGAGTGGCGTGGCAATCGCTCCTGCCGAGGGTGTTTGGAAAGAGCTTTCACTATCTCGACCATGAAGAGTCCAAGGCTTTTGGAGGTATGATCGGTGGCGCTGCAAAGCTGTTCGAAGATCTGGCTCTCGGGAGAGGGCACGAGAAACAGGCTCTGGTCTCAACGCAGAATAAAGGCAACACAGCATCATTTGGAAGCGGACTTATACAGACCCTTACAAATTGGCTACCGGAGCTGAGACGTTTCCAGGGAAGAATGGAGCGAGCATTGAAGCTAAGCCTCGAAGACGCATCCGCTGCATATCGGGAGTATTTGAATAAGATCAGGAGGACCTGCCATTGCGGCATCTGCTCACCAAAAGAAGAAGTCGACAAGGAGAACGAGGGATGTCCGCCGTCGCATGGACATTGCCTAGCCGTCATGGTCGAGACCATCATCTCGCTCGGCCTCGTCCTCTCCAACATGACCGTCTCTCCATCAATTGTGCCATCCAGAGCGGGCATCCAGAGCTTCTACAGAGGGCAGGTCCAGAAGAGAATGGAGGCGCGGGCTTACATTGGACCGAGCATTTCAAGCTGGTCTACGGCAACGAATGGAACGCCCCTGACGCGCGTCGGCTGCAGAATGCCGTCCAGATCTTCTCCGGGTCGAGACCGGAGATCGACCTGCCGCCTAACATCGTAGCGATTGCTCACGAAGGCATCTGTGCGTATTTTGTCATGATAGGCAAACAGTGGGATGCCGGCGTCCAGGACCAAGTCAAGTTAATTCGAGTCGTGAGCGGGTGTATCAATGTGCGAGAGAAACTATTCGACCGAGCCGCTCTCGGGGCTGTAAAGGGGCAGAATGCTGAGGATTTCTGGGAGGAGCTTCCCTTTGCACACCTGCCAGAGCCACTGTTTGTTAAGTGAAGGGGATATCGGGGCGTTCTCGTACTTTTTCATGGTGTGTGTGATCATGGACTCCAGACCGTGGGTGCAGATTTCTGATAGCCAAGGAATATGGCGTTGGCAAGAAACCAGGCTTGTCACGGACGAAAGGAAATCCTTATCACGAGATTTTGCCGCCCTTGATATATATATCTCTCACAGCTGCTTAGTTCGAACAGCGTGCCCAGTGTATGGAAGAAATTAGCGTGGAACAATGAAACTTAGGCATGAAAATGAAATGAAGCGGTCGGATATGTCTCGGGGAATACCCACGACGGTAGCAAAGGCGGGTTTCCACCAGGCTGAGACAGAGCCTTGGTGGGTTCAGGGACGGGATGGGGATTGCAACGTTTTATCGCCGTTGGCTATAGGCTCTTGGGGTTTTGAAATGAACCTCTTTTATTGGTTTTTCGTTCCAAGCTCTCAATTTTAGAGTCTTTGAACACCGAGTTCCCCCAAGTGATTACACTTTAAGCGAGTTCTTTTTGTGGGTGACCAGGACAAAGCTGGTGGTAGTCGCTTGCTGACTACGCCTGCGTCACACGTTGGTTTCCGTTGGCTCCGCCTGACGAATTGGATGCAGGGGGTTTCTCTCCGACCGTCCAAGCTTGCTCTCGGGTGCTGGTCGGTCGAGACATTTCTCCCTTGCTTTTGCCTGGAAGTGATGTAACTAATTAGCTAGCTTAGTTGATAGGTTCCCCTTCGACATCAGACAACAACGCAATAACAAACTAAACCACGCATTTACCTGGTCTCTCTGTAGCAATTTCTTTGCACAAGCCGGCCCGCTGTCCCCTACACAGCATATCGATCACCTTTTGGTTGTCGAGAAAGAAACAGATAACGTGACGACCACAGCTGCTATCCGAGATGGCGGCGTCGGCAATGCTAAAGAGTCGATGTCGAAGGCCTAGCTATCTAAGCAAGCTCGCCAAGGCTGAGGATCTCATTGAGCACTTCCCCAACGGTGCATATATCGGCTGGTCTGGTTTTACAGGTGTAGGATATCCAAAGTAAATTGGGTCTATCTGTTCTTTGTCTGTTGATGTTGTCTTTGCTTACTCATATTTTTTCTCTCCCAAAGAAAAGTCCCACGGCTCTGGCGGATCACGTGGAGAAGAACAATCTACAAGGCCAGCTCAAGTATAACCTCTTCGTGGGTGCCTCGTCGGGCGCCGAAACCGAGAATCGATGGGCCAGACTCAATATGATCGAGCGACGAGCTCCGCATCAAGTCGGCAAGGAGATTGCAAAGGGCATCAACAACGGTAACATCAAGTTCTTCGACAAGCATCTCAGCATGTTCCCTGTTGATCTGATGTATGGGTTTTATACTAAACACAAGAGCAACAACCGTCTGGACGTGGCCATCGTTGAAGCGAGTGCTATTACTGAAGACGGAGGTATCATTCCCGGAGCCTCAGTCGGAGCAAGTCCCGAGATCATCCAGATGGCCGACAAGATCATCATTGAAGTCAACACAGCGGCGCCTAGCTTCGAAGGCTTACATGATATTACCATGACGGACCTGCCTCCACGACGAAAGCCTTACCTGATCATGTCTCCAGAAGACCGAATTGGCACTCCACACATCCCGGTGGATCCGGAGAGAGTGATTGCCATTGTCGAATCCGACTATCCCGACCAGACGAGCGAGAACGCGCCAGAGGACGACGCCTCGAGAGCAATTGCGGCGAACTTGATCGAGTTCTTGGAGCATGAAGTCAAGCACGGCCGACTGCCGGTGAACCTGTTGCCTCTGCAATCCGGCATTGGTAACATTGCAAACGCCGTCATTGGTGGTCTGGCCGTAAGTTGGATCTGTTTCTAGCATATTGATTTACAATGCTAATACCTCTGTCCTAGCATGGTGCAAACTTCAAGAATCTCAAGGTCTGGACCGAGGTGTTGCAGGATTCATTCCTCGATCTCTTCGACAGTGGGAACTTGGATTTCGCAACAGCAACATCAATTCGCTTCTCCCCCGGAGGTTTCAAGAGATTCTACGACGGCGTAAGGCCCAACAAACTCCTCCTGAGAGCGATACCCTCGAACTGACAATGATCCAGTGGGAAAACTACCATTCGAAACTCCTCCTCCGTTCGCAACAAGTCTCGAACTCGCCTGAGATCATCCGCCGACTGGGAGTCATTGGGATGAACACGCCCGTGGAAGTCGACATTTACGCCCACGCCAACTCCACCTGCGTGCTTGGCTCTCGAATGCTGAACGGCCTGGGCGGGTCGGCCGACTTCTTGCGCTCTGCCAAATACTCGATCATGCATACCCCGAGCACTCGGCCCTCGAAGACCGACCCGACAGGCGTTACCTGCATCGTGCCCATGTGCACTCATGTCGACCAGACAGAACACGATCTAGACGTTGTCGTGACCGAAATCGTGAGTGTTTTCCTCAATCCCAAAAGCTGGGGAAAGAAAAAAACAAAAAGCAACCCACCAAGCTGACCAAAAAATCCTTCTTACCAGGGCCTCGCCGACGTCCGCGGGATGTCTCCTCGCGAGCGCGCACGAGAGATCATCAAACAGTGCGCACATCCCGAATACCGACCCATTCTCCAAGATTACTTCGACAAAGCCGAGTTCGAGTGCCTAAGAAAGGGCATGGGTCACGAACCGCATCTCCTGTTCCAGGCTTTCGACATGCACAAGAATCTAGTGGAAAACGGGACCATGAAGATCAATGCCTGGAAATAAGTTGTGTCCCATTCATTCAGCCGTGTAATAGTCAGCACTTGACTTGACAGAGGGATTGAGAGAGAGTGAGGCAGACCGAAATCCTCGCCGATTGAGCTCGATTTCCGTAAAAGCAGTCATCTTGCCAAGGAGCATCCGTTGTATAGTCTGAGTAACCTTCTACGTTGTTTTACCTTCGGGGCTCACATGCGCCCGCCAAGAACATATACGTCCTTGATAATGTATTTGTTTCATGACGATCACTCTGTGAAGGTCGGCTATCTTGTCGAGCGACCCCGTGACTTCGACACAGATTGTACGAGTAGAAGTCGGTAATCCTTGGAGACGAGACCCAGTGCACAACATATGTAACATGCCTTGTGTTTTACTTAAGTACGATTGTTCGGCTAGGAAACGGGTCGATACGTGGGGGTGGGGGAAGACGGGATGTTCTGCGTCAGTGGAGGTGACCACGACGGCACGGGACATAATGCATGCGCTGTGGATGTCCTTCGTATACTAGCTCAGAAGCTACGCAACAAGCTGATATTGTACCTAGGTATATATTGCCGAAGCTGTGCGGAAAATCGAAGGCATTTATTGAACCATCTTGGCACGCGGAATTGCATGTCTTGAACATTTGCTGTGATCAAGTATCCGGTTCTATTAGCCGTCGGATTGTATTGTGGCCCTACATCAACCATGCACTGTGACGAGTATAGCAGGTTCCTTCCATAGCTGATTAAGCGAGGCATGCCCGCAGAGTGTCGTCATAAGCAGCTCGACATCGACCCCAAGGGCTTTTGAATTATCGTCATTGTTGTTACCATGGTGTACTTGGCCAAAAGGCTGAGAAAGAAGAGCAATGACAATGACCATCCCCTGGCTGTCGTCTTTGCGTTGAAAAAATCTCTCTGGCATGTATCAGCTTGCTCGATTCTGCTTACTTCTTGAGAAGCCAGTTCAAGTGGCATGACTCTTTCCCGTACGTCCTTTTTCCCGGGCCAACAATGCACCAAATTTCTGGGCATTGGCAACAGTAACCCAGAATTCCCCGTCGCGACATGCCTATAGTTGTGATCGAACATTCTGACTCGCAACTCCGCAATGGAAGGTGGTGCCAGGTCCACTTAATTCAAGTTGATTTTCTTTCCCACGGGGGTGGATCTGAATGACGCCCCACCGTGAAGCCCACATGAATGCCCAGTTCCCATCACTCACCTTTTCATATTACCCTATGCGGTAACCCGGAGCCGCATAGAAGGCGAATCATCAATCAGAATGATGATTTGATCAGTGGTTATAGGCTATGTATATGACAATGGGGAGGAGTTCACCGTCTCTACCAAGACGGGACAAGATCTGCAATGGGGGTTTCGGTACATCGACCGGCGAGAGGACCGTTTTCTCGAAGCATGCCGAACATGGGGGTTGAATCTTCTGATCGCATATAAAACGTCACTGGTTCAGAGATCCCCATGGTTTCTTCCTTTGAGCGTACGACCCGACTTGTCTTTAGTAATTCCGAGGTTGTTTCACTGAGTTTGTTGGGTATTGTTTCTCGAGTCCATCATCCCTACAATCGAATATACAGCACATCCCCCAGCATAGATTCACGCCTGAGAAGGCATCTCTAGACATGGGTCGCAAGTATCTAGGCGGTACAGGCAACCGGCTGACCGTGTGGATATCCATTGCAGCGTCAACGGTACTCGTATTCTATGGTTATGATCAGGTGAGCTCCCTGTTCGCCTAGGCAAAGGCAAAGACCAGAAGAAGCTGATATCATGTTGCTCTCGGCGTTTAGGGGGTGTTTGGAAATGTTCTCGTTTCTGAAGATTTCTTGAATGAGATGGGAAATCCCAACGCAAAGGACCAGGGAACCATGACTTCTGTATACAATCTTGGTTGCTTTGCTGGCGCGTACGTGAACTTGAACTGTCCACATGTCGGACAATCGCTGATTTGTGCAGGATGAGCACTATTTATACTGGTGACAAACTCGGTCGGCCACGCACATTGATCGTTGGCAGCGGCATCATTGCCCTTGGAGCAATAGTCCAGACTGTCTGCTGGTCCATGGGTCAGATGATGGCTGGCAGAGTCATTGCCGGACTGGGGACAGGCATGAACACAGCCACTGCTGGTGTATGGCAATCCGAAACGAGTAAGATGCAAAGTCGTGGAAAGTTGGTCATTATACAGATGGCCAACTGTATCACCGGGTTTTGCCTCTCAAATTGGCTGACTTTGGGTTTCTCTTTCGCACCTGGTAGCGTTGCGTGGCGATTTCCTCTGGCGTTTCAAGCATGTAAGCTTCCTGCTCCTTGACCAGACTTTTTGGTACGTCGAAAGACTCTAATAGATCTGGCCTAGTCTTCACACTCTTGATTTGGGCGATGTGCCCCTTTTTGCCCGACTCACCTCGACTTCTCATACGTAAAGGCAAGTATGACGATGCACTTGACGTTCTGGCCGCCCTAGAGGGCAACGGTGCCACGCGAGACTCGCCACACGTACGTGCCACTTTCAACAACATCAAGGATGTTCTGGACCGAGAGGGTGCTGTTTCCTATACATGGTGGCAACTGATCACAGGTCGCGGCCCGAGCGGTGTCGTCCGAAGAATGTGCTTAGGCGCATATATGCAAGCAATGAACCAGATCTCAGGTGAGTTAATATCAAGGACAAGATTCCTTTCAGATGTTCGCTGACGTGACCTTTCAACACAGGCATTAATGTTAGTAAATTGAAAATTCGATCACCTTGTGGAACCAGTACTCAATCTCAGACAGGTCACATCCTACTACATGACTTACGTCTTCATCAATGCCCTCGGTTATGACGAGCTTCGGTAAGTTCACTGGTTCTTGAAGCATTTGACGTTGCTGGTGGATACAATTCTGACTCGATATGTTTTGGTGCAGAGCTCGCATCCTCGCAGCAGTTGGCTCGGTGGATTATCTGATCTTCAGTTTTCTCGCGTATTTCGTCATCGAACGGTATGGCCGTCGAAAGGTCATGATGAGTTCCGCCGCTGGGTGCGCCACCTGCTGGATCGTTATCAGTATCGCCATCGGCCTCCAGGAGCATGGAACGGGTGATTCCTTCAAACTTGGGGCTCTAGCAGTATCTGGCTTCTTTTTCTTTTGGGCCGCTTTTGCTTTAGGCGTCTTAGGAGTGCCGGTGAGTCCATTTGCGATGGTTGTAGAGCCGAAATGGTGGATGAAAGTGAGGTTTTGTTGCATATCGAAATTCATCTTCACTGAAATAATTGCGGAACAATATTGTTCCCCGTCAGTGTCATTTGAAAACTTGCAGACGACTCCTTCCTTCCCCCAGCCTCGCATGCATTTTGCCTCACCTCCAGAGATGCAGAAAGACAAAGGCTAACGAGTTGGCTGATGTAAATAGTGGCTGTATCCAACCGAAATCAACCATCTGGCATTCCGAGCCAAAGGGGCATCAATCGCCATGTCGACCAACTGGATCATGAACTACATGGTGGCGCAGATCACTCCTCCCGGTATTGCGAACCTGGGGTACAAGTTCTGGATCATTTGGGCGGTCATCTGTGCATCGTTTGTGCCGACCACGTACTTCTTCTATCCCGAGACGGCTAACCGTACGCTCGAGGATATCGACCGCTATTTCGCCGAGCACAGGAACATTTTTGTCTTCAAGGACAAAGTGGCCACACAATTGAAGAGACCCGAGCAGTGGGAGGCCCTCGAGGCAGAGTTCGAGAGAAAGGCTGAGGAGGACAAGATTCGTGCCGGTCAGGACCATGAACAGGCTGATCTTGAGGCTGGTGGTGGTGGGGCAAAGACCGATGTTGTGCACCTGGAGAAGTAAGGTCCTGGAAGCATCTTGCAGAGGAGGTTCCGGCGATAGATGTGGTTGAATCAGATTGGACGTCTGAGAGAAGAGAGGGGACAAGTCTAGCGGGCAAGAAGGGTGACCACCGTCCTCTACCATCAATCACTTTGTCGACGAACAGTAGACCACTGTGTCGTGGACCGGACATCGCTAGACATTGTGGATTTTGTTGGTGTTCAAGCGTAGTGAAAGAGACTCGACCAGAGCGAGTTTATGAAATACCACGGTGGGGCTTTCCTAGGTAGAGAGGCATTAGTCTGAGATGAGCTGAGCAGAGCACTCGTTCATTTATCCGAAGACTCGTCCATCTCGAGCTCGCTAATGGTGACCTGTACATATATGTAATAGAAGCCAAAGATCAAGGTTCAAAAGATTACCGCCTGTACACGATTCCACGACGAGTGCGTGGACGTCTCGAGCTTGAATTCGTTGGTACCCTTGGACCCCGGACGTTGGCGATTTGGACGTTGTTCGCATCTGCCTCAAGTCTTGTGCCATCGCCCTTGAGATTTGACAGGTGGAAGACCTGCCATCCTCAAGTGAGCCTTTTGGCGCTTCTGGAGTCCGCTTATCACGTGTAGAAGGAGAAACAAACGATCACCAGATATGGCTGAATGAACGAGTTGTGTGATTGCTGCCGTTTGGGACAGAGGCAGGACTTCAAGACAGATTCTTGACGAGATTCGTCACATTGGACCTTTTGTTCTGCATGGATAATTGCAAGCCGCAATTCTCGCATGACGAGCGTTCCGGGATTGATATTCGGCAGAGCCTGAAAACTCTTAAGAGAGGAGTACTCAGTGTCCGAGCTATGAAAGAACCCAGAGTATGAAGAATCAAGTGCAACACCTGATCTTTAACGGCAATTTACGACAGAGCCCAACTTTAATTGCCTCTTACGACCTACCGCCTCGGGAATAAGTCTGCATTCGGCTCGCAGTTCAGAGCTGCGGTTCTCACTCATTCAATCCCATTGTCTGCCTCAAGTCCATAACACAATTCCATCACTACATTCTTGGACTGAAAAGTGATTGACAGGGGTCTAAATTTGGAACAGAAGATGTCTGGCTAATCAAACCGCAGGAAAGTTTGAAGGTTGGGAAGTGAAACGATGAGACAGTGGGTAACATTTGTGTCTGGTCTAGGTAAGGTATTCGCCGGGTAGGGAGGGAGGCGACAAGTGATTTTGGGTTGGTGAGAATACATGGAGCTGCTCGTTGCCAGGCCGATCTGGTGAATAGTGCATTGAGCACTGAGAGCTGATCAGTGACATGTCGCGCGTAATGTCAAGGCGAACCAAAGAAAGCTTTCCAAGATGAATAAAAGAAAAATCGTCAGCGGGTGAGCGTCAAAGGTGGTATGTTTCATGACAGACAATGAAAGTCAGGGAGAAGATTTGAGGATTGGGAGGATGGTAGCTGTGGGAAGCGAACTGAGAACTAGCGACGTCAGTAGCAATGAGAGTAAGGCGCAGTCGAACAGGGGATGAAAATGATAACCCTGGGAGTGTCAACTTGAAGAACAGGGCAGTAGGGAGGGCGACAGGTCGGCACCAAGAAATCCAAGGTACGTTGTATGAATATATTGAGGTAATGCCGGTACCACGCGAAATGAAAGGGTGGCACAAAATGAAAGCCAGAGGAAGGGCTTGACAGCAAGTGGTGACCTGGATGACTTGGTGAAGCCGAGACTGTGTGGAAGGTAAAGACCGGTGGGCTCATTAGGCAACGTTGATGAGTGGTCATTTGTCCCAAGTGATGGGAGACCAAGATTGTGAAACGGGGGACCGGTGTGATCAGAAGTCGAGCGAAGGAGGGTGGTAGAGATGTAATAATGACTGCATAAGAAGAGATGTTGGACGATAAGAAGATAGAACCCCACTTGACGTGCGCAGCGACGCCTTACTCTGCAGACTGAGTCCAATTCGCGTGTGTCGAAAGGTTGAAAGCACAATGGGAGTGCTGTGCGCAGGCAAGTGAGGCTAGAGAATGCTGACATATATGAGAGGAAGAATGGGAGGGGAGGCGACGGTGGCTTCTAGGAGGATATGCTTTGTATGGACAGACTCGAGAGCGAGGGAGGATGAGGGAGGGTGATGGAGGATGAGACGACGAGGGACGACGCGTGTAAAAATGGAGGATGGGAGATAGGAGTCAGGAGAGATCAGGAGAGATCGGGAGAGACGAAGGGTGGAAACGCAGGTTCAGAATGGCGATTGAGTGGAAATGAGAAAGATTGGAAGAGCAACGAAAGAATGAGGAACAAGAGGAACAGAACAAGAGGAACAGAAGGGAGCGCAGCCGTTGGTGCAGGTGAGTTGCAGCATTTGAAGTAATGTATTCTGTAGCTTTGAACAGTGTAGCCACTGCGTGCACTAACTACAAGATACCTAGCACCGAAGTAGCGCCTAGGTGGCACCCGGGTAGGTAGGTAGGTGGGTAGGTGCTAGGAGTGCCCAGTTAAGTGCCTTCGTACTTATTAGCGTGACGCCAGAGAGGGTTCAGTCGCGTCCGCATATCGGATTGAGATGCAGCTTTTAAATCACGCATCACAAAAGACTCCAAAGACTAGAAACTACTAGTTACATACCTAGGTGGTTGATTGGGCCCAGAATAGGTGCTGGTAAGTGGGGAGCACCTAGCGAGGACACTGGAGGAGTCATCGTGGACGGCGTTAGTTAGTACTACGGAGTATCCGTAGTTAAAGCACCATTTCAGTTCGGCGGATCAAAAGTCTCCAGTCCATGGCCCCCCTCTGCCCATGGACTCATGAACTCATGACACCCTCTGGCCTACAATGGTGATAGGTGATAGGTGATAGGACATTCAGTGAACAAGTCTCAACTCTCTTATCAGGGGCACCTCGACGACTCATGAGTAGTGTGGGAGTCAGATAGGTGATGGTGTGTAGCAGATGTGCCAGAGATGGCACATTTCACTTCTAGGCAACAATACCACCACTACCCACCAGCCCTTGGGCTCTGGCCCGTCCAGGCGAGGAGTTCAAGACCCACGCATGCCTGTGTTGCGCACCTACTCCCTACTCGGATAGGTGCTCGGTAAACTTGTGGCGGATCCAAAGGCCAAGGGTGCCAGCCAAAGTTTGTTCGATCGTTCAAGGTTTTAAGTCTCGATCCTTGAATGGGCGTGAATGGGTTAGTGGTAAGGAAATGTGTGCTTCGTCTTGGAGGTTTGGAAGTTGCAGCGAATGGTGGGTGAGAGATGGCAAATCTTAGGCAGGGTGACCCTCAGTGACCCTCCCAGTTAGAGCCCCAGGTGCCAGGTGGGTGCCAGGTGGGTGCCAGGTAGGTGCCAGGTGCCCTCCAATCTGTTGCAACTCACAGCCCTGGACCAGTCAGATTTCTGCTCTCCAAAAGCATCAGGCGTCGTTAGCGTTGCGCCCAGAGGGTCGAGGGATCCTCGGGTTTTTGGTTTGGAGTCGAGCCCTTGCAATCTGCAAGTGGCTGCCTGGTACACTTGGGCCGGTCATGAGTAAAAGCCTAGGCAAGGACGAGCCTCCTTAGCCTAGTACCTAAGGCCTAACCTACTAACTAGTTAGGGGAGCTGGACACCTGCTAAGCACCAACTCCCAAGTACCTACGAGCAGGTGAGCAGGTGAGCAGGTGGGCAGTGAGCAGTGAGCAGTGAGCACAGACACTTTGCAATAAGAATAATGGTCCAATAGGCAGTAGGCTTTGATCCACCCATGACCATGCCCGTGCCCATGCCCGTGCCCTACCCTTCCATGCCTTTGTGCCAGTTACAATCAACAATGCACAATTGACAATGGATAATTCCTCCTCGGGCCCCCAATTGACCACTAGTTAGGTAGGTACCTAGTACTAGGCACCTAGCTAGGTAGTTAGTTGGTTGTATCACACCTACGGAGTAGTCATCCTTGTACCCATACCTGTAGGGAGTTTAGCTCCAGGAATCCCACCTGACCCAAGTGTCTCTGCTCTCTGTCTCTTTGCATTCTGCATTCTGCATTCTGCACTCTGCACACTGCACACTGCACACTGCACCAGGCTAACAATTCATTTCATCCCTAGGTGCATCCCTTTAAAAGTCTCACCTTTCTGCATGGTGACCACTCGCATTCATCTGATTCGCGCTGCTATTATTCATACGCTGCAACAGCATCTGCTAATGTCATCGATCCTTGCATTCACAAGCACATCTTACGACATGCAACTTGTTAGCAACCATCGATACTCAAATTGGGGAGTGGGTTTGGCTTTTGGGCGAGCCTGTGCGAAACTCGGCCTTGGTGGTAGTAGGGTAGGTACCAAGTCAAGTACCCTTCTAGGCACCTCCTCCTTAGCGTGCCTACCTAGGTAATCTGCTCTAGGTATGAATGTCCACTGGCAAAAGTCCCCCAAACTACACGTACCACTACCACGTACCACACCACGTACCACACCACGTACGTACCTCGTAGTCACCCACCAGAGCCCACCACAGTCCCCTCCAGTGCCCAAGTCCTTTCGATGGCTTGGGTGCCTCTGGTGCCTCTGCTGCATCTGGCGCCTCTCTGCTCCTCTCTTCTTTCTTCCAATCTCTGGTCTTTGGCGTGGCAGAGAGACTGCAACTGCTGCAGCCAGCCAACCAATGACTTCCTTCAACTACGGAGTAGTGACTTTTGACTCTTTGAACAATAACTCAAGTACGTGACCAGGTAAGTTGATTGATCCCCGACTTGCCTACCCTTTTGGAGCCTCCCTCCCTCCTCTTTCTTCCCACCCGCCCTTCCTGCTATCGTGTCTCTCTTTAGTCTCTCCAGTCTCTCCAGTCTCTTACCCTCTACCCTCTACCCTCTCTACCCTCGCACGCCTCCTCTCTCGACCTTGTCTTGTCCCTCCATCTTCTCGCCATCTCAACCTTCTTTTTCTTCTTCACCATTCTTCCTCATCCAGCAATCAACCACCATTGCTCTTTGCCTCTACCTATCCTTGTTCGACACTTGCCACTCTATACTCTCCTTGCCCGAATTTTTCATCTGCAACTCTCCACCCACGCCTGGTTGCCATTACTCACACTTCGACTTGCGATTTCTCCTCCCTCGACCTCATCGCGCCTCGATCAACGACTCGACACTTACTCCATCATTTCCTCTCGCGAACCCTCCAAGATTCTCACGATACATCTTCCTCTCTTTCTTGACACTCGTCTCACTCATATTCCACTACTTTTACCACGCCTTAGCCATCCCTCTTTGTGCACCGCGACTCCCTCACCCATCACATCCATCTATCGCTAGCTTTACCCCTTCTTCTACGACAGAAGCACATCGAGTTCATTCCAATTACCCTACCGCTCACGCTCTGATCCCCCATCCACCTCAAATCCTCGTGCGCTGGTGGTTTTTTCTCCCTTCTCTGGCGATGCGCGACATGCGACAAGCACTTGATGATTAGCTTCTACACAACCTTCCTCCCCTTTCTATCCATGACGAGGTATTCTGTCTAGATTATGACAGAGTCCTCTTTCCTCGCCACGCATCCTGCGCAGAACCATTATCCGGTCACCGCTGCTCCCTCCCTCGCTTCACCCTTACCCAACGGATCTCTGTCAGACACGAATGCACAGGAAGAGGAGGAATACACAATCAAATGCATCTGTGTCTATGCCGATGATGACGGAAATACCGTCTATTGCCCCAAGTGCGATACCTGGCAGCATATCGAGTGTTACTATCACGGCAAACGGGTTCCAGACGAACACTTTTGCCAGGATTGTTTCCCTCGAGATCTTGACGCAAAAAAGGCAACCGAACGACAGAGACGCCATCGGGAAGCACATCTCGACAGCGGTGACCGGAAGGCTAAACGGCCTAGCTCCAAAACCCAGAAAAAGAAAACCAAAGATACCCCGTCATTACAGAACACGTAAATGGCTGGCACGCACATGATCGCCATGAGTCGAGAGATGGCCCACCCATGAAAAAACCAAAGACGAATCATCGCACCACAGGCTCTATCGTCTCGGTCAATGGCGACTCGAGAAAAAGGGCAGCCTCCACCGTACAGTCATATCCGAGTCCTTCGAAGTCGCCTCAGGACATGTTCCGCTTCCCCGTCATTCCAACCTACACTTCGGAATTTCTTGAACTCTACGATCGCGACCAGGGCAATGCTGACGCTGATACCAGCGAACATACCATTCAAGCCACAAACATACTCTCGGCCTGGAGAACAAAGCCATCTCTGATCGTCAACGAGAACGAACAACAGCCTGTCAAAGAACGTCCTTTCGTTCGCCCTAGTCAACCGCTCGATCCTACCAAATGGCCCAAGGTGACGATTGAGACCATTCAAAAGACTGACGTTGAATACGACGGAAGACATCCGACTTGGAGGCTTCTACGCGTTCATCGGCCCGTCAAGAAGGACGAAGTTGTCGGTGAAATTCGAGGTCAGATCAGCATGCTCGAGGAACACTGTCAGCAAAAGTCGTCCTCTAATCGATGGCAAGAGTTGAGGCATCCTGACCCATTCGTCTTCTTTCATCCACATATGGACCTCTGTATCGACAGCAGAAAATCAGGCACTTCCTTCCGATACATCAGACGATCTTGCACCCCCAATGTTACGCTCAAGACCTTTATTTCTGACGACGATGAAGCGCATCACTGCTTCGTCGCTACCAAGGACATCCCAGCCGGATCCGAGTTGACAACCACTTGGTACCTTGACACGGTCATGCAGGTCCCGGCCGATGATGCCATTCGTCAGGATTTGCAGGCCCACAGCCGGCGTGTTGATTGGGCTAGCCGTGTTCTGGCCAACTTTGGAGATTGTGCCTGCGAAGCTGGATCGGCATGTCACTTGGTCAAGGTCGACGGGAGAGTAGCACCAAAATCCTTAGAGTCAGCCCCCAAGGACAAAGGAGTGAAAAGGAAAAAGAACCGAACAAAACCTAACCATTCGCCGTTTGGTACTGGACAGGCTACCAACAGCCGCGCTGGCAGTGAACCCAAGGCGCAGGACGATGAAGACCAATTCGATCGAAGATCCACCACTGACTCATCTCACAGTGGGCCTCAAAGCCGCGATATCACCCCTGTCAATGTTGCGGCTCTTGACGCAGATCCCGTTCTGGGTAGCGGGCTGACTGCACGAGAATTGCGCAAGATTCAAATGGCGGAAAAGGCCTTTGCACAACGCGAGCAGGAAAAGAAGGACCAAAATATCCAAGGCCAACAGCGGAAAAAGAAGAGGCCGAGCGGAGGGTCGACGTTGAACACCCCCAGCGTCAACACTTCCAAGCAACTCGGACATCAACCAACCTCGAACCCCTCGACCCCGAACGTGGCTCGCCAGAATGACCCTCTTTCTGCTTCACCACCGCCATCTAAACCTTCCATTCAGCCTCCACCTCTCCATTCAGTGTCGGAGAAGAAATCTCAAACTCCTCCTCCGCGCCCGGTGTATGTCAGTGTTTCGGTTCAGACAGACCCGGAAGAGCCTGATATTATCATGCCGCCCAGTAAAAGGAGGAAATTTTGTACACCAACGCAGCGATTACTCAAAAGGCTTTTTGAGGATCGTGCAAAATACAATCAGCAGGCGCCAGAGAAGACCTCGCCGACTACGAAATCTCCTGAGAGCAAGGTAAGAAGCGAATCATCGACAGAGGATGTGGAGATGCAAGAAGCCCCTCGGGAACATGTCTTGTCGCCGACAACAATCGAGTCACCTGGTTCTAGTTTGAAGGCCTCGAGTCCGATCAACGTGGGGACAACGACTTACCCATTTCCCTCACAGGCTGCGCACACGTTGACGCCGTACAAGGCACCTGAAGCACCCAGGTTACAATTGTCAGCCTTGCCCCCAGTGCCACCTTTTAATGCAACCAGTGCGTTGAGTCCAACTACGAGCACGGGTGGGGCAACTCCAGCCTTGACCAGTACAACGGCAACTCAATCCACGTTCCCTCTCTCAGCCCATTCTGGTCTTTCCTTGTCTCTTGCCGGACCTGCGGTCACTCCGAGCCCCGCACGCAAGAAGCTTAGCCTGGGGGATTATATGAGCAGACGTAACCAGGCTTCGACGCCGTCTACGGAGAAGACGCAGACGCTTGGTGGCTTAGGTGGAGGTGAAGCAGACACCTTCAGGGATGGCGAACACGCACGGTCACCGTCAGGGGCGGCAGACTCATCACCGCTGAACTCAAGGCCCAGCGATGATCTGGTACAGCAAGCGGCAGCTCATGGCGGTCTAAGTGGAAGCGCAGTTGATGACATATCGACCAAGAGTGAAAACGAAGAACCCGAGTACAGTCCTCCCGGTGCGTCACCTGCTCCTCAGGCGTTATCTGTGCCAGCGACGGAGATTAAGCCTGAAGAACCAACCAGCCGACTGGAGACTTGAACAGAAGCCGGGATATCGTGGGAATGGATTGTTGAAAATGTCTTGTATGATAGGCTCTGGAAGGAGTTGAATGTGGGTTCAACTTTGTTGTGACGAAGAATTAGAGGAATTGATACCTTCCACAAGGGACTTGCGACGCAATCATGACCATAGGGGACTACACGGTTTTGTGGTACATGGGATACTAAAAATGGAAATGTCCAACATGGAACCCAAAAGACCATGGATGGATATGCAACGATGTCGGCGGCGGCGTTTTGTGTGGTGAGTCGAGTGATATCTGGGTCTTGTTCACTGGTCATCTCCTCTATCTTTTCGATTTTCTTTTTTCGGTGGGAAGGCTATCTCCAGGCAGTCCTGAGAGCGGTTCTATGTAAATACTATTATTATACGCCTCTGACGGCCTTCAAACAGCATTGAGACTGGAAGATGGCAATGTCACTTTATAAGTTGCCGATATGAGGCTTGAGCAACCCCAGAACAAGAGGAGGTGAAATACAATATAAACACATTACACTCTTGGTCGAGAATGGTACCTAGTATGTATATGATTCAAAGTAGGCAGGACATTGTTGGTGATATACTCATCGACACTGTGTTTGTCCATATGTCCGACACGAAGGTCACGAGTTTCTATCCCCACTCTGAATCCACATTGCCACCTGGCCTTTCCACGCTTCTTCTAGATTCACAATAATGATCGTCTCGTGGGTATCTCACGGCTTAGTGGTGTCATTGTCCTCACTCAACTATCCTCACAGGTCACTAACGACTAACCAGGTCAAAACCCCTCCCACCGCCCCACGTCCTCCCAAACCCTACCTCCGTTGGCCACCGGGCTTATCATCATTCGGACGCCCCATAAGACCCAGTCTTCTAGTCTCCATTCTTCCAATTCTTCCACCCAATCGCTCTGATCAAGGAATCTTGATCCAATCGCCCTGAGGAAATGCCCTGATTGTCCAATCGCTTTCACCCAAAATGCCCTTTTATGGTCCCTCCCCCTCCCTCCTCTTCTTCCCTGCGACGCCGCGGGGGACCCTGCGTTTCAACAAACGTCTGCGAGAAACAGTTCTTCCAGAACCCCTCCCTATGACATAGCGAGCCCCAAGAGGGACAAAATAATGACCGAAATTGGCATATCAGATCTTTGTCAACAAAAAATATTCCTGGTTCCTTTTTCTTCGATCTATTGATTATTCTTGTCTCCTGTTCTGAAACGCTGTTCTTGACGCACTTTCGTTGTTTGAATTAGGTCTTTTGCCCGTCTCGAAACGTGGCAAGAACTGCTGTGTCGACGGCAACTTGTCTTACAACAGAATATTTACACACTGAGGCATTGGACGTTGTCACCTTCCGTCGTCGTCAAACATGGCACAAATCCCATTCAGTGGGGTCAGAACTCCGGTTCGACAAGGTTCCATCGATGTGAGAAATGATCTGGTTGTTCAGCAGAACCATTATATCGGCATTGATGTCGGCACCGGCAGTGCTCGTGCCTGTATCATCAACGAGACTGGTGACATTGTTGGTCTTTCTTCAGAGAACATTGGTTTATGGCAGCCACAAACTGGATACTATGTATGGAGATTTCGCCTTCTAATGACTCATCCTTCGAAACCTCTTGCTGATCTCCGCCTGCTACTTGGATAGGAACAATCCACAAATGACATCTGGCGTTGTATCTGCAACTCAGTCCACCGAGCCATCGCACAGAACAACATTGATCCCAATTCGATTCGAGGTATCGGTTTTGACGCCACTTGCTCCCTCGCAGTGTTTACTCACGACACAGACGAACCTGTTAGTGTGACCGGACCAAACTTTGATTCTGCCGCGAATGATCACAATGTCGTTCTTTGGCTCGACCATCGTCCTGTCGAGGAGACCAAAAAGATCAATAATACCAAACATAACCTATTACGCTATGTTGGTGGCACCATGAGCATCGAAATGGAAATCCCAAAGGTTCTTTGGTTGAAGAACAATATGCCCAAAGAGCTGTTTGACCGATGCAAATTTTACGACTTGACAGACGCCCTGGAACATATCGCAACTGGTAACGAGAAGAGAAGTTTCTGCTCCGTTGTCTGCAAGCAGGGCTATGTCCCTGTTGGTGTTGACGGGAGCGTCAAGGGTTGGCAGGAAGACTTTTTAAATGAGATTGGTCTTGGTGATCTCGCCGAGGACAACTTCAAACGCATGGGAGGAGTCAACGGGGTGGTGAGCCTGTTTCTTTCATCTTGTTCCTATCCATTCCACAATTTGTCGTTCAAATTACATAGACTGACTCTTCTTGGTCTTCTTGCAGAACGGCGAGTATCTTTCCGCAGGAGAACTCGCAGGACATCTCTGCGACAAAGCCGCAGCAGACCTCGGACTTCCCGCAGGAATTGCAGTCGGCAGCGGTGTAATAGACGCCTACGCCGGCTGGATCGGTACTGTTGGAGCCAAAGTCAGCCTCTCAGACGACCAACTCGATTCATCAGCCGCTAAGAATGATCAATCTCAAGCATTCACCCGTCTAGCAGCTGTTGCAGGCACCTCAACATGCCATCTCGTTCTCTCGCCCGATCCTGTCTTCGTCCCTGGAGTCTGGGGACCATACCGTGACAGCATCCTCCCCAACTTCTGGATGGCCGAAGGTGGCCAGTCGGCAACAGGAGAACTACTGAAACACGTGCTCGAAACCCATCCAGCATATAACCAGGCCCTATCCATGTCGCAATCCAGCCACAGCAATGTCTACGACTTCCTCAACCAACACCTTCTGGACATGCAAGAACGCGTGAAGGCACCCAGCGTCAGCTACCTGGGCCGCCATTTCTTCTTCTACGGCGACCTATTCGGCAATCGTTCTCCCATCGCCGACCCCACCATGTCCGGCTCTGTAGTCGGGTTGTCGAGCGACAAATCCCTCGACGGCCTCGCACTGTACTACTATGGAACGATGGAATTCATCGCCCTACAAACACACCAGATCATCACAACCATGAACTCAGCCGGCCACAAGATCAGCAGCATCTTCATGTCCGGCTCACAATGCCAGAACGACATCCTGATGTCCCTGGTCGCCACGGCATGCGACATGCCCGTCCTGATCCCGCGATATGTTCACGCCGCCGTCGTCCATGGTGCAGCCATGCTCGGAGCCAAAGCCGCAAGTGCAGACGCCCAGGGCAAAACAGAGGATTTGTGGAGCATCATGGACCGCATGAGCAAGCCGGGAAAGATCGTCCGGCCCACGGATAACAAGTCGGTCAAACCCTTGCTCGAGGTCAAGTACAAGGTCTTCCTAGAACAGTGTGAGAGACAGAGAGAGTTCAGGAGGATGGTTGATACCGTCACAGGAGACGCTTGAGGGAGGTGAAGAGGGATCTGATGGCCCTTTCCCCCAAAAGAGACCAAAGAGATTAAAAAATTCCTATAGACTTAATCTCGTCCTTGTAATGATGACGAGCCGTTCCGAGTTCGAGGTGAAATTGTACATAACCCTATTGAACCGTACTCTCACAACCACGAAGAGCAGTCAGTCACTAGAGCATCTTGCACTCGAATTGTCTACATAGCAGCCACCCAGCTAGCCAGCCAGGCAGGCAGCCGATGTCGAGAGATCTAGGCCGTGCGCGTTGCAATGAACCGATCTTAATATATATACATAGTATATAAAAACATACATACATACATACGCACATACATGCATACGCACATACATACATACGCACATACACACAGACACGCATACATCTGTACGTATATACATACATAAGTGCATGACTAAGTCGATCTCAGACCAAAGCTCCTCGCCTTTAATCGACGAAAGGGGTCGACGAGACCAGGGACGAGGCAGGCCGGAGGCCGATTGACAAAACATGGTTACTGACGTCTTTCGACCAGACAGACAGACAGACACATAGCTCTCGGGAGTCATTGAATCTGCCCTTGATCGATCTCACGCCAGAGTCTTCCCCATAATTCCGCCTCCCCCCCCCTCCGCCCGAACTCATCTTCAAGTCTTCTCTCCTCCTCCTGTTCCAGCCTCCTAGGTAGGTAGGTTGAGTACTAAAGTCCTGATCTCGTATGCGCAACCGAGCAGGATCAGGAGCAGGATCAGGACAACGGTATTGGTTGGTCATATCGAGCATGCACAACCTACTTTTAAACCGTCACAGTGAGGCACGTTCGCACAGTCCCATGTTTCGGAGAATGTCCATGGTGTTGCATTGTGGCGCCTAGATGTTGTGTCTCTTTTCTTTTTCAGGAGACTGAACGCCATCTCCCGAGGCGTGGCAATCGGGATCTGGTCCGCATATGAATTTCAGTTTGTATGTCGTAGCGGACTCTTCTGGCACGGCACGGCACGACATGATGGTTGAAGGACCATTCATCCAACCACGTGCCACCCCGCCTCCCTTGTTCCTGCCCTGCAGCGCTGGTGAGGACGGTGACACCGTCAACGACCAGGAGAGTCGTTCTTGGTGACATCAAAAGACCGCTCAGAATAAAAAGGCGATAGAATGCCAGAGTTGTCCAATAACCCCCCCGCGCGGCTGAAAAGCCTTGGAATTCTGATAGGAACCAGGACTCAGGACCAGGAGAAAGTGCAGCCTGTAGGGTTGACTGCTCGGCTTGTAACCTAGAATACCGTTATAATCAATCGGGGAAAGTCCCCTGGTGGTATCGAGGAGATGGAGCTGGTTTCAGAACGAGGGATTTGTGCGTTGGCTTCCTTTCCTTTTGCTTCCGTGTCGATTATGGCCTTGTTCGGCAGTGGTTTGTGCCTGTGCAAAGACATCGTCCTTGTCGATCCGTGATCGAGCATGACTTCTCTTATTAGAGATCGCCTGCGGGCCACTGGGGTCGGAACATTTCGCACGCACAAACTGCCATTCGAAGTGGCTGCTATCATTCTCGAAGTTGTTTCCCCCGGTTTTGTACAGAATTCTCCAAGACTTCAAATCTGACCCTCGTTCCAATTCTCTCTGATACTGGCTGCCAAGCCGAGCAACTTCGCGTCATCAATGTAATCCAAATCCTTAAGGTTTGAAAACGGCGCGATCAGCCAAGACGACAATGTCCTGATGACCATGACTCTGTAGTCGTAATCTGCCATCATGATGAGGTTGACGAACTCAAAGACCTCTTCGACGCAGAAGACGATTTCCGTCGACGCATCCCGGCCCTCGATGTCGACGGCGTTGTGCGCGATCATGATGAGCATGAGCAAAGAAGGCAGCTTGGAACCACCAGCGCGAAGGACGAAGTTCGCTGGCGTGCTCATCTCGACTGCTGTCGTGAGCCCTTTCAGGTAGCGGTTGGTGTGGCGCGCGCTGTCGCGGAAGGCGTACAGTGCGATGTTGATGGTGAAGAGGATGCCGAGGAAGAATCGGCACTGATCGATGTCCAGATCGTCCGACGGGAGCGCCACGTAGTAGTACAATGCTGTGTTTGCGGTGAAGGCTAGCGATCTCCGTGCCATGCAATCGGCGCTCATTGCGTCTTCTGAATCCATGGTGGAGTTTTGCCTCCTATAGTCACGGATTTTCCCGAACGAGGTCCCCTTGCTGTGTAGTCGGAGGTGATAGTTCCATCTCTGCTGGTCGCGTAGTCTTTCCACCACCAACTCGTCGAGACGACGTTCGAGAACCTCGCGTGTTTCGAAAAGGTTCTGGACTTCATTCTCGACCAGGATATTGACAATCATCAAACCCAAGGGGTATATGATGTCGCGTATCGTGTGGAGACCACCGCGTAGGACCAAAAGCCGTTTGACAGCACGAACGTGTTGTTCTCCGATCGCGGGATTCCCCATTCGCTTCTCACAGGCTCCTGCTATTGCGACCGACAGGAGGAAGTCATCCATGACAGAAGTGGCCTCGTCCGTCAACCTCGCATTCATCTGTTTGTACGCTAGTGCCCTTCTCGCCAGGATGGACAGTTGGCGATCTTTTTTGGTCGGTTGGAAACTGACGACTTGCGACTCAATGACGAGTAGCACCCACATGGTGACGATTTGATTCGATGACAGTACGCCGAGTGTGCCATTTCGAGTGACTTCGGAAATGGTACCTGTTGTTGTGCCGTAGATTTGATCGGGCACCGTCGATAGATCTGACAATAAGGATTAGTTTCCGCGAACCAACAAGCCCAGTGAGTGATAGTAGGTTCGGAGGGAAATAAACCTACACAAATGTAGCAAGTGTTCGTCAGGAACAGAGAGATCCAGTGCCGGACGAACGAAAGGATCCAAGGCACTCTTGCTGATATTCTTTGGTATTTTGGTAGGCTGTTGGTGTCGAGTTCGGTGTGTAACAACGTTATACGGGCGGCGCTTTGCTAGATGGATTCTAAACTTGGACGTCATCGATGCATGGCTCGTACTCGGGCGATTGCTTTCTAAGGCTCGACATGTCAATCAATGGTACCTTCGGGATCGCCATTGTGGAACACGAAGATGACTAAACGCAGTCACAGCAGACCACTTGGGGTGGAAAAGAAAGGATCGCTAACCTTGCATCGACGTTTGTGAATCATTACTTTTATCGCTACTCCCACTCGGGGATGATCCTCCACTGCACTGTGAATCGGGTGAGTCTCTGTAGGTATTGGCGGCATCCTGGTCGAGTGGCGAGGTCTTTAATGGATCAATTCCAGATGCGTGATCGGGAGGTTTACGCTTATTGACATGTCTTGCATACGAAACTCGGGCGGCATGGGATCGCGCATCGGATCTAGAAATCTCTATCAACTTCTTACTGAGTGGTGTAGTTGATAGTACCGCAGGGGATACAAAATAAAACTGTTTGGCCGAGTCTGCCATGCCAGTTGAAGTCAATTTATGGTGGTTTGCACGAAATGAAGGACGATCCGGGGACCATGATCCTCACAGCGTGTTTAGATAAGGCGAGCTGGTAGCTGGGGGAGGGGCAGAAGTAAAAATGCTCGGTGGGGGCCTTAAGAGCATCGGCGATAAACGGCACTAAAGGGTCACTTTGGAGTTTTTTCACGACTTGTGCAGCAGAAAACATGATGAGAGGTCGCTTGTGATGACTAAATGGCATTGGGGAATCACTATCTCGACTTGGTTGTTTACTAACCGAGAGGCGTGCTTTCGAATTAGGACATATTGACTCGTCCTAGGGTTGTCGTGATGAATCAGGACATGATATGATTGGGCCCGGGAATCAATCAAGCTTGGAAATGGTTGTCTGGCACGAATACTCCTCGATTCGTTGCTCCTCATGGCGTCCAGTCTCTTGCCCAGATATCTATTGATAGTCCTGGTGGAAGGTATCTTCCTCGAGATATGGCTCTTCCCAGATCCATGTGTTCATATCACCGTTTCCCTCTTTAAGCAAGCGCACTAGACCACTAAATACTTCGTACAGATTGTCAAAAACCTATTTCAAATCAATATTCAGTTGGCACAAAGCATCCGAAAGGCGCCTCGGGCGTTCTCCACCATCGCTCGGGCGGTGAATTGAGGCTCGAGACGGCACAGCGCATCCGACTCTTGAACACCGGAAAGCCGGTGTATCATTACTTGCTTGGCAGACCAAGAGACTCCAGCAGCAGGAGTCCAAGCATTTGAATAATTGAGTAGCGTCTTTGTGTAACTCCTAATGGTTGAAGGAGTTCTGATGTCTCCACCTGCGTCTCCCTTGATCCGAAATTCAGAGCACTTAGTAGACCGCATATGAGAAAAAGAGCATGAAGAAATGGAGACATAGTTCCACACATGGGCATAGACTGTATTCTTTTCTTTCTGCTGCGAATTCAGTACTTCAAGTCGCCTCCTCTGGACTCCCTCCATTCCTGTATCTCCATAAACGGCTCAGATCTTTGATCTTGGTGCCGTCGGTTCTCGTAGCAACCGTGCCTGGAACCTGTACAGTATCCCATAGCTCAAAGACATCCTTGTCGACCAATTGTTCGACGTAGTCGTTGGTGTCAAGAACACGTCCTGTGGTAGCGTCCGAAGAATCAATTACGAAAATCTTCTCCAGGTAGTGTTGGTTCAGCAAGTGGCCTGGACCTGTCCGCTTGAATAGCCGTCCAACGAAGCGATTCGAGTCTAGTGCGTCGGTAGATTGTCTTGCTTGAACAGCTGAACCAACCACTCCCCGACCCACACCTGTTGCACCAGTTGTTGGTGGTGGTGGGTCGGGCCGAAAGTGTAATATACCCCCAAGAGCGACATAATCCAGAGTGTTGGCATAGTGCTCAATGTACTTGATTATTCTCGTTGTCTTTTCTCTTTCGGATGGTGGAGGTCGGGAATTGGACGGTCCTCCGCTGTGATCTGGATCCTTGCGTTGAGCATCTGTAGAGCTTTGTCCAGTGGAAAAGTTTGAAGCTGGAGCATTCCAATGGTTGGCAGCATTGCCAAAAGTGTAGACCTCCAATTTCGATAATTGAGAAGCGGCAACTGTTGCATAGAGCCAATCTAGTACCAAACCACCCTCAATGGCTCCCTGACTATGTACTATCAGTACAACTTTGTCGATATCATTGTTTGCCAAGATTTCGACCAATGAGGCATATGCCGTACGGATATCTAGTGTTGCATATCCAAAGTCTCGTTGAATAATGCACTCAATTACATCGAAAATGATACCGCAGCTAGGGAGTTTGGTGAATGGGTTAGCTTGGAGTCTGGTACTTCCAACACTCTTATCATGGTGGGCTTCGAGGGGGTTGGGTGTAGGTTATTCAAGCTTTCAACTCACGTTCTGTTGTGGATGCCGTAGATGGGTCGTCGAAATGTGAGAGCAAGTCGATCGAGATTGGCTTGTAGCCAATGGGTTCTAATTCCTTGAGCTTAGCTTGAAGCAATTGAACGGAGACGTTGATGAACTCACCCAACGGCAACTCCGTTGATAAAGATCCATTTCTCTCTCGGATTGACACTACGTCCTTCAACATACTTGTCATGTGACTTGTATAGGGTGGTCTTCCTTAGCCCATTCAACAAGAATGTGGAGAGCCTGTTGAGGAGTACAAAGGCGGCAATGTACAAAAAGAATATTATCGGGGTCGGAAAAGCAACGGCGGAGGGCAACAGAGAGGCAAGAAATGCTATCTGAGCAATCGACAAGAGGACATGCAGAGCGACCGACCAGGCATTCTTTGGTGTTGGGTAGAGTTCATCGAGCTGACCTGTAGGGGTGCGGCCAACAGGTATGATCAAACCAAACAATCCAGGCCAAAGCAAGAGATTACGTGCGAAAAGGCCAAAATCCTTGACAAACAATAAAATAGGATTTGAAGTGTAAGGTAGTGGTCTGCTTGTGTCGGCCATGATTATCCCTATGGAGATTGAAACTCGATATGAATCGGGAGGAGAAAAAGTTGGGATTCACATGCCAGTGGGCAGGATGTAGTTTTAAAGTCGACTTCAGGCTGACTTTGCGTGTTCACAGCCTCTCAATTCAGGCAGGTTCGAAGTTCAAGTATCGAAGATCGACGAATCACAGAGATTGGGGGCGGTGAGAAGCTGAAGAAGCCTTGAGAATACGAGGCACATGCTCAGGGGTGAGATGGGCCACAGCAGCCTCAGGCGAGCCTGATGAAATTCTGTCTTGTTGACAGAGAAAGTGTCATGCTGCAGATACGAATTGAATGATACGATGGTGTTGGAATTGAATCGCGTACTCGTCGCTGTCAATATAGAGTGAAGGGAGGTTGAGGCGGAAGTTGGCCAGTGTGTGACACTCATTGGGACGTTGCCTGTTGCCAGATGGTTCAGAGCCCAGACACGAAGTCTTGGCCATAAAAGTGCTGACTGCAGGGGATATCATCCGTACACATGTTATTGTTCGTGTTCAAATGTGCAGAAAGATATAGGGTTGGAGCAAGTTGGAAGCCTTGTTTATATTGATGAGAACTTCGCAGCCTCGCTCCTGGAGGTAATAAGGTAAGCACGCGTGGGATACTTAGAAGGCAAGGAGGAAGGAGCTAATCAAGCTCCCACTCGTGGCTTCCCAAACAACCTCATAACGAAATTGGGGGTAACAGGGAAGGCACGATCCTGATTCGGCAACTCCTCCCAAGCCTTGCGCAAACAACGTCTCTCTTAGAGCTTCCCTGGTCTCCAGATGTTATTGTCCAGTCCACTTCTTTGGGACACACCAACTGCCGAGGGATCAAGTAACAACAATGGTCAAAGTGTATAAATGGGGAGTTCATGAGTGGACAGAAGGCCGGAGGGGCCACTTGAACTTTAGCACGATTACGTGCTTCTCCGCACGATCAAAGTCTACAAGCCGACCAGCCCTTCTGTTAACATTATCATTTCCAAATATCCTGTCCTTATCACCAGAAGGCCTGACATTCCACGAGGAGTGGTCTTGGGTCTACTTTTCAGCATCTCGGAGATGTCAAGCTTACTTCATGGCTTGGAGGTAGCAAAACACAACACCAAGGATTCGTGTTGGGTTATCATCAGTGGCAAAGCATATGATGTGACCGACTACCTGAACAAACATCCTGGTGGTTCAGCTATCCTCCTTCAATATGGCGGAAAAGATGCCACCACTGTATATGAGCCTATCCATCCAGCGGGTACCATTGAGAAAGCCCTCTCGACAGACAAACACCTAGGTGCTGTTGATCCGTCGACGATATCTACCCCGAAATCGCCTCAAGTGAGCCGTGACCTCGACAAAATGGCTCGGATCCCACTGTCGCATTGTCTCAATCTAGATGATATAGAAAAGGCGGCCGAGCGCATTATCGACCGCGCATCTTGGGCTTACTTTCACTCTGCCGCCGATGGACTCGGCGCGTTGGCCAACAATCGAGATGATTGGAGAAAAATCACCCTACGACCACGTATCATGCGTAACGTTCGACGTGTGAGTATGCAAAGGACCATGTTAGGGTACAAGAGTCGCCTACCATTCTTCATTGCTCCTGCAGCTCGTGCAAAGTTGGTTCACGAAGACGGCGAATTGTGTTTGGCAAGAGGTGCGGCCAAGGCAGGAATTCCCTACTGTCCTAGTACATACTCGACAATACCGCATGCAGACCTGGCAACGTGCTTCGAAGCCGAACGAGGAAGCAGTGAATTTGGGGCACTTTTCTTCCAGCTATACGTCGCTCATGAAAAGTCTAGTGCCATTGAGCTGATTACGAAGGCACGCAATCTCGGTTACAAAGCTCTCATTATTACGGTGGACTCACCCGTGGTTGGAAAACGCGAGGAAGACGAACGTTATCGAGCCGAGTTGGCAACGGCATCTGGGGATGATTCGGTACTGACGGAATGGTACAAGCCACAAGAGAGTGAAGATGGTCCTCCACTTCGAGGGCATCATTCATCGACCCTCAATTGGGATGATCTTGTATGGATTAGAGAAGCTTGGCAGAATGCTGGACCTATCGGATTAAAAGGTATTCAAACAGCTGAAGATGCTGCCATTGCAGTTGAGCATGGGATTGATGCAATTTACTTGAGCAATCATGGGGGAAGACAATGCGATGACGCGCCGAGTGCGATACACACGCTTCTGGAAATTAGAAAATTCTATCCGGATATTCTCACAAAAGCCGAGTTCTATCTGGACGGATGGGTCCGCCGTGGTGCCGATGTCATCAAGGCTTTATGCCTTGGGGCTACAGGTGTGGCTTTGGGTCGACCTTTTATGTATTCGGTCGCGATGGGCAATGAAGGTGTCTTGAAAGTCATTCAACGTAAGGTTCCTCTCGGTGACCCCAGGATGCCCCATCTTTCCACTACTGACTAAGATTTGAATAGTTCTCAGCGAAGAGATCGAGACTACGATGCGAAATATGGGCGTGAACAGCCTTGAGCAACTCAACCCATCATACGTGAACACTAAAAGGCTGGAGCTCGAGTTACCAGACGACTTGGAATTCACATTTACCCAAGCTGCTCTTAAAGCTAGACTTTGATAAAGGCAGGCTGGGCAGGGCGACAGGGCATAGAAGTAAATGGAGTTGCCGTGGGACCGGAACAAGTATCATGTTCTGTCAAGCATGCGATGAGACTCAAAGTCACAGATCACAAACTTGGAGCCTCATCTGTAGGTCCTCAGGTACTGGATACCGACATAGATAGGTAAATTACAGAACTCACGTATCTGTCTGCCCGTAAGTGCCCCTTCATACCTGTGGCACTGTGCGCACCTATAAAGGCCACCTTCGAAGGTTTCCATTTGGTCTTGGCTCGCGTCGCGTCCAGATCATTTACGGGAAGCAGTACCTGAGGAGTACCCAAACTACGTTGGTACCTGGAGCTTAACTGTGTCTGCTACCACAGCTGAGGTACCTCCGTATCGTAATCAAGCCCGCAGTACAAAAGGCCCAAGACTTCCAATAAGCTTAATCCACCAGTTGCGTCAGGGTAACAGCTCAGCTGAACTTCATTTGTTACCCAAAGTGCGTCGTCGGGTTTCGCAACAACCAACCAGCCACAACCTTCTGCTCAGTAATCATCCCTCACCATCAGCACATCTCTCTACGATTACAACCTCGATATTGATCCGTCGCAAGATCCACAATTCACCGACACCCCTCCCTTCCAAGCCTCTGACCAAAGCACTGGAGCATGTCACATACCTCTTCATATTTTGTGCCGGAACGAACCCGCCTCGACATCCTCGACGTGTGACAAGCTTCTACATCGAAACTACACGATGGCAGGCGATGACGAGCTTGACATTTATGCGCAACCTTTGAGCAGCGACGAGGAGAATGTGGAGGACGATCAGACGACCAATCATTCGTCCAGAGAGACTTCACACGGCGCACAACTCACCAAAACCAATCCCTCTCCCAAGCGCATCGCACCCACTGCTGCAACTTCCAGATCAAAACGCAGGAAGCTCATACAGGACGAACCCGAATCAGTCGTGACTGTCACAGCTGTACAGGATACGGATGATTCATTCTGGGCCCTGTCCGCGTCCCAGAAAAGGCGGTTGAACAAGGGTTATGCCAATCGCAAGACCACCTTTCACGTACCAGAACCCGCCCCAGAGAGAAAAGATGTTGCTACGAAAAAGTCGGGATTTGTCACGTATGAGCATATGGAAAAGAAAGGATTTAGTCCCAGAACCAAGAAGGGTTTCGTCAACTTTGAACCCTTGCCAGGATCGACACCGGCAACGAATGTTGCTGCATTAAAGAGTGAAATCAACATTCCCATTTCTCCTCAACGAGAGTCAAAGTCAACACACTCGGGTTTCCGCTTACCGGACTTGCCGGATTTTGTCTCTTCTTCGACTACAATGGATACAGAAGTTCCCTCCATCTTCGATGCCTCTCTCACACCAGGCAAAGGCATTCATTCACGATCGACTTCAGCATCGTCCTTGTCTTCTGCAAAATCAGTCTCATCCGTGGAACTTGATATTGATCTACCTCCACTCAGTCATCGTTGTCCGGTTTGTCGAAAGTATGTCAATGAGTCGACCAGACTTTCTGTTCCGGAAAATTTACGAAGATTACCTCTCCAAAAGCAGAGGAATTTCTGTACACAGCACCAAATATATGACGCAGAAGATTTTTGGGAAGCTCAAAAATATCCGACTATCAATTGGAAGGATTTGGAGGAAACCCGAATTCCAAAGAAACTACCCTTTCTGAAAAGAATCATCGCACGTCGCATAGCCAGTTATTATCTTGACGAGTTGGATCGACAACTCAAAGTTGCAAATGGAAATAGGAAAAAGATTCGCGCATATTTGAATGAAGGGATCGTGGACTTTGCAAAACCGGGATATTACGGTTCAAAGGGTTCACGTATCATAGTCAAGGCGATTACAGAAGCTTTGACCGACTCATTGAAGACGGCGTTACAGACGGACAAAACGATTCGAGAAGCCGGTGTAGGTGCTTTTGTCAATGCAGTCTTGGTTCCAGAGTTGACCTTGTCGTTTGTCATGGAGGATATGAAATTGAAAAGCCAGGCTAGTGGCAGGAAGGTTTTGGAGGAGAGTACACATGTGGGGACTTTGTTGAATCCTGATGATGATCATATTGAGCGTAATGAGGATGATGAGTGAGTTGGTAAGTGAACGAGTTTCGGTCTTTCAAAACCATGCGCTTTTGTCAGCCAAGGCGTGGTATATCCCGACCTCTGGCTTTATGGAAGTACGAATGAGTAAAAGCATTCCAGGAGGATAAAGTGTATCCATATCAATCAGATAAACCCAGCATCGGGGTTTAAAAACGAGTCTCGAAGCTATGTGAATCTAGTCTGATCGACCATGTACTGCAATCCAAGCATTCAACCGCTCCATCGACAGCCTTCGAGCATGATATACAAATAAAAAAGTCCCCTGAATACAATGTATTTCTCTTTATGTACCAAGTTATCTCTTTGCATACATACTCTGTAAACCGGCCGCTCAATTCATGGATCGCACATTCTTTGTTCTCCACTCAAGCCTCAAACAAATCCACCTTTTCGCTGTGCTTGTCGCCGATCATGCCAACGTCAACCACCACCCGCTGACTCAGCCCTGCCCCATATTCCCATATTCCCAAGATCCCCTTTGGGTTCCCGAGATTGACTGGTTGCCCAATTCAGTAACTCTCTCTGTCCGCCTGACACAACCGTCAATGAATGACTGGTTTTCTCTATTCTCCATTGACGTTACTCTCCCTTTCTGCCTTTGTCTCACTGTACTCGCCGACATAGTTTTGGTGATTCTAACTGTCCACCCCCTGGCTAGGTAAATCACCATTCTTTAAGGACGTCTGACGCCAATCTCGTACTTGCCTCGCCTCGGTTCGCCTCGCGTTGCGCCACTTTCTACCGCCCTTAGTATGTGCTAGGACAACCATGACAAACCATCTGTATGTGCTGTTATGTTGATGACCGCCAAATCAAGACCTTGATAGACTGGTCCCCGAGATTCTGAGAATTCGATATATTTATTTCTATAGCTCCAAGGAATACATGTTAGAGCCTCACCGACTTGACTCCCATGGTCCGATCGACACACTTTCTCTCCTTTCTCCTCCTCGCCTCGTACTCGCACTCGAGCTAAACCGGCTCGTCGATTTACATAATCCGGGTCCCACCAGAACTACCAGGTAAACAGCAAAGGGGAGGATCGGCAGTCGTGAGCCGTGACTAAGACTGTATATGTGTAGACCATACTTATGTCAGGATCTCCATTTTAAGTGAACCTGATCGAGTCGACGTCAGTCCACTTCCATCCGAAAGAACACAGACAAAACTATACAGCTATATATCACTTGTCCCAAATCCCCGGCAGCCTTGCCCGAGGATCTTGGTCGTTCTCGTCAAATGGACGAGCATTCAGCAACAACTCGCCGCCATCATCGTCACGAACACGAACCTCCACATACGACACCGACATCTCCATCTCCAGCACACCCTCCTCACCCTCCTCCTCCACTATCGCACGACATCTCAATACCCACGACGACCACCACCTACGACAACCCTCCTCCTCGCCTCATCCCCTCTCCACCCCCGTTACGGCCCTGCACCACGCTCCCCTCTCGCCTCCCACACGACCCATCACTCCCCTATTCCGCACGCGACAGCACCACCGGCACCATGCCCACCAACCTCTCCTCCCAGCAACACCAGCAACACCAACACCACGCCGCCTTCCTCCTCCAACAAATCCTGCAAATGCGCGCCCCGCTGGGCACGCGCACAACGCCCTTCGCGGGCCGACTCGGGGCAATCAGGAATTCGTCGTCGACCGCGAAAACCCAGACAATGCGCCGTTGCTCGAGAAGGTGCCCGATGCCGCGCCTAATCTGACTGTCGCTGAGGCGTTTGATCTTAGAGGCTTTGCGCAGGCCGAGTTGTATAGGGCTGCGCTGATTGAGGGGTTTGGTGAGTCTGTTTTTTTCTCTCGCGAGTTTCTTGATTTCTGGTTGGGGAGTTGGTCGTGCTTCGACGGAAGGTTGCGCTCTGGGTTGGGTGGCCTGGGGTTGTTGCATATATATAGAAGGCTGTGGGGGGTCGGGGGAGGAGGGGTGAGGAGGGGGAATAGAGCAGCATGGTTGAAACGATGGGCGCGCGTGAAGAGACCATGGTTTGACGCACGTCAGCGCACATCATGTCAGGATTGATCTTATTTCTCTTTGACTCTTTCTAACTCTTCTCTCTGGTCTCCTTCTAGGCACGTTGATCCTGACGTTCTCGTCGGCGTACAACTCTCTATCACCATACGAGCCGCCGGCACCACCATCCCCGACGTCCGGCGTGTTTGGCACTGCGAGTTTCCTCGGCCCTTTGATCGCCGCCATCATCAACATCATCACCCTCTCACTGCTGATCTACTCGTTCGGCGCCATCTCCGGCGGCCACATGAACCCACTGATCACAATCGGCACCTTCTTCGCACGCCTGACCACCTTCCCACGTCTCGTGCTCTATCTAGCTTTCCAGCTCGGCGGCGCCAGTCTGGCGGGGCTCCTGCTGCGGTCGGCCGCGGACTCGCGCGATTTCAAGGTCGGCGGGTGTTATCTCTTCGAAGATATGTGTTCGGTGCGTTCGGCGTTTACCGTCGAGTTTGTGGGGAGTTTGTTGCTGTTGGTGCTGGCGTTTGGGGTGGGATTGGATCCCCGCCAGGCAGAGTTGTTTGGGCCGGCGTTGGGGCCGGTGTTGGTCGGCTTGGCGGCTGGGTCGACGGCGTTGAGCATGGCGTTTTCGAGGCCTGGATATGGTGGTGCGAGTCTGAATCCCGCCAGGTGTTTTGGTGTTTTTGTCGGTAGTCGCTTTCCTGCTTGGGCCTGGATTACGTGGGTCGGCCCTATTGCGGCGAGTTTGGCTCATGGGGTCGTATATTTTCTGGTGCCGCCGATGCCCTTGAAGGGGAGGGGGGCGAGTCGTGGTGGGCAGTCTGGAGATACGGTTGGAGATGGCGACGGGTTGAGGGAGAAGGATCCACGGATCCCTGGTGGAGTTGAGGTTTGATTGTTTCAGCGACTGTTGGATAATAAAAGCTGGTCCGTTGGGTCGGAAGACATCAACGGTAGGCATATAGAACATGTCAAGTCCTTGGGTGGACAATCTCTTGAATTCTTTCGCCTTAATCTGGACTTGATCCGACTATGCACCCAACATAGTTCTCCTATTCGGAGTCTTCTTCTTCCCTCCACCTTTGACAAACTGAATCGCTTTATGCTTCCGCTCCTCAAATCCCGCATCTTCGCCACGATGTCCCTCCATCCAGCAGTTGGTGCAGTACAGATCACCGTCGCATCCTATACAGCGTAGCGTCGCATTATCGGAACAGATGATGCACCAATCGTCGATTTCTTCGTCTGTGAAGCCAATGGATGGTTTTGCAGTAGACGTGGATTTGTTCTTGCCTTGGATTGTCGTGGGAGCTTTAGGAAGTGCGAGTCCTGCGAATCGAGATGCCAGGTCATCGTCAGTCGGCGTTGAAACCGCAGCACCAGCAGTGGTTTTGGATGAGATGGGATCCGGGAGCTTAGATGGTGTGGTTGGTAGTTCGAGACTGAATGACGTGGTACCGGTTTCACGATTGCTAGATTTGAATTGGGACGGTTGATCGTCTGAGTCAGAAACGTCTCTGTCTTCATCGCCTGATTCTGGGTTGGTTCTGGGTTCGGGTTCTGGCGGTTCGTGCTTTACTTCATCGAGAATTCTAGCGAGCAAGTCATCTGCTTCTTGGTCGAATTCGTCTTTCAGTTTCCCTCGAGGTTGTCTCAACTCCGGCTCATCATCAGAGTCAGGCTCTGGTTGAAAGACTGAAACATCAACTGCAGGTAACTTTGCATGGTTGTTGGTCTCTAAATTGGACTCATTTGACTCATTATCATTTTGGTCTTTCCGAGATGTGTCTACAAGTGCATCTTTCGCTGCGCGCAGCAAGTCTGCAACTTGATCTTCCTCGCTTTTTTCAATCTCCCAGGCATCAGAAGGTCCCAAGTCTGCCAACAACTCCTCGACTGTCTTTTCGTCTTCTGTCTTATCAACACTAGCTGTTGCAGCTGTATCACCTGAATTGGACGTCCCACCTAACGATTTCCACCTTGAGAGAAGGTCAGCATGAAGGGCGACTCCTGGGCTTGGATCGAGAGAGAGTGGAGCGGGTTTCGAAAGAGGAGTGTCAAAACTGTTGTTATCAGCTTCAGTCTTGCGAATTGCTTGCTTGTCTGAGGCTTACTTGTCCCGGTCAAAAGATATTGTAGATTGCTTCAATGCATTCAGACGGGAGAGTAAATCTTGATCTCCCTTCGCACCCTGGTCATTTGGCATTGCTATCGTAATTGCCGTGAGATCATTATCATGAAGTGATCCATAAAACTAGAAGACGTAGTATCTGGCTTAAAGGCCAAGGTCTTGACCATGACGATGGTTCATGGTGACATCCTGAGATTCTGGACTGCGTCTCACGTGTGCGTCTCTAGCCGTGCCGAACGGTAGTGCGTTTGGCGAAGAAATGGCCCACCGTTAGCGACCTATAAGATTTCGTGAACAGGGTCCAGACTTTTCTAACGTATGCCATTAGAGATTGCCTAGCAGCTTCATTGCGTTCTGAAATGCGTCCAGGACCTTGTTGTCTGTAAGCGATGTCAACAAAAGTTCTTATTCATATACATGTACAAAACGTACGATGATCTTGCTTCGTGGCCAAAGTCTGCTCGGAGTTCTGAGCGAGTGCCATGCGAGTTCGTAGTCTATAATGTTAGTATATCTAGACCTCAGAGTAGAGTCGACTTACCTCTTTATTGCGCGGTCTGATTCTTGCTCGTTTGACACCTGCATATAAAGCATGAATTGCTGTGTACAAGTTAGCTAAGGTGGCGGCAGTGATGGCCATAGATATCAACCTGAAACCTGATATTGAATTCGTTCATAATCTCTTGTTCAGCCTCGATATGAGGTTCAATCTCCTTTTCGTATCGTGCTTCCAGACTACTCCAATCTAACACCTCGAGGTCCGACGTAGGATCCCTCTCATTCAAGGAACGCTCGAATTCACGAAACTCATCCTCAAGACGTTGTTGATATTCACTGATCTCCTGAACAAAGAGGTCTTTTGACTGTCCAAAATTCGTTGCTACCTCACGAAGAGACCTTGGGGACTGCATGGATGGTGATGGTCTCAATCCACGGGTGGTAGTGAGAGAATTCTGGGAACCAAGAACCGTAGGACTCCCTGGCTGTGATTGAGGTTGATGAAAGCGAGCCGACCTGGGACTCGATTTCGGTGTTTGCACAGGCTTGTAGATCTCTTCGTTGGTTCTTTTCCGGGCAGCACTGTGTCGTCGAGACTTGTCTGGTAGAGGTGGTGATGGAGGATCAGCTAGATCTCCCGTAGTGAAGGAGAGATTGTGCGAGTCTCTTCTCGGCCCTGCAGTGGGAGATGTCACCATAGGAGTCTCGGCATCCATATTTGTGATTTTCAGTTCAGGTGTCGTTCTTGACTCGTTACCTTTTTCACAATCCTGGTGGAATAATTCTACGAGACTGAGACTGAGACTGAGACTACCTGATAAACAGAATCGCTCAAGGCAGCGTGACATCCGAAGACACGCTAAGGTCACTAACCACCGCTAGCGTCAACACCAACTCACGTGAACGATCCCCCGCACTCACTGACGTGATGACCGGTGACAGCCCCAAGAATCCTCCGTGACGGCGCCTGCACGAATTCCCGTTCAAACACACGCGCCACAGAAACCCCTTCGCCCCCCTCAGCCTCCTCAACCCTATTGGTACGTATGCCTAGACATGCCCGAGCCTGGTCCTTTCATCATCGCCCCCAACACTACTACTGCAGTGACACCGATTCGTCTGCCTGTCACTTCTTCTTCTCTACAATTCACACTTCCATTTCACTTGGTACATCAGATCGGCTATGTCGTGACGAGTGCAAATATTCACGCACGCGCTTGTTCGCTCGTGCTACTGACATGATGTTCACAGCTCGACTTTGTCCCCTGCTCCTTTATCGGCAGAAGAAGAGGCAGACCACCTCATTATCCAGCGTCCTGTTCGCGCCTTGAGTGACTCGGACATTGCAGAAAGCTACATCTTACTCGGTACCGAAACCAGACTCGACATGGATTCCACATCACAAGACGCTGCGAATTGCTACGTCTGCAAAAAGCATATGGGCCCGGCTGAAACAGGCGTCAATTGTGTCAACTGCATTCGCGATCTCATTAACCCATTACGTCTCGATCTCGCTAGAGTCCTTCTCGACAAAGAGGCTCTACAAAAAAAAGTCAATCATGTTCTCGATCCTGACATTCACCCCGCACCAGACGAGGAAACCAGAAAACTCGCAAAAGATTACAAAGAGAATTATCTTGTTATCCAGGAAGGAGAGCGCTTGCTGACCGAAGAGGAGGAAATCAAGCAACGAATTCGAGAGAAAGAGGAAGAACGAGATCGGCTCCGAGCAGATCTCGAAGCCAAGAAGGCATTGGTCGCGCAGCGCAAAGCCAATCTTGAGAATGCGAAGAAAGCACAACTTGAGGGCAGACAGGAGGAATTGGTCAAACTTCGGGAGCAATACGAGAAAGACAGTGCCAGGAATGAGTTACTTCACAACAAGGTTGTCGATACTAGAGGGATCCTTTGTCGGGAAACCGCTTCACTTCTTAGACTGCGACAAGTCCGGAAAAAGACCAAGGATGGTAGTATCAAGGAATGCTATGCGATTGCCGGACTTTGGTTACCCGATCTTCGGGACATCAACAGTAAGTCATGCAATCTCGCATCAAGACTCGTGGACTCATGGCTGACCGTGGACTAGATATGCGATGCACTGACTTGACGGCTGCTCTTGGCAACACCGCCTTCCTCGTGTATTTGTGTTCATATTTCACCGGCATTCAGCTCCCTTGCGAAATCACTGTACCTCATAGAGACTATCCATTGACGACCATTTTCACCCCTCAACAATCTTGGTTGGGCAAAGACGTACCTTTCCCTGGAAGTGGATCTGCCCTTGGAATTACACCTAGTAATCCATCAGATTCTCGGACCGAATCTGGCAGTCTGCCTCGACCTCGACCATTATTCATTGGGTCCGATGATCTGAATGAGCACGTGGCACAATTTGCAAAGAAGGATCCCAGCGCTTTCGGTTTCTTTACGGAAGGAATCTCGTGCCTAGCATACAATATTGCATGGTTCTCACGCAGTCAAGGTTTTCTTCCTGGTACTGACAATTGGGACGAAGTTTGCAACATTGGTCGAATCCTGCATCAAATGTTGATTGTACCTCCACCTGCCTCTGGTGTTATGCCAACCATGACACAACAGGATGCTCGCAGTCGCCGAACAAAGGGAACCTCCAAGACTATGGCCAAGGAATCAAGTACATTAGTCGTGCCACGACTTGGCTCGGGATCACACCAATCTATGCATTCCTTCTACTGGAAATCTCCGAACTCCAATCATACCCGGCAATGGCGTCTGAGCAAATTCAACATGATCGCGGATCCTCTCAAAAAGCATCTCCTTACTGAAATGAATAATGCAGAATGGGAGCTATTGGGCGACGATGAATGGGATGATGGTGGTGAAAGAATGGACGAAGCCGTGTTTGTCAAGACAAGGGCTTTGGACGGAGCAGCTTACGATGACGCTCGTAGTATCATGACGACTGCGACAAACTTGATGAACGGTCTAGTTGTGTCAAATGAAGATGGAAAAGCAAAAGGCAAGAGTGGCTGGACCAAGGTTAAGAGCCGAGAGAAGCCATGATAAGATAACTTGTCATTGACGATGCGATGCAGAAATGATGAATGACGCGACCATCGGGCATGTAAGGATTGGGTTCACACGGACATATGATAACCTTTCTCGGATATACTCTGTATATCCTCGAGGCTGGGGGCGTTTTTTGGGGTGGCTTGGTGACACATGAACCGATTGGGTTTTACATATTAGAAGGATACCCAGACGGCGTACAAATGTCATCGTTGATAAGTACAATCTTGCACACATGGCGTGTAGCACAGTGGTTGTTGGACCCTGGTGAATCGTGAATCGTGACACCTGTCAAGGCCAAAGCTTTCTGTCTCGGTATCTGGGCACTTGGAGTCTGTTCGACAATGCCACCGACGTCGATATCCCCACCTGCATAGTCCGTGCCACCCGGCACTTCCTACTCTTTACCTCTCTACTCGGTATGAGTCCGCACTGTACTCCGTGCATACACGCATGATCCGGGACTGCTTTTGCCCGCGAGGCTGGTGGCTTTCGCACGGACGGGAGTCTGTCCATTTCTCTTCGGTCCGTGTACGCCGTAACGTTCTTTCAGCCGTCCACAAGTCTAATGAGAACTGCGCTTTGCCGGAGTAAACGAACGGCATTGGGAGGAGGGTAGTTAGAAGAGTAAGAACAAGAACACCCCGCCACATGGACGCACATACATACACTCGCCGTTACCACCACCGCCGCCGCCGCAGCCACCACCACCATGATGACGACGGAGGATGACGCAGTCCCAGTCCCACGGAGTCGCGTTTTGTTCTCTCCCCTCTTTGGAACATCAGCGGGCAGGGCAGCTTTGGATGCGTGCGTTGAATGGATGCGCTTTCGACGATGATATCCCGGAGCGCACGCACGGGTCATGGATAGGGCACTTCGGTCCTCGCCTCGTCTACGGTCGGATGAATGGTCGAACTCATGTTTCTTACTCACAAAGTGCTCCCCACCGAAGGCGATCCTCGAAGCGAGACCAGTCGCGTCCTTCAATGATAGGTGCCTCGATTAAAATCAACACTCTGGCAGTCTAACTAGTTAATTACCTAGAGCTTGACTAGTATGGAGTGGGTGAACGTACGGAGTACGTACAGCAGCAGCAACAGGAGCAGGCACAGCCAGAACCAGAACCAGAACCAGAAATCACACAGGGACCTAGGTACATGCCCAATCGGGACGGTCCAGTCTACTCTTTTCTTCGTGCGCCACCGACCATCGCCTCGCTTTTACGGTACATGTAAGAAATCTAGTCGAGATTGCAAAATTGCGTAGAGATCGACAGATTGTGAGAGTTGATGTGATTAGTAGCTTAGGGTAGGACAGCGCGCCGGAGCGACCATGATGAAGCGAGGAGAATGTGGTGAATTCAACAAAAGATATCGAGAAACTAAGTATGTACATAACCGATGGACTGTAATTGACGCTGCGGTAGTCAGTTTGTGAAATTGATAGAGCCACAACCCTTGCGAGATCGAGGTCACCTGAGCAACGCCCGCGCTCGCTCCCGCCAATCGAGGGAGGCGGCATTGGACGAATGGAATTGGGCTTCTGGTCCATCTTGATCTCTTGATCTACTAGTTGGTAGTTAGCGAGCAGTAGGCTTAATTCTTGTCTGCATTCATGGAGTAGACGAATATCTGGTCATGTGCTTATAATTCATGTTGTTGCTGCTAGTCCGCACTTACTACCGCGTAGAAAGTAGTGCCTCGCTAGTATGCGAGAGAGCAGTCGAGATGAATCTCGTTGTGAACTTGCGATAAGATTGATGTCAAAAATTAGGCAATCATTGGATGGTGTCGAATGGGACAAATATGCACCAAGGTCGACGAGGCTGGATGTGGGTTTTTGGATTCGGAGGTTGATGCTGCCACCGAGTCATTATTGACTCATTGGCCACAGAGTTTGACAGTTTGACATACTCCGTACACTCTGACCATCTGGCACACTGAGGATGAGTCTGTATTCCGTCCTTGGTACTTACTGGGCACCGCCGCACTGAGCACAATGTGGTTTCTTTTAGCGTGGTTGGAAGCCCGGAGAATTTAAGATTAGGGGTTCGTCAGTCTGGCGGGTCGTGCGCTCACTCATTGGCAGTTGGAAAAGACGCCACGCCCAAAAACGCCCTAGCGAGCAGCAATGGGTGATGGATTGAGGGTTCACCAGAACAAGGGGTCGTGGGCAAATGGTTGTTGGTTGACTTGAAGTGTGTTTCCCTCCCAAAGAAAAGTTGAGATAGCAACTTGCGCACATGCGGAAGGAACGATGGACACATCATTGTTGGCAGTTGCCATGTTTAGACACTCCGACTAAGGACACTCTGTTCTCTTCATAGCAATGGTTTCAAGGAATACAACCTCATCCTCTACTCTTCCTCCTCATCCTTCTCATCAAACCCATCCAGAAATGACCATCATCTACCGCACCATGGTCGAGTCTTTTGACTTTCGGGTGCCATGGCCGCTATGTTTCGAACTGATACTTCCTAGGTACATCCGTCTTCAGCTCTTGGTAAAGACTTGGAAGAGACAGAAACTTCACAGCCAGGTGCCTCGACTCAAGAAAAACAAGACTCGTGGCAAGATGATCCCACATTCTTTTCAAATTGGAATGTGGTTGTAGCGTACTTGGTCTCAAATTCCAAGCATTCCCCAATTGAAGTCACTGGCCTTTCGTGCCCTTCATAGGGATGTCGTTGACCACAAACTGCCCGCAATGCCTGGGCATTTCTTAGCGCAATCTTACAGCACCTCCTGCCAAGTACCGTGATGGAGTGGTTTGGGGACAGTCTCAAGACGAATTAAGGAGATTCTCTGCTATGCCGAGGACAACGACTCCCCACCGTCTCGGCAGCGACCGTCGACTTCTCGGCGACTAGCACCTATTGGGGACGAGGAGGCTGAAAACCCTCCCAAAAGTCTTAATGTCGGGCGTCCAAAGTCGCCTAGAGGTGCCCAGGTATGCCCAGGTTGGTCACTAAAACACTCGGATCGGCGCCTAATGCAGGAAATTTAAGACTGGTGGATTAGGTGCCCTGGGCGCCAAATGATTGGGGGAACTGTAACTTCAGTCTCCCTCAGTGTGCCTCAGGTCGGACGCAGGTAGGTGCTGACCCTGGTCATGCCTTGCTCTGCCTTGTCCATATCTCGTTGCCCATTGCTCTCCCCGTTTACTGCGATTGACCAATCATCAACACAGCCTTGACCAACATATCCATGTCCTCATGCCCCCCTCTCCCTTTCAACGCTCAGGTCTTTGAATACCCATTTCTTTATCTTGTCCCTCTCCACAATACTTCTTGACTTCATCTCGTGCGATTTCGATCAGCACTCGGGCCCTGGGAAAAGGGAGAAAAAGTGGTCGGCGGTTTCTTTCCTTCACTTTTGCTTTTGCTTGCAGTATCCACACACCACTGACGACTCACCAACACTTCACTCTCTTAAAACATTACCACCTTCGTCACTTGACTGTGAATCTGTGCTTTTCTTACCAGCCTTTCACTTTCGCTGCAAACGGTCGTCCGATTGACACCGTCCCTCGAATAGGCTAAAGGGTCACTCTGTGCCCGTCCACTCATTCATATTCGTATTCATATTCAGCATCACAACCGGGAGTCTGTGTCAGTACTTTGTATCTTCAAGTCGGCATTTTGCGTCGTTCATACATCCACAACATCTGCGACAACATTTGCCTGGAACATAAACGGCTCTCCAAAACACTCGAAACATGAAATACGTCTGGGGCGCTGGTGCCCTCATGGCGGCTGCCAGTTCAGTCGCCGCCACTGCTGTCTTTGAAGCGGGCAATTGGTACTCGAATGAAGTCAAGGCCATTTCATATTCGAATTTTGGAACTGCTGGCAGTTACAAAAAGGTCACCACCATGTCCAATGGTGTTTGCAACTTTGGCGACCAGCCATACTCCGGTGGATTAGCTCCTTTTGATAAAGAGGTGAGTCTGGCCGAATCATCAAAATCTCCAAACCCCCAAAACTGACTTTCTGTTCTTGTTCTAGGTCTCCTTACATTTCAGAGGACCTTTGCGACTGAAACAATTTGCTTCTTATACTCCAGGTTCAAGTGGCACGAAACGCTCACTTCATCCTTCACCTCATGAGCGTCGACACAACCATCAACACGTGCATCAGCATGCCAACAAAGCTCGACAACCCGACCCGGAGAACGTCGAGGAGAAGCGGGCTGTCGGTGATTGGGTCACGGCGACAATAGATGGCCAAGTTGTCTCATGGCAAAACCAATATGCCGGCGGTCCGGCACCAACCTCCCCTACCGGTGCTGCAGCTCCTGCAGCCAACCCTGCCACAGGAAACCAGGCCGGGAATGCTGCTTCTCCAGCAGCTCCTGCACCAACTGTAAATCTGGGTTCAGGAACTTGGGGCCGTCAAGCCTACTACAATGCTGCATCAGGCGTTGCCGATGGTCTCGTTTTTTTGAACAACATGGGAGGTCAAGGATCTGGTGTATTTGATTAGTAAGTTCTTCTCGATTACCGTGATGACTGCCACTGACAGTTTTTTCCCAGTACATGGGGCAATTCTCTCGCTTATGCGGCTTCCAACGCCAATGCAGGATCTGCATCACCCGTAACTCTCGCCGATACGTTGATTGACGATAACAAAGAGATCATCATCTTCAGCGATAAACCTTGTAATGGTGGGTGTGGGACTGTCAGGGATGGTACTGTCGCTTATCGTGAGTCAACCGCCTCGAACTTTTGGATCACGTGCTGATTTTGAACACAGATGGATTCGATGGTGCATCCAAATTGTTCTTATTAGAGTTTTCAATGCCCTTGTCCGGAAAGACCGGCTTCAACGCAGACATGCCAGCTGTATGGCTTCTTAATGCAGAAATTCCCCGGACCCTGCAGTATGGAGATTGCTCATGCTGGAAATCCGGGTGTGGAGAGCTTGATGTCTTCGAAATCCTGAACTCCGGGAATCAAAAGGCCATCTCCGCATGGCACGGCGCTCGGTCCAAGGGCGATTCAAATTGGTTTAAGCGACCGGTGGATAAGACCTTGAAGGCGGCCATACTCCTTGATGGCAACTCAGGCTCGATCAACATTGTTGTCCTTCCTGACAGCACAAACTTCGATACCAGCTTCTCAGACGCGACTATTGCAGGATTTATCAACTCGATTTCAGATCCTCTGAAGAATATCAAGGTTGTATTACCATGATGACTATCAGCATTTCCCTTTTCCCTGAGGACGGCATTTTCATCCCGGTGTATCCATCCTGAGCGTCGGCGTTGGCTATTCGCCCAATGTAGGCACCTTTGTTTCAGCTCGAATGGAGAGCACTAGGTGCATTTTAAGACCTTTGATACCCCAGATTCTATCAAATGCATGGCCGCATTTGCATGTGTAAATAGTACCTAGAAAGCTTTGATGATATAACCTTCAAAATGGTAGTCATATTCCATGGCATTATCCATAAGGGCTCACAGGGAGAATTGCCTTTTCTTGACGTAGGATCCACATGGGTACATAATTGCAAGTTGAAGTTGTTGAGCTGTTACATCTTATATGCCACGGTAGGGTGTGAAGGGAGGAAGAATCCATGTCGTGGTCAGAAAAACACGTGGAAGTCATCCCAATCGATGGTGAAACGTGCCAGAGCATAATGCTCCGACGGACCATTTCCTACAGTGGGCTATTCAACCGATATTTGCATATGAACTTGGCTTCGATCTTGCCAACCCCTTGAATCATCCTGTCCGAGATCAACCACCAACTGCTTCGAGACTCATGCCAGCACAAGAAGGTAATCCTCCATCGGACCTCTTCAGAGGACACTATCATCTCGACTCAAAGCCCATGATTCTTCTGCCCATTTCACTGACATGGTCCTCGACAGCAACGCCAACTCCAGGGCAGATATTAGGTTGTATCTTTCCCTTTTTTTCCCTCTTGCCGGTGTTGCGGAATGATAGCTCTATGATGACTGCTGCTTCAATATGAACACAAGGGCAATGGTAAGGCCTAAGATCTGCCTCGAAGTTAGCAGTATCAACTAATCTCGTTCGCATTCCAACAAGTGGCTGGGATGGGTTCACAAGTTGCTGGTATTTGCTGTCATATAAGACAGAGAAGTCCTGGCATCTTTGACCAACAGACGCATGATCCAGGCTTCCGGGCTTGACGGCTCCGTACTCTGACTTGGTTAGTTTTCGAAACTGTATTACTCATCCTCTTCGAGTCGCGGCACGTTCCATGTCACTTCCTGCACCGAAGGCCGCACGATATCACCACAGGCATCATTCCTTGCGGTTGTTCGTGGAAATATTGTACCTACCAGCCATCAGACAACGAACGGCACCTGAGGAGTGCCACCATATGGTATGAGTCGACAGTAATCCATTTTTGCGAATCCTTGGCTTCGTTTGAAATACTTGTCAGGTCTAAGCTGACGGTAAGGTGAAGAATGGCCAATTGTTCAAGAATAAAGTCTCAGTGAGCACGGCGTGGGATGCACCAATCTACCACGATTTTCAAGTGCAGCGCGTCTCAGGGAACGTCCGGATTCCTTCGTGCTCGAGCTGATGGGACTGTTGACGACTCTGATCCGTCTCAACTAGAAGATCCAGGCACATCTGGTCCCTCTCGATCTCCCATGTCCCGCCCGTGGACCATGCTCCGCGATAGTACATTTGGTGCCTGGAATTGCATCGTTCAAAGTATTGCACATTCAAGTTCCAAATCATCTGGCCAGGCACGCGAAGCAGAAACCGACCTCCTCTTCACAAATCTTCCGCACCATATGAACTCGGCATCAAAGTTGGCAGACAATTACTTGCAATTGATCTTCTTCCCTGAGATGTATGGATCTGGCACGGACAGCTTTGATGCCCGAATAACCTGACCAAAGCAAAACGGTCCGCAGCCAGTTCGTGTCCAGAGTCGTCACGAGATATCGAGAAAAGAATCGACGGTTGATTGTGTCAAAATACGAGTCTTTTTGAACATGGACGGCCAGCCTGCACAAATTTTTAGGCAATAATGCGGCCAAGGGACATGAACACTGCCCCAAGCGTAACTTTAACATACTTTTACTATATATATGCGGTATTCCCGATCCCGTGCCGAGAAGGGAAGAATGTGACCGTTGACCACTGTCCTTTTGTTAAACAGACCAGGACCGCCGGAGTTCGTACACGTCTGTTACTTCCCCGCGATTCTGAGGGTTGCAAGGGGTATCATATTATTTAAGAATAGCCGTTTCAGGAATGCCTGACATCTCTCCACCCGGCGGTCCAAGATTGCTGGCGTCTTTGAAAGTTATCGCTAGTCTCTGATTTTGGACTCTTTTGGACTAAATTGTGGTCAAAGTATATGGAGGGCAAGCAATAATAACCAAGCGATCTCCTTGCAAGTATGCCGCTTAAGAAGCTCCCCTTCTCCAGAACGAGATTACTTCCTCAAGGCTAGGAATAAGCCCGACGGGCTTTTTGGTACCAGAATCTGGGTTTGGTCAACGACTATTCCCCACACCTCCACTGACTCCGGCCGTAGAAGTAGTTCGGGGTCCTTCACCGACAGCGAGACGCTCGGTCGCGCCACTTCCTGTCGCTGATGCTCGATTACCGTTTAAACGGACTGCTTCCTGATCCGGCATCAGGCCGGTGGCACCGTACTGTATTTTGTTAGTGAGGCGTGCTTTCCCCACCACCGGCATTTCTGGCGTCGGCACTTACGCACAGAATGATTCTTTGATCTGATTTAGGCAAAGGGGCCAGTGGTTGGGGCGTTGCTCGAACAAGACTTTTGAAACTCAAAGCTAGCCTGACGTGCCTGAACAGCGCTCGCTGTACCATTGTACAGTGGACAACCGTCATCCATAACTCAAAGAATAGATTTCATTCAAGCTGGCGTTGAGGAACATGAGAAAGTGGTCTTCCTGTCATCGTCAATATTGCTCACAAATCATGTTCATCATCAACTGATAACAAATGACCTCTGTCTCCACGAGGGCTAAGACCATCTGGCCTCCCGCTCTCCACCATTCGACGATGATCTCCCTTAGGGGTTCCTGAAAATGAAAACAACAGATAACGCGAGCAGATATAAAGCAACGGCAAGTACCCTAGCGAGGTGCGACGGTCTACCTTCTTTCAAGCAATATCTCTCCAGATCTCTGGTGGAACAGTTGTCCTCCATTGTGATGGAGCTTTGCAAAGGTTCTCATCCCTGTTCTGCGGTCTCTGTGCCCCAGAAGGTGTGAGCCTGTCTGGTATTGACGTTTTCTCAATGCTCAGCGGACGATGGGATGGATCAGTACGAAAACGCTTCGCGAAGCCGGCCGGTGTTACCCAGGTCGTTAGATACTTGAGGACAAGTTTGGTCTTCTCGTTTCAGCTGTCTAACATGATTCAGTTACATCTCACTACTAGCATGTACGTCTACACGGAAAAAGATCGGTCGCCAGCCTCTTCTGATCCAGGACGCTCAAGCTTGGGGGTCTTGCCACTTCGTCGCTGGCGGTATACTGCGGCGGGCCAGGGCGCTGCAAGATGATGGCGGACACCTGTATGCGCTGATAAGTGCTAGTATCTCGGAGCGAATGCTGTGATAGTATAATTCTATCCTTTGGTCAAAATTTATGCTCCTACCCTCATCTGGCAAGGGTTCACGCGGTCGAAGCCCCGTAGCTGACAGCTTGTGCAAACAGAACGGGCATGTCAGTCCGGGACACTTGGTTTCTTATTTGCTCTGACTCTTGTTGTCCCTTCTGCTTTGACAAGGAGCGGGTGGGCTGTAAGTTTGCCGGTCACTCAATTCTCAATTCAAATGCTGATTCCGGTTACAGACCTACATATTATCCTCGTCTTTCGCATTATGTTTGTCCTTGATGCTATTCGATAGTTCCCCTCCTCTCCCAAAGCCGTTATCAAGGCTCTCAAGAAGATTGAAGAAGTGTCAAATTGTGGTGAAGTGAGACCATGGCACACAACACCTAGACGTTATAAATGGAATAATGTTGTCCAGAAAGCATACGCAAAGTATTGCCCGTTTGACTGTGATGCTCGTGGGAAAGTGTTTGGCCACAAGGGCTTTTTGCAGGCACTACTCGTTGCCAATTACGTATTTTGGTGTTTAGATGTGCAACATTGCACGATAAGCATTCTTAATGTTGAATTGATTGACCACATAAGAGCACTGTATGCACATTGGTAGTAGACCTAGAATTAATGACAACAGAGGTCTAAGAGCTCTATCTTGATACCCTGTTCATTATAGTCGGTAACTCGGGGCGCCTGATATCGAAAAACACATGATGATTATTTCCACCCAGTTATCAAACCACCTCGTCGCTTCCAATTAAGCGAGAAGGGGTTGCCACTGTCCTGATGCGAGATACCAAGAATGGCTTAAATGACGTTTAGGAAATGGCAAACGTAGGACGGCTGACCATCTGACAGCTCGAAGATGATCCTTCTCGAACCACATGATACAAGCAATCCTGGACATAGAATTTGTGATGATGATGGATCCATCACAAAACAACCAACCCGATAAGTCCTGGACTTCTGGGGAACCTTCTCTTCCCCCCTTTCAAGCTCACCCGCACATCCACATGGAGACATTTCCGTGTAATATTCGGCGGGGGAAGCTTGCTGGGAGGATCTGGCGGGCCCCTCGGACCTCTCGTAGTTGCTTAGGGCCCTCCTCGGCACTCCACATCTGCACCTGTCGAGCAAGGTTTTGCCCCAAAGTCTCTGGGATCTAAGCCAGGCTTCAGAGGCACGTTCCTTTAGTTGGATAATGTGACCATTGACCAAAGAACCCAAGGGTAAAAAGTGAGCCGCTAAGCATGTCGCCGACCCCACAATGGTTAAAGGATTGATTCGGTAGGTCGCAAGAAGCTGTCGACAAGCATTTATTGGGCGGGGGATGCCCACTCGAAGAACTGCCGCCTGTTTGTTCTACGAGTCCACGTTTGAGTCTTGTTCTTGGGATCCCTGATTCCCGGGATCTGTCACCTGGGCGCATCACACCTGGAACCTGGCAGCTGCTGTGCGACTCGCGAGCTGCATTCGTTCGTGTTCTTAAAGCACCACGGACACAGCCCGAGTCCATCACGTACGGTACCTGTTCATCTTCAACTAATCAACCGACGACATCCCAGGCGATTAGGGTTCTTCGAGACTTCAAGAACGGCGCCTTAGCACCGATCAAACGGCTTTGCTTCTGGTTTTCCAGAAGAGTCTCCCTCCGTTCTACGCCACCACCAAAATCACCCTCCAAGTCGAGACATGTCGTCTCTCTTGGCAAGTGATTTCTCACCTTTATCTTGTTCAATATGGGCATGAAGCGAACCACACGCCGAAGAACTCCGGCTTCAGCTCCATGTCCTCAATGTGGACGCGCTTTCGCCAGGAATGACAGCTTGATAAGGCATTTAAAAATTCACACGAGTCATGTCGAGCAGAGGCCCTATCATCGCATAATCAATGAGAAGTTTCGAGCCTGCAACCACTGCCGACGTTCCAAGATTCGTTGTACTGGCAGTCTTCCTTGTGGAAGATGCGAGCAACTTCATCGTGAATGCCGTTATGATCAGCAAAAGCCAACTTCCGATTCAGGCTCTGAACCTTCAACTCCCATCCCTTCAGCCGAACCACCACCTTCGGAATTTCTACCATCGACCTTGAGCTCCCCACCGTCGCAAGAAGGTGAGCACGAGATGAGAAGACCTAGCGTGCGCGAAATGTCTGTCGCGGCAGTCGTCGACGACACCACTCAAGCTTCAAAGCTTACCAGCATATCAATGATTTCGTCGCCAGAGAGTACAAGAGCGCAACTACAGCCCAGTGAGCATGCTGTCGACGATGCACAGGCGTCTCTTTTCACCCTGAACAAAGATTTCGCCTTTCCAGAGTCAACCTATGTATCGCCTACTTTCCACGTTTTGGATCCATATTCCTATCGATTACCGTCCATCGCAGACTCGAGAGAGCCGCCCACACCGAGCTCACAGCCTTTGGCAAATTGCAAGTATACAGTATTGCAATATTTAGCCCCGTTTCTTGATGTCGACTTTAGCTCCAATCTCGCATGCGACCTTTTGGATACATATTTCTCCAGTGCTTATTCCAGCCGCATGCATCCAACATGCCACCACATCCATAATTTCATCCTTCGGAAATGCGACGTGCTTGACCCTATCCATCCACGAAAAACACACCCTGCTCTATTGGCCAGCATGCTTTTTGTTGCGTCATTAAGTGACAAAGCACTCGGATTATTCAGCGGGCCCGAAGAGCGAGATCGCGTCTGCAAATACCTGAGTCTGGTAACATATCGTCTTTTGAATCCTGCCAGATACGAATCGCTTCTAAGCCAAGAAGACCTTGGCCTACCACCAACGTATTCATCGACATCGGGATGGACGAACGAGGACATCCGAAGAGCTTTAGATCCTCATCAGGATGCAGAGTCGTTTACTCTAAGTGGCATGGACTACGTCATAGCTTTGATTCACACTTCTTCGGTCATCAGTGGCAGCGAGAAGAAAGCGGCGAGTATACGCTGGTGAGTCTGCTCCTATCGTGAGAATTGTTCGAAATGCTGACCGCATTCCAGGTGGAACGTCGCCTTCAATCTAGCAAGAGATCTGAAGCTCAATGAGGAAGTGGAATGTCGTGCTACAACACTCGAATCAACAGAATACCAACCGACATACAACTGCCAATGTACGGTTACTCCTGAGTATGGCCAGGATATTATGACCGAGGTGCAGCGTGAAGAACGACGGCGTACATGGTGGTTACTTTTCCTAATGGATCGACATCTTGCATTGTGTTATAATCGTACCCTGGCCTTGCTCGAGGCGGAATGCAAGGATTTGCTCTTACCACTCGACGACGTCACCTGGCAATCTGCCATGCAGCCACATAGCCATGGAGTTCGGGCCAATGGGCCCAGGTGTATGCTTTTACCGATGGGTGCTGGAAGGGCGCATGGATCCCCGATCACATACTCAGGACCTGGACTTTTTGAGTGGTTCTTACCTCTTATGGTGACAACAGGGCATTTGCTCGATTACAATAGAGCCAAGAACAATCCGGTGCTCGCTGGATCTTCCATGTGGAGTTCTCAAGAGCGTCAAATCACACGGCAATTAGATCTCTTCCAAGAAAGTCTGGATCGACTAATGGGTCCATTTCGCCCACAGACGCATGAAAGCAGCCTTGAGAAGGATTCTACCTGGTCAACTCCTCCACAAGTGATAGTGGATGACTCGGAAGCCTCGCATATCGCCAAAACTGTCAACGGATACGCCAACCACGTTGTATCCGTCCTGAAGATTCTGATGGGCAGTAAATGGGACCCCATCAATTTATTTGAAGACGCCGATTTCTGGACCTCATCACCTGGTTTCAAAGATTCCATGTCTCATACAATGGCGGCGGCGGAGTTTGTTGAACAAATCATCGCGGAAGATCCAGATGTTAGCTTTATGCCTTATTTTTTCGGCATTCAGTTGTTACACGGCAGTCTGCTCCTGTTACTGGTAGCGTATCGCCTGCAAGGAGATTCCGGGACAGCGATTCTTGCAGCTTGCGAAGCAGTTATACGTGCCACAGAAGCTTGTTTCGTCACCCTACCGACGGATTATCAACGACAATTCCGAAACGTTATGAGAGCGGCTATTGGCCTTGCTAAAGGTCGACGAAGTATTGATACGGAGAAACAACTAGCCTTCGTCCTGGCCAGATATAGATGGTCTCGGAATGGCGCCGGACTCGCTCGATGAATGTCATGATCGTGCACTGTGTTGTCTACAAAGAATTGTAGTCGTCGACTGTTGATTGATACGATGAGCCGCAACGCCAGAGAATCTAACGTCGCATGCGGCATATAGTGATTCCTTTCAAACAAAAAGTTGCGATAGACAAGGAATCAATCCATAATGAGATAATGAATACCACAGAATTACCTGTACCAGGAGAGCTATCTCACAAGCGCAGAACACCCTTTTTTGTACGATGTCGGCCATGCTAATTAGTGTCGTGGCTGTGCCGAATTCAACAGCACAATCAGGTGTGCGGCTGGAAGTAAAGTAGGAGGATGAATAGCGCCTAACGCCACAGGGTTCGACTAAGGACCGCTAGAAACGCGAAATCAAAATGGACGTGTTTCAGTCTAGATTGTGCATCTCAGCCTTACGATATTAGGCTGGATCCAAGGGGAAAGATGCTCTACATTGAAATAATATACCCAGCTGGACGACGGCCGTACTGCTCTGCAAGGTCAGTAAAGTACTGCCTTTGGGAATGGTAAGGAAAGTTACAACCCAGTTCATGAGAGTAACAATGTGTACAGGCGACAAGTCGAGGAAAAGTCTGAAGCTTGCGCCCCCTTAAGCTCTGCAACCTTATTCAGGTGCCTGGCTGGGTTTTTCGCGTTCGTCCAATCGCCAACCACCTAAAGGGTTTGGACTTTCCAAGATTGGCAGCCGAATACGAGGAGACATGCTCGTCGACTCGTCGAGTCACGCTTCAAATCCAGCTGCCAGATTTCTTTTCGAACAAAGGAGTCTATGTATGTACTACTCACCGACACCGAGTCCTTTGTTTTTGGATCTTCCTCAAGCGACAAAGATTCTATCCAAATATCCAAGAGACTGTGGTGAGGTGAAACATTGAAGTCGCAACCATGCCATCCCTGGCGAAGAAGTCGATGAACTTCATGCGCGACGTCTACGCCCTTGCGAACGAACACGCGAATTCCACATTGACCACCACTTCCGCAAAGCCGTCAAATACCTATAAACCGAACTCGCGGCTATCATCACAGTTTGTCCAGCACTTCAACAATCCACCTCCTGTAAATTACCCTGCTGGTGGCTATCCTACGTTACCGTCTCCACAACCACAGCCTTATCATGTGCAACCACCCTATCATCAGCAGCAACAGCAACAGCAACAACCTTACCAAAGTCCCCACCAACATCACCATTCTTGGTCTCCTGGCACAAGTCCGTCACCACAGCTAGGTTCTCCTCCTAATCCAGAATCAACCACATTCTACGGATTTCAATCGCATCATCAGGGATTCCAGCCATCTCCAGTCACCTCACCGGGGGTTTCACCCCCAGCATTTCAACCGTCGCCGGTAGTATCGCCTTCAGCATTTCACCCTTCATCGACACAGCCACCGATAGAACAATACCAATATTTCCAACCTCAACCGCCACCACTACCAGACAGGAAACCGAGTCAATCCCAAGCCGCCGCCGCTACTGCTCCTCCTCCTCCACCCCCAACGTTTCATGATCAGAATCTAGCCAGTCCAAGCCCCGTGTCACCACCACCAGCAGCAGCACCATTTCCAACATTACCACCTTCACCAATGTTCACGCCGCCTCTTCCCCACTCACCCAGTTACCAGGCACCAAACTCGACCCATCCCAACGAATATTCATTCGAACTTCCAGGCTCGACCCCACAACCTCCTCCGTTACCATGGCGCCAACCGGATCCCAGAGTCACTAGCACTGCTCTCCTCAATCAATTTCCGGCTGGAAATCAGACGCAGCAGAATCAAAGTTCAGCCGAACTACCCGTCTTCAGTGTATCCGGCCCAGATTCAACCGTCGTCTACCACGAAATGCCCGCGGAGTCATTTGCACCAAATCTAAGCCTCTCAGCGGCCGATCATGTAGTAGAGCTTCCAGACAATTCTGTACGCAGGCCCCGCGCCACATCCGCTCATTCAATCACGACATTGAGCGACATTCAAGCTCTCGATGGGAAAGCATACGTTTCGGCTGCGGTTCATGTGGAGAATCAGAGACCTCGCGCTATTTCTCATGTGTCTTGAGGGTAATGTGGTGTTATCTGGGGAATATTCGCTTTCTCCTGAAACCTGCATTTGGACCCTTCTGAAACACTCTTCTGAGTCCAGTGGATATACTGAATTCGAGTGCTAACCGCATAGGCGGGGAGAAGACAATTGATGAAATTTTCTCTGGCTTGGGCTGGTTGACCACAGGACACCACGTCAGAATCGATCGAGCCTTGTCCTCAACTACAGCGTCACTAACTAACTATACTCATGTCCGAATAGCCATCTCTGCAAAACATTCACATAGAGAAGATTGTGTACCCAGGAAGTCAGATAGGGAAGCAACAACAGGAAACACTAGAGATGTGATGAAGCGAGACACTGTGTTCCGTATCATATATTCACTGTCAGCCCTGAAAGGTTCCTCCTTATGTCCTCCTTATGTCCTCTATATACCTTCAGCGTTCCGGGGTCTTGTACAGTACTCGTTGAACCCAGAATTCAAGCCTATATTTTCATCTTTTATGTCTCAAATCTTTAAATTTCACTGGAGAGAATATGACAAGGTGCAGACTTCCCGCCCAGCAGCCCTCCCATCGGCACAACCGCGCAGACCTATATCCACCCTACCTGTATATCCCAACGTACGAGCAAAAACACCTTATCACACCCTCTTGAGATCCCGCCTCTACTTTCACCCTAGTTTGCGGTCCTGAACGGTCCTCGGAACAACCACTCACCCACCAGTGCATACTTCTCATCGGCATCCCTCTTCGACTTCTCTGCATCCGCGGCCCGGCCCCATCCATGCGTGAAGCCAATGCCGAGCACCCTTTACAAGCACCCACTTCAGTCTCCCCCCTTCAGCTTCGAACCCATCTCTGTCATTCTCGCGGAGTCCTCTGCCGTCTCCGTTTCCTTCTTTGCGACTGTTACGAGCTGCTTCCCCGCGAACCAGCCCACCATCGCCCTAGCTTCGCTGGCTAGCAGATCCATTTGCCACTAGGCGCTAGTCGGTGACATCTATGACTTTATCGGCTTTGTGTTTTTTTCTCTGAATGCTATTCTCGGTATGAAATCACGAAAATGTTACAGTCATGACCTTGCAGGGCACGAAATCCGGCAATAGCCGTCGAGGGATCAGAGGCAGATAGGGAGGTGTGGCAGTATTGGTGAACAATGGAGTAAATGGGGCTGTCAAAGGAGTTGCTGTATATACGTGTTCAATGACGAATCAGCTTCTTTCATCGAGCTTTGATGCTTGATTGGGCTTCATGAATATACAGTATAGACACGAGCGAGCCGAGAGGCAGGAAAGCCGTAATATGCTACCAAATCCATGAACAAAGGACGGAGACGACGCCGAAAAGACCGAGTCGATCCCCCACGCCGCCCATCCCCGTTGACATGGTGGATTTTGTGTGGTCATTCCCCCGCAACCATGGGGGAAATGAACCAGGATCGACAACTAGCATCCGTTCTCCTATTTGACGACCGAACAAGCTCTCCAAGCTCTCCACAAGCAATGATGCCAATACGACTTTCCTACGATATGTTACACCGGTACTCCGTAGGTAGGCATGGGCTCTCGTGACGGCAACTTCGAAAGACCCACACGTCATTGCCTCTTCAAGGATGTTGTCGATTGTCTGCATCTGGCAACCCCCAATGTCCACTTGTCTGCTCTGATCGTCGGCATTTGACTACAAGAACAGCGGCTTACGCCCTGATGGAGAGAATAATGGTTTCCCGTCTTCCCAAAATCTGTCGTCTGGAAGTCGGGATCTTAGCCGTTATTTGACTGCTGCGAAAGACCATATTCTTCAGTCCCTTATCATATCTATTCAGTTCATTTCAACTACTGTCCCAAATGGCTGATCAGATCGACTACAAGGGCACCACCACAGGCCACAATGAATCGACGAGCCTTGACTTACCGCCGTCCGGCCACAAATTCAAGTTCTCCGCCAAGTCAAAGCGGCAGGACGGAGACGTCGCTCTCGGATTGTTCGCAAATGCTGAAGATTTACATGAAGCCATCGATCCTGAGGAAGAGCGAAAGCTCATTCGCAAGGTCGATCTGATTATTCTTCCACTCATCGCTGTCAACTATGCTTTCTTCTACATTGGTATGCATTCATCCTCTGACAAGTGGTTTCCTGGACTGATAGGAGGCCCGCAGACAAAACGACTCTCTCGTATGCCGCCATATTTGGTATCAGAGAGGATTTGAACCTTCATGGGACTCAGTATAGTTGGCTAAGCAGTGAGTTTCCAAGTTTCGTGATCGTTTTCATCACTTCTCACGCCTCTCAGGTCTGTTCTACTTTGGCTTCCTCGCATGGGCATTTCCGACAAATTTCCTAATGCAACGTCTGCCCTTGGGGAAGTATGTGGGATTTAAGTAAGGTCAATCCCATGTATTTGCAACGGGTTGTCTCGGAACTGACGCGTGCTTGTTATCTAGCATCTTCCTATGGGGTTCTTCCTCATGCTCCAAGCAGCATGCAACAGTTTCGCCACTCTAGGTGTACTTCGAGCACTTGCTGGCGCAGCGGAAGCCTGTTCTGATCCTTCGGTAAGCAGATATCTCTCCTTAGCCTTAGACCGAAAAACCTCTTCACGAATAACGAATCCTAACACTATGTTCCTGTGTAGTTCATGTTGATCACTCAAATGGTAAGAAATCTTCCAATATCCTTCCGTGACAATAAGCTCAATATCTCCAAAGTGGTATACTCGACGCGAGCAGCCTCTTCGGATCGGCCTCTGGTATACCGCTAATGGACTAGGGATTGCTCTAGGAGGTCTCCTTGGTTATGGTATCGGCCACATTAAAGGCGCACTTGCATCGTGGCGATACGAATTCATCATCATTGGTGCTTTGTGTTGTATTTGGGGAGCTGTGATTGGTGTTTTCATGCCCGACTCTCCTGTCACGGCGAAATTCTTGAATGATCGAGAGAAAAGAATCGCTATTCAGAGATTGAGCGGTAATCAGACAGGTGTTGAGAACAAGCATTTTAAGGTATGACCTCTCTGTGTATTCCGTGAAGATTTTTATGCTGACCTTGATCTTGGGTAGGGCTATCAAGTACTCGAGGCATTCACAGACGTCAAACTGTACCTCTTCTTCCTGCTCGGTACAGTATGCAACATGCCAAACGGTGGTATCTCGAATTTTGGAACTCTCATCATCAAAGGTACGTACTGGCCTTTGCCTAGCATACCTTCTTATCTCTCGAGAACGCCAACATATGCTCACGACTACCAACTAGGTTTCGGTTTCTCCACACTCGTCACTACGTTGATGCAGATTCCCTACGGCGTCCTGATCATCATATCCATTTTGACATGCGTCTATCTTAATGACCGCTTCCCGAACAACAACCGATGCTTGTTCATTCTGTTATTCCTGATACCCAATATCGCTGGTGCGTTCGGTCTACGATTCGTGCATGAAGATCAACGTGCAGGTCGATACATCTGCTATCTACTCACCGGCCCATACAATGCGGCGTTTGTCTTGATTCTGTCGCTCCAAATCGCGAATACTGCTGGCCATACCAAGAAGGTCGTCACCAATGCAGTGTTGTTCCTAGGTTATTGCACAGGAAACATCGCAGGTATGCATTTCGCATATGCTTACGTGTGGGAAAGATAAAGAGCTAATTGAGTCTTCAGGACCATTCTTCTACAAAACAAATCAAGCTCCACGCTATGAACTGGGCATATGGAGCATGATCGTGAGGTGAGTCCGCTGAAGACCCAGTACTAGGTCTTGAAGGTATTAAAGACACGACACACTGACCACAACCCTCATGTAGCCATCTCATCGAAGTCGTTGTGGTGGTGACATTCTGGGTCTTGATGAAAGCCGAGAACCACCGCCGGGACAAGATCCAGGCTGCTGAGGAGGGCGGCTTGGAAGGTCGAGATCTTGGTGCAACGGCATTCGGTGATCTCACTGATCGAGAGAATCTCAATTTCAGGTATATCTACTAAGACAGAGTAGTTCAAGGGCATGATGTGGGAACTCACTTGGAAGAGAGGATCTGGAGGTACCTTAGATACTAAGGGCTCATCGCATAGCAGCATAGCAGCGTTGTTGTTGTATTGGGGAGGACAAATGCTTGGGTTCTTACTATACACCAACCGTACGTCAGGATTTCTATCATACTCTGCGGCATCAGCGTAGTAGTTGAATTGCATTTCTGGGTAGAGTGACCGCGGTCGCACTCCTTCCGTAGGTTGTGTTCTGACCTTCTTAGGGATAGCGAAAACGTTTCTCCATAGCCATTATCAACATACTCCGTACATCCAATACAGCAGTCATACCCGCTGATAGCCTACTCATCATCCGTATGAGTCAATAGACCCTGACGGGATGCCCGCACGACAATGCTCTAAAAGTACAAGCGCCGAAACCCATCAGTCGTAATGATCATCCCACCGTTGTCTACCCCAGGCTTTCCCCACACACTATGCCGCATTCCCGAGGGACAAGCCTGTATACCCCATATCAATCCCACGCGACACAGCCCGAGTGGCCGACGAAGCATCACCCCAGCTCACAATTCTAGTATGGCCAGGACATGTAAGCCGAGGCAGTCCGCTATACCGCTTACTCAGTCTCCATGTCATTCTTGCTTGCGACGGTGTTTCCTGGCAGTTATTTAGTGTTGAGCATTAACTGGACGAGGCTTCCCGATACGTTACCGAAGTTGCTCGTGCTTGGGTTGATCCGGAGTTACATATACTAGGTAGGTAAGTGTGTTTTGTGTGTGCTCGAGGACAGATTTGGTGTAGACGGTATATGCCAGAATTGTCCGTGGACGGTGTTCCGTGTCTAGCTGCGCAGTTGTGCTCTCGTCCAGCTTACAGTGCTGACAGCGTTGAAGGTCCCTTACGTACAGGCCGTTCATCATCGTGCTATCGACGGCTGCTATCGCTAATATCAGGGAAAAAACATCGAGTAGGATCTTGACACCTGACGTTGAAGACGAGCGTCTTCCTCGCTAAGATCACACTGCTCCTTTCCCGTGGCAGCATTTGCTTCCACATCGATCTTCCCTCCCTCTCAATCAGCATGGCACGGCAACGCGGCAGTCTCAACGTGGGACTTTGTGGCGGCGGCATCGGTGGGCTGACAGCAGCCATCGCCCTCGCGCGCGCCGGCGCCACGGTGACCGTCCTCGAAGCCGCCGCCGAACTCGGCGAGATAGGCGCTGGAATTCAGATGACGCCAAACGTGGCACGACTGCTATTGCGTTATGGGGTCAGCGACATCATCGGCGACAATCTCATTCAGTGCGACCGCATAAACATGCGCAGCCCGGATGGCGAGCTGATCGGCTTCTCTGACATGAAGAGGATTGTCCGCGATTTTGGGTTCCCATGGTGGGTGGTCAGGAGGGATCATCTGCTCGCGGGCCTGGCCGAGGGGTGCCGTAGGCATGGCGTGAAGCTGGTCACGGGCGCGAGGGTCGAGAAGGTTGATTACGGTGACGATGAGCCTGGTGCGAAGGTGAGGGTTACGGCGGAAAGGGGTCAGGAGTTTTCGTTTGATTTGCTTGTTGGGTCGGATGGATTGAGATCAACGATTCGAAGGACATTGTTTCCAGACGTGAAGCCCGCAGCTCTCACTTTCAATGCTGCATATCGAGCGGTGATTCCGTATAAAGAAGTTTTTGCAAAGGTACCTGAGTCGAGAGCCGTGTTGGGGAACAACATCGATGTATGGACGGCACCAGGAAGTTATTTTATTGCGTATCCGATGACGGCTGGGAAAGACTTCAATGCCGTCCTGTCCCATCACACCACCGATGGACATGTGGTGGTTGATGCCGAGGACGCGAAGATCGATGAACTTCGTGAATCATTCTCAGGCTACGAACCGATGATTAGAAAGATAGTGGCTTTGATCGACGAGTCCAAGAGGTGGCCACTGCTGCAGACGGGCCCTCTTGAGAGCTGGTCGAACAAGGCTAAGAACGTCGTGTTGATGGGCGATGCCGCTCATAGCATGGTAAATCACATGGCTCAGGGAGCAGCCACGAGTATGGAAGACGGGGCCTTCTTAGGGAAAGTCATTGCCGACGTGGTGAGAGGTGTTCTGAGTCTTCCCGAGGCAATTGAAATCTACGAGAAAACGAGAATGGCCAGAGCTTGGACGAAGCAACAGGCATCGTTCACCAATGGTAGGTTGAGGCCGGATTGATTCTTGTGTCTTTCAGTTCCCTAATGATAGTTGAATGTCAAGCCCCACAGCACTAATGCTCTTAATCAGGTCAAGTATCTTTTCTCTCCGGATCAGAACTCGCTGCGCGAAACCTAGCTTCACGTCCAGAGGCTGAAGGACCAGATCTGAATCCAACCACACCAGTACACCCGCCACCTACGTATCGATCGTGGAATCTGTGGGGTTATCCAGATGGAATACCCGGGGTATATGCATATGATGCCGAGGCGGACGCTGATAATGCTGTATGTGAGTATTTGGGAAAACAAGGGCCGATAGATCCGAAGACGAGAGTGAGTCAAAGACTGAGAGAGAAGTGGTGGAGTTGGAGTGTCATTGAGGCACGCCAGAACGAAGTGAAAGGAGAGTCGAAACTGTGATTGTTTGAGAGAAAATAGAGATTGAACTGTCGTTTTCACTAGTTGTGCGAAATTAAGTACAGACCTACTTAAACATGCGGCCTTCTACCACCTGGGCACTGCAACAAATAGGATACTCTTGTGGTAGTGATCCAACAAAGGGAAAGGATCTGCCCTCCACACTTACCGGTTTCCACAGCGGTCATAGCGGTCAAACAAGAAGATCGCCAACTTCACGATATTCCCGACGTTGCAGGAGGGTCTAGGATTTCGTAACGTCAGTCTCAACGACTGTTGTCCTAAGACTGGGAGCATCATGACCACCTGCGTGGCCTTGATCTGGGTTCTTGGCATCTGGACTCTCCGTCAGAGGGTTTTGTTGCTCGCTCAGTCGAAAATTCGGCATAAAGATAGCCAGCAGGACACAAAGAGCCGATGTTGCTAATGCACCGTATGTAATATCCCGGAGAACATCAGAATATGCCAAATTGACGGCTGATCGTTCTGGAGTGCCACTAAGAGGTATCTCAGTACTTGTGATTGACTCGTAGACTGCGTTGACAATGTCACTTGTTGCAGATGATCCAAGGTGCTGGTGAAGATAGTCCTTGAAGCTACCGGTGTAGATTGCACCGGCTACAGTGTTTCCAACTGAAGCGCCAATGAAGGTGGAAAGCAATACTAAAGCCGTCACTTGAGGCATCTCCATGTGTGGCACAACTACCTGTGCTGCGACGATGATGATCATTTCCAGGAATCCAGCTCCTCTGTAGAATATTAGTCGTGTCTTCAAGTCGAAGTTTATGTCCGAGGAGCGAAAACACGGATAAAAGGCCTGGATATACTCACATTCCTTGTACGGACTGCACAACGAACAGTTCAGCCCAACTGTTATCTGCACCTCGCAAACGAACCATGAGTCCATAACCAATTAGTTTAACCACCGCACCAGCGACTAGTAGCCACTTGTAGCGCCTAGTCTTAAACATCAAAAGACCTGCAATGATGCCAGTTAGACACTGCCACACCCCATTGGTATAGTTGAGGAAAGTAGCGTCGCGAGGCCCCATGTCCTGCCATTCAGTCAGCAATCCTGGCACATGGATTCGAAGTCCGAGACCTGTTGACTTACTTGTACGATGACGGCCCAGGTGTAGAGGTAAGTATGTGTGCCTTGAAAGCCGAAAACATCCAGGAATCCAAGACAGCAGCATAGTACAATGGTCAAGTTTTGAAAGTATCGGGCGGGCAGAATCGGGTGCGCAGCAAAGTAATGTTCGTAGATCACCAAGCCAACCAAAGTTACTGCTCCGGCAACGATAAGTGCGATGATATGTCCCTGCCCCCATTTTCCAGTAGACGCTCCGGCCAGAGTAAATGGTAATAGGAACATCGTCAAGCCGGCGGCAAGCAGGAATGATCCACCTGCATCGATTTGAGAGCAGAAACTATATATGGTCATCTTCGTGGTTATCAGAATGCCCTGCTTTTTAGCTTTGCGTTGAAAGTATACCAGTGGTGCGATCAAAGCACTAGCTGCCACGGGCATGATAATCGCGAACATTCCTTTTATATCAGTAAGATGAACGCAGAGATAGTGACGCGAACCTACCGATACCCCAACGCCATCCAATGCCACCAGGCTCGACAATGTCCTCAACCATAAAAGCCGATATCCAAGGCACTATCAAGAATGGAAAGAAGCTCAGAGATATGCCTAGACCGCGAGCTCTCATGCTTGTGATGTCGGATATGATGATATCGTTCAGAATGTTGACTCCAGTTTGTCCCACGTTGGCAAAGACAAACCCCCCTGCATAAACTCCAAACGTGCTGCTACTGGCGCAAAGGATGTACCCAAGCAGATAGCACAGGACGCAGAAACTGTATGCTTCAGCTCGTCCTAGATTTGAAAGTTTGGCGGTCGGTGGTTTGGCGACAGCGAAGACGATACTCCCGACGACTGCCAATGTCGATAGACCGGCGACATTGTTGAAGTTTGAGGCTGCATAATTCCGAAAGTTGTAGAGAAGAACATTGTCAAATTGATAGACGATCAGCATCATAGAGATACCAGTCCATATTATCAGACGTCCATGTTTTCCCCAGACAAGTTGCATGGCATGGGCTTTGGCTGTACCATTGCTCAGTTCCGAATCAACCACGATCACGGTGGCTTTCGCCATCTCCAAGTCATCATCGGCATTTCGTTGATTAGCATGACCAGTGTGACTATTGACCTTGGTGATGGAGGCATTGTCGACTGTAGAGATTTCAGTCCCATGGGAAGGTGCCATTTTCGTTTAAAGAAGGATTTGAGGAATCTTCCCAGAATGAGGAGAGTGTAATTCTCATATATCCAGTCTTGAGATCCTCCGTTCTTGCTATCAGTGATGGAACTAATGTGGGCTATCGGGCCACGGCGCGGCGTGGATCGCCACGAGTTCAAAGGCGCTTGCGAACTCGACCAGTATTCGAGGTAGCCAAATATTCCAACAAACTTGGGCGACGGACATACTTTGACAACTTTACCCGTAGATAAAGAGGACGTACTTCCAACCGGACGTCCCCATAGGCTCAAGCGACGGTTTATAGCCAGACTAGGACGCGATTTTGAGAAAGCTGGTCTTCATTGTGAAGGGCGAGACGATGATAAGTCTGATCATACCCTCATTGGTTACACATAGGCAGGTATCTCGCTTGCAGGTCTGCCAATAGACAAGCCTTGGATCACGGTCGTTGCGTTGCAGGTGACTGGCGATCCTGGCTCCATTTGGCACGCTGACGCTCCGCCAGAGGGTTACCAAGGACAGTAAGACATGCGTACCACCTCAGAGGCGCGCGGAAGTCCTAGTTTCAACGCAACTTATTTTCCGAGATAAAGTCTTAGCAATCGTTCCGTAATGACTGTAACAGGCCTTACACTGGTGAATGCTTCGAGACATGGTGTCCGTATCATGCATCCGATATCCGAGACGACGAAGACTTGCAAGTAATGCTCGTGATCAGAGGTAAGGTTAACGAAGGTGAGCCGAGCTCCTGAAGTCTTGTGATACTGTGGCACTTCTGGGCGTGGCATGGACCAACTAACCAGATTCGACAACAGCCAATAAAGATCAGCAGCAACCGTTATCAGCATTGATGCTAAGGACACACCGTTGAGTACATCCTGCTATCGGTAGCTTGTCTATTGTGCGATGAAATTCCGCTACCTGAGATCCAAACCTGCTGGTTGAAATCCCTGTCTAGAATACTCAACAATCCGAATCTTGACATTTTCTATGGTGAAGTAATGGCTGTCAAACAAGCTGAGCGCCAATGGGTGGCAGTACCTCAGAAGAAGCAAAACACGAAGATATTGAAACCTTTTTTACTGTACTCAGCGCTGTTGCTCCTCTGGCTGGTTCACCGCTCCGGCAGTTATATCGACTTGCTTCGACCGTCCAACCCATTGTCTGCAGAAAGCGATGTACCTCACGCCGAAACCCCTTTCCGCTGGGCTGATGTCCCACCATCTCGAGAGCTCGACTACCATGATTGCTACGATGGGTTTCAATGTGCCCGTCTCGAATTGCCGATGGATTATCACGGACCAGATACCAGCGAAAACAAGGTCGCCATCGCCATAATCCGACAGCCAGCCAAAGTCCCCGTGCACGATGCCCGTTACGGAGGTGCGATCCTGGTCAACCCTGGAGGCCCAGGTGGATCCGGTGTAGCCAAGGTGTTGTACCATGGAGCATTGATACAACAAGTGGTCGACGCTGAGAACGAGCCGAGTGAAGCCTCTGATTCGGAGAGATATTTCGACATTCTCGGGTTTGACCCTCGTGGAGTCAACCATAGCACACCAATGCTGTCTTGCTTTCAGGACAATTTCGCGCGTCAAGTATGGGCATTGCAGAGTGAAGCTGAGGGTATTCTCGGTAGTTCTGAAGGGTCTCTGAGAATTGCGTGGCGAAGGGCGAGGGCATTAGCAGATGGCTGCTCGAGTCGCCTTGACTCGTCTAATGGGACGATACTGGAGCATGTCAATACTACCCCTGTGGCTGCCGATATGGTGGAGATCGTCGAGCGTCATGGCCAGTGGAGAGAAAAACAGGGCCGAATCGCACAGAAAGCATTCAACATAGCGCATGGGTGCCATTCCAACCACAAAATTATTTCCCAAACGAGATGGATTCCAGGCCAGGAAAAACTTCTCTACTGGGGCTTTTCATACGGCACTTTGCTCGGAGCAACTTTTGCCGCAATGTACCCTGAACGTGTGGGGAGAGTCGTACTCGACGGTGTCGTGAGTACGGATGATTACTATCATGGTCCGTGGACAGGGAATCTGAGGGACACCGACCACATTCTGGAAAAGCTGTTTATCTACTGTAATGAAGCAGGTCCAGAACAGTGTCGATTCTGGCGATACGGAGGCCCGCAAGCCATTCAAGCAGCATACGAGAAATTACTGCACGACATATGGGACGACCCGTTGTCCGTAGTCGGTGACCAAAGACGCGGTCCGGAGATCATTACATGGAGCGATGTTAAGCTCATAGTCAAGGATGCTTTGTACCAACCCTTAATATACGGACCCATCATGGCGGAATTACTTCAGGACATTACCAATGGCACTGGAAGTCTCTTCGCCGACTACAAGGAGAAGAGACGAGCACCTGCATGTCGATCTGCCAGCTGCATCACTAACGGACCATATTCCGAAGACTGCATTTCTCCAGGATGGAACGAACTTGAAGCAACCACAGCGATCCTGTGCACTGACGCCGAAGGTATAGGTAGCTTCACCGAAGACGAGTTTCGCGCATACTGGGAACACTTGCAAGGACAGAGCTCCAGTATGGGCGACTACTGGGCACAAACACGTCTCGACTGTGCGGGCTGGCGCAAACGAGCCAAATGGCGATTCGCCGGTCCATTTGCCGCTAACACGTCTCATCCGATTCTATGGATCGGGATCACTTACGACGCTGTGACACCCTTGTGGAATGCGCAGCGCATGAGTGAGCGCTTCCCGGGCTCTGTGGTTCTACAGCAGGATTCTGAAGGTCATTGCTCACAGACGGCGCCGAGCTTGTGCACCGCGAAGGCTGTGAGGAAGTATTTTCAGAGTGGGATCTTACCATCCGAAGGAGCAGTCTGTGTCCCTGACATCAGACCCTTCGGGCTGGAGAGATCCGCACTGTCAGGACACTTGAGCGAGAGAGACGCCGAACTTCTCGTAACGCTTAAGCAGATTGCACGAACAATGACTTTTCCGTAAAGACGAGTACGGCGTCAATTTCTCCAAGCGCTCGCCGTTGGGTTATTGCGCTTTTTGAGCCGCGGGCAAGACGACGATTCTGACGACAGCAATGATTTTGATGATAAATAAGACTTAAAATCATGAGAAGCAGGGGATTAGAAGGATGATACCACGGGAACGGAGTCAATGTTCAGGGGAAGGATCAGTGGTTATCTGGGTTTTGATGATCTAAGAGACAATGATATTTTTTTCTTATTCGGCCATCATATTTGGTCTTGAGTTGAGCAGCGACAGATGGCCCACCTGGAGCTTATGTACGACTTGCTCAGGTATTCGTCGAACGACGACAACGCTCGTTTTCTCCTTTCACTTTGAAGCATCATCCCTACCACTCTCTGCGAGACTCAATTCTCAGTGCTGAGTGCTCACAGAATTGCTCGAAGTCGCTCCACCAGGCGAACCGCCCCGTTTTGAGGAATACGGCACACTCCTCAGATTCTCGATATGGGTATTCAAGAAATACCCCTTGACCTGGTCACTCGTCAAATGCCTGGCGCCCGCGATCCTTCCAAGGCAGCGAGACGTGCCACAAATACAGTCAAAAGGCTGATCCATGTCCCACTCGGTACTTGGATAGAAAAAGGTGATCACATCGCCCTCCTTGATACCGATCGTATTACCATCTTTGTCCTTGCGTGGGGCGACGCGGATCTCGAGAACCGGCGTCTCGGCATCGGCCAGGACGTGGAACTCAACGCTCGGGTCGCAGCCGTGGTTCACGTACAGCCAGTCGCAGTTTAGTTCCACGTGCTGTGTCTCGGAGACTTGCACGCTCGACCAGCGTTTCTTGTCGGTGAGTGTCAGTGGCGGCAGGGCGAGTCGGGCCATTAGCGATCCGGGCGGGAGAGTGGCGACCGATACCGAGTATGAGGCGAACGAGCCGGGTTGGCGTATGACTTTGATCATGTCCGGGTGTGTTGGTGCGTTGGCCATGGTTGCAATTTATCTGGTAAGGATTGTTGAGGGGTATGTCCTTAGAGATCTAGATGCTGGATGTTCGAATTTCTATGTCGCTTGGGGCAAGGGTGTTGGAGAGAAGGTGTTGTATCAGAGCTCAGAGCCGACACGTCACAAGAAATATAGAAAAAGGTCTCTTCTACGAAGTTGTAGGACACCTGTGGCACCAGAAAAGGCTTGTAGAGCTCCGCGGATATTGTTTTGGCCAGGGCCAACTCGGGCTTGACAAGCTGGCTTGATCAAATCGCTCCCAAGGCTGAAAGACGTTATAGGTAGCTCTAGACAGTGTCTCGATAGAAGAAGCAACAGAGGACGTCGAAGCTGTATATCAGTGAAGCAATGAAATGAGAGAATACTTTCGAATCGAATAGATCACTGCAAGACAAGAAAGACACGAGAGGTCAAAAGCACGAAGTCTCAATACCCATCAATGTGGTGCCAAATGCCAACACGAGCATTGGCCCGACTCTGCCAGCCCAGCAAACAAACATCCCGAGGTTCCTTGAGCAAAGCATGATATCCTCTCGTTCGTCAAGGCTCGGTGACTACTGGTTCTTGGGTGGACCTCCCGGAAGGCATCATTGCCCTGAAAATCTGAAGAGCAATTTTTGACATCTGTGAGTAAACGTGGGAATGGCCTGGGCAACTAAGGAACTAGTTAGTTCATTGGAATACTGGGCGTCGAGGTCCGATCATTGCCCGACAAAACAGAAATGCCCCTCCATCCTCACAGAACCCATCCATAATGCAAAGAGGAGCTGGTCGTCATCCAAGTAAGAAGAAGGGGCTTACAGACCCCGTCTTTGCGGGCAGCATGCACGCAGCATGCAGAATTCAAGAAAAAGAAAAAGAAAATACGGGGACTCCAGAGAAAATCGTGCCTTTCGTCCGTCTGCCCTTTGCTGCGCGATCCAGAACCCATCCATCTTGATGGCCTACCCGAGTATAGCCGACCGCATGCGCCTTGTTTTTTTTGGTGGAGGTCTAACATGAGACGACCAGTGTTTCTCCAGGAAACGCGGCAAGGCAAAGAACTCCAGAATTAATGCACAAAATTGCATCATGACTTGGCCCTTGATCGTATGGCCTATGAATTGAAGATCTCAAGTCTCGTGATTTATCCTCTGGCCTTGTCCGGAAGGGTGCTGGTTGAAGTGTTCGTTTTAACATCTGCCAGCAGGAATAGAATTGTGCGGTCTCAACCTACTGGTGCCTGAATTGTGTGACCGACATGATCAGACGTCTAGCAATCAGAATTAGAAGGTAGCTCATTTGCTCCGACTTCTGTAGCGTTGACACTCCTCGCACATGTCTGAACTGCGTCCGACAGGACCGTAGACTAGCCTCGCAAGGCTTTACCGACCGCATTTTTCGAACAGACAACATCTGTTGCTATTCCATTTTCAGTAGTCAATCATTTTCTAGTCCGAGTGTCGTCTTCGCCTTCTAGGTCCACAGTCTGCAGAAAAGTAATGGGTTCATCATTCCTATCCTTGTCTAGACTTCGCCAATCCCGTGGTTTACATTTCCATGTCATAGTCCATCCTGTCAAAACCTCCAACTTCGAATGGTGCATCATCCATCAAGTTGTCATGTCCATCTCGTAATGCTTGATCAATGCCATCTCTGCCAGCTATACCACCTCCAAGGATATCACCCAAACGCTGTATCTCCACTTCGGCTCTTCTTCCAGCTTCCTCTAATCCAGCCAGAATGGTGCCGAGTAGTGGTTCGAGTTGTAAATCCTTCAGGACTCTCTCATATCTTTTGATCTTGCTCGCATCTAATTCTTCCTCTGCTCTACCGCTGCCATGAAAAGAATCGTCCGGGCGCTGCTCTGCGTCTTTCCACTTGTTCCGGAACTCCTTCGCTACACCAATATACTCCCTCACATCTCCCATTCCAAGGACTTCATGCAGGGGACTTGCCGGCTGGTCCAGTGCGGCGAGTATATTAGCATGGAAGCGGTGTTCGGCGCCGTGGAAAGCTCGTGAGTTGCCTATTATGCTCCGTGAAGGGATTCCACTCGACATATTGTTGTTCACAACATCTTCATCGTGTTGCGATGCGGATATGATGATTCCCCACACACCGAAGAGGCAAACTAAGCCTCTCTCCAGTAGCGCATAGAATTCGTAGAAGTCGATCTTGAATTGACGTTCTGCATCAATCGGGTCAACCACGAATTCATAATACCCTAGTGACGCCGAAGGGCCTTGATGCAAAGGATTGGGAATACCATAAGCGTGATTATGGAGATTTTCATGTTGCGCAAGGGCATGTTGTTGAGTGATGCTTAGCGCGCGATGAGACCAATGTGTAAGGCTATTTGCCTTCCATCTAAGTCGTTTGAACAACCGGCGAAAGCGGTTCAGATCGGTCAGACGAGTTTGATATTGTCTTTGAGCCGCACTAAGCTGCTGTAGTGATCGTGTGGTTGTTTGGCTCTGAAATCCCACCTTGTTTGGATTGGCTCCTAGGCTGTGCGGAGGGGTCGACGTCTGATTATTGCTAACGTTGATGATCGGGCTACGGTATTGTTGGAAAGACCTTTGTGGCGATGGAGTCCGAGTGCGAGATTGATAATCTCGCTCCCTTCGTACTTCGGGACTTGCCCATCGTGAGGCGGTCAGGTCGAGCTTCATCTTGTTGGTCTGCGCCATGAATATCCAAGATGCGAGGTCACTTCTTTCGTGGACCAGAGATTTGAAACAGCCACCTCAAACGACCGGGGTTTGCTATGTTTAGCAGATAAACCCCACCCCGAGATGCCTTGCGACCTCACCTTAGCCAAGGAAAGGAGTCTTGCTTTTCCAAGGCTCTCAAACCAATTCCACGGTCGGACGATGCCTTGAGGCTGTCTGTGTATTGATATTCTGATGTGTTAAGGTCTAGAAAGCGGCAGGATTGTGAACATAGCCATATTGTCTATCGTGCATATTGATGGCTCTGCTGACACATGACTAGTAGGTGTTGTTGAGGAGATGGGAAGGATGGTTATGGGGTGAACATTGATAAAGAACAAGGGATGCGCTTGTGCAAAGGCAGGCTCTTTCTCTGCGAATTGTCCAACGCCTGGGCGCACCTTCCCATGTTTGCTATCAGATTCACCCTCTGATGAGAAGTATTTATTCAGCTTAGAAAGACAAAGACATGGTATCATCAAAGATGAAATGAAAACATATTCCCCAGTATGACGTCCTGGTACACTGCTTGCTACGTGAACATCCCCACGTAAAATCCCCAGGAGTGCTTCAGCGCCACCGCTCCAGATTTCGTTGCTATGAAGCCCTAAGATCCCAATGCTAGTTCTGTCACACCGACTACGGAAATGCTAATTGAAGCTGAGCAATCAGCACGTTGAACGCCGCACAATACTCATCATATTATATCCATCATCCTACTCGTCCCCACCATCGATTCCATCTCTTGTCCCACGACCTTGTGGACGATCAGTCCGACCGCCATTGCTGGTCCGTCCGGTGATATCTTGCCAGGTTGCTCCAAATCGTCGGCCTGTGCTTGCAAGTAGTCCTTCTTCCTCTTCCTCAAGATCATCCTCATCGGCATCTGGATCAGAAAGCTTAGGAGTTCTGAACAACAGCAGGATAAAGGCGATGAGGAAGATACCCAAGAACACAAATTGTGCCCAAAAGTCGACAATTCCCAAGAATGGATAGTTGACCGTCACACGATTCAAGAAGGTGGAAACGACAGATGGCGTGCACACGTTTCTTGCAGCAGGGTTGTTCGTGTCCTCTGTGCAAGGTATAATGTGCTGCTGATGATCTGAGCAGTCCGGCTGCTCACCAGGATGCTTGGGAGGATGGTCGCAGAATGTTTGTGGGCCAAAGGTTGCGTATTGTGGCGCAACCAACATTGCAATCGAATAGTTGATGGCCAAAGTCATCAGCGTCAGCAGCACCGTTGCAATGAGTAATGCCTGAGGAGACGTGTGGGCCTTTCGAATCCTGAAGATGGTGATCCATAGAATTCGGATCCCGATGGTGGCAATACCGATCACTGAGGCGCTGAAAAAGAGAAGGACAAGGAACAGGAAGATGACATAGTCAATCGGGAAGACCGTAGATGACTTGACCAGGGCCCAGTTCACAGGTTGAAAGATATTGATATGTCCGAGAAGATAGCCGCAATGACGTTGACAAACTGAGTTTTTGGCTTTGTCGATGCCGGTGATGAGCATACTGGCAAATATCAAAAGGACGACTACCACCAAGAGTATACCCAGTATCAGCTTGATTGGTCGGAAGATGGCCTCCAGCTTGAGCCAGATTTTCCAGAAAATATTCCGGTCTTTCCCAGAGGCCTCGGCGGCCAGACGTTGGTGTCGGCGAAGTGTTCGTTCTTCCCGAACTAGTGCATCGAGCTCACGCTGGTCCTTCGATGAAAGTCCATCCGGATGTCCCTGTGCCCGGCCTTCGAGTTGTCGCTGCCTTTCCTGATTGCTCTCGAGTTGAGCCGCAGTGGATTCGGTCAGAGCTGGCGCCGAGATAGCTGGCGCCGATTTGATCAGAGTAAGTGGGAGTAGAGCTAGACCCGCAGCAGTGTAGAAACAGTAGACGATAATACCGAGAGTGATGAGTATGCCCAGCGCGAATGTCAAGGCCTTTTCGCCACGGTTTTCTGCAAGCAACCTTTTGAAAAAGTCCAGGTCAAAATGTGCACCTTTATTGTTGGAAACTCTCGGGATGAAGAATCCCACCAAGAATATAGCAACAACGAGGAAGACAAAGACCAGGGTGTACTTGAAAGCTCCCCAGAACCTTGACCCGAATGTTTGTGACCCTTCCTCCTGCGCAACTTCATCATATTCTTCATACCAGAAATAGGTGAAAGGTATAACGATCAGGCAAAGGATAGCGTCCAATGAATATAGGAAATAGTAGACGACCCGAAGGGTAAAGGTTATGTTGTCCACTTTATCTTGATTTGCCCAATCCTTACGCTGCCCAGTCTTTGAGCTCGTTGTACTTGAGACCAGAGCAACGTCGACGGGTAACAGGAGGACAGTTGCGAGGAGAGCAGTGATGGTAAAGATACACACAGTAGTGACGAAGATAGACCGATCGCGGTGGGTTTGATAGAGATAGACGAACAACGAGGCGATTGTGAGTAGGAGGACGACAGCGATAGCATAGACCACCCAGATCAGAGCAATCTGAACATAGCCTGCGGAGGCCATAACGCCAAAGTCAGCGCCAGACGCCGACAAGGTTGGGACAACCAGCATGATGACGATAGGGATGGGCGGTGACGAGAGTGCGAACAGCTTCTGTCGGAGATGGTAGGAAAAGGACCGGGACTTCTCAATCCATCTGTCGGAGCCGCTACTTTGGGTGGCTCGATCTTTGAAATGGGTTGAGGCTGAAGAATCTCGCAAATGATGAAGTGCTAGGAGATGGATGTGCGGTCGTCGATGTGTTGTATGTGATCAGGCAGATAGAAAACCTGGCCAGTCAAACAGGATGTGATGCTTGTAGAATGCGCGGGTGGCCGCCATCAACAAACCTGGACTTCCAAAATCAATCGTCATGGTGCATTTGGAGAGCTATCAGGGCTAACCTGATATGACCTAGCCTGAATTTTAGCACAGAACCTTGTGCAGTGGCGCTGACGCACTAAAAGAGGCTGCGTAGCTCCACGGCACGTGATATTGCCAAGCCTATAGTTCTTGGCAATATCAAAGCTGGAATGTCTCTTTCACCCGGGGTATAATAAAATGGAAGAATCAGAGTGCTTCATAAGACTAAACGACTACCATCTTATGTTTTAAGGACTTTGCGGAAATAAAATGGGGGCTACTCGTATTCCATGTTGCAGATCGACCGGCTTGTCTCTCTGAAAACCCTCCTTTGCCATTGGGACGCGTGGTGTATCTTGAACCTCCCTTTCCATCTGTCGACTTGATTCGATCAGATGCAAGCTTACACAGAAGTAGTTGCGCCTTCAGGCGTCACGGGTGCTCTGGCTCTACCGTTTACATCATCAAACGCAAGTGACTTGATTGTTGCGCGCACATCACTCTTACAAGTCTTTTCCCAAAAACACACGCGTGGTGGACAAGGTTCGAAATTGGTTCTCATTGCGGAATACAACCTACCTGGCACAGTCACCTCTCTGGGTAGAGTGAAAGTTAAAGCCTCGAGGAGTGGTGGAGATGCTGTCCTGATCGCTCTTCGAGATGCTAAGTTAAGCCTGATCGAGTGGGATCCGACCCTGCATAGCATAACTACCTTGTCAATACATTACTATGAGCAGGATGGTCTGCAAACTGCTCCCTGGCAAATCAGCCTCGGTGACTGTGTGAGCCATCTTACAGTTGACCCTAGCAGTAGATGTGCCGCTTTCAACTTTGGTGTCAGTAATCTTGCTATTATTCCATTCCACCAAACTTCAGATGACTTGGCCCTGGACGATGACTTCAGCGACTCCAATGACGGCGATGGGAAAGCGACAAAAGACCCATCAACATCTATTGCTGATGGTAGCCCGGAACACGATACTCCATATTATCCTTCCTTTGTCTTACCAACCACAGCTCTCGATCCGGGCCTTTTGCACCCCGTCGATATTGCTTTTCTCCACGAGTACCGCGATCCCACGATTGGCATTTTGTATTCCACCGCAGCTCGATCGTCCAATATGGCTGCTGAGCGCAAAGACGTCACCATTTTTGCAGTCTATGCGCTAGATCTGGAGCAGAAAGCGTCGACGGCACTTCAATCGGTCCAGAAATTACCAAATGATCTCCAGCGTATTGTTGCGTTGCCGCTTCCTGTTGGAGGTACCTTGCTTATTGGGGGGAATGAGTTGATACACGTCGATCAAGGTGGAAAGTCCAGCGCCATTGCAGTCAACGAGTTCGCTAGGGAAAGCTCTTCCTTTCCAATGACCGACCAATCCGACATCCGACTCAAATTGGAAGGTTGCCAGATTGAGCACTTGGGAACCCGAGCGGCGACATGCTTATCATCCTAGGAAACGGAGAGACTGCTCTCCTTTCTTTCCGAATGGATGGCAGATCATTGTCCAATATGTCCTTGCGCAGAATTGACGAGGATTACACAAATGATCTGTTGCTCGGTCCTGCTTCTTGCACGGCGAACTTGGGCCAGGGGACACTGTTTATTGGAAGTGAGGAAACTGACTCGGTCGTTTTGGCAACATCCAGAAAGCCCTCTCAGCTTAAGCGGGCATCATCACGTGCCAATATCCAAGAAAACGGTGGTAGCCCTAATGATGATGATGACGAAGCAGAAGATGATGAAGATCAGGAGTATGAAGACGAGGACGATCTGTACGCTAATGGCGTTGATGTTGTCAACGGAAACTTGCCGGCAGAGGTGCCTGGTGTTGGGGCCCAACACCTGCGCATTCTCGATCGACTCCTCTCCCTTGCTCCCATTAACGACACTACCTTCGGAACCCATGGCAAGCGTAAGCGCGATGAAGACGAGGAAATCCCAAAAGACAATATTGAGAGTAAACGTACGCGATTGGCATTATCATATGGTCGAGGGAAAGGCGGAGGCTTGGCATTTATCTCAAAGCATTTGGAGCTCACAACCTCTAGGCAGATCAATTATCCTGACAGTACTGAGGTATGGTGCTTTAGCTCAATCTCGAAGAAAAAGGCCGAATTAGCGGGAGAAGAACCCCTACAGACGATCTCATCATCGTTTCACAGACGACCAATGATGGTGAAGGCAAGTCATTACTGCTTCAATCAGTGACTGGCGAGTTCCAGCCTAGACCAGACTCCGAATTCGATGGGTCGGCTGGGCGCACAATATCTGTCGGTAAGCTGGACAGCACGAACCACACTGTGCAGGTGCTACCTACAGAAGTTCGGGTCTATGATACAGGTAGGTCTTCTCCGCTTGGTGACGAGTTACGGATGCTAAACTCCCCTAGACTTTGGACTTTCTCAGATTTACCCAATCGTGGACGAAGACGAAGGAAGTGTTGCGAAGGCTGTTAAAGTCAGCTTTGTTGACCCATATCTGGTTGTGCTTAGAGAGGATGGCACTATTATTCTACTCAGAGCTGATAAAGCCGGTGAATTGGACGAGGTTGAACTGCCAGCAGATATGGCCTCTCGGAATCTGCTCTCTGCAGTTCTCTACCGAGACGAAGAGGACTTCTTTCAAGCATCCAGGTTCTATCCAAACTCCAAAGATGCGGTCCTCCTCTTAGCCGTCTTGACAACAGAGGGAGACTTTCAGCTATTGTCATTACCCAACCTCGACTTCCAAATATTTCAGTGCTCTAGCTTGCCTTTCTTGCCCACCTACCTCATGCAAGATTTGCAGATACCCAAGCATTGGCGAACCAAGGATGATCTCTCGGAAATACTGTTGGCAGACCTCGGGGATGCGACTGAACGACGACCATATCTGATCGCTCGCAACGTCGCTGGCGATGTCGTTCTGTACGAACCGTTTGCTGTACCCGAAATCGTCGGTAGCTTCAAATTCAAAAAAGTGGGCGCCTGGACCTCCCAGTATTCTGAGGACCAAGGTGACGCGGAAGAGCAATTCTCAAAGCCACGCATGCAACCCTTGACCGACCAGTCCAGCCATAGCTGGATATTCGTGCCTGGTCTCACGCCGTCCGCAATATTGAAGCAGGCATCGACCGCACCACGATTCTACAGCTTGGGAAACCCGCATATTAAGTCAGTGAGCACCATAGTCAATACCTCGGAGGATAATTTTGTCTTTGTGGATGACAGTGATAATATCTCTTTTGTCAAGTTTCCAGAATCAAACTTGATTGGTCTGTCCGATTGGGCTATCCAACGCATACCACTCGGCCTGGACGTCACTTCAGTCTCGCATTTCCAGCGGACGAATTCTTACATCCTCGCCACAAATTACAACAGTGAGTTCCGCCTCCCACAGGATGACGAATGGCATCAAGACTGGCAGAAGGAGACCACCACGTTTCTTCCAACAATGTTACAGAGCTCTCTCAAACTATTTAGCCCGACCTCCAACTCAATCATTGGTAACTACGATTTCGAACCATCAGAACGAGTCCTCTGCGTCAAGTGTCTCAACCTCGAAGTCTCAGAAGAAACGCACGAGCGCAAAGATCTGATTGTAGTGGGCACAGCCATCGTCAAGGGCGAGAATGTGACCACACGAGGCAATCTCTACATATTCGACGTGGCAGACGTCGTCCCTGATCCAGAAATCCCCGAATCCGACCTGAAACTCAAACTCATTACCAAAGAAGACGTGCGCGGCGCTGTCTCGTCCATATCTGCCGTCGGGTCTCAAGGCTTCGTGCTCGCCGCGCAGGGCCAGAAATGCATGGTGCGCGGCTTGAAAGAAGATATGTCTGTCCTCCCCGTTGCATTCCTCGACATGCGCTACTATGTCTCGGTGGCCAAGGAACTCCGCGGTACAGGCCTCTGTATCCTCGGCGACGCCTTTTCAGGGCTCTGGCTAGTCGGCTACGCGGAAGAACCGTACAAATTGCAAATCCTGAGTCGGGACTTTGAGAACCCAGAAGTCATCGCGGCAGAATTCCTCCCCGACGGGAGAAACCTGTACATTATCTCGTCAGACAACGATGGCCACTTACGCGTGCTCCAATACGATCCTGAAGACCCCAAGACCGAACGAGGCTCCCGCCTCCTCGTCCGCAGCACCTTCAACACCGGAAACAGCCCCACAGGCATGACACTGATCCCTCCGCCACCTCCTCCATCAACATCCACCACCTCCCGTCGCCGACGCACCTCCAACTCCTCCACCACCTCCTCATCCATGTCCCTCGACGCCAGCATTCCACCCACCACGACGAACGCCAACATACGCCACCACATGCTCATCACGCACCAATCCGGCTCCATCGCGCTGCTCACACCTGTGACCGAATCCACATACCGACGCCTCTCAACGCTACAGAACATCCTCCTGACATCACTAGACTTCCACCCAGCCAGCCTGAACGTCCGCGCGTACCGGCAGGTCGAGACCGACGGCATCGGCGGTCGCGGTATTATCGATGGCAATCTCGTGCGCCGATGGTGGGAGACTAGTACTCAGCAGCGAGTCAATAGTGCCGATAAGGCTGGGGAAGTGTTTGGGAGATTCGTGCCGATTTGGATGGGATTGTTGGCGCTGATTGGGAGGGGTAGAGAGAGATATTGATGTTGAGTAGAAGGGTGGGCCAGGAAAGGGGAGGTTAAGGCGCGGTCATGCTGTGCTTGCAATGAGAATGTGAACTAAAGCGAAAGATCAGATCGTATCGAAAGTGAACCAGAGATAGTGGGAGGGGAGATATGTTTCCACATCAGAGCCGAGCAGGAGGTGTTTGCTTTGTCTTTCTCTTTTCTTGAGTAGTTGGGCTGAAAATGTGTAGGACAATTAAAAGAAAGATTGATGCAAAACCCGGGTTCTACAGGGTTACTTCCTGCTTAGGATTCAAAGCACTCTTTTCTCAGCAGCATGGGACAGGGAATCTCGCAATCGACTAATTAGCATGTTCGAGACTGTGTTTCCGGATCTGTAAAGGTACTCTGAACAATGTGCGAAATGTATCTATGCTGCTGTGTTCAGTATGCAACTCGTGAATTGTGGCGTATTTTTGGTGATATCCATGGTCAAAGCGGTTCGGTGAGGCTCAGAAAGTAGGTCATGCATATATTGTTACGTGGGATCGCCACAGTGGCCGCGATATTATGAGGCCCGGATGTCGTTGTAGTTACAAGGTCGAGGTTCAAGATATTGTTCTGCTATAAGCCTATCTAGCACTCCTCAAAAAGTCCACGACACCCCTCGCATATCCAACCAAATGGGCCAATCGTTTCTCTTCGACCTCCATAACGTTTCGCCACGACAAGACCGCACTGTTGAGGTCATCAACTTCAGTGATGATGTCGCCATGCAGCTTGAGGAAAACGTTCATCCATGTATTGACAAGTTCGAAGTATTTCCTCTGGCGAAGTTGTTCCGTCAAGGCTTGGACAAAGATGGGCATTTCCTGAATGCTCAAGGAACGAAGTTCGAGGTCGGCTGCGGAAGGTGGGAGGCTTGCCATATAGTCGCAGATTGAGGAGGGGTCGTGGCTTGACATGCTATCAAAGTCCGAGAGCAGGCTGGTCAATTGGGACTGTCCCGTAGATGTTGAGGCGCTCACTGCGAGGCGGGAAATCCGAGAGCGTTCAGTTTCATCAACTCCGGCCTGCTGGGCGGCATTTTGATCGACCGATTGGCCATTCGTAAGGGTTGATCCAAGGAAGAATGGTGCAGCTTTAGGCTTTTCTGGTGGTTGGATTGGTTTGTTTCGTTGACGAATATTTTCCAGATTTAGTAGTGTCTGCCAACGAGACTGCGGGACTATAGATAGAGTGAGAAGGCTCTTGTCGAGCTGATCGATATCTGATGAAGTGGAGATTTCATTGTCGATAGGGTCGGCATCGTCAGGTCCACTATCGATCGCCAATTGGCTAGCAGCGTGAAATGCTGCAGTGGCACTTAGATCAATTACTCCGCTGATTTCATCCACCTGTTTCGTGGATATACGCGTGAATAGGGCCTTGTTCGTCCAGATGTTGATGCCGGTGCTCCCGGAATGTGTTGTGGCAAGAAACTCGCCTGTGCTTGAGAAGGCGACATTTGTGCATGTTTCGGTCTTGAATGCATCAATCAGATGTCCCGTCGCCAGGTCAAAGACTCGGACTACCGAATCCATGGAACATGCAACGATCCAGTGCCCATCATGCGAAAAACAGAAATCATATACTTGCCCCATACAGCCCCAGAGCTCACGAACAACTCTTCGAGTTTCAATATCAACGATGCGAATGCAGAGATCGTCGCAAGAGAAGGCGACTAATCCAGACACGGAATTGTATCGCAATGCAGTAGGTATGAATGAATCAAAAATCTTCCTTTCGAGGATTTTTCCTGTGGAGAAATCCCAGAATATGATGGTGCCATCCGAGCTCGCCGAGAGCATCACACGATTGAGATTGTCGACCATTACGCCAGTGATTGCATTAGTATGCCCGCGGCCAGAGACTGCCAATTGGTCGGCGCGACCGTTGGCCAGTTTTAGTTGCTTCACTTGGGCATGGTTCAATTTAGGAGGATAGCGCTGTCGATGTGCGCCAGACTGCAGATTGTACATGTCAAGCGAGCCACCAGCCGATCCAATTATGGCGAATGTTCCGCATGTTGTGATTGTCACACTCGTCACAGGTTTATGATCGCCGGTTTCAAAGGCCCATCTGCCGGCTTTTTTGCGGCCCCAGGACCAAGTTCGGGCAAATCGATCATCGGCATGTGCAGTAACCACGCTCTCCCAGCCTGTCATGCTTGTCTCTTCAGCGTTTGAGCCCTTGGGATTCGTCCATACGGGTCCATTGACGGTTCCCATACCTCCATCTCGATTGAGTGAGCAAGCGATGTCAATTATGGGTGATGCTTTGAATTCTTCTACACCGGATCCTTCATCAGCGGCAAGGCCTGTTTTTCGAGCCTTGCTTTTGGCTGCACCCTGGCTCAGCTCTGTATTCTGGCCATCCTTGCGTAGACTAAAACCCCATAGGCTTCGGTCATTTGCGGAAGAGAGAAGCCACTTTCCGGCCGCATCAGAACCATCAGATGCCGCTGGCAAAAACTTCAGCTTTGTTATTGTGGAGGCATGGCCGCTCCGTGAATGAAGAATGCGTGGGATGGTGGAAAATGGCATCTCATCGAAGATCCAGGATCGCAGGGCATTGTCCTTGCCCGAAGATATCAAGACTGGCTGGCCTGGCAGGAATTCGATCTTGTTGATGCCGGTATTGGTAGTCAAATTTGAGGTTTCGTGAGCGCCACGTAATACTCCTGTCACCTTCCCACCACGATTTAGGTCCCAAAAAGTAACATCACCACTTTCGTTGCTTGACGTAGCCATGACTCCGTCAGCACGACCATCTTCGCCAGCGCCCAACCCGTCAGTGCGAAAAGTGATTGAAGTGACGGGTTTGTCATTGTTTCTTTGTTGTAATATCAAAACTTTCTCATCGGCCTCTACATCGTAGACCACGATCGTGCCATCAGAATAAGCAATGGCAAGGAGGCCAAGGGCCGGGGCTGGCGTGAGAGCAGTTACCGAACCAGAAGTGGATGATGGTGCCAGTATGGTATGCACCAACCTCCCCGTACTGACATTATATATCTCGATCAAGCCATCTTGCCTCCCAACGAATATTTTGTTCAGTAGGGTTGGTAAGGTGCAGAGTCTGCCGGTAAAGGTGGGTGAGCCTGCTTGTGAGTCGACGGAGTGACCTGTGGGTATGATTGTTGTATAATGCTCGGATGTGGTTGATTTCCAAACCTCGATAGCATTGGAGCCACATGCCACGATCCAGGATCCTAGAACCAATATTTGGTCAATAGATTGTCGATAGATGTCTCGAGTATCTAGCTCCTCTATAAGTCGACCCCTCTTGAAAATCCACAGGCCCCGTGGTTCGTCAGGCTGCATACCGCCCCAAGCAACAAGAATGCGGTCTCGGTATGCGTATGTGGCAGTGATAGGTTTAGGACATTGTGGACGACTCAAGAAGACCAGGTTTAGTCCTCTACGTAAGTCATAGGTTTGAAGGCTGTTACCGACAGAGGTTGTGATCTGAAAAGTGGTCTTGCCTAGAGGCGTGGAGGTGAAGGGAACATTGGTAGGGGAGACGAGACCTAGTGTCTATCAATTGGGTGAGTAGCGGTATGGTAATAATTGGAAGAATGGACGTACCCGAAATGGAGCGAACAATCTTGAGGAAGAGGGCGGAGGCGCAAGTGGTCGTTCGGAGGTGGTGTCGCCTTCTGCTCGACGTTGACGTTTTGCAACAGGGAACTCAACATGGTCTTCCATGGCTTTTTGAAATCAAGGTGTCAAAAGTATGATGTTGCACTCTCAGAACAAGCCATTTCCCAAGCCAAGTGCGATCTGGCAATCAGAATACTGCGCTGATCAGGGCTTATTGAAGTAGTGCTGCTCCATGCATCTTGCATCCAAAATATTTTTTGCAGCGTTCGACAAACCTTCCCTTTTAGACGGCGCAAAGTATTTGGACTTTTTTTGGGTAAAATGACGTCGAGGATTGTGGCTAGTTAATTTTACAGCCACAGGTGGTGTTGTGGCGTCGTGGACGTCTCTCGCTAAAGAAGGCCGTAGATGTGTAGATGTCGGTGACTCGGTGCCATGTGCACGTTGAGGGGCCATTACGCACATTCGCCAATTGGACAAGTCAGAACCTCAGAAATATTCATGCCCTCCCTTGCCCTCGATTCCTGTTGGTTTGTGGGCTTGTGAATTTGTGAATTTGTGGAATTCTGAGTGTAGCAGTGTTTGTGACTTCCATGGGCTTACCACTAGTTAGCACCACTACGCAGCTCACGGTCGCTCTTGCCATTCGTCTGGTTGACAGTCTGTGCTTCCTTCCAAGTCCCGTCTTTTACTCTGGTTTGCACTTGCCTTGCCACTTGTGCGTTTGTCCATCACTCGAGGCTAACTGGCAACTACTCCTGTAGTCCCGCAGTCCGTTGACGCAGTTTGCCTAGAGCTTCATTTTTCTTTTTCATTCCCAAACCATATCTTGATAATCTCTCCAGATTTCAAGATCATGGCCACCCTCATCTTCTACTAGAGCATCTCTTTTGTTTTCGCATTCCCATCTCGACTTGATTTGCATCGTTTCCTATCGTCATTCGTTCTTATCTCCATTCCAATTCGGGCTCAGAGACCAAGCTTCTTCTCCACATAATCCGGCCACTTAACCGGGGTACAGAGGGTCGGGTAATCCATTCAGCACTCCAAGCAAGCCAACAATCACGTCAAGTCATTTTTTGACCTGGTCAACTTTGAAAACATCCAGTCCATCATGGATTCTCAGTCTTATCCTCAATCCTCTCTCCACCGAACTCCCACCAATACCTCTGATAACGACATCGACGACGCCGGCTCACTCACGGCCGTCTACTCCGCCAGCTCCTCTACTACTTCTTCCAAACAACCTCAACGCTTGACAGGCCGGACCCCTTCCGCCCACTCCCTCTTGGCCACAGGTACCCTCAAGAGCTCAGATATTCGCAAAGCACCTCATGCCGAAACCACTAGAGCCTCCGCCGACCGTTCTAGCATAAGTATGCCACCTCCCTCATCCAAATCTACCGTCGATAGAAGATTGTCTACCTCTTTGTCCTCTAATCGTTCTGTGCGAAAATCCGAAGAAGCTGCGAGGAGTCCTCCTGCCTCAGTCAAGAGCTTTGACGACAGGATTTCTTTTGGTGCTTCGCCGACTGCGCAAACCTCCACCACTGCCTTTGACACTACCGTGGTCACCACTGCTTCTTCTGCTTCCGCTTCCCATCTCCCAGGTCTGCCCGTGCTCTCGCCTTCATCTCTAGACCCAAGCATTCCTAATCAATTGGATACAGTTTCATCCACTTTTCCACAGGTGTCCTCCATGTCGACGTCACAGAAAGGCGACTCGCCAGTTCCCGTCAGCCAGAACCTGGTGCCAAACAACAAGTCGGATTTTCCTGATTCTGCCTTGCCAAATAGAGCTCCTAGGTCTACGAACCCACGGTCCATATCGTCCAGCAGGAGACTTAGTACCACTGGCTCGTCCAAAAACGAAAGCGTCACGTCCGAGAACAAGATGTCCTTGGGTCGAATCGGTGTCTGTGCACTAGACGTCAAAGCCAGAAGTCGTCCAAGTCGTCAAATATTGACCCGTCTTCAAGGAGACGGTGAATTTGAAGTCATCGTGTTCGGTGACAAAGCAATTCTGGACGAAGGTGAGGGCGACCTTCGTTTGCGTTTTGTCTGAAAATCACTAACTTTCAAGTCTAGATGTTGAGAATTGGCCAATCTGGTGAGTCGATCATCTTCCAGTCTCTCCTTAAAGAGTGAGCACTAATACTCCTCAGTGATTTTTTGATTTCCTTCTTCTCCGATGGGTTTCCTCTCGACAAGGCAATCGCATATGTCAAGCTTCGAAAGCCCTTCGTCGTCAATGATCTATCCATGCAAAAAGTGCTTTGGGATCGTAGATTATGCTTGAAGATCCTGGATCAAATGCACATCCCGACCCGAGAAGAATTGAAGTCAACCGGGATGGAGGCCCCAAGTTGGAATCCGTTGAGCTCGCCCAACACGTCAAGAATTTGACCGGAGTTGTTTTAGAGGGTCCCCTGACGGCACTGGTGGTGGGGCACCTATAACTCGCAAGATCTCACTTGTGGACGACGGGGACACTCTTGTGATCGATGGAAAGGTCTTCAAAAAACCCTTTGTTGAAAAACCAGTCAATGGTGAGGACCACAACGTCGTCATTTATTTCCCCAAAAGCCAGGACGGTGGAGCTCGTCGACTTTTCCGGAAGATTGGTAACAAATCATCCGAGTTTGACCCAAACCTGACAGTGCCGAGATGCCTTACCGAGGAGAACAGCAGTTACATCTACGAACAATTCCTTAAGACGGAAAATGCCGAGGATGTGAAGGCTTACACGGTTGGCTTCAATTACTGTCATGCAGAAACCAGAAAGTCGCCTGTTGTTGATGGCCTGGTCAGACGTAACACCCACGGCAAAGAACTCAGGTATGTCACTAAACTTAACGATGCTGAAAAGGAGATGGCGTCCAAGGTTGCAAGAGCATTTGGTCAACGCATCTGCGGCTTCGATCTGTTGAGAACCGGCATTTCCAGCTTCATCATTGATGTCAATGGTTGGAGTTTCGTGAAGGACAACGAAGATTATTACAACGATTGTGCGCGTATCCTGAAGGGCATCTTCGTGTCGGAAAAGTACAAGACTGATGCTAGCTCGGCCATCACTGATGAGCCTTCAGCGAGCCCTGCAAGCGAATCAACCCCTCGCCAGAATCAAAGCCATTCTCATCGTTCTGCTTTGAAAACAATTCTCAAGTCTCCCAGCATGACGAAACTTTCTCACGGCATTGCTCATCCCTCGCGCCACTCTATTTCCAACACAGGTTCTCCCAAAGGAGCCGCCTCAACAACCCCGTTGGGCTCACCTCCAACCATCGAGAAGCCACCGATACCAATAATACCTCCACCTGTTGCCGAGCGAAGCCTTCCGCCCCCATCGTCACTACGACCAACACGGTGGGTCCTGTGATTGATGGCATGGTTGTGAGCAAAGAGACTGAGGCGGAAGCTCCGTTACCAATGTCAAAACATTCATGGAAACTCAAAGGTGTCGTGACCGTAATCAGACATGCCGATCGAACACCGAAACAGAAGCTCAAGTTTACCGCTCATTCTCAAGTCTTCGCCGATTTACTCAAGGGTCATCATGAGGAAGTGCTTCTAAAAGGAGAGGCTGCCCTGGCAAGCGTTGAAGCAGCTGTGAAAATTGCTCAGAAAGAAAACCTTGAAGACCCAGCAAAGTTGAAAAATCTGCGGAATGCCTTGGCCAAAAAGGGTGGTCAACCAGGCACAAAGGTGCAGATCAAACCCATGTTTCGTAAACGTCGTCCGGACGAGATGTTACCCAATTCGAGTAATGCCGATGGAAATGATAGCGGACCCATGGAATCCCCCGACCTTGAACGATCAGGGTCCTTTTCGGACTCGAAAGACATGCGACGTATGCAGACCAGAAGTGACTCTGTTTCAGGTGTCACTTTCTCGCGCTTCTCAGCAGCGGAAAATGACTTGATCCTCGACAAGTTACAGTTAGTGATGAAATGGGGTGGCGAACCCACACACTCGGCTCGATACCAATCCCAAGACCTCGGTAGCAATATGAGGGACGATTTCAAACTGTTAAACAAAGAAGTTCTCGACGACGTCCGCATCTTCACCAGTTCTGAAAAACGTGTAAAAACAAGTGCCCAGATATGGACCGCTGCATTTCTGGATCGACAAGACATCCCCGAAGATTTCATCACAGTGAGAAAAGACCTCCTGGACGACTCGAATGCGGCAAAAGATTTGATGGACAAGGTCAAAAAGAAGCTTAAGCATCTTCTTCGCGAAGGCAGCGTTCCAGAGGAGTTTGCATGGCCCAAGGATGTACCAGAACCGGTAATTGTGATGCAAACTGTCATCGATTTGCTCAAATTTCATCGTCGAGTCATGCGACACAACTTCAAAAAGCTCGCAGGTGGCGCAGCAGCATCTCTCGCCGCCATCAACGGCTCTGCAGAGCCCAAAGATGGTAATAGTCAAGGCAAGGATCTCGTAACTGTTGCGTCAATTCAATCTAGGTGGTGTACCGGCGAGGATGCTGAATTATTCAGAGAACGATGGGAAAAGCTGTTCACCGAATTCTGTGACACCGAGAAGGCAGATCCGAGCAAGATCTCCGAACTATATGATACCATGAAATATGACGCACTCCACAACAAGCAATTCCTGGAATGGGTTTTCACGCCCAGCCAGTCTCTTCTCGACGAGTTGACAAAAGAGGAAGGATTGCTCTCATCAAACACCTCACCCGAACCTGAGCGACAAGATGAGACCTCTGCTCCAACGCAGAGTAGTCGTCATGAAAGTGTAGCTACACTTGCCGGCAGTTCGACAGAACGACACAGCTTTGCACAGAAAATAGGTCTCCGCCGACAATCTATTCTTCGACACCCTCCATCAACCCCTCCTTTGATGTCGTATGAGCAAGGAGCATCTTATTTCAAGCTCTTTAGTGGGTCGGGTGACAGCCGATCCAAACAAGATCAGCGCCTTGGAAGATTGAGGGAATTGTATCGATATAGCAAGATTCTCTTTGACTACATTGGACCTCAGGAGTACGGCATCAGCGACCACGAAAAACTGGAGATTGGCCTGTTGACATCTCTACCCCTACTCCGCGAGATTGTGGATGACCTCGAGGAGCTTCAAGCATCCGGAGATGCCAAATCATTTATCTACTTTACCAAAGAATCGCACGTTTACACGCTCCTGAATTGTATCATGGAAGGTGGTATTCACACCAAGATCAAACGCTCCACCATCCCCGAACTCGATTATCTTTCCCAGATCTGTTTTGAGCTGTACGAGGCAAAGGATGCCGAGACAGATGAGTCGACATACTCGATTCGTATATCGATTTCCCCTGGTTGTCACACGGTCGATCCTCTCGACGTGTCACTCGACTCTAAGCACGCTATTGGCACGGCCCCGAGACGTTCGTTGACAAATCACCAAGATTGGAAGGAAGTCATCTCGACGCTTAAAGCAAAGTTCAACACGGTGCAGTTACCCAAAAGCTTTTTGGCGGTTAATGTGAGTGATAAACACGAGCAAGAGGCAGAGAGGAGGGCAAGCATGTTGCAGAGCGAACAGGCAAAACAGGACCAGGAGAATGGTGGTGGCAGTGTTGGAAACGGAGTCGCAGAACGGGGTCGAAAGGAGACTGGTGGTGCTGGAGATGTTCTGTCTAACCCAGATACAGAAACTGCCAAGGGGAAGATGGTGCCCGCACCAGTGCCGGGCTCGGCGATCACCACGGATGTCGAGACAAGTGTCGCCGAAGGTTAAGACAAAGACGTTAAGAATTTCCGTGCGGTAGGTACATGGGTGATATCATCGTGGACTTTTAGAAGAGGCGTTGGTCGGTTTCTGCGGCTATGGAATGGTCATGAGGAAAGAAGCAGACATAACTGTGTACACCAGCACACGACACGTTTTGGGCGGGCAATGTTTTGATACATTTTGATCTTCTCGTACACTTGAAGCATAGGATAGAACCAGACCTTTGCTAGACATTAGATTTCTAGACCGAAACAGCATAGATTGCGCCACTGAGTAATGACTATTCCCTGTCTTGTTGCCAAGTTGCTTACATCATGTCTGTATCTTCTATTTCCATTTATATTGACGCCGTTCTAGAAACATGCTCGGGATTCGAAACGAGTCTCAGTGGGTTCATGTCTGGTGATTTCCGTTGCACAGGCTCCGAGGCTTGTGCTGAGCTGGTCCTGAGCAACATTCTCTCTTTCTATTCTGGGCACACATGTAATTAGTCCTCTAGGACGATCGCCTCTATTTTTCGACAAATTGTGGTGGCATCTCCTGTTTCCGATCCTGATCTCAGGTCGACGGTTCTCTCTTGCGGAAGCATTTGCGAGACTGCTTTCGCAGGGATGTTTGTTTGTGATTGACTTTCGTTTGATGCTCTCCGTTGGGCAGAAGTTAGAAGGGTTGTGCTCCAACGGAAGGGATCAATTCCCACAAAGTGGTCCCGGATGGCGCTTGAAATGTTTGGTATGAACCAATTTTTTCACCGCTCAAACGACGCACGACGAGGATCTTCAGTTCCTTTTCATCGCCAGTGGTTGTATTTCACACGGTCAATTGACCTTCATCCTACCGAACGCCTCCCTGATCTCCTTGAGCTGCTCGGTGCGCACATTCTCGACCTGCTGCAGTAGGCGGAGGTTCTCTTGCTTCAAGTCTTTGAAATCCTCGTCAAGTTTGTTGTGCCACGGATACAGCACGAAGACCTGAAATGCTAGGGCTGAGGTGGCGATAGCGAAGTTGGTGATGGAGAAACGGCGGGCGATAAGCATGATTGCGGAAGGCGGTCTTTGAGGGATTTAATGGCTTGATTGGGTGGGTGTGGCTGGCGGCTCGTCTGTCGGCTGGAGTTGCGAATTGAGTGCGTATGTTCTGCAAGATGACAGCGCGGTGAGACACAATTGCTCTAGGTCGCGTCCGGGTAAGATGGATGTGAATGTGAAGGAAAGGAAGAAGGAAATTAGAGGGAGAAAAATAAGAAAAAGACCCAAAGCACAAGAAGAAGACTGACCGAAGTCGGCGTCGGCGTCGTGTGCATTCGTGACTGAGCTGTACCTAGCCTGTGATCGCGCCTTTTGCCTACCTTTCCAAGTACTGGGCCGTGCATCAGTGGCCAGATTGGGTACATGCCTAGGTACTTGTAGGCACACAGTCGGGAAGACACTCATTGCTCATTGCTCGGAATTGATGGAAGACGATGACATGCTTCCAGAAAACTCGGTTAGAAGGTTTTGTGCCAAATCGGGGCATCTCGGCCACATGTTTGGATGCCTAAAAGCGAGGAATACTGCGCACATGCAACAACTTAGTACACACTAAAGGACGTAGTAGTCAAAGACCCAAGGCACGATGTGAAGTTGGAACTGTAGATCGTGGGCATAGCGATTCTTGGGTTTTGATGGTTGTGGCGTGACATTGGTCTGGCGGAAAGAACGGCGAGCGATAATCCGTCCAAGGCTCTACTCCGTAGTTTGTCTGATAAAGTCACTTGTCCCTTGAGATGAAGTTTGTGACTCTCTACCACGCAAATGATGGGGATCTGGGATTATCGACAACACAGTCGAGAGACAGACAGATGGCGGGGGATCAAGTTTCTGTCGTTGTCAGTATGGCCTTACAAGTTACGCGTGGCATGGCGGTGAACAGTTGGTCGTGAATGTCACTCGTAACTCATGAGTTTGATCTTTCCAAGTAAGGAAGCCGCGACTGCCGATGAGACCCACAACAGGTAGTCACGCTATTCTCCGAATTCCAAGTGGGCATTGGGCAATGGCCACACTGGGTTGGCTACGGAGGTCGTGCTTTCCAAATTCGAGTTCCAATACAACAATGCTCTTCCCCTGGGTGATGAGTAGCCAGTTAAAGTAGCAAGTAATATCCTGCACAGTATTGTATTACTAGACAGTAGCCTTGATAGCCTTGGCGGACTCTGAATCGTCAATAAGAGTAGCAAGAGTCCACTTAAAATCGACAGGGAGTACAATTACAGGGGAAGAGCATTGTATTGCCACTAAAAGCCTGAACGTCCGAGGCTCCATCGGAACCGGAAAAAACTGTAGTCCGCCGACCAAGATAGGCAATGACGGGAGTGGACGGGGCACAAGCTTTTTCTCCTCGTTAGAAGAATTGCCGAGCGACGAGTCTTGACTCTTGTAAGGAGTTCTCTTTCTCTGATGTTGACCCATGGGACCCATGGGAGATTGCAAGTGTCATCGGCATTGCGACTACCTGCGCTTCATATCGTCATTAGCCAGATCTTCGAGTATGGAGGATTTGTTATCCATCGCTCGTTTCGAGTCCTTGGCTTGTGGGTGATTGGCTCTCCTGATTTTGATATCGATCGACAAGTGCCTCCCTGCCAAGCCATCACATCCACCCTCGCAACACACTCGGTTTCATCTTGCTATTCATCGACTTGATTCAACACCTCCTTGGGGCTCCTGGAAAGCTGAAACAGATTCAAGCATTCCAATTCTTGAGGCTTAACATCGAGCCCACCATTGGTAGTTGCTGGTAGCCTTGCCAAGCCCGTCCGCGACGTCTCACACTCGTTTAGCCACTTATCGATATGCCGATCGACCTTTCCTTGAAACGTTCCTCGTGCGAACCACATCCCACACAGACTTGACGCTACACAGCATCTCGCGCTGAGAATGCGGGTCTGACTCAATCCTGGCGATGTCGCCAAGGTAGGTCGTTAAACAAAACGTTTGTACCAGAATCCCGTTCTTTCTTGCTTTTCTTCTCTTCTCACGTACGCTGGCCGACGCTTCTCTGGGCAACATATCGTGTGCTTTCTTCTCCTCGTCTTGAGGCTGGCCCTCCTGTTGTCTTTTGGCATTCGTTAGGGAGTTTTTGGCATCTATTGGAAAGGCCTGGGACTTACATTTAGAAACTGGGACTGCGGAAGAGAAAATTCATCATGGGAGAAGACCAAGCACATCGTTACAGCCGTCGTTCAAAGATACCCACTTACGAATCAGAACCCGATGCAAGGCCACTTCATCGACGAAGATTCAAAGTCAAGCCCAGACAAGAGCAACGACCACCACTACCACCCAATAATACCCTTTTTGATGTCGACGGGGACGACTCATCGTCGGACGAGAGTGGTCTCGGTGTCGACAGTGACTCAGAAGACGAAGAAGTACAGTCCCAGCCAGCAAATCCATTCGTACCCGGTACACGAATTAGCACTGCCTTCAGGGAGTCCATCGCCAGCTCAACATCCAGCTCCAAGAGCAGTTCATCTACAGCAGGTGCAACATCTTCAACACTCTCCAGTTTTAGCACTTCTTACACACAGGCATATCCGTCTACAACTTCCGTCGAAGTCCCTGCATCCACAACAGGAGTTTATAGTGCTGCAGAGACCTCCCAGGTGACTGCTTCTCCAAAGGATAATCACGAAACCGCCATTGCTCTTGGGTCGGTGCTTGCAGTTCTCTCAACAGCCACAATAGCCTTTCTCCTGTATCGTTACTGCGTTCCAGTCAGAAGGCGGATTGACAGATTGCGGAGCCGAAAAGAGTACGACCCCTCGCTCAATGAGAAGGCACCAGCCTCACGAGCTGAAGATACCGCGGCTGCCCAGCCTGGCGGATTCTCCCCAATGAGCATCCTTCGAAGCTCAATGAGCATATTCAAAGGTGCCAAGAAGTCGCCGTCTCCCAGCTTCACAATGGTGCCTTCTGCCAGTACTGCTCAAGCTACACCCAAATCACTTCCCATCAAGCCCAGCACCTTGCCTTCCCCCTTGGGCTCCCATTCACTGCCAGAAGTACCTCCGGATCAGAACCCCGACAATCCTTTCTCTGACCATGCTGAGGCTCTGTCGAGAAGCAACAGCAAGAACAGTGTCCGCAGTGCGGTCCAAAGTAGAGCTCCACCGGGTTACGCGAGTCGGGAAAGCAGAAGTGAGGTTTCACGAGGCTCGCAGCCTTATGCATTTGAATTCAACTTCTCCGATTATCGTTCTACACAGTCGCTGCCACGATCGTTGACCGGATCCAACGCTGGCGCTGGTACTTTGCCCGTGGTACCACTCCCTACAGGCTTTGGAACTGGGCTAGGGCTGGAAGATAACATGACAGCGAGAAGTCCGCAAACTCCCAAATCTGCCCACTTCGAACTGCCATATGCACCGCCTTCAGAAGCACCATCGCCAAGAAGCCAGTACTATGTACCACGAATCAGAAAGTCCATCACACCCTCGGAAAGTATTTCGAATGCCCCTTATTCGCCACTACCTTTTCCTGCTGGTCTGAGACCTCCCCTCCCACCTAATTCTCGCTGGAGCCGGAACTCGTCAAGCGCATATACGCGGACAGTGGATGATCGTACACCAACGCCCACGAGGATGGGAGCAGGAGGAAGGGATTTGCCTCCTCAACTTCCACTTGCTGTCCGAACTTCGACCTCATCTCTTGATTCTGTCTCATCGAGGGGCAGTCGACGCAGCTCAGGATCAATTACCACGGTCCCTACCAAACCTGCGTCAGTCATGGAGCGACAATCCACGTACTCATCCCCAAGAACACAGGTCAAGGCAGGCGCCACCATTGTAGGTTTACCTTCAAGCGTAAAGCCACCCCCTCGAGCGTCTAGATAAGGGCGCCGGTTTCTGGCAATACTTTCTGAGGAACAAGGCATGGTTTGTTGGTAGCTCGCTGTCGTGGCTTGTAGTTTGGGGGATGGTTAAGATGTGAGCCTCACTAAGGTCTCTCATACGATTGAAATAATAGACTTTGCTCCGCATGTACCAAAAAGAACTTCTGAGAACACAGCCAGTCATATCAATAGCAATACACGAGCTTGTAAACTGTTTGATTGCCTTTTTATATTCGTCTTGCGTATATTGTTCAGTCATTGCAAAAGTACTCGTCGAGGAGATCTGACTCGCTCCAGATGAAGCCATAATGTTGACCTCGCCCCCGTCAAACTTACCTCCGCCCTGAGCATTACAAGGTTCAATGAATGTAGTCGACTGCAATCTGCTCTTCGCTAATCCTCTGGGCAACATGTGACCACTCAATATTGTGCAGTACAAAGGTACGCGAGCTCTTCGGCACGGCAAACGGCAAGAGCAACCGAGGACGGTGGGCATCGGGGAAGGAGTTCCGCAACCTTCCTTGGCGGCGCTTAATTAGTTGCCCCTCGGCTGGCTGCTGAGTTTCACTAACCAACCTCTTTTATTCCGGGGTTGAGGCTGTACCACTTCTCCTTCGCCTCTTCTTCAACTCTTCTGCTAATACATCATCTCGAATTCAGAGACTATCGCGCTTCTCGGATGGCTGAACCACCTCCCTGAACTGGCTTGGAAGTCTCACGGTTACGCAATCTATTCTTGACGCTCCTCCTCGACATAGGCCATGCCTGAGACGAAATCCAGGGCATGTAACTAACTCTGAAACAGCCATATGCAGGACCCATGCCATGCATCATGGCGCAAGGGTCATAGTTTATGCAAGGCAGAATGGTCTACCTCGTTCAATCTGCCTTGCATGAGCCGCTGAGCCCCTGTGCACAAATGTCTAGCGTTCCGTTAGGCGATGTACCGCCTTCTAACCTTCAGACTTTCAAGAAGAGCGAATCGCTGCATTAATGTCTCGAAACACAAGAGTACAACGGTCTTTGTGTGGTCGTCTTTCTCTATGTTTCTCAACTACCCATGGCCAAGTACTTGGGGTGCAGACGTATCCTGGCTGGTCCTCCTAGCACTACTGTTACTACGACTCCACCTGATGGGCGTGGTGCTCTCAATAGCTTGGCTACTATAGTTGATATGGTGGTATCAGTTCCTCCGTCATTTCAAATATGAAAAATACTACACAGTATTTCTTATCAGCTTATAAATCCACTTGATGTACTTTCGTCAAACATCATACGTTACATTGCATGTCAACATTTATGCAGGAGAGACTGGCTATCTGTTTCGATGCTTACCGTTGAAGGACCTCAACTGTTTCGACACCTCGCTGGAAGAGGGAACCACATCGGACCTCACTAAACATGGCCACAATTCAGCCCCAAAGCAACCGAGTCGGTCGATTGAGCACCCAGCATTCATTCTGCCCCCGGGAAACTATCGTTCCAGCCATTAGACCAGGGGTACGTAAGTGCCATGAATCGAGCTGAGACTTTTGATAGCGCCAGATGGTCGCAACTGAGGACTGTCGACAATATGGTGATGAACTCTCAAGCGCTTCTGCACATATAAGAGCCGGAATAATCATACATCAGTCCTCTCTCAATCTCTTTTACTACCCCAACACGTCTCCTTTCTTCATCTTCCTCCGTTCAAACTTTTGTGATATTACACTCTACCAAAGATGGCTATTGACATCAGCGCCAGTGACATCGACCAACTTCAAACTGACGACCGTCTTGAGCTACTCAACGACATCGACCGCTTTCGACAGCATGGTCTGGACGAGCTTCCTCAGATTGTGGTATGTGGAGACACAAGCAGTGGCAAATCCTCTGTCCTAGAGGCCTTATCGGGCATTCCATTTCCTGTTGATAGCTCAATATGCACGAGGTTTGCCACTGCTCTTGCGCTCCGCTATACCACAAGCGATGGCGTCACTGGAGATGCGACTATCACACCTGCTCCAAAATCTTCAGAAAGTCACCGCGGACGAGTTGAAGGCTTTAAGCAACCAATCGTAAGCCTAGAAAGTATCCCTTCCATCATGAGGGATGCACAAGAAGTCATGGGGGTTGGTGGAGATACAGGCATCAGTAGAGATGTATTGCATCTCAACCTGTACGGAAGACATCTGCCCAACCTGACTCTCGTGGACCTGCCTGGCATCATTCACGCCTCGAGTAATGCAAAAGATATCACCAGCGTTCAAGAGCTTGTCGAGCACTACTTTAAACAACGCCACAGCATTATCTTGATCGTTGTCTCAGCAGAAAATCCGATAGACAACCAAGCGATTCTCACACTGTCTCGAAATTTTGATCCCACTGGAATGCGCAGTATCGGGGTCATCACCAAGCCGGATCTTCTGAGTCGACCTGACAAAGTTGGGCTGCGGCCTAAGATCATTGAACTCGCCGAGAACAAACATACAGCTTTCAAATTCAAGCGTCCTTGGCATATCGTCCGGTGCCTGAATGACGCAGAGCGTTCGGAGGGACTTGACAGAGAAACTCTTGAGAACGAGTTGCTTTCGACATCGCCATGGGATCAATTCCCTAGATCGCAGCGAGGCATTCGGTCACTGCGATCAAAGTTGTCTGAATATCTCCAAGAACACATCAGTCATGTGCTCCCGGAGCTGGCCGACACTCTTGAACAAAAAGCTGTTGCAGTCAAATCTTCTTTGGAAAAGTTAGGCCCCACCCGAGTGACTTCCATGGACAGAATGCAACACTTGATCCGATTGAGTCGACGATATGGTCAACTTGTCAATGCTGCCCTGATGGGCGATTACTCAGAGACTTTCTTCAAAGGTGAAAATTCACCAACTCGACTGAGAGCAGTTACCATGGCTCTATCAGATGGGTTTGAAGATGGAATGCGTCAATTTGGTCATGACTTTGAAATTGTAGATAGCACACAAGCAATGCAGGGGTGGGCTTCAAAGAAGCCTCGTCAACTCCTTTATAGCCAGGCTTTGGCTCAAGTCGATCGACTTATTCAAAGTCACAGGGGTCCAGAGTTACCAGGACTGCTGAATCCTCGTCTTGTTCGAGAACTCTTCAAAGAGCAATCGAAAAAGTGGCCAAACCTGGTGCAAGCATTCACCTCTCGAGTCTTGGAAGCTACATCAACGTTTCTGAGACGTGTGGTTTATTCTGTCAGTCCTTCGGACGGACGAACCGCCGAGCTTTTGTTGAGGCATGTCTTTGACGATGCTCTTGAGGAGCTCAAGGCGAAGCTCACTGTTAAGGTTAGCGAGCTACTTGAACCCTTTCAAGGATTTTTCTTGTACACATCGAGACGGCGTCTTGAAGCGAAACTTGGCGAGTCATTGGAGCAGATCGAAGCGCCTCGTGATTCCTCCATTCCAGTCGCGGGCAGCCAACACCAGGTAGCGCCTGTGATTGCTTTGTCCTCCGACGAATCAAATGCCTCCAAGCTTCTTCGCTGGTCCATGGCATATTATGATGTTGCTCTTCAAATCTTCATGAACAACGTCGTAGTCCTGGGTGTTGAAGGATGCCTTCTTTCGAGGCTTGAGGAGATGTTCTCGCCAGAGACGATTGCACGTATGAACGACGAAACTCTGCAGCTAATTGGTGGAGAATCTCCCGAAACAATAGCAGAACGAGAAGATCTGGAAGCTCAGTTACAGAATCTGGAAAGATCGCTCCGAACCTGCCGCAGACACATCAGTCGATTTGGTCTACATTCGGACTCCCCGACTACCGCTGACGAAGAGATTGTGGAACCCGCAGCACCAGAAATCCAGTCGAAAAGCACACCCATCAAATCTGCGACCCGAACATCCAGCGCTGACGTTGAAGACATGACCACTCGAACATCGCACCTGAAGTTGCAGTCCGAGGCCTCCACAGTGAGGTTGCAGCCACAGCCACAGCCACAGACACAGCCGCGAGTGAGCCGGCGGTCACGCGTCAGTCTCAATAGCAGACACGAAGACCGGTCATCGAGTTCCCTCGCCAGCCCGACCCCTAGGACTGGGTCAACCTCATCGTTCGTGGAACACTCGCGATCCCCATCTATGACCGAAATCATACCGTCGGCGCAGCCCTCAACGGGCTCTTCTCCATTGGGCAGGTTCGGGGGAGTTCCAGACCAAAGTTAGTACTACCGCACCCTCGACCCTAAATGGGACAACCATGATATTTCTGAATCCTTTGATCTGAGCATCAGTACAACCCAGCTAACCTTTCCTCCCACCTAGACACAGTGTCAAGCTACAGCAGATCCGGACTGTTTGGGCCGACAGGTTCGAAAGGTGCACATCGTAATTCCCAAGCCCAAGACAGCGAGGACAGTGATTCCGATCTATAAACCGAAAACGAAAGGAACAGCGTTGACAGGGCATAGCAGGGCGTAGCAGGGCGTAGCAGGGCAGGACAAGACCAATAGGAGCTCTCACAGCAATCGCCCGTGTATATTACATAGACACCGATGCCGCATGGCGACGAAGTAAAAGGAAAGAATATTCACATACGATTATCCACATATGTTCCCTTCTACACACTCGGCCAGTCCGTCACCGAGTCCACTGCCGTGGTATGATGGAAATCTCTCAAGTCCCAATCGCCAAGGATCTGGCGTCCTGACAAGAGCATGGCCCGAACAGACCAAAGTCACCAACTAACTAGTTACTGTACTACCTAACTACCTAACTCCTGTCCAGGCTTCCGCACTTTCGCACTTTTCATCGTATGATCAATCGTAATTGAAGCTGGCTACAGACAAGAGCGGTGGCAGACTCTAGAGTTTGTCATCCTTCTCTTGGGTGCGTCAACAAAGGTAGGTACATAGGTAGGTAGCTCGGTAGATGGGTAGGTACGGTAGGTAGAGGGCCCATTGGAGGATTTCACGTGCACTGGGTCGGATGGGCGGACGCGAGCAGGTACGGTGGAACGACATGCTTGCACTCCACTCCCAAGGACGATTGTGCGGAAGGAGTTCCCTCTTCATGAAGATAGGGGTGGTAATAACTAGTTGGTTCATGAATTATGTCATAGTTTAGAAGGATTTCATGAAAAAGTCCTACATAGTCCAAAAGACGAGTCATCACTAAAGAAAGGGTGTAGCTTTTATTACGTTAGATCAGCCACAACGTCCCAGTCATCGTCACTATTCAACTACTCGATAAGTAATGCTCCGACGCTTCTCATTTGAGGCCGGCCTTTGCTTTGAAAGCAGCGATCAAGCCTGCTGTCGAAGCATCGTGAGCACCACCGGCACCCTCGGTTTCGAGCTCTTTCTGGATCTTCTTGGCAAGAACCTTTCCGAGTTCCACACCCCACTGATCGAAGGAGTTGATGTTCCAGATGACGCCTTCGGTGAAGACCAACCACTCGTAGTAAGCAATAAGAGCACCAAGCGTGGCGGGGGTGATCTTGTCTGCCAGAATGTTGGTTGTAGGTCTATTTCCGAGGAAGGTCTTGTGAGCAACGAGCTCATCTGGAGCACCTTCGGCTTTGACCTCCTCTGGTGTCTTGCCAATGGCAAGAGCCTCAGCTTGAGCAAAGAAGTTGGAGGCCAATAAAATTTGATGCAGATTGTTCTCAACTGGGTTGTGGGATTCGACGGCCAGAATGAAATCGGTAGGGATCAGCTTGGTACCTTGGTGTAGCAATTGGAAGAAGGAGTGTTGTGCGTTTGTGGCGGGTTCACCAAAGAAGATGGCGCCAGTGGTGTATTTGACATAATCACCAGTGCGGGTGACGGCTTTGCCGTTAGATTCCATAGTAAGTTGTTGTAGGTAAGCGGGGAAACGGTGAAGGTATTGATCAAAAGGTGCGACCAGATGAGTCTGAGCACCAAAGAAATCGGAATACCAGACACTCAGAAGACCACCGATGACGGGGATATTTTCATGCAGTGGGGTTTTTCGGAAATGGTCATCGACAGCGTGTGCTCCGGCAAGGAATTGGTGGAAGTTGTCATAGCCAATATAGAGGGCGACGGACAAGCCGATGGCAGACCATACCGAGTATCGGCCACCGACCCAGCTTTCAAAGCCAAACATGTTCTTGGTGTCGATACCAAACTTGGAGACCTCTTCAGCATTGGTGGAGAGGGCAACGAAATGTTTGGCAATATCTTCTTGTTTGGCAGACTTGAGGAACCACTTCTTGGCCGTGTTGGCATTAGTGATGGTCTCGGCGGTGGTAAAGGTTTTTGAGGCAATGAGGAAAAGAGTGGTTTCAGGGTCGGAATCTTTGAGGGCTTCAACAACATGGGTGCCATCAATGTTGGAGACAAAGTGCAAGGTCAAGCTCCTGTCTCCGTAGGCCTTCAATGCCTCTGAGACCATGACAGGGCCACTTGACGAAGGTCAGTGGGAGGTGTCAATGAGTGCGAATTGGCCAACTTACAGGTCTGAACCTCCAATACCAATGTTGATGATGGTAGTCAACTTCTTACCGGTGTAACCCTTCCATTCACCGCTACGGACCTGCTCGGTGAACTCTTTGATGTGTTGCAAGACGGCGTTTGTCTCTTCGACAACACTCTTGCCATCGACGGCCAGCGGTTCGTTTGTGACATTTCGGAGGGCAGGGTGGAAGACGGCTCTTTGCTCGGTGAAGTTGACCTTCTCGCCGGCAAAGAGAGCGTCTCGTTTCTTTTCTAGATCGGCTTCCTTTGCAAGGTTAACAAGCAAGTCGAGGGTTTCTTCGGTGATGAAATTCTTTGAGAAATCGAACAAGATGTCGGTGTTGTCTGCCGAGTTCTTGAATACTCTCTTGAATTTCTCGAAACGCTGAGGATCTTTCTCAAAAGCCTCTCGGAGGACAATGTTGCGTCCGACGGTGTTGTGATGCTCGACGAGAGCAGCCCAGGCTTTGAGGTCGGTGGCTTGAGCGAAATCAGGCATGATGGGCAACGTAGGAAAGAAGATAGGTTGATAATGATATTGGTTCTCTGTCGAAGAATGTCAGCGAGATGTAGCAGAGAAGAGGTAGAGCTTGTTGACGGTTCAGGACATTGAGGAGAGACGAGAGTGGTGAAGTGGGAGGGCGAAACGCAGGAAGTCGCGGCCGAGTTACGGGATACTAGGAAGGTGGGGAAGGGTGTTTGGGACTTGACTGACCTCAGCGTGCTCGAGGAGATTTTCAAAAAGGTTGCTGAAGAACAGGTGAATACCGATGAGAGTGAAGCCCGAGGAGGAGAGCCAGAGAACAGAAGGAATTAGATGCGGTGTGCAGATTTGGAAAATTATGTGAAGAGAAGCAGCTTTCTCCGGAGGAACTATCTTCGTAGTTTGTTATGGTGGAATCTGGATGGAGGGGTAAGGAAGGTAAGGAACTCGAGGGAGGAAGATGGTGGCCCAAGTAACAATTACGTAGTTAGTGCAAGTGCAAGTGCAAGCGCGGGCAGGATGGGCAGGGCAAGCAAAGTCCGAGGAGTAACATTAACCAAACTGACCAGTTATGAGTTGCCGTATCAGTGCAGAGTACCTTACTAACTACCCACTACCTAGTACCTTTGGGTACAGTACCTTGTGAGGCGGCGTTATCGGTTAGATGAGCGTATGGGGAAAGGCTCCCATCAGTGCTGCCACGAGCTTCCACAGGCCTCCTTAGCCCTCAAAGCTCGCACGGGTTCTTATGGCGTGCCCTAGGCCCAGCATTGCGCCTATTCCTCGAGATTTATGGGCCACTCAGCACAATCTCAACCCCTCCGTGCCTTTCTGATGCGACAATGTTGACTGTACAATGGATAAGCAGCCCTCAACAAGACAATAGGATCCAAATGGGAATTTACAAGTTTCCCACTTAGGTATTCATGCTCCCAGTCATGATCCCGTTGCATCGAGAGTGCAGGGATTGTCCTTCGATTATGTCAATCTCCCCCTCGTTGGTCAGCATGATCACGATGATTCAGCACTTGTATGGCCTGATCTTTTCCAGTCATCACCAGAGGGGAATTCTGCTAAAAAGAAAGAGAAGGAGAAGAAAACATATATGGTTGTGTATTTGGGTTGATATGTGACACTGCCATTAACTTGTGAAGCCCTTATACCGACATGCGGCCAACACAAACAGACATCATCCCACTGCACCTAATACCTGCCCCTGCCACCGCCCATCTCTGATTTGATCCAAGCCCCAGTCTCGTCATCCACTCCGATCCCACGTGTTTGCATCGCTCGCTTCGAGTTGTCTACATCATCAAACCTGCCATGAAGACCAAAGCACCAAGCCCAAAGACAAAAGATTGTGAATGAGCAGAAAGCCCAGCTGCTACACCCTTGAACCCACTGATGGCAGGGCTGACGGTCGGCTTGGGTACCGTAGCGTTAGGGCCGTGGTAGCAGGAGTGGTATTGCTGACATTGGTAAGATGTTTGGTCGATGTAGTGGTATTCAGAGCGATCGTAGTGTTGGCGTAGGTGGCAGCAGGCGATGTAGTCAGTGGAATACCAGTAGTCGCACCAGTCAATGCACAAGCTGAGCTTGTTGCCGTGATAGTGACCGTCTTGGTGGATGTAGAGGTGATGGTAGTGGTCAGAGTTGTTGATCCACTGTACGAGAGGGTACCGGCGGAGGAAGATGACTGGGTGGCTGATGTACCAGAGGAGATGGGAGCTGTGTTGGCACCATGGGCAGTGGCCTTGTCGCAGGATGTGCTTGATCCGTCATGGTTTCCAGCATGCCCAACATTGCCTTGTGGTCCTGCGCCGTTTGGGTTTGGCGAGCCTTGTGCACCAAGCACCATAGCCATGAGGGCGAGGAGGAAAACGGTCAAGGAGCGCATTATGAAGGCGTCAAGAACAGAGAGGTCTCTGTACTGTGTTTTTTTATGGAGATGAAAAAGGAAGAATGAGGACTCTCTTAGGTCGTGCGGTGCGGTCGATGAAGAGTCAGGGTCAGTGTCAGGGGAGATGGAGTTGAGGAGAGGAATATATGTTCCAGACTGCAGTTTCTTACCTGGACTGACAAGATTCATTGTGCTGTAATTAGTAGACGAGACAAAGGGTGTCTGGCATGGTGTATTCGTCAAGCTGTTCTGTTTTCATCAAGACTGGAAGCGATGGGCGGTGGGACGAACAAAGAAGATGTTGTTGAAGAGACGGCAGTGCAACGGGATAATCTCCGGTCAGTGCCATGGCGAGAAAAGCAGCAATGTTGACCACTGCATCATAGCCAGTGATTTGATGGATCTCAGGATTGCGAGAATCTCAACATGTGGTCAGGATGTAAATGAAGATCCCGCTGTACGACAGAAAGGGCCAGAGACCACGTTGTTGGGCAGATAGCTGGTTGATCACTGACTTACCGTAACAAAGAAATGGCTGTTTGCGGCGGAACGGGGAGAACCATGCACGGGTGTAGATTGCATCAAGATGAGGCGAGGTCTTGACATGTTTGCGTAGAGGACAAGTGGTGATGAGGTTGAGATGAAGATGGAGGAGATGGTGATGGTGGCAGTGGAAGACGGTGGTTGTTGGTAGAGGTTACCTAGGTACTGCGTAGGTATGACGATGGAAGCTAACTGGGGTAGGTACTTGGGGGCCGAGGGCCTTACTGTACATAGGTACCTTAGGTAGGTATGTATCTTGATCGCTTACCTAAGGTCACTTGGAGGTGAGCCGGACTGTCCTCCGGAGTACTCCGTAGTTAAAACGGTGTCAAGGCCCTGGGGTGTTCAGGCTGTTGTGGCCCCTCAATCACGATATCTTGTGCCAAGCATGCTGGGCGTTGTCTAGGCCGTGTCGCCAGAGCCTCTTGTTCTTCCCATTTGCTCGGCAGCTGTAGGCTAGATTCTGGCTAGATTCAGGCTAGGCACGATGTGACTCTAGCGTATCATGACCCTTGCATGTACCTGGAACCTACCTGGAACCTACCAGGAACCTGCCTGGCGCCCGTGGAATTACTCAATGCTCATTTTAAGTAGAAGTAACACCCCAACCACCATCTCCACCGAAGGACTTTCCCAGATTCTAGGCAATCATTTGGAGCGCAAGGACCCCCATTTAGCCTAAACATGTAGAATTAGTTACCTATTAGACTCAGCTAAAGGTACTAATATTAAACACTACCTATAACTAACTAACTAGTTACTTAACACTACCTAGGCATTGCCCTTTTGACAATCTGATCTGATCTGATCTGGTCCCGTCGTCCCCAAGCACCGCACCGCCCCGCCCCTTTGCGTGCTTAATCAATGGTTTGGTTGCTGGTTGATCTCCGGTGTCTTGTGTCTTGTGTCTTGTGTCTCTGAATCTCTGATGAGCCCCGAGGGCCCGAGTCCCGTCCCCAAGGCCCCCAGGCATTTCTCCGTATGTACTCCGTACACTGTACCCTGTACCCATACTCTGGACAGGACTCTCGTGGATTCTGTAGGTATTCCCACTAACTTGGCTGTGCGCGTCGCCGCTCAATCTGCCTCTTGCTCATCGTCTGAACCTTTTGCTATCGCCTTAATTCCCTAATCCCGTTTCTGTTGGTCGAATTATCGTGCCTTGCTTTGCTTTGCCTTGTCTTGCCTTGGATTTCCTTTCGCTTCTCCTTCCCATCCTCTTTTATTTCCTCCCAAGAGCTGAAAACCATCATATCATCCCTCATCATCTTCTGTAAAAGTCATCACACTTGACATGGGCTGTTTTGCTTGAATTTATTCATTTATTCATCCATTCATGACCGGCATCGTTCACTTTACCTGTCTCACTCAATTCCCCACAATATCTGCCTGATCTACCCACCGCCCACCGCCCACCACCTCTGGCAAGGCCACTCACCAAACGCGAAATGAGTGAGAGCTGAGGATTCAGGATTGAGAGCTGAGAGCTTGTTACTCCTTCGCCCCAGCCACGAGCCCACGTCCACCACGTGCCAGTGTCTGCCCCGGTGAGCCTCGGACGCTGAAGGGGAACACCACCATACAGTACTCCGTACATACTGTACTTGTAGCACGTTGGAAATGGCTGGTCCAATCCTTCACTCCGATGGGAACAATTCAAGGCGACGCTGGATCCTAGTTGTTGTCGTGTTTGCCATCTTGGCTCTAATCATCTCTTCCATCTCCCATTATCGCCAAAATTACTATGGCGAACTCTCTTTCCCCACTCCTGATAGTCACACAGGTTACTCCAAAGACTTGCAAGTCAAGGAATTTGTGAAACCAGTAGGCATCAAGATTATTGGCTTTGTCTTCTTTGGTCGAAGGAGTCGTGTCGAAATCCTGCGCTGCTTTTTAGAGGTACCTTGACCATGCCCTTCCCTGTCTCTCCTAAACCTCATTTAACCTTGTGCAGCGTAATCTCGCCGACAATGGTGGCTGGCTCGATGAAATTCACTGGGTCAAAAACACTGGTGAAAAGGACGACCTCGCCTATCTTGATGAGATCCTAGCTTCCTCGCCACGTTACAAGCTTATCGAGCTCAAAGGTGTTGGCTTTGAAGGCTATGGTCATGCCTGGGGCAAGTTGGAACCCGGCAATCTCTATGTCAAAATCGACGATGATGTTGTCTGGTTCGCCGATGATACCATCCCTCGCATTGTTACCATGAAGATCAATCACCCAGAATTCCTCACCGTGAGCGCCAACGTCATCAATTCTCCTTTGATGGGTTGGGTCCACTACCACATGGGTGCCACTCACCCTTACCTACCCGAATTCGATGTCTATGAAGCCCCTTTGATCGAGGCATTCCCTAATCTGAGTGGTCGCAAACCATGGCAGTACACCAAATATCCATACTGGACTGGTCCCGGCGATTATTTCTTCGATCCCTTCCAAGACCCACCATACGATGGTCACCGTTGGCTACGCATGAAGAACGACACAGATATTCACCGCTCGCCGATTGCCGACATCCAATATGACACCTGGGGGACTGGTCTCAAGTCCTGGGCCATTGCTGCTCAAGAACACTATTCGTTCCTCGAAAACTTGGCGGAAAATAGACTCGATCGATACAAGATGGGCAAGGCCTGGATCACCGACTACCGACGCTTGAGTATCAATTTCATTGCCGTAATGGCTGACGATGTTATCAACAATCTACCCATGGATACCGTCGATGAGGAGTGGCTCACCATTAATCTTCCCAAGAAATTGGGCAAGAGTGTCGCTGTGGAGACCGATGCACTTGCGGTTCATTTCACATTTGGTACCCAGGGTAAAATGGAGAAGACGGATCTTCTGCCTCGCTATCATGACTACGCACTGGAAAATGCCTGCGCGAGAAGAGTCTGAATCTAAAGATCCTGAATTCATTCCAATATCGGAACAGAATCCGTTTCATGTTCCGAGGAGCACAGGAGGTTATTGTGAGGTCATTACCTGGAACCGCTCTTTGAATTTGAGTGCATTAATCAAGCACCAGATTTCAGAGATAGTTCTCAGGCGCGGCACCAGCCGCCTCTCACCAACTCGTGACCGATTGACCGGATTGCCGATCTCTCGAATTATCGGAAAGACATGGCTCTGACGACTAGAGAGTCAATAAGCCGTCAAATCCGCTCAACATACACTGGGCAAGCGAGAACGACCCGACCTACCAGGGCTAGGAAAGCGTGCACGACCGGATTCTGTGAGGATAAAGACCTAACAGCAGGTCACATTCGTAGCCTCGCATTCCAGCCGAACAGATACCGCTAGCAACCGCCAGCCCCACACGCGCCCAATCTATGGACGAAGCCAATTTCTTGACTGAGTGGTTCTTGCTTGAATGGCGATATACCATCAATGCCAAACAATCACTCTCAAGAGCTGAATTCCGGCATCTTCTCCCATCCAGCCCGAAGACACAAGAATCCAGGAGAACCACCTGCACTGGCAACGGCACCAGCAGCAAGTCACAATATCAGCAGCCCGTGTTCGATAATCCCATACTCCTCTCCATTGCCGCACTTCCACAGGCCTCCTCCGTCAACTCCAGTTCCCTGTTCTTCCTTCCTTCCTGTTTATTGCGAAATGGTCATTATGTTGCCCCCATATTGGCACGATGTCCCAATTACACACGAGCAGCGTTCAGAAAGCCAAGTTTTGCCAGGGACATCCAGTGCGAAAATATTCACAGACGGGGCAGAGTGGTAGAGAACGCAGACAGAGGTACAGACATGTATCCGAATCCTGCGGCTGAAAGCGCTGGGCCAGGCTGGACCGAGGGCTGGAGCCAATCTTCGGTGCAGCGTGATGTGATGCTACGAGAGCGTGCTTGTTTGTGGCCACACTTTCCATTTGCATCTAGTTTCAGATCTGGATCTGGAAATTTAGGAGGAAGAGGAAGAGGAAGAGTAAGAAGGATCGTAACAAGTAAATCGAATTTGTAGTTAGCGTTTTCGTTTTTCTGGTTTAGCGGGTCTGTATCTAAGTATGTATGTAAATTCCGATATTCATTGTATATAACAGATATAAGTTTAGGGTTTATATACTTAGTGGCAGTCAGTGTATTTATTTATATTTCAATTACGTGTTCAATCCCCTACCCAGGTCCCAACCTAGGGATTTTGTACCTTGAGGCACGGCGCATACTACATATGCCTATGTATAATATAACATGGTTCAACTTTCCGATATTCCATTCCCTGACAATTAACAGCTCTCTACGGTAGGCCTGGTGGACGGGCTACAGCTTACAGTCTTATATTGTCACTTACCTATGAAGAAAATAAATATCCCGCAATCCCAGAATCTCCAATCCATCTATCTGTGTGACAGGGGCCACATCGCCTCCAGTCCCCCGTACTAATTTAGTCAACTTAACAAAGCGTGGTCCGCTTACTCTTTCTGCCCGCAATTCACCGTCCCCCCATCATGGAGGTAAGTAACTAACTAACTAACTAACTAGGAAAGGCGAGAGAGACCATGCTCATGGGGAGATTTTTGGTGATGGTTCTGTCTAGTTAGACTGTTGAAGGGATTCTAAAGTTGGCTTCTGTTACTACGGAGTACTTTACGAGGAATCGTCGTTTGGAGCGAGTTGGTTCTGGCTAGGTAGTTAGTATGATTGACTGTCTGTGCCTGGCTAACCGACCGACGTAAGGAGGGAAGTACACAGACAGGCAGGCACGGTTAAAGTCACGTGGTATGTGTCCTCTGGGATATTCGAAAAAGTGCAACATTGGATGTGGTTGCTCGAACCATGAGAGCGCGTGTTGAGGCTTTACTCAAAATAAAATCAATACGATCATGATAAGATTTGCAGAAAAGGTCAATTTCCTGCGGTCCATGGTTTCACACGTAAAGTCAATTGCATTTGAACGCTAGCCATCATCGTCTCGACTTCCGTAGCCTCGATTGCTACATGATAGACGGAATCACTTTCAATCAAAAAAGATAGGATTCACCTTACTTGGCAACCTTGTCCAACGCGGCATAATCCCAATCCTGCTTCAGAATATCGGCGGCTTTCTCAGCGACAGCGTAGACACTGCTGACGATATTGCCACTGACATTGTTCGCAAAGACACTGGCATCCACGACACGCAAGTTCTTGACCCCGTAGACACGCAGTCGGCTGTCAACGGTACTGCCTATGGCGCAGCTACCACAGCTGTGATACTCGCCGATACAGTATTCTGCAGCAGCTTTGCGACGCTCGGCGATGTTCGTCAGAGGGAATTTCTCGGGAGGCGGATGCACGCGATTGCCGAGTTTGCCTTCCAGGTTGGGGGCCGCACACAGCTTCTCGCAGAACTTGTAACCTGCAGCCATAACAGCGATGTCGGCTGGGTGGTTCAAGTAGTTGGGATTGATTTCTGGATAGACGGTTGGGTCGGCAGACTTGATGTGGATAGTGCCTCGCGCCACGGGATATTGTATACAGATGGCAAAGGTAATACCGTTGGGCTGGTCTGGTCGGGATGGTGGAGGCCATAGTTTCGATTGATCGGCTGTGCCATTTTCCACGTCACCCGTCACGGTGATGAACACAAGCTGTAAATTGGCAGATTTGTTGCTCTTCAGGTGTGCAATGACTTGATCCCATTGTTTCTTCTGGAATTCGGTTTCGGGCTTGGTCGATTGAATCGATTGGACAATCTCGTCTAGTTCGCCATCTTCTAGCATGATGGAAACCGGGAAAAATCCTTGAACAGCTTGAATACCTGTCAATGGTCCGCCTTGTTCTTCTGCGAGCGCTTTCTGTGCTGCTGCCATAACTTCCGGTTGATAGATTGCGTCGCCGGACATCTGTCCAGGAGCGAGTTCGTAGACAGTAGCACCAACAACATGGTCCTGGAAGTTAGTGCCCACGCTGGGAAGAGAAACTTTGACATCCACGCCAGCGGCTTTGAGGATCTCAGGATCGCCGATTCCAGAAAGCTCGAGGATTTGTGGCGAGTTAATGGCACCTCCAGCAACAATGACTTCACGCTTGGCTTTTACTGTGTGCTTCTGGCCTCCGTGCAGGAACTCCACACCGGTGGCCGTTTCGTTTTCGAGGATCACACGTGCTACCAGGGACTCGGTGACGACTTTGAGATTGGGCCGGTGTTCATTGGCCTGATAATAGCCTCGTGCGGCATAGCTTCGTTTGCCCTTGTTGGGACCTGTACGAGCAATTGAGCCAAGAGTATTGTAGAAGCCGATATGATCACCACTCCAAGGGTCAATGGGTTTCTTGGTGAAGCCTGCAGCGTAATCAGCGGCCTTGACGATATCGTCCTCAATCGGAAGCTTGAAATCATTAAAACTCGTGCGAACTGGTCCGCTCGTGCCGTGATTCTCTCCAACGAAAGGCATGCAAGTTCGGTCCGTGATTCTCTCGTCAATAGGCTCGAGTGTCTGATGCTTTCGCATATATTGTTTCATTGCTTTGGCCGACCAGGATGGATCCTCGGCCAATTCGGCCCAGTCGTCATAGTCTTGATCGGATCCTCGAACATACCTGATCATGCAATGAGCCACCCTTCATGCTCCGAGAAACATGTTAGATCTTTTGACTATACTTACATCATGTAATTGATGGCGGAAGAACCTCCAAGGGCACGGCCTCGACAGAGTTGGTGGACCTTGTTTTTATTGCCAGCCTGTGTTTTGGATTTGGAGTCAGGAATAGTCGCACATAAGTGGAATCATATGCTATCATACCTGAGGAACAGTATCAAAAGCCCAATCATATTCCTTATTACCCAACATCTGAGTGAAGAGGGCAGGGGTGTCGACGAGAGGGTCACCTAGTCGATTCTTGCCTGCTTCGATCACGCCAACGGTAACATCTGGATTCTCAGTCAAGCGTGCCGCCACTGTCAATCCGGCGACACCACCACCACATATGATGTAGTCAAAGCTTTGCTGGACGAACTCGTCAACGGATACATGGGCAGTTTTCTGTGTACCGTTGACGCCATTGGTAGTGGCCATTGTGGATGTATTTCCAAAGTTCTTAGACCAATTTGCAAGATCAGAATAGCCAGAAGTGGTGTAAGAAAAGTGAACCTCGGATAGGTGAAGTGGAAGTCGAGGACACTTTATACTCTGTCAAGGTCAGTCCAGCTGAACGGGGGGCAAACTCTCGAGTTCCATGTCCACCGTATCACATAGAGGAATCCTGGCGAGAAATAGCCACGGTCCCCGATCGCGTGTGCCAAACCAGCAAATGGGGCAGACGTGTGACGAGCGATTAGGGATCCAGACCGAGGCCAGGCAGTGTAACGGAGGAGGTGAACACGGACTGACAAGTCCCTGTTTGGCTTTGTTCCCTTGACAAGGCACCAAGACCCTGAAGTCCTTAAAGTTTAATCCTAAGATGAGGATGCGGGGAAATCTGTGTCAAGATGTACGTGAGCGATCAGTAGGAGCAGAAAATGCCAAAAAAGGGCGCCTTTCTCTAGCCCGATAACTTCAGTGAACTCAGTCGGAGTTTACAATGATTCTGTCTTTGCCATTTTTGGCATGGATCGTATTGTGAGTTCTTGACGAATACTATGGGCGTTGACAAGAAGATGACTGGACAGCATTGTTGTATTTCACTTTTATGGACTGGGTCGAAGCTTGTATCTCGTATGTTTCGACAGGCATGATCTGCTCACCTGAAATGTTTGTGGAGTCAGGAGGATTCCGACAAGAGTCAGCACGAAGGAACACCTTCAGCACGTTGTGTGTTACCATCCCACGGATCTGTCTCAGTTAGGCAAAAACGGCCCAAAATGGCCAAGATGAAGTCAGCGGCCGACGGGTCCGACTCTTTGCCATTTGGCTCACGGCCTGGAAATGAGGACATCTTCAGTAGTAGTGCCTTAGTCGGCGAGCGGGTACCAGTGAGTGCGGGGAGAAAGAGGACCGTGAACTCTCTGTAGGACCGCGGAGGACCTTGGAGCTGTCCATTCCTTAGTGGCAACTTTAGAGTGAGGACAATCGGGGATGTTGGAGAACCCGAGGTCACATTGAAGTGCTTTGACAAAGGTGAACGAGAGAATATTTCTCAGCTCACAGGCAGGGGTAGATGTCACACAGCATGGTGTGTGAGCATGATCCAGGAATAGGGAGACTCGACATCGAGCAGATCAGACATAATCTCCTCTGTATAATGTCTCAATCGCGTCCAATATGATATGTGAGGTTGCCTCCCTGGATAACCTGCCAATAATGGACAGAATCTACGGAGGTACATGGGATAATTTTCCCAAAATTGCGACCGTATAAGGTTATCACTATTCCTAATCTAGTTTAGCCCCCGCAATCCTCAATACAGGCCCGAACACACCCGCCTACACCTAGTAGGTGATCAGGCGTAAGTAAGGGAATAAGGATCTCTAGGGAGGTCTACCCCTAAGGATACCTATAAGGGCACCGAAAAAAATTCTAGTTATAGAGGCTTTCTGATTAAAGGCTAGCCTATCTTAAGCCTATATCTTTACTTATTTAGAGAGTTTTTATAGGGAGCTTATAGGGCCTCTCTAAGCGATACCTATAGTAGAGTTAAAGAGTAAAAAATAGAGGCCTATAATAGCCCCTATTAACCTACTCTAAATAAAGGCTTTAGGTAAAGGCTTTAGGGCTTATCTTAGGCCTACGGAGCGGCGTGACAAAACGTGACGAAAGACTAGTCCTGAAATAGACTAATTCGTCTTTAAACTAGCTATATTAGGAATGGTATGCTAGTAGCGCTTTTTGGGAAAATTATCCCATGTAGCTCCGTACTCGTCAGAATACTTGGCACTCTTGGCACGCTTGGCAGCCTTGTCCTTGAGGCATGAGAGGTCAATGCACTTGATTCGTCAATCTATCGTTCAGCCTTGCGCCGGGCGGGACGAGGCCACCCGAGGCCACCACAGTTGGAGATTCCCAGATTCGTCAGTTTTGAGTTATACGCGTGCAGTACCTGTCATGTCTCGATGTCGAAATCGCTTCACAATCAGGCATCAACAGGTTTGTGCTTCTCAATATGACAAGGCCCTTACGGAGAGAAGGAAAGCATCCTTCCTTACTCCTACCTTCCTATGTTCACCAAGACATTCTCACTACCAAGCAACGTCAACCCAGCGGCTGTGATATCCGCAAGCTAAAATTGGATTTGAGTGACTACCCAATCGTTCGATTTGACGTTTTCTAGAATACATTATAGAAGGACGTTTCGGGAAGCGCGGGAAACTCTCCCGACAAGACGATTGTCTCAACATGGGCGTTGAGTCACCCAGTGCCTTGCCTCCGCATCTGCAGCCTGATCATGAACTTCACGTTATTGTTTCCATCCTTTCTGGGCGGCACAAGGCGCAGGAATACTATGACGAGACGTTAAAGCCATGGCTTGACGCGCATCAACTGCGGTATATTACTCACACGACCAAGTCGGCTCAAACCATCATTGAGTTGAGCCGGTCTTTGATCATTCCGAATGCCAAAAAGGGTGTTAAACAGACTATCATCTTGTTATCAGGCGACGGAGGGATAGTCGACATTGTGAATACTTTGACGACAGACCTAATCCGCAAGAGAGATGGCGTCCCAACTCCTTCAGTTTTCACAAGACCTGTCATCGCCTTGGTACCTATGGGAACAGCAAATGCACTTGCATGGAGCTCAAAAGTGGCTCAGGATCCCCTTGGGATTCTGTTGAAAGGCAGTCCCAAACCTTTGCCATCCTTTCAAGTCACCGTCAGTCCTGGGTCCCGATTAGTGGCCAACGAAGGAAAGGACCGAGAAGTCCTGACAGAGGCCGAAGACGAAGACAACATTGTTTTTGGAGCGGTGGTGGCAAGCTGGGGCTTGCATGCCAGTCTCGTAGCCATGAGTGACACCTCGGAATATCGGAAGCATGGCTTGGAGAGATTCAGGATGGCAGCAGAAGAACTATCCAAGGACCTCCACACGTACAGAGGCAAGATCAAGTGGAGGAAAGAGGGCGGCGAATGGGTAGAAATCCCGGGATCGGAACATTCTTACATCCTGTCGATCATGGTTTCGAACCTGGAAGAGCGTTTCCGCATCTCTCCACATACAAAACCTTTGGACGGCTCACTGCGTCTGCTTCATATTGGTCCGGAACCGGTAAGTGTGATAATGCGTATCTTGGGATCCGCCTATCAAGCTGGGGCACATATCACGGACGAGAAACTCACATATCGGGAAATTGAGAGCATGCGGATTGACTTTGAGGAAGAGGAAGAACTGTGGAGGATGATCTGTATCGACGGAAAAATCATTGCGGTGGACAAAGGAGGGTGGATGGAAGTCAAGAGATTACCTGGAAATGGGATTGATGGAGGAAGGGTGGTTGAACTTGTTTCTTGACATTTGGAGCTGGGCTGGTGACCAGCGAAGACAAGAGAAGATCTGAAACAACAAGGTTTGAGTGAGGGATAGAGAATTAGAATAGACGATTGTGATTGATGTTGACATGAAACCGACTGCCCAAATCAGGTGACAGCGGACTGCAGTCAAGAGTAGAGCTTTCGTGCTGTTGCACTACGGAGTTGGGTGGTTTGCACGCCCGGGGTACCTATTTGGTCTGTCTATATCAGCCCTGAAAGTTAGAATCAGCTGTTTTTCTTTCCTGGACGGTACATGACAGCGAAAGCACCACTTAAGCACCACTTAGGCACCACTTAGGCACCACTTAGGTCCCACTCGCCACTAGTCACTTAGCTTTACAGGCGCTTGGGGGCCAAACGGTCTGCACCCAATTTTAGGCACACCCAGACCTGAGGCGTCAGAACTTGGAAACATGGCTACTAAATGGATAGCTACTGGCTAGTGGCCGTTGCTAACTTATAAATTATTAGTCAGACATTCTTATTGTGGGACTTTGCCCAGTGAGGTGGTCGTGGGTGGTCCACGGGGTCCGCGGGTGGTTAGTAACTTAGTGGTCCCGCATCTACTACGTCTGCTAGCATTTAACTAACCACTCCCTACGATTGGCGTCTCCCACTTCTGTCATGCCATTCCTCAGGCATGAATTGAACGTCTGACCGATGATGTCGTTCTGGCTGACGCTAACCACCTTAGCTCGGAACTATACTACTTAGTACTGACGGGGAACAATTCAGCTTTCATGCTCATCCCGCCAACCTCCATCTTACCATTTACCCAAGAAGAACAGTATTGTTCTCTGTAGCGAAAGTCAACCAAACACATTTCTACTTCTACAGGCCATCGAAGCCTAGACATACTCGGACACATTCGTATACCTAGCCTTTCTCATTCACTACGAGCCAAAAACTCCACCACCTGAGAATCATCCTTTGGCCTAAAGTTCTCAGTCTACGCACAGACTCACGCTCTCGGCATCCGGCCATGCGAACCTAGACTCCAATGCGCCGCAGTCTCAGCTGAGAAGTCAATCACCAAGTTACAATAGAGACATAATATCTGCGAGGCCTCTGCTTCTCACCAAGGACATTATTCCTTCCCTAAATCTCGCCCATTGCCGACAAGCTCAGATTCTCCGCGCCGTATAAAGTCACAACCGCAACGATGCGCGGCTGGGGTAAGTCTTCCCTTTCTCTTCTTCCACCAAGCTCGAATCGAGTCGACGTCCATACTAACCGGCCACTCCGCTCGAACTAGGCTTATTCTTCTTCCTTCTCTTCCTGCTCGTCATCTTCGCCGTCATCGGCTGGGTCGCATACGGCCAAATCACCGCGCGCCGTGAAGGTCAGACTGCACCATCTCTAAAATCATGGAAAACATATGTCCCCTTCCTCAAGGCGCAAGGATCGTCAAATTATCCCGCTCCACGATCGGCCAACCCCATCGAGTGGATTCGTGAGCAGTTTGCCAAATTGAGCAACAGGCGCACTGCAAGAGGTGCATACGAAGAGACCGGCGGGAACGACGGCAATACCGGCTCTGCCGGGTTGATGGGTTCTGGCGGCGTAGCCGGTGGACGGACAGGAAGGAGACTGGAGGACGATGCATGGGACACCAGAGTTGGAAACGAAGATCCATATGGTGATCGCGGTGGTTACGCCGGGTATGAAGAGCAAGAGCTAGGCCTGGCACCGACCCAGGACTGCACAATGAGCCATATGGTGGAAGCCGAAGTGGTGGCGGTGGCGGTGGTGGCGCCGGAGATTATCTGGCTTCCGGTGGATACAACGACAGGGGTCGGCCTACCTCAAGAGGAGGACTGGATCCGTTCGGCGACCAGAATGAAGCTCCCAGTCTGAGAAGCATCAGCCCTCGACCGCACGAAGGCGCCGGCCACTCCAAGGGAAATCAGAGCCTGGACACAAATGATAGTGGTGATGGAAATACCAGTCCCATCAGCACCCGGAAAAGTGTTTTCAGAGAAGGCATTTAATCGAGACGATGGGATGTGATCACGGAAGGAGGAAAGATGGAGGATGAAACCGGAACGAGACGAAATATTCCACCGCATGGTTATGGAGATATTGAGCTTTGAATATGTCGATATTGTCATATATCCAGGCCATATCCGCCTCACCAGGATCTTCATGTGAGAAAAGGAAAGTAATACGAAATCATGTATGAACAAAAGCACTTGGGACGGAAGCAAAAGGACGAATGGAGATCTGTTATGGGAGATGAAACCTGACAACCTACAAGCATGTGGACGTGTGTATATTTTGACCATTGACTTGTGGTCTCAAACTGTCACCATCGAACTGTCACACTCGAATGTTCGCTGCTGCGGTAAAACCAAAATGCCAGAACCAGTCCAGAATACGATTTCCCTGCCTTTTTCTCTCTCTTTCTCCCTACTCCACAGCGGTATCGCCCTTCCTAGGTCGTGTCCTGGACGACAGCAACGGTGCTGGATCGGAAATCGAAACCGAAATCGAAATCGAAACGGAACTCTGGCTATGGGGAGCTAAAGGGGCGAGATGAAAAGGCATCGAGATTTCTTTCGACAGGTCCGGGTCCGGGTCCGGGTCTGGGTTTTGGTTCGGTTTAGTCTGGTCTGGTCTGGTCTGGCCCTTTTTGTCACGGGAATGCAAAATGCAATGTTTGGAAACACAGAATATTATGCTATGACTGCAGGAAATGAACATTTGAATTTCTTGATGTTATCTCCCTCTTTGTGCTTTCCGTTTTCGTTTTATTTTCGTTTTATTTTCGTTTCGCTCGCTCGCTCGCTCGCTCGCGTCGCCTCGGTTTTCTGCAGAGCAGTTGCGAGGATTCTTCTTGCTTTGCAGTGAACTTGACAGAGGCATGGGGCAGGGCCAAGGCTGGCTGGGTATTAATTAACAGGGTGCAAGTGACGATGATTATGATTGACCCTGGGCGTGGAGTTCAAGTATTCCGTCTTGAGACCATTGTATTATAGTCTCGGTATTGGAGCTCAAGGGATTTAAAAGAATGCCTCAGGCAGCGTGGTCCATTCTCTTGCATGTCTTCGTTCATGTACAAGGTTAGATCTAATATGCTTCTATAGATTCTGGCTCTTGTCGTATGATATCATATCTTAGCAAGTCGGGTTGTTCTATTCACAAAACCACAACTTTGGGTTTGTTCAACAGCTTTTCCGTCGTCTGATAGGTCAAGGCTCCATTGACCATGTACCCTCCCTGTCTGGCACCTCCCCACAGCCTTGTCCATAACAATCCCCGGAAATCTGCCACCACAGACTTGGAGGCCAAAATCCATAAGGGGATGTCAAGCAATTCTGAGAGCGGGAAACGATGACTCTCGACGGTGGCGGCGGGTTTATTGTACGCCTTTGCGAGAAACTCTTCGTATAATTTCTGGCCCTCGTCCCACCATACGGCTTCTTTCCCATGGCCTGAATGTACATGACCGAAGGCTTGCAAGGTGGGTTTGACACGCCAGACTTCTTTCAGCTCGAACTCATCACCCATGCCGCCGTTTTGAGCCAGGTCAAGATGCCATTTGGGCGGGTTGTGGGTGACTAGAACATCGACATCATCGGGAATCGTGTTAGACCAAGCGTCTTGCCCACGCGGGTACTGGAACGCGTGTTCTTTACCGCCGACTTTGGGGATTTGAGGGGCACCGTAGACCTTTAGCGAGCGACCATCAGGGAATTCGAGGTTGACGGATGAGTGTTGAAGATAGTGAATCTTGCCCCAATCGAGTTGTCGTTTGGAGTAACGTGTGTCGTGGGGGCTGCGGCTTCGTTCGTCAAAATAGCTATCGTGGTTGCCGGCGATGACCACAATATGGCGGAAGCCATCAGATGAGCCCGGCCAAGGCTTTTGCAAAGTTTTCAGCCAGTCGATGGTTTGTTGGATCGAGGCCAAAGACCCTGTATTGGTCAGGTCTCCGGAGTGGATGAGGAGATCTCCTTTGGGGATGATGTAGCGAGGGACTTTGGAGTGGCTGTCGGATAGACAGACAACGCGTATTGGGATTTTGTTCTTCGGGGAACATAAGGAGCTCCTCGCAGATAAAGTGACAGGTAGTGGATGAAGGTAATGAGGGTGGTCAGAGGGTGATATATTAGGGTGAAGAGGAAGGTTGGCGGTGCGAAGGGCGAGTCTGGTGGTGAGATAAGAGGCATGATTGCGCAGTCTCTTGGGGATCAGAGGTATTGACGATGACTATCTGCATGAATTGAACCTGTTTTCTAGTCTCATGTTGATGGTGGAAGCTGGCTGTTGAGGGTTTGGTGTTTTGGTGTTTGGTGTTTGAACTGAAGTGTGAGGATACTTGAAAGAAACCAAAAAAATGTGGAGCACCGTGATCAGGAAGTTTTTAAGGTTATTTTACTGCAGCCCGTGGCAGCTCCTGTACCAATGAAATTGAACCTCTCCGTCCACCAATAGAGGAATTCGCTTAGATGAGTCGTGTTGCCCTCGTATCAGATTGTTTTATATAGGTAGTTAGTTATCATTATCTGCAGTGTGGTGTCTAAGCCTTGAACGACAGCTTTTGGGATCGACATGGGATGAAAGAGCGTAAGCTTCTTGGGCAATTTGCCTGGGGGAGTGGGAGTGGTTCTTAGTGGGGTTTGGGCATGCCTGGAGCGTAGAGGAGAGGCCTAAGGAGCCCAGTGTGAGGGGCTTAGGCTCAGCATGGCCCTAAGGAACCCCTCGTGCCCCTCCCGTGCCCTCCCTCCTATTCCAAAGCCCGAACTGGGACCGGAAGATGTACGGAGCACAGTGGCGTCATCAATGTCCTGTTCTTGCTTTAAGGCCCACCTAAATCCATAGGTACTCCATAGTGGGCTGTGGTGGTGCCCGGCGGTGGCTCGATCGGATGTGCTTAACCAAAGTATCTACTTAGTGGGGGGCACTAATGACACCTAGTGATCTTATGTCGGCCAATGGATCGAGAATCGAGATTGATTGAACTTAGGCATCTCAGCCTTGGACTTTAGGTGGCATTGTAGCCAAAGATTCTCTGTTCTTAACTGCTGCTTCACTTGATTTGGGTACTTGGTAATTACAGGTACCCCCACTGCTCGGTAGCAGACGAGCTTGAAAGTACTACGGAGTAGGTACTAAGTCATGGAAACTAACTACCTAGTAGCTAACTAAATAATAGTTGGCAATAACTCGGTATCAATAATATTAAACTGAACAATGATTCATCTTTCATCTCCAAAACTCCTCTTTGGTTTGGTGCCCGTCTTTGATTATCACATTCTGCTTCATCTTCTATCCACTTACATTCGTCCTTTCAACCTCCCGTCTTCTCCAATTCCTTCATAGTTTGGCCTTGATTCCCACGTTCCCGGCTGGCTGCTCAAGTCGAGTTACCACGAGTTACTAACACAAACTCCATCCCTTTCCTTGACCACGTAGAGTACCTTAGTTAGATTCAGCTCCCTGGTGTCATTTTTGGGTTTGATCGATAAATCCATATTCCTTCTACCCTTGTGCCCTTCATCCCTTCCAGCTTGGTTCATGTCCTTTGCTCTTCTGTTAAACCGGGTCTTTCCCATGTCGCTCCAGCCTCCATATCATCTTTCATCTCTTGTTTCCATCTCGTCGCCTCACCATCGTCTGCCAACACCACCACCACCGCTACCAATAACAACAACCTAACGAGTACATGCCTGATTGCCTTACCTCTCTTCAACTTCGAGTTCAATCTCCTCTACACAATACACCACACATCGCACACCGCTTCAATTGGCATCACTAAATCCTCTTCCTCCCTGCCACCTCCCTCAACAGCTTCTCCTACCTGTATCGCCTCATTTCATCCCACCTCACCTCTCAGGTCCCATGTCCTCCTGCTCTTGAGTCTTGGGTCCTGAGTCTTGAGTCTTCTCGCAGATTTAGCCGCCAACCCTATCACTGGTACGATACCTTGAACAAGTGTCCCACGAATCAGACTTGTCCGTCTGCTCCACGCTCCGCCCACCTAGACCTTGACAGAGATACCACCTCATTTACGACGATTTAGTTGCCCAACTTGACGCCAGCCGACGACCCATCTCAGCCGCCAGCAACACATGAACAAGTACTCAGAGCCTGGGAAATCAGATCGATCCGTCTTTCTCGCTCACTCGCTCTCAGTTGGAGGATAAGCCATCAATATATCATACAGTAGATCTCAGGCTCATCGCACTACCACGACTTAGCCCGTCTCGCCATCTCGCCGTCTGACATCCGAGCCGAGTCCATCCACTCAGACACCCAATTCTGCCCTCCAAGTCCTGCATTATCCTAGATTCCCTGCTCGTTAGGTCCACCTCTTCCACCACTCGCGGCTCGCTCCTCAACCAACCCGCCACGCGCACTTTCTCACCCAAGCAATTACACCCACTAACCAACGCTGGACCACCGAGCAACCAGCTAACCTACTCCCGCCCACGACGCCCACCACGTTCATCACACCCATCCCCTCCCACCACACCACGCCTTAGTGGGCTTGACAATCAATCGTTACTCGTACCATCCTTGGGTTCTTGGATGCCCTGCCACTATCCTTCCACGCCTTCTCGCCTGGTACCTAACGAACCCCCTACGACCATCCCTGGGCCCTCACCACCATCCCCCGTTGCCCTTGCTGGTGCCCTCAGAATTGCAATCGCACCTGCAGATCACATCCAGCCTAGGCCTGCTCGACTGCGGTCCAGCTGCGACCTGCGCCTGACCGACAAAGGTCCTCCAAACTTGTTAATCATAGTAAACTTCCTCCACAACAACTTTCACAATTCCTCCCAGACCCGAAGCTGGCCCTGCAAAGGGACCAGTTCATATCAAATCTCCCACCTTGTTGGCCACCAACGCCGCCGCCTTCGCCATGATGAATGGCTCCGATCTCAAAAAGGCCGCCATTTCGCAAGCAAAAAAGGTTGCGACCACTGCCGCTCTCGCCGCCAACGGTAACGGTCAAAAGAAGAGGAGGAAAGGTGATAACCTCAAACCCATCATAACTTCTGACAATCCTTCTTCCAATCTCCATGACTCCCCCACTCGCATCGATCCCGAGTAAGTCAAACCCACTGTCAACCCCGTGATATCGCATCCATTTCCTCACCCTTCATCCCACCTGTTCAACCTTTGATTTCGTCATCGCATCGCACTTGTAATCCTGACAACTACCATCACGAAACTGATCACCCTCGATCCTTCAGACCCATGGATTCTCCTTTGACTCATCGGAAACTCTCTTCAAATCACTCACATATTGACAGATCTCCCTCCTCATCCAACTCCGAAGAAGACCCCGCCGAGACCACCGCCGATGAAGAAGACTCGGAAGATTACTGCAAGGGAGGCTATCATCCCGTTCATGTCGGCGAGACCTATAACAACGGGAAATATGTCGTTGTGAGAAAGTTGGGCTGGGGTCACTTTTCCACCGTCTGGCTTTCGAGAGATACTGCCACTGGCAAACATGTAGCCCTCAAAGTCGTTCGATCTGCTGCGCATTACACCGAAACCGCCATTGATGAGATCAAATTGTTAAAAAAGGTTGTACAAGCCAATCCCAATCATCCCGGCCGCCAATACGTCGTCAGCCTCCTTGATTCTTTCGAACACAAGGGTCCCAATGGACTTCATGTTTGCATGGTCTTTGAAGTGCTCGGAGAAAATCTCCTCGGCTTGATCAAAAGGTGGAATCATCGAGGCATCCCCATGCCTTTGGTCAAACAAATCACCAAACAAGTTCTCCTCGGTCTTGATTATCTCCATCGCGAATGTGGTATCATCCACACAGACTTGAAACCCGAAAACGTCCTCATCGAGATTGGCGACGTGGAACAGATCGTCAAGGCTTTCGTCAAAGATGAAAAAGAATCGAGTAAAGATGACAACAGAAATGGTCGAAGACGAAGAAGAACCCTCATCACTGGCAGCCAGCCCCTCCCAAGTCCGCTGAATGCAAGCTTCTCCAACCTGGACAAGATTGGAATTCCTCATCTCCATCAGCCTAGTAGTCTGAACCAAGTGTTGAACGAGTCCACAAACAAATCACAAACAGAAGGCCTATCCATGGTAGAGCAACTCAGGCTCAGGTCAAAACAACACAATGACGAATCCGCCTCGGCCAAGAGTCGAGAAGCCACGACAGATCCCATCGAAAAAGATCTTGCTGGTGTTTCTCTCGATAGCAAGAAACCCAACGATGCGGAAAAGGTGCTAAAGACAGCCAAACACCAAGACGATCCTCTGGGTGAAATCATCTCGGTCAAGATCGCAGATCTGGGCAATGCCTGTTGGGTAGGTCACCACTTCACAAACGACATTCAAACTCGACAATATCGATCGCCAGAGGTGATTCTAGGAGCCAAATGGGGCGCGAGCACAGATGTATGGAGCATGGCATGCATGGTAAGTGGACAATCTGCAGATTTCCATGCCTAAATACTGACCTTGCAACTACAGGTGTTTGAGTTGATCACGGGTGACTATCTATTCGATCCTCAATCTGGAACCAAATATGGAAAGGATGATGATCACATTGCGCAAATCATTGAGCTGCTCGGCCCTTTTCCCAAGTCATTATGTCTTTCTGGCAAGTGGTCTCAGGAGATATTTAATCGAAAGGGTGAACTTCGAAATATTCATCGCTTACGACACTGGGCTTTGCCCGACGTTCTACGCGAGAAGTATCACTTTTCACCTGAAGAAGGTCAAAGAATAGCAGCTTTTTTGAGCCCCATGCTCGAGTTGCTTCCCGAAGCTCGTGCAAATGCTGGTGGAATGAGCAACTCGGAGTTCTTGAAAGGCACCAAAGGTATGGACAATGTCAGTGTCGACATACCCGTGGGAACCAAGGGGATGGTATTGAGGGTTGGGCGACTGAAGTCAAGAAGCGGTGATCACCATGTGGAGATCAAGCGTGAATGATGATGACGAGGCACGGGTCTCTGCCTATATGTTGATTTCCTGACACAAATGGATTTGCACATTCTATGTGTTGTAGATCAAAGAAGAGCAGATACAGTGTCACATACAGAATACATGAGCTACACGAACTGGGCCGGACTAGTTAGACAATTTTTGGAGTCTTGTTTTCAAGGGAGAAATCTGTTTTGTCCACTTTGTTTTTCTACAATCTGGCAGTAATCAGACGAGGAAGTGGATCTACTCCTGTGACATAGGATTCAACAAGACCCCGAGAGAGTCATAAGGATTTCAGTCGTTTGACGAGCTCTACATATTGTCTACATCTCTTCCTCGAAGGGAAACTACACAACAGTCTGGGTCAGGCAGCTTGGCACACTGTGCGTACAGTTGCTCCCTAGTGTCCGACGATGAAATAGATCTACTCTGGATAGATACACATCACAAGCCAGTGATCGATCATCATTGCCATTGCCGCGGACTCAATAGCGGCCGATGGAATACAATAACCCCAATCCATTTGCCTGGCCTAAGTGTTCTGATCCATACTAAAAGACAAGTTCGGTCTTGTCATTATATCAGCAGACGGCGAAACGAGGCTGCAGTCGAAGCTAATTGGCTAGCCTTGTCGAACCTTGTCCCATGTCATAGTGCAAATACGGTTGCACAAATCCATCTGGTCGCCCTCTCTTTTGCTATCGCGCAACCACAATCGACATAAGATACCCCAGATTTGATGACCTCCGAGATCCCTCCTGTCACACATCGACGTCTTCTGGTACCATATCCCCAGGTACCCGAGGAAGTCCCCGTTAGGATGTTCATCTCAAACGCAAAGGTGGAGTGACTGTCGCGCTCAAAGTCATGCCGAGAAGTGGCGTGATGATTCTGACACTGAAGCAAGATCCACCATATGCGTCCATCAAAGTCAACTCTTGCAATTCCAACGAGGTGAGTTCGGAATGGTCTCGACGTTATACCTCTCGCATGACAGAAGAGGAAAAAAACACAGATTAGGAATCGTAAGTCTCCAGATCTGAACGCGAGGTTTTGTGTCTCCGAGGGTTTTGCGTACCCGATTTCCGCTGTTCTCTTTTTGTCTCCCCCACACAGATATGGATGCATTCGATAATTACCTCAGTAAGTCATGCCGGCATCCACAAGATTGGTATGGACACGCGACAAACGTTTGCGAGCACAGGTGAGGCAGACCACTGACTTTCCGACCTGCTGAGTTGTCATGACAAAAGGTTTGTCTTTGTCATGTTTAAGGCTTCCGTTATGCGTCCGTACATGTTGCTCACCTATCCTGCCGCTACTGCGTGATGTTTATATCTATCTCGCTCATTCTCTTTACCGCCTTCCCCATACTCATCGCTCTATGCTCGTTCATGTTCATGTTCCCACTGAGGGGCATCTTATCTCCAACACACCAACAAGCGCATCAAATCACTAGAATCCTCACAACCATGTCCGCCGTCTCCACGCACAGTGCAAGTGTCAGTGCATTCTCCTCTCGCGCCTCGACGCCACGTTCTGTTCCCTCTTCAACACGCCCTCAAACACCTGATCAACCAATATCACTTGCCTATGACTACGCGCCGGAAACCGTCATCATCGTCGGATCGGGTCTGGCAGCACTCTCCGCTGCCAGTGAACTGATCCAACAACAAATCCCAGTCCACATCCTAGAACGCCAGGCTCATGCCGGTGGGAACAGTATCAAAGCATCCAGTGGCATCAATGGGGTTCCGACAAGATATCAAACCTCGATTCCTGGACCAACGAAAGAAAAATCAGATTCCATTGCTACCTTCTATGCTGACACGGCCAAGTCAGTCGGCCTAGACCTTTTACACACATCATTTTTCGAAGAGAGGGATGAACTGATCAGTACATTGACCACAAATTCGGCTGAAGCCGTTGGCTGGCTCACGGATGATATAGGTGTCGACCTGAGCAGAGTTGCCAGACTAGGCGGCCATTCCTTCGCCCGTACACATCGAGGCGCTGGGAATCTGCCACCGGGTAGAGCAATTGTCATGGCATTGCTGAAACAGATCCAGGACAGCAAGCTTGCCACCGTCGAGACTGGTGCTAACGTCACCGGCGTGGTGAGAAGGGGCACAGATGGTCTAGTCATCGGAGTCGACGTAGAGAAGACTGAACCACAACAAAAATCTTCTGACTCAGACACAAGCCAGGAGAAGATAACAACTACAACGAAGACGACACTCACAGGCCCCGTCATCTTCGCTGCTGGAGGATTCGCAGGCGACGGCCAAGGTCTCCTGCACCGATACCGACCAGACCTAGCCGACTACCCGAGCACCAACGACGCACTACCCGGCTCCGCTCGACTACTACGCCAAATCGGCGCACAGCTACGAGATATGGATCTCGTACAAGTTCACCCGACAGGCTTCGTCGATGAAAGCAGTCAAGGAGCCAACCGATTCAAACCAACCAAATTCCTCGCCGCCGAAGTTCTACGCGGAGAAGGCGGCATCCTCCTATCGACGCAGGACGGCAAGCGGTTCGTCGACGAGCTGCAAACACGCAAGGTCGTGACAGAACGCATCAAGAAACTCAAGGTCCGTGACACACAGCCCCTGAGGCAATGGGACGTCAAACTCGTTCTCGACCAGGGCTCTTATGAGGCGGCCAAGAGCCACATTGATTTCTACCTGTGGAAAGGCCTGATGCGCAAAGTCAGCGTTACCGAACTACAAGCCGAGCTCGACCTCGCCACTCATCAAGACAAAACCACCGCCAGCTCCACCAACATCCTCCGCACACTGCAAGAATACGCCTCCATCACGACAGGCCGCAAGACCGACCCGCTCGGGCGCACCACCTTCGGAGCCTGGACCTTGACCAACCCAACACCCGACTCACCTCTGTACGTCGGCACGGTGACGCCGGTGATCCACTACACAATGGGCGGCGTGGCATTCAACGCCGAAGCCGAGGTTCTCGACGACCACGGCCGGGCGATCACGGGCCTGTGGGCGGCCGGCGAGATAACGGGTGGTCTGCACGGCGGGAACAGACTCGGTGGTAGCTCGTTGCTCGAGTGTGTCGTGTTTGGCCGCATTGCGGGTAGGAATGTCGCGAGGTATCTAAGGCAGGGCCAGTGGCATGCCAAGGCCGATCGCGATCAGAGGGCCGAGCATTATGAGAGTCCGGCTTAGGAAAGGGGAGAGGCAGAATTGCGCGTTGACGGTGACGGTGACGGTGACGGTGACGGTGACGGTGGCAGTAATCATGATGAGGGTGGGATGGGAATCCACGAGGCGGAAGATTAGGTCGGTTCAAATGGTCGACCGGCGTGCTTACGATTTGCACAGTTTTTTTAATGACACAGGCCAAGAGTTGCCGGCGGGTGGGATGAATAAGGTGGTCAGTAGGTCTATCGACGGCTTACACGGGAGTAGGTAGAGTTGTAGTATATACATGACCCCTTTTTGTTCGGGGACATGTAGAAGTAGCCTGGACGAATGGCACGTAGAAAGGAGGTATATATGAGATACGCATATACCCACACGTGTATACACACACATACACCAAACAACAACGACAAGGAACGAAAAACACAGACTACGAGCATCCTAGGCAATGCAGAACAAAAAGGGTTTTTTAATCTAACATTTCTCCTAATCCCGAAATCGTTTCTGGATCTCTGGATCTGGGTTTACAGACCTTTAAAAATAGGAAGCGCTATGTTTTGTTTTCATGCCTCACTCGATACATGCATGAGCTGGTCTTACGACGCAAATGGTGGTTGAGTCAGATCGAGCAGTCGTGCCGTGTCGTCCAGGCCTTCAAGTCGTCAACTCGTCAACTCCTCACCATGCGTCACGAGATGATCGTCCGTGTGTTTTGAAACGTGGGCGTGTCGCATATCATGTTGAGGACTTGATGGATTCAAAGACTGGACTGGACGTACATCAGAGAATGAAGTGATGCGATCAAGGCTGAAAGAGACTTGAAACCTCGTTTGTCCAATCTACTTAAGCCTTGATGGCACCGCCCAAAGCACCGCCGCTGAATTGCTGACCTCCCGGTTGTCTCCTCTGGCCCGGCTGTCCTCTAGGCAGACCGGCGACGCCACCTGCAGTACGGCCTCTGCCGCCCCGACCGCCTCGCTGGCCTTGATCCCTCTGGAAGGCATTCGCCATACCGGCGGTTCTGGTCTCGAGGACCTTCTCGTTGGACTCGAGAATGCCCATTGCCTTCTCGCTGAGCGTGATGGCCTGGCTTTGCAGGCGCGACAGCTCGACGCCCTTGCGGAACACGATGGCGTCGTTGACCTGGTCGAGCGCGGCGGCAAGTTCTTCGTGCGAGATCATCTTGGAGATGATGGCGGCGATCGTCTTGGCGTCGAGTTCGAACATGCCTGACAGTGTCGTGATGGAGAGAGTGTCGTAGTATGGTGCATAGGTGAAGAGGTAGGTTCTGAGGCCTTCTTCTTGGATTTGCGCGGACAGCATTTCTTTGACTTTTTCCTTGTCCGCGCCGAGGAGGTCCCAAATGGCAATCTTGGAGATCAGCTCTTGGGTCTTCTTCCAGTCGCCTTGGGCTAGTGCTTTGGCGGCTTGCATCACATGGTCGCGAGTGTTCTCCGGCGGGCCTTGGAAGACTTGTCTTTCGGTGTACTCGAGCATGCGTCGGAAGGTCTTGGAGATGACCCGCTTGCGTACATCTGGTGACGAACCGGTTTGTGCGAGTAAGGGAATTTCTAGGAGCATGCTGCAGGTGAGGTAGACGCACTCGAGGAGTTCAAGATTGATGTGCATGTGGAAGGGTAGTTGACGTTGACGCTCCAGGCGTTCTTGCTCCGGTGTTACGGTTGAGTATCTTTGCATGATGACTCCCTGGGCGAGAAGTTCCTTCTGACGGCCAGAACCGCAGATCTCCTGAAGGACGCCTTGGGCTTCGTAACAGAGACCAGCTCGGAAAGCGCACAGTCCAATTTGCACCAGTGTGCGGTTGAAGAGAATCTGTGTGCTGACATCGAATGATGAGATGTTTTCAGTCAAGTGGCTCATCAGGGCAAGGTCACGAGCGCGATAGTATTCATCTTGGAGGGCGAGGAAGTAAATCTGGCACAGCATGGCGCGTGCACGGATGATGCCCTCACTATTCTCGAACAGGTGATTGCAGAGCTTCTGTACCAAATCAGCGACTTCGGTATACTGGCCACGAGGTGTCAAAGTGGAATCGAGATTCGACGGTAATGCTGCCCAAGCCTTCTCTTCAAGGATCTTGACAACCTGGGTGGGTTTGAAATAAACATGCTCGAGACGTCTGATGGTGGTTCGGTTGACATTATCTTGCCGACTTTCGGACTTTTCGAGTTTCTTGTTGATGGTTTCGATATAGATGAGAGTTCGGACGATATCTGCGTAAAGGGATTGTTCGTCACCTAGTCGCTCGATATATTCTGCAGTATGAGGGTCGGTCTGCTGGAGTGATCTGGTCAGTTCGTCGTCTAGTCTTTCGACAAGCGAGACCACGCTGCCGGGAATCTTGAAGATTTCTCCCCGCTCGGGGCTAGGTGTCTTGTCATCATCCTCCCATTCATCTGCACCTTCGACGACAATCCAGTTGGGTTCGTCCTCTAGAGTCTGTAGAAGAGAGGACAGCTCCCGCTCAGCAGCTCGCCATGATTCTTGTGACATGTATGCTTGTACTGAAGAAGCTGTGACATCGAAGCGTGTTGAGATGAGGGTCAATAAGACTCGGATTCTTTGATAAGGGCTGACGGCGACCTCCAATAGTCTTTCCATAACACGGATCTGCTCTGATCGATCTGTGTTCTTCTTACCACGAGACTCAACGATTGTTCTCAGGTGCTTGAGGATACTCTCCGGGGTATATACGAGAGTCTTGCCTCCACGACCGACAGTGGCAAAGCCCTCTTCATCGATGGATGCCTCGAGAGCATCTAGCCGTTGGACTTTGCTTTTTCGAGTCTTTTCGACGACTTCATGTTGGTCATCCTCATCCTCTGACTCCATGTATGCGTCTTTGTCTTCTCGATATTTGTCAATTTCTGTGGTATAATCTTTGTTGTTCTTCTTGATTTTCTGTTTCATGGCGTTGAAACCTTTGGCATTGATGGGATTCATTTTCTTGCCACCAGTCTTCTGCTTATCGTTTGTTTCATTGATCATATCCTCGAGGTCGGCGATGATCTTAATGTAGACCTTTGGTGTTGTGCCCTGTTGCAGGACTTTGACTACTTGCCGATTCATTTTGTCGAATTCTGTCGAAACCATGTTAGAGAAAACGTGCAAGTCAGAGTATGAATAGGTAACTAACCTGTGGAAACAACAGCCCAATCATTGATTTTCTCAGCATTCTCAATCAGTTTGATCGTGCCTTCTAATTCCTCAAAACGCTTGTCCTTTGCACTCTTGACCACTCGCTCTCGATCGTCATCTTCGCTGTCGTCGCTGTCGTCGGCTGCTCCGCCGGAAGGCTTCAAAAAGCGACTGGCACCAACGCCTTGTCCTTCGTCTTCGGAGGAGGAATCGTCATCGGAGTCATCTTCGTCCTCCTCTTCGGATTCTTCTTCAGATTCCTCTTCGCTTTGGCTGTAGAGTTCTTCCTCTTCAGACGAGCTGCTCTCGCTGTCGCTATCTCCTCCGTGGAAAAATCGTGAAGACATCTTTGCTGGTAGTGAGATCGAACAATCAATTCCACTGGGTAACCAGATGGTGTTTGTTGAGCAATGAGTCAGTCTCAGTCAAGGCTGCGGCAGCAAAATTGTGTGGTTCGCCGCTTTGCCGCAGTTTTCGTGGGCCTGTCATTCGCCAAGAGTTACGTCACGTGTTACGAGTCACTTACCTATCGAGGCACACAGACTCTACGACTCTACGAGCATTTTACTCCATGTCCGGGTTCAAGCACGATCTCGGTATCAGGCCATTTCGTGTCGAGTGAATGCAAAATTTGTCCTGATCAGCTTCTATCATATACTAGTTAAGTGCCTAACATGTCAGACCATTGGTAGAAGTCCTGCGTACACGACAAAGCTTTCGACCACTTCATAAGGATCCTTCAGCCCGTGACCGTCTGGTCCACGCTCCGCTTATCCCTGCGTGTTGTCTTGCATCGGACATGCACCAGGCGGCCACCAAATTCAGATATTGGGCGTCGACTCTCTTGACCGGATCAGCGCGGCGTTGCTGTAATCAAGGGGGAAACCCGCAGCTTTCGTCTGAGTAGGTACGAGCCAAGCAGGCTTTCTCATTGAGTCGTAGTGTGTACCACCAAGAGGGAAGCCTCATGGTATATAGTCTGTTTGGCCGAATTGATTCGTCAAGCCCATGGAAAGAAAGTCATGACGGCCTTTATTCAATCAGTACTACCTGCTCGATCGTTGCTTTGTCGAACATCCTGAACTAGGACTTTCCACCATGTTGGGCCCGTCTGGTGGAGGAGTGCTCCCATGCTTTCCAACCTCCCATAGGTTGTGGCAATTTCGAGCAGTCATTCATCTCAGTGCCATTGTGCTTTGTTCATGAAAGTATCACCCATTGCTCCATCCTCCAGATTCCTGATAAAGTCTCGATTCCGCTGGTTCCGACTTCCGCGGCGCCGAGCTGTTGAAGGCGAATCAACATATCCATCAGCTGGCGGTGGGTAGTATGCGGGACTTGGCTGGAGCCTGATTGGAGCATTGGGGTCGAGGTGGCTAGCAACGCGTTGTATCGCGGCTGGGATACCGGCCTGTTGCTGATCCATGGTAGACGCTCGTTGTCGTCCGGCTCTTTGCGTGGCTTGCGCGTATAGATTTTGCTGGTGGTTGTAATGTGCAGGATTCATCTGGGGAGCTTGCTGCGCCATCATACCCATCGGTGGGACATAATTGCCTGTATGCGAAGGATAAGGAGGTGGAGCGGCTTGTTGGTGCCCTTGATACATGGTATTATACATGGGTGGTTGTGATTGTGGGTATGGAGTCATCTGCATGTTGTAGGCATTCTGGGCTGCCGTTTGCGCTTGGGCATGTGCTTGGGCAGCCTGAGCTTGAGCCTGAGCTGCCTGAGCGGCTCTTTGTTTGCTCAAAGCCTCAGCTTGCTGTTGCTGCTGCACACCAGGCGCAGGCGTTTTGCTTGACGAAGGTGACTTTAGGTTCATTGGTGGCACGAAAGGCTGTGTGAACTTTTGTTGCGTGATGAAGGGATGCAATTTTGCCTGCTGGGGCGACCATCTCTCCAAGGGATTCGTAGTCAAAAGACCTCGAACAAAGTCAATGAATGCAACTCGATTGTTCATTTCTGCCGAATGATTAGCACTGCGCAGCAATTCAGTGATCATCCATCTTACCTCTCTCAATCTCCGCTTGTTTCATATTCTTCCTCGGCATGGAATAACTTCTGATAATTTCTGGTAAAGTCGTCGCTTGGAAATACTTTTTGCTCGGCTGCTCTTTGACATTGTGCTCCCTAGAATACTGTTCCATACTCTTTAACCGATAAGATCGACGTCCAAATTCATCGTTGGTCTTCTCAAAGAATTCGCCTGATTGTTTCCCCATTTCCAACATCCACATGGGTGGCATGCCCAGCATCTCGACTATGCGGGATACTTGGTTGTACTCAGACGACCCGGGGAAAAGAGGCAAGCCTAGGAAGAGCTCAACCACAATGCAGCCCAATGACCACATGTCAATCGCAGAAGAATAAGGGAGTCCAAGAAGGACTTCTGGAGATCGATAAAATCGGGATTGAATGTAAGTGTAGACAGTCTGCCTTTCGTCACACGCAGATCCGAAGTCGATGATTTTGATGATAGGACTTTCTAGATTTTTCAGAAGGATGTTCTCGGGTTTCAGATCGCAGTGGATGAGACGAGCTTTGTTGAGCAACGTAAGACCATTGAGCAGTTGTTGTGCAAATACCCGGACGAGGGTCGTGCTGAGGCCCCTAAACTGATTCTGCTTGATCAACTCGTATAGGTTGACACTCAACAATTCAAATACCAGGCACAGATGCTGGCGGTGGATGAAAGTGTCCTTCAGGCGGAGCAGATGGTGGTCATCGTTTTTGTCGAGTTTTTGGTTCAACAAATCGAGAACAGACACTTCCATCATACTCTGATTGAAGTAAGCAGTTCGATTCTTTATGACCTTGACTGCCACGACCTCCTGCGTCCTCAAATTCTGACACTTGACCACCTGTCCAAAGGTGCCTTGGCCGAGCACGTCTAAGATAAGATAGCGATTCTTGTGCCCAGCTTCTTCACTGCCTAAAATGTCATTGACGTAGAGAATGTAATCGCTATCATCATTATCATAACCGTCATTTTTGGTGCCTTTGCTTGGCTTTGTAAGGACGCGTCTCGGGTTCCGCGAAGATTCGTACTTGAAGCTTGGGTTGCAAATTCGATACGTTGCTGGCAGGTAGGTTGTCAAAGATTGTAGGGGCTGATAAAACCACCTTCTGGATTTGCTCTCCTGAAAGGAGGTTGGGAGTTGACTCTTGGTGTCAAGTCTTGCATAGTTTTCACCTTCTGAAAGCGCGGGACTGGTCCTAAGCCAGGAGGAGCCTGCGAAGCCTGTCTAGACAAGGTCTGAGGCCTCGAGTGTTGGGGATTGGACGGATAATAGGAATCGGGACTGAGCTCATTATTCTGACTTGAGGAGTTGTAGTTGGATGGATATCGTGTAGGGGTGGGCGGCTCGCCATATGGATCATTCTGATAGCTTAGGGACCGGGTTGGAGAATGCCGAGAAGAAGATGGCTGATTTAGGTATGCGAAGCTGTTGGGGTTTTGGGTCTTGGGGCTCGAAGCGTAGCCGGGATTTGTCGATTGAGCGATCATTGGAGAGTAGCGCTGGGCAGCTGAAGACGCCTCAGGGATATACTGAGCAGAAAGACGATGTTGATGAACAGGACGCAAGGGATATTTGGAACGATTGTAAGGATCGGCGTCCTCCATAGGAACATCGACTTCGCTGTTGTGCTCGTAAGAATGCTGCTGTGTTGGAGGCGTCGAATTCAAAGACATGTTGGGTGATGATATGGATAAAAATGGGCGTTGAATCAGAAAGAGTGCAGTGATAGCAGTCGCAGGAGATTTGGGGTGGTTATGGTTTGAGCTGAGGCTGCGGTTTGACTTGAGAATTTGCGGTTGCGTCGTTCATGGATTGTTTCAGCAGCACAGGTGGTGTTTGTCGATGCCCGTCCACTCTAACACGAGCGTGTCCTAGAATGAATTGATCGACAAATTTGTCAATGCCTATCGATGGGTTGAAGGAGGGGTGGTAGGCAAAGTGGTCGGAGGGCTTCCGTAAGCGCAGTCGACAAAGACTGAGAGAACAAGGGCGGCGGTATGACAATCATGGTAAAGGCAAGAAAGAGCTCAAGATTGAGCCATGATCTCAACGCTCGACAGGCCTGCTGAAGAAATGACCAGAAGTGAAAGGAGTGGTTCGTGGATGGGTGAAGTCCCAAAGTTGTGAGCGCAACGCAACGAGTAACAAGAGCAGTCGTGGCAGTTGGTGGCAGTTGGTGGCAGTTGTTAGTGGTGGTGGTGTTAGTGGAGACGGCGAAGACCACAGATCGGTCGGAGGGAGTGAACTGCAGAGGTTGAAGATGGGCGTGGGCTTGTGAAAAGATACTGATGAGCTGGTGCAGCAAAATATCAGTATCTTGGAAATTGGGATCTGAAGCCGAACAGGAATACTGACTTGTCGACTCTGATCAAATAAATCATGCAGAAAACTAACAAGTGGTGGAGGGAGAGATGGAACTGTGAGGTGCAGGTGGTGGTGGTGGTGCAGGTGTTGGCGCAGGTGCAAGTAGGACGGGAGTACGAACGGTGAGGAGGGTCAGCGGCAGGGAAGTTGTCCTGGCTCCTTAGGCACTAACTAAGGACCTCTACCTAGCGACTCACAGACTGCTAACGAGTTACAGCACTCGGGACTCCGTACAAGTAGCTGAGAAACGGCTATGGTTGGACGACCATTCATTCCTCGTCACCACGGACCAGCAGCCCTGCCAGGTTCGCCAGGCCGTCTGAGGGCCTACTTAGTTAGAGCTTAAGGGTGGATGGGTGGTTCTTTAAGGTTAGTGTGAGGGAGCAGATTAACTTGAGTTTGGGGCTCCTCAAGCGCCGAGAAGACACGCCCAAAGGGCCGAATGGGCCACGCAGTGAGGAACCCAAAATTACTTGGGCTAAGGACTTGATCTTGTCCCCCAGGTAGTCAATAATACTACCGAGAGAAAGGAGATTGTTAAGGTATGTACATGCTCAGTTCTCTAGGTGCCTTAGAACCTTTATTTTGAAGGAGCAGATCAGCTCATTGGGCAGCTTGGGACGCCCACATGCCAGTATTCGCCCCTGGACAGAGAACCTCTGCTAACTTCAACGGCAGGCAAAAGTCGGGCAAGTCACCCGAGTTCATACGGAGGAGCATGGCAGCTTGAGTGGCTCTGCAAGACCGGAGGGACTCGAGAAATATTTGGCCCTTAGTCAATCAGCAGGTGAAATATTGCCCAGAGGCTACGGAGTAGGTATGTATACATACCTAGTAAGTGCCAGGTAGTTCCTCCTCAGTTCTGCCTAGTTCTGCCTAATTCTGCCTAATGCCAGGCCCCATAGGCTCCAATCAGGCCCTGTCATTTCCTCGGTGGCGGACCGAAGAGCCTCTGACGCAAAGCCTGGTTGAAGAAAACGTCTTCGAGTACTCATCTTGACATCGTCGAAGCACTCCAGATCGACTGTTTTCTTCGCAGACTTGATCTAGGCTTCGTGAAAGCAGATGACTACAGCTGATTTTCCTCGCTAGAAAAGCTCACTGCTACGCATATCATTTTCTCAATTCGACACGCTTCAAGAGTCGGAGTTATCACATCCGACTCCTTCAAGTCGTTACTCCCTTCTGCATCTTCAGCGCCACTCTTACGTCGTCCCTCTCAACCAAGATAACCTATAGTTGATCCTTTTTCAATTTCTTTCTTCAATCTGATTTCTTTTTTTTCATCTAACATCCGCTTTCTCTCGATTCGTCGCCATCATCGCCATTTCTATCCAGCATGTCTACGCATCCCCGAAATTCTATAATGACGACATCATAGTTTACGTTATCAGTCGTCTATCACATTTTCCCCCAAATAGAGTACGGGAAGGCAAATATGACAGATCAAGTACCCAGTGGTGGTAGCGTGTCGGTAACACCGGCAGATAATGCTCCTACTCATCCCTCCCTTCGTGCAGAAGAGTCTGGCGAGGCAGATCGATTGAAAAACCTGAACGCTTTGGTTCGCGATCAGGATGACCTAGAACGCGATATTGGTCGGGAGGCCGACAAGTTGCTCACTGAGCAAGCCAACCAGAGGGATCAACAGAGGTTGGAGAAGACCAAAGCTCAGAAGCAGAAGCTTGAGAATCAAATCCGCAAGTTACGAGATGACATCGCTCGACCCATCGGCACTACCCAACGTGCAAAATTGCGTGTTGACATAGATCGGATGCGCGCCCAGGTCGATGAACTGGAGCAGGACATCTCCGAGATTGAAGAGAGAATGGTCGAACGGGACACAAAGGCTACTGTGGCAAACGCCCCAGAAGCTGTATCAGGTCGCCTACCGAACGAATCACAACGCGAGTATCTCATAAGAACGGGGAAAATTACACCATTCAGCAAATTTGGATTATCAACTCATGGAGAATCATCAGAAACCTTACAAGGCGCCCTATTTGATGCCGAGGATGAGACCGACTTTGCCCAGGTTGAACAAGCCGCCGAATCTTCCAAGAGCATGTCTCACCGGAATCTTCGACAGCCGGGGTTCGCTTCAAGCTTGATCGGATCAGAGGAGGACCCAGAAATCGAAACAGATCGGCCAGTCAAACGGCGGCGCATCCAACCCAAACCAGTAGCGTCACCAGATGGGGACTCATCCTATGATGATGGCCAACTTGACGACGATCTTAATTCTGAAGCTGAGCAGACAGACGATGAAGAATTGCCGACCACCGGTGGGAGGCAGAAAAGAAAGGGTCGAGTCCTTCCTCCGCATGTGGACGACGAAGTAGAAGATTTCCGTGGCGTCGACGATGGGACTGAATCGCTTTACCAGGCACGAGTACGAAGATGGGCTAAAAGGAGACATCGTGCCCGGATTCAGGCATCCAAAAATATTCCAGAACATGAAGAACGTTCAGATGATGAACTGGATGAATCTGGTGATGATTATGCAGAGGAGGCATACCTACCACACCCCGAAATCGCAGACACCGTGTTCGACGGAGGGTACAGGCTACCAGGCGACATTTATCCAAGCCTATTCGACTATCAAAAGACTGGAGTACAGTGGTTGCATGAACTGTACACACAACAAGTCGGCGGCATAGTCGGCGATGAAATGGGGCTGGGGAAGACTATTCAGATCATTTCATTTTTGGCAGGCTTGCACTACAGCAGAAAACTCGATAAACCCATCATTGTCGTTTGTCCTGCCACAGTCATGAAACAGTGGGTCAATGAGTTCCACCGATGGTGGCCACCTTTTCGTGTCACCATCTTACATTCTTCTGGAAGTGGTATGATCAACTTACGCAGTGAATCTACCCGAGAGGACAAGCTATTGGATGTTATGTGGGACCCCAGTCGACAAAATCAGCCTTTGACACCTGCACAAAAATCGGCGAGGAAGATATTGAAGCCCATCCTAGAGCAAGGAGGTGTCCTTGTCACCACATACTCCGGGCTCCAGACATATGCGCCATTGCTCATTCCTGTTGACTGGCAATACGCTATCTTGGATGAAGGCCACAAAATCAGAAATCCAAACACCGCCATCACGATCTATTGCAAAGAATTGCGAACACCAAATCGAATCATACTGTCTGGGACACCTATGCAGAACAACCTGATTGAATTGTGGTCCCTTTTCGACTTTGTATTTCCTATGCGGCTTGGGACATTAGTCAACTTCAGGAATCAATTTGAGATTCCTATACGTCAGGGCGGATATGCCAATGCTTCGAATCTCCAGGTCCAAACCGCTTTCAAATGCGCGGAAACTCTGAAGGATGCCATCAGCCCCTACCTACTACAACGCTTCAAGGTTGATGTTGCTTCGGACTTGCCGAAGAAGAGCGAGCAAGTCTTGTTCTGCAAACTTTCCAAATTGCAACGGTCTGAATACAACCGGTTCATTAGTTCTGGTGAGATGGATGCCATCATGAATGGGAAAAGACAGGTCCTCTATGGCGTGGACATCCTGCGGAAGATCTGTAATCATCCTGATCTCACTGACCATAAGCGACTATCTACCAAGCCGGATTATGACTATGGCAATCCTGCCAAATCCGGCAAGATGCAAGTCGTGGGGTCACTGCTTGAACTATGGAAAGATACTGGCCATAAGACGCTACTCTTTGCTCAACATCGCATAATGCTAGACATCCTGGAGAAGTATGTACGATCCCTGCCAGGTTTCAAATACAGAAGAATGGATGGAAACACCCCTATTCAAATGCGACAAAGCATGGTTGATGAGTTCAACAACGACCCTCGTCTACACGTATTCCTCCTAACGACAAAGGTGGGTGGTCTCGGTATAAACTTGACAGGCGCAGATAGGGTGATCATATATGACCCTGACTGGAATCCATCCACCGATCTGCAAGCTCGTGAACGAGCATGGCGGCTTGGCCAGAAGCGAGAAGTGACAATATATCGTCTTATGACTGCCGGCACGATCGAGGAGAAAATCTACCATCGCCAGATCTTCAAGCAATTCCTGACAAACAAGATTCTCAAAGATCCTAAGCAGCGACAGACCTTTCATCTAAACGATTTACATGATTTGTTTGGTTTGAGTAACGAAGGTGATCCCACTGAGACAAGTACTCTCTTCAAAGATGCCCAAGTCGAATACTCGGCAAAATCGAGAGAACCCGCTCCATCAGACAAATCTAGCGTCAATGAAAGCCTGAAACCTGCTCAGAATGAGGTCAACATTGGAGCTTTGCCAGGCATTTCTTCGATTGAGCAATTCGCCGGGGAAATTGAGGAAGAAAAACAGGCCAATGAGAGTGGAGCTCAGAACTCAGAAGCTAAGATGATGGAGGGACTTTTTGCTCGATCTGGCATACATTCGGCAGTAGAACATGATGCAATCATTGATGGTAAGACTCCGAGGAAAATAGCCGCAGATCCTGTGCTTGTCGAGCAAGAAGCCCGCAAAGTGGCTGCGGAAGCAGCCAGGGAGCTCCGACGAGCGGGTGAGGTGGCTCGAACCGTGCCAATTGGCACTCCAACCTGGACCGGTCAATTCGGGGTTTCGGGAGACCACAGGAGACCACAGCTCAGAGGGCATTCAGTTCCAACTCAAGGTCGAGGGTGGCGGACTCCAATCCTCCAGCCTCTTGACAAACCTGCAGCAACGCCAGGCAAATGCCGCACACAGTCGTGATGTAACTCCAAGGACTTCTAGTCCTGCAAGATCTTCAGGCTCTGTTACGCCGGCGTCAAGATCTGGAACGCCATCACTGCCGCAAGGCAAGGACTTTGGCCGACTTATTCGTGATTATTTGACGGCCCAAGGCGGAGCTGTGCACACCCAGATGCTTATCGACCATTTCAACAGGTTTTGCACGACGGCACAGGCGACTGCAGAGTTCAAGGAGACCCTGAAACTGCTCGCCAAGCTAGAGAAAGGCAGCCGTGGAAGAGGGAAATGGATTCTCAAAGATGAGTACAAACACACGGTAGCGACATAGATATACTCGCGTGCACCAGTATCAGTGTTCTTGGTGCGAGTTTAGAAAATGCTCGATGAGGTGCGCTCTCTCTCTCTCACTCGTTGTCGTCTATCAGACCTTGAGGAGACCAATATTCTGGCTCCCGACATTGATAATCGACCCACACTAAAGAATCTGCCAGCAGATCGTGTAGCACAGTCTCAGATCTTGCCCTTTCCCAGTTTAGATTGAGTTGCAACAATGAGACCGAAACGTTACCAAGTAGTTGCAAGACTTCCAGCACTGTGGATTGATCCGTGTTAAGTTCTTTGGGCACCGAACGGATGAAACGCTTGCTTGCGATGGTGAGAATCACGAATCCCGAGCCAAGTGGCTCCAGTGATTTGACCGCCTGCTCAATATCGTCCTCTGAAACTTGAAGACCTCCGCCAATGGCTTTCCCTTTACTCACACTTTCACAGCATTCCTTCAACCCCAAAAGTCCACCGTTCTCGGCACGAGTTGATTGACAAAGCTCAACGACACGGACAGCCACTGAGAAGTAGAAGTCGTTCACATCGTGACCCAGAACCTTGGCCCACAGCGAGTCGGCCTTTTTCCCTTTGATGTTGCTGCCAGCTAGAGGATCTACCCCTATGGCATTACACATGCGCGCAAATTCGGCGCGGAATGTAGGGTTCGACTTGATTGTTGCGGCATGCTCGAGAGCAAAATTGTGCAGCAATGACTGGAAGACTTCTAGTTGTGCTTGTAATGATGCCGCATTGGCAGATTTGAGGTTCGAGCCATGAGTCGCATATGATTGCGCGGTGGCGTTACGCTGTGTGAATGCACCGAGTCCGACGCCGCGACGAGTGGACATTTTGTGTCCTCGATTCCTGATTACCTATGATGGTGGACTGTCACCTTCATGGACGTCAACTAGCATTGCTCCAGGTAACAACGATACGGAGTAGATAGATCTTAGCGCACTCTATCGCTAAGAACACGAGTCAAGCGGGTACAAATTAGACTATGTTCACGTGACCATAGCCAGTGCCAAGATTTCACTGCGCTTTTCCAAATTGAAACTAGCTCACACACAACCCAGCGCAGTCTCGAATGATTTTCTGCCTCCAGTCTCTGCATTTTGTTCCAACATCACCGCTCTTCATCCTCGACCACGCCGCCAATTCAATTCACGACACCAGTCAAAATGACCAAGCCAGTCGTCAAGTCGTAAGTATTTCTCATCATCTGCTGATATTTGGAACAACAGATATGGTCCCGCACAATCGCTGGTTTGCCTGAGCTGCACCAGCTCGATCCCTCCCAATGGCCTGCACTCGAGATAATGAGAAATCATACCTTTGGTGGAAGGAGCTGGGGCCTTGAGGACAGAAGGATAGCTCCCTCTTCCTTGAAAATCATTGAGCTCGGAAAGACTAGTATCGTGGCTCGCAAGTCATGGAGAACATCACAGAGCGCAACCAATCCTGACATCTTTTTGTCGGGGCTTTGTCAAATGAGACGAAATTGATCGAACGTTGTCTCGGCAGAAATGCAGCAGACTTCCTTCTCAATATCTCATTGATGAAATTGATTTCGTCGAGTTACACCAGTCACCCAGTTTGAGAATGCCGCGCCATAGCTGCAGTTCCAACTCGGCGATATTTTATCACCCATCGGACCATACTGATTGCAATTCCTACTATAGATCTGTCCCAACACAGGACCAGGTCCTCGTACCTGAGACCCTGTTGAAGAAGAGGAAGAGCCAAGAGAAGGCCAGAGCTGAGCGCAACTCTGCCATCGAGAAGAGAAAGGCTGTAAGTCAGGCATTCTCCCCACTCAAGCACAACTTTTTTTTTCTGGTGATGATAAATACCACACTTCGCGGCTAGACCCACGGTCGATGTTGTCGCTTTGTTAACCATCTTTCGGGGCTGATTATACGACAATACATTCAATCCATGTCACATGAAGTTTCTTTGCCAGATTCAGAACTGACAAATTCTTCTTAGGCCAACAAGGAAAAGCGTGGTGTCATCTTCAAGCGAGCCGAGTCCTACGTCAAGGAGTACCGGGATGCGGAGCGTGAGAAGATCAGACTCGCTCGTGTGAGCAGACAGCAAGGCAGCTTCTTCGTTGACGAGACCGCCAAACTTGTCTTCGTCATCAGAATCAAGGGGTGAGTCGACCACGAACAAATATTGATCATGACCATCAGAACTGACCCTTTACCCACAGTATCAACAAGATCGCGCCCAAGCCTCGCAAGATCCTCCAACTCCTCCGTCTTCTCCAGATCAACAACGGCGTCTTCATCAAATTGACCAAAGCCACACAAGAGATGTTGACCATCGTCAACCCTTACATCACCTACGGCTACCCTAACCTGAAGACCGTGCGCGAACTCATCTACAAGCGCGGATACGGCAAGGTCGACAAGCAACGCATCGCCTTGACCGATAACCAGATCATCGAGGAGTCGCTCGGCAAGTACGGCATCGTCGGCACCGAGGATCTGATCCACGAGATCTTCACCGTCGGACCCAACTTCAAGCAGGCCGCCAACTTCCTCTGGCCCTTCAAGCTGTCCAACCCCAACGGCGGCTTCCGCGCCCGCAAGTTCAAGCACTACATCGAGGGTGGTGATCTTGGTAACCGTGAAGAGAACATCAATGCTTTGGTCAGACAGATGAACTAGAACTGTGCACTGTTTTCATCGAGGGATGCGTGCTTTTTGCTGTTGGGACCTTGTTGCCTTTCTTGCTTCACATAGTAGCTATTCTCGGCTTCAATGAAATGCTGCTCTACAGCTGCTGAAGTCAAGTCATGAAAAGTCGTCTCATTTGCTTGCCGTGGCGTCTCGTTATTGACCCAACGAGTATGACCATAGGACCCATTTTTCTGCATAGTTCAAGGGGACGACGATGATGAAACAGGCGAGATCAGATCGATGAATGAAAATAAAATCTTCCAATTCATAACATGTCTTACTGACTTCCTTGTGACCATGTCATTAGACGTTCGGAATCCCTTTTCGCTTGCCTCGTATTGCTTTCAACTTACTTTCAACTTACTTTCAATCACCCTCGTTGATGCAAGGCATTGTATATCGAACGAATACAGCTCCACCAAAATTTTGTTTGTCATCTCCCCTCTGCTTTTTACCGCGAGATTAGAATCTCACATGTAATTTCTAGGTACGAAGTGGAAGTGGTTTTTGACAATTCGCAGCGCCCGAGTCGCCAAACTGATTACAATTCATCCCACCGAGAGTCACAAGCTGTATGCGTATCCTGAGCCCAAAAACGAATCATCCCTTGACCTGTACGTAGAACCTATAAGGCCAACTATAACTTATCATTATTCTGCACATATATTAGTCTAACCCTCTATTCTTCGTTCAACTAAGCCTTCTTCATTACGCCCCAACCAACCTTACTAACCCTAGCTAGGACAATGAACATGGAAGAGAAGACGACAGTGCCACCAGCGAAACCTTTCAACGCGACCCACGAACCAGTGGCCCTCAACAGAGCACCCGACACAGGCGGACCCGCCAGGATCGCTAGAGCGCAGAAGAAGAAAGCCTGACCCATGCGTGTGCCAAGTCTGCGCAGGTCAGGCGTCAGTGTGACGAGAGCGACGGGCGCCATGGCGACAGAACCGCCCGAGAACAAGCCGTAGAGTATGGCGAAGGCGATGGTTCCCGCTGAGTTAGTGATGACACTCCAGATGATGATCAGTGCCCCGTACCCGTTAGAAGGGGGATTAAGAGGTTTAAGGGCCCTACTTTGTGTGCGATAAAGGTGGGTGCAATGCGGCCTATGCTCGATGCCGCGTTGAGGATGGGTAGGTAGTAAAAGGAAAACTCTGGGCTTGATACACCGGTCGTGGAGGCAAAGGTGCCGAGGTAGAAGGCTGGAATGGCGAATCCGATGAACGACAATGAAAAGCCGGCAGTAAATAACGAATATGATGGCTCCTTGAAGGCTGATATTTCGAAGAGCCTCCGTTTGCTTTTGGGTTGAATGCGTGGTCTCATGACCGCGACACTGATCAAAATGGTTGCAAGGCAGACGAAGCCAACTACACGAGTCGCCCAGCCGAAGCCGATTTGCGGCGCGAGCCTGGTGAACGCGAATGGCATGACGACGCCGCCGATACTGGATCCACTTGCGGCAATACCGTTGACTATGGGATTCTTCGTGGTGAAGTATTGCGGAAGGATGGCAACCGAGGGCACGAATAGACAGCCATTGCCAATACCGATCGCGACGCCTTGCGCAAGGATTACTTGCCAGTACTGTGTAGAGATGGAAGTCATCATGAATCCAAGAGGAACCAGGATGGCTCCCGTCCAAATAAGGTATCGGAAATATCCTGCGTCGTACAATGGACCGGTAAACACGCCGATCATTAAAGATAGAAATGCCTGAATGGACCCGATCCATGCAATCTCCGAGGCGTCTCTGTGCCAATCGGCGTTGAGTTCATAATATGTCTGGAAGACCCCAAAAGAATTCATGATACCCCTAGGTTAGAGTCAGCAATCCGTCCAACACCAGAACAAGTTCAAAGATAGTCTGTGATCTAGGCATACTGACCAGCTGTTGAAGTAGCAAAAGAAAGCTCCAAGAACCTGCAGCCATGCTATTGAACCCCCATTTGGAGGCGGCGTGTCACCTGGCGATGGCAAAGCATTAGCTGATGCCTCGATGGCAATGTTCATGAGCGGCGGAGCATTGTCATCGGTGAAACTCCACCTCAATGGTGGCAGTTCCCAACCAACATCCAAACCATCAATGACACTTGATCTTGTCGACTTGTCTAGTCGATGCTGGAGTTGGTTTGAGTCCAACTCGGGATCGAAAAGTGTCAAGCCGGACTCCATACGCGGATCGAATTGTGATGTCCATCGGTAAGAGTTTCTGTTCATGCGAATTTGATGGTTTGGTTCTGCATCTTCTGGTACAGTGGGTGTTTGGTCGGGGCCAAGCAGAGCACCACTCAGCCATGCAAAAGCTTGAACAAAGCTTCTTGAGGAAGAAGGTCTGGCACTCGATCCAGATTGAGGCACGGGTTTGCGTCTGATACTCCTCCTTCCCCTGTGTGAACTTGAGGCTCCTCTCGCGGGTGCACGAATCTGCGCAGTGGTCTCCATGTTGCTGCGATTGCTTTGAAGCAATTATGTGCAACGTGCGTGTAGAGGAAGGTGGTTTTCGAGGAACTGGTGAAAGATGTGTATGTGCCAAGTTCACCTCCGTCATGATATAGAGGCGCGCACAATGTGACCCAGATACTATCATTATATTGAGCAACAATCGGACTTGGTAGGTAATGGCTCCATATCATTCTTAGCTCAGAACTATTCTGAACAACGCCACGAAGGTTGCAGTGGTCCAGAACTGAATACCTGGATATATGACTTGATAGACTAAAATGACCAATAACATTTGCGCAGGTCTGCTTCTCTTGGACGTCGGCCTCAGAATTGACCGAGATGGAAGTGGCCGTGCTGAAGGAGGCTGGGGCGGATTTCGGCTGCCCCAGTCCGACGGCCCTTTAGGAGATAGCCCCCAGGAACAACATCGGGCATACAGGCCATACTCGACAGACTGCATCATATCCTTGATGGAATGGCAAACCGCAAGGTGGGCGCTACACCGCAATTATGCGGGCATAATCCTGAGGTTCATCATAAAACTGAGGCAGAACAGGTTCAGACAAAAGGTAATCCTTGGAGTGAAGTCCAAAGGGAAAGACATTGGCCAATGAGATGTCGTGCAAGCTCAACCGAAAGCGGATGTAAGTTTGTAAGTCTCTTGTTTTCTATTTGTGGTAAGAATCTGAGGTTTTCGCTGGCCTTAGTTGCCATAAAAAAAAGGTGCCAGTGCGATAGACACGTTAAGGAGATGTTACCAAAAAGGCACCCAGGGCGTCTCGCTACATATCTTGAGCCACTGGTGTGCGAAACGAGACTCTGTGTCTGAAACATGTTGATACAACTCGACAAGCCACACAAAATGCTTGATGTATGATTGGGATGACCCAAGATCAGGATGACCCAAGATCAGGATGGACTCATGATCAGCCTCGGAGCTCCGCTTCGGAGAGTAAGCTTCTAGCGCGTGCCGGAATTGGATGCACCGCACCAGGATCTGGCCAAGGCTGCGCGACCTTTCCAATGCTTGTGTCTGCGCCGATGTCGACACGCTCATTATGCGCAGCCAACCAAAGGCAGTCCCTAATAGCCGAGACTTACAATCACTTCAAGCTGCAGTCCGGTGAACGTTGTGCTTGACTTGCCAAGAAACATTCCATCAGATTATCGCGAGGGCGAAAATCCTGCTCTCCAGAAAGGGAGTGACTAGCAAGATTGCCGCAATTCGTCATGGTGTTCAATATTCACTTCCAGCTGAGGGAAGCACCGTGAAAACATTTCGGAACGTCAATGCCAAAGGCGATGACCTTCAGGCAAGGAATTCCTCACAGCAATTCTTCACAGGTCCAGTCTTCATACCTAAAAGGCTGTCAGCCAACCCAATTCTGACGAGGAAGAGGCAGAAAACCTACCATCCATCAGGAAGGTAGCGACGAATGACGAGGGGAATCTTTTTCTGGTTCAACTCCTTGATTGCGATTTGAAGGGGATCCGTTTCACCCTCAAGATCAACAAGAACAGGAGCGTTCATACTGTCCGGTCAGAGTGATTCTGTATGTGGGAAAGAGAAGGCTTAGAACAAACCTAATCTGCAATGCTCTAGTTCCAAGTACTCTAGCTCGCTCATATTTTGTCATGTATGGAGTTGTAGTTCGCTTCTCTTCAGGGATCTTCTTGTCGGCGTCGCTTGAAGGTTTCTGTACTTGATTGGGATCTCCAGAGACGACAACTCTATCATCGCCTTCTTCAGCTTGACGGTTGGCCTCGATCGCTTCTTCGTCTACCTCGGCGTCTGGTGCAAAATCTTGGACATCTTCCTCGGGTTCGTAGAAGGTATCATCGGGTTCATCTTGGCCATAACTGCGAGTGGTTGAGGATCAGTAGAGTGATGGGGACTGGGATAATGACAAGCAGGCCAGGCTAGACGTAGAGGAGGAACATACCCTCCATCATCACCGTAGTCAGACATGTTGGATTTTCACTTGCGCCCGAGGAAATGGAGTTCGCAGAGTAACCAGTATTTTCACGATCTCACGATCACACAGTGATTGTAACCTGATGATTCGAGATGCTAGACACAAATTGCCCATTCCACTCTGTGTTGAGAAAAACCGTTCTGAATGTTTTCGTCCCAAGAAGAAGGAAAAAGCCTTCCATGCGGTCCTAGCAAACGCAATCACGTGACATGGAAAAGGCCAGTCTTAGCACTAAACTCACGTCGAGAACGACCAGGCGTGCCTGCAGGTGGCTGTTAGGTGGCTGTGGTGGCTGTGACTGTGGCAATCGGATTTAACACGTGATCATTTCAACGACAACCTCCGCGACTCCGTGTGTCCGGAAATCTTTTCACTCACCGACTCCAATCAAACTTTCACGGCCAGCGGCCAGCCAGCGCACCAACCGCACAACCCGCAATTCCTCCATCCTCAAAATCTGCCGCAGCCTATAACCCCACCAACTGTCATTGGTTGATCACGCACCGGCAAACAGTTCAGAGTTCAGCAATTCATACATTGTCTCTCCCCTCCCAAGAATTCTTTCCGGAGTGTCGCGAGCTACCACCTTCACTTCTGCTTCACAGCCGTAGGCGGCATTCTGTGCCGCCGACATGCCTAGATCTAGCAGAACTCCCCATTCGGACGACCAAGACGACGACGATGACTTTGATCTTTGCGACGACTCTGATTTCGATTTTTCCGAAGGAGAAAACGACGACGATCTCGACGCTCGCTCACAAATCGGCGACACTCCGGCCACTACCCCCTCTCCGGCAGTACCTCACGTCTCTCGAGACCGAAAACTTTGAAGTGTCCCTGGGCAGATTGCGACAAAGCTTTCAACCGTCAAGCCCGACTTAAAGAGCACATTCGATCTCACACAAATGAGCGTCCCTTTAAATGTTCATATTTCCCCTGCACCAAGGCCTTCCTCCGAGACAGTCATCTAAAGCATCATGTGAAGAGCCAACATCAGAGGATACGTGATCACCAATGTGACTATCAAGACTGTGGAAAATCTTTCACTACAGCCACACGATTGCGTAGACATCTGGACACCCATGAAGGCCAACGATTCCGATGCCATTATCGTGAATGTGGACAGGAATTCCGAAAACAAGGCACGTTAGATCGACATATTTTGTCAGTTCATCAGAATATAAAGCCATTTCCGTGTCAGGAGCTTGATTCTATAACGCATGAACCTTGTGTCAAGGCATATGATACTGCTGAAAAGTTGCGCGCACATCAGAGAGCAAAACACGATCCTGCCCGTTTCTCATGTCTGGAATGTGAACAGCAGAATCAAGCTCTCAAAGCCTCTGGCGACCTAGATCCTAGCAAACGAGTCATCGCAAACTTCACAACGTACGGAGAGTTTCAGGCGCATCTCAAGATCGTACATCCGCCGACCTGTCCTCATTGTCCGACCTCTTTCACCACCAACAAAGAGTTGACCCGCCATCTAGAACTTCAGCATGGTGTGCTTCCACCAGGAGGCCCCACAAAGAACCCTACATTCCCCTGTCATCATGAGGGTTGCGGGAAGACATTCACGAAAAAGGGCAACCTGAACATTCACGTTAAGACTGTTCACGAGAACCGCCGCGATTTTGTCTGTGGTCAGACAGAGATCGCAGTGTCTGATGAAGTCACCAGTGAGATTACGGCCATCAAAGGCTGTGCACGTGCTTTCACAAGCAAAGCCAGCCTTGAAGAGCATGTCCGTACCGCTCATCTCGGGCTTCAGAGTAAACGCATGGTGCGTGAGAGGAAACGAAAGGCTGACAACGCCGAAGTCGAAGTTCAAGCTCCGAAGAAGCGTAAACCACGCAAAGACAAAGGTATTCTGAAAACTTCGGCCCTTGCATCCCTTGTTGGAGGCTCTCACAAACAAGAAGATATCCTTTACTACGGCACTCACGATCCCGAAGCAGGCGATGTAGACAACGACTATACCGCACGTGACGATGATCTCCTCTCCGGGTCTGTCACTATGTTGGGTGATCAGCTGTACTATGGCGGAAACACGTATCATTACTCGACGGGTGAATACCCGACCGCTCCAGCACCATTCTCTCCACCTGTGCTCGACTCTAGGAGAACACAGCATGAAACAAACACGAATGGAAATCTTGAGGATGATATCTTCGAATTTGAATATCCGGCCCCTCCCACTCACTCACGCATTGACGATGCATTCTTTGGTGCATTCGAGCAACACTGCTTGGATGACAGTCCCTACTAGAGCTCCAAGCAATTTCCTCGACTTTAACGATTTCCAAAAGCTATGATACCCCAACCATTTTGCCCACTAAAATATTCACGCCAGCAACGCTTCCACGGCATTGTCCTTACAAAAGCTACAAAAGCCTGCAAACGCACTAGATCGACATCTTTATGATATTGCATGAACTGAAAGGTGGTTATTGGGTCTGGACTTGACTGATTCTTTTAGGAGACATGATTTTGCGATGGCGTCTTAAGATCTAAAAGCATGGCGTACGGCACTTGTGTGGTAGCCACACAATGATGAGCTCCTAGAGACTTGAACAAAGAGGCTCGAGAAGAAAAGTGATAGTGTATAGAGTTGAACATGAGATAATGATATTAAGATTCTTGATAAGGCCAAGTCATCGTATTTTGCTCCTCACAGCCACAGCCACAGACGGGCGCCGAATTTTGCGCTTTGGTTTCGTACAGACAAAGATTCAAGCAAGTTGTTCAGGCACATGACTGTTTGCCTGACAGGATAGCATATTAGCAAGAATCTTTGTTAGTATCATACCACAACGTGGATGCAAATGATACCTTCATGGCTTTTTGACTTTATCCTGGCCCCTTTGCTCCCGGAGCTTTTGTTCCAAGACATCTAATCCCGACATCTTCTTATGAGTTCCATCCATCCATCCGACTGGGAGTAAAGTGGCGAGCCTTGCTAGATTAGCCAGTGCACCGCGAAATATCAAGTAACTTGGCTTGTCATGGCTGAGATCCCTGGCGACCTGTTTGGCCCATGTGGTAGCGTCGAGTTTGTTCATTCCAGGTTGATCTCCGTTCATAGGCGCTTCAATTGCATCCTTGGCCACGTTGTAGATGGAGTCAGCCGGTAGCACAGCGTCGTTTGAGTTTTGGAAAAAGGTCGACTGCACCCCACCGGTCACAAGGTTGACGACTCGTATGCCGAAAGGGGCGAGCTCGAGCCGTAGATTCTCAGTGATGCTTGTCGCTGCTGCCTTTGCAGCATTGTACGCCCCGTGAAAAGCTATGCCGCAGCCTAAGAGACTTGCGCCGGAAGTGTGGTTCGCTATGATTGGGCCTCGAGATGATTTGAGGAGTAAAGGCAAGAAGGCGCGTGTTACTCGGATGATGGAAAACACATTGAGGTCGAAAACTGCGCTCGTTTGTTCGAGATCCATGTGGATCACGGGCATGCAGTAACCTCCGCCAGCGTTGTTGACGAGGGCGTCCAACGAGCCTCCGGTGAGTGCCGTGACTTCTGCAACAGCAGCAGCGATTGAATCCTCGGAGCCCACATCCATTCGCACGTATTCAATACCAGCGGTACGCACCGCTGTTAACTTCGAAATGTTACGGGCAGAGGCGATGACTCGCCATCCATTCTGATGCAGGGCTATAGCGAGAGCCGACCCCAAACTGCCATCTGAGCAGCCTGTGACCAGGACTGTCTTTCCCCGTATCATGATTATGGAAGTGAATTTTTAAGGCCGAATATGGCGAGTGTTGGAGTGCTGTGGTGACTCTTGTTGAGACTGAAGTTGAGAAGGTTCTGCACCTCGGAACCTGTGCCAATCATTTATATAAGAGTCTTTGGCCTCTCTTGTGGATTCGAGGCCACGCTCCATAGATTGCATCGTTCACAGCAATGATTCGCACACAAGAAACTCTCGCTTAGCATTCGACACTTACAGTTTACGCGCAGTATTGTCCACCAAACTTTCCTATCACCGTAGGTCGAACGCTTATCTCAAAGTTGCTCCGTGCATTATAAATCCAAAAGCGCCGCCTCATGGCGAGAATTGTCTCAACGATTCAAGGTGTAAGATTGCTCCTAGGCTGAAGTGTTGTCTATTGTCCTCGGACAGTCGTTGCGCCGGCTGTTGTGGATGTTTGGAACCTTGGGGAAATGCCTTGCGCTAGTCCCGTTACAGTAGGTTTCGCGCCTGCCTTGGCACCACGGCGTCCACGGCGTCGCACCTGCCCAGAATCGCTACGTCTTGGATTCAGGGTGACGGACTACGGACGACGGTCATCTGCCAATGTTTGAGCAAACTATGATCTTAAACCTCTCTTTTACTCCCGCCATCACATGAGTCTTGACCCATCATGTGTCTTGAGTCTCCCGTTCGCTGTCTTGAGACGGCCGTCTAGTTGATATCACAAGATGCCTCGACGCAGCCGTGGTTGTCAAGCATGTCGGCAAAGACGGAGAAAGTGCGACGGAGCACTCCCCTCGTGTCAATGGTGTCTTAGGCAGAATCGGCCTTGCTCAGGCCCTGTTCAAGGTCCCGTCATCATCAACGAGACCAACAATGTTATCTTACGACATGGGAAGGGAGAGTCAACCCCCGATAATGTTTCGGTTTCTTTGACAAGTCAACCATCACATAAGACAATCTCCTATGTCGGATTTCTGGCGGATTTCTTTTCGTCTCTCTCATGCAGCGATGACAATCTGCCACTCCCGATATGGCTAACCCGGGTGGGACAATTAACCCAGACCCAGAGGGGCACTGCTCTCGACCGTTCATTACTCGCAACCGCTACGGCCTACTGTGGGGTACAGGCGAGCAATCCATCAATCATCCGGGAGGCATGTCGAATGTATGGCGAAGCGCTCTCCCTTCAATCCAGGTCGTTGTCTACACACTCGACAGCCCCCACAATCGTCGAAATATGCACCTCTGTCGTTTTGTCACTATTTGAAGCAATATGGTGTACCGACATCGAAGCTTATTGTCAGCATCTATCCGCTGCTCGGGAGATGCTAGCCTTGTCTATGCCGAAGCTGTCACAGGCGGACGAAGATCAGCAGAAGCTACTCAGGCAAGTCTATATGCATGTTCAATATCAAAGTGTATGAGAACAATGTACTTCGGTTTTGGTGTTAGTATTCACGTTGCCTACAGGTTGTTACCGTTTTCGTGGCGCCATCGCACTGCCTAATATCAGGAGAAATGGCGAGAAAAGGTTCCGCAACTGTTCTCTGGGAACTTCCAAGCGCCCAACAACCCCTTATTGACAAAATTATGGTTCAACTTTTCAAGCTCGGCAAGATCATTGCCACCAATACCCATAAACTTGTCCACTCGTCACACGCCATCGAAGAGATTGATTCTTGCATACAGTCTTTGTCAGATGAATACTATGATGAAGCTTTTATAAGTGGCCGAGGCTTGGAATACCCGGATCCTGGCCATAGGAAGTATCGAGATGCCACGACCGCAGTAACGCTAACGTACTTTGCTACGGCGAGAATATTGTTATCCATGATTTCCGACTGGCCGGACACGTTGCACATGCCAATTATGGAAGAAAACCACCAGACAATTCTTGACTGCGTGGGTTACCTCTTTACTCTACAGGGAAATAGTCTTTCGACTTTTCTACCATTGCTTTTGCCTATAACCCTCGTAGCAATGCACAGCAGCTCACGGGAACATCGTCAAACAGCGCTCACAATGATCAAGTCTCGCTCACAGCATTCGATATTTGGAGGCCTTGCAATGGGGCTTGCAATGAGGATAGTTCAGACGGGGCCATCAGCCTATTAGTGTAGAAAGTCAAGACAGGTGCCTTTCACGAGTTTCATCAATTCAATGGCCGGTTACGACAGTGGCAGCAAAACTGTAGGCCGGAAGATCCTATCCTATTCTCTGCCCACGGAGGTTTTGTCCGTAATTTCGTAATTTTACCACAGCCTACCTCTTTAACACGCTGATCATGAGTTACGGCCTAATCCTCACGGATTTATTAGCCGGGCTCCGAGACGCAGGATTATCTGGCATACCACCAAATTGTTCTCCACAGACCCAAACTTGGAGTTCTGTACCACCTCGAAAATGAGTTGACTTTATGCTTCACCGAAGAGATACTATATGAAATGGTTGATTGCCCGAATCGATCGATCATGATCCATGATGATTTCTATATCACAAGCAAGCGGCTTTTACGGTATTGTCAGTGGGTTGAGGGGAGCTCCGAGCTTGTGGAAGAACTTCCCGTGCACGTCATATGATGTAAAAGGCATGTTATGACGCGATGAAATCGCCCATCATCAGGTAGGTAGGAATAATGTTTCGAAAGTGATATTGACCTAGAGGTATCCCCTGGTATTCACTAAGCCTTAGCGATGCATTTGCCCGGCAGCCAACTCACAGTCGTCAACATGCAGGCTATGATTTACCGTCAAACACTGGCGCTTCGTGCGCCCATCACACGAGCATCTAAGAAGTCGTGTCGATTCCAGCGTCAGAATGCGAGCAGATCTTATGCAGAGCCGGGAGACACCACGAGATCAGTTAAGCCGTCAGCGACAGGACAGAAGGACAGTAAAGCACCTTTGTCAGTAATACCAAGAATCAGATGCCCTATCGTATGCTAACAAGCACAGATTTGCTATTGGTGCAGTTGTTGCAGCCATTCCGTTATACTATTTCTTCCACAGCAACAAACCTCCTCGGGATGGACAGGCTACTATCGAAGAAAAAAGACGGCGAGGAGACCCTTCTAAAGAGTTTAGAGATCCGAGAGATAGTGATGTCAAGACCTTGGAACAGAAGAAGGCCAAAGAGGGACGCTAGTTCAATGCAGATGTAACATGTACGAAAAAGCCTGGAATCTGGGTTGGGACATATGGGTCAAAAGTTTGGACTGAAAAGATCGTGGCCATGATTTCGAGTGGCGTTTGGGCTCAAGCCCTCTCGCTCATCCTTCCTCTTACCAGAAGGAGTGTCCGGAAAGTTGCTGCATCATTAAGCATTGTCTCAGCATGATGGACTTCCAGAATTGTGGAATCTTGCATAATTTTGCGATGGTTTATCACACACATTCATACCAGAAAAATTTCTTCCTCAAGATGGAGGCACGGCATGACACATCCAGGAGATAGATCCATAGCATTTATACTCCAAAACATGTGCAGCAACTTCTGACAAATACTGATGTGCTTGAACAGTGGATATCCTGGACTATGTGTGCGAAAAGAAGTCTCGTTTCTTTGGAATGGTCAAAAGTGGTGACCACGAGCCAAGATAATGTCAGCAGAATTGAATTCCAAGATGTCCCAAACGAGGGGATCTATCCTGTCATCCGACTTAGCGATCATGATTCATGACTTCCGGCGATATGAGATCCCCTTTGCATACCAAGCTATCACCCTACCAACTTAGGTAGCAAGAAACCTCGGTATCGCGCAACATTTCCTTATCAAACACTGCATAACTTTCTCTTGTGCCGATATGCCTAGAGACGGCTCGGTCATGAAGGCAGATCGGAATCCGAAGGATATACGAGAAGCTGAGGGTCTCTTGGTCAGTGCGCCCGATTTTTCCATACATGGCCGAACTCAACCCATCCATATTGTCTCTGGATCGTTTTCAGGTCATGTCGACAAGGTTCATTGACTGAGGATTCATGATGAGATAGGATCATGGAAGTCAAATGCTGATGCAGACCCCTTGACATACAGTTCAAAGTGCGATCCAGAACTCACCCATGTCACCGAAATGGGCAGGCGGAAAAACTTTGCAGGCTTCCAGAACACTTCCGCTCTCACACGAAATCAAAGCACAGGCCTTTCTGGAATGATGAAGATATCCAAACCCCTAGGGGTCGTGAATGGAGCTTCAAGACCCGAACGAGCCAGAACCGGATTCGATGTTCCCGGAGAAGGTGATGATCGTCGCCCCTGGGCATGGCCAAAGCTCCAAAAGATCTCCCATCACCTTCTCCAAGACTTTGTCGACCGTGCGCTTGGGAAAAGGAAATTCGATATTGCGGCAAAGGCTGATGTCATCTGCCCTGTGCGACACTCTACTCTTCATGCGCTAACCCGGAGAATGGCAAACGTGCCGGCCAGCGGACCCTTGCACGACCTGATCGGAACCATGAATTCGGAAACCTCTCTCCACGTGGTGTTGCGACAACGTGGGTGATGCGCAGAGGACCCGACGTAAGGGTTCCTCGATTGTAAGCGAAGTTCAAGATTGCGCACTGGCCTCCCAGGAGTGCACGGTCGCTTGGATGATGGCAATGACCCCGTCGTCGCGAAGAATGACTCGAAAGTTCGTAAGGGTTTCTCCTTATCTCCATCTCTCTCCCTCTCTCGGTCGTGGAGGTTGCGATGGGGGTGATGGTATATCTATCCGAACAGGATCCCACCCACCCATCGACTCACGATACGACACGGCACGATATGTTGTTGTTCTCCAGCGAGCAGTGCACTATGCATCGACCGAAACCCTTCCGCCTCCCTCTCAGCATCTTAGAGGGCTTGCGACTACGCAAGAAGACACAGGACCGGAAAGAGGACCGAGAGTGCAACAAACGATGGTCAGACGTCTACCAGGCTCACACTCTCGCCTGCGAGCAAGCCATAAACAACTCATCAGACAAAATCCTGGAACCACCGCCACCCCCTGTCGAAGAATACCCGATCAGCTTGTATGTCGGGTTCGCTGAGTCTGACGATGCCAGCTTCTACACCATCCATACAGAGACACCGACTTCGCCTCGCAGTTGCTGTCGCTTGTTCCTGCACAAGAACGACATGCCGGACAGGGAGGTCTTGCGTTGTCCGGTCGAGATATGCTATGTCTGCGACCTTGAGGATATCAAGGAGAATATGAAGTACGCTGGCATTCGCAACACAGCTCTCTATCAGTGGTTATGATCTTTCTTCTCTCACATGGGAGATTCGTTCTACAGCTTTTGCAGAGCACGATCGTGCCTTCGGTGTCAGCACATATCGCCGAGATGCACAGAAGAGCACTTGCGCCAGAGAATGCCGGGTCAATCTCATGAACCATTGACATCTGCCCGGGGCTGAAATAGCCGCACCCGCGAGTGACAGGTTGACATTCTCTATATCACAAAGTGGTTGGAGGCTCTCTAAGGATAGTATCACCTCTCCGCGTGTTGAAGGCTGTAGGAGCAGACGATGCAGCCACGACTGTCTTTCGGACCAAGTGCAAGCAGACGACGAAGACGAGATTTAAAGACGTCTGAATTTATGGCACAATGTTTTAGATTGGCTATGGCCATAAGAGCTATCCACTTCTATTGAGGGCACGTACCGCACCATGATAGGGCACGAAAACTTGTTCGATATTCCAAGCCTTCATCCTCATCGACGAGCACAACTCGATCAAGGCCAATTTGACCATTTAAGCATGATAATTGACTTTGTAGTCAATAACATCAAGCAATACCAAAGTCGGACCACCATTGACATACGCATCCGGGACATTGATCACCCTCCGCAGGAAAGGAAACAAAATACCGTCGACCTTCTGATGGTCGAAACTATAGTGAGAAATAGTCCCTGAAGCGCCAGTGATCGGCGAGGCGAAATCATTCCTTCTCAGCTTGTTATCACCGTCGAAATAGAATCGTTGCACCTTGTCATGTGCAGCAAACCCGTCCGGGTATGTCACCTCAAGGCCACGCCATTCGGAGCCCGCGCCAGGCTCAAGTAATGGATCGATCTCTCGAGTTTGAAATCCAGGCCAGGTCCAGACAAAGGGAGTAAAGAGATAGTTCCATAAAGCATAGCCACGGAAGTACAGCAGATGCAACTCATCCCATGGTGTAGTGAGTTCATGACCCTGGAAGGCATCTCTAGCATTCTCACGGGATTTTACAATGGTACCATCGGCGGCTTCGATCCAGACCTTGTCATTGGTCCAGATCAATCTGTGAGTTGGATCGAGGCCTTTGATACCGAAGTCGCGGGCCTCATAGATGAGCTTAGGAGGGTTTGCAAAGGCTTGTGCGTGGATCGTCGTATGTCCAGGGTATCCCTTGAGCGCGAACAAGACACCGGTGACACTGATGTTGACCGAGATGGATTCTATCTTGTTGTAAAGGTCGAGACCACCTTGTGCATCGACGACAGCTGTGAGGAGGTCGGAGCTAAAATAGGATGTCAATGAACGGTCAATGAAATTGAGAAGAAGCATGTCATCTCACCTTTCTGCGTGTATCGTCGCCATTTTGTCTAAATGTGCTTCTGCTTTGCTCTATCAATCTCTGTTGTCAAGTTGAGTTCTGCCCTTCGACTTCTGATGCAGAAATCCCGTAACCTTTATACCTGGAACATAGTACAAGGAGAACCCACCGGCGGCAAGGAACCTCTTGCATGAAACACGCCGTTTGAGAGCAAGACAGTCAGCAAACCTCAAAGTAATCACGACAAACTGTGTGCAAAGCACGCCGCTGTACTCGAGTTAAGGTACGAGCTTGGCTTGGACCGGATGTCCGTATCATCTCCTGTTCTCACTGGTCCAGACGTCAAACAGCCTGGAGCTTTGATACTCCAAATGCGGAAGACATCGAGTTGCCGTGTGAGATGTGATATGTCCCAAGACTCCTAGCTCTTATTGAGGCTACAAGTAGCACAAGATGGGGATGAAAGCAGTCAAGGCTGGAGTCCATAACTAGGAATTTACTCGAGTTGGAACAGAATGATTAGTATCCAGGCTGGATTATTATGTAATAATCACCGTGACACAGGGGAACCTTGGAAGATTTGTACTGGAGTGAAGAAAGCAGCGTGCACGGCCTAAGGTCTCGAATGACGGAGAACCCACTTTTTCAATCCCGAGTGGAAAGGACGGGCCATGGCAGAGATGGGGAACCTGTTCAAATCGCTGATGGAGAAATCGGCAGTCGATGGTCAAGCACTGGGCTGAACCGTAAGATCTCAACCGCACACATGACCAAAGAGGCCGAGGTTATTCATACTTGACCTGGATGGGTTGCTTCGTCAAGTATGAAGGGGAATATTCAGTCTCGCTTTTCAGCCCACATCAGGCTGCGTGCATTCGTTAAAATACTTGTGATCTCAACCAAATTACCGTCAGCAGAAGCAGAATGATCCCTGAAGCCGAGTGAGTTGCCAGTTGTGCCTCTGAATCAGTGGACACGGGAATCGGTGCTCGTGAATCTCCACGACTCAAGGCCCCTTGGTACGCATCTTTTCGGGAGAACAATCTGACAAAAGTACAAAGTCGAAGTCCCAACCATTATGAGATATGCTGGTGTGCAAATACGCCGCGCACATGACTCAAGCCTCGAGCACGTGGCAGGCTAAGTCTGACATGTCTGATTGTGAATTAGAGGAGGAAAGCACGAAATCTGCGTTCCCCCGCACCTGCTGCTTTTGAATGTACCAATATCCAACTAAAGGCAGGCACGGGCGAGGAAATGTGGGAAGTCACGCCCAAGGTCATCGGACTGCGCAGAATGGAAGGAACTACCAGCAGTATCCATATGACGTGCCGCGTATGACGGATAAGGACAGCAACGCAACGCGTATTCGTGCGCTTGCCCGCTTCCCACCCTCGACCTATCAAGCTACACAACCACATCCTACGCCACCTTTGCTGATGATCATAACCTACTCTGTACATGTCAACCAACACCACTTACGCTCAAGCGCCGCCAGCCTACACTTCGTTATCAGACATTTTCAACCCTCCACTCATCTGCTGGGACTTGTCACCCGGGTACTAACTTAGGCTAGGGCCAATCCCGTCTTCTTGCAAGGCTTAACCGAACGCACCCTTTGCTGCTACCGGAGTGATACTGATCCATGTGTGGACCCTGATACTACCTTGGATCGATGTTGTCAAACGATGCAGATATTCCTCATCGTATCCGACATGTTCATTCATCGCATCACACGATTTGTGAGCGATCATCTCCGAAATGGATTTTTTAATATAAAATCTCGTGTTACACCTCGTCTTGGCTCTTTTTACCACACCTGGAGCGACCTGGCTGCTGATTTAGCAGAAGACAAGCACTCTCGATATTCACCCATTCCATATGTTCACTGGTCAATAGAACAACCTCGCGGCTACTAAGGAAAAACCATGGTGTTGGCAAAAATCACAAAGGCCATATGGGGGCCCCATCAGCCGAACGCTCATTGTTGATTAAGCTCGATTCAACAGTCCTCATCTACTTCTCATTGATATGGTTCTTATTCGGTATCAATCGTGCGAGTTACAACAGTGCCTATATCAGTGGTATGAGAGAGGCATTGAACTTCCAGGGCAAGGACTTCAATTACATGCACACCATCTTCATAATCACCTATGCCATCTTTCAAATGCCGGCCACATCGCTCTTGACTCTTGTGAAACCAAAATATGTCTTCGTCGCTGCCAATACCCTATGGAGTATTCTTACTCTTGTCACTTTCCGCGTCGAAAAGGTGTGGCAGATCTTTGTCTTGGTCGCCTTTGAGGGTGGTCTGTCCGCCATTTGCTAGTAAGTCAACTCATTTACCCGATTCTCTTCCACCATTCTCTTCGATCCCGCGGACAAAAGGAGCTAAGCGAGAACCTCTAGTGTCGGCGCCCACTTCATCTATGGGTCGTGGTATAAGCAGTCCGAACTCGGGAAGAGAGCTGCCATCTTCTGTGCCTTTGGAAATATTGGTAATATGGCTGGTGGCTGGATTCAGGCCGGTCTTCTAAAGTCACTACAAGGTAAAGGAGGCCTCCCTGCCTGGAGACTGATCTTCATTGTTGTGTCAGTGACGACTATCCCAATTGCGTTATTTGGTAAGCATGAATGCTCCCATCCAGCGAGAATTCTCGTTGACAATCTCCTCCACAGGCTGGTTCTTTATTCCTGATTTGCCAGCACATCGCTCTGCTTGGTTTCTTACACCTGCGGAGAAAGATTCCGCGGCTACACGACTCGGACGAGTCAAGAAACAAAGTTGGGATCTTAGTGTGTTCAAGCGCGTGCTCTTGGCCTGGCAATTCTGGCTCTTGCCGTTCATATTCATGCTCTATTCGCTTTGTGTACAGGCAATCCTGAACAACGTCATGCCATTTTGGATGGCATCTCGAGGTTACACGGTGATCCAGCAGAACAATTACCCTACAGGCATATACGCCACTGGCATCGTTGCTACCTTCGCCTATGCTGCAATCTCCGACAGATTGCAATCGCGTTGGCAAGCATCTCTTGCCCTAGGAGTCACCTACATCGTGGCACCCGCCATTCTTGTATCTCGGCCATCGACCAATGCTGGCTATTTCTTCGCCTTTTACCTTCTCGGCACGGGATACGCCCCACAAGCACTGTGGTACACTTGGATGGCAGACCTCACGTCTCATGATGTGCAACTGCGGGCCATCACCACAGGTTTCATGAACAGTTTCGACTTCGCCTTTGTCAGCTGGTGGCCATTGATCTTCTTCCCAGCAACTGACGCTCCGGATTTCGAAAAGGGTTATATCAGCAGTCTCGTCACCGGAGCATTGACAATCCCATTCATCATTCTGATAGCGATTCTCGAGAAGCGTGGCCGCGCTAGAGGAGAGATTGGTCGGTATTTCGAAGATCATATCGATCAAGTCGGGGAAGAAGATGGTCAAGGAACACCGAAGCAAGTCGAGGAGGTTCTCGATAAGACCGGCACGGTGCCACCGGTCGCAATAGCCCAAGCTTAGTTGTGCGAGATCAGGATATGCCCATGGACGCCAATGCCTCTCACGTGTTGGCTAGAAATGTCTTTGCTCAAACCATAGATTGTCACTATGATGCCTGATCTGTGTATGCATCTGATCTGCAGACAGAACTCGACACGCTAGCAAGTCTGCTGTGACAAGTGCACACAGGCTGGCATAGAGAGTACAGTAGTCGCGTCGAGCAAGAGATCATGTGACAAATTTGACGACTTGCAATAATCCACTCCATTTCAAGCTGGCGTTGGAGTTCCAGGCCTCGCTCTCGTTCCAGCATTGTAGTATCCACACGCCTGTATTTGGATTTGTCCGTAAGCACATGCGCCAATAGTTGCGTCTGTTGCATGCGGTGCTCCGGTTCTGAAGGAGTTCCTAGCCAAGATCCCGCGCGAACCTGGAACCATTAGCTAATCCTCATTCTCCCTCAACCAGCCGTGGATGCTGTGCATGCCGTCCGTATGTGTGTGTGCGCGCTTCCTAGCAGACAGTCGAAGGCCGTTTGTGCCACGAATCCACGCTTGAGAGACCTCCTGCGGCTGTGCTTTGGATTGTGTTCGTGAAAGGCGTGGTCTAATCACGAACATTGGTCGAACAGACACTTGAGTTCGGCATTTATCTTTTTTTTTTTTTTTTTTTTTAAAAAAAAGGTGTATTCGTTAATACGTGGCGCATCAATCATCATCGTCGTCGTAGTCGTTGTCAGAGTCATTATCGTCACCATCACCATGATTGTCACCGTCATTGTTATTGTCATTGTCATCGGCATCGGCATCGTCATCATGGCCACCTTCGCGACCTGCGCTGCCAGCTGCAACAATCTCGTCCTGCCGCTGCGGACCGAAATCAAACGGGTCCGACGCATCGACTTCGTCCCAGAGCACGTTCCCATCATAGTCATTCGTGCCGGGAAACCACAGGAAGGTCAGCAAGGACTGGCGCAGGTCGTCCCAAGACTCGAGCCTGGACCTGCGCAGGCCGCGGTCCAGCACGACGACGAACCACGCTCGGTCGGCTGTCGAGCCTGTGGCCGCGATGGCGCCCATGACCGAGATCCATACCATGAGTTCGGGCGCTTGCGCCCATTCTTGGCTCAGCCGTGAAGAGGATAGTGTGTTGCGGATTTCTCGCGCGAGCGTGTGGAACGGTGCCGCGGGCATGGGAAACACGCATAGCAGGCTGTAGATGGTGGCGGCTAGGTGGCACAGAGTCAAGAGATGGTCGGGTTCGTCGTTGGGATTGTGGCTGTGTTTGCCGGTCTGGCTGGGGGTATTAATTAGGGTGAGGAGGTCGTGCTGTACGAAATTTCGTTGTTCGGCGATGATGACCAGGATCTGTGCCTCTGATCGTGCCGCCATGTAGTCGTCGAGGCCTAGTGTGTAGAGGCTGATTCTACGCAGTGCCTGTATCAGGCGGTCAGTCTTTCCTGGTCGGAGAGACTCCAGGATCCGAAAGCCATTGCCTAGTTGACGCAAAGGGTGATTTGGTCTTCGAAGAATCGACAGTGACAGATCAAGATCCATGTCGAAGCGTGAGATGAAAGGGACGGTTGGCTGTTCAAGCCGCCGACATGCCACGAGCAGTTCTCCACTGAGTTTTCAAAGTCAGCCAGAGAATAGTTATGGCAGCTTTTCGGGGCTTTTCATCATGAGACTTACTAAGATATCTGGTAAGCTAAGCCAGGTAACTCAAGCTTATGGATTCCACCCCGAACACCAATCATCCTATTTAGTCCATGGAAATGCACTGGTGTCATCTCGATCCGTCCGCCGTAAAGATCAATCATTCTTAACGAACTGAGAGGACCTTGAGCTGGACGGTCGAATACAGATGTCTTGTCATCATCCTTTGTGTACTGAGCGTATGCTAAATTGAGCACAGCTTGAATGTTGAGGTCGCTGCAAGCGACTTGTGGATCAGGGTCCGACAGTCTTGAATTAATGGACCGGACGCTCTCAGAATGACACACGGCAATTTTCAGCTCTTCCCGATTGACAACCAGATGTCGAGTGACTTTGTTCCTGATAAATTGGGAAAGGAGACTTGCATGCAGTAATCCTGAATCAGAAATGATGTTCTCGAACCACGTCGTGGCCAAATAACTGGTGCCGGATGCGTCTGCGGGGAATAGTTGATGGAGGTCGTCGTAGACTATGGAAACGTCAGAACGATTAATTTTCGGATAGACTATCAGCCATGGAGGCGATATTGTCAAGCAAAGACTTCTTTCCTGACTAACCTTGATGAAGAACGACATCCGTCTCGGAATTAGCCAATGGTGAACAAAGCTGTAGAGGTAGATGGACGTATGAGAAGGAGATGCTGAGAGAACGAGGGACACTGCTGATTGGAAAGCCGAAAAGTCGCGTCGACTCTTGGAACTCGAATTGCGAAAAGCGAAATTCCGAAGTCAACTCGATTCCAGGTGCTTCAACGTGAACAAGATCAAGTCTTGCACGTTCTGCAGCTTCGCTCTCGGGATCAATATGATTGAAAAAATCCAATGGCTCGTTAGTCGGAGGCTGAACGGGAGTTCTATTGATGGACGAGTGGACGTCGCCGTGGCGCCATCGTATTCTTGACGCATTGGCCTTTACTAGGTTCCTTGATTCCGATCGTTCTTTTTGATTCTGAGGATAGCCAGTGATGAATTGAATCCTTGGAGGCCTATATCATGGCGATTAGCTGTGAACTGATCTAGTAATAGCCCGACAATCGTCGTTCATCAATCTGTCATAGGGCTGACAAGGTGAAGTTATGACGGACAACGATACAACGAGAAAGTTTCTTACATGATTAAAAAGGACGCCTAAGACCCTGTTCGCCTTTGGGTTCGGGTCTCACGTAAGTTGGAGTTGGTTTGAGTTCCTGAATCGGGTTGATGAAGGCATCGCGGGTGCATTTGGCGGAACAACACGACATGGAGAAGGTTCATTTGTTGGTGCCCGCAGCCAACTCCAGACTGATCATATCGATGGACCGTGTCGTCAGTTGTGCCAAACGAGCCTCAGAGTGGAGGAGATCTTGGGACAAAGCCGATGGAAAATACGAGTGCATACACCGTCCTACTAGTACAACAAGACGTCGATCGAAGCTTGGCGTTTTCAAAGATACCTCGGCTAGAATGTCTCGATCGGGCATTTGGCTCGCTAATCGTTTGCCATGCGCCTGGGTGAATTTAAACATAGCTGAAAGAGCTTGATAAGGATGGGTTTCGTATGCTTGTACATATTCTCGTTCCTGGACAAAAGCATCCATGGACAGAGATTTTCCATAATCTGCATGGGCTTCCAAAGCAGAAGGATGCCATATCCTCACGGCGGACGCTTTGTGGCGGATGGTTTCAGCGCCCGCCATAGATCCATTCCATCGTAATTACTCGTCTTTGGATGCCACAAAAACGTCTGTAGAATGCGAACCAATCCTTCATACGAGTCGACCTGGAGTTGTGGCAAGATCTTGGTTATCTCTCGAATGTAAAATGCCCGATCTGGGAGTCCGACACAGACAATGGCTCCCATGACAGCAATCCAGAGATGCAACTCAAGTCGCGGACGGCTCAACTCATCTAGCCTGAGACGAATATTCATCATTGCCTTCTGTAACCGGGCTGTAAGTCGTTCAAATAACCCGACAATGGGTGGAAACGGGAAAATAACAAGAAAGCTGTATGCGATGCAGGCCAATCTACACGATTCATAATGTGGCTCGGTCAATCGTTCTCCGCTCTTTTCGATCTCGGCCGCTGTGTCGAGGCTGATAAGACTGTGTTGTACGTAATTTCTCTGGTCGGTGAGCTCAGCAGGCATCCTGGAAATTGATCGTCCTTCAATGTAGTTCTCTACGACCGTGGTGAAATCGCACATATGCCGGATGACCGCACAGAGCTTCTGAATTGCGGCCGGTGAGTGAGAACCCCAAATCTTCCAAAAGGACAAGCCCAGTGATCCAAGTTCCTTTTCGGTCCACCGTCTCTCCTGTACACTAACTAGAAGTCGACCGTATGCCATGAAAGTTTGCGTATGGGCAATGAACGGCATATAAGGCCGCATTAGGTAGCGACTCGACTCAAAGAGGTCGGCACTGTAATGGATATCAATAGCCACCTACGCGAGGGCGGAAATGAAGGCAACGAAGTGACTCACAATGAGATGACCTGCGCAATTCCAGGTGTGCGTATCTTGTCAAGTCCACCCAACATCTGCACCAGCTGCTTCAATCCCTGTATATGTGCCAAGTTGATCGTCATTCTTCCATATACGTGTAGCGATTGGAGTTCCTTGAGGAACGATTGTCGCGGAAGTTTGCCCGTGCGTAGAGGAATGGTATTATCGCAATATCCCAAAGCCACGACGGCCCAAATGTTCGCCTCCGTGACCGCTGTCGAGCTGTGGCTCAATTGTTGACTCAAGACCTGAATGGCCCGCGTACCAAATTGGAGCTCTAAGACTGAAGGGGATTCTCCATTGTTGGCCGTCCGCGCGAACATCATTCCGGCGTACATCATTGCATACAAAAGGGCTGGGTTCCTCAGGGCAAGTCGCAGGATGTGACCGGCGAAAGTTGGGCCATAGGTGTCGGAAGGACGATTCGTCACCATCTCCAGGAGACAGGATTTTGCTTCAAGAGGCGAAAATTGTCAGCAAGGTCTTCCATGAGAAATCGAACAGAAGCTGCAGGTGAGACTGCGTGGAATTACATTGGTGCAACTGTTCCGCAAGAACATGTTGGGGCAAATCCACGGGATAAGCGGAGAAAGGGTCGGTTTGCCATTCATCAAGATAGATGTACGGACTGGGCTCGTAAACGGTGTCCGGGCTCTCGGATTGAGCCTCGTCCACATTTCGGAGTCCATCTTGGTGTCGAGAAGAGGGCCTCTGGTGGTAAGGCAAGCGCCCGTTGATCAGAAGTGCTTGGTGGGTATGCCAGGCAGTTCGAGAGTAAGTTGTTGAGTCGGATTGTGAAAAAGGCTGACGCCGACGAAGGACCAGATCAGCCTGTTTCACAACGTCAGGAGAGTCGGTCTGATCATCATAATCGTCAATTTCCCAGAAACTGATTCCGCTGTGAGATGAAGCGGTGCTTTTAGTAGATGTGATCTGGTCTTGCATGACAATCGTTGGCGACTGGATGTCATTATCAGCACCTGCCAAAGTCGATCTTTGACGGATCACGACACAGATTGCACCTTGGTTCGGGCATCAGAGACGTTCTGCGTAGACTCGTGCCATTGTAAACAAAACTCTAGGATTTTCCCAGGCTTCTGGATCGAAATAGCAAAGTAATAGGTATCTGGGTGTGCTGGGTATGCTCATCAGCAAGTAATTAGCCGGACCGAGACAACGCCTAGTCCAAGATAGAAGGTGATCTAACCAGAAACGGAATCGCGCTCCTTCAGCACGCCTGACTCACCTTCTAAGCGCAATGCCTGAAACGGATACCCATTTCTGTCACTCAAGCCTCGTTTGTCGATACACGGTTTCCTCATTGACACGTACTTTGCAAGGCTATATCTTTAGTTGCTACCTAGACACCGACGACTCCTCGGGAATTCGGCGCAAACTGCCTTCCCACCACGTCTGCATGGCCTCGAACCTGCCGACTGGGGCAATGTAACCAAGGGCTTCAACAACAGCAGCAAGCACTATTATGAGTTGCAAAAGCCTCAGAGACCCCGGCCAGCTTTGAATAGTAGTCAAAGCTCTCCCAGGCGGTAAACATCCTTCACCGTTTTCTTGTCCCCTTAGTCATGTCGACGCCATATTTCACCTTAGTGAACGGTAGGAAATGGAAAACCAATATGTCGCCAAGATCGATCCGTCCATTACCACCCTTCTGGAGTTCTTGCATGTCCGTATCTTTCTACCAGATCCCCTGTGTCTCCAACGGCCGCTGCACCCGCCCGAGCGATTCCCTAGATGCTTCGGCCATCTTCAAGGACCCCGCACCCGAACAAACAGTCGCATAGGATTCCATGCAGAAAGGCAATTGTCAGCCAGAGCGCAGACTTCTTCGACTCTAGCTTCGACCAACGCATCGTCACTAGCCACGCCATCGGTCGATCTAGGAAAGTCCAAAAGGGCACCGTCGCAATGCTCGTCGAGATACTTGATGATAGGCATGGGAAGGCGAATGTAGGTATATTGCTTTTTGGTTCGGTGTAAGCACGGTCATCGTGGGGATAACCGGGATCGGGAGACTTGCGTCTGGCTTTCTGGTAGGTTTGAATCCAGGATTTTGCTGCCCATCGAGATATCGCTAATGTGAACAACCCGCACTAAAGATGCACGTCTGGTCTTCTCTCGTAGATAGAGAGCAATTCGTCGTGGATATTGCAACGATAAGTGTGTACATAGGAGCCGGGGAAGACTTGACATTTTGCTTTCCAAGCGAGAATTCTTTGCTGATCAAACCAGCTTCTTGGGCTCAGTTGGCTCAAGGGTGTGTTACTAGCGATCGAGGCTGTCCTGTGTGGAGTCTTCGGGCCATCTGCACGTCTTGCGATCGGTAGGTATATATAGACTCTGTGTCGCGACTTCCCAGACATTCTCGACTACCACGGCGACGTTGGCAGATTTTGTGGAGCATACTATTGGAGACGGTCTGGAGCCAACTAATCAGGTGGCGTACACCTGGAAAGTAGGGTCCTGTCTGAGTGTGCTCGGAAAATTCTTTGGATTATCCAGCTCAGTAAATCTTGTCCTCGATGATGATCAATGGTGCATCTCGAAGGATTGGCTCATCCCTCGTCATTCTTTGTTCCACCCACCTGCCTAAGGAGACACATTTGATGTCGACCAGTCGGTAAAACAGATCAGCTGCCCAGATGCATCCAGGTAGAACGAATAGATACCCTAACACCCAAATGCATCCGAGTTCACCTGGTGTCAAACGTTCCGCAGCCGGGATGTTACCGTGCACAAAGTGCTGGACGGCGAGCGCTTCACGGCGGTCTGGATCACGGATCAAGAAATCGTATATCCACGGCAGGATGCTATATCCCAAACTGCGAATAACAAAGCCGTGAACCAAGTAGAATGCAAATGAAATTTGCCCCAGATATTTAGAGACTGGATTGGCCAGGAAGAAGTGGATGACCGGAGTTGGCTTTCCTGCACTTGTGGCGCTTGCATAGGTGATGGGCCATACCACAAGTAAAGCGCCTAAAGCCCGAAGCGCATCGCGACGGTGTTCCATCCCCATGTACGATGGCATGTAGCTCAACAATCGACTGAACCCAGGGGTCTCCTCAGCCCAGAGGAGAGGCATTGAGAGGATATAAAGACCCCACACAAATGCTGTAACAGACAAAAGGTTTGAGATCCGCAAGTAAGACAAAAGCCATGGAGTCTTGATTTCGAATCTATCGAATATGGAGTTGGTGTTGTTGGAAGCTAGAGGTAGGTGATTCTTTGGATCCACAGGGCTTTTGAGAAGGACATCGCATTCGGCAATGAAGAGGCCAGTGAAGAAAAGCCCGTGGTTTTGGTGATTAGTTGTCCAACACCAGAGAACCAAAGCTCCATGTAGAAACATACGGTATCTTGTCTTCAGCTGGCAAGTCGCTAAAAGCACGACAAAGAGGGTGATAGAACAGTAAAATTCGACGGGCATTGTCCAGAGATGAGTATCGTAATTACCGTATTCGGGCAGCGCCGCAAAGTGAGTCGTTGGGTCCAGAAGCTTCTCGGCCGCACCAAGAACGTCCCATAACTGATCCATGGCAGTGGGAAGGGCCACGGGAGGGCTTTCGAAGTATCTGATTTGTTGCTCGCCGTATAGTCGATTTTCGCTAAAGACGTCGTTTGCTCTGTCAAAAACATGCAGTCTAATCGCGACAAGGTAGATGAACAAGAGGGCTAATGGGGGTAAGAAGATTCGAATGGCTCTGCGGAAAACGGCAGATGAGATGACTTTGTGAACCGATTGGCCTTGGTGGATCATGTTCAAGCACTTGACCGATAGCACATAGCCACTCATGACGAAGAAGACATAGACATGGCTTGTTCCTGCCCACAACAGGTAGAAGAATGGTCGATGGAACAAGAATTTGGTGTTGACTTCTGCGGTACCGCCCTCATTACTGTCGGTCACGGCAAAGGTCCAATGCATGTGCATGACCATCAAACAGCAGAGACCCCTGAGGCCGTCGAGGGCTGAGATCTTGTTCTCGGAAGAGGCTTTGCGTGGTTTGTGGTTGAAGTAGTCGGCTACGAAACTGGGCAGGATCCAGATGAGGAACGCCATCGCCGAAGTCTGTCGGCGGAACCAGGTGGGGATAGCCAGAACGATGCCTTGTGCTGTTGGAGCAGGCATGGTGCCAATGTGTTCGTCAACCTTGACAACTTGGATGATGTTTGACTTGGACTTTGGGTTGAATTGAGATTCGATATCAGCTGCCAGAATGTGGTTAGAAGCCATTGGGTAGCGTCCAGACTAGTTAAGTCAGTCTTGGTCTGAGGCTGAAGGAAGGTGCTTGTCGGGATGGCATTTTCAGCAGGAGCGATTCATCTCATTATGTAAGACTTGGGGTCGTCGTTGTGTTCTGGAAATCCTGAGACGATATCGCCGCGTTAGGACTCGGAGATGCAGTGTCAGTGTACATCGGAAGACGACCGTAAAATGTGTTTATGAGTTGAGACATATTTGGCCACAATCGTGTCTCGACAAGCCCTTGGCTTGCTTGTTCTCCTTTTCGGATCTCCTCAGCCGCAAACGTTTTAGGGTTCTGTCTAGATGGATTGATGTGGAGGCCCGACTTGAGAAGCAGGCATTTGAGTGGAAGACGCTGGGCGACTCTGGTTGTGCGCGTGGCATTAGCGTCTGCCCAGTGGCGCTTGGCCGTGCGACATGCAATTTTAGATACACACTTCCGACATCTAGATGTTTACCCACAAACCCCAGCCCCTGATCGACATCAAAAACGGACACTTGTGGGTTTTGAAAACCATCCAGTGTGACAGTTGCATGGCTGAGGCACACCTGGGGTTAGATCCTCAAGCATGAGATCTTATGGTCTCCCCTCCCGCCCTATTGTCCGTAACTACTTAGGCATTGATTTCTTTACAGAAGTGCACATGGATTAATCATAACGGGTTCTATTTGAAATCGAGACCACATATTCGACCAAATGCTTTGTCTGTCCGGTAGATAGTACAAACCAAAACGGCTCAAAGAAGTCAACCTCAAGGCTCAACTGCAGGGAGGAGGGAGGAGAATGTCAGTTCTCCCCCAAATTTACATTATAGGCTTTTCCAAGTACTCATGTCGCGTCGCTCGTTCATCTTTTCATTCCAGTCGTGAATCTCGGTCGTGAATACGGGTGCCCCGAGCAATTCGTGGTTGTATCATCATTGCTCCTTCTTGTCTTCTGTGCTCAAGTCCATCAGATCAATCAAGCCGACCCCAACCTGCTCACTCTCCCTCCAGTTCCGCTGCCTCTTCCAGAAGCGATCCGATGGTTTCGAGTCCTGCAATGAATCTTGCCGCGCATCTTCCTCAAGACTTGCCCGGGTAATGTTGCTAAAAGCCTGGTCACCCGATTGGTCCAGCAATGGGCTCGTAGGTGCCGATGGCAGCGGCTTGATGGCATCTGCAAGGCCGGCCTCCTCGAGAAATTTCTTCCGAACCATGAAGCGTTCACTTCGTTCTTTGCGCTGTGCTGCAGAATCGAGTTTTGAGATCGCGGTGCGAACCAAAACCCGAACAACCAAAAAGATGTGCTCTGAGAGAAAGACGCTTAGCAGCAATGCCCAGAGCTTGATGGCATGTGGCTTCCCGTCAGGTCCGTCACCACCATTGAACATGTAGACCAGGGCTGCTGATGTGATGCTACCAAGCCAGGCTAGGAACTCAAGGCTGTTGAGCCATGGGCCGATCGAGTCTGCACGCTCAGGATTGGGGCGACGAGACTCGACTGTAAGTTTGAATGTGTCACCTCTGATCTCCACCCAATTATTGATGAAATACGATACGGGAGTCAAAGGCCAGATGACGGAGAAGAGTGAGAGATAACCAAATTGTATGCACATCTCACGAAGGTCGGTCGTAACATCGTACTCTGGTAGTGCCGCTTCCTCGCGAACGCGAGCCAGAAAATCTCTTTCTTCGGGAGGGTCAGATGCGGAGATTGAAGGTGCTGCTCCTCCATGTTTTTCAGCACGCGAGGATTGAATTTCCTTATACTTCTTCGTCCCTTTCTGCGTCAAGAGTGGTACTACGGTCTCAAGAGCAAAGTTGACAATTTGAGCCGTCACCGCAAAGTAGATCATTTGATTTCGAAGTCGATTTGGATTGATGGAAAACGCCTCCGGCGCAGGAATCTCCACTTGCTTGTCATTCTCCACAAAAGGTTTGGCGGTGAGACTGAAGATATCGAGGTATGGAACCAGAAGTGAAGCGAATGGTACGTAGACAAATGAGGTCAAGAAGATTGCCGTATATGATGTGATGAAGTTGATGATGAAGACCTTGGACACCATAGCCTTGTCATAAGATTCTTGAGTCTCATAGTTCTCGAAGGCAGTCAACTGTTCTGCGAATTGAGTCAAATAGGTAGTGATGGTAGGTACAGCCAGAGTGAGGATGATGGTAGGTAGGAAAACCAGGACTGATTTTAGAGGGCCGTCGTACACCTCAGAGATGAAGATCTCGATAGCATAGCATGTGCAGATGACGGCGCCAAGGGCAATCACGCACAAAAGTGCCAGTGGAATTTGTAGGAGTTGTCTCTGCAGACGCTTCTTAGCTGGGAAGAAAGCGATCGTCTCGCCAGTGATGGGGTCGGTTGTCGTTTTTTCCGGAACGAATTCCTTCCTCTTGCCCTCAATAGCTGAGACATTTTTGACACCCCAATGAATGGCGAGCTCTTGTTCCTGGCGTTTCCAGTACTCAACAAAGACGACACTCCATAAGCCATTCACTATGGCGTATATTGCAGAGAAGTTGCCTAGGAGGACCCAGCATGAGAAACCGAAGGCAGCAGGGAAGATCATGAAGGTAAGGTAGGATTGTATGAATGCATAGTAATAAGCGATCTGTTGCACATTAGCCCAGGCCATAGTTGTTTTAGAGAGAGCTTCGGCACCTTTTCACCGACAGTGTCTCTAATCTCGTCCAGATCGTCGGGAGTCAAGAACGTTTTGCGGGCGAATTCTGTGAGCCACTTCTTGTTTTTGACATGATCGTGCAGAGGAAAGACTGCTTCGACATGGTTCCATTCTCCGTATTTTGGTGTGATTCCAGCTCCACCTTCCTCGGGAGGACAGGTGATCATATGGTGGATTTGGCGGTATCGCTCAGCCTGGGTCAAGGGCTCGGAGGTCAGCGCCTCAGCTGTGTTGGAAACAGGTTGTATCTGCCGGATTCCATGTAGCCAGTCTCTGATTCTCGAACGGTAGACAACATCTGCCAGGATCTTCTCGTCGGCGGCTTTCAGAAAGATTAGCAACGAGGTTTCGTCACCTCTGCGAACTTCGGTGGTGAGGCCAGCTTGAGTGAGAGCCTGGATGAGTCTCTGGAATTGTGCAGTACCCTCTTGTTTGTCTGTGTGAATCATGTCAGTGTTAAGCGTAAGAGGGGTATGTGCACGTACTGACTCTTTGGAACCCGGTATATGACGACGTAGTCGACATCAAAGTTGGTCTGCAGTACTTTGGCAGCCATGGTCAGGACTCAGGGTTTGTGGTGAGCGTGGTCGTTCGTCAGGGTAATGGACTCCACTAGCTAGGAACTGCGAGGCAGAGGGATGTCGAGAAAGCTTGTACGCGTGAGTGTCCAGGAAATGGGAGAACGTGTGTACTTATCGAGGACAGGTTCCCAGGTGGAATTCCCTGTTTGATGCCACTGTACAAGCGCAGCTGAAGACAAGTGGACAAAAAGCAAGATAGAGAGTCATTGCACAGCTGCACTTTCCATGTGCATGCATTGCTTGGAGTACAAGCGACTCCTTACGTCATGTGGAGTTGTCGCTCATTAACCGCACAAGGGTCATCCATGGCAAGTGGGAGACACCCACAACGCTTGCTGAGGCCTCCGTCGCCTCACCTCACCAGCACTTGAAATCATCCATCGTCATCTACCCAGGAGAATGGGCTCATGCACCCGCTTTGTGCGTAACATCTTAATTGTCACAAAGGTACTCGCTAATCGGGAAATGTCATCCGTCCGTAGATCCCAGGTAGAATAGAGTGGTCGCTTAGAGCCTCCACTCTCAATTCTAAGCAACTCTGCCCACATTATCTTCAGAGTCTATAATCTTCAGCACATGCCATCCATAATTCGACGATCTAGGAATATTCATGAGTTGCAACATTTGTCAGAGCGCCCCTGTATATGTAGTAGGATTACGCCGACATATCAATATTATTGACGCTAATTATGCTGATTAACATGAACTCCAACCGCCGTTATCCACCAGCGCCAAACATGCCACAATTCAAGGAGATTCCAGATCTCAACCGATAAAAGAAACACGTCTGCTCCACGCGCAGTAATGATGTGAGAAGATTATGATAACAGCACTTGGCTGAGAGTGGGGTGTTAGAGTCCAATTCGAATGGAGCTTTCGATACGGCTAGGAGATGAGTATTTGTTCAACCGCAATTGGTGAAGTATTGACCCGGCGATTCGTTACCTTGGCTTCGGTCCTGGTGAGAAGGGTACTTGCGATGATGTTGAGGAACTCGGTCAGCGCCTGGTCTTTGAGCCCGGAAAAGCTTCGACCGTCAATACAGCTCCCTGATCCTGCGGCCACCACAGAACATGCACCAGTCACACTAGATCAAATCAACCATCATCAGTCTTCCTCTCTTGCGTAGCGTTCTCTCTCCGTAGTGAAAGTGGTGATAGCAATGTGAACATACGGTCTTTTCGTCGCACCCTGTGTTGTGCAGGATACAGTAGCTGCTTTTGCATCGCTTGCAAATCCGTGCGTTGAGAGGTGCGCATTCGCTGCACAAACGTCCGCATTCGAAGCAGTCACGCGTGACGGCTGCTTGGCCAGGTAGTAGTCGGCGAATTTTCTGCTGTGGGAAAGACAACATGATTGTGTCAGCTCGATCAATGCGGAAGAGAGGAAATTTGTGACCGTAGGAAAATGGTTAGCGTTCGCTCCTCGGATGGCGGTCTTATGGAAGCTCCTCAAGTCCATGCTTCATCTTCGGGGGTATTCAGTTTCGTCCCTGGAACACACATTTGTCTGAGGTTCGTTGTTCAACCCCATAGACCGCCCCCGCCAGCTCCCGCCATCCATTCACTAACGAGACAATTTTGGACGCATAGGCCGTTAAATACCTTGATTGTATCACCGTCACCTCCACCTCTGCCGTCAGTGCCAAGCTCTTCCAATGTTGGCAGGTATGCTAGCCCTGTCTGACGCAGTTTCTCAAGGTCATCCAGCTTCTTTGTTCGTCCTGGATTGTAACAGTCGGCACACCACCAACGGTGACAGTTATCACAGTGTCGATTCGTGAGACACCAGCTACATGAGACTATAAGTCGTTGTTTTTGACTTGTCCCATTCGAGGATGGTAGTGGTGGTGGTCGGACAGCATCGATGAGCTTCGCTGAGGCGGGAGGTGGCCAGAGAAGAGGAAATTCACGAACATCACTCTCGCCCCAGACAGGCCCGCCATGCGGATGACGCCCGCAGCCTGCACATCCAGCATTTCCAAGTGAGACTGTAGCCATAGGAGGAATACCTGGTTTGTTTTCTGCCAGGTAGTCCCTCGATGCAGCATGTAGCACTGGTTCCATATCGGTATGCATGTGTGTACACAGCACGGCGTCAAAGCTGATGATCCCCTGACAGACTTGTAATGTTTCTTCCCAAGCACTTCGTTTACCATGACCTTTGGAGATGACCTGGCCCGCCGCGGAATACCACGGATCGGTAGCAATTGTACAAATCTGGGTGTTTGTTGTAGGAGAAACGCCGAGTTGGGCGCCTTCGGATAGCGTCACTCCAGTGGTTATAGGCCCATCGACGGCCTCCTGCCTAGTTGCTGTGGAAGGCTGAGTGAAAAAGTAGAGACCTTGCAACCGAGGAGTTCCTTCAGGTCTTGAAGGCCGACATATGTGACGAAGAAGTTGCTGTAACTTGGACTGATTCACGTTTAGACACCGCCGGATACTCAGAAGCCGCACATTGTACTCGGACGCAAGAACGATATCGCTGATCAGGTCGTGCGTGACAGATGCAAGGTCATCAAGAATCAACGAGTGGACCTGCTTCAAAACGTGCATTCGCCTCAATTTGAGGAATACACCGCGAAGGGGCCCGCATAAAATTCATCTTCGGTAAGATTTTCGTCGATACGCTGAGACCGCCATGACAGACCACCTGGGTCTATCCTGGTTAATAGATTTGGCGGTACATATGCCCCACGACATTTGGACAAATCCAATGTCCGAAATATCGAGGGCGTTGACAGGAGGAGTTCGCGGCTTGAGCGGCAAGTTCTCAGGAGAGCAAATAGACTAGATAAAGGCAGATGCAACACTGTCTGATCAAGAACAATCGAGTTGGATAGCAGGTCAAGCAAGGTGATCGGTAGAGCGGTGTATTCCGGAGTGTCTTCGATGAACATACTTCGCCAGATATGTGTCACGAGGTGAGGGTGTATAGAATGAATGTGGAAATGTTCACAGCACCACAGGAATAATGACGCTCTTGGGAGAAATTGGCGCCGCTGTGGAAAGTATATTAAAATATTCAAAGAGAATGGGAGAAAAAGAAATATATCAGCCTATTGAGCCACGTCAGGTGTTGAGAGGACTGACAATACCGCCAACGATGGCGTGTCGTTTGGCGTGAGGCGAAATGATGACTTTACGTCCAGATTGGGTTTGGTGGGTCGGTGAAATTGAATGGAGGGAGACGCTAAGCCGCTTTTAGAGTAAGTTGCACTCTTGTGTGAACCCCTTGCCAAGTATGGATACGAGGTCCTTCCCTGTACCAAGGGTCACTTGAGTTGCAAGGGAATTCACCCCAATACACGTGGGATGCTGATCTCTGTACGTGGGAGGATTTAGAGAGGCGTCTCATCAAGGAGATAGAGATCTTCACATCTTCGTCCAAGGATTCGATGAATTAATGCTATTTGAGAAGCTCTTCAGGATCTTAGGTCCTAACAACACGGAATGCCATCGCTTATGCTATCGTAACCTCAAACACCAGATGAAATGCAGCCAAACCCTGTGTGTACAACAGACAACATATAGAAATACCAATCACAATTCCCTTCTATTAATCGGTCTGCTTAACCCAGGATTCCGGACCGTAGTCTGTTGCCATGCCATACTTGACATGATAGCCAGTGTGTCATCAGGATTGGCACCCATGATCGTCATCGTGGTGTAGCCGCTGTAGAAGAATCCCATCAAAACCACCAGGTATGTCAACACCAGAATGCTACCTTTGAAATAATTGCTTTTACCTTCACCCGACATGTAGCTGAGCAGGAACACACACAGAATGACTGTAACCATGTCCCACTGCGGGAAGATGAGGTTAAAAGTGTGGTCAATCAGATCTGACGGATCCACAAACCGGCCACTGACAGCTGAGAATAGCACCAGCGCTGGAATTTGTAGAAGACAGACTTGCAAAGCGTAGGCAGACCCGATCTCCATACTGAGGGCTATATTGCCGTTCATGGCGAATGAGATGGCATTCAAGAACTCCGTCGTGTTGGGTACCAACGCAAACAAGGTAATCCCCAAGAATTTCTCATCGATATCAACTGAATCGAGAACGACGTCGACCGTGTCTACAAGAACCTCGGCAACTATGGCGTAAGCCAAAGTCGCAACAAGCAGAATGATTGAAGATTTGGTACGCGACCAATTCGGTGCGTCGTGTCCACCTCCTTCAGCCGCATGGGGTTGCGCTTGCTCTGCTGTCACATTTGCCTGAACGTCAACCACGGTATTGCTGCGTGTTGCACCGGGTCGAGACACCTTGACGGTGTCCGATTTATAGGCATGTGTGGTCTGATACGACGTTGATCTTGGGTGATTGACCGCATCTCTGGCAGCCACCGTTGCGGCAGTAGCAGCCATTTCGGCGACCTGTCGCACTAGATTATTGTTATCTTCTTCAGATAAGCCAGGGACTACTGGTCGTAGCAGAGGACTTCTAATATGTTCCGACCCGTGACTGGATTTTGGAGGTACAACATGGGGCAGATCGGCCTTGTTCTGGTAGTCAATGGCCTGAACTTGCGCCTTGGATTTTGCCGTGATAGATGGCTCGCGGTCACTGACACCTTCTCCTTCTGCAGAGAGACCTGCTGATCGCAAGGATTGTCCCAATATCTTCTTGTACAGTTGCGAGTCTCTGATGGCCGACCTTGGAACGTACGAGCCGTTTGCGTTGGGGAGGAGCTGAGAGTTCATAGCACTGTGATGCCGGGTGTCAGTTGGGCTAACGTCCGCGGTGACTGTGGCCGCTTGTGGTCGTTTCTCCTCTCCTTCAGTGCTCCAGATAATGGCAGCGTGTGTGCGGAGAGTGAAGAGAAGGCCGATAATGTAGGAAGAAAACAGAAGAACCGCCGCAATCCAGCAGTATGGTCGGACTGCCTTCACAAAAAATTCATCCGTTACTGCTGGCACTTGGCGAAAGTAGCATTGCCTGCAGTCCCTACTTTGTTCAGAGTCACTGTCCGCGGAGCAACTCTTGCAAATCAACTCATGGCTGCCGTAGATTTTGTAAAACAAGGTTGGACCAAATGCCGCAATAACTGCAAAAAGTAGCATAGTTGAAGTGGCTGCCGCGGATTTGACATTAAATCTTTGTGTTTTCCGTTTGATGGCGCCAAAGCACATGGAGAGACCAGGTAAGAGGAGAATACCAGCAAAAATGCTGCCAATGATGCTGCCTTCTACTAAAGCGCCTTTTCCCTCCTGCAGAGCTATGCAGTAGAGATAGACCTCCACGATAGTAGAAAAGAAGGCGTTCACAGCGGCTCCCATACCCATGGAGGATTGAGCTGAAATCGAGGCCACGGCTTGACCGATAAAATATGCCAGTGGAATGATTGAAACGAGTGCCAGCGTAAAAAGTAAAGCGGGGCTCGTCAGCCAGATATCAAGTTGAAGGGCACCTTTCAGGATAAAGCTGTCGAGTATGACGAAAACGACGACCGCTAAGAAGTTGATGAGAAAGATATTCGTACCATCGATAGTGTATTTCCAGTACTTCAATCCCACGGCACGATAGGTGCACAGAATGATAGATGATGGTGTGGTTGAGCTTCTAGCATACGAAGCATCCCGGTGAAAAGTCAGTGATAGTGGTCGCTTTCGAAGGTGGTAGAAGAGTATCAGTAACACTCGGCCCATTGGAATCCAGAAGACCATAAACCAGCAAACCATGGAAATAATCAACATCAGTGGGGCGACGTTGAAGTAAAAGAAGACAAAAAAGATGACCCTACCCAAGGTCCATTGACCACGGCCAAAAAGTCGTCGTTTCGCGCGAGTACTGGTGCCGGTGTCTTGTCTATCAGCCCTAGCACCTCGATCCAGAAGACTGTCGTTCTCGCTGGCGGAATCAATGCTGTTTCTGTGCCTCCCGACAATGGATCCGGTGTGCGTCATGGTGGGACCGAACATCAAACGACCGTATTCAAGATCTCCGCTTTGCCATCTCTCGTATTCACTAATACTTCGGCCTTCTCCTTCATCCTCGTCGACATAATTTTCGTCTTGTTCCAGCTTGACAAATTTGCCAAATGGCCAGAAAAGATAATCTCCCAATCCCCAAAAGACTTTGCCGTACGCTGCCGCACTAGGCTCAAAGGCAAAAAGAAAGCAAACGATGGCACCTGCAATTGCTGCAAGAGCTAACCACCAGCCGAAGAAGACTGTCCATAAGCAATTGAACAGCCATAACCAGCTGCTGACGATCTGACTTGGGAAGAATGAATATCTTCCTCTGCAGTTTTTTCCACGGAGCGATTCTTCTTGTATAAGGCGGGTTTCCATATTCTGATACCAAAAGGGTGAGTTTCGTTTATGGCCAATTGTCGGTCTCTAAGAGTGAAGCTTTCAGCGTCACTAAGGTCTGGATCTTCCGAATCTTCAGGTTGTCCTTCGTCCAAAGGATCCGGGCTATCTACTTCTGTTTCAGCTTCTGCGGGATCTATGTCAAGATGTTCCGGTTCGACCTCGTCCTCTTCTGCGGAATCGACGCGAGGAAGCGGATTGACAACAGGTGGATTGCGGCGACGTACGGTTGATTCTTTGCGAGATAGGGAGGGCATTGAGGATTCTCTAGGAGTTGGTGGAGGTCGTTCGGTATCTATTTCTGAAGGATCGTCGTCGACGGAGAATTGCTCACCCCGATGAGGCAACTTCTTCCTTGTGGTTGATATCCTTCGCATCGTGTTAGGACGTCTAGCTCTGGGAACTTGAGGGGACTGGATGTTGGATCCAGAGTCTTGATATTCATGTCTGGGAGGTGGGGATTCGGGTCGAGGAGCACTTCTAGGTCGATGAGCGGCTGGTGTGGATGTATTAATGCTACCTATCGCAATGATTAGCTTAGAACTGGATATGAAATCAGAGCGATAAGATAGTCTCACCATAGTCTCGACGAATGGAGACGTTGTTTTCTTCTTCGTCAACGTCCAGATTGTTTCCATCTCGCCCCGAGACTTGAGGAAATCTTGGTGATGGTATTGTGCTCTGGGAACTCGTAGCAGGATTGAGTCTCGGGCTCTTCTGTGCCATGTTGTCCGGAGGCATTGTCGCGGTTGTCTACGCCCACGATAAGATTGTCAAATTCAGTTCTGTCGTGTCGAAAGAATTATACCCCAAGTATCCCATCAGGCATAGAACTGGCCTGTTGGAGGCTGTTGCTTGTGCCGCATCAGAGGAGCATCGAGATACTTGATGAGGTCAAGAGGACGTAGAGGGAAGAATGGATATGGATGTGGATAAGAATGATGGGAATTGTGGAGGTCGGGGAAATGAATAAACGGTCTCGTGCAGTGTTCCGGTGACAGGTTGTATTGAGTTGTGATCGTCGTGACACTGGCCACTGACAGGCGAGATAGTGTTAATAAGAAGACAGAGATGGTGGAAGGTGTTGAAGGTGTAGTAGGGATCAGACGTGGAAGTGCGTCGCAGGTTGCAGGTTGCAGGTAGTGGGTAGTAGGTAGCAGGTGGCAGCTGAGAAAGAAGCGCAGAGGCATAGGCATACGTAGGGCACTAACTACTGAAACTACGAGTTCTGCATGCACGTCTCTCCATGTCAAAACGATGCACGTGCGAAAAAAGCAATGCTACTCTCAGTCTCCTACAAAGGACAAGTCAAGCTCTAATGATCATTCAGCACATTGATTCTGAGTTTCGCCGACTGAGAGGACGACGCAATTGTGCAGTCCAAGTGCCAGTGATGGATCACAGATTGCCAGGATTGGCCATGTCGTGATTGACGGGAGATGGCGTCTGTTTACACCGTTTTTTAGGACGACGACGCCAATATCTTGGTTGTTGACTCCACCGATCCTTGTCATTGGTGCTACAAAGCAAAAAGGACAAGCTGCTACGGATTAGGTGCTGGGCACCGCTGGGGTGCTGACCGTCCGAGTGCTACAATGGTCTACCCTTGAAATTTTACTCCCTGTCGATTTTGGTGGACCCCTTGCTACTCTGATTGACGATTCAGAGACCGCCAGGGCCAACGGAGTATGGTCTAGTAATATATTACTCCTCAAATTATCGCTTGCCACTTTAGCTGGCTATTCACATACCTGGTCTCGCTTACCCTTGCAAAACGACAGGGAGTAAAATTTCAAGGTAGACCATTGTACAGAGGCCCGTGATACTAACTTGTTTCTGGGGTTGAGCTGTCAAAATATGGTTGAAAGGGTGTGGAAGAGGCACCCACAGGAGCCTCTTAGGCTTTCTTCAGGCCACCACAACGCCCAGAGAGCCTATCAAGTGCCTATGATATGGGACTCTTCGGGTCTGTTCGGCCACGGCATGGCCCAAGGTGGCACCTGCCATCCCCCATGCCCACCCTAGGCACCTATAGGCATTGATCAGTGATCATCATCATCACAAGCTTACAAGCTACAGCCAACAGGCGTTGCCCATCTTCCCAAAGCGGACCCCGGCACGACGTACTTCTGGCCCTGAGCAAATCAAGTCATCTACAAAGTCTCTAAACACCTACCGCTTCGTTCACCTACCTTCGCTAAGTACAGGTTGATCAGCTGGACTGTTTTGTTCGGAGATAGAGACAATTGCTGTAGAGTAATCAAATTATCACATGTACTATTTGTGCCATCTATCGCGATTTGGTTGATCAATCAAAGACCGACTGGGCTGACCTCGTAAATGCAGTCTCCTTGTTTCTTCGTAGTCGAGTAGACTCAATTAGACGCCTCAAGCGCAGCCGCCGCGCTTAACTCTACTTTAGACGCGGTATTAGGTAATCTATCCGCAGTCGCTGGAGGCTGCGACTTTGAGGCGCGTCCTGTCCACCTACTGTCATTCAAGTTCAACAGACAGACCCTTTCTATCCTGTCGGCCTTGTTCATCTTTCAATTCTTTCTCCATCCCTGCTAATCCCACTTGATCATTCCCACTATCCGCTCCCCACGACCCTGTTACCTCCTTTTGCGTCCTTGATTCAACAATGGCGCTCGACAACTTTTATCATAACAAGATTGAGTCGCTCAAACTTGAGATCATCCAAGGCCAAGCAGTTCTGCGAAGATTGGAAGCACAACGAAATGACTATAACTCAAGAGTCCGCCTACTCCGAGAGGAATTGGGCTTATTACAGCAGCCAGGCTCATATGTGGGTGAAGTTGTCAAAGTCATGGGCACCAAGAAGGTCCTGGTCAAAGTACATCCTGAAGGCAAATATGGTGAGTCTTCCTAGGCCTTCTCTTTGAATCCAATCCACCGTACTCACAGCCCTCTCAGTCGTTGATATCGCCGAGAGCGTCGACATTACCAAGTTAACCGTCGGCAAACGTGTCTCACTACTTTCCGATTCCTACAAGCTTGAGAAAATGCTTCCCTCTTCTGTTGATCCCTTGGTATCTTTAATGATGGTCGAAAAGGTTCCCGACAGCACGTATGATATGATCGGTGGTCTGGATCAACAAATCAAGGAAATCAAAGAAGTCATTGAGCTTGGTCTGAACCACCCGGAACTCTTCGAATCATTAGGTATCGCTCAACCCAAAGGTGTCCTCCTGTACGGCCCCCAGGAACGGGGAAGACACTTCTTGCCAGAGCCGTTGCACATCACGCGGACTGTAAATTTATTCGAGTGTCCGGTTCGGAATTGGTCCAAAAGTATATTGGAGAAGGTAGCAGAATGGTGCGAGAGCTCTTCGTCATGGCCAGAGAACATGCACCAAGTATCATCTTCATGGACGAAATCGACAGTATTGGCTCTAGTCGTGTTGAGGGAAGCAGTGGTGGTGACTCAGAAGTCCAGAGAACCATGTTGGAATTGTTGAATCAGCTGGACGGTTTCGAGCCCACCAAGAACATCAAGGTCATCATGGCAACCAATCGTCTCGACATTCTCGATCCTGCCCTGCTCCGGCCTGGTCGAATCGACCGCAAAATCGAATTCCCTCCACCAACAGTGGAAGCCCGTGCCGATATTTTGCGCATTCATTCGCGGAGCATGAATCTGACAAGAGGTATCGATTTGAAGAAGATCGCCGAGAAAATGAATGGCTGCTCCGGTGCCGAATTAAAAGGTGTTTGCACAGAAGCCGGCATGTTTGCTCTACGGGAAAGACGAGTACATGTAACTCAAGAAGATTTCGATTTGGCGACGGCAAAGGTCCTCAACAAGCACGACGACAAGGAGGTTTCCCTGGGCAAATTATGGAAGTAATATCGGCCGATCAAAGGTTCTGCTTTTGCATTTTTCATGGCCATTGTAACAATATTTCTCAGGAAACATCCATACGGAAACACCAACACCTCGGGTGCAAACAAAACTGCACAGCTAGATATAGAGAAATGCACCAGAACTTTTTTCGAACCCATCATCTATCTTCTCGTTCCGTTCTAGTCTTTCTGTATTGATCATTCCTCCCTGTCTATGTCTATCTGCTGAACCCACTCAGAGGCCCATTTGAATCGGACCTTTGTCTGACTTTCCTCTCTCTCCCTCGCCCACTGCCACGATAACATATCCACTTGCCCAACCCTCCACGCAAGCACACTCTACCTACTCAATCACACACCAACAAGCCCAATACTCAATGATCATACACCATGGTGCCCTGGACATGGCTCCAAAACTGATGCACAAACTCCGTCTGCCCGGCGGTCGCGCCCTTGACGGCCAGATACTTTCGATGATCGACAGGGATATGCCAAGTGCCAGGGTTGCCATCGACGATGACACCGCCGGCCTCGGCAAGCACGACCCAGCCGGCGCAGACATCCCAGGCCCAACAGCCGCCCTCCCAATACGCATCGATCGACCCCTCGGCGACAGCGCACAGGTTCAGAGCAGCAGACCCCAGCGCCCGCGCACTGTGGATCATGGCGCCGCCTTCCTCCTTCGCTCGCCCGAGATTGTCCCACGTCGCGATCTTCGTCCTCCAGTTGTCGCCGCTGCGGTCCGAGCCCCATTCGATCGCGACAAGCGCCTCGTCCAGCCCGTCGAGCGCCTCGAGCGGTTTCAGTGGCAGTTTCCTGTCGTTGCTGACATCGTCTTCATTGCTGGTGCCTTTGTCGTTCGTGTCGTCGGCGCCGGTGGTGGTGGTGGTAGTAGTGATTGTTCGCAGATAACTGCCGTGCCCTTTCACGCCGTGATACAACTTGCCCGTGAACGGGTTATACACGACGCCGACGACGGGGATCCTGTCGATAGCCACGCCCAGACTGACCGAGACATAGGGCCAGCGGTGCACGAAGTTGGTGGTGCCGTCGATGGGATCGACCACGAACGTCGGCTCTGGGCCCAGCTTCTGGCCGGGTTGGTACGTCTCCTCGCCGAGGAACGCGAATTCCGGATACAGGGTCTTCAGCTTCGTCGAGATGAAGTTCTCCACTGCACGGTCGGTTTCGGTCACCAGGTCCGCTGTGTTCTTCTTCGTGAGTGATGATGTCGTCGTCGGCGTTGCCGATGTGATTCGTTGTCCGGCTTCGAGTGCGATCGAGATCAGCGTGTCTCGGAGTTGGGGGAGAGAGATTGTTTCACTGGGATTTGGGGCTGACATTATTTTGGTGGGTTTGTCAAAGATGTGAACTTGTCTGGCAGTGGACGATTGTTGAATGGATCAGCGTCTTGTTGAGGTCGAAAGGTCGGAGAACGAGAGCTTTTGGACGGAGCCGAGGCTATCACACGTTTGTAGAATACTGTTTATTTAAGTCAAGACATTTATTTAACTGCACGGCAAGAGAAGATTTCTTTCGAAACGTCGTACAGCATATAAAAAATATTTGGCTGTGATAGAAATAAAAAGTGAAGTCATGGCTTGATAGACCAAGCTGGTTGGTCGAAATTGTCTGGTCGGACATTTTTAACATCTACAGCCGACCATCATCGACAGTGAAAACATTTGGTCTTTTACAAGACGAGGGCCATTATCATCACGCTAGTTCCGAACATGCTGCAATAAATTAATTCATACGTCATGTATACAGTATGGCTCTATCTCAGCCGACGACTAATTCGTATTTGTGCCGAGAAAAGTCATTATTTTAAGCAAAGCCTTGACGCCTTCGCTGGAAGTACAACATCATGAATCCGCCAACCAGAGACCGGAAACAAAGAAGGAAATGCTGTAGGATTACACCAGTGATGCCCTCTGCTCTGTTCTGGCATCAACGAAGCTGGCCGTCTCGTCTTCACTGATGGCACTGATAACGCTCATGTCGCTATCACTCCTCCTCCGGCCCTGGCCTTCTGCAGCTCCCTGCGTCACACGTGTCATGGCAGAGACATCGCTCGAGTTCCGGACATGGCCACGTTCTACGTCCTCTCCACCACTCGGCATAGGCAGCGCCATTCCTATCGAGCTGAAGCCGTTCGTGGTGCCTATGTTGTTGGCATCGTAGTTTAATGGTTTTCGTCGGATGGTCTGTTGCGCTGGTTTGGAGAAACCAAACGACAATGGTCGCATCAGACTCTCGCGGACGCTGGATCTTGCGGGATTGTTGGTTCCGTATGCTCCACCTGCGAACGACATGACGGGATCGTCAAGAGCGCGACGATACGCTCCTCGTTCGACCCGGTTTTCTCGCCAAGTAGTGATACGATTGCGGAATGGTTTGCAAAACCAAAACAAGCAGAAGAGGATGGCGAAGAAGGCGAGGATCGGGAGAACGATAACCGCGGCAAGTTCGCCTTCGGAGAGATTTGAGTCGCTGCTTTTGTTTTGTATCGAAGTTCCTGATCCCGATTCTGGTCCAGAGCCCCCATCCACATTTCCATTCCCATTTCCATTTCCGTTGTTGGAGTCAGGATTCGTGTCATGACCTGGTGAGCTTGACCCGGTTGGCGAAGGGGTAGATGATCCTGCTGTACCACTCGGGCCCTGTGAAGAGTTGTCTGGTTGTGAAGCTGTTGCAGTGCTAGGAGCGTCGGAAGCTTGAGATCCAGAAGACAAGGCTGTCGCTCCAGCACTGTTTGTTGTCGTGCCACCTGCCGCTGTTCCGCTTGCAGAACTACCAGCGGAAACCGATGTCGCTGCTTGATTTGATGACGCGGAATTTGTGATGATGGCTGTCTGAGTACCAGTGGAGGTTCGACTTGATGAGGAGCCTCCTGCCGCGGTAAGGCTGGCGGTACTGGTAGAATCTGTGGCACTCTGGCCACCCACTATGCTCACCACGCTTTTGATAGAATCGAAAGGATCACCAAAATTGGCCGACTGTGGTAACGAGAATGAAATTGTGCTTTGTCCCACCAATAGAAGTACAAGGTGTCGAGGACGGAAGCAACGCATGACGGCCAGGCATGAGACGCCGTGCTTCAAGTAGCAGTCGAAAGAAAGAATAACACGACGTAATAAGCACACCAATCAAGGAAATGATCAAAGTTCAGGCGATATATCGGCTGTTTCTGTGAAGTATAAGTAAGAGGAAACAGTGTGTTCGAAGAAGTCGTTGGAAACAACAGTTGATACATGCACAAGAGATTGTCGGTTGGGGCGAAAATCCATTTGAAAGGGAACACAAGGGCAACCGGTTAGTTTCATATGATATCTCACTTATTGCTCGCCTCCTACCATGATTGACTCGCGAACGTGTTGAACGTGCTGGGTGTTCGTGACAATCCTGGGACTTTGGGAGGCTTGTACCTGCATTAGTCTGGTGGTGGTGGCTTGCCCTGCCGTTTGGTGAATCCTACAGCGAGCGATTGGTTTGGGGCTGAGCAGCTCGAACAAGTTAAACAACACAGACAGAGGGGGACATGCTATCCGGCCAAGGAAACCTGTATCGACAGTCTCGTTTCAGGTATTTAAAGCAAGGCGGAATCTTGACGAGGGATCTCCGCATCGGCATTTTAAGTCCCATCCCTGCGGAAGGCCCCGGCCTCTCTGATGGCGTTTGTTATGGAGAAAGATTGGGAGGAAATTGTCATGTACAGTACATGCCGTGGTCGGTTACCCTGGGTCGTGGGCCGTGGGCCGTGGAACATGGACAGAGGGCGCTGAGTCAGAGTCAGAGTCGAATTGAGAGAGCTCTGTCAATAATGGTTGGTTGATCTTAGAACCCATCTGTACGGAGTACTGTCATGTGTGACGCGCTCAAGATGTACAGAAGTGTACACCATCAATTCTACCACAGTCATAATCCAACGGGCGTGCTATTCTGAAGCCAACAAGAAAATGCGTGGCACACTGACAACCAACTTCCGAGCAGATCACTTTAACGAGAAGTGGACAAGGTGACAGGGTAGACTGGGAGCGGAGCGCACACCAAAAACCAAAGCGGATTCGGAAATCAATCACAACATGATTCCCAAGGAAGAACGGGCATGACGCTAACTAACTTACTAGTTAGCACAAACGAGCCCCAGGCATCCCCGGGCGCCGGCAGGCTCCTTAGGCCTCAGACTTGGTATTCAGAGACTGAATGGCACAGGCCAAGGTAGTTCGAACTATTCAGTGAGATGAAGGCCCAGTCACACAAGTCAAACGACTGCTATTCGTTCATGCTACGTCCTCGTATCTGCTCCTCTACTTGACATGAGAAGGAAAGATACGAGCGTCGTCACAACCCGCGAGACTTTACGTGAATCCTCAAAAGTCTGCCTCTTACGAGCGGACCAAGTACAGGTTGTCAGCCCATAAGGATATAGGAAACTATTAGATTCCCCGTGCCCTAACGTTGGGGCCATGACAGAACATACATGGCTTAACGAGCTCGTGCTCAGTTGTGACTTGTTCAAGACTTCCAATCCCAACACAGTATTTGACGCCAACGTTGTGGCTATGGTCGTGACTGGTCCAATCCACTGTCCCGTACTGGGTTTTTACCTTATTCAATAACTACTTAGTAAGGTCCATCGTCAAGGACGGCCATGAGGCTTAAGATCCTGACTGCTTGGTCGAAAATTCCAACCTTGTTACAGCTTTTCGTCCTTGGTTCGGATCCAATCCCGAAGGACACGAGCCACATCTTGTATAGCTTCGGACTGGATCCGAGACGGACTGCAACTTAAAGCATCACAAGTTATATTTCAAGGTGGTGACAGTCGAGGCTCACTATTGGCTCCTGACTCGGTCTTGGAAGTCCCCGAAAGAACCATGGCCTAGTGATCGATATACATTGTGTCGTCGTGCCACCGTTGAATCTAATCTCATGTTGAAGTACTTTGTCATCATCGTACCACAAAGGCTTTTTGAAGTGAAAACGAAACATTGTCCACTGTGATTGAAAGTGGCCACCAGCCCAAGACAAAATGCCTTCTGACTTTTAGAGACGGGGGTTGCTTTACGTTGAGCCCACAATACAGAATGCTCCCATATCCGAGAGGTCGCATTGCCCACGATTTCAGTCTGAGCCGATCCTTGTTGGCTATCTAACCTAACGTTGGGCTTGAGACCAGGAGTTGTGTTCTTCTTATTTATAGCAATATCCATCACATCTTACTGTACACGAACCAAATGCCACGGAGCATATGCAATTCAAGGCCCGGGTTCGGGACTAAAACCAAACTAGCCCCGCGCTGGCCCAGAATAGGTAAAGACGGCCCATCCTGATGCACCACCATGCCCTTGCAAGCCTTGTCATCCACGAGTGCAGCATCGCAAGGCTGCGTCCTTATTCTCTTCTTTCTCGAGTTACTCTTTCGATTTCTCAAGGCACATACACCATCGAAGCAACTTCCCTACGCCCCACCAGAAATGCTCATCCGACCATGTCGGCTCCCAGGTCCACGATGTACCCTCCATAAAATGCTCCCCTCCTCGATCAACCAACAACCATTCCTCCCACCACCACCACCACCTCCTCCACCGCATCTCCTCCACCAATGCTACCCACCCGTTAGATCTCGACCACTCTCAACCCAGACCATAGCCCGGGTCCGCATCACAGAGGACCGCCAGACCGTCGAATTCTTCTCCCCTGACTCATCAACCCCGACAGTGTCACGCCGGATCTCGCCCACTCCCAAGGCGAAACTCGCGCAGCTGGAAACCGGGCTGGCACGATTACTCGGGGTCATCGGACAAGCAGGAGCATGGGAACAAGAGGCAGGACAAACAGAGGCACCGACGCAGGCAGAAGCAGGCAGAGAACAAGCAGAGTCTCCAACGACGTTCGCCACCGCGCACTGGCAGCTCGACAACCCCAACGGCGCAAGCATCAGTCGGCATTTCACATTCGCGACGCAGCAGGCGCGGGACGAGGCGGTCCAGCGTATCGAGACGCTCGCTGACGAGGCGCGGCATCATCCTCATGTCGCGCTGGGGTCGACCGAGCAACAGCCATTCTGTATGACCGTCACATGTACGACGCACCAGCCGCGCGGGCTGGGCGTGCGGGATGTCAAGCTGGCTACTAGGATTGGAGAGATTTTGACGGACGGGAAAGAGGCAGGCGCGGAGCAGGAGATTGGGAAGACATTGGAGGGCGGAGAGGTTGGTTCAGCTGCGACGGAGGCTATCTTCGGCGAGCGGACGAGGTTGATCGATCTGAATATGAGGGCTGTTGATGAGGCTATCGCGAGCTGTGCTTGCGGAACGAAGGTGTCCAAAGCCAGCTAGATCGTAAAGGATGAAAGGAAGGCTGTGGATGTCGCAATATTCCCCACGACTTATACTGAAACGACACGACTACGACCAAAAGTAGTGATACGGCCAGATTTCACAACTGTATAATTATTTGTATGTAAAATACTAATGGAACAAAGACCAGCACATCCTGATCCCCAATTTCCGGCACCGATCTATCCATGTAAATCATCTCAACGCCACTTTACCGCTCCATGCAAATCATTTTCCAATAGGTCGACCACATATGTACAGCGAAGGAGGTCGAGAGCTTCGTGTCTAAAACAATCAATGGGCAAACGCGCTTCTCATTGTGACTTGGCAAGTTTTGCTTTCTCCGCCTGTTTCTTAGCATTACCGCAAGCACTTCCGATGTCGGTCTGCATTGCCGCATCCCACCATCTAAACGAACTGGCATAATTGCCAAGGAACTTTTCGTGGTGAACATCGTGATGATCGGCACCAGCCCAGAAAGGAAGGAAGTGGTGCAAGCTCCAGGGGAATTCGTAGCCGGAATGAGCGTCAATGGCCTGGAATAAGCGGAGAACAATCCAGATGTACATGGTGACAATGTGAAGTTCTTTTGTGATGGCGCAGAAGACGATGGGAATGCCAACGCTGCCAAAGGCAAGGATCATAGTCTCGAGAGGTGATGCGTACTCAGCGGCCAATCCAAAGGGAGCGCTATATTGGTGGTGAAGCTTGTGAATCATCTTGTAGAGGCGAGGAAGATGAAGTAGCCGGTGGGCCCAGTAGTGCCAGGTATCTTCGAGCACAAAGAACAAGGCGATCTGCCATGACATGGTGATCCAGGAGGGAAAGGGCACAGTGGTCGAAAGACCAAAGTATTGAGCCATTGGGTGGAATAACCAGATTTGAGGAAGTTCGACGGTGAAGTGGGAGAGCAAGACGAGTTTCGCGCAGCCCCATTGTTCTGATAGGGTGGGGATTTTTTGCTATGGCAAACATGAGTTTCAAGTCTAGCAGATAATAGAGAGCGATGCGACTTACGCCTTGGATCTTATACTGCTGGAAGTAAGGGATCTTGTCCATAATTATGAAGGGTAGAGCGCGGCCAAAGTAGACGAATTCGTGCAGGACGAAAGACATGATGCCGGTGGCGAGCACATCATTCTGCATGAATGCGTACCACGCAGCCCACGCCTTCTCGAAAACATTCAGATGAACATTGTATTGTGAGATATCATTGAAGTAGTCCGTGTATGTGACCGGAGCGGCGAGAGTGGAATTGCTGTTCCAACAGTTAGTCAACTGCGACTCGTGTTTTGAGGGTCATTGTGAGGAATTCCATACAGCATCTTGACAGTATGACCAGGACTCGAACGTCGACCACGGGTCCTTGAGGGCGAAACCGATGAAGATGTTGGTGTGTCGTTGTCAAAGAGTGGAAGGGTTGAGCTCGAAAGGGAAAAAAACAATAAGGACTGTAGGAGACGAATCGTCCTTGAAATTCGAGTTATCAATGGACCAAAGGGAATTGCAAAGGTCAAGTTGGATATTTTAGTGGGAGATTTTATTGGACGCAGGCAAGGCACGGCAAGGGTAGGTGCTGGGTGGCATCACTCGGCCTGAAAGGGGCGCGACGGGGCTCAACAGCTTCCGAAAGGCCTAAAGTGCCCCCCACTGGATCCCCAGGCACCCTGTCCACCTACCACGGAGAGAAACGAGACCACCTAGAGACGATCTTTGTTGTCAGTCATTAGGTGTGGACTGACCAGTGGCGTGCCAGAGTTGGTGCTCGCTGCAGAAATTGCCCAATCGAAGTCTTCTTCACCCTACCAAATCTGGTGGTTCCTTGCAGTCGGTGACTTTTCGATCGGATGACACGGTCCCTGATCAATTCATCAGTCGTACCACATCCCCACCCGCGTGGATCCCACGTGACTATCCTGACCTTTCAAATCCGATGACAAACACCATAAATCACACAAACAGGGCAAACAGAGCAATCACTTGGCAGAGATGCCAAGCCCTCGGAACAATGTATTTGCGCTGTTGCTATCACGTGACTCGAGCCACGGTTTTTCCGCTCAGTTTTCCGCACTTCCGCTTTCAAGATCTGATGTCGTCCACGTCTTACAAGACATTTGAAGCATGCCTTGTCCACTTGTTCACATCCACTCCTGGTCGTGTCCTGGTATAGTATGACATTGGCTCAGCAATTCAGTCCTTGGACCAGAATCTTTAAGGCACGCCGAGGTCATGGCTTTTCATTGAAGGGATAAAGTTTATGGATGGATCCCTGTATACTTCAAGGTAAGACTCATGCACTACTACTCCAGGCCTCACGACCGTCCTCGCCCTTATTAGGATGTCGACAACCAATACCAATGAGCTGGTGCCACCAAGTCCGGCAGTATTGAAACCAATTCGCACTGACTCGATTCCCTCACGTGCCTCTTACCATCGTGAAGACTTGCAACCGAAGGATCCCACGAAACGATCAACTGCCATCATCTTTGCGACCGTGACGGGAGTTACGGGCACCAGTAGTCTTCTCAATGGACTCGTTGCTGTGACTTTTCCTGTCATGGCCAACGATCTCAATATCTCCGACGGCCTTATTCTATGGTGAGCGCAATCATGATTAAAGCTCAAGGTCACATGCGTTGATTTCACGACGCCAGCTTCAATCTATGCTCTCAGCTGTCGCTGCAGCGTAATTATTTCCGGTGCTCTCGCAGATGTCATAGGAAATCGCTTCATGTATCTCCTAGGCACTTTCTTACAAACTGGTTTCACGTTTGGTTGCGCATCAGCCCGCACCACATTCCAGCCTCTGCTCTTCTGCGCACTAGGTGGCATTGCCATTGCGTTCTGTCTTCCATCTGCGGTCAGCCTATTCACCACATATTTCCCGCAAGGCAGACGACGAAATCTTGCTTTCCCTGCTATGGGCGGTGGCTAGCCGACAGGATTTGCCATTGGTCTTGTAATTGGCGGTGTGCTTGCAGATGGCCCAGGTTGGAGAATCGGTTTCCATATCGCGGCGGCACTGAACACCATTTTGGTCGGAGCAGGAGCACACTGCCAGAAGGCCGGTAAGGGTGCGTCAGCTGCCGAAAGCAGGAATTTATGATGACAAGGCGATCAGGAAAATTTCCCAGATTATCATCACTGTGATTGATGACATTGATAGATGTATTCAAGATGTACAGAGTGCAAGCTCGCACCTAAAACGAATGGGTATATTCAACTATATTGCTGTATTTCGTGCATGTATTACACCATCTGATCATGACACGGCGACAGCATTACTATCTCCTTAACGATCTCGCTCGAGAAACACCAGTTTCGGCATCAAGAGTTGACTTAAGTATCTCACACAAGATTTGCGGGAAAAGATACGTTTATCGTCAAAAGACTGTTCTAGACCGACTTTGTCTTCTCACCGTCAGAAGACGAGTCCTCACGGTCCTTGGATGCCACGGCAGGAGCTGGGGTGCTCTTGTTCTCAGTCTCGATATCAGCATCTCGTCCATCGAGATGTGTGCCTGTGGGAGCAGTGTTGTGCTCGACATCCTCATAGGGTCTCCAGAAGTCCTTCTTTCCTTTTGCGGCACGAGTTACCCATGGTGGGAGGATACCACCTTCGATCTTGTAGGTCCAGAAGTCCTTGTACTCCTTGTCGGCAGGTCGGATACGGCCGCCAGAAGCAAGCTCAACCAACCAGACGATCGTGTTGATAACGATGTAGGAGATGATACCTGCGATCAAGCCGTAGGCGATCGAGTATGTGAATGGCATAATGGCAATGGTCAGGAATGCGGGAATTGCGTCTCCCATATAACGCCAATTGATGTCAGCAGCGGATTTAGCCCTGGAGGAAGAAAAGTCAGTTAAATGAACCTGGAGAGTTTGGGACAAAGGAAATGAAACTCACATTAAAGATCCGACGATGATCAGCACTGTGCCTGTGGCATATGGCGGAATAGAGGCAAAGATCGGAGCAAAGAAAATAGAGATGAAGAAGCAAAGACCCGTGACCATGGCAGTGATACCGGTCATACCACCTTCAGAAATACCAGCACCGGATTCGATGTAGGCAGTGACGGGAGGAGTGCCGAATAATGCACCGATCGAAATTCCAATGGCATCAACCAGATAAGCTACAGCAGAGCCTTCGAAATCTTGAGTCTTTTCGTCGATGGCGCCAGCGAATCGAGCCATAGAGTAGAGGGTACCAGTACAATCTGTCGCAGAGTTAGTCAGTTTTATACTCTCAAGGATGCGTATTCTTCAGGGTTCACATACCCAAGATATCAACGTAAAGGAATGTGATGAAGGCAAGACCGAATTGACCACCGTATCCAGAAATGTCCCACTCCTGAACGGCTAAGATTCGCTTAATAGGATGGAAGGTAACAACCTGCTTAAAGAAGTCGAACATGTCGTCTCCCAATGGTGTGTAGGGGAAGTAAGTCACTTCGGTGCCACGAGGCCACGAGATAATGCTGACTAGCAGAATACCGAAGATAATGGCACCTTTGACACGGAACATCATCAAAAGGACGGTCAAGAAACCACCGCAAAAGATTCCGATCCACATGGTAGGATTGCGCATTCGATAAGCTGTCGGGCAAATGCCTTCCTCATCTCTGAATTGAGGCTTGCAACCTCCCAACTCGAGGGGGATAGCAACCGCACCAGTGACTGCGCCGATACCTGCGCTGTATGTCAAGCCAATCAAGGTCAGATACAGACCGATGCCGACCCCGGTAGCAAGTTTGATGGAAGCAGGGATGGCACGAGCAAGCCACTGTCGTAAACCGAGTAGTGTAAGGCCAACGAAGACCCAGCCTTCAACAAAAACAGCAGTGACAGCGACTGAGTAGGGGACCAAGCCAGAACCGTGATAGCCGACAACAGTGTATGCGAAATAAGCGTTGAGACCCATACCGGGAGCCAAGGCAATTGGCATATTGGCGAAAAGACCCATGCAGAAAGTAGTAAGAGCAGCAATTGCAGCAGTTCCGGTGACGAGATCTCGCTGAACCTCTGCGACGCAGAACATGTACTCGGGATCGCTGTCGCAAAGATCTGGGCTATCTGGCGAGCATACACAAGTACCACCGGATTGCGAAACAATGGTGGCGTTGACGGAAATGATGTAGGCCATGGCGAAGAAGGTTGCTAGACCAGCTCGAATCTCGGTGAAAAAGTATGACCCTTTACGTTCCAAGCGATGACCAGATCCATCCAGGCGGAATCGTTTGCCCACGATGGAGCGAGCGACTGCCACGTTGGCGTTGTGAATCATCTCGTTGATACCCATTTTGACGAAGTTGGGCCGAAGCGGCTTTGAGCTTCCGGTGATTCAAGGGAGAGCAAGCAGATGATGGGGGATCAACAGACACAGATAAACGAGGGGAGATGAAGCACTTTTATGAGTGATCTGATCTCGTTGCGTCCAAAGTCAGATCACGACGCATGGTCCCTAAACAATCGGGAGGAAGGACAATTCGAGAATTGTGATAAGGCTCGTTGGTGTGGTGGAGGATTGTAGCAATCACCATTGGCGGAAGCGAGTAGATGCCAAGAAGAGAGGCGGACTCCGCTTTCCCCAAAAAGACAAGATCTAAGTCGATAGCTTGGAGGAAGGCTGTCTGCATCCCCGCCCCACTGATAGTGTTCGACAAGGTCAATGGTCGACTTTGCTTCTTCCATCAATGACAGTCGTCGGAGAGCGGCGACCAACACAAATCCACGAGTAGAGAGTCGAGGCTGATTTTACTTCGTTTGGACTTTCCCCAAAGCCTGCGATTCGCCTATTAGCTGCTCCCCTACCCTTTGAGTCAACACGAACACCTCAAGTTGCTTTCTCCATGTTCGTGCTGGCATCTGCGGAGGCTGGCGGGTGCCCTTATCAGGCCGTACTTGCCCAAGACTTTCTCGTACATGATCCTGAGCTCGAACCAGGAGACTGGCGCTTCTGGGCGTTGGCTGTTTTGATTATGTTAGATGATGTGTACTCCAGCACCGCCGTACCAAATCATTGTCATCGTCGGTCGTGATACCATCATTCCATCACTCGACCGGCCGACGTTCCCACCAGGACTGCGCCGGGGAAAGATTACGTTTAGCAATGACAATTGGATCGGCAATGGGTAGAAGTGTCCAAGACAGGGTCCTGCCGCAGATCCAAGCGGGTACAACTTTGAGCCAATCAGAGTGGCCAATGAGGCCCGTAGTGCCGTTGCTCGGGACGAGAGGAGGAACCAGAACAGGTGCATCTGACATCAATTGTACTCAGTTATGTACATGTTACCACGCGACTCGCTTATCGGGTTCCAAGCAGTCAAGCACTGCTCAGATTTGTCGGTACTACAAATGTGCATGATCGTCCTTGGAAGATAGGGTGCCGAATGAGGTGGAAGAGGCCAAGGGATGAGGAATCGAGGGACTGGGAGACTGACAGACTGACAGACTGTGCGATTCTGGCTTTCAACTGACCTTGGAGGGACACAAAGACAAATGACCAAATTCGAAAGGGGTAGTGGCTCACTAGCAGTGACCAGGTCAATTCAACCCTCGCCGTGCCTCGCATGACATTCCCAATCCTGACTCCAGTTCCGAACCGCAACCCTGAAACACCTCGTGCGCCTAGAGGGAATCTGCTAAGTGCCTCTTAGTAGGTCCGGGAGCTAAGAAACGCCAAGAAAGCAAGTTGTCACATGATCTCAGGCACGGGTTCGAACCACGTCGAGTCCTTGGAATTTTGATCTTTTTGGAAAATTTGGTGTTTCTTAGTATTGTTTTTACCGGATCGGGTGGTTAACTTGGGAATACTGGAGTACATATGCTTTGATACGATACAATGATGGGATTATCAGGCACAATGCTAAGTATGACAAAAACTTGAGTAGTCTATAGACTGAGACATAGAGAGCGGGCCCCTGAAGAGCCACGGGTTTTATAAATCCCACAACCTCACAACCTCACAACCTCACAACCTCACTACTCAGCTTTCATCATTCATGATTCTTCGATCAAGCTCTAGTATGATTGTGATGCACTTCATATCTTTTATTGCTCTTCCTCAAACACATCATTTCGTGAACATTCTATATCGGTATCCCGCCTTCAGAAGATATATCGGAGGATGAAAGTTCGAGAATAAGATATGGCATTCGTTCATCACATCACAAGTACCGACCTGGACACTTCAACAACACCAAATATTCATGCCTCTAGGCTCCAACTCGCAGCGAGCGAACTACTGCAATCAAAAGCTGTGACGGACTGACACACCCAGCAGACATCACTTGATCACGAGGAATGCGGAGTATTTCCAGATCTACCAAAACCTTGACACTCTTCTAACTTCCGAGGTATATGTTCGTACCCAATGATCCTGACTCGCAAGCTTTGCTGCCCGCACTTCCAGATGCGTCAATGATCATGGTTATTGGAGGTCTTTCTGGAGGGTTGACAATGTGGTGGCATGCTCTATCCATCTCTCCTCGGTATACCTAGACCGATAGACCGGGAACATTTCGTTCATTGACACACCAATCGTCGTGTCATCGTTTACTGTTATATCTATCTATATACGACGTAAGTCCCGCTAAAGGTTAATCCTCGAGGTAAAATCTCTCTTTGTCGAATCATTTTATCCCTCTTGCGGTCTCGAATGCCATAATGGCGGCTTTGCCAAATAGACCCAAGGACTTCGACAGCAGTCAACACAGTATCGATAACGCCGTCAATGGAACCAAGCCAGAGGTGAATGGCGATACCCAGCCACGCAATGTCGACATTGACGTTTTGATCATTGGTGGAGGCTTTGGGGGTATGTATGGCCTCCACCAATTCCGTAAACTTGGACTTTCAGTCAAGCTGTTCGAGGCTGGGTCTGGGTTCGGAGGAACTTGGCATTGGAACAGATATCCAGGAGCTCGTGTCGACAGCGAAACGCCATTCTATTCACTGTCCATCCCCGAAGTATACAAAGGGTGGAACTTTTCCGAACGCTTCCCCGACCACAGAGAACTCCGTGAGTATTTTGCTCACATTGACAAGACACTTGATCTTAGCAAGGACGCCATCTTCAACACGATAGTCACCGAAGCAAAGTACGACACTTCCAGGGGCAAATGGCAGGTCAAGACCGACGACGGCAGTCTAGCCACATGCACCTACCTCGTCTCATGTACCGGCAGCTCATACAAGAAACACTTTCCCGACTTCAAGAACTTGTCCGAGTACAAGGGTCGTCTCATTCACAGCGCTCTGTACCCGGACGAGCTCGACGTCAAAGGCAAGAAAGTATGCGTGATTGGATCAGGTGCTACAGGGGTCCAGATCGTGCAGACCCTCGCACGCGAAGATTGCCGATTGTTCGCTTGCGTACGTACGCCGAACGTCGCCATTCCCATGCACCAAAGAAAGTTGACCAAAGAGGAACAAGAGCACGGCAAAAGCTTTTATCAAGCTGTGCTGCGGTCTGCCAAAGAATGCGCCTCGGGGTTCCCTTACAACCCAGCCACCAAGACCTTCTACGAAGCCTCGCCTGAGGAGCGAATTGCATACTGGGAAGATTTATGGCAACGAGGCGGTTTTGCATTCCTGATCTCCAACTACCGACAGTTCCTGACTGACAAGGATGCAAACCGTGAATTCTACCGTTTCTGGGCAAATAAAGTGCGTGCTCGAATCAGTGACCCGGTCAAACGCGATATCATGGCACCACTTGATCAGGGCCATTGGTTCGGTACCAAACGACCCAGTCTGGAACAGGATTATTACGAGATGATCGATCGCGACAACGTGACGCTGGTCGACCTGAACAAGACACCACTGCAGGAATTCACCCAGTCCGGCATCACATTCGGCACCGGCACAGACGCGCAACACCACGACTTCGACATCGTCATCCTAGCCACCGGCTACGACTCGGTGACGGGATCACTGATCGACCTGGGTCTGACGGACACAGACGGCAAGCCTCTATCGGAGAAATGGAAGTCCGGCACGTATACACACTTGGGATTGACGATCGACAAGATGCCGAATTTTTTCATGGTGTACTCGCCACAGGCGCCGACCAGCTTGTCCAACGGCCCGCCGATCATCGAGATCCAAATCGACTGGATCGCCGACGCCATCACCAAGATGCGCCAGGAAAAGATCAAATACATCGATGCCAAATTCGAAGCGTCCGAGAAATGGAGGAACGATATCCAGGAGGTCAATAAATCGACCCTATACCCCGAGACGAACAGTTGGTATATGGGGCTAATATCCCCGGTAAGCCGCGAGAGCAGTTGATCTATTTGAACGGAGTCGATGCCTACAACCGCGTCACGAGGGACGCCCTGGACGGGTGGAAGGGCTTCAATGTCGTCAAGGCATGATTATTCTTTTTCTCCAAAGATAGTGGATTCGTCATCTTACAGTCTACATAGGGAACGCAGTTTGATCAAAAGACATGACTCTGGGTTTTGCTCTTAGGACTGTTCATCGAATCGCCTACGCGTCGTGATCTAACCTTGAAATTGTTTTTGCTATGGCGGAAAGACGATGCCAACATCGCCAGGCTGATACCAACGCTCGTTCTTTTTTTCCCTCCAAAGGACACCGTGGAAAATGCCGTGCTCGAGTCTGGTGGCTGGAGAGCATGCCGCAAAGAATATACACCGTTTTCATGACATCAAGTGTGATGCAAGAACCATAAAACAACGCACTGAAACCAACCCCGTGCTGTGTTGAAGCTGTACAAAAACGCCCCTAGTACACTGACCCTGTGTTCATGAGGGGTTTGCATGACCTATGAACGAACTCGTCGTACCAGTCTCGAGTTTCTCAATGCATCAGAGGTTTGAGCTGGAGATGGGATATGGGAGCTGGAAGCGAAGGGGACGATGGACAAAGAACGAATCACGTGGCATGGCCGTTTACACCGTTCTCCACGGCCACCACGGTGGTGGTTGGGGGTAGACCGAATTCGACTCTTAAGCCCTCGCCGATTTTCTCGACAGCTTGGATCATTTTGTCCTCTGCGGCGGCGGCAAAAGTGAGACGGATGAATAGTTGCTCGTCGGTTAACCTCTCGGCTCTGAACCACGAGCCCTTGGCACACAGGCTGCCTTGGTGGGCGAGGGTCTCGAAGACGCGATGCTCGATCTGTAGGATCTCTTCAGCCGTCATGCCCGTGTCCTTCTTGTACGATGGGTGCTGGGTGACGTCGAGGTTGATCCAGTGGAACATGCCAGCTTCAGGCGGCGTCCACGAGGCAATGGTCGAAGGTAAGTGGCGCTCGCAAGCATTGACGATAACGTCCCGGCGCCGTGTATACTCGGCGCGAATGTACATCAGCCACTCGAGGAATCCCTTGTGGCCCCAATTGCGTTCCAGGAGGTTGTATAAGGCCACCAACGCGAATCCTGACGGCGTCTGTGCGCTGACTTCACTGTGTCGCAGGAACCGCTCAATCACTTGTGTTGAGCCTGTGACCCAGCCGCATCGCGAACCAGGAGCGATGATTTTAGAAAACGAGTCAAGTCGCAGCACGCGGCCTGAGGTGTCGAGGCTGAGGTAAGATGGCGTCAGGTTGTGCAGGAAGTCTGCCACCGAACTCGGTTGGAAAGGCTTGGCAATGGTATGAATTTGCCCAGAGACATACGGTTCCATCTGGAGGAAATAGTATGGTTCGTCTTCTAAAATGAACAGATCATGTTTTTCCGCTACTGCATAGAGTGCTTTTCTCCGGGAGAGTGATTGTGTGCTGGCAGTCGGGTTTTGACCGGTAGGAACTGTGTAGACGAGAAAGGGTTTGGGGGCGTTTCGTTCCTTCTCATCCCAGGTTGAAAGGGTCTTGTCTAAGTCATCTGGCAGCATTCCTTCGGAATCCATCTTGATGCCAAGGACTTTGACACCCATGGGTAAGACTGTTTCGATAGCAGAGCTGAAGCTATATTCCTCGGTGATAACATAATGGCCCTTTTCAGTGAACATGCGGAGGGAGATTTCAAGTGCAGAAGTACTGCCAGCAGTCATGCAAACATCCCAATCAGAATAAGGGGGATCATGCACGATTTCGGTATGTTCGGTTACGAAACGTAGCAAGGCACCCGGTCCCATAGACTGGCCATAGTTCAAAGCAATGTGAAGATCATACATAGCATCTTCGGTCTTTGTGTCGTATTTGCCGGTCGAGAAAGTCTCAGCAGAGGAGACTTGGTCCTCTGCAAAGTGAGGTGCCACGGGGAATTTCGCGCTCAGTTGATGAAATGGGAAGTACTCGCTATTGAAGGATTCAAGCGTCAGAGATGGTAACGGTGAGCTGACAAGACCTTGTCAGACGTCGGGAAAGACTCACGGAGAAGGTAGACCGCCACATAGACTGATGGTTTCCTTTCGGAAGTATTTCATGGCTCCCTTCAACGAAGATGGTTGCCGAAGCTTGCTTTCGGTCGAGATACGATGGTCCCAACGTTTGGCAAGGGGCTTCTTCGACGAGTTCTTGCTCTTGAACATGTGAGCAGACGAGAAAGCTGCCACTATTGTAGAAAGAGGTTCTGACTGTCGACGATGAGTGAGAACATCGTCGATGCCGAATCTTGTCGCTTTCTCCCCTTGACAAGAACGGGGTCAGGTACCAGTACGCTGGAGGTGTCTGTGACTGGCGCCACCTCAGCATGAGGAGCCATGATGGTGGTATTGGTCGGGAAAGTATTGATCAAAGTACCAGGCCTGATACTGAGCAAGGTTAAACGTTTTCCGCAAACAAGGTAGGAAATGTTAGTGGGACGTGGTCACAATAAATATCTTATCTGAAAAGGACAGTGGATCCTAGCAAAGGGGAGGGACCTTCTAGAATAGGTCTTGTGATGAGCAACCTTATTCAAACGAATGACCTCAAGGTTAGAGCAATCAATGGACAAATATGGCGGTATTAGGTAAACCAAAGTGAGATAATGGAAGAGGGGGCCTTGCAAGGGCCTTGCAAGAGTATTTCGTATGTTATGTTTGTAGGACAGGTACCTTGAATGGATCCACGACGAACCCAGCGGTTGGGACAGAGCCACTCGCTTTGTGGCGGCAGCAAGGTTATCGCCGGCTACTCGGAGGCACTAAGTCATGTGACCATTTACTTTACTGCTTATCATTGGCCGTTCCCTCATGCGCTGTGACCACTTGTGACTGTGCAGTGGGCTTCTGTAGGTGCCCAGGTATCAAACCTTTTCATCAAAGGGCGCGACGCACAGCACTCACTAACAAGCTTCAAGTCCGCACGTTAGGGGAATGTATAATCCCCGTAGCCTAGACATGCAGACTGACGTACGTTCCACTGGCCTTGGCACCGCGCATACTGAATCCATGTTATATCAGATATCAAAGGGCGTCGCCTAAATACGCAACTTGGTCTATGTTGCCGGTAAAAGTCTGTTCTTCCGGTCGATGCTGTCGAAGCTGTTTCAGTAACACTGACGCCACCACTGTTTCAATCACATTATCATTCACCATAAACGTCCAGTTCAACGCGAAAATTCAAAGTTTTATTCTTCACAGCACCAGTCCACCTCTCTTCTCGTCCGGCTCATCTCGAAGCCGCCGCTGTCACCATTCGCTTTCACTCTTGCGCTAACTTGGCCAAATAACTATTGCTTTTTCCAGATCAAAATCTGACTTTCCCGTATTCAGACAGCCCCCAAGTCCAGCCCAAACCATTCCATCCCTTTCTTAATCCTAGTCTCCTATGATGTCATTTACAGCTGTCCATTGGGGTACAGAAGGGAGGGAGGCCTCCATGCTCGATGTATCGTAGATTCTTCAACTCTTCCACTCCTCCAATGCTACCAATTCCGCCCGGCCGTGCTCGCGGGATAGGTAAGTAGCGGGCCCTCGTAGTCTGCTGTGTCAGGGCCATCTTGACCCCGCTGGCCTTTGTCGTCGAAACTAGTAATTGTCGCTGGAAATGCCATTGTGGCCAGTCGGCACGGCGCCGGGATAGCCGTAAGCGCCGGCACCGTCGTGATCGTTGGGATTCAAGCCGTGACCTTGGTTCAATAGTTCGTTGGAAGTCTCGGATTGCCCAGGCCCGTAGCCTGCACCCCACCTCCTGAGGTATTGCTCTGGCCACCGCCGACGGGACCGCCATAGCCGCTGCTGGTAGGTCTGTTCTGGTTCTCGCCCCTTGTGGATTGGGTCTCATCCCAATCAGTTCAATTGTTCAGAATCTTGGTCCTCGTCGAGCTGACAAAGGAGACGGGGAGGACTGGAAAGTCAAAACTCACTTCGCGATACTTGGAAAGATAAATCTTCAGCGCTTCCGCGTAGTTTTCGAACCCCAACGATGTCATGGCGAACAAAATGTCCTCGCCATTCACCGTCTTCCGTTTCTCTTGTTGACACTTTTCGGATGCTGTGCAACGTTAGTCAACAGAAAGATATCCACGATGGTTCGACAGCGCTTCACGAACCTTCGCTGGTGATGAACGAGATGAACTCGCTCACGCATTCCTGCATGCATTCCTTTGCTTCTTTGGCAATTTTGGCGTTTTCGGGTAGAGCAGTCTTCATGATACGGGCGACTGGAGCAAAGTTACGTATGTTAGCATCTGACGAGGCGGCCAAAGAAGACGACGACGTAGAGGAACGAGAGACATGTTGTCTAGGACGTGAAGCATTTGGTTCAAAGTCTGAAGACATGATGTCCAAGTAGACAATTGTTATGGCCAAGAGAAGGCCTGTGAGTGGACAGAGACGAGACCAGGCAGGGAAGAGGCGAGATGCGATGCAAGTCATGGCCAGGAGGAGAAGAGAGGCGGCAACGAATGAGAAGCTGGTGGTCTAAATCGTGGTGCAGCGTCGTACACTCGGATTCGCACATTCGGCCGGCAACGTCCAGAGGCGCGGCAAGGTCGCATGATTGTAACGCAAGGGTCGAACAAATCAAATTCCGTGAGAGAGAGGAGGTAGGAAATGTGGTTGGACATGTGAAGTGGTCGCAAAGGGTTGTGTAAAGGAGATTGTAAGGGGGAATTTGGGACGACTGACCGTTCGCAATGGGGAGCCATCGGTCTTGCTCTTTGACCTCGAATTCACCTACGCCGGTGCCTTGTGCTCCTTCTGCGTCGTTGTCCATCGGTCCCAGCTCTTCACCAGACTGTGCACTTTGTTCGACATCAGCGTCTTTGGGTGGGGAGGCGGACATGATGTAGTTCGAGGATAGCCGCAGCGGCCGGGGAGCAGGGCGAGAAACGTATGGCTAGCGGTGACGTGGTCACACACACGAGGCGGCAGGGCGAGGCACAGTGCCTAGGTGCCTGACACGGTGGGATGAGTTGCTGGTCAGACGACGGGTCTAGCTTTCACAGAGTGAAATTGGTGCCCAAGATCAGACCCTTGCACGGCGGAATTTGCTGGAACGAAGCTTTGTTGGACGAATCGGCAGAGGTGAATCGTGAGGCGGTCTACTAGTCGAGCAGGAGAAAGGGCCCAAGCCAGTGGAAGAGCGGTGGGATGAATGACGGTGGTGGGAAGAGTAAGCGGTGGAGTTTGCGATTCGATTAGATTCGATCCAAGGGGTATGGATGAGTGGCCGAGGAAGTGATGATGGTTTGAGACGAGGGCCGGGACGGACAGCTGCAGGAAACGGTCACTATGGATGAGGATGTATATGCGACTGGCTGTGTTTTGTTACTAGACGTTGATCAGCTATAGATAGCGGACAGAGGGTGGAGTTGGTGGACAAGTATGGTTCGGGTGTATCAAGACTGCGGATGGTGATGACGGAAGGCGGATGGATGGATGGATGTGACTGGAGGGAACACACATTGACCAGGTAGGTGCTTAGGTGCTTAGGTGCTAGATTGAGATGGATACGGACACCACGAGGGCGAGAAAGAGATTGTTTCGTTGGTCGACTAATGCGCCGTGAAGATGGGGTACGTACCTAAGCAGTATGTGTGAGTACGAAGGATTAGAGTGTACAAATGGCAGTCGCGATGGTAGTTGCAGTTGCAGTAGCAGTAGCAGTCGCAGTGGCCGTGACAGTGGCAGGAGCGGTAGTGGGACTGGAGGGAGTTGGTGGCGGTGGTGAGACAGTGAGACAGTGCGAATGCGCGAATGTGCGAGGGTGGATGAGTAGGTGGTGGTGCTCGGTTGGCTGGTCGCAAAGCGGCTTGAAGTTGTGCGCCGAGTAGAGTTGAAGCTAAAGTACGACGACAAGACGACAAGACGACAAGACGACAAGACAACGAGACGATGAAGCGAACAACGGATTCAACAATCAAGCACGGTAAAGGTAGGTAGTTAGGTTATGCAGAGCGTATGCAGGGTGGCAGAGTGGCAGAATGGCAGAATGGCGGGATGGGACACGACCCTGAGCGAGACTTGGAAGATGCCAAAGAGATGTGAGAAGGAGATGAGGAAGGAATGGTGGAGTACTAACTACTACAGTTAGTACATAACCACCTACCTAGTAGTTGCTAAGTACTTCATACTACTACTTAACTTCAGGTTCTCGTTCCAACCAAAGTTCCTCGAAATGCCTATTAGGTGTTAGCAAATACTAGGTAACAGGCTAGCAGTATTATGGTGGTATTACCTGGTCGAGTCACGCCCCTAGTGGCACCTTATCCGACCTCTACAAGCAGCGGGAACTCTCTCCGTCTCCGTACTCTGTTCTCCCAGTACGTACATACTGTATTTTGGAGCGCTAATCCTGTCTAAAATGTGCGAGGTTGGAGATTAACATGGATCACCTCAGGGCGGCATCATCCAACCCCCACCAATAAATCACTTCGAGGGTCACGAGGTACTCCCCGTCAGTGCCCGTCCTGAATCGACTCATGTGACTTCATCAGCCTCTCCCCACAACGCACTTTATGTCTTCACAACAATCAACAATCAACAACAGCACAATTAAGCCCGCGTCCACGACAACGCTCTCGCCTAAGACCGGATTACATAGCCTGGATTATATCCACGTATGCACCACATCATGATGTCGACATAACTCGTCAGCCAAACTCTGTATGTAGTATCATGTCCGGATATTCTTGCTTTGAATTATGCATACCCCTACCATCCGACCAACTTGCAGCCACAATGACCTCGACAGCCTCATCCGACTTCTTTCATACTGTCCTGTACATATCTAGGCCTGCCGGCATGGCCAACGACACATTCACGCCTTGCTTTTTCTTCTATCCTTAGCATGCAGGCTGTAGTCATGCTACCGGCACTTCATATCTTTCCCGCTTCAAAGCCAGCACAAGCCCAACAATCCAGACAAACCCTGACGGGAGAAGCAATCATCTGCCCCAAGCAAGGCCTATCCATGTCTCTGGAAATCCTAAATCTATATTCCAGGGTTTCCGGATGCTTTACATCGTAGGTACACAATTATTACTATACGACACGACCACACCGCCTTATGCAAGATCCGGAAATGCCTCTGAATAGATCAAGGAATAAGGAAAAACAGTACTCGCATCCGAATACAGCAATTTCAAGGCACTGCGTTGATCTCTAGACACGCTCGTTTGCGATCGACTGTTGCATAGATGGCAACGGCCTCCCAAAATCATCAACTCAAATGCTGTGTATCTCGAAGCTCAATTTCCCATGTCGTGGTACAATCACCAACCAGCATCACAGGTCACCGACGTCGATCACATGAAAGGGCACTGACGCGTGCAATCAATCCAATCAAGCGCCAGTTCACCCATTGAATTTCTGTGATTCGTTTCCATCAACATGTGACACCTGTCCGGGCCACTGTTTTCCCTCTTTAGTAAAACTGATTGAGTCGCCGGCTTTTGCCGCTGCCATTGATTGCGGTTCATCGAGAAAAAGTGTCAAGTTGAGGAAGGACTCTTGGTTGTTTTGAGGCAGGCACCCCTGACGGCCTTGTCCAACGTGCCTGCCAACAAAGACGCCCGGCTAGGCAGCCAAGCACCCCTCGGCCTCGGCCTTGGGACCCTTGACCCTTTCTGACCCTTACAGTTCTCCCGTACTCCGTAGAGATCACTGCTCAGTGCCCAGAGCTCCTTGAGACGCCCGAGGCCTCCCCAGCCGCCCCCACCATCGTCGTTGTGCACAAGGACGACAGGCCCCATCCCAAGCAGACCTTCCGTCATCCTTCCATGGTCCGATTCAAAACCTCCTCAAGTTCACTGAATCCGTGCTACATAAAAAAAGAGACGAACCGGCGACGCAAACTCGGGCGCACAAAGAACACATTCAAGACCTAAAGATTCAAAGACTACTATCCTACTCTCGCTTCCCGGCCCCCGGGCCTTGAGAAAAGAGACCACCCAAGGCCCAGGAGTGGCTTGCATTGGGCCATGCATATTTTTCTTTTTTGGCTAACCAGCCTACCGACATACAGTCCTCGTGTACTGTCGTAGCTAAATAGACTCCAGCGCCTCATATTGGGCAGCCACGCATGCCGCATTTGCCTAAGAGTGATGAAGCGAAACCTTTGCCAAAGCATGCGTAAAACACATACTAAACGGGTTATTTCAAACTACGCTGCAGTGATTGTTGGTAGCCAGATGGCTAGATACCTCATCATGTAGTTTCCATCTTGACCTTTCACGCCTTGGGTTGCTCTACTCATCACTTCCATCCCAACCTCGATTACCACTCTTCCGACAACGAGGTCTGCTGCTGCGTTGTCATGTCCTCCGATGCAGCAACCCTGCTCTCACGCCTGATCGACCCAAGCCCTTTCAAGGATTATCCACGGTTATGCATATGGACAGCTAGACACGATGACAACAAGACGACAAAACATTTTGCATATCGGTACCGTAGAGGATGAGATGTCTTAATCATTGTATTGGATTTTATGCCTTTAGTAATGGCATTGTGCCCTAATGGCACTCAGCTTGGGACAGTACGGCATGGGGTATCATTAATTGCAACACGAGTTGAGACAAATATCACGCCAAATGTCAACAACCTTTGCTCTTTCCACTTTCACGGAAACCAGTCCGCTGTTCTGGAAACAAGTCATTCAGAACCAAAACCAACTCGCCCTCTGTATCCACCACGCATATTTTGGGAGCACAAGTGACAAATTCATCCTTGTCGCCTGGTCCGGACTTTTCATATTCAGCCATTGCTCTATTGTCTTGAATAATGTTGCTCTTGATCCATGGCTTCATCTGGCTTGTGCCGGTAGCTCCTGCTCCTGGCATGCGTATCCTCCTTTGTATCCAATTCTGCATCACGATTGTACCGTGCCTCATCATAGTTGGCATACGCAATCCGCCCGTTTTCGATGGGGACGAGTATGGTCCATCTTCAGGAGAAATCATCTCATATCGATGGGTGTCCAAGGCAATATATCGTACCCTGGCCTCCGGGCGAGCTTCATATTCAAAATAGCCAGGTCTTGGGTAACGGTCCAGAGGACCAAGGTGCCGTGGCTCATCACTTGTCATCTCATCGACTCTTTCTTCATACCTAGGCCCCCTCGTTCTATTGTCTCAATCTGTCGCTGCCCCAGATCAAATACTTCCGCCCTATACGAACTGTCTCTTTGGGGCAAGTAGTATCTCGTACCCGTATGGTATTCACGTGTTGAATCCACATCGCTCTTATGAAGCCGCTCAGGCAGTCGTAATGCATACGAGCGGTTGAAGGTGGCAGCCTCGCGCTGCCCAAATAAAGTCTCCTGATGTAGAGATGATGGAACTTCTGCCCGAGAAACGTCTACGGGCCATTCACTGCGGGGAATTTGCTGCCGTATGGGCAGAGAGGGACTGTGTCGTATATTTCGCGGATAATACTCTTCGCCTGCCCGAGTGCCGGATCGCGCGAGGTGATTTGCATCTTGCAGTGGATCCACAATCCAGACTCCTCTTGTCGAGTTGTAAGCATTGTGTTTCTCAGAAGGCCCCCTTCAAGCACGCCAGCACTGTCCGACTCGTCAACATTGTTGGCCTCCATGGGATCAAAGTTGTTCAAGAAGTCCACTGCCGCGGTACTCGTGCCTGCCCCAGAACTGCTGGTGTATTGGGCCTCTCTCGGGGAGCTATGAGGAGGGTGTTCTGCTGATATATGCAAGGATTGCCTATGCCTGCTAGAAGCTACGCTAGCTGGCCGACTATGCACAATCCTCGTCGCTCGTTCAGCGCCGGACGCAGGCCTTGGTCTGATGTGAGAGCCATCGATCTCGCCATTCCGAGGATATCTCACGTCATGGTACTTCACACCGTCGATAGCATATGGTCGACCTACCTGCTCCGCCGAGTCGTATGGCATATGATTATACAGGAATGTCGTAGGTTGGGAGACATGTCCTGTTGACGGGACGGCCAAGACTTCGTGCAGTCGCGGATCTTGATGATGGGCGTCGTAATCCCCTTCTGAAGGATGTACAGATGGTTCTACAAGCGCCCCATAATGGTTGCGAAAAGGGCGGATGTTGCCAGCCTGTCCAGAGACGATTTGTTGTCGACCACCATAGTTTGAATGTCGACTATGAGGGGACCGGATACCTTCAGACACCGAATGTACCGATCGTGGCCCAGGTAAATAGGTAGATATGGCAGCTGGGACGCTCAATGCTTCGCGTATGAGTTGCAACTTGATCGGATCTGTCGCAGGTGAATTAAGAATGAGTTTTATTTCACTGTCCTTGGGAAGTAAAACCATGTCGCGCTTCCACTCGATCCGAGCCGAGTTCGTACTTGTTGTCCATGCCGGCGACACTAGACCATATCCATGGCTAGAACTAGAGCCATCAGAGTCGATGTGGACTTTTTGAAAATGCGTCATCAAAGCAGTAACAGACAGACCGGAAGATCCATGGTGGTTCGCAACACCCAAGTTGACCAGCTCGGATCGACTGGCACAAATTTTACAGTGAAGTCCAGTAAGAGAGTTCAACAAGTACAGCTCAGGCCGATTCCGGATACAGTCCAAGAACATATGAAACCCAAGGTCATCGTTGAAGCGCTGGGCGAAGCGTCTACCTGCGACTTGCATTACGATGTAAAATCGTAGGCTGTCGGGTAAGTTCCAGACTCCATCTGTGTGTTGCCATATATCTTTTATCATCAGAACTAGCTCCTGTGAGGCGACTTCCTGACTGCCGGTGGATCGCGGCACTGACATTCTGGAAGCCATCCAGGGGTTGTCAGTAGGTATATGTGGTCGAGAGTGTGCGACATCGTCGACGGCACTATGAACCCATGGTATATTAGGACTAGGGTCAAAAGGAGGTTCCAACGGCCACTCGGCTTTCCACGATACAACAGCATTCCCACGAGTGAAGGAGTTCGTGTGCTTTGCGGCGTAGTGCTGTATCACTGCTTCGAAGGAGAAGAGCTTCTGGCTATTGTCGCACACGCGGCAAAGAAACAGGTCTTTGCCATGTTTATCGGTATGTGGCCTTACGAATTCCTCAAAAGTCCATTTCATGTCGTCCAACTTGAGCCTCCGGTTGGCAAGGTAATCCACGGTGTGGGGAAGGGCAGTACCCTTCATGGTTAGCATTTTATCCTCCTCGATAATCTCGTCCTGAAAACGTAGGCGCACATGGTAGAGAACTTCCGCAGCAAAGGTGCTACTCGTGGCTCTGGTGACACCACGTCCATCCGACCAAGTCTGTTGAATGAATTTTCGAGCAATCTCGGCAAGCCTATCTCGACTGGGTTTGTTAAGTTCAGCCCACATATGCGATTCATTCTCTTGAGCCACTCTCTGTTCTTCGTGGAGTCGTTGAAATTCTAGGAGTTGCGTCGCGGAATCGCAGTTTGCCGCAGCTTCGACAGTTTCCTTATGTTGAGCATCTAGTCGTTGAGCAAGTAACCGTGGTTCCAGGATTCTCCAATCATCATCTGTCAGAGGCCTTGCAATTTTGATTGATGCTTGGAAAGCGTCCATGTGGGAAAGGATTGACGCTGAGATCGGAGGAACCAGTGCTTGACATCGACGTTCGATTTCTGTACGACGCTCGGCTTTGGTCCATTCAACATCTTGAAGTGATCGTCCTTGTTTGTTCCGGTTTGGGGCCCTGGTGGGTTTGACACTAGGCTGGTCGTGATTGTGCAGAGTAACTGACGTAGGACCTATTGCTGTAGGATTTCCCGTTTGCGGCAGAATTACGATCGAGGAGTCGGTTACACCTAATTTACGGATCAGTGTCCAGGTCTCATTTCAGTAAACGCACCATTCGTGGGAACATGATCTTGGTACGATGGCATTTTCAATTCGAGCATTGGGCTTACCTTTAAACGTAGCAGCATGCGGATTGCCTGTCATCGGGTGGTCTGGTGAATGTGCAGGTAGTTGGAAATGTGAAATTTCGATTCCTGGGGCCTCGTTCGGTTGCACATAATCGGCCTGGGAAAACGTGGAGGATGCTACTGGTGCTTTCAACGAAGCTATGCCTGGGCGGGAGAGTCTTTTAAACACTCCTTGAAGTTCACATTGCTCAAAGCGAGCTGCGTCCGCATTGAGGAGACGTCCACGGTCTTCGAGGCCTTTATACCACTCTTCGGTGGCGGCAGGTCCGAGTCCCTGGACCTGGGACAACTTCTCTTGGAGTTGTTCTATCTGCGATTGAAAGAAGAACTTGATAAGCTGAAGTTGAGGTGGAGGTTCAGCATGTTGAAGAGACGTGGATAGGATATAGTTCCAGTCATCGGTGAAGATTGCAAATGGTAAGCCGGCCCGGAGGGTGGAAGCAACGGTTGAGGATACAAGTAGCTTAGTATCCTAAAGTACTTTAGTAGATTTTACGGCGGGTTTTGAGGATCCACATACCTTGATGAGGCGGGATTCCAAGCATTGCGCACATGCGCGAACTCGGAATGGCCATATTGCACGAACACCATCTCGGCCAGGGCCTGAATTCCATGGAGAAGCATTGTTGGACGACTGGAGTGAAGCAGACCGTTTGTTGCAGAAGTTACACGATTTTCCACGAACGAGTTTCCACATGTCAAGCTCAGTCATGTCATCCATTGGCCTAGGAAAGCCAGAGAAGAAGGTCTTGCGCGAAATGGTCCAAATAAGATTCTGATTCCGCAGACGTAGACCTTTGGATTCTTCTGGAAAAGTTGGGAGAGGTAGAGGCATTGCAGGATCAAGGAGGTTGTGAAACAAGCGATTGACGCACATCAGGCGACCCAAAGAGATTGGATCGGCAAACGAGAAGATGTGCTGCACAATCTCGAGAGGAAGATCCATGATTTCTTTAGACTTGGGCACACAGAGACCATCTTGAAATTGCATGGGGTCCGAAAAAGTCGGCGAAACCCCGTTCTGACCATCAGCCTGAAGGATTCGAGGCTGATCGTCATGATCTCGAAGAAAAGGTCGATGTCCTGGGACGCTTGTGACATGTTCAGGGGATTCAGAGCGACGTTTCCGCTTTCCCAGTGATACGGGACTACCGCTGAAGAGCGGAGATGAAGTCATGAAGCGGCACTTGTAAACAGATAGAAAGAAAGAGAGTCGAATGTCAGAGCAGGGTAGAACAACAGGTTGTCAGCGATAAGCATCAACACTCTGGTGTGCTAGCAGGTCTGGTTCGAAAAGAAAAGAAACTGAAAACATGTCGAGCTTGTGCTTGTATGATGCACAGAGCTGACTAGAGAGAAAAAAACAAGGAAAGAAGAAATTGATGGCTAGTCGGCACCCAGGTGCACGCAAAGGCGCGACGGTCAAACTTCGAGAAGTATTCGGCGCACTTTACGAGACAGGGTGCATTGCTATGCGTGGTCCGAATCAGAACTCTCTGCGACCAAGTGTCTTTGATGGTATGGATTTGAGCAGGTTCAAAAAGGTTGGGATGAAGCTGCAGTAAGTCGGAGACACAGGCAGGACTGGGACTTTTGGTGGTGGGCCTGGTCTGAGGAGGAGTGCTGCGCATCGGAGAAGGAAGGATTAGAGGGCTCAAATAGGGGACGTTGTATATGTGGTACAGTATAGAGGAGTCGTGGTAGTGATCGCTCTCGTTGTCGATTGTGGTTGATAGTTGTGTTGATGTTGTTGCAAACACCACGGTTGGTAAGGTGCAGAGGTGGAGAAAGAATGACTGAACCTAGAGTTGGGGCGGAGGGAAAGAAAGTGCGAATAATGCAGGCTGCAGTGGAAAGTGGGAAAACACCCGGTGCTGTTGCTGCCCCCATGTCGCCTCCAACCTTGGAAGCACCTCGCAGGTAACCACTTGACCACTGACCACTCACGATCGACGGAAACACCCACGCAGGAGCCAAAAAGTGTGAGATGAGGCCTCACGTGTGTGCGTTTACCCCGCGGCCACGCCACAACAGCAGGCGGTTGGTAGTTGGCAGTTGGCATTTGGTCATGTGGCAAGCATATCACGTGATTGCGGTTCGTGGTCGAGCGGGTCGTCCCCGTCCTTGGGTACTACTAACTACTACGGAGTATACGCTTCGCAATGCAGTCCCCGAGATTCCGTCTACTCCGGGAAGGCGCCAGCCAACAGGACTCTTAGTTAGATACCCATTAGACGCCCATCTTTAGCACCTAGGTACGTTTGATCTCCACAAGGCCGTGACTTGGCTGCCTTCCAGGCGCGCCGTCCCAGCAGTCAGCACTTCTGGTTGCAATCCAACTCCGACTTGGGGTACGTAGGTCTGTTTGTGCCGCAACCTCGCCCATAGTGCTCTCCTCACATTGTTACACCACAACTTCATGCTGCCCTGATATTTCTAACAGGCAACGGGCAAAACACCAGGTAAGCCTCACTTTAGTCCACTCCTCTTCTCCCATAATCTCTCTCTGGCTCTCCTGCGGAATATCATGTTTCTTTCATGACCACGCTCCTTCCTTAGCATGACAAGAGACTCATCCATCCACCCACCGCCGCTTGTTGGCACCATCTGACAATCAATACAACCAAAACAGCCATAGTCCAATTCATTGCTAACCTTACTGTCTCGCAGCAACTCTAGAATCTTTCCCTTGTGGTTTCTGACATGGCGTCGCTGAACCTCTCCACCAATGGACCCTCCATCACCAAGAGTTACCAATCCATAGTCAATGCCCCTCCGCCCTCCGGTCCGGCCGCCGCCTCTCCCACCTACGGTCAATGGGCTGTCTTCTCTGTCTCTGCCCCACTTGCAAATGCCTTCGTACAAGACTCAGGGAACAAGGAAAGCATCTTGAAGGTTCAGACGACTGGAGAAGGCGAGCTGATCGATCTGATCGACGAATTCTCAGATGGAAGAGTTCAGTTTGCTTTTGTCAGAGTCAAGGACTCCAATTCAGGCCTTCCCAAGAGTGCTCTGATTGCATGGTGTGGAGAGGGTGTGCCGGAGCGAACAAAGGGCTACTTCACAAGCCACTTGACCGCGGTCGCCAAATTGCTTCATGGCTACCATGTTCAGATCACCGCAAGATCCGATCGTGACCTCACACCAGAAGCCATCATTCAGAAGGTCGCCGACGCCTCCGGGTCCAAATATTCTACAAGTTCTAGCGCACCCCCACCTCCTGCCGCTACTAAGCCCGCTCTGTCCTCTAAGCCAGTATTCACTCCTACTCAGAGCACTGGTGGCTACAATCCAGTCGCTCGCAACCTACCTTCGAAGCAAGATTCCACTGTGGACGAGGATGGTTGGGGGGCCGATGCACCTCCCGTTACCCGATCACAGCTCGAAAAGGTTCAATCTGCCTACCAACCAACAAAGGTCAATATGAGGGATCTGACTTCTCAAGCTCCTGCTCCGTCAGCGCTGAGCAGTAACGTTGCGGACGATCGACCCGATGTCGTTCGAGGTGCCTATCAACCCGTGGGAAAAGTGGACATTGCAGCAATTCGGAGGCAAGCAAAAGAATCTGGTGCTAGCCAAGACTATCGCCCGGAGGTTGTAAAAGGGTCTTACGAACCAGTTGGAAAAGTCGACATTGCTGCAATTCGCGCGAAGGCCCAAAAACCTGACGAAACTCCAAGCTTTTCTCGTCCTGCTCCTTCATCGACCCCTTCAGCAGATCCGTCTGAGGAGCCGACACAAGCTCCAAGATCACTGGCCGATCGCTCCGCCGCTTTTTCTCAAGGCCCGGAACGGTTGACTTCGCTCCCTAAGCCCAAAGTGGCAAACAAATTTGGTGGTGGCACCTTTACTGGCACGAAAGCTCCAACGCCAGGTGGGTTCGAAGCAAAGCCGAGCATTCCGACCCCGGTTGGCGCCGCTGGTCGATCGTTTGCCGATTCTAGTGGCAAAACTCCAGCACAGCTTTGGGCTGAGAAGAAGGCACGCGAACGAGGTGCCAGTGGTTCTGGCGAACCACCGGTTTCCCCTAGTGGCTATACCGGTCAATCTGCAATATCTTCGCAGAAGAGCGGAGGAGAATGGAAGAGTGGGTATGCTGGCAAGTCATGGGCTCCTGTACAAACCACTCACACTGGTCGATCGAGCATCGGGCAACAAGTCACTGGAGACGTTGCGAGCCAAGAAGATGCTGCGGACGTCCCATCTTCACCCAGCGGCGGGATCGGTTCTTTACGAGATCGATTTAGTGGAGCTCCACCGATGGGTGCTCCTGCTCCTTCTGGCACCTTTGATCGAGGTCCCCCACCAGCTCCGGAGCCAGATACCAGCAACAAGCCAAATCGGGGCATTCCCATCCCAGGATTGTCTCGTCCAACGCATGAAGAACAGGAGGAGGAGCAAGTTGCTGCGCCGCGATTACCTACACCACCTCCACAACCCCGAAGCCCAACCCCACCCACTCCAGATGCTACTCCGTCCTCCCCTATTCGAGTGGCGGTTCCTGTGAGCGCTACAACCGCGGTGGCTGGTGCACATGATGAGCTAGTGTCACCGCCACAAGCACTGCCAACTCACTCGATTGCACGAGCTGTCCCGCCCCCAGTTGCTGAAGACTCGGACGATGAGCCTGCGGGTGGACGAGACCTTGGCAGAGCAGCCTCACAAGCCGCGGCAGTGTCAAGTCTTGGACAGCAGGCTGTGCAATCTGCGCCGGCAGCAGCCCCAGCTGCGGGAGGTGAAAGAGCGCGCGCCGAGTACGAGTATGAAGCTGCGGAGGACAACGAAGTGTCACTGCGCGAAGGTATGGGGTTCTGCTAATAGTACAATGCACGGTACTAACGAATACAGGGGAATTGGTGACCGATATCCAGAAGATTGACCCCGACTGGTGGTTGGTGAAGAATGAAGCTGGCCAAGTATTTTTACTCTATCAATCCAGATAGGAATGCGGTTATCTGACATTGCACAGACTGGACTCGTTCCAAGCAATTATCTTACACTTTTATCGGATGATGACGAGGCACCCGCTGCAGCGCCAGTAGCTGCAAGGTCTCCCACCCCTCCACCAGCGGCACCTGCCGCATCAAAAGGCGCCACGGCAACAGCGCTGTACGATTACGAGGCTGGCGAGGATAATGAGCTATCGTTTCCTGAGAATGCGACAATCCACAACGTGGTAAGTGAATTTATACCAGCGTCTACAGTCCGGCAGAAACAGCGACTAATGAAGACCAATATCAGACTTTCCCGGACGAAGACTGGTGGCATGGGGAGTACAACGGCAAACAAGGACTGTTTCCCGCGAACTACACGAAACTGGATGCCTGAAATGCTGTCCATGTGAGGGTTCTGAGTCCATTCGTTTGGTGATCATGGCTCAAGTGGTCAGACCAACGCACGCATCTTCCTCGGAAGATCCTGGCCCCAGATATCAGGTTGCAACTGGTGATGATGCGATGTCACAGCTGTGCCTCAGATAGATTTCTTTCAGGTATGTGGGAAGATCATACTCGTCGATTGCCACATATTCAAGGGACTGTTTCGAGTGGGTAAAAAGAAATTTCGAAAAGCGGAACCCGTTCAGATGCGTCCGATCTATCTACGTACCTTGGGCGTGCTTGGGTAGGCATGCTAGATCCACGAATGCTTGCTCTTGTTAGGAAAAAAAGAAGGCGGTGTCCCAAAAGCGTTAGCATAGTCTTAGTGTGATGCCCCATATTCTTGTGGCACACTTTTTCTGCCATCCTCCCGCGACAAAAAAATTTGCATGCTTTTTCAGTGCTCTTAGTGATCGAAAGGTGATAGGTAGATGGTAGAGGGGTTAGGAAAATCTTGATCATGCAGCACGGGGTGTAAAGATTTCTCTCGTTAGCGTCTGACGTGCGCGGCGTGATCGACCAAGAAAATCTTGTAGGCAACATCACGTCAATATGCACTGGTATTTGCTCGATGAAGATTCAAGCATTGCATGCCCAAATGTCAACCAGCCCAGACTGAGAACCAAACATGTGGGAAACTATAGGAGTCTTTAGCATAGAAAATAGATTTATCATGATGCTCAGATAGGAACATCATGACCATACAGACACCAGATTGGCAATCGTACTGGGTGAATATCTCAATAGTTGGGCCAACTGGAGGCGGGTTAAAATGCCAGCTAAGGGCTTTAAAGGCCTGAGGGGCCTTGGGATGGCTCAGGCCCTGGTGACACTCTCGCTGACTAGTTAAACTAGTAGACAGGGACCACAGGGTAACGAGGGCACAATGCACACTGAGACAGTGCGGGCATTGGTGTCCGTGTGAATTTTGTAGCTATCCGAGCTTATCTATTGGCTCCCGCATCCCAAAGACAAAAAACTAACTAAGGCCCCGTACCTCTTCCTGCAGCGATTCACGGCTGCACTAAAAGTGCGAATTAACTTAACTAAAGTTACTGAGCGTCCGATGGCCTGCCCGACTTTTTCGTGAGCAATCTTTTTTCTACTGCCTCTGACTCTTCAAATCTCAACCAACACCGTCGGCACAACCCACTGGCTCACCCCATTTATGTGCTGAGCAGAGCTCAGTCGTTCGTTTCTTTGTGCTCACATCGACAAGTGCTGTAGGCTCATTGCCTCGTCACAGTCATGGCTGCTTCCACACGAGCTCTCCAACAAACAAGTCGTCTGGTGCTGCTGCGAGGATGTCTACCCAAGCCACGACCATCCCTCCGATCTTTCTCCTCCCGTGCCCTGCCTCTTACCCACAGAGAACACCTTCTTACCTCCAAAACTCCCGCATGGCAACAAGCGAGGAAGTTCACTAGATCCACTAGACGGTATGCCGCCGTGCAAGAAGCTCCCGCGCCGAGTCATACCTGGAGAGTGGTGTCATCGAGCCTGGCAAGAATTTGGTAGATGTCAAGAAAGTGCTGGTGATTGGTAGTGGTGGGCTCAGTATCGGTCAGGCTGGAGAATTTGACTACTCCGGTAAGTTTGTGTTGGTGTCATTCATTTTGCATCCAGCGGTGTGAGCATAGCGGCAACCCTACCCCTCGGATCGGAGCCTTGCGTCTACATCAATGGGATAGCCTCAACTGACTCACCATTGCAGGTTCCCAAGCACTAAAGGCTTTGAAAGAAGCCGGTGTCGCGTCTGTTCTCATCAACCCAAATATTGCGACCATTCAGACCGATCATAAGCTCGCGGACGAGGTTTACTATCTCCCTGTCACGCCTGAATATGTCAGCTACGTTATCGAGCGAGAACAGCCGGATGGCATCCTTCTTACCTTCGGTGGCCAGACTGGCCTCAACCTTGGTGTTCAAATGAATCGAATGGGCCTATTCGAACGCTACGGAGTCAAAGTGCTGGGCACCCCTATCAAAACCCTTGAGACGAGCGAGGACCGAGATCTGTTTGCAAAAGCATTGAACGAGATCAACATTCCAATTGCCCAGTCTATCGCTGTTGGATCCGTTGACGAGGCTCTGAAAGCCGCCGAGTCGGTCGGCTATCCTATCATTGTCCGGTCTGCGTATGCCTTGGGAGGTCTGGGGTCGGGTTTCGCCGCAAATCCAGAAGAACTGAGCAACTTGTCCTCTCAATCCTTGTCACTCTCGCCACAGATCTTGGTCGAAAAGTCTCTGAAAGGTTGGAAGGAAGTTGAGTATGAAGTTGTCCGCGACGCAGAAGATAATTGTATCACCGTCTGCAACATGGAGAACTTTGACCCCCTTGGTATCCACACGGGTGACAGTATTGTAGTGGCTCCCAGTCAAACTCTGAGCGACGAAGAGTATCACATGCTCCGCACAGCAGCCATCAAGATCGTTCGACATCTTGGCGTTGTCGGCGAATGCAACGTGCAATATGCTCTCCAACCAGATGGTCTTGACTACCGTGTCATTGAGGTCAATGCTCGTCTATCTCGATCCTCCGCACTTGCTTCCAAAGCCACCGGCTATCCTCTTGCCTATACGGCCGCGAAGATTGGATTGGGACACACGCTCCCTGAGCTGCCCAACGCCGTGACAAAGACCACCACCGCCAACTTTGAACCCAGTTTAGATTACATTGTGGTCAAGATTCCTCGGTGGGATTTGTCGAAATTTCAGCATGTCAAGCGGGATATCGGCAGTGCCATGAAGTCAGTTGGTGAAGTCATGGCTATTGGAAGGACATTTGAAGAATCTTTCCAAAAGGCCATCCGCCAGGTTGACCCTAGATATGTTGGCTTCCAGGGTGACAAGTTCGATGATCTGGATGAAACTCTACGAAATCCTACAGATCGTCGATGGTTGGCCGTTGGACAAGCCATGATCCACGAGAACTACTCGGTCGAGAAGATCCACGATCTTACCAAGATTGACAAATGGTTCTTGCATAAGCTTCAGAACTTAAAAGACACCATGGTCGAGTTCCAGGAAATTGGATCCTTGTCTGGTATCAAGCAGGAGCTCCTGTTGAAGGCCAAGAAGCAGGGCTTCTCTGACAAGCAAATTGCTTCGTACGTGAAGGCAACCGAAGGTGAAGTTCGAGCTCGTCGTCAGAAATTCGGCATTCGACCATGGGTCAAGAAGATTGATACCCTTGCCGCCGAGTTTCCAGCTGACACGAACTATCTCTATACCACATACAATGCATCTTCGCATGATGTGACATTCGAGGACCGTGGCACTCTCATCCTTGGTTCCGGAGTCTACAGAATTGGATCCTCGGTTGAATTTGATTGGTGTGCTGTCAACGCTACGCTGTCGCTACGAAACATGGGTCAAAAGACCGTGATGATTAATGTAAGTGAGCAGTTTCCTTGTCCCCCAGGGGCCACTCTTTCTGTCGACCAGCCCTTTTATACCCTGCGCGTTTTGTCTTCAGTTTTGTCGTTACTGCTTTTGCGGTGCTGGCCCTGCACCTCAATACCTGGCTCCGAAGCCTTCAAATTTATCCCTTGTCAATCCCAAGTTTGTCTTGCAGGTGACCGTTGTCCTCAATAGAAGGATTGCTTGGGAATCTTCTTCTAGTTGGTGTTGTTGGTTCTCAGAAATTCGTCATCCGCACCGATGACCACCCTCAACCCTACATATCAATTTTCCACTTTTCTCATCCCTTCTCTTTTGCTTTACATGCTAACAGCCCTGAAAAGTACAACCCGGAGACTTACAGCACCGATTTCGATACCGCCGACAAACTTTACTTTGAAGAGCTCTCCTACGAGCGGGTGATGGATATCTACGAGCTGGAGTCTGCCACAGGAGTTGTGGTGAGCGTTGGCGGTCAACTGCCCCAGAATATTGCTCTCCGTCTGCAAGAAGAAGGCAAAGCAACCATCCTGGGTACAGATCCTCAAGACATTGACAAGGCTGAAGATCGTCACAAATTTTCACAAATTTTGGACTCGATTGGCGTTGACCAGCCGGCATGGAAAGAACTAACCTCGGTCGCGGATGCCGAGTCTTTCGCTCAGAGCGTGGGATATCCTGTCTTGGTCCGTCCATCGTATGTCCTCTCTGGTGCCGCCATGTCTGTGATTCACAGCCAAGAAGAGTTGAAGGACAAGTTGGAGTCAGCCTCAGCAGTTTCGCCAGATCATCCTGTGGTTATCACCAAATTTATTGAAGGTGCCCAAGAAATCGATGTCGATGCTGTCGCTTCCAAGGGAGAACTCATTCTGCATGCTGTGTCGGAACATGTTGAGCCTGCCGGTGTCCACTCCGGAGATGCTACTCTAGTGCTTCCACCAGTAAACCTCGACGAGAATATTATGGCACGTGTTAAGGATATCGCGCAAAAGGTCGCTAAAGCGTGGAAGATTACTGGTCCCTTCAATATGCAAATCATCAAAGCCGACATTCCTGGAGAAGAGCCTGCGCTCAAGGTCATCGAGTGCAACTTACGAGCCTCGCGATCTTTCCCCTTTGTCAGCAAAGTGCTAGGAGTCAACTTCATCGATACTGCTACTAAAGCTCTAGCTGGCAAGGAGGTTCCTGAACCCCAGGACCTCATGGCTCAGAAGCGTGACTACGTGGCAACCAAGGTTCCGCAATTCTCCTGGACACGACTTGCTGGGGCCGATCCATTCTTGGGTGTCGAGATGAGCAGCACTGGTGAGATCGCTTGCTTCGGTAAGGACCTCATCGAGGCATACTGGGCATCCCTCCAATCGACCATGAACTTCCGTATGCCTGAGCCTGGCGAGGGCATACTTCTTGGTGGCTCGACAGAGCTTCCAGAGCTGCCACAGATTGTCGAGTACCTTCACCCACTCGGCTACAAATTCTACACTGCGAGCCAAGCAGTCAAGGAGCATCTCGAAAAGTCTGGGGCGTCGGTTGAAGTGATTGAATTTCCCAAGACTGACAAAAACAAACTGCGTGGAGTTTTCCAGAAATATGATATTAGGGGAGTATTCAACATTGCCAAAACTCGAGGCAAGACATTACTTGATGAAGACTACGTGATGAGGCGAAACGCTGTGGACTTTGGTGTTCCCTTGTTCATGGAGCCCAAGGTAAGAAAGAAACCCCATTCCCTGAATTGGCTTCGAAAAACAGTTACTGACGTACCATTTCCAGACCGCACTCCTGTTTGCTCAGTGCATGAACGCTAAGCTCCCACGTAAGGATGGTATTCCTCCTGAAGTCAGGAGCTGGAGTGACTTTGCGGGATCGAAAATGATGTAATCGGATGGAATGTTTAGAGAGGATCGCAAGATGCACAAAAGTCCACTTGGAAGGCGGTGCGTGTGTTGATGACTTAGTACGAATAAAGCGAGGCCATTTTAGCGAGAACAAAAGGCAAACTAAGCGGGGGTATACCCTTTCATAGACGAAAAGTACCGAAAAGGGCGTTAATAAAAGGGTTGTTTTGGTCCTGATATCCGAGTGCAACTGTACATTGGACTTCCTTCCCACCTCGGTGTTGGTGGTTTCGAAAACACCTGACGGAGACAAAGACGGGGAGGGGCCACTCAGAGGAGGAGGGTATTCCACTTGGGTTTGAGTTCGGAGTACGGAGCCGTACACAATAAATCTCGGTAAACTTGCCTTTTGTTTACAGGGATGAATCCTCAATGGGAATTTAATTAGTCCTGTCCGACGACGGTGCCACAGCATTGATGTCGTCGCTGTAGAGGTCTGCTTGCTCACTCTGTGGAACGGAGTTTCCTCACCTTTACTCGATTTCTGACTGAAATACGTCCAACAAACACCGTCCGCATCCCCTCGGACATCACGACAACCAAAATAATGGCCAGTCAAGTCCGCCGGTGACCAGCAATTTCCCCGTATCCTCCTCCATCTTATCCCCTCGACTCCACTGTCCGCCATGGCGTCTGCAACCGCCCGTCGTCGCCTGCCTCACGACAAAGCCAAAAGAGAGAGAAACAGACAAGTCTCCAATGATACAAACCACAGCAATGGCCATATTGTCGGACCTTCTACGGCGTCATCCTCGTCGACAGCGGCCCGAACGTCCTCTGTCCTCCTGATCTGGGCGCCCACGCTGACCCTGATCTTCGGCGGCTGCTGTTCCAACGTGTACACATTAGAATCACTGATCTCGCGGTCGCCGTCATCCGGGTCGCTGATCACAGCCCTACAATTCCTCGTCGTGGCTGTGACCACTCTACCCTCACACATCTCTCTCTCGCGGGGATGGCGCCACGCATACCTCAAGCCACGGACGATTCCGCTGCGTAAATGGCTGATCTACACGGCTTACTTCCTCGCCATCAACATCCTCAACAACATGGCCTTTGACTACCGCATCAGTATCCCGCTGCACATCATCCTGCGCTCGGCGGGGCCCGTGACCACCATGGCGGTCAGCAGGGTATGGGGAGGCAAGCGATATCCCACGCAGAAAGTGGTCGCCGTGTTCCTCCTCTTCTCTGGTGTCGTGCTTGCCGCCATCAGCGACGCTGGTAGCAAAGCAGCGACAGCGACAGCGACAGCGAAGGCCTCGGCCTCGGTCTCGTCATCTCCGTCAAAACCCCCCGCCACACATTCCATCTCCACGCAAGCACCTGGCTTCGCCCTGCTGGCCTCTGCGCTTCTCCTGTCCGCCCTCATGGGCCTCTACTCGGATGCCATGTACAGTACTCACGGACGGTCAAGCTCCATCACATTAGAAACCCTCTTCTACAGCCACACACTGTCACTACCATTCTTCCTCACTCAGTTACCCAGTCTGCAATCACAACTCACCACTCTGACGACCCTGCCATCCTCTTCCCCACTATCCACCATCACCACCACCACCTCTCCGTCCTTCCTCTCACCACTCCTCTCCGCGGTCACACCGCTACTCCAGGCCGGTCCCCTGCTGATGCTGGTGCTCAACGCGACGACGCAGCTGTTGTGCATCCTCGGCGTCAACCGGCTGTCGACACAGTCGTCGTCGCTGACCGTCAGCATCGTGCTGAACGTGCGCAAGCTGGTCAGTTTGGTTCTGAGCATTTGGCTGTTCGGCAACACGCTGCCGCCCGGCGTGATCCTCGGCGCTGTCGTTGTGTTCGTTGGTGGTGGGCTGTATGCGTTGCCTACCAGGCGAATCGCTGCTGCGCCAGGTGTTGCTCCTCCTGGTCGTACTGATGGCCGCAGCGGACTTGATGGCGAGGTGCACCGCTCCACGCAGAATGGGAGTGCGAGCAGAGCTGCCGACCGTCTTGGGAAGAAGATGAAATGAGTATAGGGAGGAAGGTAAGGAGAGGTTGAATCCAAGATGCTTCAGACAGCGAAATGGCGCTGTTGGTGATAGACGTGCATGGGTCGAGGCTGTCCATTTGGGCAACGAAACCGTTGATACTTAGAGCCCAGATATCGAGGGAGGCCGGTTATGAAATACAACAACAGAGAGAAACACCAAGCTGTAGCTTAGAATTAGACCTGTAAAATACATACATACAAAACAATGTGTACAATTATATACTACTTGACCTCGTCCAAAGTCAAAAGTCGCCTTCGAGTGGACGACTCGTCAAATACTCTGACAAACGACGTATGCTTTGCATACGATCTCTTGGTTTCTCTGCAAGACCTGCCCCTGAGCCTCTAGCCTTCATACATCTAGCAATGGCACGCAGCACTCATCTCAATTGCTCCTAAGTTCAGACTCCTGTATTATCTTGCTTCACGGGTGGACCTCGGCCAGAATTTGTTAACGCTTCTGGTCGCGGCCAGCAGTATTTTTCGAGACAAGGTGCACAGTGTGCTGGCAATTTACCCTGATTGACTCTCAGTAACAAGCCGCATGTTAGACATCGTGGCCAGTCTGTATCATTACCTCTGGTGGCTACATTGTTTCCATTGAGGATCATGTCGACGACATCTCGAGACGTCCAGCTCAAGTTGTAAGAACTGGCATTGCTAGGCACAGTATAAGCAACGTTGGGGAGGTAGATGATGGTGATAGCTGATGGGTCATAACAGCCAAAAAATGTCGGCTTTCTATTCAGACCTAGCATCTGAAAAATTGCTGGTTGCGGGATCGGTGGCATAGTTAGAAGTCCAATCTCTCGAGATCGAGTATAAGCGTTATAAAGTGAGCTCCCGTCGGGATACCCTTCAGAAGTATCATCCGAGTTGTCATTCACAATAATAGCATCGACTTGACGTTCTGGTTGGATCAAAGGCCACAAAGGGATGTTTTCTCTAGCCGAGGTTCCGTCAACAAGGTATAGGTTCTCACTAGCGGCTAGTCCTGGTGCCAATTTCGATTGGAAGAATGGATTTGGAATGATTCCATATTCATCAAGAAATGTTGGTTGATGTAGAGTGCCGACAAGCCCAATGAGATCGTTCTCCATATCGCCCCATTCGCCCGTAAGCAAGTTAGTCCTTGGTACAACAGAGCAAAAGCGATAGAATGCATTGCTGGATATAGCGATGACAAGGGCAAGGTTATCAAAACCTCTCAGACATATCGAGTGTGCTAGAGGAACCCCATTCGTCAATGGCGTTCCTAGAAAAGGCGTCTGTGCGAATACACGATGGCCTGGTTCCCATGTTCCAGTCTCATAGGGATGAAACTCGAAGCGCAACGATCTATTATCGATCTGATCGCACCCTTTGTGATCAATATCCATGTCCGATTTCAGAGCGGTGATTATCGGGTAAGGTGCTTGGAATGAGGTAAACATGGGGTCCCTCAGAATACCAGATAATGTCTTGGGCATTTTGGCAGTGTTGTTGAGCAGATGAAAAGACAACAAGCCCCCAAGACTGTCAGCTAAGGTCGATTGAAAGCCGTTCAGCTCCTTTGCCGCAAGATTCAGAGCGATGCTTGCGTAGGCTTGACCTGGTGTGATATGAGACGGGAGAAAAGTAGCTGTCGGAAAAGAACCCTCCCAAAGACTGAAGTACAGATCAGAAATCGTCTGATTATTGTTACCCGCAAGAGCTGACACTAGCCAAGCACCTCCATCAACGCCAGAATGGTATGTAAGTGCTTGGTACAATCCTTTCAAACCATCGTCACCATTGCCAGAATCGCGAAGATCCATGGCCTGTACGACTCCTGCTCCAGCAAGCAGCGCCCTGATTTTGCCGCCACTTGAGGCAAGTGCTATGATGGGAGCTTTTTGAAAGCGAAAAGTATCATTGGAGGGTAGTCGTTTGTTCTGATTGAGTAGGAAGGATTTGAACGCTCCAGAGGTGGCTCTATCTCGTCGTGTGCGGTAGAATTTCTCCCCCGTCGACAAGCCTTCTGCGCTCCGAATGAGAGGGCTGGAGGGACACTGAGCGACGGTGGGAGCGTAGGGAGACAAAGTGAAGAATGATGGCAGACACAGGGTGAGAGAGCAGAAAAGAGTCCAGACGACACTCCACATTCTGGGAGAGCCAGCCATTGCGTCGATTTTGGAGCTTGCAAAGCGATGCTGGACGTGGTCTTCGTGTATTAGATGACCAGGAAGACGCGAATGATGGAAAAGGACACCCAGACAAAAAGCCTTAAGAGGAATGATGGCAACAACACAACTTTCTCTCATATTGGCAGGCGCACTCGTCGCAATATGCTGGAAAACTGGTGGCAAGAACACTTCAATTAACAAGATGAGCAGGACACGTCGACATGGTCACTGCCAGCTAGTAACTCGTTCATATTTGTACCAATTGTTGTATTGTACAAGGTTCCAAGCTCAGTTCATTCTTAGCAAACATCCTTATGAGAAGAAAAAAGGATATTGCTCTTGTCTTCCTAGGCCATATCCAATATCGTGAATCAAGTTGTTAATCCTACACTTCCTCAAATTTGAGGTCTGCGCCCCCAACTGCTTTGACCAAAATTTTGGCCTGATTCTTGCATGTCTGACATGACATCGTTAAAGGCATTGCCCACTTCCACAAGAACTTTGGATCGATCCCATTCTCCTCTTGTCTTCCATAATGTATCCATCAAAACACTGTTGACCTGTTCGAGTTGCTCCACGCTAAGACCACTAGTCTTGTCGCTGATTTCTCGATGGAAATTTTCCAAACTCCGCTCTTCAATTTGTATCAAATTGGGTTGTGGTGAGGGATTGAGTAGGTCGGCGATTTGTGAATTTGTCCTATGGACGGGATGCGAATCTGCTGCAGCATCGAATTGTGGCACTGGGGCCTGGGATTGATTTCCTTGTCCTTGTGACGAGGTTGGTCGGCCGATGGGTTGCAGCAACCCTGCAATACCAGGAGCACTCGTGGATACAGGAGACGGTTGTGGATTATCTGTCCTTTTGTTAGACAAAATTGCACATGAAAAGATTCCATAGATGCCAGTGCAAGCTTACCTTGTGTATCAGGAATCTGACTTCCTGCTGCTACAGATCGGCGTTCGTCATACATGTAGAGATTAGGACCCGATTCTGGCGGGCTGCTCGCATCCTTGTCACCAGACGATATTCTTTTCTCCATAGTCGATTGAGTGGTACTCGCATCATTTTGAAATTCGGCAGCCTGGCTACCATGGGGCATTGGAGTAAACGGCCCAGTCTGAGAGCGAGGCATGGACATACCAGACTCCCTCATCAGTTGCTGCGAGGGAGCTGTATATGAATGGAAGGGTCTGGGTTGTGCAGATTGGCGATTTCCGTAAGAACTCGTCGTCTGAGTCTTCTGCGTTTCATTGCTCTTCTCATGAGAAGGCTGTGTCTCCTGATCTCCTTCGCCCATGAATGTGTCCCCTCAGCATCGGCATTAGCTTGAGACGCGGATCCATTGGTCAGATCCATGTGCTCGGTCTCATCACCGTGATGTATTCCATTTGTAACAATCGAGGCATTTGAGTTGGCCATGGAGATACCGGTGGGGGCTAATCGTTCTGCAAAGTCGTGGTGTCGCACCATTGGTTCCCCGAGCAGGATGGGTCCTGTCGAGACCGTGGCCGTTGACGGGCCTGAATTGCCGTGAGGAACATTTGAAATAACTTGGGGCGGGGGCATGTCTTTGTTCCGATCTGCTTCGGCCTGGGCATTCTTCAACGCTTCTTTCTCTCGGGCTAATTCACGCTCGTACACACGTTCACATTCTGCGTTGAATGCCGGCTCACCGAGCTCGAGCGATCCGATATCAACCTCGACGTTCGCCAGCAGCTCGTTTGCTTTCAGAAGTCTATCTTCGTCACCGATAGCCTTTGCATCTTTGGCAAGACGTTTGATATCGGCCAGAAAGTCTTTGGGACGCTTATAGTATCCATTACTCAGTCGTTTCTCAATCGTGACGGAGTCCAGGTTGTAGTAGAAAACGTTGTTAGCTTGATCAACTAAACCAGGTTCTCCGTGTGCGTCCTTTCCAATCTCAAAGGGTCTGAAAGAGGCTCGTGCGAGTAATTCATGGTGAAGATCCGATGTGACAGTACCCGGATCGGCTTCTTCAAATAGATACCGGATTTGGCTTTCATCGATGACTCCAGTACGAAATTTCTTGTACTTGGTTCTGATCTGATCCATAATTGGCTGCAGGCGAATTTTAAGCATGTTCAGTGTCTGGCGATCTTTCTTCTTTTGCAATTTGAGTTCTTCCTTTGTCATGGCAGGCGCTGGCTTTTCAGGCTCGGGTGGAGCAACTTCCAACGTCTCGATTTGTCTCTTCTTCCGATTCTCTGGGTCGGGAAAATCATTTGGTGCCGTTCGGATATATTGTTTTATGGGTGAAAAGAATTCATATCGCTGAGTATGACCCGGTTCCTTCAGTTGATATTGATTCTTTTTGGAATAGCCAAACATATCGCGACGCATGATTTCATCGAGATCGTCTTGTTCGCCTTCCACAAAGCCAAGAAGCAGAACTGGATCGGTGGGCTTGATGGACCTTAGTAAACCGTTGAAAGTCGATATAACTGCATTCCCAACCGTGTTATACCAATCTTGAACATTGGGTATGTAGATCACGCTGGGTTTATGCATCTTAACTTCAGTGAATAAACGAATCAGCGTAGCCTCAGGTGAGCTTGCAGTGTCACTCAGCAGAGTCGGAAGGTCAAAAGCTTGGACATGTAACCCTTCAAAATGGTTGAGGAGCGCAGCCGTTAGATACTGCTGACCCATACCGACCTTACCGTGAATCAGCAGTCGTGGGCGAAATACGCGCGAGGACTCGAAGGCTTGCTGCATCTTCTCCTTTCCAAACCCCTCCCAGCATCTAGGTCTTCGTATTGAGCTTCTTCCAAGGCTGTCAACCTCTTCTTCTGCGGCAGAACCTCAGCCAAGACTTTTCGGATCTGTTCGAGCTGCAGGGTGAGCAGAGGAGCAACAGTGGGTGGCAGTGGCGAAGCACCAGATGAAGTGGATCTCTCCGATGACGGTGTCATCTTTTTGATCGAGATCATGAAGTCTTTAGGTGATACTTCAATGGCCTTGGGATCGATCTTTAACTTCTCGACTGAGCTGTAAATCTGCGGATAGCGTCGTTGAACTGCATTTAGAGCTGCCTCTGTGCATAGAGCTCGAAGGTCTGCTCCACCATACCCTTTGGTCAACTCTGATAACTCGTCTTTGACGGCAGGGTCAAGTGGCGGATCCCATCCTTTGGTATGGATATCAAGGATCGCTCGACGAGCTGTTGTGTCTGGAAGTGGGAAATAGAATTCTCGATCAAATCGACCAGGTCGACGTAACGCAGGATCGATGGAGTCCGGTCGATTCGTGGCGCCGATGACGATTACCTGACCCCTACCATCCATGCCGTCCATCAATGCAAGAAGAGTAGACACAATGGAGGCGTGAATCTGTTCCTGCTTGCTCGAACGTACAGGGCAAGACCATCAATTTCGTCGAAAAAAATGATGCTGGGTTGAGTCTTTCGAGCCTCTTCAAACAGCAGCCGCAATTGTCTTTCAGCTTCGCCGACCCATTTGCTCAAAGCATCAGCACCTTTGCGCATATAGAAAGTAACTTTGCGTCCCTGCGAGCTTACACTAGTTGCAAGTGCCCTTGCAAGCAAGGTCTTGCCCGTACCTGGAGGGCCATGGAACAGTACACCACGAGGAGGTGTGATCTTGAATCTCATGAAGATCTCGGGGTACAGTAAAGGAAGAGCAACCATTTCTTTGAGTTGGTCGATATGGCCTTGAAGACCACCCACACCGTCGAAGTTGACATTTTGATCGACCCCCAATGGATCAGCATCAGCAAGAGCCTGCTTATCCTTGATTCTGCCAAGGTTAGCGGGAGTCCCACCGACAGCTTGTGCCGGATCTGCATTGTGAGTTGGAGGGAAGAGGTTGAAGCCGGTGGCAGTTGTTGGGGTCATTCCGACTGTTCCTCCTAAAGGTTTTGGCTGCTTCATGACCTCGTCGTCACTGCTGTCTGAGTCCACCCCACCTTGCGCTCGAGCACCAGAGATGCCTCCACCAAGGACGGGGGCAGCTCCTCCGCCTCCACCAAATGGACCGTAAGTGTTGAAAAGAGTCCTCTGCCAAGCGCCAGTACCTGGCTTGCGTGCTCTCTGTGATGGAGATGGCGCAGCAGCTTCTTCCTCATCTTCAATGGGAGCTAGACCTCGAAGAAGATCATAGTTTGGCTTCTTACCCACACGGCGGCCTCGAGGTTCGAAGACGATTTCTTCTTCCCTTGGCCGCCGGAGCTTTCTTCCACCTCGTTTCAAATCCGCAAGCTCTTCTGCAAGCTCCTCCTGTTCTTCCAAATGTTCACTGGCAACCTCAGACCTCTGTCGTGACGCATTCTTGCCACGAAGTCGTGTGGATCGCCGGCCATTGTTGCTACTATCATAATCGCCATCTCTGCGGCTGTGTTTACGTGGAGAAGCGTTAGACTCACTAGAACTCGATATCTCATCCGGATGATCTTGCTCTTCAGTGGGGTCAAAATCACTGCTTTCTTCCTGTGCTTTTCGTCTGCGACTTCCAGAAGTCCCACTCTTTGCACGACTTCTCAGGTTGCGTACACGAAGTCGATCGGTATCTTCTGGAGCCTCGAGAGGAGATGACTCCTTTTTCGATCTTCGAGTTCTTGTCGTCCGACCCCGTGGTTGTACATCATCGTCCTCCTCATCATCATCACCTTCTCCTTCGACCTGTGGATCTCCACCTTCCTCGTCAGCCACGGGCGGTTGCGTTATCTCAAGACTAGGAGGTTCCAGGTCTGGAAATTCTCCGTCACTGGACGCCTCTGCAGCCTGATATAAATCAGAAATAATTTGTGGAACGGCCGGGCGATCCTCATTGCCTGCTTCGCCATCAGCGACACCTGGCAGGTCACTGTCCAAAAGCTCGTGCTGCGAGGCCTTGATCTCAAGTTCATCGTCATCTCCACCATCTTCTTCCTCCCTTGGAACCGACTCAGACTCCTCGTCGATGGTACTTTTGGAAGGGTACTTGAGACCTTTCCCTCCTCGTGTTGGTCTGGTTGTCGCGTTTTCAGTGTCACGGGATCCCTGTTGTACGATTTCAACATGGTTGCCAGAATTGGTAAGCGCCACGATTGGGTCTTCCTCGTCATGGGTTAGACGGCTACTTCTCCGAGCACCCAAACCTTGCGTGGCAGCTGAGGAGGTCGACGGTTTGTTGCCATAACTTCCACTTCTGATTCTTGTCGATCTGAAGGGTCGAGCGGGAGTGGTTTTCAGCGTTACTATCAACTGTTTCCGCCGTCTCTTAGATGGAGGTGGAGTTTTGAGGTCTTCTGAGCTGGAACTGGAATCGTCTATGTCGTCTTCATCGTCACTCTCGTCATACTTGACGCCTTTCTTTACAGCTCCTCGAATTGGCCGCCCTCTTTCGTTGGTCTCAAGCACTTCTTCGTCTTGTTCTTCGGAAGAATCACCCGAGTCGGACAGTATCTCCTCATCGTCACTGTCAATGTCCGAGGAGTCATACTCTCGCCGCCGTTTCTTGCGTGCCGGTGCTGCGGCACGAGAACGCTTCGGTTTTCCGTGTCGCGATTTGGCTGCGCCGCGAGTGTTGTCATCATAGTCTTCATCTTCAGAGTCATCGGCGGCGACAATCTCTTCAAGGCTACGCTTTGAGCCGCGCATGGTCGTCGCTAGGCTTCAACGTTGAAGGATGACAAATTTGGGAGGTCGGATCAAACACAGGTCCAATCTATTGTTCGATTGTGCAGGGGATACACAACACTGAACGGGCGTGCTACGCGCTTGCAGGTCGGATCGAGGTTTTGATTGCGTTCATTAGATGAGAACGATTGTCAAGTGATGAGATCGTGCCGATTGCCAGAGCTGACCCACGGCGCGTCTTCCTTATTACTGTAGATCTCGGAACATGAAGCGAGAAAAGAGAATGGCGATGGTTGATTTGACGGCAGCCGGGACGGACAAGGGAGAACTAGAGACTGTTAGAATGATAACAGATGTGCTTGTCTGATGGACCCGTCGACGATGGCTGCTAGGTCGCCTTTTGGGGGGGGCGTGTTTTCTGAATCTCAAGAACTCTTTTGGGCGCAGGCGGAAACTTGCCAAGCCCCATCCGCCCCACCTTTTTGGTCCTTCAACCAATTACAAGCATTGTTTTCTCCAACTTTCTGTCGAACTTCAGCACCTCAAGAAGAACAGTTTCAAAGCGACATTAATCAACAGTTCTTGACGGCCGTGATAATGAACTTGTTTGACTTCAAAAACCAGCGGAGTTGGCGCCGGATGCCGTCGCGACACTTTCAAACTTCTTAGACCCAGGTTTTCTGTCATGTGCACGCCGCTATCAACGGTCCAAAAGTTGTAGGAACTCCATTAACACAAATTTATAACACGATGATCGACGTCAGATCTCGGTTCGCTCTTGTGGAGGAACCCTGCCGTCGGTACTAGCGCAACAGCGTGCTGTCCACCGACTGGCCACCCACAATTGTACTTCTGTGAATCACGTGACTAGACGCTGGAGACGACCTCATATATTCATTTAGGCTACGGAGTACATTCTACTTCAGCATCGCAACACAATATCCACGCCGTCGAAAGTCAATCTCGGCAAGAAACAGCGTATCAGATTGATGGGCCGCCATCTTTTTCCCTATCTTCAAATCTCGGTCCTTCGTCATCCGTTGTGCTGGTGCCGTCATCCTCACCTTCGGTCAGACCATCTGAATGCCACAGTACTGATGCCTGCCGAGTAAGCTCCTCCAGAATAGTGCTTGGACGTCGAGGTGACGGCGCGATGATTTCTGGATGATCTTCGTCTGTTGATGAGATGCTGTTATTGGTTTTTCTTCGAGCACGAAGCAGAGCTTCATCTCCCTGCTGCTCATGAACGGAATCAGGAAGACGATGTCCACCATTGGCTTCTCCTGCCTTCTTCAGTCCTTGGAGAATGACGCGTTCAATCTTCATTCGATTGGCTATGAATCGAATCTTTGGCCAACAACTACGTTCACCGACTTTGAGCATCCTATCAAGCCTTTGCGGACTTGGATCACTCAAGATGTTCCAGAAGTCACTGAGTATAGTTTTCGGCCAGATAGTTACTGTCCCAGAAAATCTCTGAAGCCATATTTCGCTCCAATCTTGGCCCATTAGTCTGGGCAAAAGCTCGAGGTGCCGAAGTATCTTGAGGTATTTTTGCAGGTCGAGTTTGACAGATGTTTCGATTGTGGAGCCCAAGAACCCCCACGCCACCCTCGACCTTTGCGGTGGGTGACCGGTCTTCCTGGCGATCCACGTGGAGAGAAGAAAAATAGATTGATATGAGGGTTGACCTGGGACACGATGGAGAAGTTAACGTTGAAGTGGATATTCAGAGCCTTCAGTGGGATATCTGTTCGGAGACTTCCGTCTTTCCACTTGTTTCCAAATGAATAGGGGACAAGTTTTCCATCCTTGGTTTTTCTCATGAGGACGATAGGATTCAGAATTCCAGGTACTGCAGCTGAAGCCAGGACCGCAGACCATATTACACAGTCTGGACTTGTGATGTGATTGTTCAGAATTGTAGGTGAGTGGGGATCGGAGGGAACACAAGTAACATTCAGGATTCGGCCAGTCCGTTTGTAAGCTTCCCGAAAGGTAAGAGAGCCATGACAAAACCATGCGCATTGGCGTGCCCAATCGATCGAGTCAAATCGAGCCCCTGTCTTCCACCATCTCTTTGCCCACGTCGCAAAATTCTCATGGCAGGCACGAATGCGATAAGCAAGAGCCGGGACCAGAAGCTTTTTCAGTTCTTCGTCCGTCCGAGTCGCAACCAGGGCGGCCACTAGAGCACCACCTGATGTTCCTGTGATTATTTCTGGAAGTTCGCCAGCATCGAGCAGAGCTCGGATAACACCGAAGTGATAATATGCAAATGTGGCACCTCCAGACAAGAGGAGAGCACTGCGTCCATAATTGAGATCCAGATGGCGGAAAAATTCGGCCTTGTCGTTCTCTGACAGTCGATCGCTCTCAAGCACAGTCTTGAGGCTTTGCTCTGCCTGATCGATGAAATTCTGGATCAAATTCTTGGTTCCAATGTAGGTTTCACTGTAGAGCCGTGGATTTTCAATGCCCACGAAATTGTTCTTGATACAACCTTCGAGGAGTAACTTGAGTTCGTCCAGAGCCGGGAGACCACCATCCCCGTCACGCGCCTGTTCAGTTTCCTGCCTGACCTTGCTTTGCAGGTCCACCAGCTGTGACGTCACCCTTTCAACAGTCTGGTGATTGTAATAAGAATAACTATCGGATTTTTTCCACTCGTCGTTGCCGAGATAACTGTCAAGCTGCTGCGCCGCCTCCAACCACTCGTCATAGGAATTAGCGTTTTGAAGTCTCCGGCGATGTGTCTCTCTCCGACCTCTCCATGTGTAAACATGCTCATACGCGTAGATGTAGAACCGGGTGAGGTTATAGATGATGAAAAGAAAAACTATCCACCCACAAACCAGGAATAGGAGAGGCCAGTACAGAATAGAGTAGACGAAGCCTTCCCTAGTTTCATCTTTGGATCGCTGTGGCGGCTTCCTTCGAATGCGGGTGCGTTTGATCCTCTGGTGAATTGGTTTCCAGTCATTCAAGGCAGTGACTGGAGCATTCGTTGGGACTGTGAGTGCTTGAGCAAAGCTATCAAGGTCTTCACGACTTATAAAATCATTATCGAAATCAGGCAAACTATGAGGGTCGTAACTTGAGCTTGCCGTCGAACCGGTTGACTCTTTCCCGATGCCAATTGTGGACATTCCGGATACATCGAACTTGTTTCCCGTGCTGGAAGACTTGATGCAAGTTTAATGATAGATAGTATTAGGGACTGCAAATTGGCTAGGTGGTCGGAACAAGTACATTCTTATTAGGCGTGGTCACAGGTGGTATGACGTTAGAAGTTGATGGAAGTTGTCGTCTGAATGGAGTATTTGGTGTGGCTTTGTTGGGACTAACGCCTCACGGACTTGGCGAACTGTGCGCCACTCGCCGCCGCTCAAGGCTCAAGTCGCGGGACTGAATGCCGATGCCACCAAGCCTTAGGCGTGCTATTGCGCGCCTACCCAAATTACTAGAGAATGAAAAACCTGGTAGCCACGAACGGTTGAATCCTAAAGGGTGAGCGAGAGCTGCTTTAAAGTGAGCTTTACCCGAGCCTTTGGCTTAGCATCACTGAGCAGCACTGAGCGTTCCCTGCGTACTGGCCGAGCAAACAACCAGGTGCCTAATCCGACCCCCTTGCAATCGGCTATACTTGCCTCTCGGCTGGCCTTTGTTTAAGACGGGGTTTGGGTGCGGGTTTCCTTGCCCTTACTCTGCTGCCTAGTTTTCTTTATGACCTTGAGTATGGCGAAAGAAATACGGCATTGTCAGGACCAACCGTCAAGACAAGACCACTCTTACATAAGCGCCTGGGCGCTTACCACACACATGATATACCACGCGTCATGCATGAGAGAACCTAGAGCTCTCTATGCTTTGAGTCTTGTTTACTATAGCATTAGGGGATTGCTTGCAATACCGAAACACTTAGCTACTATCTTCCTCTGCCTTTTCCTGCAAACGATCATAACAAAACTCTTCGAAAGGTTGCATTTGTCGGTTGACACCTAAAAAGGAGTGATTTAGACGTCGGACCGTGCCGCGGAGGTGCCCAAGTTCCAACAGTTATGGGTAGTCGACTCTGTCGGAGGCAGCTTCTGAGTCCGTGCCTTTCGTCTCTTTCTTGCGCTTACGCGTTAGATTTGCTTTGGCGTTTAGAGCTCTCTGCGATGCCGCCTTCATTAAATGCCATTGTGGAGCACGTTCTATAGGCTCGATAAAGATTTCATCGTGGCGGGTATTCAATATGTCACACTGAGTGTTCTCGAAGGCCTCTGCACGACTTAGCCAAGGCTCCAAATGTTTAATGACAAATTCGCGATGTTGAGTGCTAGCATAATCGTGGATTTGATCGACAATGCAGATTAAGTCGTAAGCGCGACTGAATTCGTCGACGTTGCCCTCCCATATCGTCTCTACGTGCTAGTTTCACCATAAGCTAAGTTCATTGAAAGGCTTGGGAGAGAGGCATACACAACAACCGAGGAAGGGCCAGGCAACATAGACTTCCCAGTGAATGCCGCAGGAGATGAAGGCAAAGAGTTGATAATTTCCGCTGTCTTTGGATTGGTACTGCGTTGGATTTGCGGGATCCCGAACTAAGTCGTCTAGCATCGCTAAGTAAGCCATGCACGCGTGGTAAACCTGTTCCTGAGCTGACTCGTAAGACGCAGCACGTTTCTTGGCCTCGTAGACGGCAAAGGGGAAGAGGATGTCGGTACGGCCCCATATGCCATCGACTATCAATCCACACTCCTGATTGAGCATTTGGGCAACCAGGCGGTCTTGGTGGAGTGCTCGATGTGGTTGCATGCTGGTGTGGTCTTCGTCACAATCCCGCACGTGGCAGGGGAAGCCATGGACCATGTCAAAGTCATCATACGATCTCAGGCCCATTGTTGCATCAGGGATTCGCCGTTTAATCGACTTTTCGCCCTGCTCGTCTACCTCGACAAATTCGTATGGCCTCTTATCACTAATTATTCGGTTAGTCCCGGTCATGATAAGACAGATGCATAAGGTATGAAAGAGTTCGAAGAGACCAACATTCGCAACCTGTCATCGTCGTTAATCACACCGAATACATAACGCCATGCATCTGCTTCCCAGCAGAATTCAGAGACTTTGAAAAGTTTGTTCTCAAAAGCTCGCCTAGATAGACTGTGTGCCCGCTTATCAAGCTCAGTCTGTTTTTCCTCACTCAAATGATCCCGATATTGTGGTATGTCAAGGTTGGGGCAAAATTTGCATGCATCCTGCGCCCTTGGCTTCGAGTGGAGGAATACCGACTGCCTAGAGACTGATAGCTCCGCAAATAGTTCTGGAACTAGAGGTTTAGTTCGTTCTCTCGCTGTAAATGAACTCCTTAGGGGTTAGAAGAAGGCATGACGTTCCAGTGTACTTAGGAACTTACTGTCTCAAGGCCATACCCGTTGGTTATCTGCCTCCTACATAAATTTGACTTCGATGTATGTTAGATCAGAACGGAGGTGGAAAAATCGTATGTATTTTCTTCTTTGCTTGACCAGGCAACCATCGCAGCCTTAACTTGGATGGGGCTCTGCTTCTGAAACCAAGAATGTTTTGCTACTGCTGCAAACTGTCACGTGCAGAGCTCTGAGTGGCCGATTAGGGCTTGAAAGAAGAATGACAATTTGGACCCCAAGTTAGGCTCACCCAGCAGACAAGGCGGCCCCTAACTCCCCGCCCAGCTCATTCCAGATCCCGTGCTCTTACGAAGGCGATGCTTCCTCGCGAAGGTCACATACAATTCACTCCTGATTTGTGATAGCTCCGTCGTTGAGTCCTCCATGGTTTGGACGACGAGACAGAAGCTCTGGTCAGATGCATAGCAGCTATGAATGGCAAGACTGTTCGTCAAAGCACATTGCAAGCGTATTGATATTCCCATCCTTATAGATAACGTGATTCTCAGAGTCTGTTATCAGATTGTGTTCGCTCAGGCTACGTTTTGTCCTATTAGTCCGAACATAAAATAGCCTTAAGATATTGCCCTGGCCACAGTAGGCGAACAACGGAGAGCCCTCATCCGCTTCGACTACCGGAGGCTCATTAAGGATTGAATCCTGCTCGTCGTTGTATGGAAGGAGAGTGATTTGTATCCGTTGGCGAAGCCTACCAGAAATTTTGTATTGATTGCAGCCCTTTGGTTTGCGTGGAAAGGTTGGTATCCCGGTACCTGTGATATTACCTACCGAAGTCAGAGGAAACACCCAGCATTTGGGCGATCACCGATGCCGAGCTAATTCTATCCATAAATCAAAGGTCTTGAGCAAAGACAGTGATGATTAGATGATAATGTTAGGAATATATACTCCGCACATAAAACGCCCCACCCTGACGGAAACATCAATCCACACTAAACTAATGTAGTATAGTGCATAATCTTCAGGGTACAAGTGGGCGACATAGCGACTAGATAGCAGCTTAACATATTTCGAGTCTTGTTATTGAATACAGGTAGATCTACCATTCACAGGAATATTTTAAGACTTTCATCGCTAATAGCTTCCAGGCTCCCCTTTTCGCTTCAGGGTTTCCTGATAGGTTGACACTAGCCTGATGCCAGAGAACGTGCTCAATGCCTGCCTGTGGAGTTGCGCGGTGCGGCTGTAATTTGCTCAGCCACAAATTGTGAAAGTTGGCTGACCATCGAGCGTCATGATCTAAACGAACTTCATTCTTCATCCCATATTTTGTCAATTCCTTAAGCATGATTACTGTGCTAGCTGTAACCGTCCCGGTTTGCACTTCGAGACCCTTCAAGAAGTACAATGCGAAACGCAATGTCCGGATCTCCGCCTGATCGATCCCCACGCATGGATGTCAAGACCACACGAGATAGTGGTCAGAAGTTTCAAGAAAGCGACCTTTGTGAAGCATGTCAGCGGATAGATTTTGAAAGCTTCTTTAAACTAAAAGTAGCTTCTCAAACTGGCATACCGGTTCAAGCCTTGAGAGGCACCCCCAAGATTGGGCAGCTTCTACTTGTCGTTTATGTCATTTCTTTGCTGATGTTTGCGTGCGAAATGAGAGCTGCGATCAATATCATCTTCGTCTATTCGACTCTTACCGTCTGCTACAACCATCGAGCTTCCATAAGGCCATTACCAAGAGGCCACATAGCACGGTTCTGGGTGTGGTTCCAGGACCAGGGGCACGAAACGGCAAGAAGTTGGCAAAAAGTTTTGTGACATCCTTGAATCTTATAGCGCCACTGGCCGAAGATACCGAAATGTTTAAGTCTCCAGCAATTCGCGCTCGACCAGTAGATATTATGCCCAGTTACAAGCTCATTCGGTCACTTTTAGATGACTGTGTTCTCAATCACGATCCAAAGATCTGCACAGGATCCACAGATGATCGACAAGAAGGACTACACATACTTCTGATTGATTGTCATAAGTTGAAGGTTATAGATGGGAATACCAGTATGCAATACTTCGCTCTAAGTTATACTTGGGGCACACCCGTAGTTAACGTCCAAGAGCTCGAGGCGAGTGAACAACATCGACTTTTATCGAGCCGGCAGCTTCCAAAGACGCTTGACGATGCCATCGAAGCGGTCCTGAAGATGGGCGAACGCTTCCTCTGGGCCGATATGCTCTGCATTACTAAAAACAACAAGCACGCGCAACTACATCAGATGCACAAGATATACGAAGAAGCCCTTGCAACACTCGTGGCTGTGGAGGGCAATGGCGTCGACCATGGCATTGTGGGTATCAGCATCCAGCGCACTTTCAAACAAGCCATCGTGCACACGAAAGGAGGGAATGTCGCATCTATCATACAGTCCTTACATGTTATGCTACGAGCCTCAACATGGAGCCAGCGTGCTTGGACATTCCAGGAAACTGTGCTGTCACGGAGGTGCATATTTTTCACGTCCGCCCAGATATATGTTACATGTAGATCTGGGACCACGTGCGAAACCCTGTCTGGTAGCGGGCGTCTCGCGTTCAGTCTCGGGTCAGAGTTATTTGAAAGATTCGATAAATTTGACCGCTTTGCCTTATCTCAGGAACAACGAAATCTACTAAATTTTTGGACACAATTGTCAATATATATGCACAGGGATCTTGGATTTGAGAAGGACGCTCTGAATGCTTACAAGGGCGTTCTATCTCGCTGTTCGTACACAACTTATTATGGGATTTCCATGCTTTTCGAGCCGACGACGCCATCCAAGAAAGCAAATTTCGTCACTGGAGCTTATGAGCAAAATGTCATCCCAACAAACAGGAGTAAATGCTTTGGCATAGGCTTACTTTGGCTGTGTGTAGATCCCAACATGCCCCAAATTCAGTTCAACTCGGCCAATAAATCCCGGAGAGTGACTACACGGGAGGTTGACTTTCCCTCCTGGACATGGGCTTCGATTCGGACGTATGCATCCAGCAATCCTGAACCGTTGATGGAACCCTTCTCGCTCACTGCTCGCCCTTTCACCACTCGCGGTAAGACCATAAGACTTGCAGATATCCATGTCGAGCTCCCCGAGGGATCACTTAAGACAACCGGGCATCTTCTTGCCACAACTGTCCGAAAAGGTGCAGAATCTGTGATTCCAGAACAGACGAAATGGCTCCATATATCACACTATTGTCTTCAATTAGCTTTACGGCCAGTCAAAACACCTCGGGGAAATGCTGAACACTTTTTTGTCCCGCCCTCTCACGAGCCATATGGACGTTGTAGCTATGGGAATAATTTTTCGGGAGGGTCTGGCTTGATGCCGATATCATGACCAATTCAGACGGTGGACCGGACCCTAGAATTGAGATGGAGAAGTGGGATGCTATTCAAATCTGCAGCCTTCCCCTAAAGTCGAGCTGGTGGTTGCTTCTGGACAAACGGGACGACTATTACGTCCGCATTGGCGTCATGGAGATATTCGAAAGGGCTCACCGAAAATCTGCTGCGAAAGCCTGCCCATGTTGGCAGGAGAGGAAGATGAAGACTTTTCGCGTGGGCTGAAATGTGTAATGATCTACCTTCCATCATGGAAGCTCCTCCCTCGGTCTAAACTGATCATTAAGATCTGCAAGTGCTGCTGAAGAGGATATTTGAAACAATGAGTGTTGAGTATTTGGTTACCGATCAGTAATCGTCTCGGCCTTTGCGGATTATTTTCCCTCTTAATGAAATGTCAAATCAATAGTAATATTCGATATGACCTCCATGTATATATCAAGTCTCTATGCATTGCTCAACATTACAGAATGAGTTGAGGAAAAGGATGCACGGCGACGGCGACGCCAGCATAGAGAAGGAATGCAAGAAAGAGTGAAAATCCTGTAAAGTGGATAAAGAGGCAAGAGGTAAAGAGGCACAACCAGGGAGTGATAAGGCTGTACAAGGCTGCTTTTACATAGAAGCGGCTGAAAAGGTCCATATTGTTGATGGCGGGGACCCACGAGGCATTAGCCAGACAACAGATTGAGAGGTGAGGATATACCGGTGTCACGGCCACAGATCCCGGAGCATGGTCCCGTAACGACAGAGAGTTACTGATAGAATGACACAATGGTGTCACTACGCGACAGAGTTTCACCACGCCGAATATAACAGGGATATAGGAAGATCATACCGAACTCTCATAAAATACTTAATAACGAAGTAGGCAACTTGCGAGGGGTGGTTTGCTGTCCAACGTTCGTTTGGGCCTACGGTAAGCGTGACTAAGCGTCTGGCGCACGTCCTGAGTACCCTGCTGGCACTGCTCTGAGCCTCGGCTGAGGTCAGACTCCTGTTGCTTGACTACCTAAGTAAGGTAACTTAGCTACTTGGGTACCTGGTTGATGTGCTGACATCAACATCCACCTCGCAAGGCTCCAGTTACTAGAATCTAGAGATTATTCGGATTCAGAAAGATGGCTCAGCAATCGACAGGTGCTTGAGATCCTGCACGAGTTGCGAATATGCAGGCATATCACTATTCATCACCCAAGCCACCCCAGATCTACTTGGAAGTACTCACCACCCCGTTTCGCCTGGGGCGGGGAATGACTCGAGGTCTATTAGATTTCCCTCCACAATCCGTCTACGACGGAGTACATAGTCTCTCCATGCTTAGCAGATACGAATATCGGTGGCAACCGACCAATACTGCCGAGTTTCATCAACCGAACGAATCGTGTTATTAGCCAAGTTTTGCTGCTGTGAGGCTCGCGAGGCTGCCGTGGCTGCACACCGTATCGGGCGGATCACGCGTTTCCCCTCAATGTACGTCATCTGGTGCCCCTCCACGGTCACCAAGGCCCTACGGTGTGTGGGTGTATACTCCGTTAGATTACCTCGATTTTGGGTGCACCTAGGGTGTAATGCGATCTGGCGAGTTGACACGCTCTTAAATTATGTAACCTCCCGTGGCTAGTGCCGGGGATCTACAGCTTGATCGACGATAGACACCTTCGTGCGTCTTAGCAGTCATATATTCGGCTGTATTGCGGACCAAATCGTTCTGTGGTTGAGGGGCAACCAGAAGGCTTACTGGACCATCGTGTTTGGATACTATCATTTGTTATGAAAAATTTTCGACGCTGACTTTTCTCGACCAATGTATGCGGAGTCTGGAGCTCCAGAAGAGATACAATTCACTGATCAAATATCCTTGTTCAGACCAACGGCGGAGATTTGGGTGTGGGAAATTCTCTGGCATTGAAGAGCATACGTGCCGACCAACCCCTCCAAGAGTTCCATCATCCGAAAGAAATATTTGAAAAAAAAAAGGTAGAGTTTGTGGGCCGTCCACAGCAGACGTGCATGTCCGCCTAGCCTACAGTAACTACCATTATACCAAAGAAATGGCTTCTCTTGTTGTGGGGGTTAGTGGCGCCAACTTGCCTCTGAGGACTCGGCCAGCTCACAGGTGTGGATGTCGGTGAAATGTGCAACCTCACTATCCGATACACCATGCAGCTAAAATACGTGCATGCATATCACCGAGAGGATCCTATCAGAGGCTTCATCTGGGATTTCTACCACGGGAGTTACTAGACACTCCGTCTACTGTGAGGTGAGGCATCTGAGTTGTGTTGTGGCCAGCACGTCTGTTGCTCCAACACCACAAAAGCAGATTGACATATTGTGAAGCTCGAGCTTGAAAGCTCCATCAAGTCGTTTTCTTTGTGGGCAGATGCTGGTAGTTATGGGGATCAGTTGGCATTGAGGATATTTTTTCTGAAGATTCGTCGTTCTTCAACCAGTGACTTTCTTTTGCCTACCTCTGTATGCCGCCTGCAAGTGATCCATAGTGAACGCATGTGCATGTCCACTCTCTCAGCTAAGATCAAACCGCACCAAGTGTGAAGAATTGGTTTGATTGATTGGCCCGGTCGTGTTCTAACACTGGTCTGCGCAAGACGAGTGCGAGAGACGGTCCATCGAATCTGATTCTGTGCCGAAGCTGCTGCGAATTTCTCAGATCTAACCTTGGTTTCATGCACAATAGCGAAGGAAACAAAGGAGTCAACGGAAGTGGATTGAACAACCTCACCCATACACCGGACGCATTGCGCAGTTTCATCACCTCTGCAGCATCCTACTCGACACAAGTGAGTCTGCTGATCAACGTAGAATTTGCGACAGTGTCTTTCGGACTACGACGCACCGATCTCAGTGGGCTGGTAGTTACACAAATCCCTCCGGCAAGCCAATCTTGGTTAGATCTGAGTACGTTGACATCGCTGTCACAAGCGAGCTACATGACGGTTGGCGTGGGGCAAACCGAGAAATTTTTGCAGAGGGGCGCATAGTGCCTTCGTCCCACAGGCCGACCTCGCACCTGCAGAAACCCGTAAAAACGTAACACTTGTACATAAACGAGGGGTCTGGCAATGGAAATCATTCCCACTCGAGGTTCAAGGGTCGTAGCGTTAAAATTTCTAGAGTCCAGATCCACGAAAAATTCGCTACGCGGATTCTCTGGCTTTGGTAATTTGTTGATCGATGAAAGGATGTTTCCTCCAACTACTTGGAATCACATGTCATCTAATTGGCATACGGTGGCCTGTGCGTAAATTCCTGTCACAGACTCCAAGAATGTCTGGTGAGTGGTAGATTTCCCCGAGGTTGATCTCGTGTCGTGGGGTACGCCTATCAAAGCCATCATCGTCGAATGCATCAACGACTGGAGCATTAAGCGAGGGTCTGCGAGGCCGTGACCGGCACGGAAGAGTCACTTTCGGAGGCTGGATATGTGTTCCCAAACTTCGAGAGCCACCTAGTAAACCAGTGACCGAGTAACACAACTCCACAGTCAGAGCAGAAGAGAAGAAGAGAAGAAGACGTGCCAGTCGGCGCGAGCAAGTGCGCGTACTGATGTTGCTCTGTGACACAACGCACAGATCCTCGCATTTGGGGAAGCTGATTCGAGCTAGAACTGCCTTGGTCTGTAAGATGTTCAGAAAAGCGGTCAGGAGCCTAGCCAGTAGTTGTGTTAGATAGTCGAAAAGATGAGGCTGATCAGTGAGTGCTACTGGCTGTCAGGCATAGGAGCGCCAGACTAAGGCTCTTTCACTCATGTCTTGCACGGTCAGGGTACTCAGTAACTAGTTAGTTGGTGAGTAGGTAGCAAGGATAGAGATGCTGTTGGCTCAGATTCTTGATGCCTACGGGAGTCCTGACTAGGATGACCACGATGACATGACCTTAGGCCAGGGACTTGGCATTGAGGAGTCCGTGCGCTGGAGTCGCAGGTAAAGAGTGTCTCGAGAGAACCTCAAAACCTCATCCTTTCTGTGAGATAAACCCTAAGCCAGATCAGGTGCAAGGAGTGATTTATGTAGCGGCGAGATACCATTTGAGGTCGTCCATGCTCATATCATCCGCGGGCGTCTCACCAGCCACTTCAGCTTGTGTGCGAGTTGGCGGATCGTGAATCAAGCTCCCTTGGGTTTGGCTCAATCAAAACGATCGTTGAGAGAAGCCCGATTACTGTGTGACACCATGAGCAGCGGAAAGCATCATGGAGCATGACAACTGCTTCTGTTGCATGCGAGATGATCACACCCACTGACTCACCTGGCCTAGAAAGCCTGTCAATCAAGGGAAGTATTGGCTTGCCAAACTCCATGTTGCATATCACGAACAGTTATTTCGGAGTAGTCCGGACAGGGATTGGACTTCTGAAAATGTTGCCGATCTTTGACATTGCGCTAAGGGTACTTTGTCTTGGGATCTCGATGTCGTTGGACAGGAGGAGTGTACAGTACGTGAGTAGGCTTGTAGCACCACTCGAGGAGTCTTCCCGCTGGGCTGTTGGACTGTTGACCAGTGATCCGACATGTCGTCCAAGCGGATGTGGAGGACGAGGTAATGAGATTGTTCGCAAAAGATTGCCAGGACCACCAGGACCAAAGGCTGCCGAATAACGCGCTCAAGGGAGAGCCGACCCCGTGCGGCAGTCCCCTCGGCCCACCTAAGAGCGGCCCTTAGGCTCGGCGGACAACATGACAACATGACAACATGACAGCATGGGTGTGCATGGCGGACAGCTGAGATGTTCAGTTTTATGCTTTACGAGGTCAAATCCGAATCTGGCTGATAACACAGGTCTCGCAATTCGTAATCGAGACAAACGGGAACGGGAACATGCCCATCTGGGTACACACCTCGATGGTTTTACGAAGGAGGCTTCGCTAGTTTGGAATTCTCATTTGACCTCGTTGTTACCGCTGGCTGCCGCTTACCTGGGATCGTGGCCAATGTGTCCTGAATAGGGACGAGGTCGAGTCAAGTGTGGTCCATCGAGTCCTCATCGATATGGGGGGTGGTGGTGGTGGCAACCTGACGTCCGGCATCACAGGTAAAGTTTGCCTATAAGGAGAAGTAGGCATGTGATGCAAGAGAGCAGCGTCATGTCGTTTGCTACCTGATACCTGATACCTGATGCTTGATACCTGATGCTTGATACCTGACATAGTCGGTGTCTAGTTGCTTGGGATGATTTTAGCTTGAAAAGAATAGCAGAGCAGCCAGTCAGTTGAGTGTACTTGGTAGATCACAGATTCCTCATCTTTATTACTGGCACCTTAACTGGCACCTAAACTGGAGTTTGGCACGAGGCGAGGTTGGATCGACACAGTCCAAAATCAAGATCATTTAGCTGGACACCGGGCCCATCAGTCAGCGGAATGGGCGTGGTGAGCCTATAAGGTGGCCACTGTGGCCAACATCAGGCGTTGGTGGCTCCTGTCAGCTGTTCCTGGGACGTGTGAGGGCGATGTGCCCCGCCGTTCGCGCGCTTGGAGGTCAGGATCCAAGCATTCAAGGTTCAAATACGGAGGACAGACTCACAGAGGACCCTTTAGGCGTGGGTGGCACTGGTGGATACCTAAGTAAGTGGATTGTTTGGGGTGGGCATCTGATCACTTTTCCAAGCAACCATCACCGACGAGTCGTGGCCTGGGGGCTGAAATGCCTGACTGCAATATGGCCTCTCACTCATCCTCGTTCTATCTTTACACCTTCTAGCACTTGGATGATATGCCCAGCTGATTCATATCCAAGGTAATACTGGATTGCCACCTCAATCCACGAAAGTTGTCATTCAAATCGACGCTCTAACTACCTACTTGAGTAGTTAGTTGGTTGATTGGTTACGACAGCTCCCGCCGGTAGTTGGATTCTTTTACTTCCAAGTTCTCAGAGATGATAGAAATCTGTGGGCCTCACAGATTGCGCACTTCTAAGTTTTGCGCCAGGACACTCTGGAGCTAGAGGCTAGGAAGGTCGCTAGTTAGTTGGCTATCACTAACTAGTTGGGTGCTAGTTAATAATTTGGGGGCACCTAGAAGCTAGCAGGCACCTAGTAGGCACCCACGGCACCTTAACTCTGCTTGTACATACTGGACGGAGTAGGTGGTCAATAACCACTAGCCACTAGCCAATTCTATTGATTCCTGTACGCCGCGACTCGTGAAAGCTCCTTCGGCCGAGGACTCCGTATCGTCAATCCAGCCAGCTAACTAGTTAACTACTAAGTAGCCCAGAGAGTTAACTGGTTCCATAGTTAGCATTGCTTGTGATTCACCTGCACCAACAGTTAAACAATGGGCCCGAAGGCGCACCCTGGCATCCAGCATCTGGCATCTGCATCAAAGCGCCCACACCCCCCCCCCCCCAATCGACGCCTAGCCTCCCAGAGTGTCCTGGCACAATCGGTCCACTGCACTGTTCTCTGTACTGCACTGCTGCGCACCGTCGTCACGCGTCGTGCACCAGCACCAGCACCAGCATCAGCACCCTCGTCCATCAGCGTCTGCGTCTCCGTCTGGTCTGCGTCTGCGCTTGCCAATCCTCGAGGAAAATCGTCCAATTTGTCCAATTCAAGATAACAACCCACCCACAGATCCCACTAACAAAACTAAAACTTGAACTCTTCTCGCTGCCGCCTCACACTTTATCTTCCCACCTCGTACTGCACTAAGTTAACTACCACTACCACTGCCACCACCACCCCTCCATCTTCGTCGTGGTTGCTGAGATTTTCTCTTTTCTCACGCATCATCTGTATTGAATCTTCACACCCCTCTACCCTCTATCCTCCACCATCCACCCTCTACCCTCTCAGGCTTCCATTGCCGTTGACGGCCTCACCATTGCCTGCTTCTTTCGTCGTGTTGACATTTCAGCTGTACATATACTCCCACTACTCCGTACGCTGCCATTTTCCCAATCTTCAACACTGCTTCCTTCAATTTCCCGAGTGGATTATCTGTCTCACCGAGTGGATCACGCGAAAGACCCTCCCTGAGCCCACGACATCAGAGTCCTTCTCCTACCTACCTGCCATCTGCCTGCGGCTGCTATACAACTCTCCCGCCTATTTACCTGGAACCCCTCTGCGGGCAGTATCAACGTCTATGTGCCACCATGATACCGCCGGTCAGGTTTGGTATTGCATCTTGCTCCCGCATGCTTGCTGTATCACTGACCATCGGACAGCTAATCCCTCGCGCCAACTGACCTCCTCCTCTTTCTTTCCTTGAAAGCGTCATCCTCGTCCACTCACACGTCCCACGCGTAAAAATCCGAGTTCCCCAAGACAACGCCACAGGCAATGGATCGCATTCAAACTGAGGATGGACACCACTTCATTCGTGTAAGTCCACTGGTCGTCGGCGTCTTTCAATATATCTGCTCCTCACCCAAGAACTGTTGACCTAACGTCTACTTTACAGTCCCTCGCACAGTTCATTCGGCAACATGAGAAAGCCCTCGCAAACAGTCTGCAACTCTCCGTCCATCGACGACAGACCTCCCTCAACACCCCTTCCTCCACCTCTTCCAGTATAACTTCAGGGACATCGGTCAACAGCTCCGGTACTTCATCCAGCGCGCTGGCTGCAGCCTTCTCCTTTGCTGGCCTGAGTTTCAGATCACATGCCGCCAAAGCTGCCCTCTTGACCTTGACCCCCACCACTTGTTCTTTCTCTTGTCAAGAATGGAAGAAATTGATATCGCAGTTGGCTCCATGAATGTCAGACTCGAAAATCTCAACAATGACCACTCTTCAAACTATGTTTCCTTCCTCCAGTCACACACGCCCGCCAAAGGTCGAAGCGATAAGGATTCGATACATTCCGTCTCCAGCATGCGAAGTGTCATGTCGGGCATGAGCACCTTCTGGTCGTCCATTGGGCTAGGAGGTTCAACCGCTAGAAGTGAAAAGGCAAAGGCTGTCACTCAGGTTGATCTGACATACTTGTACTCGGCCTTTACCAAATTGCCTTCGCTTCGCCTGACCACAGACCATCGTGCTAGACTGATCAAAGGTTACGAGGAATTTCCCTTTGACACGGCTGTGCCCTTGTTTGCGTTCAAAAATCTGCAGCAGCTTGACATCGTCGATCTAGACTTTCGGCAATTCTTTGGCTGGGATCGTTTGGCGGAGCAGCTGACTCTCTTAACCGTCAAGCGCGCCAACGTGGATGATCCGACCGAGCTTCTGACACATATCGTCCTCGACGATGCTGAGAAGAGGCGTAGGAGATCTACACGCGGTGGTCGAGGCTCGCCTACACCCACATCCTCGTGGACGGTGCCGTCTACCCCAAGAGCTGAATACGCGCAGTCACATTCGGATCCAGGCTCGCCAGCAAATGCAAGCCTTGACCAGGAGGAAAATAGCGACCTCATGGCCAAGGATAAGCCCATGTCCGGAAGTATTTCCCCCAAACGCCCCAATCCATCTCGTCCTGGTAGTTCATATCGACACGTTCGGACCTATTCGTCCAAAGTCAAGAGATCCGGTTCTGGCAGTTCCAATTCAAGTGAGTACTCCGTCCAGCCAAGTCGCAGCGAGAGCATCCCGAACCTCGCCAGTCTCAATATTCTACCGCCATCGAAATGGCAAAGGCTAAAATATCTGTCCCTGGCGGACAACTCCTTGACATCAATATCTGCGAGGAGTTTGGCGCCAGTTGCCACGACCTTACGTTCCCTGAACCTGTCATCCAACCTTTTTACCGAGATTCCAGACGGGCTCGCAAGTCTGACCCGACTGGTGTCATTGGATCTGTCCAATTGCATGATCACATCGCTTCATTCTTTGACTAGATCTCCTCTTCCCGCCATCCTGACAATAAACTTGAAAGGCAACCGCCTTAGATCCCTAGCTGGAGTCGAGCGATTGTTGTCTTTGGAACAGCTGAATGTCCAAGACAATCAACTGTCGGACCAGATGGAAATGGCCAGATTAACCTGCATCCCCAATCTCAAGCGTATCTGGGTGAAGCGGAATCCCTTTACCAAAACTTTCCCTGAATATCGGGTAACAACCTTCAACCTATTCCGACAAAAACCCGGATATATCGATGACGTATTCATCGATGAAGCTGGCCCTGGGTTTGCTGAACGCAAACAGCTGGTTGAACGAGCACCCGAGGTTGATCGTCAATTGCATCAACCTTCTATTAGAATTGCGGAACTACCTGTGATTGTACAACAGAGCGAACATGTCAGAGCAACTTCCGATACCCCTTCGGAAACTCCATTGGGCTCTGTACGACGGAAGAAGGCACCACGTCGCAGAATCGTTGACCTATCGAAAGACGACAATATTGGTCGAATCCCCGTCGAAGACATTGAAGCTACGGTGGTGGTCGAGTCCGTGGCGACTCGTCCAGACACCTTGGCAGACTCGATGGGCCGCACCCAAAGTGAGCCCACGGTCAAGACCATGGAAATTTCTCAAGAGGCTTATGGAGCCTCACCTCAGACATCCCCGGCCGGTCTGCCTGACAAGGTTGACCAGCAGGATGACTACCGAGCCAAAATCGAGGCCCTCCGACAGGAGTTTGGCACCAATTGGCTCAGTGCCCTTGGCGATCAGAATTGGCATAACAACCACCTGATCGAGGTGACTCAAGGGCAGAATATGGGACACAACCCTCTACACCGCGTAAGACCTCACGTTGTGGTCAGTGGTGGGCGGACCCTAGGATAAGAGGGTCCGTAGCAGGTCGCCTTTGCCCTCGAACAGGGTACTCCCGGTACTCGAGCGGCATTTTCGTGCTAGAATTCTTTGATTATGGAAGCATGGGCTTTTCGTTTTGCGCGGAACATTCATATACCCACTCGTTTTGATTTACAGGAGAGTAGACCGACGTACGGAAAGAAAAGATCATGTATCTTTAGTGGACAGGTACGAGTAATGTGATTCGACAGGGTTGATTTAATGCATAGCGATGGAGCGGGAACGGATCTTCCAGGAGACCACATCTGATTTTATAAACGTTATATGAGGCATGAGCATGAGGTATGAGATGACGGAGTGCCGGGACAGTGGGTAAATAGTGCTTCAAAAGAACATTTTTTGTCACCAGGCCTCTGAAGTTGTTAAAGAATATTTAGTCTGGGATTTCCTGAAGACTGACTCCATTCACTTCCAAGAATACTCATGGCCGTTGACCTGATAGGACCGGTGGAAGCAAATCAAGATAAATGTCTGGGCCGAAGGGCCTGACCAGGGTGGTCATGGAATGTAAATATAATATCGGAATCGAATTCCCAACGAACCGGGAGTTATTTCCGCTTCATCCAGAAATTTGAGGTTGACCGTATTGTACGATGTATACATAAATACATAAGGATGGGCTAGGATGGAGGACAAGCACGAGGACGAGGCTGAGGCTTGAGGCTGAGGCTGACTACGAAATCTGACTGGCTCTGCGGCTAAAATGTGTATTACTCAGAAATCGGAAGCTGGACGGTCATGCCTCACAAAGGTTGAGGAGCATGAGGAAGGTGGAGGTTTGTGCTTGTGGTTGCGGTTTTGACTGTGCCACAGATAATCCCGCAACTCGCCGTCTCAGTCAACCTTCGCTTTCCCCTCAATTGCCTCATTCGTGCTCATGTAAGTAGCGGAAGTTGGTTAGTTCGTTAGCGCCGTGGCCGAGGGGCCGCCACTCAGGCCCCATTTCCTGGTAAGATAGGCTGTAGGTGCCTGGCTATGCTTTCTTTTCCTCAACCGCATCTCTCTCGAGGTACTACTAAGTACCACCATAGTACCCAATACTAGGTAGGTAAATAACTAACTACCTTAGTTAACTGCGGAGGACTAAGCTTAGACATTGGTTGGTGTTGCCTCCCTTGTCCCCTCTGCAACACTCCGACTCCATAGGGATGCCCGCGCCACCCGTCAAGTTCCAGAGTCTCCTTATCCCAGATTGACACAACATTACAGTCAATTCTCTTGCGACGATATCGAGTAAATATCGAGAATCAAATCACCCCCAGGTGTCTTGAATGGATAATTACAGGATTTCACAATGACGTTAAGTAAAGAAATATTGCGGGATGCCTCTCGACTCTACCCCTCCAAGAACTCAAGAAGCTTCTGGGGCTCTCTTTAAATAGTTATCACTGTCTGCGGGGGGGTTCTAGGGGCGCTACGGTCTACGTGACAAAGATGCACAGGCGGTACCAGCACGCCTAGGTACTGTCTAGGTACCCTCCCCATACTCTTTCACTGCAATTACCACTCCGTAGTCGGTACCTGCAACCTTCGAGTTCAAGTTCCAGTCCGACTTTCCAACTCAAGAGGCAAGCTGCCAAGACAACACCGCCTGCTAGGATTGAAAATAGCAAATCCACCATTCCATCCCGCAGTTCAGGTTTCCCTTGTGTTTCTCGTCCCCTGCGACTCAACATTCAATCGATTCTACTCTGCATCGACTCATTGCCATTGTCATCCTGCCTCTCATCTTTACTGATCAGTTCTACCGTCCCACCGATTAAAGCCCTGCACTGTTCCTGCCTTGCCCTCCCCTAACTGCGCCGAGACAACCCTTCTCAGCCTCCTTGAGCCAGTCAGTCTGTTTCACAGACCACCACCACTGATTCTGCCACCATCGCGATAACAATCACTCTGTCAACCCACAAACACAACCAAGCCGCAGAACTCCCTGCTTGTCCTCGAAATCACCCAAGCGCCGCACGCCTGGCCCCACCGTTGTCTGTGTGAAGGACACGATTGAGATTCTTGGTACGTGTTGACCCTGACACGCCATCCCTTCCATCTTGCGTCAGCTCCACCACAAACTCGTAAATTTTATCCAGACTGACTTCTCACTGCCTTGACCAGTTCACCACATTGCTACAATCCGCTAAACCACATCGCCTTTTCGTCTCTCAACCCGCCCGACCGCCTCTGGCCGGTGCCTCCTCCCTCCCTCGTTGCCCCGCCCGGCATTTCCACCATGGCCGATCAAAATGAGGTGGACCTAGACAACGTTATCGATCGTCTTTTGGAAGTTCGAGGAAGCAGACCTGGGAAACAAGTGCAATTGCTCGAAGCCGAGATTCGTTACTTGTGCACAAAAGCACGAGAGATCTTCATCTCCCAGCCGATATTGCTCGAACTGGAAGCTCCTATCAAGGTACACTTTTCATTCCAACTCCTGCTCCAGTGACCATCACCAAGCCTTGAGACGCGCTGACCCTCCCTCCTTGTAGATCTGTGGTGATATCCACGGCCAGTATTACGACCTCCTTCGGCTGTTCGAATATGGTGGTTTTCCACCCGAAGCAAATTATCTCTTCCTCGGTGATTATGTCGATCGAGGCAAGCAATCCCTCGAGACTATCTGTTTGCTTCTAGCGTACAAAATCAAGTACCCTGAGAATTTCTTCATCCTACGAGGAAACCACGAATGTGCCTCCATCAACAGAATCTACGGCTTCTACGACGAGTGCAAGCGACGTTACAACATCAAGTTATGGAAGACATTTACTGACTGCTTCAATTGCTTACCCATTGCTGCCATCATCGATGAGAAGATCTTCACCATGCATGGAGGTTTGAGTCCCGATCTGAACTCGATGGAGCAGATCCGTCGTGTCATGCGCCCTACCGATGTAAGTGTTTTATTTCCGCACGTCGTCTCATCACACTCGATATTTGGTGTGAACCTTCTGTATACTAATACAGCATAGATCCCTGACTGTGGTCTCCTCTGCGATCTGTTGTGGTCTGATCCGGATAAAGATATCACTGGTTGGAGCGAGAACGACCGTGGTGTCTCGTTCACTTTCGGACCAGACGTTGTGTCAAGGTTCCTGCAAAAACACGACATGGACTTGATATGCCGTGCACATCAAGTGGTAGAAGACGGCTATGAATTCTTCTCCAAACGACAGTTGGTCACTCTGTTCAGTGCCCCCAATTATTGTGGAGAGTTCGACAACGCAGGAGCAATGATGAGCGTCGATGAGAGCCTTCTATGCTCTTTCCAGGTACAACTTTCCTTGCAAATACTCATGTCGTTCCATAACCTTACTAATCACCCCAACAATAGATCCTGAAGCCTGCCGAGAAGAAACAAAAGTATGTGTATAGCTCAAAGAGCAGTAGCAAGCCTACTACTCCGTCGCGCAAATCCAAAAATTAGTGAAGCTATACCACGGCCAGGGCTGATTCAATGTCGTGACAACAGATTTGGAAGGAGATAGGACTCCCCGCTAGCTGCCTCGTCGAAATAATATTGCGATCAATCAACATGCTTACACTTTCGGTGCCGACCCTGAACACGGAATATCGAATCACCACCTGCGCCTTCACCTTGATACTCATTTTGTTGTGCCTTTGCAACGCTTCAACTAATACTGCCTTATCAATACCACGACATTTTCTGTGGTCGGTTGACTTCAAGCACACAGTCTGCCGGATTTGTCTGCCATCACAAAGTCATACATCCACAATGAAGGTCGAACCTTTGTCAATAAGGCTGGTAGACTTGGTGTTCCGACCGCAAAATGATTTACGCGGGTGATGCAAAGTGTGGGGATTGGACTCTTGACAGAAGGATGGCAATATCTTGGCTGCGATAAACTACGTTCGACTCGACTATAGTTCCCATACACTGTTTTATTCTGTCCGGGAGTATGAGCAACGAGGCCTGGTGCAACGGGTAAGCTCAATTTTCTCCTGTGATATGCAAATGATGGTTTCAATGCTTGATGGACGATACGCGATAAGAGGACAAACGTGGTCGATAGTTGACGAAGCCGAGAGATTTCGAGATTGCTCAAACTTGTCAAGATTAGTAGAATGAATCCATGCTTGAGATGAATGTATTTTTGTTACTCATTTACTTCCCTTTTTCTACGTTCAACTTGTGAGCTGTCTTTCAAGGCTCCGTTTTACTTAAGTCAGCCTTGCTTGAAGTGCAACGACTCCACCCCAAGGATATGGGGACTATGGGATTCTATAGTAGTATCATCCAGAGCCAGCCTATCCTCGGAAGACTTGGGCTACCTTAAGCGATTCAATATGAGTTTTGATACGACGAGATTCCCCAGAGGTTGCACCTCGCCCCAACAGTTCCAAGTCCTTCCTTGAAAGTTGCTGCGCTAGCGGGGGTACCATAATACATAACGTTGAGGCTACGACAAGCAAGTCACTCCACCATTGCACTGTGACTCCATTCCTAGAAGAAGCAGACGTTGATGCTGTCTTTATCCCAGGTTTCATAATCCTCATTTCGTGTTCCTTGATCTCGACACGGCCACTTCCGGAAGCTAGACGAATCTCTGGACGAATGAGTTTCGCAATCGAACGTATCCTGCGATTTCTTGCCCATCGGTCTAACTAATCCACTGATCTGATCAAATCTACAGCCGATGTTGGAACTGGAAGTGAAAGTGGAATTCACATTAGTTCATCGCCTTGGATACATATCTGAGAATCGTGGCATGCCGTCGCTAACTACTAGTTCCTGTCACTCCGTATTAACTAGCTACATACCAGTGGCTATCACCTCACAGCACCGAAGACGCCGAGTGGAATCTGGATAGGTATAAAATCCATCGGTGCTCCACTGTCGAGGCGTGACTAACTGACTACTTAGTCACCACGGCACTCTTTTTTTTGGCATTTTTCGACTCGTTTGGCAGCGAACCTCCAGCGCAGCCCCCGTGATTCTCAAAGCTCCCGCTACAAGGACTGCTTTTGAGCAAGACGGGCCTACAGCTCAGCAGCACTGTCTGGAACGCCGTTGGAAGATGCTCTTCTCTGCTCATCGCGCGCCTGTGGATGCCGGAGATAGGATTGGGTCTCAGTCGACGAAAAAAGGTGATACGTCTGAGAGGTCTGTCTGTGGACGACTGATCTGTGCTTCGAAAGCTGAATCACTCAAGTTCATGTGTGTCCAAATTATTTACTACGCTCCCAACCCAAGATCGTTGCTTGTTGCTTGTTGCTTGTTGCTTGTTGCTTTCCTGACCTACTTCGGGCTTTGACGTGATGGCTATCCAGCACTTCATCTCCTTACCTTTTGGTGCTGGGGAGCCTTTTCGTGTATTCTTTTGCCTTATCTAAGTCCGATGAGCGCACTGGAACTTGGGGTTGAGATCGATACCACGACCGTTTCTGGCTCGATTCTCCGGCCTTGACAGGGTTGTACATGTCGTGTTCAGGCAATGGCCCACACCTCTATCGTGAGATCCATGAGAAGAAACCTGGGGAAGCTGGTCTGTGTAGAGCTGGAGGCGTGGCGCAGTATCCAGATGACCAGGCAATGATCCCCCCACATCTACGGAGCCGGCAGCAGATATCTCGAAGTGAGCAATGACAATCGTCTTGATTGAGCGATATCTCAGCCACTCTGACAATTTGGAACGGACCTTGAGACGACATTTTAATTCACCATGTATGGCATCTTATTACAAAGATGGGCCACTCGACAGCGTCTTCTCTGTCCGAGAGCCAGAATCCCATCGGAATCTCAAACGACCCGTGGCACAGCTGGTTTCCATGTCCAAAATGCGTGGCGATGAGCCGTACGCCAACGGGACGCTGGCGAAGCCAAACCCGATGAGGATGTTGGCATCGGTCAGTCTGTTGATATTACTAGAGCCTGGTGTGATTGCTACACCAATGAATTTAAAAAATGCGTGATCCGACCAACAGCAACAACTTGCGGGCCTGAAAGAGGTCTGAAACACTAGTTAGATATGATGGGTTCCACGACTGCCCTGGACGAGCACCATGGCGTTCGGGACACATGTCTGTGTCTGCTCTAACGTGTTGCCCCGGGTCATTTCCGATGAAGGTGCGCTGTCGAAGTTATCACCAGTCAGCATTCAGCCGTTTCAAAGGACTGTCTGTCACATTGACGCTGTATCTCGGCACGTACAACGATGGGAGGGCTTCGAAGCGCCACAATCTGGACGTAGTTCAATAGCCGTCCTTGGGTATGTGGCATAAACTATAAACTGTCAGGAGAATATTGGGAGCTGGCCTCCCCACAGAGCCGACGACAATACCATCTTCTTATTCGAAGCTCTATCTCTTCGCTCTTTCAATCGAAGAAATCCCTCGGTTGTCCCGCGCCGAGTTTGGACCAGGTCCGTCCCTGGAATTCGCACAAAGCCGTGGTGATGATAGAGATTTGTCCTTCCAGACTCCAGAACAACAACTCGGGCACGGCTTATACTTTCTGCTCGTCCCCTCCCACAGGGGTCCGATCATATATCCCGAGAGAAACGCAGACTAACTTCGATGGGAATGTCGATCTATAGCGGGCAGAGGGGGATAACGACGGAGTTCCAGGAAAGATCTCTAGCAGCGGCTTGCGCTAGATGGCTGACACGCTCTCCCTGTAGAGATCTAAAGTGGAGGACTGTATGTTTGAGGCAATTCGGCGCTTCTACCCGGTCGATTCCTACCTTCTGGATCACAGAACAGAGTAGAATGGGAACAGGGTGGACTTACGAGGGAGCAAGTCGACTAATAGATATACGAAGTAGTCGTTAGTGGGATAGCAAAAGCGGTGGCGGCTTGGCCCGCTGAATAGATACTATGGACGACAGCCGTGTGGGGAGCATGATTGTATAGCGCTTCGTAGTTATCCACACCCAGAACTCCGGTTCGTCCATTATCCTTTTCATCAAGGAGACAGAATGAGGCGGCTTTAATCAGGCACGTGATGAAGCCATGGGACACCCAGCCGACCACGAGATGGCTAAGGAGGCTCCGCTGCGAACGACATTCCTAGGTTTCATGTGAAGGTATTGCAATACAGGGCTGTTCGAGACACGTGAAGAGACCCAACGCATCAGCCATCCAAATCAGCACGAAGTCCAGGCTTCCCACCATTTGGTCGGATTTTTGGGTGGCAGTGGATGGAGCTCACGGCGAAGATTCCAGCGCGGCGTCCTGTGGATGCTAACATGTCAGAATCTCATGTCTATTGTATGCACTCGTTCAGGGAACGAACGTAAAGAGAAATGATGTCACGGCCGTGATTGCTTGAATAGACGGTGGGAAACATGGGAGCAAGGTCGAAGACAGTGGGACCCCGACGCAGGGCAAGATGTGCTCGCGTTAGACAGGGTAGAAGAGGAAGAATAACATTGGGAATGGTTCCCGATGGACGAATGGGGGTTTTCCCTTTCTTTTTAATGCCGATTTGCACGAAAATCTCTCTTCGCAGTAGGAAGGAATCTGCGGACCGGGGCCAGAAGTCACAACGAGGGATAGGGACAACAGGTTGGAAGACACCTATGGAAAATTGCCGACCAATATCGTTCCGGCAGCAACTATACCATCGACCGTTAGCGAGAGTCCAGACCCGGGAATATCGATTCTATGATTCATGGTATTGTAACTTGATGTTATATGCTGCACAATTCGAACTGCCAAGGTGTACGACGAATGATTGCTTGCTATATGAGGGGGAGACCGAAGTGTCTGGAGTGCTTCGCTTTAGATCGTGGGATCGTGATTGCCAAGTTGTGATGCAGTACGGTATTGGGAGGGAGCTCTGCAAATCTCGAGGTTGGAGATTTAGTGGAGAATTCTTTGTAGAGTTGCTTGAACTTCTAGAAGGACCATGAAATTCCGCATGATTAAAGATTTGATATCTCAAAAGATCTCCCATCTACACGTATTGTGACAGCCATCTGATACCTTCACCATAACCTGCATGAATGTGAGAACTCTTAAATCGCCATGTTGCAAAGCATCGGAAACTCATTGATAAGTGACTTACCTTGCCTCATAACCACACTGCACATAAAGACCTCGATCGGTCTGATACCTTCGAGAGGAACTTTGCCTTTACCTGTCGTCTGGTACAATCCCAATTGATGTCTTAGTTCATCTTCCGAAACTGCATCCGGGTGATCAATCTTGTTGCCGAGGATGAGGAAAGGTGTCTTTGCTAGGTCTTCCATAGCGAGCAAGGCATCCAGCTCTGCTTTTGACTCTGGTAAACGTTCGTGATCTTTTGCATCGACAAGAAATACGATGCCGGAAACTTCAGGAAAATAATCGCGCCAGAGTCGACGGGCTATAGGAAAGCATTAGAACTTGTCGGAAACTCGTCCACAGACCGATGCATATGACCAACCTTGTTGATGTCCTCCCAAATCAAAGGTTGTAAATCTATTGTTACCAATAGCAAGCTCTTCAGATGCTGAGAATCATGGTTAGTTGACGCAATCGGCAATCATGTGGAAAGTCATATCATACTGGGATGTAGTGTAGGTTGAAGGACTGCCACTCGATCATTCTACAACCTTTGTGTTAGCAATTGCCCGTGCATAAATCATCTCTTCCTCGCATTCAATCTACGAGTTCTGAGCTTTGAATGTTGCGTGACACACCTTCAACATGTGTAGTAGCGTCGTCTTTCCAGCATTGTCTAAGCCGAGGAAGAGGAGTTTCGCATGCTTGTTCAGAAGACCGAGAGAGGCGAGAACATCATAGACTAAAGGACAAAACATCGTCAGCAATATCTCTGGGCTTGGACATGGGGGACAGCCGCATACACCAGTTGATGATCCACATGATTGGAGTGAGTTGTGGAATTAGTCCGAATTGGTGGGGGAGTGATAGTAGTCTTTCAGATGGTGAGAAGCGATGAGCGAGAGGTCGGTCGCTCCGTTAGATTTATGAGGAGAGGGAATTATCGTAGTCTATGAAGAGGCAACGTACGATTGTCGAGGCCAGATCTCACTGTCGGTCGGTCAGTGGTAGATAAATCGGTTGGCCACTCCAAACAAGGACAAAGAATCTTGAACATTCGACTTTGGTCCGACCGCTTGCGCCAAGCCAAGTCGCGTGATCTCATAAATCACGTGACTGGTTGGCGATCTGACTCGTTCATCCACTAACATCACTACTTGCACTGTTGCACTTTGATTCTCTGTAATATCTGCTAGCGAGATCGTATGACGTATCAGTGGAATATGCGGTTTGGATCAGTACATAGTTATATACCCTAACTCGAGTCTTTGCTCGAAAATAGATACACTATTGGGGACCATGCTGATGGTCCATGTTTGCGCTACTGTGGACGATGAGAAAACGCCATCGCTATGCTAATAAAGAGACCCAAAATACCACACCAGGGCCGAAGATGTTGGCGTATAGAACTGCATACATGCCACCATCCCGAAGACCCGTCCTGATCATTCATAATGCTGGTTGATTGACGCTGGTTGATCGATACTGGAATAAAATTTGACCTCAAGGAGGTCGTAGTGAAGGAAATTTGCACAAAAGAAGCTGAAAACAAAGGGGTTTGTGCAAGAAGTGAATCGTATCAACAGGGTAAATGTGGGTATCAGTGATTCAAAGTGAGATCACCAATTGCGTCTGTGGACCAAGGCCGTATCCCTTATTTCGTTCAGCACATTCGAGTCCGAGTTCCTTCATCCTTTCTGCGCCACGACCTGGGGGAGGACGACGATTAGCTTGCTCCCTGGCCACTTTGCGGCAATGCTGGCGCCAGAACTTCTCTTTGCGTTTCTGTCGCTTCTTTTCGAGGCCAATGACGATGTCGACAGGCCCTCTGACATGCATGTCTGGACGAGGAGGCTCCTCAACCGAGGGTGTGACAGCTCCTGAGGCGATGTTGGAAATGGATGGGCTTCCGATCTTGAAGTTTCTGAAGAATGGGTTTGGGGTATCAGGCAACGATGCTGTTCGTTCCATCGTTGGGCGTTGTCCAAGTCCTCTCATTCCTAGCTTGAAGCCAAAGTTCACATTGATTCCAGTGGGGGAACCTCGTGGTGAGCGAAGTCGTGCAGGTGGTGGTGACCGCATGCGTGCTGGAGAGTGACCGAAAAGTTTTCTTGGTGGTGGTGGAGAGCGATGAAGGCCACGACGAGTCTCTACTGTCTTGGGAACATGTGTAACGTGCAACGAGGGCGTTGATGAGGGCGGAGAAGTAGACTTGATTGCAGGGGAGCCACGTCGACCACGCGGTTCCTCCTCAAACCCAGCAAACTGCTCCTTCAGCCACCGTGGGCCTTCAGAACTGAGTTGAGAATCAGCAATGATATCCTCTTCGTCTTCTTCGTTATCGTCGGGATCAGTGGTGGGGAAGCTTGGGTCGATGTCTTGTGGAATCGGGATGTGTTTCATGCGCTTCTTTTGTTCTCGACATGAAATGTAAGCCGCTTCCAGAGGTCGGTCTTCATCCAGCGTACCACAAACAAAGTCAGTACTGTCGGGAAGCTCAGGGGTACCAGGCCTCATTCTGATAGCTCTGGAGGAAGTGGTGCGGTGTGTTCTGTGGGGTGGTCTCATCATAGAATGCATCTTCGGGCTGGTGAGGTCTGGCAGCGATTCCAGAGAACTAGCCTGGGAACGTTGACGAGAACTGAAGTGACTCAGGGGAAGGTTCTCATGGCTAGTTGCAGCTGTGGTCGTTGAGGGAGCCCAAAACTGATACTCGGAGCCACCGTCACTTTCATCATCGGAGCTGGCGAAACCACCCTCGTCATCTGATTCATTGCCGCCATCCGAACCATCCTCGGAGGGGCAAAGTCATCCTCGTTGGAATTCTCAATCTCAAGGTCGAGCTCTTCCTGCTCACGCTCTTCATCCTCGGCCTCCTCTTCAGCTTCTTTGCCGAGCTTTCGAAATTCGTTCTCCTTCTTCATGCAATCATCCAGAGTCAATTTCCCGCGGTGATCGGATGGTCTGTCAACCCAGGCATCGGTCTCATCATGAGAACTACCGAACTCATGGAAGGAAGGCTTGGGAGAGTGGCGAACAGGTCGTTGCAAAGGAACAGCTACTGTAGTATCGGTAGAACGACCAGAGAGATCAACAGATTCCTGGCTGGTCTTGTGTCGAGACAAAGGAACGGGAGAAGAGGATTGATGGAATTTTGGACCGCTAATGGGCTTCTCTATTGGGTTCTTGACACGATCGGGGCTGGTTCGTGTTGGGCATGCAAAGGTCAGAGCACATTTCCGCTTGGTTGGTGCTGGTTCTGACGGTTTGGGTTCGGAGGTGGTCTTTTCTTTGCTTTGCTCCGAATCGGTACCACCACAGGCGAACATAATCCGACGTTTTCGACCCAGAGTCTTCTCAATCGCGGCCTCACCAACGTCAGCAACAGAGGGTTTATCATCTTTGGTGACAGGGGCTATGAGCACTTTGACAGGTTCAGCACTTGGTCTTTTCATGTTGAGGAGGTTGTGGAAGCGGCCTGGCGGAGGTGGAGGGCTCGGGGTGGCAGAACGAGATTGGCTCGTTACGTCGCCATCGCTTGTGAGTTCAGCAGTTGATGCCATGCTGGCAGTGCTGTGGGAAGACGTTGTGGAGAATCCGCGTGATGTATGTGTAGACTCGTCCGGTTTGGATTCGGCTAAAATGGCACGGGTCAAGAGAGATTCTCTACGAGAATTGGATTGAGGTCGTGTAAGAGTCTTGCTGTACAATCGCTCGGGGTTGGCAAATGGAATATTGGTCAGAGGGGATATTTGATCGTCTGGAGGTTCGTCTGCTTCGGCACTGAGTTCCTCCTCGTCGAGGGGTACAGTGGGGGCATTGGAGAGATTGAACATCTTGAGGAGACTCTGCATTGCGGAGGTGGTACGTCTAGTGTCGGTCTGATGTTTCTGATGATGCGCCATACAACGGTATGACTGTGGAACTGGCTGGGAGCAAGCAAGGTAGTCAAATGGGCACCTGGATTTCTTGTGCTGGTCCAACTCTATGGGCTCAATTTGCTCTTGTGTAGGTATTAAGCAACAAGGCAATTGTTGTCGGTTGAACGGATTTTCGGCCCAAGAACGGCCTATCGATGTTATAAATCAGGGCTCGACATGTTTGAAGGGCGAACGGAGTTGGATGACTCTGACAAGAGAAGATTGAGGTGAGGAGTGATTGTGGTGAGAATGTGGCGACAGCGCGTATGTGAAGAGGTTTGTTTGTTGGTCAGAGGAGGAAGATGGCAGGAATCGATGAGCTGGTTAGGATTAGCAAAGAAGAGGATCAAATATGCCGGACTCTGTAACATGCTTACGCGATCGAGAGTGAGTGAAAAGGAAATAAGAAAGTATGGGACGAGGAAGAGGATGGAAAACAAGAGGGAGCAGCCAGGAAGAAGGCGGAAGTAGGAAGGCGAATGGGTTGGTGGGAGTAATATGCGGGTGGTTTTTGGTTGTGGACGAGGACTGAGTAATAGTAGCGTGTAGGGAGGAGGAGTTGGTGAGTGGCTCAGGAAGTACTGAGTAAGGTAAGTTTGTCGGTGCAGGTGCAGGTGCAGGCGCAGGGAGAAGAGGCGGGCAGGCGAGGGCCGCCAGAGGTGGTGGGGAGGGGAAAAGTATTGGTAGTGAGTGAGAGGGAATGAATAATACACGACGGAGTACGGAGTACAGGGAAGAGTGCAAGCACAAAACCTGATGATTGTGTGCGATGGAGAAAATGCAGAAAATGCAGAAGTGGGTGTAGGTGGGTGTAGGTGGGTGGAGGAGACCGAGGACTTGTTTAGGCCCTAGGGAGTGGGAGAGGGAGTCCAAGGAGGAATTGAATGGGAAGACTAACTACTCGGTAGAGCAGCTTAGGTGGGTGGTTAATTGTTGTGTTGACGGCGTCATGTCATGGCACTACACTACGGATGAGGATGGAGAGTTGGCAACTGCTGGCAAAGCCTACAAACTCTGAAATAGGTGCGAGTCCTTACTCAGTTAGTGGGATTTGAAGCCTAAGGCCTAGCGGTAAGCCTGTAGCCCGTAGCATGTAGCCCGTAGCCTGTAGCCTGTAAGGGAGTGGGTAAACCACAAGTGGATGAGTGGCTCGGCGGGTGTTTGTGTTTTTTGGTGTTTGGTGTTTTGGATTTTGGGGGCTCGGGCGATGGGAAAGGGAAAGGGAAAGGGACAGAAAAAGAAGCGTGAGGGAAAATGCGGCGAGGGCAAAGGCGAGCACCGCGCCGACTACGCCGACCAGGCCAACCAAGGGCAGGCGTGGGCAGGGCAGCAGTGGCAGTGGCATGAGTGGGCACTAGGACACCCGGGCAGCCAACAGGGCATGCAGGGCTTGGGGTCTTGACGAGTTTTTAGAGTTGCGAGGATTTGTGATCATTATTGTTGACCACACCGTGCCACACAGACCGTGGTATATGACCGTCTGACCGGCTGAATATGACTTGCACAATGTCAGGAGGGCCGTAGAGGGCTAATCTCTTCTTGGAGGCTGCTCCAAGGCCCTTAGGCCGAATCCCAGTGGTTGTTCAGGCCCAAGACCTTAGCTTTAGGCCTCGTGGGCCCTAGAATTGACCTGCCTAGGTGGGTAAGGACCGTTGGATCATCCCTCTGCTTCTTCTGCCTCTGCCTCTGCCTCTGCTGGCGATTCTTCGCCCGCAGATCTTCAACCAGGGTCATGGTTATTATTATCATATTATGTTATATTTTGATTTGGCATTTTGCTGCCATGCTCACGATGCTGTCACCGCTGCCCTTTGCTCCAGTCATGTTGTGCCGTCTAATAGGGAATACCGGCTTTTCCAATGGGCAAAATAACACCTCACTTCCAAGGTAAGGCACCCAGAGGGTAATCTGGTGTCTGATGAGCCCGTAGCCAGATCTCCCTGAAACATTTCCCTTTATTTTGTTTTTATTTGTGCCTCTACTCAATCCAAGTACTCAATCCAATCTCCGCGAGTCGATAGCCCATGTCGATCATATTAAATCGGCTCTCTGATGATTCAAATCCACAACAGAAAGACCGTCGTTGTTCATCACTCGCTTCACACAATGTCACCAACTCTCTAGGGTTTAAAATACGAGCTAAATGGCCAGGATCTTGTCAGATGCGTCTGTACCTTGCCTACCGAGTACTCGTGCGACACGATCCTGTTTTGATTGAAACCTTCAGAACTCGTGCCATCGGCATTACGCCATCTCCACCCACACGGACGCCCACACACACGCACACACACAAGCACATCCATGTCATTTCAATATGCAAAACGTCAGGATTGGCCATGAAAAATGTCATCGAGCATCATCCCAACCCAACTACTGGGTTCTCCAGGGCTCGTCAGATGACAGTATGGCCTTCACCATGACCCTTTGGACTCTCTTGGGACCTCAGGCTCCGAATTAACCCGCAATTCCACGTCTTTGGCTACGTGCTAAACATCAAGTACGCATACTCCGTCCCTATTGTCAGGTTTTGATCGGTATAGCACCCTCATCGCCTTCAATGCCAAGTTCTTGGACTGCTTGACCCTTTGGTATTGCTCTTACTACAAGGATGACGACGACCCCGACGACTCGTTTCAAGTGGTCTGTATGATGTATGCCTGAACGGTAGCTCAATGTTGACGGCTTGTACCTACGCGTAGCTGCCTTCTAGTCAATTTTGTGTGACCCTCACCATGATACCCCAGATCTGCCACCGGTCGAAGCGCGCGTCACACTTCCGGCTCAGAGGACGACCCTGCGTCGACCTCGTGCCCGGTGAAATGGATTGGGATATCCATATACCAACCACCTATTCTCACATTGGGATACTGTGGTCACCGACACAAATCCAAGGCCCTCAGCTGACATGATATCATCATGGCTTCGTAGTCAAGAACTCGATACCTTTGAAGCAGTTTGGCCTCCATGTCCATGCTCAGGCCAGAGGGATTCAGGACGCAGTCAATCAATAGCCGGAATACATATCGTGTGCCTGACGGGCCGTACGGCTCGTGCGTAGGGCTCACAGTGCGTTTACGAGCTGTAAATGACCACACCTCGCTTTCCGAGTGACCGCACGGGCGCACGGCGCATAGCGTACAGGTTCACATCCTCATAAACAGCTCTACGAACAATATTGATGCCTTTGCCTGCACATGGTAAACTATCTTCCATCATCAGACCCGCCGTCTTCTGCTCCCAGAAGAGGAACGTCAGATTCAACACCAGAAACCTAAACAGTGCATTGCTGGACCCGTTTTCATGCGGCAGAGCTGCTGCTAACCAATGGCATCCGCCCTGGAAATGCACCAGATCTGAACGTTGTACAGTTGCAGTGTGAGCTATCAGAGTGCACAGAAGACTTTGCATGACAAGTCAGAACCCGAGGTCGCCACAGAAGGCGGCGAGCCGTCAAGTTGCAATCTAGCTTCACTTCGCCCGTATTAAGCACAGAGCTGCATGTGCCCTTTGCAGTCTGTGCAGCCATGATGCTAAGGATAGTCAGCAATTCTAGAAGCGCCATGCTGAACGGCACTCCCGCATCTGACTCTGGGCATTTCAGCTCGGCGGAGGGAAAGGAACAAAGAGGGGAGAGGAGCAGCTCAAAGTGCACTTGTGACCTTTGCCTGAGGTGAACCCGCATAATCTCGTCGTGTCAAGGCACCTCCGTTCAAGATACGAGCAGAAGCGAAGAGCCAACGTCCAGCTAGTAAATGACAGATCGTGGAGATGCCCACCAGTCCCATTACCTACCAGTGACCTACCAGTAGGGTGCCGTGGGTGCCAGTGCAAACTATTTGATCTCGGTGAGTTGCCTCCTTGCTGTAGGAGCTCAAGAAAAGTCCTCGGCTTTCAAAATGTCCACAAGCTGCACTTGCGCTGTGTTCTGCGGATTACCTGACAGATGAGCTCTCAGCGGAGCGGCCACTGCTGCATGAGATCTGGACTCTGTCCAGTAGAAAACCGAAAGCCACACCTCATCCAGGTATCATCTATTGATTGTGTCGAATGAATCTATCTGAAAGTGGCAAGCTGCAGGCCAAAGTTGTTGGTCCAGCCCCACGGTGGAGACTGGCATTCTATGAGGCATTTATCAAGCACCAATCCAAACCTGCGCTCCACCGACCCTCGTGCAGAATTCTGCACCACCATCGACCATCGACGGCGTCAACATCTTCTTACGGCGCTTTACCCCACGCTTTGAGATCCTGCACAGTGCAAACGACACGACAAGCGCACCCATTTCCTGTCACCTTCGCTAAAGATCCCACAGGACAATGGGAATGGGACGGCTCGTTCGCGCGTCGCGAGGTCAGCAAGCCCCATCTGGTTGCTGCCATTGACATGTCGAAAGTCATATCCATTTCAAATCCTTTCATCTACAGCTAACACTTTACACCACTGAACCACCAGTAAACCACCAGTAAACCGCCCGAGCGAGATGTGGTCTCTGCCGCGATCCACATAATGGAGACCAAACGCCGGCGAACCTATGCAGGTGTCAATAGCAAGTGTCATCACGCACCCTACCACTCCTTAGACAACCACAGTTCACCCTCGAATTGTCTATCCCAGACACGATATTGCTGAATTCGGCCATTTCAGAGCATATTCATGTCCCAGCGGAGCCGTAAAGCCAACCAAAAGATCACGGCATGCTTCCATTCACGAACTCTGCCAGGAGCGCCACTTGTGAGCTGGAGGGCGTAGGATTCGCAGACGTTGACGGACTTTTCGTCACGTTCACCTCACCGCCAACATGTACATAGCGAGGCACCTATCGAGGTAAAGGCAAGATCATCTATTCCCTTGTCATCCTGAGCGGGCACGAGATCAAAGTCCAGTGCATTTTTTAATTACAATCTCCGCTCTGCATGTTTCACCATATGCACCGGACCGGCCGTGTGTATATCGCGTTTGCCCCCCAGCAATCTCTGCCTCACATGACTTTGTTTCTCACCGCAATTTGTCCATTCAGTGCAAAGGTATTGACGACGCGACGCGTTCTATGCATCGCTACTTAGCGTTGACAGATTAGCACAATGACCGTTATCACAGGGCACTCCAAGAACGCATATCGTGATCTTCATGACGCTACAACAACGATCAACCTACAATTTACTCTCATGATTTGTTTCCTCGATAACAGCAAATATGTCCATATCCCTGACTAGCTCTTTGTAGATTGCAACGCGCACGGCACTTAGAATCGAGGCTCCGTAGACAAACCCTCGAATCCTTTCACAATTTCAGACCAAACCGATTTCCCTTTCATTCATTTGTGTTGTATTATGACCTTCAGCAGGATGCGATTGGCGAATGCAGATCCGACAAGAAAAAGTGTCATTTGCCCTACACTTGTGCTTCATTCAAGACCGCCAGTAGAGTAATATCAAGGGCCTCCACTTGATTCATCTTTCCCGCCCATCGTAGCACGCTCCCCGTGTCAAGCTCGCAACGGCCCTATGGGTTTTTTTGATACTGTGATCTAACTAGTGAGATTCCTCATCCCTCTTCCGTCTCTCCCTCGACTGTTGGGAGGTGAAGCTCATTCACGCAGGACCCATGGCACATACCCTGAGACATTTACATTTCCACAGCCACAAGTCAGTCGGGAGCATTCAAATCATCCGTCCGATGTGATGCTTGTTGCACCCAAACCCCTGAAGCTGTGAACGGACTGTGCCACAAATCTTGCAGTTGATGGGAGCACGGAGTATGCTAAGACGCTTGGGATGGCAAAGGTGGCCAATGAGAGCCCCAACCATGTTGGCGACGAGGCTGTATCCGAGCCTTGGCTCTTGACCTGTCAAATTGGAACCAAGCCTTTGTGGCCATTTCAGCATCTCACTGACGATCTCCTTTTGTTAGTCGGCGGAAGTGTGGATCGTCAAAGTCTACTGAACACTACCTACACTATGTCTGACTCATGTGTTCACCAGCGAGACTTGCTAGCCAGCTGGATCATGTGAAGGTCGTTCCGAGTGAGACTACATCTCAGTATATCCAGCTTGGATTCGAGTCAGGCCCAAAAGAAAAAAATATAATCTCCCAAGGGTCATCACGAATTAGATAATTTCTTGGCCACGACAGATCAGCTGTGAGAAAATGCCGCCATCCTCAACTGCTACCCAGCAAGACAGGCAGCTCCAGGTCGAACCCGAACCCGAACTGACCATTTCCGCCAACCACCTGGAATACATCCAATCACTGAACGAGTCACCTGGATGCTACGCACGGTTTTTCGACGCATTGTTGATCAAAAAATCCTCACATGCAGATTTCTTCCACGACCTGAAGACGTTCCGCGAGCAACCCGCCATCATCAGGCTGCTGCAGGAACCGGGAACGCGCGAAGCATACCGAGAATGCACGACGGTGTTCCTGGGATCACGGTTTGCTCACCCATGGTGCCGGACATCGGCGGCACATTCTTCGGGATGGACGAAAGCCAGCTGGGTCGGGCGGACGAAGAAACTCGACGTCGAGGCCAAGAAGGAGGAGGACAAGTTGCATCGCCTCCTGGTTCCCATCTGGATCGCGTTCCAGCGCCGCATGTTCCCCGGCACCGATGTCGTCGACGACTGGGTCAGTAAGGCTGGAGACCGCGACGCAGAACGTGAAGCTAGAGCTAGGGCGAAGGAAGAAGCGACAGCTGCGGAACTCGAGCGTGCGAAGGCATCGGCGCCGAAGCCTGTGTACAGAGAACTCGGGTTCGCGAATGCTGCGGACTCGTCGTCGACGAGTAGCGTACAAGGCAATCCTCATGCCAACGATGGCAGTGGTGCCGCTGCTGCGAATCTCTTCTTGGGTGCCGCGGTGACGGGTTTCATCATGAGTGATAAACGGGTCAAGAAATACGTCACGAAACAGTTGCGCAAGAAATGAGATTGCCATTTGGGAGGGCTCTGCGGTTGCGGCATCGCAGGGAACTGCGCTCTCTGTCGCGTATGCATATTTAAACCCGGCTCCCACAGACCTATCTTCCTTGTTCTGCCTGGTCTCTGCCTTCGATCTCTTCTCAGTGGCAGTCAGCTTGCAGTGTCAGGGTCGTCGTAGCCAACATCCGCGTCGAAATGGCTCTAGAGGTCATGCCTTTGCATATCGAAATGAGCTACAGTCGCCAAATCCTTTGGAGAGGGAAGTGGTCGGACTACATTCTTCGGCCCCGAGCTTCTGCCAGTCTCTTGTAAGACTGTCTGACTGTGTCGTCCTACATCTAGGTATGGACGGAAGGCGACAAGTTTCTGGGAAGAAAACTTGGAAGCTTACAATAGACTATCTTCCCAAGAAGCATTCTACAAGTGGAGACAGGCGTTCGAGCACTGGGACCCTCGAGATAAACTTATCATCGAATTGCTCATATCAGTTGTCGGCTCCGGGAGGCCAGGGAGGGCAGAAGTGACGAACTCCAGTCTTTCCGGAGCGACATAATCGCGCGGCTTTCAGGGGAAACAAGGAATGATGAAAAGGAGCACTGCAGGCACTTGATCTTCGCTGGTTCAAATCCAATGTCGGCACGGGACGCCAGAGGGCGGACGAGCTTTTCGCATTCCTGGCATCAGAAAGGAGATAGAGAGCAGATATATAGTCTAGCTCTTGGGTCTTGTGACACGTCGACGGCGTCTTAGCTGCGTGATGCTGAAAAGCACGAATTAGTGATTGAAAGTCTTTTTCCATCGACACAGTGCCTTGGATAGTCTGCCATGATTCTGATCATGATCAAAGGTCAGTGATTCTTCGTAAAACATGGCCCGAGCGAGAAGCCTTCTAAATGACCGATATCCCCCGTGACTTCCTCGCTGCCGCATATTACGCACAATCCTCACATTTTGCCGATGCCTCAGTCTTCGCTTTGGTCTCTGCGTCTGGCCCCGTCCCCACTGCTTCATCTCCGTGAGCAATCTCAGTGCTTACGTTAAGAGCTCCAGCTCCCTTTCCTTCACCACCGACTGTAGACGAATGCTGCTCGTCATTTGTCCCCTGCCCCTTCGCCGCCTGACTCTTCTTCAAACTCCGGTCAATATGCCCGAGATCACGACCCGGTTCGATAATGTTCCTGACTCGGTTCTTCAATTCCTTGGTCTCTGGGAAGCCGCCTTCGGCTTTACGGTCCCATAAGAGTGTTTCCGTCACGGTTGGTGCCACGGTTGAGTTGTCGATAGCGGTTTTTGCGTCTGTGTCTGTTTCTGTCGACGTTGTTATTGTCGTTGTCGTTATTGAATTCGTGACATGTGTGATTGTGACAGTGAAAATACCTCCTGTGACGGGTATCAAAGATACTTCGCCGAGAGAGGTTCCGAATGTTTGTAGGAGTTCCTGTGCGAACTTTGGGAGGAGTTTGTCAGTCTGATCATCACGAGTGTACTGACTGAGGATACAGTCGTGATGGGAACGTCTGGAATGTTGGGAGGAGCGAGATGTAGAGATGGAAAATGATGTAAGGATAGGATATCCATCGATGGATCTGCCACCACGATGCCTGCTCTTTTAAATAGGCTTGAAGAATGTGTCAAGATAGGCACGACGCCATCCTTCCAACAGCTATTCCACCCATCTTGGAGCTCTTCTTGATCAACCACATCAGGGCCATCCTCGTGTTTGGAAATGTTTACCTTCCCAAGCAAATCTCAAATATGTGGAAGAACGAGTCAATGACTTACATATGCAGCTCTCAAATTCCACTTACACTGCGTACAGAACCTGATTGCGATGCGCGGGATCTGTACTGGTGCAGATGATTCTGTGGCCATACCCGCGGGAGAGGGTGTATGCCAACTTTCTGTATGATGGTGAACCACAGAGTAGGGGGATGTTCAGCCTTGTCAGCTCTCACTGACTGGTTCGCTGGCCCGGCTGCAGATACCGAAATCGATTCAGGATCAGATCAGAGGCCGTTGGCAAAATATTGTAGACCCTGATGACTTTCGTGCCGGAGTAGTACTTCACAGGTGCTTGACGCAACTGATTTGTTGCTTGAAAAAGATCACCTTGACGAGGCAAAGGTAGTCAGTCCATGACGGAAGGCCCGAGTTCGGATCCTTCGACGATGATCTTCAACCGCCACACGGAGAATTTTGACCAAGTCCGGCGTAGTTGGAGTGCCTTTTGGGAACCTACACCCATCAGCACTGGCCTCTGCGATGATCTTTTCCAAATCCCTCGATGCCTTTCACGTCAACTGACACATTGTCATCGTGAGTGCACAACAAGGCCAGACCAATCTATGGGATTCTCAAGAGTTGCATGATGGGATTTCCGTGCTCCATAGACACTGACATCTTGTGTATTTCTGTCTAGTGGAGCATATCTTACTTAGATACGATGTTGAGCGCCTAGGGAACAAATGTATTGCCCTCTCCAATTAGCCACCTACTTACGGGCTTTGTAATTACTGTAGTCAGTGTTGAGCGGAATGGGCGGCCGCGCCTATAATGAGCTAACTGAACGACGAGCTTTCGTCGAATTTGAACTTGCAACGTGGCCGGCGAGTCTAGGGGTCGGTTTAGGGAGCTTCCCAGGGTTTGGGACTCGAGACGATCCGAAACAGAGCAACCCGAAGACCCGAGGTGTCGGGCAGCAACGCTGTTGGCCACCTAAGCGAAGCCTGTAAGTCGCAATTTCACGGCCTGGGTTACCCTTGGGGCCGTGGTCGCCTTGGAACTTGGGACTTGGAACTTGTCCTGCCGTGCCGTGTGTGCCTTGTCTCTCTTTGGCTGGCAACTGGCTGGCACTGGCTGGCACCTAGCTGGAGGCTTGAATCTTTTGACCCAGAGGCTGAGGGGCTTGAGGTCTACCCCCGGATCCCCTAAAAGCTTACAGCCTACAGGCTACAACAAGGTACTTGGTCTTTCCAATGCATACCTTTGTAAGTGGATGACTTGGTATCCAGTTTGCAAGCAGCTCTCTGACTGGCTCGCAGAATACAGCATATGGGATTAACGAATCAGTTGTTGGACAAGATCAGTACAGCCTGATGTTTAAAAGTAGCTGTTCAAATTACACCGTAGATGAGATAGAGACGATGGATGGGAAGCATGTCGTCGCTAATGGGCCCAGGACTAAAAACACTTTCCATGTTTAGTCCTGCCATATTCGAAGAAGCTCGATCAGGAAGCAGAATTTGGGAAACACACAGTAATGCCATTCATAATCCATCAGAAATACCCTAGGGCGACAGGCTCTCGTTCGAAAGTTGTAGAAACAAGCTCCCTGATCCTGAGAAAAGACACTTTGAGAGTGCCGCATTTTACATCAAACCCCTTTGTCGCGACCGACTGTGCTGATAACGGATGTGAAAACTCCTTTTGCGCCGGGTGCTTTTTTTGCAAAACATCAAAACAGTTCCTCCCGCTGGACTGATTCTTGTGCCAACTTGAACATGCTCTTTCGTGTTCTTGTTTGTGCCCGCCAGTCTTTGCCCTTTTGACAAGAGTTGCGCGATAAATTACATGACCGTACAGCAGCCTTCGCTTCCACCACTTTGTGGGTTGTAGGGATCTTCTTTTCGGTCCACTTGTCCCCAGACAGAAGGAACCATGTAATCTCGTGTTTGGTTGCAATAATTGATCAGACTGGAGATGTATAGTCAGCATCTTCCCACCAAGCGCTATGTGGTGAGAAACAAAAATAAACTCACCTCATTGAAGCTTCAGCAACTTTGACTCTGGGTCTTTCTAAATCTTCCTTGAGCCGTGAATTTAGTTCTTGAAGTCGACGTAACTTGAGGTCGGCCATTGATTGTTTCTTGCTCTTGGCATCTCCCCCATCTCGCACCGCGTACGCAGCCGGCATAGTTGTGATTTCAAAGCTACAAATCCGGCGCGGACGATGCGACCCGACACGCAACCGAGTGAAAAGGCCTTGGGTATGAAAAGGATGATATCGATTGAGGAAGTGACAATTCGAGGCTGGAGTGTTCTGTAGATGCGGCTTTGGGGTTGGAAGTCTGAACCCAACTAAGGACTGTCTTAGGAGAAGGGTAGATCGGTCTAGAACCTAAAGAAGGATGCCACACGACCCAGTGTTATCTGACTATGGCTTGTGTCATTAGCAGAGTCGAGCAGAAGAGTGTTGAATGATGATTTGATTGTTGTGTTCGCGAATTGGGTAGAGAATGAGCTGGAGAGAAAGTTGGGTGAGTCGACAGGGGAGGTTTGATCTTGGTTGTGAGAATAAGGAGGACTGGGTCAGGGAAAGTGGTACGAGTTCTTAGTATGGACTGGTGGTAGGTTAGTGCATCGCAATACCTCGTGGTGCGTGTATCGGCAACTTGGTACCTATGGGGCACCTACGGGGTAACTAAGATGGTTGACCCGGCTTCGCTTTTTAGGCGGGCATTCCGGACATTTGGTGGTTCATAGTGGTATTACCAGCGTCCCGCGAGTACTCCCGGCACTGTGACTTTGACTGCCTCAAAAGGGTGGTGCGAGGTGACTGCCTGGCTGCCTGCCAAAGGGTCAGTCAGGCACTCAGGATAGTAGTTAGTATCGTATTGGTGGAGCCTATTAGGTGTTGATTCACTCGGACCCGAACCGAGTTCAGTCCAAGCACCTTGCCGACTTACAACCGATCTAGACTGCCAATCCGTGCCTCGGCTGCTAACTACTTTCGGTCAAAGATTCAACTCACGTGCCGCTTCCAAGTTAGTGCGGACTTCTCTGTCGAAAGCGGCGAGAGCTCCTTTAGTCGCTACTTGATTTGTACTCCGCTCATCAACGCTGCACACCCTTCTCCTTGCTCCTCCGTATAGCCACACTCCCACACTGGCGCCAAGACCCTAAGAATTGCAAAACCTCACACTGTCCACCAGATGACTGCACAGCGTCACCAACCAAATAATCGAATTTCTTATTCCTAGGACAGACTATCTCAAAGTCTCGAGGGATCATTAAATTGATCATCTCATCCATCTTGATCCCCCAGTCAACCCATTCAAGATGCCGCCTCCACCACATATTCGTCCTGAGAATGTGCTCAGAGTAAGGGCTTTCCATGTTATCCCCGTTGCCTCTTCCCCTTGGCCAGTTCTCGAGGCTGCCTGCGCCGTCGTTACTGACATTCATCTTCCTCTAGCGAGCACAAGAACTCATCGCAGTCGGTCAATCTCAAGCCGCCCTCAATGTCCTCCATGAGCATGTCACCTCCAAGCGTTCCCGGAACAGCCCCATCGCCTCACTCGAGCCTGTGATGCTCCTTTTCGTCGAGTTGTCCGTCGATCTCAGAAAAGGAAAATCAGCAAAGGATGGTCTGTACCAATACAAGAACATTGCGCAAAACACAAACGTCGGGACTATCGAGGTAGGTAGATCGAGTTTGCCGTTGTGATACCATGTCTAATGAAACTTGCAGTTGGTTTTGAAAAAATTCATTGAACTTGCCGAGCAAAAGGTCCAAGAAGCTCAAGAAAAGGCTGACCAGGTGCAATCCTCTATCGAGAGTGCAGCAACATCAACCAATTTAAACATTGAGGATCTTGAGGCAACTGAAACCCCGGAAACCATCCTTTTGGCTACTGTTTCTGGTGAACAGTCCAAAGATCGAACAGATCGAGCGATTGTGACACCATGGCTGAAATTCCTATGGGAGACCTATCGAACCGTGCTCGAAATTCTCAAGAACAATGCCCGCCTTGAGGTTATGTACCAAAGCACAGCACATCAAGCATTTGACTTCTGTCTGAAGTACACCAGAAAGACCGAATTTCGTCGACTATGCGAACTGTTGCGCAACCATGTTCAAAATGCTGCCAAGTATTCCTCTCAGATGCACGCGATCAACCTCAATGAACCAGACACTTTACAACGCCACTTGGAAACTCGTTTTAGACAACTAAACGTTGCAGACGAACTTGAATTGTGGCAGGAGGCTTTCCGCAGTGTGGAAGATATTCATATGCTCTTAACTCTGTCGAAGCGCCCAGCCAAGAATGTCATGATGGCCAATTATTACGAAAAGCTCACCAAGATCTTTCTGGTCAGCGACAATTTCCTGTTCCATGCCGCTGCCTACAATAAATACTACAATCTTCTCAGGCAGTCTGCTGCTACCATTGCCGCAGGTCAAGGCACGAAGCGAGATAACCCTTCTGTGTCAGAGGAGAGCCTCACCAAAGCTGCATCCTTCGTCCTCCTTTCAGCTTTGGCCATCCCAGTCATCAGCACATCTCGATCTCGCGGGGCGCTGGTCGATGTTGACGAAGCTCGCAAGAATAAGAATCAGCGATTAACTAATCTTCTCAGCATGCAGACTGCACCTACAAGAGCGGGTCTTTTTAAAGATGCTTTGAGCAAGGGTCTACTGAAGAGAGTTCGGCCTGAGATCCGAGATCTTTACAACATTCTTGAGGTCGATTTCCACCCGCTCTCAATCTGCAAGAAAATCTCTCCCATTCTCGCCAAGATTGGAGCTGATCCTGAGATGGAGAAATACGTTCTTCCTCTACAACAGGTTATCCTCACGCGCCTTTTCCAGCAACTATCTCAAGTCTACGAGTCTGTTGATCTTAAGTTCGTCACCAAACTTGCTCAATTTCCAGCCCCCTTCGAAGTGAGTCCCGCCGCCATCGAGAAATTCATCATGAATGGTTGTAAGAAGGGCGACCTTGCTATTCGTCTTGACCATGTTTCAGGGACTTTGGCCTTCGACTCGGACGTCTTTTCCTCTACCAAAGTTCTGCAAACCGGATCTGCTGATGTTGAGACCGGCTCTGTTCAAAAGTTGCAGAACACTCCAGCAGAGATCGCACGTGCACAATTGACACGGCTTGCAAAGACTCTTCACATCACTGCGCTATACGTGGATTCGTCCTACGTTCAGGCCCGTCTCGCTTCAAGAGAATCGGCACTGGCTCGTGCGGAGGCGGGTACGGCCCAGGAGCACGAAGACCTTCTGAAGAGACGTATCATCATTGAGAAGAAGAAGGAGGCTTTCAGTGAAGCTCTGTCCAAACGTCAGCGAGAAGAGGAAACTCGTCGTCGAATCCGTGCCCAACAACAAGCCGAAGCCGAGTCTCAACGTCTGCGTGATGAGACCAAAGCTCGTGAGCTCAAACGTGTCAAGGATGAACAAGCTCGTATTCGTCGTCAGGAAATGGAAAAGCAACTGGAAGAGCTCAAAGGCGGCATGAAGATCGACTTGGACGACCTCAACATTGACGACCTTGACTCGAATGCGATCCGAATGCTCAAGCTTACACAACTTGAGAAAGACAAGAACGAAAAGGACAACAGAATCCGCATCACAGCCAAGAGGATTGATCATCTCGAGCGTGCATTCCGTCGAGAAGAGCTTAAGTACGAAAATGAAGATTATGAGAAGCAACGCAAAGAGGATCTTCGAGTGTATGAAGAGATCAAAGCAGCCACATTAAAAGAGGCTCAGATCAAGCATAAGGAAGGACTGGCACTCAAACATCGTCTCAGCCGACTTGTGAAAACCTATGATACATTCAAAGGACAGATCACTGAACGCCGCGCTACTGAATTCGAGCGTCTTCGAAAGAGAGCCGAGCGAGAGTTTGAAGAGGAGAAACGGAAACGTATTCGAGCCTACCACGAGGAACAAGCTCGGCAACGTGCCGCACAGGAGGAAGAAGAACGCCGCATTCGTGAGGAAGAGGAGAGACGGCAGCGAGAGGAAGAGGAAAAGGCTAGAGCTGATGAAGAGAAGAAGAGACTTGCCGAGGAGAGACGCCAGAGACTCGAGGCCGAACGGGCCGAGCGTGATGAAGCCGCTAAGAGACAAATGCAGCGTGAAGAAGAGGCCGCTGCCAGGCGAGCCGCGAGAAAGGAGCCGGGAGCGGCTTCCCTGCGGAGACCTGACCCACCCTCTTTGGACAGTCGTTCTGACTCACAAGAAGCTCGCACCGCACCCCGTCTTGCTCTGGCTGGAAAATCTGGTGGAGGTTGGCGTGAGCGTCAAGCTGCTAAAGAGAGTGGAAGCGCTGGCGCTACACCACCTGCTGCCGCCACGCCAGAGGCCGCACCAGTCCAAGAATCGGCACCAGCACCTCGCCGGCCTGGTGGTTATCTTCCTCCGCATCTGCGTGATGGAGCAAGCGCACGCTCAGGAGAAGCTCCACCCCGCGACCCCCCTGTACGAAACGCTTCAGCTTCTCCTGCCAACGGTGCTAGCGCTCCAGGCAAATACGTCCCAGCACACTTGAGGGAAGGCCGCAGCAATTCTAGGGAAGGAGCCGGCTCACCAGGTCCTGCCAGTGGTGACGAACTACCGAGAAGACCAGCTACTGGTGGTCGCTACGTACCTCCAAGCCAACGTAATCGCGGTTGATCGGGTTTTAGAATAGCCTTGGCTGGTTGTCTAGGGACGGGGTTCGGATTCTCATGGTATTGATTGTTCTTTCAATGCCGAAAAATTGTGCATGTGTATTCTAGTTTTCCTCGTCTAGATCCGGAAATCATTCTTTCCCTGACAGATTGTCCACTCATAGCATAGCGAGGGACTAAATTCGATATGATTCTCCGTGAGCAACGATCAGTATGGCTGTGCCATGTAGAAGACGACGCTTGTGAACTCGGTCCTGTGGCCTTTTATTACACAATGCCTCAGCAAAGGGAGACAGACAACTAATGCTCGTTGCTTAAACCGGAGCCGTGTTCATTGCGGAACCGTGACTTCTATTACAACCCGACCGACCCCAGTGTCACTGGTCTCCAGGATGACTCTTGAGTCACCACCCAGTGCTCGGATTTCCTGCTTGAAGTCATCTACCCCACCGCCTACTCCGAAATAGACCTTCTTAGCCGCAACCCAAGCTCTCGCATCGCCTGCAACGCCTCCACCTACTCCCCCTTTCTGTAGGTCCTGGTGTCGACGGAGCAAGCGTAAAAGGGTGTCAGCGAAGACCTTTGTCGCTGATGGCAAATAGATAGTCTCCGAGGCGAGAATCAGCAGATTCGTAGGTGGCGATGTTTCGCCATTATCCGGAGAAGGAAGCGGTAGTGCAAGGTCGACGAAGATGTCTCCCCAGGCTCCTGAGATGAATTCGACAGATAGTTCTCTATCCCGGAGGTCCTTTCCCAGTCCTGAGATGTAATTCTCATCTACGTCGTCCATATCCAAGTCACCCTCTGCCGTGGCCCCTTCACCTAACGATAACGAGTCGACGATTCCGCACTGCTGCGCATGGTTTAGCAGCACGTTCGGCACGGTGCCTAGCCTCAACACATCTTCATTGTAATCACAAAACGTAATAGCGGCGCGTGCGCGGTTTTCCTTAGCATTTCGCGCCAGAAATGACCTGAGGATGACCAAGCTTGGAATCGCACTGCCTGCTCCGAGCTCGATGACCTTCCAGTCCTTGGGAGCGTCGAGATCAAGCCGCGAGCACAGTGACGCCAAGTCAAGCGCGCATTCCCAGGTTTTGAAGCCGCCTTCGTACACGCCGGAGGTCAGGTCGCCGTTTTCCAGTCCTGAGAGGAGATTGGTCGTCGAAATCATTGATTGGTGCGGACCTTCGCCATTGTCCATGTCCGACTCTGCCATGAGTTGGGCGCGGATATCGAAGAGAGATCGACGGAGGATGGTCGTTGGTGCTACATGGTGGGGCTGCCCGTCATGGGATGAAATATATGCTGTGGGCGTGGAGAGTTGGACTTGTGATGGTAGCGTAAGAGCATTGTAAGATAGCTGAGATGGAATAGAGAGAAGCTAGGAAGTGAATTGATAATCAGTACGGGTCTCAAAATTCGAAGTTCCAACAGTGGAAGAGGAAAATTCTTCTTGGACAACTTTAACCCGAGGTCGTCGTAGGTGTCCTCTCTGCCCGGTTTCTCGACAAGCATTGCCTCCGCATTCGGGATCAATGTCGACCTTTGCACTCCAACAAGCCACCAAGAATGCATAGCAATTCATGCATGACCGATGGCTTCCGATAAGAATTCGCCGCAAAGAGACGTACCAAATCTTCAAGAGAATGGACCTTGGGCTGGATTGAAGCCACATCTAAACCCCCACCCTCTGAGATCGTGTGCTTGGACATTTCTGTAGAGAGGCCTTCCTCGCCATCGTCTTCGATATCATCCCCACTGAACCCAAATGCGAAAGACATGGCTATCCATGCGCGTGTTTTGTGGAAAATGTTTTTGAAGCTATTGCGTATTTCAACTGATTGAATGAACCACTGGTGGGAACAAAACGTCCTGCGGATCGGATTGATTTGATACATGGTCTAATATGCACGGGGAAGGCTGAAGAAATTTATAGAGGCGTCTGACAAAATAAAACGTTGCCAGTGACCATAGATTTCACTAGCATTGTCGGACATTAGGACTATGTCTGTCAGGCATTATTTGTACTCTCTTTTTTTTACATTCTGGTTTCATAGCACGCTCCATTGATTTTAGCAGATAATCTCCACCAATAATGATTATGAGTTCTTGAACAGGCACTGCTAGTATTCATGCAAGATTTTTCGTTTGGCGTCTGTGAGTTTTCTAAGCATGTACGAACTCTCCACATTTTATGCCGTGCAAGGATCAAACGTTCGTGCCCAGGGAAAGTAGCTTTGACACAGTCTCAATAACCCAGGTCATACCGATGTCTTGCACCAGTGTCATGCACGCTCTCAGAACTAGACCCAGTCATCACGCGAACTCGACTGGATTACGTAGTGTGCCGATCTTGGAAATATTGACCTCCACACTTTGGCCTGGCTTCAGATATTTCGGTGGGTTAAACCCAGATCCAACACCTGCTCGAGTGGTTAGCCATGACCGTTTTCAACTCAACCCTTGTTCAATCAAGGATGCTCGTTCTTACCGCCAGGTGTTCCGGTCATGATGACACTTCCTTTCTGTAGAGTGGTCCCTTGGCTCAAATACGAGATGATATATTTGCAGTCAAAGAGTAAATCCGCGACGCCTTCATCTTGTCTGACCTCGCCGTCGACGATGGTTTTGAGATGCAGTTTCGAAGGATCGGGGATGACCTCTGGTGAAACAAGCACAGGACCCAGTGGTGCAAATGTGTCAAAGCCCTTTGAGAACCCCCATTGTGGGACTCGTCCGGCCAATTCAGCGTTGCGCTGTAGTTTCCTTGACGAAACGTCGTTGCCGGCCGTGTAGCCGCCGACGTACTCGAGGGCCTCATCTACGGAGACGTCCTTGGCGTCTTTGCCGATCACGATACACTGGCGAGATGTTAATTTCGAATTCTCCATGGTCCCTCAAATATGGGTAATCACTTGCCAGTTCGCCTTCGTAGTCGGCCTGGTCATCCTGAGCGATCTTGGGCACAACGATTGAAGCCTCATGGTCGATGACGGTCGTGTTGGGCTTGAAGAAAATAAAAGGGAACGGTGGCGGTTGTCTACCGGCTTCCTTGACTATTCGGATCCATCGTTAGTCTGTGGCAATCACATAACAATCCGAATCTGTAGAGCCTCCACCATCCCTGACTCTGCTTTCCACTGCTCATCTAGAACTGGACAATACGCACTGTGTTTTGCATAGTTCAACCCGACGCATCTCAGAATTGGCACCTCTGATGCCGCCACGGGTCCGAGGACCTTCTTCACACCGACAATCTCGTTGGTAACAAAAGTCTTCCCTGTTGTGTCATATATATCGTCGCCAATGATGACTTTGGCCTGAAGTCCGTCTTTCTCACTGACCAACCCGATGTCAAAGTCTTCCGAGGACACAATCGGTTCACCTCTGAGAATCCGGCCGTCGGTTGCTACGAACCGGATGAGTCTTTTCCAGGCGTACTTGACCATGGCTGATAATTCTGCTTTGTTCGAAGGTATCCGTCTAGTCCTGTATGCCTCGATTTCGTCGTCTTCAGCTTTATTATGACTGAGAATCTTGTGGCGTTTCCTAAAGGAGGCTTTGGTGGGGGTTTGCAAGGTGGCTTTGGAGCCGGGGAAAGAGCGGCTTCGTATTGCACAATATCTGCATGCTGTGGAGATCAGGCCTAATACCGAACTAACGTCTCTAACTCCATGCTGTTCACCCTGGTACCTGAGCTCGTCTCTAGCCCGAGATCAACCGAAGGAGGAGGTCATAGTAAGATAGACGAGACGTACAATATTTGCAGCAGTTTTCGTTTCAGAGCAAGTTACAAGTGTACTAGCCATTTAGCTATTTTCAGCTACAATTGACCTATCCCGCTATTAAGGACGTCAGCCCACTCTCTACCCCAACTAGGTCATTGAACAAGTCCAAAGTGTTCTCGGACCAAAACTGATGCATTCCTACATCATATGTCGCGAAAGGATCGATAACCGTAGGAGGCAACATCATTCCATCGGTAGGAATCATCGCTCCGTTCAAAGAACCGCTATCAGCGCCCTGTAAATCACCGCCTAGGTGCTGCTGAAATAGTGCTTGCTCTGCGTCAAAGTTGCTGGACAAAGCCGACAATATCGTCGCGCCTTGTTCGTTATTACACTGTGCCAGATTCATGCAAATGTGCACCAGTTTCAATAGAGTTTTCCGGATTCTTCTGGCAGATTTCATCCCCTCGCCGAATTGTTGCAAAGTTTCCGCTGCTTGTCGTAACCGGGTGATCATCTCGATGACTCTTTTGGCATCTAGGACTTCGACAACTGTGATTGAAGGTCCTGATGCAGACCATCTACTGGTCGTGGTGATCTCCAGCAGGATACAGCTAAAGATCACGAGCGCTGCATTGAAAGCTGGCATGGACGTGAGCTATGTCAAAGAAACGAACGACAGGGTGAGGATACTCACTATAATATGACGAAAACCACCATGCTCCAAGTAGCGCTGGTGGCCTGCTCGTTTTCCGTACAATCTCGACAATCTCTGAGGCTGACTGTTCGCAAGCCTTGACACTACGTTCTCCGAGATCTTGGAAGAACTGATCTTCGTCCATATAGGCAGCATTCTCGCTCCGTATTCGTGCTCTTCGTTGAAGAAAGAGACTTAAAACTGGTCTGTGCAATAAGATACGGGTATTAAGATACCTTAGAGTCATGATAACACTAAGTCGATCAGCGACAGGATCCCATGCCGCCGAAGTGATGCTGTCGGGTGTAGTCGTGGACCAGGGTTTTCTCTGCAGCTGGGGTGGCAAATTACGCTTCCATTCTGCCATGCGTTGCTCTAGCACTAAAGTCCGCTCTAGTATTATGGGCATTGTTAGCTGTGTGTCAGTGTCGATGTTTGAGCCATATAACTGAGCCATGATATCATCAAGGATGTAATATAGTTGTCTGCGCTGCCGTCAATACTATGATCTTATAGTGGAAAACGGTATGTCTCACATGGTTGCAGTGAAAAGGCAAACGGTGTCGGGTGGCTCCATGCTTCCATGGGAAGTGGACGAAGGCGCACCCATAGCTATCTTGTCAAGACTGTGATTGATGGGCAAATCCAGGGTCATGTACTGGTTTGGAATAGTCGCTGGACGTCCGAACGTCATACTCAGGGTCCTTTTTAGAATGAGCCAGATGAAATCACTGTGTATCAAGTCTAGGCCTCACCTATCTAGTATCATGCAAGCAAACCATGTCCTTCTCCGAATCTCTGCCTCAATTGGAGTGAATCCCATTAAGGTGGATCTCGATTGGAGACCAAGTTGTATGGCTGCATGAACAGCCTTTCCATGAAGGATCCATGCTTTGTCAGAACGCTGCGTGCCTTGACGGTATTGTGCCATTAGGAGAAAAGATTGCACTTTAAAAGATTAGTATCCGCAGCCAATTCGGGAGAGACAGATAAAGCATTCAAAGGCAAGACTCTACTAACCACTCTCAAGATTCACTGATTTGAGCTCAATTTCATCCGCCAGAGCTTGAGCCCTTTCCATAAATACCTCTGACTCTACAGCATTTTTTTCTGCAGGCTGATCAGGCCTGGCACTGATATACGTAGCGAAGGCGAAGATGACATTCAGTAAACAAAGCCAAGATCTGCTGACTGAAACAAACCGATTCCGTCGAGCGGTAGAGTATGTCCGTAGAATATCTTGCTCGTGTATATAGGGAAAGAGCATCCCAGTGTCTGAGAAGAACAGTTGAATCAAGTGAAGGGCGCGTGATTCTGATGGTAGTGATCTGATGTTCACATACCGACTTCGGAGAGCTGGGCTTTTCTCCGAAAGCAATGTCGTGACGGGAGAAGCTGCTCGGGAAACGATCGATGGGACTATTGACGTTTCAGATGGTCGAGATTGGCCTATGGCTTTCAAGGTGGCCGAAGTCGCCTCGGAGATGTGCCGCAAAAAGGTGATGTTAGAGGAAGGACCAAAGAACATTGACTCTCCATCCTCAGGATCTGTGATAGCAGCCATACCGTCAACCGAGTCTTCTCCTCCGTTCGGAGGCTGATCATCGTCTTCATCTAGGATGGCAACCTCTTCGTCAGAATTGACTGTCGTCTGGAGTGGCACTGACTGTTCCAGCACATTTGTTTGAGGAAACTGGGATGGGCGTCGCTTATGACCTGTAGGTTCACTTTGATCCACTAAGATTCTCAAGGTGTCTTCGATAGCCCGTAATCGCTCGTCATATTCGGTTTTGTTTGGAACAACCTGTGAAGAAGTGACACCGGCGCCATTCGCTGCAGCGGGTTGTTGATACACACATTCAAACCCAAGTTCGACGCAGAGACTGCAGGCAGGCTTGACTCCATCGCAGCGAGACTTCCTGTTCCTGCAGGAGGTGCAAGCAAGGGCTATGCGGCGTCGTTTGTAGGATGCCGGCGCAGGCGTCTGATCAGGAGATTCGGCTTGTGAAGCACGTCGGACCTGAGCGGCAGTCATGTCTGACCCAATTGAAAACAGAGTGGAAACGTAGTGTTTAACTCTATCACGTGTGATTCATTTCAATGCCTTGATCCACCTTGTGGTAGGGAAACGAAATACTGCTTCTGCGGCAAAATCGGGGATAGATTGTGGCCATCGACTAAAGATATACGTGCCTTTGCAAGTGGTCTCTTACTTCTGCTGCCTGCATTCGCCGTGGCAATTTTTCGACACATCCAGTGCGGATCGAAAATTTGAGGCCATTCAAGGCCACCGAGGAATGCTCAACGTCGATTCCCGTGCGCTATTTCGGGATATGAAAGGTGCAACGGATTCGCATCACCCTCTGCGAAATCGTGATTACTCAGTCGTTGATAGGACTGCTCCTTCTCCGCAAATACCCCAGATCCAAGAAGCAAGGCAGGAAGGCAGGTTTTTCGGCAACCCGATATTGCCCCGATAGCCTTTGAAACCACGTGACTCAGCCTTGTACCCATAGCAGCGCCGTCCAAGTGCACCAAGTTGGGGCTGAGAATGATAATTGGTTAGTAGTGTGTAATAGGGGCCCAGATTGGTAGGCGAAGCGAGTGTTGGCCTCTTTTGCGGGCGGCCTGGCGCCCAGTCCAGCAGCGGAGAAAGGGGGTCGGCCTTGTCGATCGCCGGGGAGTTGTCGGAACCCTTCTTCTTCACCTGGGTACACAAAAATCCCTAGAGAGGTGCACGGGCTTGGTGAGGCTGTTATCAATTATCACCGGGCTTTTGGCTTCTAGGCGCGCCCCTTGAAAAGAGGAGGATAGACTTTGGCGGTCTCTTTGATTCGTACTTCAGTACAGAAGAAACATGACCGAGACAAAGACCCAAGTTGCTGCTTGGCTGGAGAAGCCTTGCCCTGGTGCTCGTCTACAGATTAGGGATGATATCAGCATCCCAACTCCCGGCGATGGTGAAGTGTTGATAAAACTCGAATGCACGGGTTTTTGTCATTCAGATGTACACAGCATTTATGGAGAGACGCCAATGGACACAGATATTGCTGGTCACGAAGGCGTGGGAAGGGTAATTCAAGCAGGGTCAAGCGTGCCACAAGACCTTTTGAACACGCGTGTCGGCGTCAAATGGCTATACAGTACGTGTGGAGCCTGTGAGATATGTGAGGTCAACCCTACCGCCTGTCCGAACCAGCACAATTCAGGTCGGGACCGCAGAGGTACATTTCAACAATATATCGTCGCCCCGGCAAAGGATGTCACCAAAATCCCCGATGGATTGAAATCAGAGATCGCGGCCCCTCTGCTTTGTGCTGGCTTAACTATGTATTCTGCTATTGGGAAAGCCAATCTTCGCTCCGGAGACTGGCTTGTGATCCCCGGTGCTGGGGAGGCTTGGGGCATCTGTTAGTCAATACTACTCACAACCATCTTGACTATTTCCCACTGACCAAATAGTGGTGTTCAGATAGCAACCAAGCGGGGATTCAGGGTGATTGCCATCGACACAGGCGACTCAAAGCGCAAGATGTGCGCAGGCTATGGAGCTGCATTGTTTCTGGATTTCAAGACGGATGATGTGAGCAGTAATCAAAAGGCTCGTTCAAAGCACTCAGCAGCTAATACCAGCTAATTAGATTGAAGCTGAAGTACGCAAGGTTACCAACGGATTTGGTGCTCATGCATGCATCGTCTCTGCGGGTTCCGAGGCGGCATATAGCCAAGGCTTCAAGCTCATTCGCAGTCTGGGGACCTTGGTCTGCGTAGGTCTTCCGAGGCTGGACTTTGATCTCCCCATCTCGCCATTCATGATGGTAGTCCGAGGTGAGTGTAACGGCTCATGTTATCATGGGCGTTCCGTGACCGCTGCGTCGATTTGTGTAAAACTGATATCTTCTCCAGGTCTTCGTGTAATTGGCTCGTCTGTGGGTACAGCATCAGAACTGGTGGAGGTGCTGGAGATGGCAGTTCGCGGTGATGTAGTACCTCATGTGTCTGTTTTTGACTTTGAAGAGATCAACAACGTGTTGGAGAAATTGGCGAGATTTGAGATTGGTGGGCGAGTTGTTCTCAGGATACCAAGTTAAATCACGATCTGTTACGGACCAGCAGAATTGAGAGGCCCAAAACATCCAGACTTGGTCCACTGGACACAAAAGCATATTTTACATAGACGGCTTATATGTAGGTCACATCTTCGAAGTTCGAACTATGTTCGCGCTTTCATTCCATTTAAGAAATGATAATCTTTGATTTGATGCAACGACTGACAGGCCTCGTCCTTCGGCGCCGGACAGCAGGCAGATCGAAACAAATTGAAGGATTGTATGCACAGAGTACAAGCTTCCCAGGCTTACCAGGCTTCCCAGGCTTTGGTTTCTGGCCAGACGGGATAAAGCACGAGGCCGCCCAAACGCTCCTCCGTAGTCCGAGTTCAGTAAATTGCGCGAATCATAACTGCGTCAGTGGTCATATCAGAAGCACATGAGATTGATCCGAGGAAGTGAATGATCTGGTCTTCTACGCAGGCTGTCGATGGTAATCTTCATCGCAGAAGACCTTCGACAATGGAGACGAGCACAAACTTGACGGCTACTCTGGCCTCTGTTCTTGTCGAAAAACACGGCGCAAAACCACTTCGGAGTCACGAGTACTCTTCGTCTGAGGTGCTCGATTCTTTTTTGAAGGAGGCTTACCAAATTGTATGGCGGTTCGAAGTCTCTCAGAAATAAGTGTCACATGCTCACGTCTTGAATCGCAGAACCGGTCAATTTCGTCCTTGTTGACATACCTGCGAGCAATTCGGAAGCCATATTTATCGACAGGCCCCTCAGTTCCTCCTTCCAGACGCCCTCAAACCCTTTACTCTAAAACATTGCAAATTGGGGACGTCCCGGATGTTCTAACGGACACACAACGAGAAGCAATCGACAGTCAGACGTCTTCAGTGCTCCGTGAGATCAATAACAACATCACCAACATTGCTCGCGCCGCCGACATACAGTATGACACATGTACGAAGATCCTCGAGAAGAAATACGGGCGTCCAGATTCGGTGATATGGCGCTGGGCAGCAGGAGATGGTGACCAGCCGGATGCGGGCAAATCGGAGGAACAGCTCACAGAAGAAGGCAAGGTTAAGACGCAGAAAACTTTTCGAGACGGAGTGCTATGGTATCTAAACAATCGGCTCAAAGATTCGCTGGGTGTCCAGCAAGAGATGGTTGAACAGAGACTTCAGCGAAATCGCGACGAACAAAAGGGTACGCTCAACAATGCGAGAAACAAGGGTGTTAGAGCGAGTCACATGGTGGATTTGGCTGGAGATCCTAGTGCACGACCAAATCGAGATCTACGTGGGCACGATACATACAACCCGGCTTTGGATCCCGTTCAGGGTGGCGAACAAGAGTTGACACCAGAGCAATTACAACTATTCGAAGAGGAGAACAGAGGTCTCTTTGAACATTTCAATGACCAACTGGCCAAGGTGACCAAGGTGGAGAAGAGCCTGATGGAAATTGGTAGTTTGCAGCAGACGCTCGTGGGCCACCTCAGCGTACAAGGAGAGATGATCGGGCAACTGGTAGATGATGCTCTTGGGACCGACGAAAACGTTCGCAGGGGAAACAAGGAGCTTAAGAAGGCGAGCGAGAGAGCCAGCACGGCGAGGTTAGTGTTCTATGCGACAGCTGGGTTATGCTCGTTCTTGGTGGTGTGGGATCTGATTTTCTGAGTTGGAAATCAATGTATCAAAAGATCAGCTTTGGACGATGTAAACACAAAATGAGTTCACTGTAGTAAGGCGCATAGCCATACACAAACACGAGGACTAACCTGACACGGTGGCCGTGTAATCGGCATGTGGAACGTAGTGGTCGTAGAACTTCAACATTCCGACTTGCGCCGAACAAGGCTGACATCCATTGTGGAGTCGGCTAATGAATTCCGTGTGGCGGCTCTTTTGGTCCATGGCCCGAGGTTGGCTTGGGGGTCGTTGATCGATGAAGTAAGATGTTGGTTCAGATTTGAGCAGAGATGAATAGGCTCAGTGGATGTATGATGCCGCCTGAGATATACGGTGTAATGTTTGAAGAAGCACTATGGAGACGACGGTTGCGAGTAGGCTGTTTGTCAGGCACATGCTGACATCAGGGAGATCCCTATGGAACCAGTACGAGTAACTTGGAACCCCAAGCTCAGATCTCCCCAGATGGAGGTGGAATTCAACCTCGGCGCGGGTCAAGGTGCCTCGTGTATTTACGTCCGAAACTCCTAGCATTGACGAGCATGTCACCAAAAGTGCGTAGATATATCTCAAGTAGTCAGAAGGCTGTTACCACTATTTGAACAGAGGCCGGACTCAATTTTAAACACCCTACAACTTTTCTCTCTCCACTTCCCACCATTTGTGTGCGTAACCAGACGATCGAGGACCTCGTGATCCGGTGGGAGAACCAGATTTGGCCGGGCCTAGGGACGTTTGGTGAGCTGTGAGTCCGTGAGTCAGTGAGTCAGTGCCTGGTTAGCAAGTAAGAACCCTGCATCCGTTCCTCCACAAGCACAAGTCAGTTTTGCTCTCGGACGCGGACTCACGCAGCACAGAAAATAGAATAGTCACTCTGAATCAAACATTTCTTGTGGCCATGTCCTCATCTTCACCGCCAAAGTCGTCAACCACTTCGACTTCTTCCAACACCCTGTCATCCGCTTCTTACTCTTCTCCCTCCCAACCCTCTTCTTCTCACCAACAGACTGCCGCTCGTTTGTCCCAGATCCAAAACCACACAATGGGTTCCATCGCAACAGACACCCTCTTCACCGAGGACCTGGTTCCCCAGGCGCCTGAGGATCCTCTTTTCGGATTGATGGCTGCATACAGGAAGGACACTTTTGATAAGAAGGTCGATCTGGGTATTGGTGCCTACCGCGACAACAATGCAAAGCCTTGGGTCTTGCCCGTTGTCAAGAAGGTGCGACCTACTGCTCTCTTTCGCTCTTTCCCTGTCTCCCTCTCTCCTTCTCCCTCACTTTCATTCCCCTCCTTTACTGCCTCCTACGCAGTCACCATGCGCCCTTCTCCCAGAGTCCTGCACATACTGACATACCCCCTCCTTGCAGGCTGATGATATCCTTCGCAATGATCCCAATCTCAATCACGAGTATCTCCCAATCGCTGGTCTGCCAGAGTTTACCACTGCCGCCCAAAAATTGATCCTTGGCCATGAGAGCCCCGCCATCAAGGAAGGACGGGTATGTTCCCTCTATCGAGCCGCTAAATCTATCTAATCATCCTATCTTATCAGGTCAGCTCCCTACAAACCGTCTCAGGCACAGGCGCCGTCCATCTAGGAGGTCTCTTCCTCTCAAAGTTCCTGTCCAAACCGACACCCACTATCTACCTCTCTTCGCCCACATGGGCCAACCATAACCAGATCTTCACCAACGTCCATCTACCAATCGCAAATTATCCTTACTTCTCCGCAAAGACCAAAGGCCTTGATGCCCAAGGTCTCCTCAGCACCCTCTCATCTGCTAAAGAAGGCTCCATCGTCCTCCTCCACGCCTGCGCCCACAACCCCACAGGTGTCGATCCTACACAGGAAGAATGGAAACAAATAGCTCAAGTCGTTCGTGAAAGGAAGCTCTTTCCCTTCTTTGATTGCGCTTACCAGGGATTTGCCTCGGGAAACCTTGCTCAAGATAACTGGGCGATCCGCTACTTTGTCGAACAGGGCTTCGAGTTGGTCATTGCCCAATCGTTCGCCAAAAACTTTGGTCTATACGGCGAACGAGCAGGTGCCTTTCACTTTGTTGCCGCTCCAGGTCCCAAAGCACAGGACATTTCAAAACGCGTTGCTTCTCAACTTGCAATCTTACAGCGTTCTGAAATCTCAAACCCTCCAGCGTATGGTGCCCGTATCGCCAGCACAGTCCTAAATGACCCGACTCTCTTCGCCGAGTGGGAAGAGGATTTAAGGACCATGTCCGGCAGAATCATTCAACAGCGAGAAGCCCTCAAAGCCGAGCTTGACCGATTAGGCACTCCTGGTAACTGGGATCACATCACTAGTCAGATCGGCATGTTCAGCTTTACAGGAATAAGTGAGAAGCAAGTTTTGGCCATTCGAGAGAAATGGCACGTCTACATGACAAAGAATGGCCGGATCAGTATGGCAGGCCTGAATACCAACAATGTCAAGTATTTCGCCGAGGCTCTGGATGACGTGGTCAGAAATGTCAATTAAGAAGTATTGATGGACAAGGGATGACAATTACGAGAACGAGCATGATCTTATGACCGAGATTTTTTGATGGTACACACGTCTGAGGCTCTTCCCCAGATCAATGAGCAAAACTCCTACGACCCATCAAACACATATCTCATCTTGATACCATGACTCTTTCTCCTGTATCTTAATCGAAATGTCATGGCGGTCATATACATAGCTTCAGAAGGATAGACAAAATATATCCAACAAAGGGGTTCTTAGACAATTGGTGATCGCCTGATATGCCCAATGCACATTGCAGAATTGCTTGATCCATTAATCGAATTTCTGGTGATTGCATTCCAAGACATATTGACAGTCTTCAACATATCAAACATTTATACACACCAACGAACTCCTCTGGCGTTCAATCATAGAGCTCATACGTACAAAGATCATCCAAACACCCTCATGATAGTATATACCAACTCCGGCATTCCACTCTCCCCAACCAAGGCCGTGGGGTGACCAATACGAAATCAACCATGACATTTCAAGACACATGACGATCAACAGCAACATCTATGTGTTTCGACACGAGATCAACTCCGGTAGATGCATGCGTGCAGAAGGCACGACTCAGCGGCGCGGCGCGCACGCTCGGCCAAACGCAACCTGTGCAGCAGAACTCGTGGAAGAGACCATCACATCAACCCTTCAATTCGCCCGGGGTCATGACACTGACGACGCTAGTGCCCTCGCTGAAGCGGGTGCGGAAGACCTTGTTCGCGTTCTGGAACATGCCGTCCTTCAAGCTGACGACGATGAACTGCGAGCCCTTGAAGCGCGTCTTGATGATGCGTCCGATGTTCTGTGTGTGCGACAGGTCGAGCGCCGCGTCTACTTCGTCGAGAATGTACATTGGTGCAGGCTTGAATTGCAGCAGGGCCAGGATCAGTGAGAGTGCGATCAGTGATCTGTGTTAGCAGTGTCAGTATGCTGGTGGTCCTAGTAGAAGGTGGTAGTTGTTGCTTGTGGGTCTCCGTTTGCCCGGATAGAGCCACGCACGCGGGTGAGGGAGAAAGGGGTTTGGGGATATGCATTAGATCGGGACAGACGTACCTTTGTCCGCCAGACAGCTCAGTCAGACTCTGTTTCCACACCTTTCCAAGACATACTTTGACCTCCAGGCCCTCTTGGATGCGGTCGATGTTGTCGTCCAACGGCACCAATTTGGCCGTGTTGTTTCCCGGCAGCAGGTCCGAGAAGATTTGGCCAAAGTCCGCCGTCACTTGTCTCCATGTCTTGAGGAGTGCTTCTTTCTTGTACTCATCCAGTGTGACGATTGTCTCTTCGATCTTCTTCTTGTCTCTTACCACTGTCCTCAGCATGTTTTTCAGGCTGGCTTCCTTCTTCTCGACACTATCGATCATGGGCATGACTTTGGGGTTGATTTTCTTCTTCATGCCCTGGAACCTTTCTGTCACATTCTTGAGCGTAGCCCGAGACTCTGCGAGGTTCTTGCCCTGGAAGTCATACGGGGTGCCGGGTCGACCGAATTGTTCCTTGTTGTCTTCTATCCAGTCATGTTCATTTTCGAGGGCAGCGACCAGTTGTGCCGCTGCTTGCGCATCCTTCTGAGCTTTCTCGACCGCGTGGCCAAGCTTTTGAGCCTCTAATGATTCTTCCTGAATCTGTTTGGTCTTGCGCGATTTGGCCTTCTCCAGTTCTCGAAGTTCATCGTCAAAGCCCGTCAGTTTGGCTTGCTCATCCGTGAGTTCCGCTTGCGCAATATCGTGATTCGATTTGACCTGAGATTCTTCCGTTCGGAGACTCTGCATTTCTTCCTTCTGCGAAGCGATAGAGCCATCCACTTCTACAACCTGTTCTTCTGCAGCAGTAAGGTCACTCTCGGCTTGTTCGCAATCGACTCGGGCGTCTTGGACTTCTTTCTGTAGTGACTTGATAGCTGCGCTGGTCTTGCTGAGTGACTTTTTGAGCTCCGTTAGCGATTTCTCCAATTCTTTCAGTTTGCTGTCCTTGTTTTTACTAAAATCTTCCATGTCCTTTTCGATTCGTTTGACGTCTTTCGCCGCTTCAGCTTGTCGAGATTTGGCACTGCTCATGGCTTCCTTCAGCTGTGCAATTGTGGATTTCATCTCTTCAATCGCCTGGATTATGGAGGATGAAGAATTTCCAGAGATCTGCTCTTCTGTGAGCTTGATTTCGTGGGATTTGAGATCGAGCTCTTGCTTGACCGACTTGATGTTTTCAAGTTTGGCTTGTTCGCTTTTCATCATCTGCTGAAGTTGACCTAGTTCCTCTTGATATGCTCGCAACTCGCGTGTAACCTCATTGAGTTTTCCGAGAATCACCAGCACACCACTCGAATTTGGTGAACTACCTCCCGAAAGTGTTCCAGACGGATCGTAAACATCACCATCGAGCGTTACGCTCTTTAGTCGAACCGATGGGTCGAATGTTACTCGTTTTGCGGTCTCAGCATCTTCACATATTAGTGTTGTGCCAAACACGTAGTCCATGGCCGCAGATACTTCATGATCATAGCCAATAAGTGACAGAGCAAGATCAACCTTGCCAGGCGCTATTCTTTGTGCCGCGCCGACTTTCTCAGCAGACGCCTTGAACGCCGAGATCTTGTTGAGAGGAATTATTGTGACTCGCTTCTTCAGTTTGCCGTTTTGGAGGAGTTGTGTGCCTGTCTCAGCTGTATCGACTACAACGTTATAAAGGCGTCCACCGGCACAGATCTCAAGCGCTGTTCCTGCTGACGATCTTTCCTTGTCCAGTGTGAAGAGTTGAGCAACAAGTCCTTTGACTTTGGAACGATCAAAGTTAGGAGAAGGGTCGCTGAAGTGGAAGTCAACATTGGCAACCTTTCGTTTCAGTTCATCTGCTTGTTGGCTGAGACGTCGAATATCCTTTTGTAGCGTCAACTCTCGCTCCCGCATCTGCTCTTCGCGACCTTGATCATACCCAAGCTTCTGAAGATCGTCCTCCAATTTTTTCGCCTGTGCACGTAGGGTTTCAAGTCCAGCAAGCAGGCCAGCATTTTGCTCTCGGGCTTTCTTGGCTCTTGGTTCGTCTTCTTTGATACGTTTCTCGAGGTGCGAGATCTTCAGTTTTGCTTGCTCTTGTTCCGTTCCCAGAGATGTAAGACGTGTTCGAGCTTCCTGGAGTTGTCCTTGATAGCCACTCTCCTGGCCTTCTCGAGAGGCAACTCCAGTTTGCAATGTCGACAGCAATTCTTCTTTCTTCTCCACCTCTGCATTTTGTGAATCTAAATCTGCTTTTGCTCCAGTCCAGCGAGACTGTAAATCTTCAAACGCCTTTCTTTTGTCGCCAACCTGTTTCTGTAGAGACTTGACAGTTTTCGCAACGTCCTTCCTTCTTTGCTCTTCTTCTGCTATGCTTGATTGTTTGAGGTCCATGACTGTGGCCAGACGCACAAGCTCATGACTGTACTCCTTGACCTTTGCCTCCAGTTCTTGAAAACGTCCGCCTTTTCGCATCTCCTTCTCTCTGACCGATTTGACTCGCTGTGCGTCTTCTTCTAAATTCTCAATTTCACGTTTTAGTTTGGCTGAATTTTCTTCCAGGTGCTGTACTTTGGCGCGTTTCGTTTCGTGCTCTTGGTTGGCAGACCTCATCTTTTCTCCTGATCGGACGTAATCTGCAGCGACCACCACCCGAGTAAGTCGTTCAAGTTCACTTTGTGTTTTTTGGTAATCTAGCCAAGCACGCTTTTCGCCACGGAGTTTATCGAGTTTTGGTTCGATCTCTTCTTTCAACAAGCCCTCGAGTTCCACCACCTTCATCTCTTTCTTTGCCATGGTTTTGTGGGCTTTCTCCTTCCGATCCTCAAACATGCGTGTACCTGCGGCTTCCTCGATCATGGCCAAAATCTCCGCAGCTTTCATGTTCAAGACTTTTGTAATGCGACCTTGCATGATGATGAAATTGGGATTGTTGATGTTCAGGCCGACACTCTGAAATAGATTTTGCACAGTCGTCTGTTGTGCGCGGTGTCCGTTGATCAGATATTTGCTAGTACCTCCCATTACAATTTGACGCGTGACACTGATTTGTCCATATTCTTCGAACCCTATGGGACTGGTGCTTTTGTCGCTATTGTCGAACACAATGGTGACGCTCGCCTTTGTAACCCCGGCTTGACCGCGTTTGTAGATAAGGTCTTGGAGGTTTTGCGCTCGCACTGTTGACATATTGGTGATGCCGAGAACGAAACATATTGAATCGAGGATGTTCGATTTTCCCGACCCGTTGAGTCCAGTGACAGCATTGAAAGTTGGATCCCATCCTGATATGACGGTTCGCTGGCTGTATGATTTGAAGCTACGCAACAACAGTTAGAACGAATGGATCGCCTATTGTGAAGGGTCGCATCCACGTACCCGTCGATGACAAGTTCGACGATTTTCATCTTGATATGTCTCAGCACCCGACAAGGTGCACCGTTTCTCGCCGAACGCAAAGAGCAAGACCTGTTGCTTTCGGTGCGATTCGATTGACTGGCGATTATGTTGCAGTCAGGACGTGTTTAGATATTTCCTAATTGAGTCACATCATCAGCAAGACCATAAATAGTAGGTTAGCCGACTTGTCTTCCCAACTATTTTGTTGTGTTATCTGCATAAGGCGGCGTCAGCTGGAATCCAGAAGCAGCTAGCATCCTTTCTACAGCTTCGCAATAGCCTTGGCAGAAAGCGATGGGAAAACTGCTCGTAGCTCACGTGTGACTCACCCAGACGGCGCCGCTTTAATACCTACCATACCTACCTATGTACCCATCTCGTCACTCACCCTCCTCCTCACCTCTTCGCTATCATTGCTTCGACTGGGTTGTCGGAGACGGCTGGGAAGCCCACTGCCAAAACCCACCTCGACGACCTGACCGTTGAACGATGTGGATCCGTTGTTGACTGCCCGTGCTGCCACACCTTGGTTCGTCCTCCCTATTGTCCCTTCTGTATTGGCAACGCGACACTGCCCCCTTCTGAACGACTGAAATCTTGGTCTCGGGACCATAAATTATCGGTTCCCGTGAATAACATAATATCACCGGAAATATGAAGTGATCCGCTCAAAATCTGGAGATTTCTTTCCTTGACGAAGACCTCCTCCAACTTGAAATGTCCAAAGTTGCACTCCAAGGTTTTTGATGGTGTGATGTCGTGGATTTAGACATCAAAGTCAGCCTCGCGCCCCATCTGGTCAATGTAAACCTAGTTCAGATATTCTAAACAGTCCAAGGTGCGGTCGCAGGTTTCAGCTTCCTACAGACCACCTTGTCCCACAAAGACCTACTATGCAGGCTGAAAGCGCTTATCTATAACGCATCAAAGGATTTGGGATGCCCGAACCCAGTGGCAGTGCCTCCCCCGCAATTTGGTACTGTTGGCGCCGCAAGTATTTACTCGGCCACCTATCTCACACTGCCTCCATCTGCTCTTGATAGTTGAACTCGTTCGGCTTTTCCTGCAATGCTTCGATGTGAAGGTATGACGATGAACAACATCTTGGCAGTTATCTTGTTTAGCCTTCTTGCTAGCTTCGTCCAGCAATCAAATGGCCGCCCTGGAATCAACGACCAGACCATCCTAGTGTCGACCGATGACCACCCTGGCATGACTATCGACGGTTCCACGCAACCTCGTTACCCTGAAGAGTATGGCGTCGGTTTCGACTTGTCTGGATCATATGGGTAAGACGAACTCGTTCAACAATCAATGATCAACCTTGCTGATCATCTCAAAATACTAGCACCGTCGCGATATCTTTTGCAAACGGGTCGATATTCAACATTGCAAGAGTTCCAGCGGACGAGAGCTATAAATCCCTGATGGCAAAGTCTTCGCTGGAATTATCGCAGCATCCAGCGTAGGTAACCCTCTTCCAACTCCTTGTCGAACTGGGTACTCATTTATACTTAGACCGCCTTATAAGAACCTTGAGGATCTTCTTAAGGATCAGAATCGTCAGCTTTTACGACGAGTGCGAAAAATGCTCGGCCTCCCAGCCTCTGATGAGGTTGCAATTCTGTCCGGAATGCTTCGAGAGCTACATCTTACCGCGGAAATGTTTCTCGGCCATAACATCTCATCCGCAATGGCAACAACTCCAGATTTAATCGCACTCTACGAGGAAGACTTACATGACGCCTTCGAATACATTTCGCTAGGCGACAAAACAAATCAAAGATGGGACATGCTCCACGAGACCGAGGCCAGTATAGCATCATATGGAATCGGCCTATGTCAAAATTACACCGACATTGATGGTTGTATGGAAGAAACTAGTAATATGACATTTCGCAATTTCCTCTCGGTCTCTTATACAAGAGATGCGCTCTGCGTCGAGGTGGTAATGATTCAATCTGTTTACCGCGCGTGGCCTTACAGCAATTATCCACCAAATATGGACTTCACTCTGGGGTCTGATATGATTCACCATAACCCTAAGGAGGAGTACTACTGGGAAGCTGTCAGAGACAGGATATCCCAGGCGGTCCTTCCCGGATTACAGCTGAATCACATACCTGAAATGGTTCTATTATTTGGGGAAAGCTCTTCAGACCCCCGATTCAGACAGTTGTTGGAGGAGGCCCTGACGCATCTCTACGGTTACCTTCCCGAGATCAAAGACGAGCATCCTATCTTTGGACCCGCGAGAGGAGCAGCCGTGATGGCGATGCGAGGCGACTATGATTAAACTGCTGCTCTGAGTGGCCTGGCCTGTGTCCTGAGGCGGCGCATTTCATTCTGGACTTCAAATTGCCGACGTTTGGCCAGATAAAGATACTAAAGGGGTGATGGGAAAGGGTTCTTGACAGAGGCTTTGAAATTGAAAATTTGCTTGCATGTACGTACGTCGATAGCGCTGCGTTGACGGTGGAAGTCCCAGTTCCCAGCAAGGCTTGGGAAATCCTCTTCGGCTTGCCTGGGAGATTCGCAGGAGCTGGTCAAACCCTGCCAACAAGGACAGCACTTCGCGTCGCGGATGGTTGTCATTTGTTTTAAGTCCGTGATTCAATATCTCACTTCTTCCATTTGGCAGTGCTATCCCACCAGCACGGAGCCCGATCATTCATCTTGACGCAGTGTGCACAATGAAAGTCTAGGTTGAGTGGGAGAAGCGGTTGCTGCTGTTCTAGGCCGGGCTTGATTGGAGCCTTGCCTCTCGTTTGCTGCATACAATGTCATTTTAGTCAAACCGGACAGACACTTTATTATATAGGGCCCATAATTCTAACCCTTCCCTGACCGGGGCTAGACCATCCCCTCCGCACCTGAAATTTGAATGTTAGCGCGCCCCACATCTCGCATCCTTTGACCTTCCTGTCGCCAACTTTGCACCGCGACGACGACCTCATTTTTACTCCGTTCGTGGTGTAACTAGGTTTATTCGATTTGTCTCATCGCCCTCTATCGAGCCATCCTATTTTCATTATGAGCCAAGCGCGTTTTATCAATGATCTTAGCAAATTTCAAGAAGTTGCGGAATCTCGTGCATTACAGATTTCGGGCAAGTCGACGACTAAGAAGTCGATTCTAAGCCGACAGCAACAACTTGAGGCTATTGCACAGGCACAGCCTGAATATCAACCTCCTATTCAAGTGATTTATCGACCTTTCCTGTTGCGAGATGCCTCACCGACCTCGCTGTCGCCAATGCGCCTGTTTTTGTCTCTTTTTCAGCCGGTCCTTGACCTCCTTCTCTATCACACGAATATTGCCGCTAATCGACAGAGAAATCCTCAAAAGAGTTGGAATAGGATCACAATGACCGAAATGAGATACTGGCTTGTTGTGAAGCTGAGGATATCTCTACAACTGTCTACAGGCACAAAAATAGCCTCTTTTTGGTCGATCTCGCATCATCCACCTCTTCCACTTAGTCGAGATCGATTCCTCGCGATTAAACGATATCTTTGTGTCTCTTCATCATCTCAGCCTCCTACAGATCATCCTCCTTAGTTTTGGCGAGTTGCCGACGCGCTAGAAGCCTTCCGCAAGTGCCTACAAGAGTTCCTCCTTCCTGGGAGTCATTTAGCTGTTGACGAGTCGAGCCTTAAGTTCCACGGGCGCAGCAGGCACATCTTTCGCTTAGATCACAAACCTGACAAATCTGGCTTTGTTATCTACACAATTGCAAGTCATGGAGGAGCAATTCACGACTTCCTCGTCTCCTCACCGAAGGATGGGATAGAGGCTATTCCTCGCGATGGAATCACAGTTAATTTAGCAACAAGGTCAACAAGAGCAAGGAAACAAGGCATAACAGGAGCGACAGCAACTGAGGTTCACCTGTCAATGACAAAGAGTGTTGTGTATACCCTAGTTTATCGACTAACTCACTTATCTCATCGATCTCAGGGCCTTGCATTCCTTTACTTTACAGACAACCTCTTTACTGACTCTCACTTAGCAAGAGCCCTGTTATCACTTAATGTCGCTGTCTGTGGAACGATGAGGCGCAACGCGCCAGGCCTAGACCCTCTCCTGCGCGCTATTACCTCTCCTGAGTCGAGAATCCTCGCCGACGACTCGATTACCTATCGAATCTATGACGACAAGGTCCTCACTGTCGTCTGGAGAGACCCTAAACGACAGCACTCAGTGCTTTTCTGTACAACAGCCTTTCCTCCATATCACAGAGAGTTAGCACCACGAAAAAGTCGCTTTACAACAGGCCAACCACTCAGGTCAGGCTTCACAAGGATTACAGTTAAGCAACCCTCATTTGCGGTGCAATACAACCTTCACATGGGCCACGTCGACGTCGCTAATCATCTCCGCAAGATGCACAGCGTCAGGAGGCCTAAACAAGCTAAATGGACGAAGGTTTTCATCGATTGGATGATTGACACGGCCTCTGTTAATGCCTTTTTAGCCTGGAAACAGGCTTACTCTGTCATCGACGAGGGACACCGAGAACGAGAGTTTTTCATGAAAGACTTAATTTTAGGGCTTCTAGAGAGTCCTGACATCACGCACAGGCCGTTACAACGAGCAAAAAGCACTTACTGTCGCTGGAATCGCTGTCAGGCGTCGACTTACAGGCCTCGACAGGCACTCGGTGAGATCGACTCAAACAGGCGTCAACCACCGTCGCGCAGGACATTCGGCTACTGCGAATTCTGTAAGATCCCCCTGTGTATCGACAAAGGCTGCTTTCAGGCCTTTCACCAGGCTAAAAACCTCCCTTGGTCAATACCTAAGTGCATGGAAAGGAAATAGATGTATTCCCAGGCATATCACGTGTTACACAACTTTGCAACACCACAAAATCTCTATACACTAAAAAAATGGAGCAAAATTTGTATCATTCGGTAGAGAATTGCAAGTGCTATCAATGACATTAATTACATCATCTCAACTCTATTCCTCATAGAAAAATGGGTGAGAAACGAAATTACAGGATGCGAGATGTGGGGCGCGCTAACATTCAAATTTCAGGTGCGGAGGGGATAGAGAGTTAAGCTTCGGCCTCGCCCCAGGCCAATCGGCATGAAGTGCATCCTCCAAAAGAAGTGGTGGTCTGGAGTATAAGAACGGCATCAGCCTATCCCAACTTACATAGCGCCCTTGCGTGAGGCTTTCTACAGGAAAAGGTGGTTCCCAAGTCCAGCCTGAGGTATCCCTCGCCGGCAAAACTCCCTGGCTGTGCATTCTACCACGTGCAAACTGCGCCACGATGCAGGCTCCCAAACACCGGCTTGGACTAAGGTCTGCTTCCCTGATTAATTCGTCGCTTCTTCCATGCGTGACATGCTGATTTTGCGCTGCGATGCTGAACGAGCGCTTCGAGGAGTGTCCCTCGAAGAACGTAACCCACCTAATGCGCCTCTTGGAGTGTAAACCCGACGGCGACCTTGTCTTCCACGAATTCACTAATAACGACGCCCCAGCCTACGTAATCCTTTCACATACTTGGTTACCAAACAAACATACTCGGTTGGCAAACAAACATACTCGGTTGGCAAACAAACATACTCGATTGGCAAACAAACATACTCGGTTGGGAAACAAACATACTCGGTTGGCAAACAAAAATACTCGATTGGCAAACAAACATACTCGGTTGGCAAACAAGCATACTCGGTTGGCAAACAAACATACTCTGTTAGCAAACAAGAAAGAAGAGGTCAGTTTTCAAAATGTGAAGGCGGGGACTGGCAAGAGCAAGGAGGCTGGCTGGAAGAAGATTCGCTTCTGCGCGGAGCAGACTGCGGCTTATGGCCTTCAACACTTCTGGATAGATACCTGCTGCATCGACCAAAGCAACAAGAAGGAAGTCGCCAACTCCATCAAATCAATGTACTCGTGGTACGCTCAATCCAAAAAGTGTATTGTCTACCTCGCGGATGTCGATGAATTAGACCCTAAGTCTTCCGTGGAAGATCAGATGCGGGCTGCCAGGTGGTTTACGCGTGGCTGGACACTTCAGGAATTGATCGCTCCCAAGGAAGTCGAATTCTATTCCAGCAATCACAAGCTTCTGGGACGAAAAGAACGTACAGTAAGCTCATCAACGAGATAACCAAAATTCCGGTGGATGCCTTTTGCAACAAAAAGCCTCTGTCAGCGTTCAGTCTGGCCCAGAGGTTCCATTGGAGATCAGGGCGCTCTACCGAGCGCCCTGAGGACACAGCATACTGCCTGTTGGCTATCCTGGAGGTTGATATCAAGATCATTTATGGCGGAGAGAATCAAGCATTTTCACGACTACTCAGCGAGGTGGCCCGAAAAGGAGGTATGTTGAAGCGTAACCTCATAAGCAACGCGGCGTACTAATGCTATACAGACCAGAGCGGCGCAGCCCCCAGAAGAACATTGACTCGTAAGTGCTTGCCTTCTCCTTTCTGTCCTTGTCCGCTCCACTCGTCCAGGCTTGGAGCATGCCACCACCCCGTCAGTCACGCGATTGCCAGAGCAATTCGAAGTTGACCTATGACGTGGACATACTTATAGACGACCCAAGCCTCTGGCCCTCTACGGAAATTGTCCCATCTCTGGCACAGGTCCCGGATGAGCAACTCGATGCACCCCGCAGATTGGTCAAAAGAATCCAAGTCGGGCTTGAAAAAGATTTCAAGTTCGGCATGTTCGTAATGAACCATCACCGCTACGATGTCGCGGAAGAGACGTTCAAGCTAGCTCGGAAAGACGCCGAAGATGCGGTTGAAAGCACCCAGGACGGCTCCATGGTTCGGCATCGTGACTACTCATTGTGCCGCTTGGGGAATTTGTCCCGACGACAGCACCGATACAACGAAGCTAAGCAAAAATGGCTCACGGCCCTCGCGTCCCAAGAGATGTTCGGTCACGAGGCATCCGTGTTCGAAACACTCAACAATCTGGGCACCGTGTGCCTGGACTTGGGCCAGCTAGATCAAGCAGAGAAATACTTCCAGGAGAGCGAGATGGGGAGAAGGAAGTTGTTAGAAGCCAACAAAGCTGACCTCCAGGCCATGATCAACTGGATCAAGTCATTCGACAACCTGGTTTCAACTCGTTACAAACAGCAGGGCAACCTGCTCGAGGCGGAAGAGGCCTACGAAAACGTGCTGAGGGAGGTGGAGAAGTGGCCAGAAAGGTCGGAACTCGGGCTCCAGGAGTTGCAAATCTGGACCGGGATTGGAAGCCTCTACCTGAAAGAACGAGAAGGTGAGACGCACATGGAGACATGCGGTCGAGCTCGCCGAGCCAAAGGGGCCTTCGAAAAGTCGCGTGACGCTTGGGTCAAAAAGGCCAAGGCGGAGTGGGCCGGGGTTGATCCTTTCGTTCTGAAATATCCACAAAGTACTGAACCGGCGTATCTGCGTGCCATCGAGGGCTTGGGCAGGGCGCATGCCCTGCTCGGCGAAGATTCAGAGGCCGCAGACTGCTTCAAGCAGGCCTTTGAGGGTTTCCTGACGAACAATCATGCCGACATTCGACTGCCGGCCGGAGCATTTGCCGTTTTCCACTTCAGTAGGGGATACCCGGAAAACGCATTGCAGGTCTTGGATAAAGCCTTGTCAGTCTTGAGGGAGCACCGTCCCCGGACGGGGAAGGGATCCAAGCTTTGCTGAGCCTCCGCCGCGACATCAGAGCGCGCATGCTGGCAAAAGGACTGATCAAGCCGCCGCGAATTTGGGACTGGGTAACTGCAACAATCCTGCGTAGATTGTGGAACTTTGGAGAGACTACGACGACATGAGATACATACACCGGGCACATAAAGCCGGGTGACTAGTGAACTTTACCAACGCCTGAGTTTGCCTGTCCTTGGACAGCACCACTAACCCGAACAAGTACCACAGAAACGACAAGCAACGACAGCAACGACAGCAACGACAGCAACGATACCTAGCAACCACGCGTGCCACGCAGCTTCCGCCACCATGGACACCGCTCGACAATCTTCCGACCACATGTATTCCTTGGTTTCGCCTCTAACCACACTGCCCCTCTGTTCCAACGATGGGCGAAACATGACGACCTGTGCTGAGAGTACGCCGAGGCCCCCTCCCCACCAGGATATGATAAGAGCTTGCTCAATCTCCTACCCCTGGGTTTAGACAATGAACATGAACACCAGAGGCACGACGACGACCAAGGAGATCCAGATTGGCCACATGGGGTGGTTCAACCCTCCAACTCGGGATGCCGCGCACTCCTGCGTTGTGGGGATAACATTCCCATCGGCACAAGTACGACTCGGCCCAGCTATGCTCGAATCCAGGATCACGCTACTGGTGGTGGAGGTGGTTGTGGCGGTAGTAGTCCTCGTCGTCGTGCCAGTGGCCGTGCTTGTCGAACTAGGCACAGACGAGGTTGTGGGCGTGGTAGACAACCAATCCGCCATGCCCGGAATGCTCGACAGGCTCACCACTGTGGTAAAGGATGGTCCAAGCGGGCCGGCCGCAATGTTCAAGGTTGTTGTGGTCACATTCGCTCTGCCGGTGTAGGCTCTGATCTGTCGAGCCAAAGAACAACGGTACAGGTTCCAGGCGAAGAGTTTGAGCAGCATGGCCTCTGACTGGATTCTCGTCAACTCTTTCTGCACTTCGATGGTTGTGTCGGAGTCTTCGGCCTGTCGTGGAAGCATGGCGGAGCTGTTCAAGAGCTCCAGTAAGTCGGGGCGAAAATACTCGAACAGCTCAATCGCCGCCGCCCTTTGGTCGTCGTTGATGGCGAAGAGAGGAATGGGGTCCGTATCAGCGTATTCGAATAGTGTTACTGGCATGTTTTCCGCCGCCATTTTGATGTACTCTGGCGGCTTTATGCTGTTGTCTACTACGGAACTTCTAGAGGCTGAGAACCCGACGTCAGAGGGGTTGTCAGCCACATAGGCCGAGAGCTCGTCGTTGAAGCTACGTGTCAGAGACCAAGGCCATGTGATTGGCGGCAGGGCGGTCGCGGCATTGGCCAAGAAATTGACCGCGAATTGACTTACTGTCTTGAACACAAGCGCCCCCTGTCGGCTTGAAAATATAAAATTCTGGTCTATCATTCGGTGGTACCTGGCGGTGTCCGTCTGGTCCTCCCCATTAGTCCAGACCGTGCCATATTCCGTGGTGGAGGTGTTAGCACAGTGCCACTGCGTCCACAATCCAAACCCTTTCGTGCCATCAGGCCTGGTCAAGGTTCCATACAGAACCTGCCGCGCGCAGAAAGGACGGGCGGGGTTCACACTATTTGAAGCACCGACCGTCGATCAGTATCAGTATCAGCACGTTGCGCAAGCACTCTCTTGAGGGCAAAGAAGGGTGGAAGGGGTTTCTCACCAGACTAGAGTGGCCTGGTCTGGAGGCTCGGTCGATGAATTGAGATAGTAGTCGGCAAAATCGATGCACTTGACCTTAAGAATGCATGAGCTGTCGGCATAGCCATCCTCATTGACCGGACAGCAGCCGAAGGGTCCCCGGGAGTAGGGTCCCACACGCAGGAATCCTTGGACTCGGGACAGGTCAGGGTCGTGGTCCCTATTACTCCACATATGTTGGAGGTGTCTCTCTTGTTGAGTTGCTGCAACACCAGGTCGTCTTCTGGTGGTGGTGTTGTCTCTGGGCCAGCGGCTGTGGTCGTTGCCGACGACGCATTGGCGTGGACTCCATGTTCCGGCACGATCAAATCGAGACTGGTGATCTCGCGTGGCGGCGACGCTGAGACGAAGATAGCGAAGAATAGGACGGCGGCTGAAGGCGAGAGACGCATGGTGCAAATGACAATACACCCTCGGCGGACGTGAGAGTCGAAGCGGTCACGTGCGAAATGAGGCTCGACTCACAAAGGGGAGGCCAGGAAAAGGGAGAAAGAGAGGGCATTGCTACTGGCTTTCTGTTTATCAATCCCTCTGAATAGGAGGCAGGGCTTGCGTGTCTTGCGCTTTACGTCATTATATAATTCATCCATCCTGATCGTCTGCGAGGGCAGCAACAGAGCTTTGTTTTCCTGCAGCCTCCGCTGCCTGAGACATGGTGGCGCCATGGATCCGTCTCCTGTTCCTGCAGGTTGCTGCCCAAAGGGTTCTAGCACCTGGTGAAGCTAACACCACCTGCAGTTGCCAGTGATGACAAACGCTGAGCCTCCATGGCCTCTTACAGGACCAGAACCGATTTTACCTGCGCCATCACTTCTGCGCCACGCCTGCTGTGGTACCTAGGTACCGTGGCATGCAAAAGTATTTGCACACTTGCCGCTTTAATTTGCCCAACAGGCTAATCACAAGCTTCAAAACGAGATTTGAGTCAATCAAAGCAGCAGGCTATTTTAAGGGTGTGCAAGTACTTTTGGCATGGCGCTGTACCTACCTACCCAGATGTACTCCGCACTCACTTCCGTTTGTCATCCCTATATAGATAATTTAGATAGGGGACTACGCCCGAGTATCAACATAAAACTGCCAGGTGTCCACCTTCCGGGTCTGCGAACACCCCCTGCCTGTCACCCCTGTCGGTGCATTCTGCCTGAGTGAAACCTCGCCACAGCATCGCGAACGGAGGAGAAGCAACGACTATTTTCTTGGCTCAATGCAGCTGCCCGATTTGCCGGGACTTTGGTCATGTGGCTTGAGTGACACCCGAGGTGACTGAAGACGAGATGCAGTCGTAAGCATGGTGCAATAGGCGTTCCGTGATCTGTGAAAGGCGTAAGTACCCAAGAGGCCTGCTAAGAGTACTAGGAAATCCACTGAGACTGACGTTGCCTTTCAGCCCTTCAGTTCCGAAACAATGAAGAGGTCATTTCTTGATGATTTGAGGCAAGTAGAGATCGTTGACGATAAGTGTTTGATGGTATTGCTTTCAGTTTAGTGATTGAGATTTGGTCAGTTGAAGAGGAGCGGCGGCGAGGTGGAAAAAGAGGTTGTTAGCACCTTTAAGTCAATCAGCGGTTTGGCTCCAGGCTAAGGATTCACCGCCAGCGGTACCCCGTACCTCTCTGCGCCTTAAAACCCCCAGGATATTTTCACTGTACTCACATAGAGTCCTCATTTGTGGATATCGAGCTTGCAAAGGCGCATCTTAATGCCCCACCCAAGCTCACATTGTTTTTCAGACAGACTGCTAACCTCACGAAATCTATCCTGGTATCCTCGCCAAGCACCTACCCAGCGTCTAGCGGGGCTTGAAGTTTGGTCAGGCTCCCCTCTATATCGAAAACGCTGTTCTGTATTCCATAATTTTCCCAGGGACATCTGGCTTCCTCATTTTCCACTGGAATGACTTCCTTTCTATCCTCCTTGAAAGACTGGAGGTGTCGCATTTTGTAGACTTGGTTCACAATCTTGCTCACAACCCTAACATCTTCGCTTTTTTGTGGGTGGTTTGGAGGGTTCCTGAGCCAGCAGAAAACATTTCCCTATACATCATAGAAACCTAGATAGTGAGGAGCGGTCACTCGGAGCTTGTGAAAGATACCATATTCGCTGTCAGCTTCCCTTCTTCAAACCAATTTGAGAAACTTGAGGTATTTAGTTTTGCAAGGACGTCAGGGGGTGTCTGTGCTTCAGCGAGTGTCGACATCATTCTTGAGGCAAGGCCTTCGTCTTCCTCTTTCCTCAACCTCCCCTTTGGTAATACCACCCTCCGAAGCCTATTTATCCATGATCGCAGTGGCTCATAATCTGAGGTGAGATTTTGCTTTGATGTTTCCAGAAAAATGCCCTCATTCGATCCCGTACCTAATTTCAATTTGGCCAGTTGTTCCGTATCCACGTAGTTCCACTTTGAACATGGGCACGACTCGACCGCTCCTTGTTGGGTTGTAGTAATGGATGCATATCCAAAAGAGGACCCAAAAGAACGATTCGTAACCATGTATAGCCGAGTGCTTCTCACCTAAAAGTGCCCGGTGGCCATGAATGCTCTGATTCCCGTCTTGCCACGTGCCCCCGAAGATTCTTCTCGCCGCGTCCTTATCGCAAGGTCGAGATCAATCAAAAATGCTGGTCAAGATGGATTGATAGGGTCTTCGGTCGTCATCAAATTGCCTACCGATATATCGCGTTGGAGGATACCAGTCTGATGTAGAGATTTGTAGCCTAACCTTATTAGCCGACGAACAGGATTTGGTGTAGTATTCCTTCCCTTTATACAACCTTCTAATGAGGCCAGCATTGCGGCGCGAGAACTTGCTTGATAAATGGGTCTTCCGTAGTCAGACACGATGACCCTTCGGTGGACGGGATTCAAGGGGACGGGACTGATCGTCTTTTTGGTTGGGGAGGTGGAACATGTTCGCTTGCCCACAAAAATTGGTGCATCAATAGAGCTGGATGATCTCTTGCGTCCGATGCCCCTTGGAACTTTGAAACTTCGGCCTCTTTCAGTACTCTCAAGAGAGACTAGGGTGCTTGGTGGCAACGTCGAGTTCTCTGCTTTCCAGCTTTGGCTGAGAAAAGTCACGGCTTTGGAGATATCCAACCCAATGCAAGCATTGGTCTGGACGTTGTCGTCGATGACACTCACCTGAACTATTTCATGGTGATAATATCTTGTCACATTCTCCACTTCTTTCTCTGTTGCTTCTCGCAGTAATTCCCCTTCTTGGTCGCGTTCGGGAAATTGCCACGAATCTTTGATGACAAGAGGAGCCCCAGACCCATCGCCTTCTCGATAAGCTTTCCAGCAAGTTGTCGCTCGGCCCACCACAGAAGTTTCACGTCTCATCAAGGCGTTCAGGACAAGTCGTTCGTTTCGCCCCTGGCGGGTGATCTTCATGTACCCTCAACCATTCGATTCCACGATGGTGGAATCAAATCCGAGCTGCTCTTTATCCATCCAGAGAAATGCTAAGACTACCGAGACAAATCGCGCGCCGTCTTTATTGATATCAAACAATACTGAAGCAATCCCGCCAATACGATCAAATTCCCACAACCTCATGATCGAACCGCAGAGTAAATCCCAAGACAAAGCGACGGGTATCCTGAGCGGCCAGTACCTCTCGAACATATCTCGCTAGGTCGAGCCATATTTTGGTGGTCATATCAAAGCCCGGATTACTTTTCAGCTCTCCGGAGTAGGAGACGAGAGGCGGGGAGCTGTTACAACTCTAGCACCAGGTCAAGGACGAGGGTTTTGAGGGCTACATGAGTTGTTTTATATGGATAATTGGGGTGGGGTTGTTGATGGTGCCATTGTCGCCAACTTTTCGAAGGGCGTCTGTTGACAGTGCAAGTCCCAGTTCCTCACAAGTCAAGTCGTAGCCCTCGGAAAGGGATCCAGAGCACTTCCAATGGATTGTTTTGAAGGCTCTCGGAGTTAATGAGGGCCATCGTGGCTCACAGTTGGAGCATAACAACGGAAGAGGACATATCCAACATTCCAAGCTGTCAAAGATTAAACGGGTGTAGATTGGGATGGGTGAAGCAAAAGACGATGGCGTCGAGCAGCACCCACTCGGCATACCTTCCATACCTTCTACAACCACGCACCCAGCGAGACGCGAACCTGCCAGCAATTTGTGGAGTATTGCTTGGCATTAGGATCTAAGGACCTGGAAAATGCTGCTCAGACTGCTTCGTACTTTCTGTACACCAAACAGATCTCCCGATGTCCTTTGTGGTGCCATCTTTCATAATTTAAATCATGAGCACGATGATATCCATGGCGGTGCCTGGTAGAACACTAGCTCGTGCGCCTATCAACTCGTCGCATATCCCTATTTTTTTGTTACCTGCATTCGCGCAGTCCATCATTATCCGGGGTGCATCTTCATCACCGTCTTCCTCAAAACAATTCACAACTTCGGCGGCCAGAGCAACGAATATTCCCCAAGGTCTGGAGAGGCAAACAAGAAAAGAGGCGAATCAGCAATTCGACGGACAGGGCCCAGGACAACACGGGGTCGATGGAGCTTCCCGTTACCCGAACCAGTGTCTAGAACTCGTACACCCAAAGTCAACGAATATGAAGGAGCCAGTGTCCATGGTCTATGGGGATTTTTCAATGAAGAGAGAAAATCTATGATACCACCAGAAGATGAAGCTAGTCATGGTGAGCAGAATGAGACAGCCAAATGTTCGTCACTTCTAATCACAATACGTAGGTCGAGCTTGGACAAGAGAAGAGTTGGGTCGAAAATCATTTGAAGACCTACACAGACTTTATTGGGTTTGCATCAAGCAGAAGAATCAGGTGCTTACCAGGGACAAGGAGAGAAACCGTCTCAAGGCCGGGTTTGGCTCGGCCGAGAGCGAAGAGAGATTAAAAGAGGTAAGCAATATGGACACCTTTTCATTTTCGCTGTTTCTCATACAAAGATGAACCTCATCCTTTCACTCGCCGATATGAGCGCTGCAAGGACGCTTAAACCATGTAGCCATGACAATGCTTTACTGGAAAGTTATCTGATCATGAGTTTACAAACCTTATTTTTCTCTCCGAATGTCATTAAGAGAGTTGCTAATGTGAGAACATGCAGATCAAAAAAACCATGAAGAACATCAGGAGGGTACTCATAGAGCGACAGTTGGCGTATGAAGATGCCAGCAAGATGTTGCAGGAGTCCTCCCTCGAAGAAATCTTCTACGAAGACGATCTCAAATCTCAGCGTATAGCACAAGATTCAAGTTTTGAAGACGACATTGATGTACCCGACGAAAGAATCGAGCACCAACCTCGGCCTTAATGGTTGATGGCATGTTCTAACCTTCCCAAATGTCCAAGCACGGGTCCCGTGGTGCAAAATGTTTGGTCTATTGACGCAGATTTAATCACTTGCACAAATATCGTTGTGGTTGGTGCTAATCTGAGTCGATTCTGCTAGCCTGTTGGCCTGAAATGATCAAGGATTGGCTTGCAGGTTGTTGTAACCCGACTTGCAGCAAAGTAGGTGTTGTGCACTCACTTGGTGCATCTCACGCTGTGTAAAACCAAGGCACTAGTCAATGTCTTCCTACGTGTATAATATATATCTAATCTGCTACAACCTCGTCCTGTGCAGATGTCCAGACCCTCATATCGTTGTCTTCTGAAAAAAGTATGGAGTCTTATTCCAGTGCTGCACCCGTTATATACGCATCAACCTAACTGAGTGGAACTTGCGGGCCAATCATAAGGTTTTCTAGTCTTGCGGGACAAAGCCTTCCGTGCATAAAAACAGAAACTGTCTCGGTTGATGCACGAGCTGCACCGAACGCTTTTGACTTGGCTGGCACTGTTTGTTGTTCGGTAGTGCTCAGTATGCTGACCAGGCTTTGACGCGTCACTGAATTTTCCTGCTCCCTGACCTCGATTTGCTCCGCCACCTCCCTTTTACACGTCTGTTCGAAAGAAATACCTCACCGGATTGCTGATCAGTCAAATTTTTCTTGGCTCCAGCATAAATAACTTGACCTGAGCTTCTAGTTGCATGGCATACCGGCGAGGATGGCAGTGGATGGCGCAAGGCATCTATTTAAACAATCAAAGGGACAGATTGGTCCCATGCAAGTTGTGCCTGACCTAATGCAGCACCGATCTGACAAAGTGGTGATCCGCTACGCGAGTGGTCGCAATGACATCTATGAAACGCGACTGGCATTCCGTACTCGTACATAAGTTTTCAGAACTGCGGTGGATCCGCTTACGCACTTTGCACGAGACATAGTTCGTAGCCAGTCGAATCAAACAAACTGACACAATCATAAGGCTCGAGATGCATGGAAAGGCTTGTCCTTCTCAGACTCCTCCCCAAGGCCGACCGCGATGCAGCCTGTGCGGATGGTGGCTGTGGATAAACCGGTCTCAGACCTTCCGCTGCTTGCCGTGACTATAACCCACGTACCAACCAGCCATGATCAACTCGTCCTTTGTATATGACTTGTGACACCTCGTCCCACTCCTGCCAGATCACTGCTCTCTATCATCACCACGATAGCTGTACATATTTCTTTTCGGTATACTCCAAACACACATCATGGCTGCAATGAACCCTTTCCTTATTATCTTCCTGAGTCTTCTCGGGGCTGCCGTCGCCGTAGTAGGCGGAGCAGGGCTATACCGAATCATGAAACCCGACGACTTCAGTCAACCTGTGCTGCCGGTCTCGGATAGTCAGAGGTCGTATATGCACCATGTCCGGATAGCCAACACGGGCAAGCTCGATCGTCGACAATATCGACCAACGCTACGTATGGGAACCATGCCGAGCCCATCTGTAACAACGCAGTCTCCTTCGACCGTAACAACGCCTTGAGACTAGCCCACATGTTACCACGTTTTCTTTGATTCTGCGGTTTGGCAAGGTTTTTTAATCAGCGAGCAATCGACAATGATTGTCTGATCAAGGACTTCGTGGTCAGTCGCCTAAGTCGTCACACTTACACACCGTGATTGGTCCCAAGCTGGCGCAAATAATTCTCCTATCTCCTCTGTAAGATGAAGAAGCCTCAGCACACGGAAAACGATCCAGAACCCGAGACTCGAGACAACATTTGTCCTTGTATTCGTGGTTTGAAAAAAAGGTCAACGACACTTGATCGTCACAATCGACGAAGAATCCTGATATTGGCAGAAGTCATACGATATGAATGATTCTGGCTCAATGCTGAAAACCTACCTTCGAGAGCGCCTGGCAAGTATACCATACTCCAGTACTGCTCCTCGTCATACCCCGGGGAAAGACTTTTGTCGGACGACAAGCCTGGCACATATGGACTGGGTGAGGCACGAGCCAACCAGAAATAATCGCACCACGAAGAAGGAGTTCAGCCGCTTTTCAAAAGTGGATGTACTGTAGCCGAATGAGCAATCTCGAGCGAAGTGATCATAGGTTGCCAGATCACCAAAATCTTCTGCTGTAAGCCCAGGCCGCAAGCTGAGCGACTGATTTGATGCTGAGGAGAACTTCGAGCATCAATTGCAATGGCAGAACAAGGCAATATTCAGATAGAAGCGATGCCTTAGTTTCGCTGACATGTTGGAAGGGGAGGACTAATGTGGTTTTCCCGCAGTCAATCAACTCTCTTACCATAACTTTGAGCGGGATCACTTTCAGTCTGTTTTGTCGTGAGTAGTCAATCAAGTCAGAAACGATGAAGCGCTTGTATCATTCTCGAGTCTAGACCAACACTAGGGGTAATTCTTTGATAGACCGCCCGTGACCGCCCTCTTCGTGCCTCCTCTAGGAATCACATACTAACCCGGAGTCGGTCTGGTCAAGTCTTGGCAAATGACCTCACACCCTTTCTGGAAGGATCAACAGGCAAAGCGCGGGAAGGCGGTGATGGCACTGCGACATGCTCTTTCCTTTGGCTCAACATTGACATTGACAACCTACCGAGTATCATTTCACTCTCTCCACCCGCATATACTCAATTACCCTTGTATTCTTGTATCACGCTCAATCTCATTTCAACATGGCCGACGACATTGCACCAGAGTACGATGTCATTGTCTTGGGTACAGGTAATTTCAGCCATCCCGCCCTCTACCCCACCATCCATATGTTGACATGATTCGCAGGCCTGACCGAATGTGTTTTGTCGGGGTAGGTGGTAATCAGATGATGCAGGACTGGCGCACCCACTGACTCTAATACAGAGTGTTGTCAGTCAAAGGCAAGAAGGTCCTCCACATTGACCGAAACGACCACTATGGCGGGTAAGCGAGCGATATATCACTAATGATCCCGACATATACTGATGATATCGTTCAGAGAAGCAGCCTCTGTCAACATCGAAGCTGTAAGATTACACCGACCACACGCTCCCATTGACCGCTTAATCACGATCACCCTCTAACATTGTACCACGCAGTTGTTCAAGAAGTATGGCAATTATCGACAAGGCGAAGAACCGTGGAAGAAGTACGGCCGTGTGAATGATTGGAACGTCGACCTCGTCCCTAAACTCTTGATCGCTAACGGCGAACTCACAAACATCCTCGTGTCCACTGATGTAACTCGGTACCTTGAATTCAAGCAAATCGCAGGCAGTTTTGTCCAGCAGGGTTCGGGTCCTCGTGCTACAGTTGCTAAGGTTCCCTCAACTGCCGCCGAGGCCTTGAGTTCACCTTTGATGGGTCTATTCGAGAAAAGACGTGCAAAGAAGTTTTTGGAATGGGTTGGAAGCTTTGAAGAGAACGATCCAGCCACACACAACGGTGGGTGAAATAGCTAGCACAGTACTGATCAATCATTGCGGTCAATGCGGACTAACGGTTGCATCAGGAATCAACATCAACAAGGCCAGCATGAAAGAAGTCTATGACAAATTTGGTCTAGAGGCAACTACACGGGATTTTATCGGTCACTCAATGGCTCTATACTCTACAGACGAATACATCAACACTCCAGGTCAGGCCAAGGAAACTGTGGAAAGGATTCGTTTGTATGCAAACTCAATGGCACGATATGGAAAGTCACCTTACATCTACCCTCTGTATGGTCTTGGAGAATTGCCACAAGGCTTCGCTCGTCTCTCGGCAATATACGGTGGTACCTACATGCTCAACACCACAGTCGATGAGTTTATATACAGCGGCAGCAAGGTCAGTGGCATCAAAGCTACTATGAAAGAGCGAGGCGAAGAGGGCGACGGTATGAAATTTGAAACAAAGACCAAAATGATTCTTGGTGATCCTTCATACTTTCCGGGCAAGGTACAGGTCGTTGGTCACCTCTTGAAGGCTATTTGCATTCTCAACCATCCCGTTGACAAGACTAATGACGCCGACTCTCTCCAACTGATCATCCCACAGTCTCAGGTGGGCCGCAAACACGACATTTACATTGCGGTGGTCTCTTCCGCGCACAACGTATGTCCGAAGGGATATTATATTGCTATCGTATCAACCATTGCAGAATCTTCGGCCAACCATCATCTCGAACTTCAACCTGGATTGGAAAGATTGGGAAGAATCGAGGAGAAATTCCAGGGCCCACCCATACCTCTATATCAGCCCCTTGAGAGTGGCGTTAATGACCAGATCTTCATTTCAAACAGTTTCGACGCCTCGAGTCACTTTGAGACAGTGACGGAGAATGTGCGTGACATCTACCGTCGGGCAACTGGTGAGGAATTGAAAGTGGAAGGGTTGAGAGAAGGTCAGACTCTTGCAGAGGAGTAAACAGCAATCAATAGCTGTTAACGACGAGAATGGTCGGAGAGTCCCTCAAGGTAGAAAATCGTGCAGGCTACTACAGTTGAAAGCTTGGTGCCCACTTCATGATTCTTCGAGATCCTGATATGGCTGAATTGGAAAGGGCTTGATATCAACCTGAGATGGAATGGTGGTGACGGATATACAGAAGCAATGCATGGCGTCGGGGATTTCATTTCCATCTCAATACAACGCAACGCATAATCGACCATCAAGTTTGTGGTTAGGTAGACAATTCCAGGCACTGACTTGAATGTGAAAATGTTGATCAAGGCTCACCTGATTTCAATATTCTCTAGACTGGAAGCACAAGCAGGAACCCCTATTAACAGCATATAACGTCAATTTCCCCTGGCGATTATCTTGCTTCTACTCGTGATTAGGCATCGCCAAAATACAGCCAAAGTCTACACCGGACAAAACTAAGGTATCTCACGCTGCAAGTGGAGCAATCAATCAGTTCATGCTGCTCAGCCCTTCCCGCCTCAAGATCCCTTCGCTTTGCGTGGTCTTTCTGCAATATTCCCTGCCTGGACTTGATTTTTGACTCGGACGAAAGCATCGATTCCCATGATCAAAGCTGCAGAACCGAAGGAAAACGAGGAATGAACGTCAGCTCTATGATAATTCCTTACGCTTGGGGTAGATGCGGTAAAAGGGGGCTTGAAAAGCAAAATAGCGAAACACCCGAGGGGAGAGGAGACGAATACGAGAATTGAGATGAGGACTTACCGACGACAAGATAGGGGCCGTAGAGCTTGTAGATCTCGTTCCTCTGCGCCGCGCTGTACCCACTCCACTCGGCCGTGTCGACCAGGCACGTCAAGGTTGTCAGGGCCGTTTCCAGCGAGAAGATCAGCAGGTGTAAGGGAACCAGTGGGTGGTCTGCAAAAAAGAATCATGTTCAGTAATCCACGTTTTCTCCCGTTGACGTTCATTGGTAAATCCAGGGCATTTTGAAATGGGAGCATCAAACGGTCCAAGTGAGCAGCAGAGGCGGATAACAACAGAAGAATGAAACTTCACTCAAAAATATCGACAAGACATACCATTCCAGATCGCGCGGACCAGCCAGAGGCTGACAGGCAGATGATAGACGGCTTCGAGGACGAGAAACGAGCGGAACCACAGCGGCGGCGCGATGAAGAACCGGTCGGCGTACGTGTTGATATAGTACGTTCGCAGGAACGACGAGATCGACGGCGTTAGGCTGGGCGGGTAGAAGTAGGAGAGATCCAGCACTGTTGGCGATCCAAGAACGGAGGTATTTTGTTAGTGATGTCCTTGTTGTGCCCTTGAAGAGATATGCAAAAAGCAGGAGATGAGAGAAGTGGATGCGCCCGGTAATTTTGGGCTATGGGGATCTTGTTCCTCGTGCTTTAGCTGGGCTTCCCCTTCTAACTCCGGACTGGCACGCTCTTTTCTCACGGACTGAAATGGCGTGTGTCGATACACGACTCTTCGGAACCTGTCCTTCTGATCGCCGGCGTGCCTCCAAATGTTGACGACAGACCGCTCTTCATCTAGGTCAATCAAGTCCAGACTTGACGGTCGCGTGACAAATGATCCCACAACCACATACCCTCGCGGCTTCATTTCGCGTCTCTTCCCAACAGATATCGACAACAAAACTCCTGGTGCACACCCCAATCCCATCTCTTCCGCCAGCTCCCTCGCCCAGGGAAAACAACGTAGAAGGCAACAAGAAAAGCAAATCAGAAGAACCAAAGAGAACCATGAACTTACAAAGCACAATCGGCACATGAACCAGGAAGAATCCAAAGTACCCAATGTCCAGTTTCCGCTGTGAGAACGGGCGGGCGTGGTGCTGTGTTGCTGTCGGTGCCATTGTCGTCAGACTCCCGATGTTTGGTAAGCGCGTAGGAGTTTTTGCGCGTTCTGCTTAACCCGTAGGCGGAGTATGGTGTAGTCGATGGACACGGTGTGGGAGAGTAGCTCGTGGTGGGTTCAGGTAATTATGGGATTTGGATGGTAGTGGAACGTTGGTGGGAGCACCGTGATAGAATACCAAGGAAGATGTATACTCAGGGGTACTGGTAATCTAAATCGTAACAGGGTTCTAACTAAGGAAATGAGCTCGCCAATAGTTAGGACTCACGTGTGGTGTGAATAGCTGGGATGTTTGTTTGCGTGAGAGAAAGCGATATCGAGTTATTGATTACATCCCCCATTAGGCCCTTGGGTCCTCTGCTGCCTCTACGAAACCGTTTCCATGTCTCCATCTATCCACCGTGTACAAGAGCCTCCAGAGTGTTTAGCATTTCACACCTCACCTGACATATCTGGAGCTATTCATGCGCTGCGATACATAGTCTAGGGGTTTATTCATTGTCTCTATGGTGACTATGATCACTAACTCTCCCTGCAACTTCTGCCTGGTCCAAACCCTGGCTGGAATTGCGATTTACATTTTCCTGTCTCCTTGCCCCGACTCTCGTATTTATTCCACCAAAAAAACAAGAGACACAAGTCACCGCCTGAGATCTCTTCCAACCTAACGCTAAATGCAGCAGAAATCAACAATGATACAGATCTTCCCCATGATAGCCATGAATTCCCCAGGATTTGATTCGGGTTAGCAATATGTATTAGATTTCCACGTCTTTCATCAGCCCAAAAGATGTGCCAATCTTTCAACAACAGATCGACAACTCTGCGCCGTTTCTGGATCTAGACCTGCACTACGTCCCTCTTGGAGGAGTGCTGACAGTGTTTCACTGACTCTGGCCGCACCAGCTTCACTGCCGAAAACCACTCCGCCTGCTCTTTCTGAGTCGTGCCACCATTTCAGAACCACATATGCAATTTCTGATGCGATGACTTTCCGAGCACTACCGATGAATGGCTGCTCACCAGCGAAGAAAATGTTTTCTAAAACTTCAAAGAGTCGTTCGTAAGGTACTTCAAGGGCCAGGAAAATGTCCACAACCCAGTGTGGAGGTGCAACCGTTCTTTGATGTTCATACGAGTATTTCTCCAAAATCGGCAGCAGAATATGAACCGGAAAAGTGGTCTCGGAAAGTCTCAATTTAGCTCCTAGAGATCGGATTTCTTCCGCGAGAGCTTCGAATGGTTGAATCTCACCCGCTGTAAGAGTACGGTCGTGCACCGATTGCAATAATTGCTGCCAAGTCTGTTTGATCTGAGATGTGTCCCGATAGTCTGCGACTTCATAAATGAGCAAGCAGATATCGTAGTAGCCGGCATTGTCAGCATATTTGTTGAAAAGGTCATCGTTAGTCAGAATTCTGCCACCAACTTCATCAAGTACTTCCTGTCTCTTTTCTTGAACGAGCCGAGAATCCACTTTCAATCTCTGCAGGATCTCGTCTTGAATCAAGCCAGAATCCAACAAAGTTGCAATCTCCTGTAGTAGTTGCTGCCGTGTTCTTCGATTGCCTCCTGGTGTGTGTGTGGATGCATTTGCTTTTGCCCTGCTAAGATATTCAATCCTCTTCTCCAGAGACAATTTGAAGGTGCTTTTTGCAAGATCCAACTGAATCTTCGCTGCTTCTGCGAATTGTCCGATCTGACCGTGGTATTTCCAAAGCAAATCCGCGTAGTTGATGTCCTCTGATGACTTGCGCTGTAGGTAGGTGGGAATGAATGGCGAATCAGTGGCAAGCAATCGATCATACCAGCCTTGCTGTAAATACCAGTCGTACAAATTCGTGAGGAATACTTCATCTTTGGACCGACTGATCACATCGTACGCCTCGTTCCGCTTTGTAGCAATGAGGGTAGGTCGCCCATCAACGAAACTAGGACCTCGCTCGCTGACATTATCAACGGCAATCACAACATCATGAATCAAATCGTAGCATTGGCTGCGCAAGAGAAACTTGACCTCTCTGGCATCTGACTCAGGCCGTCCATCAGACATCCAAGACAATGCTTCATTCGCCTTGTCTTTCTCATGAGCCACTCGGAGGACCAATTGGATGGCTCCAGCATAGAATTGTAGCTCGGTATATTGTTTGACTGCAGATTGCAGATACTCCATTGGCAGACTATGTGCAACCTGCTCGAACAGCTTCAAACTCTCATTCAACAGATTTCTCGCAAGTTCAACGTTACCACCGGCTTCACCGGCTCGTTTTAACTGCTCCTGAGCTTTGAAGATAATGACATCGTCTGCGCTGCAGAAACTACCGCATTTCCTGCGAAGTGCCTCGGCAACAGTCTCCACATTAGAGCCCTTAGCAATATTGCGATTAACAATAGCCTTGACGAGTTCTTTGGCCAGATCGTATCCTTTCTTCGTTGTGAAGAGCTCCTCGAATGTGAGTTGTAGGAATTGTGGACGGGATGATTCGGCTAGAAGAGGTACAATTTCAGCGACCTTCTCCTCAAAAAGAACCAACATAAAAGACAATCCTTCAATTGCATCAGATGTGAATTTGACCAATGAGTGTAGAGCACGATGTTCTCCCTTGAGTGCAATCTCGTCGTCTTGGGTACTTGTACTCGACAGGTCATCAGGGCCACTGAGGCCTTTGATGAATGATTTGTTCGTCTTAAAGAATCGTTGAAGAGAGGAAAGCGCTTCCTGAACATCCCTCAATTTCTTGATCTCGACGCGTGGTTTGATTGTATATCCAGCAGGAGTCAATTCTTCAAGAGCAATCCCGCTCTTCCACGTCGATCGCAACAGCCGTGACAAGTACAAAGCGATTGCAGAATGACGAGGCGAAGGTTTGACTGCATCAATCAGAGGCATTGACCTGTCTGGAACCGAATTTTGATTGATGCTCGGCTTTCCCCCGTACTCGATAAATGTTTTCCGGGCCAGGTCTAGCACCTCGGGGTCATTAACCCGAATTGAGTTGAGATCTTTAGCCACTTCCATTCCCTGACCACAAGCAACGGCCAACGCAGTCGCTAGAGTTTCAATCCGCCCATAGGCGCGCACGAGATTGTTGAGCTCAGTTTGAAAGCCTTCGTTGCCACCTCCTTCTCGAGCAAGGGCCGCGAAAATATCCACCAGGCGTCGCCTTCGAATTATATGGATACCCGTGTTTGTCAATATTGCCACTTCGGGAATGGGTTTGTCAAATTGGACGGCTAAATCATTACCAAAGCCAGCTGGTTGGGCAGTCGGAGCGATATATGGCACAACGACGCCAATATCCTCGGTCCGACTACCGAGAGACAACCAAATGGACGACTCTGCGGTGCGTGTGGGCTGTCCAGCTTCGGGAGGTCTCGCTAAGCGTGCTGCGTCAGGAGCTGAGATAAAAAGTTGATCGGTCGGAGAATTGGGCTCTCGAGCTACAAAACAGAAAAAGTATCCTGGTGCTAACCTCAGTGCGATTCTCGTCTTGGTCAAAGTCTTGATCGATTGATTGAAATTCTGTATTTGTTGAGGATTGCCAGTATTGGTACCCAAAGAAGCGCCCGAATTGATGGACTGTGGTGGCACTTTAACATGTTGTGCTTGCATGTTGATCGAGCCGGAGACCTGATTCCATACCGTGGAGCCGGTGACACTAAGATATATCCGATAGCCCGTCGCTGTGATTGCAACCAGGTGATATCTGGAACCCTCAGCCGCAGGAATGGCTGAGATGGAGACAATTTTGACCCCTTGAGTAAGTGTTTCGTTCGGAGAGATAAGATGTGCGATGCTGGAGTAGATTGCAGATGCGGGATGAGTGATGGACAAACCGAGTGTTCCATCGGCTTTGATATGGAACACGCGAATGTTCGACAAGGACGAGAGTGTGTAGAGTAAATCTCGGGTATCATCAATAACAATTTGTTCGACGAATTCCTTTGCACCGCCGGAGAAGGAGCCGAAGGAGAAGGAGCCGAAGGAGAAGGTCAAGGCTCTGGCTGTGCCGGAAGTGTGACAGATTTTTGAGCATTTGCTTGAGAACCAGCCATCTTCTTGTTGATAGATCAATTCGTAGATCTCGTTTTCGGTACGTCCACCAAAGAAAACACGACCAGTTTTGGAGGAATTGGCAATGACACTGATTTCCAAGCCTTTTACAGAAGTCGACATGCCGGTCTGAAAGAGACACAGACCTCCTGCAGCTCCAGCATTGGGATCTGTTCCCAAGCCAAGAAGTGATATGTCTCCGGTTGTGGCCACGACAATGACGTGCTGAATATTCGGCAAGAAAACTTTCGGGCGCGGGACGGCCAATGCTACGGCGGTGATGCCATAAGGTTGGCCTTCAAACCCCAATAATTCTGGATTGGGTTGTGTGTAATCCCATAGGTAGAGCGCATTGTCGATAGTTGTCCATGCATAATTTAAGCCCGCGAACAAGCCCATACTCGTTGACAGCTGGGCATTGTTGTACTGCTCGAAGACCTCATCTGGAATTTTGTACACACCGGCCTTTTGAAAAGGAGCCCAAGTGGTTGAGCCCTGTATATCATAGTCGCCCGAAGCGCCTTGGGACAGATAATGATCGATCTCAGGGAAGCGAGACTCGGACAATAAAGCCTCGTTGATGGTTCTAGCTGCTCGCTGGAGTGGCTCGAGAGGTTCAGGCTGTCTGTGAGGATCTGTCGACCTTGTGGATGCAGGGCCCGAAGGAGGCGCTGCCTGTTGAGATCCGCCGGTTCGTACGAGAGATGTCCCGGGAGTCTGGAAAGTTGGAGGAGGATTCTGCGGTCGCGGAGCCGGTGTTTGAGGAAATAGACCAGGTACAGGCTTGAGCGGAGTCGCAGGAGGGTTGGCGGTAGACGCCATAGTGAGTTATCGTAGATGTCGCGTCGACCGCAGGTTAAAGCGAACGTCACGAAAAATACATGAACGGACGCTTGTGACAATGTCTGGAGAGGAACAAAGAATTTTAGACGGCCGGATTGGACGAGAGAGGAGATCGCGAGTGGTGGACGAAGATCAACTCGCGGTATTCTGTGAGAACATCAATTGTGGAAGTTGGGGAACAGCGTCAATATCAACGACAATGTCAATCAATTGTAGCCACAAATTCACAAGCCAGCCTTTCGGGGCAGAAAGTGAAATGTAGATGCAGATGCGGACGCAGTCCCGCAAAACGCGCTACTTTCCTTAACCACAGCGCGAGTCCATATTAGGCTTAGTGGATTTCGAATAGCTGTGACCTTCCCTCGCTCCATCCCAGTTAGCTCCAGGAACTCAGCACATTAACAGCCACTAACGTCCACTAACAACTTTTCAATGCCGGTTAGTGTTAATGTTATATCCATACCAAATCTGGGGTTACCTACCCGGAACAAAAATAATTCCCATTACCGGCTAAACACTGCAAATACCTCAATATACAGTCATCTGAAAGTCAACTGCCTTGTAGGCTCTACACTCCGACCTCCCTTCCCCCTTTTAACTCAGCCCTTTCATAATGGCAACCTTAAGAGCGACCACGCTCCTGTCGACGTCTCAAAAATACATCTGCGCCCGATGTGTCGCCCGCACGACCGGCACGAGAAGTTTACTACGATGGTCCTCAACCAACAGCGACCCTCCAGCGCTGCTCTCCAAGCTCAAAACTGACCTGAAGACTGCCATGCGAGCCAAAGACACGGCCAGGTAAGAGCAGAGGAACTAGAATTCTCCAACTGCCTCCGTTTGTAGAGAGATCACGTTGTACTTACACCACTGTGCCCCAACGTTCCAGGCTCTCCGTGCTCCGCGGCACCATCTCCGAAATCAACCAAGCCGCCTCGTCTTCGTCACCGATCACGACCGACATGCAGATCTTGTCCTTGCTCAAGAAGCGGCGGAATGCGACGCAGGCGGCTGTAGATGAGGCAAAGGCGGCCAAGCGAGACGATCTGGCGGCGAAGAATGAGACGGAGTTGGTGGTCATCGATGAATATACTTCGAGTATCAAGATGATGGATGTGGCGGAGATGCGAGCGGTCGTCAGGGCCGAGGTTGAAGCCTTGAGAAAGACCGAGGAGAATCAGACGGATAAGTTAAAGCCAGGAGTGGTTATCAAGTCATTGTTGAAGGAGGATGGAGGGGCGCTCAGTGGGCAGAATCTAGACAAAAAGATTCTGGCGGAGTTGGTGAGGGAGGAAATCATGAGCAATCACAATCCGTCATGATTGGCGGATACATCTTGAAAGAGATGGGAATTTGTCTTGATATTGTACTATATGTATCATATATGTCTCGATACGGCTCTACTTGACATTGAGACATAGCGAGGTTTGATTCAAAATATTTCTCACTCCTCTCCAACGCCATTTCGCTCAATTTTCAATGCATGGGACTCACTGCTCGATCCGCGCGGAACCTAGACGTGACACCAAGCTCGCTCCCCTCCGACGTTTTCCCTGCCGGCAAAAAGATGACCCATCTCTTCCTTCTCGATCAACCAGCTTCGGTAAGCCTACAAACTTGTTGATCCAATTGATTACCACCAGGTGCCATACCAGACTATTTTCTGGCTTTAGTACCCAGTGATTTTCATCCGGAAAGCTGAGGAAACGACTCTCAACGCCCCTCATCTGCAGCACGTTGAACGCACTAAGGCCTTCGCTAATGGTCAGGCGATAGTCTAGTTCGTTGTGAATGACAAGTTGAGGTGTGGCCCAATTCTTCGTGAACCGGCTCGGATCCCACTTATCGTAGAGGTCCTGTCGGTCCCAAAGGTGCCCACCGAGGTCGTGGATTGGGAAATACTGTTCTTCCGATGCCAATTGACCGGTCATGCTGAACACGCCGTCGTGGCACACGAGTGCTTTGAATTTGCGTCCAAGGTCATGTCCTTGAATCCAGTTCATCATGTAGCCACCATAGCTGGCTCCCAATGCAACCGACTTGGTAGTATCGACGTAGCTGAGTTCAGCCTCGATGTGCTCAAATCCTTTCACTAGATCTTCGTATGGGAGACCACCCCATTCGTTTCGTATCGCATCGGTAAACGCTTGACCATATCCAGTTGAGCCTGTAGGGTTAGGGCAGACCACGATATAACCTTGTTCAGCGAACACGGCTGGATTCCAGCGTGTAGACCATTGATCATTCCATGCCCCTTGAGGCCCACCATGGATGAGATATGCCAGGGGATATTTTTGATCAGGCTTGAAGAATGATGGCCGCATGACCCAAGCATGTACAGGGTGATCGTTGGCTCCCTTCCACCACAGTGATGACACTTGCTCTGGAGATAATCCAAACAATGATCCTCCTCGTGAGAGTGACGAGATCACGACTGGTTCCGACTCTCCAGACGGATCAACGATCGTATAGGTGCTGTTGTCAACAAGGCTGTTACTCGACACGAAGATCAGGTTAGAATTGTTTGCGAGAGGTGCAAAGTCAATTATGTAACCGCCGTGTGTCAGCTTTCGAGGTTGAAACGTGGGACCCGGTGTGGCAACATCAAAGTCAAGTGCAAACAACGATCCAACTCCCAATTCTTCTGCTTCGAGAAGAAGTGATTTTCCATCAACAGACCACTTCACAGTACTGGGAGATCTATCCCAACCACTTTCGCCTTCTCGTGTGTGCAGCAGCTCGCGCGCTTGGAGGTCACCGCTTTTGAGGCCGTGTACAAGAACAATTCGGTTCTTGTCACTCTCATAACCATCCGTTGCCATTTTTAAGAAGGCCAATGATTCCCCACTAGGCGAGAAGACAGGTGACGAAGCGGCACCATTCAAGCCCGGGATATGTATTTTGTGGAACGCAGATGGTGAGCCATCCAACACATGCTTCCTTGCGATAAAGTAGGTGTCACATTTGGTGTGCGTGGCAGGATCAATGGTTGGATCTTTGGACACAATTACTAGTCCGGTAGATCCGATGTCAAAGTGATCCGTTCCGCCGAATGGTGGGATTGGGCATTCCAAGGAGGTCCCAACTAGAGCATTCGTGAAACCAAGTAAATTATATCGTCCTTGTCGCGATGTGACAACAGGCTGAGACTTTTGAAGGAGACCGGTGAAAATAGAATTTCGTTGCTCCGTAATGTAAGAGTCCCAATGGCGTACAAAGAGCGAATCGTAGACTCGAGCAGATGAAGGAGACTTGCGTACGTCTTTGGGATTGTGCAGACTACCGTCGGGGTTGGCCAAACCAGCAATGGCAATTGCGATCTTTCCGGGCTCCAATGTGTACAGCTTTAGGCCAGAGACAGGACCCGAAACAGTGCCAGCAGTATAGACTTTGCCAGGAAGATCAGCATCAGTTATGACGAAGCTCGTGTTACCATTGTCACATTCTCTCAACCAAACGATCTCGTGGCCATATCCAGTCCATTTTGGCTCACTGACCTTGGGGTCCTTGCCAATGACCACGATCTCGCCATGGACAAGGTCCAGGACGTGGATTTCGGTCGTCCTGGAATGTGTCTCAAACGAATAGGTCGACTGGGTGTAGAGCGCTAGCTTTCCATCAGGACTCGGAACAGCCGCTGAGCGTCTTGGAGCGCTCAAGAGAACCCTAAATCAAGCTTGAGCCTCGTCTGAGGTTAGAATGAGGTGAATTTGAGCTTACTCAGGAGTGTACTTTCGTCTTACAGTCATCACAACGATCCCAAGACTTGCGACTTGTCTGACGCTCTGAAGAATTCTGGTAGTCAGTCGTTAGATGAGACGACCCTAAGCTGGCCGTCGAACAAAGGTATAGAAATCCACGAGAGCAAGGGGTGACGTTTGACGACGACGACGATGATAATGATGGATTTTGCCTCTCCGGGTTTCCCTTCCAACCTCACCGTATGAAGTGAGGCACAGGCGCCATTTTTCCTCAACAGAAACGCGGGGCGAGCTAGTCCAGATTCTGACATTCTTTCTGAATGAATTCTGGCGGCAAAACACCCCACGTGCTGGGTGTAGGTCATATTGAATCACCATTATTTTTGTTGCGCGATTTTGATCGTATTGATGGACATCTAGATGATGATGCACTGGACAAAAGCAAATTGATAGAAACAAGGCTTGCACCACGAATATGATACGGAACAATTTGCCCAGCAGCACTAGACGGTGGAAAACTACCGACGACGGGTGGAATAGGGATCTGTTTCTACGGGACAATTGGCCGTGAATGGCCAAATTGCAACCCGGCAGAATTTGGGGAAAGTGCCGCCGATGCTGGGCGTAAGATCTCGGGAAGAGATGGAACAATGTTCTTCCACCAGTGTTAACCACAAGTCACAACTTACACCACGACGACATCTGAAATGAAAAATCCTCCCAATCATATATTCATTATACTGATACATAATATTTACTGTACATCAACGTACGGAGCACGTACGTCTCAACATAACACGCATTCGGAGGGATTTCATGGCGCTGGCATCAATCGTCAAGCTGTTGTAAAACAAATCAAGTCCGTGGCCCATTTATTTGACTCTTTGCACCACAACAACCAAAATCAGTACTCCTGTAGAATGTATGGCCTTCCATGCTTTTCCGTGTCTGAAATCAAATGTCCTCACCATGACCAAGTCGATCAAGCAACTTTGACACCAAACTTCCAAACTTGCTTAACTGCCAGCTCACCGTCCAATGCTTCCTCCAATACCACAAGATCGGCATCCATTCCTATGTCGAGTCTTCCTTTCTTCTCTTCGATGTCTTTACCCAACATCCTGGCAGGAGTGCTCGTGACACATTCCAATGCTTTTGCCGACCCACAACCTGTGTACTTCTTGAAGTTGTTGACACAATCGATAAGATCCACCACGCTACCGGCGATTCGTCCGTTACTCTCCAGCTTTAGTAGTTTCCCTTCTTTGATGAATCGATCTTCTCCTCTCCATTCGTAAATACCATCAGGACACCCAGCAAACTTTTGGGCATCGGTGACTATGATGGCACCATCCGGATGCGCAGAGTAGGCGATCTTCAATGTTTGTGCAGAGAGATGAATACCATCTGCAATGAGGCCGAAGAAAGGTTGTTTGTATTTTGCTTCATCATCCAGGTCCGAAACCGTTGTGCTGATGCTCAAACTGGAGCGCGGCGACGTGCGTCTGGAAGATCTCGGTGATCCATGAGGGGATGATGATGCACTGTTAGGCCGACTCTGCCTCGGCGTTGTAACGGGTGACGAAGGTACTGACTGGCCCAACAAGCCGAAGATTCCGGGGTCACGATGACCGAAGGGCCTCATCGCGTTGAAGAGATGTGTGACCATTGTAGCACCAGCCCCCACGGCCGCTTGTGCTTGCTCAAACGTGGCATCCGAGTGTCCCACGGAAAAGACGATTTTGCGGGCGACAAACTCGGGGATCAAACTGAGCATTTCACCCCGCTCAGGGGCGGCTGTGATGTATCGAACTTTGTTGAGGTTTGAGGATCCATAGCAGTCTTCAATGTCTTGCCATGAGTGGGCAGCGCGGAGGACTTCGTGATTGTGAATACCATTTCTCAAAGGCGAAAGGAATGGTCCCTCGATATGTGCTCCCAGGCTTTCAGTACCTTTTGACGGATCTCTATCCGTTCCGGAAGGACCAAGGTGTGGCAGCACGGCACGGTAAGCCTCCGGTCTTGTGCTAATGACTGTGGGAACGTATGAGGTGAGACCGGTTTTGATCATCTGTTCGTTGGTGCGTGCCAGCTTAGATTCGAATTCGGGATCCGGCGTTGAGAAATCAAAGTTGTGAGAGCCGTTGATCTGAACATCAATGAAGCCAGGGGACAGAATTTTGCCACACAGGTCTATCGTCTCATCTGCCGTCTTGTGTGACGAGTAAAATGCCGACTGGGGGCTGATGATTCGTCCAGTCTCGGAAGATATCCAGAGGTCTCCCGGAACCAAATGGCCATTTCGGAGTAATTGGCCGTTGGTAAAACGGACTATGCGAGGCTGCGACAAGGCCATGTTGATATCAGGTGTGCTTGGAGGGTAGACCAGAAGCAGACGAGGGCTCGAATTGTAAAGGAAGGGACGATTGCTTGCAGGTTGTCGCTACAAGAATAGAGTCGACAGTCAAAAGTGCAGAAATGGACATGAATAATATGGGATGCTCGACGGTTAGTCACCAAGGTCACGTCATATCATCGAGGCGATGAGGCATGGAAAGAGTTTTACTGGTCATCACTGGACACAGTAGCGGCAGTAGCGGGAATGAGGACGAAGATTTCGGCGAGTTCGTCGGACCAGAATGACCAGTAGTCGGATGCTTCAGTAGCAGGATAGTGATGGGAGGAGGTAGGCTGGCAATGGCTTGATCCTGTCACGTTGCAGTTTGGAGGCACGTTCAGCGCAAGAAGAATGACTAGCTAGCTAGTTGATACCTTGAGAGTTTGTGCGGACATGATGCACGGTAGCTTGACGAGAGTCAGGACAATGGTAGTATGGTTTTACTCACATTGCCTGTATTGGCGGAAAGGAAGCGTACCAAGGTAGAGAGGCAAACGCATCAAATCAAGACGAGGCTCGTCTGGCAAACTACAATCAACAACCCACAGGTACAATTGGAGAGAGATGGATGCAACGATGGTGGAAGAACAAGTATGGTGAGATCAAAGATGAAGTGTCATGGGATGGGACGTTGTAAAAGTAGGGTAGCAATGGTGGGTGTGGACTGAGTGTAACCTCATAGCGGAGAGACAGATAATTGTTGTAACGCTGCTATCATGTGGGTAGCCATTGTACGGGAGTAGTCTAACTAAGGTAAGGTACCTAATAGTTAGTGTCTAGCTAACTCATTTATTGATATCGGTGCATTGTGTCACGTGACAAAATGTATCACTACGGAGTACGAGGATAGGTGCGAGGGAAGGAAGGCACGCCTTTGCGGGTGGCACTTGCCTGGAAGAATTCCCGAATTGTTTGATTGAACCCTGGAACTCTGTAGCAAGGGAAGGTGCGTTGATGCCTGTACCTTGTCAAGACGGCCGCTGACGGCTTAGGCTCTTTCCCCGGAGTCACAAAGGGCCCCTCGGCCTAACTTCCACGGCCCAAGAAACCCCCAGTGCCCCCTTGCCCTTACTCGACAGTGCTCGACAGTGCTCGACAGTGCTCGACCTCTCAACTTCCAACCTCTACTGTACTCCGTACTCCGTAGGCCTCACTGCCTCAGACCCTCTCCACCAAGCCAGGCGTTGGCCACTGGGGCCTCTTCTCGAATCTCTCTTTTCTCTTCGTCAAGATACGAACTGGACCCAGTCATATCAGTTCACACCACTTGATCGAATCACCATGACGCCTTCGATATGCGACCCCTGTGCACCCTCACATCCCGAGACCAACCTCTATCGCTGCTGCTCTAACTTTACTGCCCTTGAATTGTGCAAATCATGCCTGTGCAGCGTCGTGTAACGCTCTGTTTCTGTGGGCTGGGCACTCTACCGCCCCTGTACCTTCAATCCCCCTCTTTGATATCCAATGCTGCTGTTGCTATACTTCTATGCTACGATGTCACTGCTCTATCTTTCACTATCTCTCACTTTGTTCCTCTTGTCTGCTGATACTCGTGCCAGTGGCAGTCACGATAGTAACGGTGCCTTAGCGCAACTTGAACCACGCGACTCAAGGTTTCACACGATTGTCATTGAACAGTCAGTGCACTTTGCATTTGTATGACTGTGAGTACATGTATATCTCCTTTCCCCCATTCAAACCTACCAGACCAGAGACCTGACTCCAGACTCCAGACTCCAGACAAACTCTTTTGTCAAGTTTGCTCCCAGGACTAAAAGGCACGCGACGAAGCTCAGATCACCTCTAGCCTCTGTGCCTCTTCATCTCCCTTAGTTAGGCTCCACTTCAAGCCAAACCTTACTTGGTTACCAGCTCCGTACCCTGCCAGACCTGCCTATCAAGCCTATTAGCCCCCAAACACCCAAGGGCCACGCCGCCCACAACCCAAGTGTTCCTCCTACCGTCAAACTACCTACTCCGTAGGTACGGACTACCACGCGCAAGAGAGCTACTTCTCCACCAACCAACTTTAAAGCCTGGAGCCGCACCCTGCACCCCAGAGTCCTTCCATCGTCTAACTAACTGACGAACTCCAACCACTAGGGCGCAGTCTGCGACCTTTGTTCAATTCCCATCCTACCTGTCTCTCTTCTCATTTTCGCCAACGCTGCCAATCAGCCACTCAGCAATGTCTGACCTCGAGAAGGAAACCAAAGCTACGGCTGCATCTGCAGGCTCTGCGGGCTCCGAAACTCCTCCTACCTACGGTCAAGATGTTCACGATGAATCTTTACAACCCAAAGGCAAACCCTGGATGTACAAGACCTTCAACCTGGGCTTATTTACCATCCCAGCCTACGCCAGTCCCAAATTTCAGGTCGTCTTTGTTGCCGTTGTGTGCTTCTTGTGTCCTGGCATGTTCAATGCGGTCAACGGCTTGGGCGCAGCTGGTCTCGTCAACGCACATGATATCAACAACGCAAGCACTGCCATTTACGCTACCTTCTCCGTCGTCGGCTTCTTCGCTGGAAGTATCGCAAATACAATCGGTCTCCGCCTGACTCTCGGCTTTGGTGGTTTTGGTTATTGCTTGTACCTCTCTTCAATCTTATCCTATAACCACAACGGTAATGCTGGCTTCTTGATCTTTGCCGGTGCCCTTTTGGGTGTATGCGCCGGTATGCTTTGGACTGCACAAGGTGCCGTTATGCTGGCATATCCTCCCGAGAGATCCAAGGGTCGCTACATTGCCGCCTTCTGGATGATCTTTAACCTTGGCGCTGTCATCGGTGGCCTTGTCCCCCTTGCTCAGAACATTCACTCGCGCTCCAACAGCGTCAATGATGGAACTTACATTGCTTTCATCGTCCTCATGGCTGCTGGCTTTGTTCTCGCCGGCTTCCTTTGCAACCCCCGTTTGGTCATCCGAGATGACGGCTCTAGAATCATCATGATGAAAAATCCCACCTGGAAGACTGAAATCCTTGGATTATGGCAAACTCTTGCCACTGATTGGTACATTCTCTTCCTCTTCCCAATGTTCTTCGCCTCCAATTGGTTCTACACATATCACTTCCAAGGCTACAATCTGCCAAACTTCAACATCCGAACTCGCGCCTTGAACAGCGTCTTGTACTACATCTCCCAAATTATTGGCGCTTGGATCTTCGGCTTTGCTCTCGACTCTCCTAGATTCGGTCGTGCAACGAAAGCGAGAATTGCCGTTGGCCTTCTTTTCGTCCTTACCTTCGTCATCTGGGGTGGCGGCTATGCTTTCCAACGAACATACAATCGCGCCGAAACCAGTGCCGAGGGTTATGTCAAGCTTGATTGGACCTCGGATGGCTATCTCGGACCTATGTTCTTGTTTATGTTCTATGGCTTCTATGATTCTGTCTGGCAGACAACTTCTTACTGGTATGTTCCCCCTCATCCACCATACTGGTTCCTTGACACTAACCTGTTTATAGGCTCATGGGCTCCCTCACCAACAATGCTCGCAAGCTTGCCAACTTTACCGGCTTCTACAAAGGCATTCAATCCGCCGGTGGTGCCCTTGCGCCTGTTCTGGACACAAATCTTGTTTCGTACATGAATCAATTCGCCGCCAATTGGGGTCTCTTGGCAGGCTCTCTCATCGTCGCCGCTCCTGTCATCTGGACCAAGGTCAAGGACACTACCGATGTTGAGGAAGATATTAAATTCTCCGACGAGACCCTCGCTGAAGTTATCCCAGTCAGCCCCATTGTGGGAGCCGAGGGTCAAATGGCTGAGAAGATAGTCCACTAGAAGCCGTGCCAGACGGATGTGGTATCTTTGAATACCGAGGGTATTCTTGAGCAGTCGCTCAATCGATGTCTATGTTGAGATGATGATTATCTCTTGTGTGCATATAGCCTGGGTCAACTTGCACTGATTGCGAGCCGCGGCCATGCAGTTCCCATATGCATGGACAGGAGTTCATTAGCGATTTTCTTGTAGGCCCATATTGTGGTATTCACTAGTAATGCTTATATGACAGATCTCAGGAATGACGAAGAATGATTGTAGTCCAACGAGTGCAGGACCAGCATTGATCTCTTCTTCTCTTGTTCTCTGTCCGATAGAAGAAGCAGTCCAACAAGCGTACCCGTCAAGAAGGCCTCCGTGCCCCCAAACACTTGACCCCTAGCATATCACGTGGTAGCCGACCAGACCCACAAGTAACATAAGGCTGCAGGTCAAAGGGGGAGGCTGACGAGGCTGCAGAACCACCACATGAATTCCACTCACCAACCGGATAAGCGACAATGTTTGATGCTGTTCCTTTTCCGCAAACATGTTTGAGCCTTCAGCCAGAAGTCCAAGAGCCATCAGACAAGCGAAAAATACATAGGCATAGGCATACACCACGGAATCATGCACACGGTGTTGCCAATATATCTTCTCCCTTGTGCAAAGATCATTATCTAGAGATCCTCATGGTGTATCTATCCATTGATTGTCTATGCTTACTGACTGATTGGCCACCTAGGCAAACTCGCAAAGCACACTCCCTCGTTAGAAGCGGCATGTCGCTCTATCCCATTCCAAGTCTCGGGCTGGGGAAGTACCTAGGCTGCTTGCAAGCCCTGACCAGACTTACTGTTGGCGACGGCGTCAAGACTCAGAGCCTTGTCGTGGATCAGTGCTTTCCCTGCCATTTTTCTACATTCTATGTTCGACAGCGACTGATGCAAATGCTGCTCAGGAGGAGGAAACACGACTCTCATCGTCAGGAACCGTGCCATTGTCGGTATCGGTGTCAGCATCGGTGCTGTAGTCTTCTTGACTAGCGGCGTCTCCGTTACAGCTCTCGTCGTCTGACTCGCTCTCTCTATCGACCTTGTCTGCATCTAAACCCGCAATCCGAGAAACATGCGTCGAAGAGCACCGACTACTGCCGGCAGCGATACGTGACAGGTCAGACTGTCTCTTGAACCCACGTGTCGTTGCAAGATCCTCGTACGTGGTGGAACCAGGATAATCCTCATCGGACTGGCATTGTGATATGTTGGTCTTCATTGACACCGCTGGCCGGATCTCATCGAGCAGCGAACACGGCAGGGCATTGAAATACCGTCCTTTCCTGCGATGGCTCACGCTTTTGCTTACTGGAAGCGGCTCAACCGTCATGGTGGGAGCAGGCATGTCAGGGTTCCTAGGCTCTTGTTTGATCCGAGTCTCCGTCGTGGAGGAGGTTGGAGTGTGGATTATATCGCGTAGACGTGACGCCCCGTTGGTTTTGATGGGTATGTATTTTTGCCATCTTCCCGGCTCTTTGAATTGTTTGTTGTCGTGGTGGAGGCCTAGGATATTACTGCTCGTGTCGGAAGTACACTTGATCTTCTTGGTCGCTTGCCGTTCAACCACTACTGTTTCCTCGGAATGTTCGCGTTTCATGCGCCGCATGTGGTCACCAGGATACCGCTCGGTGCTGTCCTCTAGACCCTCGCATGTGTGTCTCGTCCTCTTCCTCGCACTTGTCTCAAGACTCTCGTTTGGTTGTCCACCACCCTCTTCGGTCTTAACCTGCACTTCTCCTGTCAAACCTCCTCTTACATTCGCGTCAGGTCCACCTCCACACCTCGACATCGTCGCGCGATTCATCCATCCGTCACTCGCGACAACATGTCCATATTGCGAATCACTTCTCTTCTTGAAGTGACCTTGTAATCTTACCTCCAACCTCTCACGTGCTGCTGCCGATCTCGCCGCCAGGGTCGACTCTTTGCTGAGTTCGGCGATTCTGCGATTGATGTCGCCCAAGATGGAGGGAACCATGTGGCAGTATCGTGATGACGTTTCGGGCGCGAGCGCGATCAACAGTTCGTGGACCAAGGCACCAGGTTTTGGTGGCTCGGAGAGGGGTTTCATGGCGATGTACGGTCTGGTCAGGCAGAGTGGTTGGTTAGAAGATAAACAGTGGATTTCTACGAAGAATGGCGCGAAGTGATAGTCGCGTGATGGCATGTAGAGTGACGAGCCGTATATTCACTGGGGTTAGGACGTAGGAAATTTTGCTCTAGGCCAAAGTTAAGAAGGAATTTTTCGAAATCAATTGTGTTCTCAATTGAGGGACTCTGTCCCAGCACTCGCGCGGAAGCTCAGACTCGAGATTTGAGCCAGGGGCTCATCTGCTATGCTGCTCTGTCGTTATCTCCATTTTCCTGGAGGACATGTCGATGTAAGTCATCTTAATGATCCCCGAGTTCTGGCATGATCCTCGTCCCACGCATCAAAGGCTCCACATGTCCAAGAGTCGCGGTTGATTAAACAATGTAGTGGCCTATGCCGATAGCTTCTCTCAGCCGACGTGCAGAACCCACGGAGAGTTGTAGTCCAACGGCACCGGTCGAGGTTGTGGACGTGAAACGTGTTCTCATTGGAAGCCATCCTCCCTCACCGCCATTCTCTTGCTTTGATCTTTGTATTTTGAGCCCTAAACACCACCCTTGCTTGCCCTCACCATGTGCTACGTACAGCCATGGTAGATGAAGTCGTTGCTCGAGTCAATCGAGGCAGAATCTGAGGCTGTCGTTGACATGTAGGCCACTAGTTGTGGGCTGGAGAGACACTAGCAAGAAGATCAGTCTGATGTGCAGCGACATGTAAGATTATATGTGCTCTGGTTGTTGTTTGCGAACCAAGAAAGGAACTTACGGCTGGAGTGCTGGCGTTTGAGTGGATGTTTCCTGGACCTCTGAAGAGGACTGTCGATGTTTCTGGGGTACTTGTGTTGCAGTTTCGACATCCTGCCTCAATTTCTTCCGAATACGTTCTACTTCTCCGAGTTCAATGTCGAGCTGATCGCAAATGTTGCGTTTTCGCTCCAAGATCGCCTGCTCTTGTTGAATCCAAGACCAACCAGCCGCGACCCTTGGAAGCTTTTCGAATCGGAAAAGCTCGCTGATTGTTTTGGCTGAGTCCAAAGTAGCAATCAACAGCTCCTGATCGCGCTTTAATTCGACCTTCCTAGCTTCTGCTAGAAGTCGCGCACGCGTCTCGTTGATCGCCGTCGCTCCAAACTCGAGCTGCACATAATGAGCCTCCATGGACTTCTGAAGATCTTTGGCGATGCGTTGCACTGATTTCATCTCCTTGGGAGGATCGGCCGTGGTGACTACTGCTAACAATTCACGCATAGCTAGATGGACATCCCACGGAAGACGACTCATCTCGAATCAAACTCTATCTTGTGGGCGCTGTCAGTCGTCAGGGCGGCAGATATGAATCTGTGGTTGGAAAGTTTCAGATTTGAGATTTTCGGAAATGTATCAGTGTCAGCAGATGATGTGTAAATCGGTCGGCGGCTAGGTTTGGTCGATGCTGTTCAAATTCAAGAAGAGAGGCTGTGGTTTCAAGGTAGAGTGGCTGCCTGCCTAAGATCGACAGTGAAGGTCGAAGGCCTAGTGTCCAATACGTGACTGGGGCAGAGACAACCACGATCCTCCAGTAGAGCATCCCCACGCGTGATGTAGATTCTCTCTTCCAATAACTACAAGTCTGGTACTTCCTCTATCGCTCATGGTGCATACCCCGTTTCTATGCACCTTTGAAAGGAAGCACATCGTGGATTCCTTCGAATATTCCAGTCCTATCCTACACTCGAAAGCTGAAGGTTGGTTAGTCCCCGCCTGGAGATTCAAGATTATAGCTCAGCAAAGGTTTATTTGGAGATTACCCTGTTAAGAAGTAAGAATTTCGTGCCATTATCTTGGTATGCAACTAAAGAATCCCTGTAGTTCAAAAGTGCTCAGTGACGCTGCTCTCAATGCACGATTTCAGAGCAGGCTCACCAAGTTGAATTCGACACCTATAAATTGAAGACCAGCTCCGAGACCCATTACCATCCTGCTCTCATTGCAATAAAACGCCTGATATGTTTCCTCCTCCGTGTGACATGGAATAGCTAAGAGATGATGAAATTAATGAGACATCTGGGGCAAAGTCCAAGTTGAAGATCAAAAACATCTTGACGCTGATATCCTGCCATTGGAGAATGAGACTTGATAACAATAGCGATAGGTGACTTGGGTAAGGAAATTTGCTGTTCCTTCCTGCCTCTCCAGAAGTGAGATCTCGATCGATAGTCTTCAATTGTCAAGTGACTTTCGGGCCACTTGAGTGGGTTTATAGGCCCTAAAAAGTCTTCGCTTCCCAGAGTGCCTGCTCCCGGCGTCGTTTCGCATCAACGTTCTTCCACGGTATGATCCCGAATATGACTTTCCAGCATCGGAAGGATTTGGTTTCGAGGCCAATGCGGTCTCGCGTGCAGCATTTCGTGTCGAATCCACTGTTGGTAGCTGCTCAAGTTCGGAGAGACTGTCTGTATGTTTGTTCTCCTTAGTTTTCAAGATTGTACATTCATCTTCGCGCTCATCATGTGCCACCTTGAATCTCTTTCTTAATCTTTCAGTCTCATCCATTTCTTCCTCCAATTGCTCTCCCAGCCGCCTTTCCATTGCCGGAGCGAGGAATGCCACTGAAGAAGGTCTTTGAATTCCAGAAGCAATGGACGGATCGTCCCTCTCGTTCGAGTATGTTTCAAGGCGTCTAAGTGTAGCATCAACTCGAGCCTCGACCCTAGCTAAATCTTCATTAATCAATAGTGCTTGAAGTTTCTGTGTGACTCTGATCTTAGCAGCTTCAAACGGTGGCTTCTGCTTGTCAGTATATGTTGGGTGAGCTTGCAACTTTGCTTCAAGTTGCCGTGCGATTTCGGTTCCTCATTCGAGTGCGCGCTGGGATGGGTCGGGATTTCTGAGGATTGCCAGAGAATGAAGACCTCAGTATCCAGCATCACGCCTCTTGGCCGAAAGATTCCTAGTAGCAAGGAGGAATGTTGACATCCTGGCAGTGAAGAAGCCTTGAGGGATGTGCCTAGGCCGCTTCCAGAACTCGAGTGATGGCAACTTACCTTTAGTATTATGCCGGAGCTCTCTATATACTCCCAAATAACACGTCATGTATCGCGTTTTGACTTTGCCAGCACAAAGTATGTATGTACGCGTGTACAACTCCACGAGTCGCCATCTAAGCAGTCAAACTGTGCTTGGCGAAATGCCCACCTCTCATTGACTATCCTCCAATTATTCTGCGGGCACGACTATACATGTTCGACCCATAGGGGCCATCGCCAAAGCCAATGCATATTACCGAGAAGCCATTTATGTGAGCCGAGTGTCAGGAGCAACAAATGCTGAGCCTGAGGTGAGGTCGAAGTAATGGGCCGAATTAGTCCGTATTTGTGCTAGTGATTGTTGAGGATGAATCAAGCTATTCCTGTAGAAGATTAGTCGTAGTCTGGCTGCAACCTTATTGCAACTCACTCTCCTTTTCACGTGTTCAACCTATTGTTTGATCAAATTCACTACCAAGCATTTCCCAGGCTTGCGCAACGCCAGATCTTCCGTGTCTTCAATAATAAAATAGTGGCTTTACTGGTTCACGCTCATGGGCTCACGCCAGTACACCTCATTATAAAATTCAATTGTGCCGTGTTGGCCTGCGGAATTCGATTGAGCTGCCTTAGTTTTAGATTAGCCCAGTCCTCAGTCCATTGCCGCTATTGCTACTGCCAAATCACTGCTTTGAAAGCACCATCCTGGAAGCATCGTCTCTGCCGTGGTCTTCGCGATAAGCTTGCTCACCTGAAATCCCCCATAATCTAGGCCCTGGGACCATATTGCTATTTTCGCAGCGGTCGGCCATGGAAAGGTTTCAATGATCCAAATATCTTCAATGTGACCAAAATTTGCAGATTCAATGGCCATCTTCAAGCTCCATCAAGCCCCTGGTATCCGTTGCTGACATGCTCATTCGTAGGTCGTATGAGGCGGAATGCGTGCATAGAGAAACAGGCTTTCGGCGTGCTGTTGTGCAGGACATCAGTGGAGAGTCTCAATGCTCTTAGAGTTTGATCTTCTTTCGCAAAAGATTAAGCTTCACCAGATCATTGTCCAGCTCTTCGTCCGTTTCACGTTTTCTCTTGTCATGATCTGTGCTTGACCACTTGTTGGCGGACTCCAACTTCATCACTTCAATACGGAGGTAATCGTCCAAACTAGTCTTCAAACTTTTCACCCGGACAAACATCTTTTTAAGATACTTCAAGTGCGTCAGCTTTGTCGAAATCCTGTCCTCTATTTCCGCCTCATCAAGATTTCCCTTGAACATGGTTAAGAGGTTGGTCGCGATATGTCCTCGTAAGTTTTCACGTAATGTGACCTCTGTTCCTTCGTTCAAAGAGCGTGCGTCTTCTTCGTCAAAAGAGAGTGGGTGCGCAGACAGCAGCAGAAGCTCGTGGAAGAGATCTACCTGAGCCCCCTCAAGCGTCAGAGATTGCGTTGACATTTTTGACTAATGAAGCAAAGCCTGTTTTCCCGTTAGCTTCCGACCGGGTGATCACTGTCCTCTGCAGTTGAGGAAAATCTTTATGGCAAGAGTCTCAATTCGTAACACACCGTCAGGGGTTGAGTGCTGATCTGAATCAACTTGTTCGCGTAGGAATGGAAAGCCTCGGTAGGTAAAGGTCGAATGATATCCAATGCGAGGAGACGAAGATCGGTGAGGAACGGCTTTAAAGGTAGAAAGAAACAGAGATGGCACTTATTGACTTGCAAGGTCAGCCCAGCAGGAAGTGAACGTCCGCTACTAGTTAGCTACCAGAATCAAGTATTTCTTGCTCATTTCTAAGGGATCTGGAAAGAGTGAAGTTGGAATGCCGCAATTGCTATTAAAAGCCATGGATGTTCGCAGCCTTAGTGACCTCTCAAAACAGGACAACGCTCGATCGTCGCAAGCCACAAATCCAGACTGAGACCTGGAGACTTGGAGCTGAACACCACAAAATCCCAACAGCATGTTCCCTTCACAAACCTACTTGGCATAACCAATCCTCAAATCATCACGACTCTTCTGATCTCTCAGAGTCTGTATGCGATCAATAGCCACCAACACTTCCATCAAACCCTCGATCTCGGCATACATCTCAGCCTCAACGCGATAATCCCGTTCCAAAAGCATGGAAATGACATGGTTCTTTGGATATCTACCCCTCGATACCCCACCGATGATCTCGTGCAGAATCTGTCCACGGGCCAATTGTTCGGCGAACGTCTGACCTGGCTCGATGATTTCGCGGCTCAATCGCCGATTCAGCACTTCGATCGTCTTTTCGATCAGGATGACGTTTTCAATCACTGAGATGCTGGATTGTGCGCGTGACACGAGGCTGATTAGGAAGCTTATCAGGCACAGGGTTTTGGGCGTGATCCGGATCATGGCGGTGGTTCTTGTGTTCTTGATGGTTGCAGTCGCTGGTGTTTAATTATGGACTGTTTCTTTCGAGGATGGGTCTTACTGTACTTGAAACAGCGGGATATTGTGTTCGGGGTTTACAACTAGGGTTTATACGAGGCTTTTGTACACATTTCTTGGTCAAACGTTTGGGCATCAGTCATGTTATGTCTGGTCATAGCACAAGGAGTCAGCGACAAATTGGCGGACCACTAGAGTCAGAAATGAAGATGAATCAGGATTGTATAGGAGTTCTTCATTCATTATGCCTCTATCCTTTGCACCTATGTCATGAAGGCCGCGGATCTGCTTGAGCAAAGATCAATCTATCTTGTACTTGTAGGAGCATCCATACTGCGTTACGCCGAATCACTGGAGTTCCGGCGATATGTGTGCTGATTGAATTTGCCTTGATTGTTTGCCCAATCCCGCGCTGTCAACTAGGTCGGATAGATCCGAGTCATACATGAAACTTAATGGCTGATCAGCCCGAACATCCTGCTTGAGCATCTTGTGAAGTCGATTCAATTCTTTCATTGGCCTTCCAACCTCAATCTCAAGCATATCGAGCTCATTATGACGCTTGCGATTCCACGCCTGAGAGGTTTCATAGGATGTTTGTTGGGGTTTGTCGTCGGTCCCGTCTGTCTTGGCTTTGCCGTCCTCTGGCTTGAAGAGCTGGTGCAGCTGATCACTCGCACGTGCAATGCCGGAGAGAGTTCTCTCCATTCTCTCCCTTTTCATCCGCGTGTCCACACATTCGCGGGCAAGTTCGAGTTCGCGTTGGTTGAATCTAAATCTTCGTCGAATATCTGCAAGAATCTCCTCCAGGACGGTCTGACCCTCTGGAGTTTTCAAGTTGGAGCTTTGACTGTGTATTACGATTTCGGCGATCGCATTCACCTGGTCTTGGGTCAGAGGCTTCGGTCTCATTTCTGGATCTTTGCGTTGATAGGGAGTTGGTTTTTGATGTGTCAGGATCAGGTTCGTAAAGGACCGACGAAAGGAAGATAGGAAGTGTATCTTCGAAGATGTGGTGGATAGAGGCTCACTCGGCGAGTGAACGATAGATTGATTTTAAGAGGGGGGCATTTCCTAGGTCGATCTGATCAAGCAGATGCGTGTGCTGTGCGGGAGCTCTTTTCATTCACTGCGAAACTGACAGATTGTCAAGTGGTGTTTGTGACTGCAAGCTTGGTTGACTTCACCTCATATCCTAGCGGATCTTGCCAGATTGGTCCCATGAGACAGAGCAAACATGTCTGTAGTTTTCTCAATCTACAGATCTCAATGTAATGTTAGCATTTGGCAATTTTCATGCTCCTACAAGTTTAACCATTGATGGAGACAATTCTGGATGGACTAGGAGGTATTTTGGAAGAAGTTATGGAACGGAATTGCAATGAGTATCATATTTTCATTGTGTATTGAGTGATCAACAGTCTTTTGAATTACTTTCCTAAGCCAATGACAATTGTCCAATGCGATGCATGTTTACTGTTGTGTCTCTGCACATTTCATATTGCAATCCAGTGCCTTGCAACCAACCCTTGAGTGGCGATCATGTTATGTCGAACATGAACCCCGCTTGGGCTTCGTGTCTGAATGGATGAAGATTGAACAAGATAGACAAGAACACTTCAGCGCTTGGAAGATTCCTCCTTCAGCTTTCCAGTCAGACGACTGATTTCCTCCATCTGCTCATCGAATCGCTTGGCCCACTTTTCGGCAGAACTTCCACAATTCCAGCCAAGTTTCTCATCAACTATATCATACTGATATTCCCTGAACATGTCCATTGCTTCCTGCATTGCTTGTTGCACTTGGGCCCTGATCACATGTTGCTTGCCGTTCTTGACTCTTTCCCTGTAGGCCTCGAGACCGGCAGCGTCAACCCCAAGATCGCTGACGATGTCTTTGGCGACTTGTTCCACAATGTCTAGATTCTCGCGCCACGGATGATCTTTGGAACAGAACGCTGCAACGAGTTCTGCCACTAAATCACAGGATGCAGATTTCAATTTTCTGGGGAAGGGCATACAAGGCCTATTGGAGGGCGTCAGTTTGATGAAGCTTGCCGCGTTTGCTGGTTGCAGTCCTAACTTACGTTTCCAAAGGTATCTCGGCGAGCTTTTGAAGTCTGTTGGCCTTTCCCGTCGAGAGTAGCTCGTACGAGGACTTGCGAAGAGCCATATCTGGAATTGCGAAGATCTAGCTTGAAAGTAGAGTGCAACGGAAGAAACAAGAATTGTTTTGTCGATGTGTTTTGAAATCTGAATGGTGGGGAGGAAAAGAGATTTTATCCTGGTGGAAAGCTAGACATTGAAGTTCTCAAGATCCCTAGACAGCCTTCAGTGAATACTTCTGGTGACAGGGGCCACATGAGGGGGCCAACAGCATCCAGAGTGAATAGCATGATCAAACAGCTCAGCTCTTCATTTTATGTCACTGACACTCAATTGCAGGGTAGCCCCGTAGACACCGTACACTCATGATATCGTCCCTCCCCCACTGTAATACTGGATTGGTATACCATTGGTCTTTGCGGCGAAATTGCCTCTCCTCCGATGGTGGGCGTATACAGTGTATTCTTAGCTTGTTCATACTGCCTCCCAACTCAGTCTAATGGTAGTCATGGGTTTGGCCGTGATATCTCTCATATGTTGGCTGTGGCAATCTTGCTTAATCGATGACTCAAAACTCCTTCATCTGCTTACGCAGGATTTCCAGCTCATCGATCCTCTCATCGAAAGCCTCGATCGCCTTTCGCTTACGCATTCGCCTCTTTTTTCCAATTGCACCGCTAGCCTTGGCTGCCTGATTAGTAGCATAACATTTCTTGAGCAGCTTGGCTGTCTTCTCCAGAGCATTGGCCATCTTCTCCACCTGTTGATCGGTCAGAGCCTCCTCGACCCGATAGTCATACGCCTTCTCCCCCTTGCGCAAGACACTTGCGGTGTGAGCGTTGTCTTCGATATCAAACAGCTCGCACAGGTCAAAAAGAATCCCTTTTGTGGCCTCCTCATTGTCCTTGGCAGGGTATTTGGTAGATTTGGTTGATGCGATGTATTCGGAGATGAGGGCTTCTGCTCGAGATCCGACGAAATATCTGCTGATCCTGTTAGCAGTGTTGGTATAGGGATCTATGATTGATCGATCATTACCCATCGAAGACTATCACCGAGGAGATCACTCGTGGGGATTTGACTTCGGGCGGGGCTTCGATTGCGAGACGAGAATTGGGACTCATCTTTGCTAGATATCTGTGTGACACAAGGACATGACTGGATTGGACATGGACTGAGGATGTGGAAATAGAGAATGGAGATGAGGGAATCAATGAAGTTCAAATTTGAAAAGCAAAAATCACAGCTGAGCGCCAAGGTTTGAAGTGAATGAGAGCCTGTTGGGACAGCAGGGGAAGAATGAGATGGATGGCCTTGTGCCTCACGAGAGACTGAAGTCGCACTCGCAATACTCTTGAGTGTGAGCATAATCAAAAAGGTCGGGTTCTGGTACTAATTTCTGGATCATCTCTAGAATGTTCGGCATCAATCGCTCTTCGGCTCCAAATATCTAATTCCGCGCCCAGTTTGAATATTAGGTAGACCGCCACTTGACGCATATCATACCTCAGCAGCTTCGGCTTCGGCTTCAGCTTCAGCTTCGAGTCTCCATTTCTTGCTGAGTGAGATGGCCTTTGTAAGCTCGTTCTCCAAGTCTTCGAGCGCCTTGCGCCGGGTAGAAGGGTTAGTAGAGTTCGAAGTTTGGCAACAAGCTTCGATATCTGACAGACTCTTCATAGCCTTTTCCATGACAGCGGATACTTCTTGCACTTCAGAGGCTCTAGCCTTGCTCTCGTATGATCTCAGGCCACGTTCAGAAAGCCTGTTGTATTGTCCTGCATCGTCGACCTGGAATCTGGTAATTGCAGCCTCCGCAATGGTTTGAAGTACGGCTATATTGTCTTTCCAGGGGTACGACTTGGATTTGAAGGCTCCGAGAATCTCGTACATTATAGCGGCAGATTCGTATGGTAAAGAGATTGGGAAACGGCCGCCGCCCCTTCGTTATAAATCAGAATTCCATAATGATGAGAATGTGAGCGTGCGGAAGATTCCTACATTCGACGCGCCGGCCCAGCGCCGCTGATTGGAGTGAAGCTCATGCTGACAGCTTTTGACCAAAGCCTGAAGAAGAGGAGATTAGTCGAGTGGAAAGGCGAAGGTTGAACAGTTGCGTACCTCGATGCTCTCGCCGAGACGAGGAAGCGGAGGACAGGATAGAACAGCGCGTGCTGAGGAGAAGACGATTGAGTGACCTGGGGATGACTTTCTGTGCTCCAAACCAGGTATGATTGGCACTGACTAGGTAATTGAACACACCTAATGTGATTAGAATAGACTGATCGATCTCAAATGACTGCGCATCATTCTTTCGACTGAACACATGGGCCTCGACCAAAGGCATCCGTTGTACGGTGAATGTCGCGCGCCCTGTTCCCACCACTCGTTACTTGGATCAAATCGCTTCACTCGTAAACTTTTGAGATTGACGCCAACAGTTTGCTTCACGTTCTAAGATCAAGAGCAGTTCGCATATGGAAGACATTTCTCTTGCTTACAAAGTCGAGGTGCTGAAAGACTGCGATGCTCCAAACCAAGGGCCTCAGTGTCTGCAGTCCCGTTGCTCCAAATCTTTCGGCCCCAAGTTTCTCCTTAAACTTCAGCCTCATCAGGCTCAGCCTTGTCACACAAGCTGAGGTGGGCCCCATCTTAATTCCATTCTTTTAATCGTCAGCGGTGGTAGGATGTGCCCTGGGATTAAACAGATCATATTAAAGCCTATGCCATAGTAATTCGCCAAAAATGTAACTCATTGTACAGTTTACAGTAAGCCGCCGGCATTCAAGAGGCCTACTCCTCCCTAGATTTGCCTTTATTCTCGGTAGCTGCAGCCACTTGTTCGGCAACACTGGAGTATCGCTTGGTGCCTGCCTCCCTTAGAATCGTCTCCTCAGACGACTCACCCAGAGAAAGACCTAGAGTATTGGTATTGGTACTGAATTTGGTCATGGAGCCAGGACTCAGCTCGTTTTCGAGGACTGGTGTCTGCCTCCCAGAACTCCTCGACAAAGGTTCGATTTCTCCCGGCTCGCTCATTAGAGGTACGTCCCCAAGCAAGACGCCTTGCGGCGATGGCGGTCCCAACTTGTTCTTTGTTGCGCTTTGCTTCGTCAGTTGTGGGCTGACAGTCAATCCATCTGCTATTTGCGCCTTCTGCGTTTGCTCATAACTCGGCTCTGACCCATCCTGCATGAGGTTTTGACGAGCCCTAGCCTTTTCGATTTCCGGTGCCAGTACAGCGTCATCGTCCTCGGTATACTCATCGTCACTTCCCTCAAAGAAACGATCACTCCAGCGTGCACTATCTTGTCTGGCAAGCCTAGACAAGGCTGCTTTACCGGAATTAGAGCCCGAGAAGCCGAGCGTGTTTGCGTTGGTTCCAGTTGCACTGATTTTGCTCACTAGTTCGGAAACATCGTCGCGTGACTCTCGAGTTTCGGATTCTGTCCGGCTAGAACGAACATTCGATTCTCTGGCTTTCCAATGTGTATGAAGCTTCTGTAGATCTTCCTGCACGCCATCCAGGTGGGCAGGTGAGGTAGCTGTTACAATGATGTCGTCTGTGCTACGCGAGCGGGTTTGTTCTTCTCCAGCCTTCGGGTCACCAAAGTCATACTTGGGCTGATCTGTTTGGCCCTTAACCTGTTCACCGTCTGGTCGCACAGCTTGATCTGCTGGTTTTGCTCTTTCCACGGCTGCCTCCTCATCGTCTCGTGTCCGAGCTGCTTCTGTGTATGCAAAGTGCGTATCGCACATATGCTTCATGACCGGCCAGCCATAAGCATTTGCAAACATTCGTCTAACAATCATATTATTGTGAGCGTCAGGTTCCAAGCGGACAAGGACTTTTCGCCATGACAAGTCTTTGTGATATGCCCGCGCAATTTTTTCCTCGATCTTCATCTGCCCGGTTGGTTGCTGTATATTCGTCGAAGATTGACTTGAGTCTGGTCGTTGAGTATCAGCAGAGCTTGTTTGAACGAGCGACTGCTGTGATGTTGTGGCATCTCGAGATCCAGTCCGTTTTGGCAACAAAGTCCGCTGACGCTTGGCTGGGGGAGGGGGAATATCCTGGGGATGATAGACACGGTCGTGGAAGATCGTTCGAGGCCTTGCACCGGGGTCTAGCAGAAACTCTCTTGATGGCAGAGGTGGATTTAGGAGATCACCAGCTGACTCAAAGAATGTCGTTTTTGGAGGCGCTTCGAGGTTCCCATCCTCCGAATTATTGGTGTACAAAGAAGATCCTCGTACAACACCGGGTGGGCGGTTGGTGTCATTGATGCTGGCATCACTACTGAACGAGTTTTGACGAGAGTGCTCAGTGTCAGAGTGAGCATGGTGCATAGTCTGACCACGGCGATATATCTTCTGTGCTTTGGTCGGGGTTTTGGGTTCGGACTTTTGACCAGCCTGTGGCTTGAGCAAGCTTAAGAGGCCAGACCAGAGACTTGCCCCGGTCACTGCAGTATCTTGTGATGCTGCTACAGGTTCGGGCGACTTCTCTGCAATGAATTGGCCTGAATCTGGTTCCGCTCTTTCGTCATAGTCAAATCCTTGACTGGCTTCCGCATTTGGTACACTGGATTCTGGGTCGGGAGAGTTCTTGCCGCTTCGACTTGCTTCGTCGCCACTATCGCCAAAGAGATCATTCCACGTCAATGCTTTTCTTGAAGCACTAGCGTTCTGGCCTGTCATTTCTGCCCAACCCCAGCCCACCATGGTACCTACCAAGCCATTCTCTCGTCTGGCTTTCTCAACACGTCCTAAACCTCTCCAATCAAGAAAAAGTAGACAAGACGTTCGTAGCGGGACAATACCGTCGTTGACTACATTTGAATAGACTGTTCGGTTGCGAAATCTCTTCAAAGCGACGTGAGCTGGCCCGGTTGGAAGTATGCGAAGTAGTGGTTTGGCACCTGGATCTGGAGCCTTCTGGGCATTTTGTGATTCATTGGTAAGACCACTTATCATTGCGCCCCAGCCACTTCTTGCCAGTGTCGGAGCACGCCATGTGAGTCCAAGATCTTGACCTGTTCTGCCTACCAGTCCAAAATCAAGGGCAAATTTGACATACATTGGGTTCTCGTTACTCAAACCAAGAAAGGGAGTGGCCATAGCGACAAAGTTGACAGGTTCGATCAAGTCAAAGAAGTCAGGGGAATGCTTTTGGATGTAAGCTATAGCATAGGTCTGGATCAAACCACCAAGGGAATGGCTGACGAAGGAGATGCTGGTGATTTTGTATGGCATCTGGCGATCCTTGTGATTTTCGTCTTTGACGATGCTACTGTTCTTATGTGTGTAATGCGTCCCTTCTGGAGGAGGTTGTTTTGACCCTGTCAGGGTTTGGGTGATTGATTTGGAGATTGAGCTCTTTACAGGCAGGTAAGGCTGGTCGGGATAGGTGATGGAGAGCACGTACTTAGCGAAGCGCTTGCCGAGATATTGTATACCACGCTCGGTTCGGACAGCGTTGCCATTGAAGCCCCGTACAATCACTTGCTCCTCGTCGTCATCGCTTTCTTCATCCGCGAGTGTCCCAGGCGTTATCTCCGGTGCTGAGCGGGACCTTGCGTCGATGGTGTCACGAGAGAATTCGTTGGACTTTGCAACCCGGTCAGCACGCATCTGCGCTTTCATCTTCTTTGAGTCTTCTCTGGCTTGTTTTGCTGCAGTATCGATGCTTTCTTTCATGTACAACATATCTGCACCCAAGTTGCTGTGTAAACCATGTGTGAGGAGAACGAGGTGAACCTTCTTCTGCTTTTGTTGCTTCTTGTCGGGCTTTGCGTCTGCGTCTCTCTTGTCGCCATGCTGAGGTCCTTCTTCCACCTTGACATCGCCGTCCTTTTCCCACTCGGGAAATGGTGGAGTGTTCCACAGGCTGTGAGTATCATCGATAGACAACCTGATGGCTTTTGAAAAGACGCCCTTGGGCTGACCAGTGGGGTTCGTTCGGCTCCGTTGATGGTCCTCCAGCCTTCCCGGGGCACCCTGGCCAGATCCAACCACACCATGGAAACCTAATTCCACTGACTTCTCGTCTCGCCCGATCAAAACTTCATAGTGTACCGCGGCACTCGTGGAGAAGATGACTTGTGAGGCGACCTCGATAATCCAGGTGAAAGTTTTGCGAGGAGGCTTGGTTCCATCGATGCGGTCGTTATTCACATGGTGGGCATCTTCTCTGACGACTTCGGGAACGGTCAATTTGGCGGTCCATTGACCGCCGGCCTTGAGTTGTGGTTCATATTCTGGAGCGCCTTCTTGCTTGACTTTGAGAAATTTCTTGTAGGGATCGAATGTGGAGGGATAGCAGGATACATAGAGAGTGTATGGGCCATGTAAGTAGGCGGCTCTTAATGGTATGGCTGAGGTGTTCTTGATCTTGACGTGAAGATGTGTGGGAGGAGGAAGAATGCGATCAAGGCTGGGAGTATATGTGACTGTGTATCTGGATCGGAAACAAGTATCAAGTCAGTCGGGGTAGTGATTCTTCCTACAGTCCACGACAAGGCTTACCGTACAACCTCACCAACCTTGACAGATCCAGTCTGATGTATTAATAACATAATTATGACCGACAGGCAAGCGACGTGTTAAGGCGCGGAATAGGCGGTCGCAGCCCCTACCACGTAGATGAGAGATGTAGAGTATAGAGAGAGGAAGTCAGATTTGCCATATCTGGGAGGAATTGAGGCTGCGCTCGATAAACAGCACTGAGTAAGGCTATTCAAAAGGCTCGTCTGAACATTGTTCATAACTCGGATGAGAGAAGAGATGCACATGCGGTGCCGGTAGGACGGTCGAGTCACGGATTCGCGGATGAGATTTGGAAGTGCGAATGTGGATATGGATGTGGCTTGTGACGGAATGACATGGCCTTCGTTCAGGCGTCATGTGTCACGTCGAGGGCCGAGGGGGCCTTGAGGCTTCAGGCTTTAGGCTTCAGCTCAAGCCCAATTGCTTACTGCTTATTCGAGGAAGAAACTCTCGCTGTCTTCTTAATTGACGTCCTAGTTAAAGTGCTTCAAGTAACTGGTGCTGCACGTCCAGCCTTTGCTTTCCTTGAACTCGATCTTGGTCACGCGCCCCCACGCCGCAATCCTTGACTCAACTATTCGATGCGTCTTACATGGGCACACACGGGTAGGTTCACTTTAAGTACGATAAGGTTACCTCCAGGTGCTTCGATAGTGCATAGAGTAGTTGGGCCAATCACTCAGGTCACCGTTCTACGGAGTACGGAGGAGGTCCATCACGGTCCCTCTCACTCCCTCGGATTGGTCGCGCTATGCAAGACAGGGAACGTGGAACTCGAGAGTGGGTAGAGCTTCATGTAAAATATATATGCCTAGGTACCTACTATATACTACTGGTACAACACAAACAAATCCTGTACCGACCAAAACCATGTGGTGAAATCCAAAATAAAATCTACAACTTGGCCTTGAGCATGTCGTTTGGTGTGATCAAAGGATCATAGGCTCTCTGCCCAAGGATATCTTGAGGAACAATTGCGGTGTGGCTCCTCAACCCGGCAGTATCAACCATGTCAGGAGTCAAGTCCTCAACCTTGGATGCTCCAATCAGCCTCATATTCATCACCATTTCATCTTTGAGAAGTTGCATTGCCCGGTCCACACCGGGAAGTCCATAAGCAGACATGGCAAAGAGAAAGGGTCGTCCAATACCGACACCTTTTGCTCCTAAACATAGAGCCTTGATGATATCTGTGGCTCGTCGTACACCTCCATCAATATAAATTTCAATCTTGTCTTGAAGACCGCGCTCTCGTAGTACTGGCATAACCTCTGCCAGCACCTCAACCCCGGATCGAGCAAAGTCGAGTTGACGTCCGCCGTGATTGGAAAGTACAACACCGTGTACTCCAACTTCAATCGCCTTGAGGACGTCTTCGACTCGTTGTACGCCCTTCAGGATAATGGGCATTTTGGTGATGCTCAAAAACCACGGAATATCCTTCCAGCTCAGACTAGGATCGATGAAGCTAGAAATGGCACGAGCTGCACCCTGCGATCTGTCCACGTTCTCGCCACTCGTGTTCTGGACATTGGAGCCTGTATCATCAAATTTGCTGCGCATGTCCTTTTCTCTTCTACCCAACTGAGGAGCGTCAACAGTGATGAAGAGACCTTTGCATCCTCTGGCTTCGGCATGCTTGACAATCTTCTCGGTGATTTTGCGATCTTTGTTGACATAGAGTTGTAACCATTGGCACTGGTCACCCTCCTTGGCATCCACAATCTCGTCGAAACTGCAAGATGCCAGTGTAGGAATCATCTGAATGACATTGTGTTTTTTGGCGCCTCTTGTAAGGACTACTTCACCCTCTGGGTTACCCAGCTTTCCAAGGGCCGTGGCTGTGACGTAGAATGGGATATCAACCTTTGTGCCAAGCATGGTGGTGCCGATGTCGACCTGTTCGACATCAACCAAGACTTTGGGTCTAAACCAAATCTTATGGAAGGCGTTGTGGTTCTCTCGCATCGTGATCTCATCGTCAGCGCCAGAGCTGTAGTATGCCCACGCAGGCTTCTTCATGACATTTCGGGCCACAGTCTCGAAGTCCATCAGATTGTAGCAGGCTTCCAAGATGGGCATATTCTTGATACGTTCTTGTCTTTCCTTTTCTTCTGGACTCTCTACTTTCTCCTCTTGTTCCACAGTAGCCATGTTTACCGGACCAAGGTGCTTGTCCTTTGGTAGGAATTTGTCCAACGTGTCAGGAGGATGGATGGGAGCATATTCTTCAGTGGCGTCTTTGCCTGCATACTTGAGAATGATTTTGGGGCCACCCGGATGTTCTAAAACAGGGTTAGCTGGTTGCGACAAGAAATATCATATATGAGCATCGCAACGTACCGGGTAAGAATTCTGTCACATCGTACGCTTTGCCATGGACGATGACCCAACATGAATCCCGGGAATTGTGCTTGGCTACCTCGTCGCCGGTCAGGGTCCCGACCTCTGGCTTTTCGCCTTCATCTCGATTCATGATGTAGAGGGAATGTGAATTCTATGTATCTGGGGGCAAAAGTTGGTCTCGCTCTGGGTCTGGAAGCGGTGATCTCTGTGCTGAATTTATTACAGGGAAGAAAATGACAATGAGAAAAGCAAGAATGACAAGTGCGGCAAACAAGATAATGAGGAACTGGGCTATTCTATCGATTCGAGGTAGTCCAGGGAAGATATTCATGGAGAGATGGTCATGAAGATCCATGTTCCCGGGATTGGTTGAAAAAGACGACGATGATGATGCTGTATTGCCGGGATGGCTTTTGGATGTGGGGAATTGTTGGCGTTTTCTGGACTCTGGAGGCGGGGACAAGATCGATCAACGCAGTGCGTGGGTGATGACGGTCTTCGCTCCGTTGCCCGCACGTTGGTCAATCCATGCCTAATTTAGTCAAAGTGTTCACCTAGAATCTCCAGCTCCAAAGCATGGCCGAGGCACCGGAGGATTGGCGTTGGCACGACCTCCAGTGGCCAGCCTGGAAGGTCCCAATTCTAGTTATGTACATGGGTACCGATGTAGTTAGTTAGGCGGTATTGGCACTATTAGTTGTCACCATCGGTGCCAAACGCCGGCTCATATCCTCGGTGAGGCTCCCTTGACCATCTTCTCCATAGCCTACCGTACCCGATCAATCATGTCTACTCCGTCTCGAAAGCAAACAAAGAACTTGTTCAATATTTTCTGACATCCCGCACCGTCGGCAATCAAACGACATCCTAACGCAGGGTATGCGTTTGTGATTGTGATTGTCCGGAGCTTTGATTTGAGTGCCGGAGTAACGAAGTAATTATTTTGGTTGGTTGGTTGGTTCACCGGTTGTTAGCTTGATGATTTATTTGGCTGCTCGGGTGCCTGATCCGGGTAGATCCCGGGTGACCCAACTTAAGGTGGTTAAGATATTGGCTCTTGAGCATACCTACTAGGGAAATATAGGTACCTAGGAGTCGGCGCGACACATTGGATCATGGGCACCTAATGGGCTGAACATAATAGCCCTGTCCGTACTCAGGCCGCATTATATAAATCTCATTGCATGCCCCTTTTGGATTTCGTATCAGAGATTCAACACGTTGCTCTTCTCCTGAGTCTCACGTTACAAGTTCGACTTACCTGCATACTCTGTTGCAACTCCTGCATGGGATTCCGCCAGTTGCTCGCCAAAATACCCCGCGTGACATTGTTATCTCAGGGGTCCCTGGATCATCATGGTGCTCGTGCTTCAGCTGTGACATGATGACTATGCTGATATACACCACAATCACCATGACCATGACCATGATTATGGGTGGGTGTGTGTCACTTCTGGCCTGAATCGCATGAATCAAGGCATACGTGGATGATGAGTCTACGAATTATGCGTCTTGTGATGAATCCCGTGCACTCACTGGACGGTGCAGGGGAGATTGCGCCATCAAATGGGCATGCACTGGCGGGATCGCCGAAAGCCCTAGGCGTCCTGGGCACCCCTCGGCCCTGGGTTGGAGGGGCTACAGCCTTCGAGTCACGCGTCAGCACACCCAAATTATCACCCAGATGACCAGCTAAGGCCCAGCAATGCCAGCAGTGTCAGAGTTACGAGCAAGTCACGCCTAAAAGCCAGCCTAACTGTGATGGATCTAGGCGACCAGGGCTTATGGCTGTGAACGCACTAGTGAACCAGCTACTAGGGAGCCACGGAGCTAGGCGTCATCGGTTGTTCCAGTGGGTGCTTAACCTCCAGGTGGTGATGCGGCTGCCAATGGTGAGTGCTGCCTTGCTCGTTCACATCCACCTCCAACTCCACCTCCACGTTCATTCACCTTCGCGTTCACGTACACACTCGTGACTCTGTGAGTCTGCTTCAAACAACTGCGGGATTCGGCTTCGCCCCCATCCTCAAAAAGCCATCGAGCGAATCTCTCGAATCTCTCCTTTAAAACTTCATCCACTTCCCTCGAGATCGTCCTCGATCAACAAACCCTAACTTCCTTCCCTCCCACTTCACCTCACGCATTTCCCTTGTTTCTTTCTTCGCTCTCTTTTCCAATTCTCCTAGTCATTCCTTTCGTCGTGTTCTGAGAATTCTGTGTCTTCTACTAATCTAAGTTAACCTAGCTCCGACAATCAGGCAATCTTTTCACTCACATCCCCGTCACAAACACACGCTTCTCCAGGTGACTCATTTGAAGCCGCAGGCATCATAGCACCCGACTTTCTCTGGGACCCCCGAGCACCCTACTAATTACTTGCTCCGCCCTCTCTACACGATCAGGAAGGAATATGAAATAGAGAAATATCAATCAATCTCAAGAGATTTCCATCGATCATCTCCTTTCCCTGCTTTCCCCCACTCTTTCTTACATTGCCAACACAATGAACACCGCTCCCCCGTTGATAACTACCACTGCCCCTCAGCCAATCCCTGCCACTTCAATCGAGGCAAAACTCGTCGTACTTGGCGCACAGGGTGTTGGCAAGACCTCACTTGTCTCAAGATTCATTCATCCTACAGCCGCGCTGTCTAAGAATGTCCAATCCACCATTGGCGCTTCCTTTGTGACCAAACGTATCACCGACCCAGATACTTCCACCACTGTCCGGCTGCAGATATGGGACACTGCAGGTCAAGAGCGCTTCAGGAGCATATCCCGCCTCTATTATCGAGGCGCTAATGCAGGATTACTGTGTTATGATATGACCAATGAAGCAAGTTGGGAGGAGATGAAAACATGGTTGGCCGAGATGAAGGAAAATTGTGAGGACGGAGATACCATGCCTATAATCCATGTGGTGGGGACAAAGTCGGACATCGTGGCCGAAGACCCCTCCCGTCGTCAGGTCACGTTCGAACGAACAATCGCCTATGTTGCAGAACAGTTAGGAGGCGTCACGGCTCAAAGTACAGCATCAACTCCACCACTCACCATGAAACCTGGTAATGCCACCATCCAAAGCCCTGACTCGAAACGAAGTTCAGGATTTTGGAACCAGGATATTGGCTGGGACAGCTGTCATGAAGTCAATGCCAAAGATGGTGAAGGTATCGAAGAGGTTTTTCGGGTCATTGCAAGGAAGTTGATCGATCAAAGGCATCAAAAAGATGCTGCAGAGTATGCCCGCATCCAACAAACTCCAGGTTATCGAAGTGAAAACGGAGACGATTATTTTGCTGGCCATCATGGTCATTCTGGCAGCTTCAGAGTCGGTTACGGTGACAAACGACGAAGTTGGCTAGGCCTTCCAAGTGTGGGTCTGACTGGTGGTGACTCAGACGGCGTTGCAGGCTCTTGGGATCCAGAAGAGGCCAAGAGAAGGGGAAGGTGTTGTTGATTTGTATGTGTACTTACGGCATATTGTCCGGGTATGGACCCGTTATTGGAGGGTGAATATTCCCTCTACGGTTGGGAGTCTGTTTTGAAGAGTATGAAAATACCCATTTAGCATGGCGTTTGACGGATGGGATGTGCAGCTTGTCAGCCTGCTTTCAGGGCAAGGCACTGCAAGGAATGGAAAGGCATTGAATTGATTCGGTGTTGAGAGAGCTTGCGGGCCACCCTTACGGCTGGTGTCACCTACAGGACATGATATCACTGGGTTTCGTGCATTTACACGTTCTCCTTTAGAATGAGAACCAGACAAGAAACCAAGTCAAGTGATTACGACGATCAATGATAGATAATGGAATGCAACGGCTGCTCAAAATCTAAATACCACAAGTTCAAAAAAGAACGAAAGTCCCCCTTCCTCGTACGCGAACCACTGACACATCAAGTTATTGTATCGCATGCTCAAATCCTCGATAGAAGCTCCCCATGGCTATCACGGATATCACGGATATCTACATACCTCGATTGTGCTCACGACTCACCCGTTCATAAGTTATCCACCTATATCCATGATCCGACCGACACCCTAACTCCCATCGACACAAGCGTTCACCATGACCATAAACCAATAGCCCAAAAGCTCCTATTTCCCCTTGCCCTTACGTACGTACCTATATAGTACATACTTACCTACCACCGACCTAGCCACCTAATTAGCTAACTAGCTTCCCATCTTCCATCCTCGAACCCCCGTTAAATGACAATAACAATGACAAAAACAATGACAAAAACAATAACACCATAAATAAATAGCACGACTCTCTCCGTCCCTTTTATGGTAAATGACAATAACAATACCAATACCAATAGAACCATAAATCAAGTAAACAGCACGACTCTCTCCATCCCTTTTAGCAAGAACTGGCCCCCCCATATCCCCCTTTTACCCCTTCCCCTCCCCTCCGCTCTCCTAGCACAATGTTCGGAGAAACCAAGCACTCGCGCGAAATCGATGTTGAATCTTTCACGGAATTAACTAACTGGTTTGATCGGAGCTGATGTCATGGGTGATGTGATCTTGCTGAGGAAGAGCTTGAGGTGGCATGTGTGGTTAGATAGATTTGGGAGAGGAGACGGGAGGTGGGTGGATAGGTAGATAGGTAGTGAGAGAGTATAGAATGTATGTATGTATGTATGTATGTATGTCACACCATAATACATTACACCGCACTGCGGTGGGTAGGTGGGTAGGTGGCTAACGGCTAGAGAAAGGGAGGCGACGATATGGCTACGTTGCTTGTGTTAGGTAAGGATCGGGTCGGGTCAGGTCAAGTCTGGTCTGGTCGAGCGAGGTATTGGGAATGGAACTGTATGTGTTGTATTGAATTATGTCTATCTGACATTCCTCTCCGCCTCGTACATCCATCCATCCATCCGTCGTCGTCGTCGATTAATGATGTATATGCATGAACTTATCTATACATATATATGTATATATCATAGGACTGACCTTGATCCTACAACACATTACAATAGAATAAAATGTTCGGCAACTACCCTTGTGCTGTGCTGTGCTGTGCTGTCCGTCTACCATCGTCGGAAGATTGTGATAAAGAAAGGCCAGGTGGAGAAAGGGGTGGAAATATAATGTGGTGTGTCAAACATCCATGCATCAAACAGTCTCCGCTCGAGAAATCTCGGGATTTGGAATTGAAGGATAGAAGAAGAATAGAAGAACTTCGTGATAGAGTCGGACGCCGCTGAGGTGGAAAAGCGACTGGCGAAGAAGAGGTAAGCAGAGACTTTAGCGTGTGCGTGCGCGCCGTATGCTTGCATGGTGCTGCTCACAATGCTATGTGCACATTTGAGATCTTTCTGTAATGGCATGGGCAAGCCGATCCCTCGTCTCAACACGACCAAGAGTGGGACACCTCTCATCATTGTTGAGACTATCAAGAACAATAACGGATACCCGTAGTCAGGAGCTTTTCCGGAATGCTGCAGAGATCGGGGACTGTCCTGAAGACTGATTCATTCGCCCACACCTTATCTGCTCCATTTTGTCAACACAATTGTTCGAGAGAGTAGTACCACAACAATCTTCTGACTAAGTCAAAACAATTGTGCATCCTTTTGACGTGATGACTGGGAAGGAAAGTGTGAGGAGAAAGCCCAAGGTCTCTGTCCCCTTGTTTCTGCATTAAACGATGTCCGGACCCACGGTCCTTCGGTCACATTTGACCACCTTCCTGGCCTTCTAGTATGTTGCCGGTGGTCTGTGTATAGCCCGTCCCGTTGCTGATTACCGCTCAGAAAGCATCTTCCAAAGGACAATCCACACTATCATGACCATCACGTTCACACAAAGCGCACCATTTTTCAGGGTCAATGACACCAGATGTTTTGCCGGCCATCATTCCTGCTTGGTCACCCGTTCCCTCTACGGGAGCTGAAGCTGTGGTGGCGGTCGTAGTATCTGGAATGGCAGTGGTGCTAATTGCTGTTGTAGTTGCGGCAGCAGGGATTGAAGACTCGTCAGGTGAGCTCGACTTTGACAGAGCAATAGGTGGTGGAGGTAACGATGTGCTCGGAGCCTCACTCGGTGAAGCACTGGGCAGTGAGTTATTGCTCTTGCGGCTTACTAGTGGCGCAGGGCGATCGCGGTCAATAAAATATTGCTCCACGTTGTCGTCTCGGACATGTTCCGAAGCGGTTGCATCCCGTAATACTTCTTTTCCACCTTTCCTACCTAGGCTATCCCCAGAGCGTGATTGATTGCCACCACCATTCTTGCCTGGTCCAAACATGTTCGAGCACGTGAGGATATCGTGGCCTCCTTCCTCACAAATTTCACACCACAGAGCGGCACTTGAGACAGATCCGTCCGTGACACCATCATCAGAGCCGTCTGTACGGGAGGCAAGGCCACCAGCGCCAATAATTGTACTATAATCGAGATGGCGGGAGGGAGGAAGCGACTTTACAGGACTCGCCCCATGAGTTTGGGGTGCGTCATGCCAGGATTCCTCACGTTGGCTACCTCGCCTTTGGTTCTGTGTATGAGGTTGAGATTTTGCTTTAGGGCTACCCAGCACGACCGTCCGCTGAGAACCGGCCGAGAGGTGTTTCCGTGCTAGGTCATCGCTATTATCTCGTGAATGACCACCAGTTGGTGACATCGCGGCAGTCCGAATTCCGAAAGCGTTCCCTGGGAGTGGAAAGCGCGAAATAGTGACACTATTGCGCAGTTGTTTGACTTCGTTAGCAAGTTCTTCCTCGTGCTGAGATTTCTGCTGTAGGAGTGCCTCCAGATCGCGGATTTGTTGTTGCATGTCGTACTTTGTCTCATCGTTTGATGTGTCCTGATGCACGTCCTTGGTGCGTGTTGAATTTCCATTGAGTTGCGGAGACGTATTGTGCGCATCATTGAGATTTTGGATGATCGCCTTCAATCCTCGAATCTCATCATCCTTTGAGCTTAATTGGGCTTCTATGTCCTGGAAGCCAGAATTGGTCCCACTGGCGCCGTTGGAATAACCATTCAACTGTTCCTCGGTTTTCATTCTTTCTCTTTCTCGTCTCAATTCTGACCTCGAACGTTCAACTTCACCCCTGAGGAACTCGACTTCTCCTCTAGCTTCGGCCTCACCACGTCTGGCATCCTCAAGCCCTTCTTCGAGCTCTTGCACCAATTCTTCCAATTGCTTCAGTTGCTGAGCCACCGTCTCCACATCCTCACTTCTGTCTTGCAGATTCCGGACTTCCTCTAGCAATTCGTCGACTCGTTTCTCGTACACACGTTCGGTCTCGGAGCTAGCCATCTCCAACGTGTCGATCGTAGATCGAAAGTCTGCACGGTTGGCATCAAACTCCGAGGTGAGCATTTTGATCCTGTCGTTCTTTTCTCGGAGAAGATCACGCAGGGAGACCACGTCCCGAGGAAGATCTTCGTCGTCATCATCGTCGCCTCGGTTACGTCTGCCTCCGTTCGATCCTTGTTCCAGTCCAGGCAGGAGCTTTTGTAATTCGTTGAAACTTCGTTCCATCTCGTTAAAATTGGCATTTTGCTCTCGTAGTTGGCGTTTTGCGTCATTGAGTTCATTGGTCAGTGATTTTATTTTCCCTTCGTATCTTTCAGCGTCGCCGTCTGCTGCCCTGGACACGTTGGGCGTCGGTGTGGGCGTAGATTCAGCTTCATTTTCAGGAATTTCATCGAAACTCGACTCCGGTCCCAGAGAAGGACTGCCATTGAAATGATTTGGGGTCACGCTACTCTGGCGTAGGCTCTGGCTGAAATTGTTGGTTGGCTTCTGTCCCGGCCTTGCGTATTGGCCCGGCCCTCCGTTTGTGCTCTTCGCCAAACCGATCCCGCTGGCACGTGTTTTCGGGGTAGCTAGCGTTTTGGGGGTGGGTGTGTTAACTTTGCGCAAAGGACTAGACGGACGTGGCAGAGACTCTCTTCTCGTCGGTGGTTTGAGCGCAGGGCTTGCGGCGCCGTTCCTTACGCCTGGACCGACCGATTGACTAAAACTTGGTTTCGCGATTCCAGGGGTGCGTCCTCCCTGATTAAAACTGCTCAGGCGTGTAGGGGTTCCTGGGACAGGACTTGCTCTAATCCCTAGGCCAGTGCCACCTGAACTGCCGGGTTTCTTTATGGCTTTCTCCAGAGGGAGGAATATACCTGAGCCCGGGATTGTGGTCTTGAAGTAGTATTTTCCATCGACATCACCGGAATTCTTGCCTCGCGCAGCGTACTCATTGGACAATTGGACGCCTGCAAAGGTCCCTTTTTTGCCGGCGACAGGACCGATGAACTTGACGATGCCATGCATGTCACCGGGCACCATAACATTGTCTCCAACACGAGTGACAGACATGATTGAAAGATTCGGTTTGAGAATAGGGTTCGTGGAGGGGAACGGTCGCTGAAAGGGGATTTAACAGGTAACGTCAAAGCATGAATTGAGTAACCGCCGTGGGAGAGTGTCAGACATAGGACATAGGTGAAAGAGGTTGAAATGGTGGATGACTGAGAGGGTTGTGATTTGATTAGTTGCGGTGTCTAACGCCGTGGGTGCGCAGTCAATGGACGAATAGGGAGAGATGGCAAGATGCAGATGCCGCCAGTCTGGATTGCAATACTCTCGTGCAGGACATCAGTGAAGTTTGTAAAAGGACGAGCAGATGCAGGTAGCGATGGACGACATAGGGGTTTGGTCAGGGTGTGTGTGACTTGTAGATGAGGATGTACGTCTGGAGTCTGCAGTACAGTACGTACAAAAGCGGCCAGAACGAACAGGTAAACAAAAAAACACCAGGTGAGTGGAAGGTGGGATTTTAGGTTCTAAGGGTGCATGAACGGTCATGACGGGTCAAAGCAGGACGGGCTTAGCTCAAGAACTCTCTGGGGACGGGGACTTAATAAAGTGAGAAATGGCCAAGTCGCAGAGGAAATGAGTGGCTGTGGGTGCAGCTTGATAGGCACACCTCAGGGGATTCAGTGCCCAATGATAGCTGAAGTTGCTTGCACGGCGCCTGCAGACGCCTGAGACCGTGGTTCTGGTTCCGGCGCTGCTGGGGCGACGACCTTTCTTCCAGGCAAGCTGCTGGTGGGATCTTAGGTGCAGTACATACCTACTAGGTAGGCATGTACTCAAGTGCCTAATGTTGATTCATAGGTACCGACAGCCTCACTAAGTTAATACTGAGTAATACTAATCATAATGATCTACCCAACCCTAGCTAGGACAACCCAACGAGGCACACCAACAACAACGACAACAACCACCGCCACCACCATCGGAACAACAAACATAGGCGTCGGTCTTCATCAACATGTCCACGAGTAACAACATCTCTTACAACTCGATATCGTGTTTGACATTCACCCACGCGACAAGAGGCACAATTTCGATACTGCAGTTAAATGCTTCCTTAGAGTCTCTAATCTCTACCGAACACCCTTCTCTAGCTATGGCGACTGGTATTTGGCTTTAGCAGGTCTCCCATTTCCCCCTCCAGCGAGTGCCCCATGGACAGTGGGACTCCTCGAGTAGCTCATTCGCTTAGCGAGATTAGATGCCTCCTCCCGCGTATCCCGCGCCGTGAATGCCTCCCGACTACGGAATAGTTAGAAGACTACTGAGTGCCCTCCGTCTAACTAACTACCGTCGGCAGATCGTGCTCCGCGACACTCACCTCCGTCAGCCTTGTCACCTTCCTTACATATCAGAATGCACAATACCAATGAATAATTCAATGCTATGTCCACGCCGAATTTGGTAGTACAGATACTTTTCATATCAATATAAAAGACTTGTGCTTACACGCCAGTGCCAACATGACCGCGCCCGCTGTCACATTCAGCTTTGGTCTTGCAGAGAACATAGGGCTTCTGCACTGCTCTCCTCTGCCCACCGCTTTAGCATTTCATCCCCCTACGCACCCGTTCCCACAATCTCAGAGCTGGAGCCTGAAAGTAGCCACTTCAAAGGCCCTCAGCTCAATAGCGACACTTGACTTGCTCTTACCAGAGATCGTCAATTCCTCTTCATCGTCCTCCAGCACGTTCGTCCTGTACACCTTCTTAATCGGTAGAGTCGTTTCAATATTGCCACGAGTCTTGCCGCCCAGGCTTTCATAGATACGCAGAATAACGCTCTGTCCCGAGCGAGGACTGAATTCGCCTCGAGACACATCTTCATCATCTTCACCTCGCTTGATGGTATCAAGCACCAACGAGCTGCCACCGTTGAGTTTGATAGAATCGAAGATCTCCTTGGCCGGCTTGTCGTCAACCACCGACACCAAGTTCAGAGGATGATTGAAATTGTACGCCGCCCGGACCGTCTCTGCGCCCAGTGGTCCCTGATGCGGGAAGATTGCCCATTTGATGTGATGTCGACCCATGTCAGCATGTGCATCAGGTGCCTTGGGCGCGCGAATCAGTGACAATCTCTGCAAGTTGCCAATGGTGGCAAATCCATATTTGGATTCATTCAGGATGGAAACACCATAGTTGGCTTCCGATAAATCTGCAAATTTGTGACAGCACACTTCAAATTTGGCCATATCCCAGCTGTTGATGGTCAGTACACTCTAGAGAAAACCCCGCAAGTATGAGACTTACCTGGTGTTGTAATGTGTTGGTCGGCGAATGATGCCGTACTGGCTCTCGTAGCTGGCCTCGGTGTTGGAAACATCAACTTCGAACTCAACCTTCAAGAATTTCATGGTTTCGCGCCATTCAACTTCTGCTTCCACCAACACATATCCTGCCTCGCCCTCGCTATCTGTTGCGTCCAGACTGATTACAGTCCTGATCCAACTGTCTTCGCTCACCTTGGTTTTCGTCGCTACACTGACCCGGTATGGTCCATTTTCCACGATCTCTGTCGTGCCAGAGCTGAGCTCTTGTCTCGACTCTAGGTGGAACACCTCCACGTCCCAAGCTTGCCAATACAACGGCTTATCATCAAAGAGGACGAATTGGTTGGCTTTGCCGCCTTTGGCGAGAACTTGGCGCTCAGCTTTTGAGTCGTATAGCGAGGTTATCACACCAGCCTCTACTTGGACGTCAAAGCGGCTGTTCTTGAGAACAAAAACACCTTTCTTGGTTTCCGTAACCGACGCTGTGGACTGAATGGCCGAAGCGGCGTGACTTTTGATGAGACCAGGGCCGCCCGAAAGGAAAGTGTATGCCTGTTCTTGTGATGATGATTGTGCTTGCGGAATCTTGACCAGCTCTGATCGCTTCCATGGTGCAGTGTTGATGGCTGCAAGTTCAGCTTTGGCCTTGACATGGTGCGATAACCCAAGCACTGTCAATGCTTCCTCCTTGATCTTGTTTGCAAGCTTGGCATTGTGAGCGTAGAGTGCGTTCGAATCGTCGTAACACATCTCAATCGAGCTGCCTGGTAGACAGTCGTGGAATTGACAGAGCAACACATTCTCCCAGATCTCATCAATCTCCTTCTTGGGATAGCTGTAACTCTTGGTTTTCAAGCTAGCCAGTGTTGCCAAATACTCGATATCATGTAGCAGGACTTCCTGATGACGATTGTTCCGCTTATTGTTTGCCTGCGTTGTGTAGGTACCTCGGTGTAGCTCGAAGTACAGTTCTCCGTACCAAGTGGTGAGCTTGGTGCCAGATTCCAGTTTCTTCTCTACCCCGACGAAGAAATCGTCTACGGATTTCCCCATATGAACTCGAGGGAGCAAACCAGTGGTGTCGCTCAGTCCACGACATCTCCGGAGTTTCTCGAGCATGTCTCGGGTCGGACCACCACCTCCGTCACCTTTGCCAAAGACCAACAGCGACGTGTTGTCTTGATTCAGGCTCTTATGTTGAGTTACACTTCTTCGAACATCCCCGAAATGGGCATCTGCAGTATAAGTCTCACTGGGCGCCATATGGCAAATGACTTGGCTGCCATCGAGACTGACCCAGTTGAATGTAGTATGAGGGAAGTTATTGATATTGTTCCAGCTCAATTTCTGAGTAAAGAAACGAGTCATACCTGCCAAACGACAGATCTGAGGAAGCTGGCCGGAGTATCCGAATGTATCTGGTAGCCAGAAAGTTTTACAACGTTCACCGAAATTGCTTTCGAAGAATCTTTGACCGTACAGGAATTGACGTACCAGAGACTCTCCGCTGGGCATGTTCGTATCATGTTCGACCCAACTTCCGCCAATCGGATGGAATCTACCTTCCTTGACCTTCGTCTTCACCCTGTCGAAGACATAAGGGTAATATTGCTTGAGCCACTTGTACTGTTGAGCCTGGCTCACAGCAAATCGATGCTCGGGGTATCGATCCATCAGATCGCACTGGTTGGACCAACTTCTGGCCACTTTTCGTTTCGTCTCTGCCCATGGCCAGAGCCAGCAAGTGTCAATGTGACAATGCCCGATGCCATAGACTAGGACCTTTTCATCCGAGTCGTACACTTTTGATGAATTGATATTCTTGCCGATGTAGCTTTGCGCAATTTGGCGTCCTTCCTCGATAGATTTGGTTGATCCATTGCCAGCAATGAAAGCATCCATAATCCGATTTGCGACCTGCAACGCCTCATGCTTTTCCCAGCTGTCACCTGGGAACTCTCTCGCGGCGTCGCCGATGATCCAGAAGTCCACGAAAAGAGCTCGCGCAGCAAGGTTCACATCAACGATTTGAACCTTCCATAGCTGAAAATATCTATCTGGCCGGGGAGGCTGGATGCTGTCTCCACCAGGAGCGTTTCCGAACATTCCGTTGCAAGCCATTTCAATGTAAAAGATATGTTCTTTGCCATCTCGCCAATCGTTGGGCAGGATCCACTCGGTACGATCACCGCCTCCTGTCAGGCCCTGGAGCGGATTCCCGTCTTCGGTCCATACCATTCCTTCATTATTTGCGTCCCAGTGGAATTCTAGATGTTCGCCATCTCGCATGTGCTCAGGAACGGTCAACTGAATCTTGAACCAGTGGGTTGACCAGGAAGGACCGAAAGACTCTCCCCGTTGCGTAGGTCTGAAGGTGTTTGAGGTGGCCTCTTTGAACGTCGGACGTGCCAGGTCTGGTGGAGAATAGACGGAGAGCTTGATGTACTTTGAATCTTCCTCAATGTTATGATACAATTTCCTAGATGAAGTCAGTTGGGTGATTCGTCTGATTTAGAGGTGTAGCATACCCAAGGAGATATTGCTTCTCATATTGGCCGGTTGAGGTAAACGCGCGCAGCCGGTCTGTATAGATACTCTCGATTTGCTGACCGACAGGACCTTGAGACAACTTTGGATAGGAGGACGACTCAATACGAGCCGAAGTCTCCCCTCCCATGACTGTGGTAGATAAGAAGAAGTAGTGCAAAAAGTAGACTGATGGTGGGAACAGGCTAGTGTACAAGCGGAGAGAGCGATAGAAACAGAGAAGCTGAGGACAAGTGAACGAAGGGGTTGATGTATTCTTCAGAGTGGGTAAACAGATGGTCTTGGGAGGTCAGATGGTACTTCTCAAGATGGCAGTGGATGCAGGTATGACCTCGACGTTTCACCAGCAGGGTGCGGTTATGCGGGGTAGAGCTTCTGGGAGCGTCCTTAGCTTGAGTTCAAACTTCAGGCACAGTTCCCGTTTGGAGAAAGCCCGAGGACCGGTGCTCTTTGACTGAACGACTTAACTGGGACTGGCGTGGATGGGGTATCCCTGGAAACCAGTCCTTGGACTGATTGGCTGTAGCACGTGAGTTACACCTCGCACACCTCCTCGAAGGACTTGGTTCAACAATGCCGTAAACTGGCAGTGCTGCCCATCTTCCTGTTGCACTCTATTCAATCTAACACCAAGTTCAAATGTACGTTCTAATGTCTAGGTGAATCAAATCCACTCAGCGTCCCCTTAGATACTCCCCGGTCATGAGTCCCATTTACCGCGCCACTGCCTGACATCGGGCCCACCATCACGATACTCTGCTTTAATTTTTTTCGTCTTCTCAGCGATGTCCTCCCCGTCAATCTATTTACCGCATTGACGATCTGGCTCTGACCATTGTGATATGCTGTTGCCAAGTCCATCGACTTGCCTCGTTTATTGGGACTAGATTTCTCCTCTCTTGGTTTCTTCTTTTTCTTCTTTGACCAGATTTCTTCTCCGTAAACCTGATAGGGATTTGCTGGGATGGCCAATTGACGCTCTCGAGGCACATCGTCCCCTTCTCCCAGGGCTCCAAGACCATTCCATGCCCTGCTAGACTTGGACACAGATCTCAATAACTCACTCACCCCTGTTGAAGACTCTCCCGTGCGGAGCTACGCGACTCGAGGTTATCGTCCTCTTCTCCTGAAAATCTCGATGTTGCATATGAAAAGGCACGGTGTCGACCTTGCTCTGCGGAGCCTTGCCTGCTTTTGAGGCTCTTTGTGGCCTGAAGTCTATCCATATCTGAAGTTGGGCTTTGATTCACAAGGTCGTCCTCCAACCAATTTTCAGACCAGTGCCTTTCACGATACCGCGCCTCTGTCAACGAGCCTGGCGACCATTTGTTCGCTGCCTGTGGGTGCAACGGGTCGTACTGCGCAGGGGAATCAAACACTGGACTTGGTGGACTGCTACTTCTCAGCTCTGGGGCGATGGAAGGAGGTCGTCGTCCGTGACATCCGAGACACTCCCTGACATGGCATCAGGGAGTGGCGGAGTGTGTGCGACTCGAACAGACAGCTCAACAGATGAGACCTGGGCTGAAGGTGCTGACAGGTGATGGAGTGCCGCTTGCCGATAAGAATCTGTAGATGATCCTGCCACTGGAGAGGCCAGCTCATTTTTGCGGTCCTGAAGACTGCGTGAGAACTCCATGAAACTGGGGCTTGTCTTGGGGTGCCAGGGGCCTCAGAGAGAGGCTTGAGGCAGATGTTTCAATTTGACTCCGATGTCGTGATTTGGAGTATGGCGAAGGTGTTCGGCTGAGGCTCAATCGCTTGATTAGTAAGGGCGCTACTGTATCTCTATACGCCTGTGGCTGGTGAATCTGCGGAAGAGATTGGGTTTCCGATTGCTCATCGAGATCAAGGTCGCGAAATCCGCTATACATGCGGATGATGTTCGTGATGGTGGTGTCTGTACTGTACACACTAGAGGATCTGCGCCTGCGATCAGGTGGTTCAAGCGGTAACGGTTTATCCAAATCGGATGAACTTGACCTCGCAGATGCACCACTGCTGGGAACTTGAAGGCTCAAACTCGACGATGGTGATGAAATTTCCAGGCCCTTTCGTTGAAGTTCTAGCAGCGCTTTTGAAGGTGGGGGTGATGTTGTCATCGTCCGTCGTGCTGAAATGGGCCGTGAAGTCATATTGTGGTGATAGCAACGCAAATTTTCTGCAGTATGACCCTCCCGAATAGACCGGTGCGACCTTTCAAGCTCCTGGGGTTTTCTCCATCATGGCGGTTGTTTCAATACCGCAGCCCAACAACCCAAAATAGTCAACAAAGATGACCGCTTGCGGTCGGACTGTGTATCGACATGCAATAACATAGTAGGCCATTGTCAATTTACAGCACCCAGAACTTGACTGAAAACAAACCGACTGCATGCAGGACATGTCTTGAGTGAGACCGCAGAATGCCATTGATTTAGGTTGCTACGAGGGTCCGACATTCCACGGACATTCCGTCGATATGTTTCTTCACAAGTTCGCCGCTTTGGCCAAGTCTTCTTTGGTCAGTTCGTCTCCGGGTCTCTTGATATATCCCAGTCGCCCAATGCGCCGAAGGCGGATAATCATGTCTTCGTCTCCAAAATGGCTGTTGTGTTCAAAGGTCGGTTCTTGGTCATAAGCAAATCTAGCTGCATCTGTAAGGATTCTCGCTGTCATTCCGAAAACTCGATACCTCGCCAACTTGTCGAGATGACTTGCAGCGACTTTCTGGCCTTCGTTCCTCTTGGGTTTGGTGACGATTTGATTCGTGACAGGGACGAAGAAATTGTGCATGCGCCATCGGCTTTGATGCCAATCTGTCCAAGTCCCTTTGTACCAATCGCTAGGTTTACCCGGAAGATCTTCTTGGTCAGGAAGATCCTCTGTATACAGAAAATTCTTGAAAGGAGCAGAAAAGACCGCAGCAACCTCTCGGGCGTCCAGCCTCGGCAGAAGCTTTTCACCAACGTTCGCATCAAGGCCAGTTTCCGGATCGTGCGAGTGTAGGAAGGCAATGCACGGTCGGACAACCAATTCGGTTTTTGCGAGATTGGTGGGCATTTCGCATAGATGCTCGACTCGAAAAGGCGGTGGGAGAGCAGCTTCACGTCTCGGCAAGCCGATTTCTTCGGAGGCCTCCCTCCTGGCAGCTTCGAACGCCGTCTCTCCAGCCTCTGCCTTTCCTCCAGGAAGTGCGGCCTGACCAGAATATGAGCTCAATGTGCTCGCGCGCATCGTGATGACGACTCTCAGCCCTCCGTTTTGGTCGGCAAAGAGCAATATCAACACCGCCGCTTTTCGCGACAATGGCATATCTGGCCACACTGTAGGTGGAGAGGCATAATTCCTTAGACGATCCAGTGCTTTCTGCTCAGTTCGTAAGTAGCGTATTCAATCACTAGCGAGCTGTAAAGAGTACGGACCTGTGATTCGGGTGAAAGTGGCGGCATCTTGTCGGTGCTTTTATAGACGTTTGACACGAAAGTCCTCAGGTAGGAAGGTTCTTTACAGGAGATCCGTCTCACACTCCGAAGGATATTCCTGGTCAACATCTGAGATACATTCCTGTTGATGAGAGGTATGCCAATATTGTTTAATCCAAGAGGTGGACGGGATACAGCCGAGGCATATTGGTGACTTGGAAACTTTGATCGTCTTTCGTCCCGTCATGGGCTTTAGCCGAATCTGCGGTGGGGATTTTGGAGACGAGTCAAGGAGCAGGCTGTGCAACCAGTCAAGAGACGATGTTCTTACACGCTGCTTGTCAGGACGGCATCACTTCCCTAACTTTCGCAATACGATTGCATCTGCATTGGTCGCGGTCATGGCAACTTACCATCTAATTATGTAGATAGTACCTGCTCTACTTAGTCATGCTAATCTCATGGAGCGGCAATACTCCTCCACAATTGTTCTCTTCTTTCTGCCATCAAGAGATTACATAAGCCTGATATTTGAGCCACATTCCTTTTCCATTCTCCCGCCAACGGATAGATGTTCCATGTGGACGGAACGGCGGGATCAGTCTGAGTTGGATTTATGACCACGTTCAGTTTCGAGTTGTCCTCGTGGCCGACACTCATACTCGCGCGCGGCTTAGCCCACATATGAGTCTAAGCCGGGCAGCTACACCCACCGTATGTAGTCCACTAAGATTTGCATCGGGCGCAAACTTCAGCTTTGATCTGCATAGCATATATCAGCTTGCTTGCGGGTGCCAGGTCTGTTCCATAGGGCACTTGATCCATCTACGGCTGATCTGATGGAAACAAGCATCTCGAAGACAGCGATATTACTGTTCTTCTCCTGCTCAATTTGGGCATGCCACGTCGTGGGCCCTTAGTATCGTCTGGAACGATCGATTTGGTAACACGCCTCCGCAGATACCAGACCACAAAAGAGGAGGTCTCTGGTTGTAACGTGTGACTCAAGAACGCTCAATCATCATGGCCCTTTCGTGATCCACCGAAAGAGATCTTCTGTCGTTTCGTCGCCCGACCGTCCCCATCTTCATCTTGCGCGGCAGCAGCGGCATTCTTCTTTTTCTTCTTGTCTCCTTTCTCTGCCGTGAAACTACCAGTAGGGGTGGCTGCGTGATGCGGCGTACTTGTCGCACTGCTTGGAGAATCTGAATCTCGCATGTATGACACTGAACTTCGAGAAAAGATGCGATCGGTGTCGTTTATCACAGCCTTGCGGCGGCCTGCGCCTAGCCCACCGCCAGCGGCACTACCAGAGATTGTGCCGCCAGCTGAGGTCGTGGTTCCGGATACGGCTGACGCTTTGATGTAGTTGTCGAAACCCTTCACAATGTTGCCTGCGATGGACGTTTCTTCGAGGTATGCGGATTCTTGCCGATAGAGCTGATCTTCTGTTGCAGCCTTCAGTCTACCCGTTAGATGTCTTCTTAGATCTGTAAAGCGGAATCCTACGTACCAAGTTCCGATCGAGCAGTCGCTTCCTCTGTAAAGTGTCGCGCAGGTCCCGTCTTAACTTTTCATAGTAAGGTAGTCCAGGTCGATCAGCGCCAGCAACCGGCTTGCTCGCAGTACCTGGCGGTATATTTTCGGTCATCGTGCAGCATGCACTATGGTCGAGTAGAACAATATCTCACGGTGTATTCATAAGTTCGGAACAGGATATATGTCGCTACAACAGTTATCATGCGCACTCAGGCGCAAGCGGAGACGGAAAAGTTAGCTCTATGTTCCAGCGTATTCGATACGGTAGTGCATTCGCCACTGGTATGCAGTATATCATGCTCAACTTTGGTCAGTTTCAGGATGACTTTCCGCGTTATCTCACACCCAGTGTTACTCAAACATACCAACTCGCAGACTTGAGTCCTTAAAGGTCAAGAAAATGGATCATTCACATATGGACCACAGTGGAATGGATCATGGCGGCCACGGCGGCATGGACATGGGACCAAGATGCTCCATGAATGCAAGTTCAGGGCCATAACATGCACCCTCCAATATGCTCGACTAACATGACTAGATGCTGTTTACCTGGTCCTCCAAAGATCTTTGCATCGTGTTCCGACAATGGCACATCACGGGTACCTTCTCTCTGATAGTCTCGCTCCTCGCAATCGTCATCCTTGTTGCCGGCTACGAGGCTATCCGCGAATTAAGCAGAAGATATGAACTGAGCCACAATACTCGTATGAGCGCGTTCAGTACCGGAGCTTCCAGTATGTCCTCCTATTGCAAAAATAAGCAGTAATCCCATCGCTGAGACCTTTTTACTCCAAAAGGCGACGAAGCTCAATTGAACGAATCACGCTCATATCTCGTGGTAGGAAGAGATTCCAAGGCGAACGCTGAAAGAAAAGGAATACTCATAAAAGGGGCTCTGTACGCCGTGCAGGTATTTTACAGTTTCTTCATCATGTGGGTATATAGTTGACTCTACTTGGTCGTGACATGGCTGAACAAGTTCTAGGCTATTATTCATGACTTATAATGGTTGGGTCATGTTGGCTGTTGCTGTCGGTGCTTTCATTGGCTATGTTGTGTTTGGCCATAGTCTCTCCTCTGCTAAGAGCGTGGCTTGCCATTGAGATTCGATCATATAAGGGCTCAATGTGCATATGTACAATACCGACAGCTGCAGTGCATCCGAACTCTTTCATTTGTCACCCAGTGCGGACTTAAATGGTCGGCAGACATAACGTAGCTCCGAGGATGTACCTTCCAGAATTTTGAGAGATAATGGTTGTGAGAATATGCTATACAAGCTAATCAATTGTTGATGAGCACAAACAGCCGTGGCAGCGGACATGATAGACAGCTTAGACTTCCTCTTCTTCCTCAATGTCATCGTCAAAACCAAAGCTGAAGCCGCCTTTCAATCCAGGTTCATCCTGATCTCCGGCTTCCACCACTTCCTCCCATTTTCTCTTCCTTTCAAATGGGACCTCATACAAGGCTGCAAGGTCAGGATGCGCTTCTTTGAGACGTTCCAAGAACAGTGAGCAAGGATCGACGATGTCGTCTTTGAATCCTGATATTTGGTTCACCTTGTGCCGCAAAAAGTGGACAGCAGCACCAACATGCGAAGGAGGCACAAAGTTTTGTGTAACTGCAATCGCTGGTTCGAGATTGACCACGAGATGCCACCAGCCAGAGGGCACGTGCAGTATCTCGCCCTCATTACAGATACCTTCTACACACCCAAAAGTCTCTCGAGCTTCGGCATGAAATGACATCAACCATTCTGCAATACTCAGGGGTGAGGTTACCTCACTCTGGTCATCACTCATATACACCCCGGGCGGCAGAACATTGGCCGGAAACATGATCCAATATTTTGATCCACGGATAACAGCGTTCCAAGCACTGGTGGCATTTGGATCCTTGTGAAATGTGCTACCACTTCTCTCAGGACCAATGATCAACCATCGGTGGTCGGGTCTCTGCTCTCCCAATAACATAAAAAGATCTTCCTGGAAGCACTCCGGCGCTTGATATGCTGCGTTCGGTTCAGTGCCGATTTTGAGTCTCATCTTCTCCGCGAAGCTTCTGTCGAATAAGTACAATGGACTTTCATCCTCGGTTGTGTTCATATACTCGATGTATGTTTTCAGTGGCCAGTCAACGCCCTCTGCACGAAAGATGATTTCTCCATACCGAGCAAGAAGTTCTTCAAAACACCAGTGTTTGTACACTTCCCATTGCTTCACCGGTTTCGTTAAAATGAAGGGTCGGTTCGACCAAGAACGATTAAAGGATTCAGCTGACATTTCCTGCATGCGTGCAATCTGATTTTTTGCTGGAATGCTGGATACGTACGGAGACAGTGGTATTTGAGAACATAAAAAAGGTCGGTGGAGTGCATCAGAGAATACATGAGTACAGTCTATGCTTGGCAACTCTGGTGTTGGAAGACGCCTAGCAGAGGCACGCCAGCTACCGCGCCACAAGAACGATCCTTGAGAATTGAACAAATCATGCTCATCATTATTGACCACGATATCTCTCCACAGCTGGTCGCAAGTGCTGTACGCAAAGAGCCCACGACATGTACCTCCGAGATTGACGAGACTCGTGAGAGACAAATACTCCAAGAGCAAAAGGATCAGATTGTCAGGTAGCCTTCCAAAAGTTCCCATATATCTCGACGCATTCTGCTCAGATGTGAGAGCATTACCACTTGGACGGACTCCAAGCGGATGTCGTCTTGCAATGTCCGAACGGCTTAATCCATCTCCTTTCCCAATTGCAGGTATCGCGTGATTTGCTGGAACATCATCTCGAGTAGTGGTCCCATTGGTTTGGGTATGCGCGACAGTGGTTGAAGACATTCGTTATTGGGCCGTCTCCAAGAGATCGACCTGGAAATACGGCGAACCCGATGCACGTGACTTTACCGTCTTGAGTATCACAACACCGGACAGATAGAACTGCTTGGAGTGGAAAAGAATGTTGATTGTTTAGTGACGAGAGAATGAGTCACCAGTCTCTTGAACTAATCGCCACCATGGGAAGAGCATGCCAGACAAGGCTGGACTCCTGTAGATTGTTGTAGGTGCCTGAAGGCCGTCGAGGGAAAGATTTTGTGTGGCACAGGCAAGAGACGTGGGAACTTTTTACTAGCGCCCCTCCGTGCCAAGCTTTGAAATAAAAGTCAAAGGAAGCCGCCGCCATCAACTTCCAAAATTTTTGTCCTTTCTCTTCCACATTTCACATCAACAACCAAAACCACACAACAGCTTTCGCTAGACACTTGGATTCTCGTTTTTGAGGATCCTCTGACTAGCTTTTTTTACAACCCAGCAACAGACAGACTTAGCCGCCTCGTGAGCGTCTAGGTCTTTTCACGCCACTCCCTCCCGCTCACTTAGATCGCCGGCCAAGTCGCCAGTGATCACCAGATCCGTATCGCAATCATGGCGGACAAAGGTCTCGAAGAAATCCCAGAGGGTATGTTTCCATCTGTCTGCGCAACACAAATTTCTGCTTGAAGTCGTGAAACGACTCTGGTCGAGTCTAAGCCTTGTTTTGTTGGGACATCTGCTGACTTTTTTTCACGCAAATAGGACAAATTGAATCCAACTACGATGAAGTCACCGACTCATTCGATGCGATGAACCTGAAGCCCGAGCTTCTAAGAGGTACGTGTTTTGTGATGCAAAGCTCAAAATGAATACAACGTACTGACAAGAGATGTTCAGGTGTCTATGCCTACGGTTTCGAGCGACCCTCCGCGATTCAACAGCGTGCTATCATGCCAGTCATCAAAGGTGAATAACTACAAAGATTGTAAGACTTGAAAGAATATGGCTAACGATTTTCAAAGGTTCTGATGTCATTGCACAGGCGCAATCTGGCACTGGCAAAACTGCCACCTTTTCTATTTCGTGTCTCCAAAAGATCGATCCCAACCTCAAGGCCTGCCAGGCTCTTATCCTTGCCCCGACTCGTGAGTTGGCACAGCAGATCCAAAAAGTTGTTGTTGCCATTGGCGATTTCATGAATGTCGAGTGCCACGCATGCATTGGTGGCACCAACGTTCGTGAAGACATGAAGGCTCTTCAGGATGGACCGCAAGTCGTTGTTGGCACTCCCGGCCGTGTCCAAGATATGATCCAGCGACGCGTGCTCAAGACCGACAACATGAAAATGTTCATCCTCGATGAGGCCGACGAAATGCTTTCTCGAGGTTTCACCGAGCAGATCTATGACATTTTCCAGCTCCTTCCGCAATCCACTCAAGTCGTCCTGCTGTCAGCCACCATGCCACAAGATGTTCTTGAGGTCACCACAAAGTTCATGCGTGATCCTGTTCGTATCCTCGTCAAGAAGGCAGAATTGACTCTCGAAGGTATCAAACAATTCTATATCGCCGTTGAGAAGGAAGAATGGAAACTAGACACTCTGTCGGATCTCTACGAAACCGTGACCATTACCCAGGCAGTTATCTTCTGCAACACCAGAAGAAAGGTGGATTGGCTTACCGACAAGTTGACAGCCCGCGATTTCACCGTCTCCGCCATGCACGGTGATATGGAGCAGGCTCAACGTGATGTCATCATGAAGGAGTTCCGTTCCGGATCTTCTCGTGTTCTCATCGCCACCGATCTTTTGGCTCGTGGTATTGATGTCCAGCAAGTCTCCCTTGTCATCAACTACGATCTTCCTGCCAATCGCGAGAACTACATCCATCGTATTGGTCGTGGAGGTCGCTTCGGTCGTAAGGGAGTTGCCATCAACTTCGTCACCGCCGATGATGTCCGCATGATGAGAGAAATTGAACAGTTCTACAGCACTCAAATCGAAGAGATGCCAATGAACGTTGCAGGTAAGCATAGCCCAGATCCTGACTCGTGCTATCATATACTAATTTTGACAGATTTGATCTAAACCATCATATTCACAGCAGCTACCATCGTCGCTTTCCTCTTCTGCATGAGAACGGCGTCTGTCTAGCAGCAATTGTATGAGGCTCCTTGAGAAAAGTGGGATGAAGCAAGTTTTCCGACTGCTTGGCTCAGGATTGCCGTCGTGCAAAAAGTCTTGTATTTTCATACTCTTGTGGTATCCTGCAATTGCAAGGAGCATACGAGCGCGGTGATACCACACCAACGACTGAACGTCGTTATGCATGTGGCAGATTTCGCGGGCGTTTTGCTTTCTAATCCTAGCTGGCAATGGTTGGCTACCGTTTTCCAACAGCACAACAGAAGTCAACGATATTCTCATGTGTCATGACAGGATGATGGCCATCTGCTTATTTCCATAGACAGTTAGAATTCAAGTTATTTTAAAACCAAGGTCATTCCTACGTCGCTCCTTCCTCGAAACATCCACCTTTGCTCCTTCCGTGCGTGATTCTCCGTCCGAGTCTGCACGTGCGACTTCGATGGAATCTACATCGAGATCTTTCCATGTCAACCCATTTGGTCTGCGGTAACATCGTTGAGCAGCCACCTCTGTGTAGGCGGGATAACATCCACGCATGGACCTCGATCGCCATACTATGGTAGGCTACGCCACCAGCTTGCTACATGCTCACCAACTTCGACGAGAGAACCTCTATCTTAATCGCCAGCTGAAACTTCTCGACCACGAGGTTTCAACGTTAAAGTACAAGGTTGACTCTCTCGACAACAATACTCAGAACCATAACGAAGAACTGCAGAAGGTGTACAGCGCCGCTGCCCAATGCAATGCACAACTGGAGGTCCAAGGTTTCCGACTCGACCATTTTGATGATGCAACCGACACCCTTAAAACAGACTTGTCCAGTTTTGCCTCAGCATGTAACGAGTATCGTCGTACCGAGGAGCTTTCGAAAAAGCAACTCATGGACCAGTTCATCCCGCTATTGCGAGACGCACAACGCACCATAGATGATCACCATAAGCAGGCCGAGCTCTTAACGGAGTCCATTAAGTTACTCGAACATGCAATGCGTCACAAAGTCGATCAGCATGTTGTAGATGAGATCGGCAGAGAATTGCAAGACCTGCGTGAAAACCTTCCACCTCCGTCCTCCTCCCTAAGCCGAATCCTTGACAGCGTCGAGATACCCACGCATTCAAGTTCCTCTCAACCACTAGGAATTGAGCGAATGGTCAATCTTAACAGGACCCGGAAACGATATATCCAGATACTCGACTCCCAGCACCGAGAGTTGTGCTCCACAGAAGTAACGGGTCAAGAAGCCAGAAAGCAGACAACCCCTTCGAAAGAGTCAAGGGACGGGACAACGATTCCTGATGACCTCGACCTTGATGCAAATGCAGATACAATTAGCTATGCGGGACATGGAAACTTCGCTCAATTGGTCCACGGACCACTGGGAATGTTGCCAGAGTTAGCAGTAGATCCTTCTGAACTTGCAAAGATCAATGCTCTTGCTCAGATGCGATTTGAAACATGGGCGTCTTATCGGCAACGAGCAGAGGCATTATTACACAGACTACCCTCTGCTTTTGCAGAGGTCACTCTGCACCAATTCGTGAATGGAATGTTTCAGGAAATACAAAGAAGGCAATGTAGGCAATTTCTTGACAGTCTTGGCTGGACTTGGAACAATGTCACAGATTTCGGCTTGTCGTGTTCGCAGCTCATCAATGAAGCTAGGCCGATCGAGACTCTCGCGATGGATGCTGTTGCGGAGCTCGCAGGGACTAATAAGGACTCTGATGTCAAAACAAGACGACCAGAGACAACACGGAAAGCCATTAACAAAGTATCATCGAGTGTATCGCCTCATGAAACATGTTCTGTGCGCCGAAGTCAACGACTCATCGATCGAGAAAAGAGAGAGCAGAGTAATCGAAATGGTGCTTGTATACCAGGAAACGGTCGCAACTTGCAAGCTGGTAAGACGCCTGAAATGGGCAATAAACTCGTCCGCCGAGTGACGAGGGTGCTCGAGACAAAAGATATGCACGAAGTTGGACGAGGCAATACCAACGTCCGAGGTGGAAACTCGCAGCTCGAGCAGGCATCTGCGCAAAGACCGAAAGCACAGCCAATGGAAACAAATCGAGGGAAGGCGCCTCAAGGAAGCAGAAAGAGAAGAAGGCCTGAAGCTCAGAAACAAAAATTTCGAGAGATTCTTCCAAGCCCAATTGGAAATTTTGACGAACACAACAGCTACAAACCCAAACTAGTCCCACTCAAGCGGCCGGCAGATTCCCGAGCTGACGAGACTGCTAGTGATGAAGAACACTTGCCTAGTATGAAGCACATGATAACTGCGCAACAAAAGGCGGAGCAAGACACATTGAAACAACGATGCCACCGTGTCCCACCACCCGAGATTCCCATCCTGTCGACTTCGAGCGAGGACTAGTTGAGATGTACCAAGAGCGCTTGCGCTGATCAGCGATGTTTTGAGATCTTGTGCAGAGTTTGCTCAGACCAACAACCCGGACGAATAGATCGGAGGAGGCGTTTGCATCATGGTTCGGGTTGGCTTGATAATAGGACTGACTTGTCCTGAGCTACCAGCAGAGGTTGACTGATCACAATCAAGTTTCCTTGAAAACATAGCCTTCTTCCGAATCGTCATCAACAACATCAACTTCAATTTTAGCTTCAACGACTTCTCTCCCATCTGACTCCAATCCACATCTCACGACATCACCACCTTTGAGCGGGCCGACACCTTTAGGAGTTCCTGTCAGGATCAGGTCACCCTCCTCCAAGGTCATAACCTTGCTGATGTCACTCAACATTCTAGGGATGTCAAAGAGCATCAAATTGGAGTTATCCTTTTGTTTTATCTCATCATTTACACTTAGCCATATGAGGACGTTGTGAGGGTCACTGATTCGATCCACAGGGATCTCATGGCTTATGGGCAGAAAGGTATCGAAGCCTTTTGCGATTGACCAGGGTAGGCCTTTCTTTTTCGCCTCGTTCTGCACATTTCGCGCAGTCAGGTCAATGCTTAGGAAATAGCTGCGAATGCAATCGAGGATCTTGGAATCGCCGGCGGAAAGGTTTTTCAATGGTTTAGAGGAGGAGCCAATAACCAAACCAAGCTCAACTTCATGGTGCAAGTCGACACCACGAGGTCGAATGATGGGACCTTTTCCCGGCAGGAGGATGGAGGAGGTAGGCTTCAAGAAAAAGAAAGGCTGCGCAGGCCGAGCCGAGTTCAATTCAGTGATGTGGTCTCTGTGCAGGTTGTGTCAATGAATGAGAATGAGCAAAGCATGGTGAAAGAACTGACGCATAATTCCTCCCAATACAAATCACTTTGCGTGCATTTGCCTTGATACTTGCCATTGCTAGGTAGATTGTTTTGGCAGATTAAAATCACACCACTTACTGAATCAATAACTCTGTGCAAAGTGTTCAAAGGCTCATTGTTGAGCACTTTGGCAGAAAATGTGACATGGGCTCCGATCCAGGAACTAAGAACGGGTGGTCGCGGTTGGTGCCGGCGAATGATCGGAGCAAAGATTTAATGAGATGGATGCCACAAGCATCGATACTCCCTCCCGCTTCCGAAACTCACACTTGGGACTGTCATCTTCTGATGCCAGGCATCCTTCACAATGCCTCTGACGACGGCTCCAGCAAGATTCGGGTAGAGGAGCCCCTTCGTCTCTTTGCGTGGACCCTTGCCCTACCAGGTTCTTTGACTGCAGGACGGATGGACGCATCAGGCCCTTCCGGAAGCAGAGTATTCTGATTCCGCTCCTGTGGCCCTCCGCCGACTTCCAAGAAACAACCGAGATCTAGTAATCGTGATGGCCAGCGCTTCTCCGGTTTCCGATCATTTGGTTTACTCATCACCATTCGAGCCAAGCTCGTATGCCACTCGCCTTCTCGGTCTGCCTGTTCCGGTGGCTCGCTACAACACCGTTTGTGGGTCGGACGACTATCCCACGTCGGCCTCCCCTGGTCCCGGCGTACGGTGATTTCTCTGATGCCGATCAAAACAGCCATGCCACGAACCAATGTTTGTGCCTTCTATGTCTCCCGCATCTGCAATCGCACTCGTTTTCCATTGCACAAATCAAAAAGCTGCCATCTTTGAATGCCGGAACCTCGCTCGCTACCGCTTCCAGCAAGGACCCATTACCCCCATTTCCTCATACCACCCTTCTCAATATGCATACGTCGTTTAGTGACATGATCTAGCGTCGCAGAAGCACCTGTAAGTCGAGCATTCGGAGCGAAACTCGCAGAGCAAAGTGCATGGGAGCGAGAGCCTGGTTCATTACCTTTCTCGAACTCCATTTTTGGCGATTTCAAGTTGTCCAACATGGGACATGGCAGTAAGAAAGGAAATTGAAGAAAGCAATCGGCATAGAGACTTGGAGTTCTTCTTAAGGTATTGGAAAGGTGGCCACAGATAATCACAATGCTTTCGCTACCAAAGGGGAAATCACTATTCCCCAGTCAAAGTCCATAGCCCTACAAGCCCTGCAAAGCCTGGGTCCGTTCGTGCAGCCCGAGAGTCATCTCATTGAAGTTAGATATTAGAGATCATGCAGATATGCAACTCAATTGGGACATTGGGACATCGGCCCGCAGATTTTGTCATCCCAAGTCTTGTGTCGGGGATGGCGCTGCCTTTTGAAGCGTTAAAGCGCCATGATTGCTAATGTACGATATTCAGTTTTAGCGCTTAGGCTGAACAATCTCCAGACTCTGATTGGGCCTGCTGTACGATTGGTCAACATCTTACGCCAAGTCGATCCGCACCAATACTTCCTCCATCCGATCGTGGCCTCTTGTCTCCTCTGCCAGCCGGTTCAACCGTCATCTCGACGGTGACATACATTTCTTCCTACCTCTCGCCGTGATCACTTTCTGACGTCCGAGGCATCGCGGGTACTTGACACGTACTGCGAGGCTTTTCTAACGCCCGCTGAATGGGGGAAAACTCTTTGCAATTACCTCATACTTGTTCGGCTGTCCACGACGCCGAAGTTCTCACGAACCATCGTGATGCTTCTGGCTAACCTCTCAGCCACGTCGCTCGGCGAGGAGGATGGCCAGAAGTGGATTGAATTCTTTTCCCTCCAATTTCTCTCGGTGAGAAAGTAGATATGGCTGTCAGACTGCCATTGTCAGTCGGTGGGTTGCCATGTTCACAACTCACATCCAAGCACCGTGCTACACAATGACCCCAAGACGTGTGAGAACTCCTACTCAGAATCCAGATTTCCTTTGGGTTAACCGGACTCCAGACTCGGACAGACTGTCCGCCACCCGGCAAGAGAGAGACGAGTTGAGGACCATTACCAGCCATGCTAGGACATGGCGAGCCGCTTGGCGGAGGCGAGAGAGGCTGTCTTCGGCTCAAGCCCAAGCCGGTCGTGCGCAGAGCATCGTGGGCTGGCATGGCACAGCTCCGACAACACAATCGGAGACAAGCTCTCGCGAAAGCTCGGCCGCCACTTCACCAGCATCTGTGGTACCGACCTCGAATGACGAAGTAGCCACGCTCGCCTATTTGAGGACATCCGGCGACAGCTGGTGGGTACAATCTGCCCTCCGCGAAGCGACAGATACTTGGCTCATTTCGACACTACAAGGCGTGGAGATCCTTGATGATTACAATGGTGTATCTTCAGCGGCCCGAAATAACACGGTCGACCGTATTGTGCAAGGCTGCTTACAGAACACAATGCATATGTTTTCCCTCTTGGCGGCCAGCACAGGGTTTACCAGATATGTTCTGAAACACCGGCTGGAAAGGCCAGATGCTCCAGAATACTGCAATGGGCGTGCTCTCGTTTATCTGCGCCAGTATCTAGGTCTAAACGAACCGCGAATCGATGAGTTGATCATATTCGACTTGTTAGCCCTTTCAACCTTTGAAAGATATGTCGCCAACTTCGAAGGAGCAAGGATCCACCTTGGTATGGTAAAACACTCGATCGAAGCATTAGGAGGCCTCAACCATCCAGACCCGCTATTGATGAACTTGTGCTACCAAGCAGATCTCCTGGTGGCGGCAGGGACGGGCAAACCGCCATTGATGCCTTTGATCTGGGATCCAGGACGGCTACCACCCACGCAAACGGCAAGCATCCGGCGTAACCTCGAAGTCCATCACTTCATACCAATGGGACAGATGTTATGTCAATTCTCCAACCTTCACCAAAGCACCATCGCCACGACGGTGGGCGACTTTTTACAATGGCTCCATTTACAGCAATTGGCCCTAGCAACGGATGTCGACCACAGTGGCCAATGGTCGATATCACGTGCCTATGCCCTCGCCCACCGTCTCCTATCATATTCGACCCGAGACATGGACCTTCCTACGGCAAGCTCAAGCTCAAGCTCGTCCTCAGCCTCTCTCTCAGCATCAGCAACCTCGACTCCGCCTCGCCTCGACAACCTCTCCGAAGTCATCCGACAAGGTTGTCTCCTGACCCTGTCATCCATCATGCACAGCAAAGCCCAATCCACATCCTCATTATCATCCACATCCACATCCACACCTGCGAGCTCAGCGTCGCGCCACAATCTCCACCACCAACACGACCGGTACAAATGGTACAACCTAGCGCACCTGCGCGACGCACTAACCGTGCTAGCACAGCAGCCCGCACCAACCATCATCATGCAGCAACACGGCGAATACATCCTATGGGCCGCCAGCCTCGGCGCACAACTCGCCGGCGATCGCATCACATACCAAGCCGAAACCGCTGGCACCGGTCTAGACAGCAGAGACGACACGCACACGACCTTTGAAGACACAACGGCCACTGACACTGACAATGACACTGACAATAACAATAACAATAACAATAACAATAACAATAACAACAACAACGAAGACCCGAACGATGACCGAGCGTGGTTCCTCAACCTGGCCTCGCAAATCGCGCGGATGCGCTCCGTGTCGTCGCTGCCGCAGCTCGAGAACGTACTGCACCGCTACGCGTTTACGCTGCGGCCCGGTGGGGCTATCGATATGCATGGCTTGGACGCTGTTGTTGCGTGAGTTGTGGAATTAGGCGGGAAGGAAGGGAGTGGGAGGAGGGGGGGGGATAGGAATGTTGGGGAAACTGGTGGGTTTTAATTCTCGTCGTTGTGCTTCGAGTGTGGCTATGTGCTTGTGTATATACATGTATATATACATATGCATGTGTATGTGTATATGTATATGCATTTGGATTTGCATGTGTATATATATGTGTATGGCCCTGTACGTGTACGTGTACGTGTATGTATGGCTATGGATCTTCATGTTTGGTACGTGGGTTTAGGAACAACATCATAATTTCCTTATGGAGAGGGATTCTTCCGTGGTCGTCTAAGCTAGCCATGGACAGACGAGGGTAGTGAGCCAAGGCTGTTCTTCTAACTATATAGTTAGAGACGCTACGAGTGGTGTGTAGATCGATCCATGCTGATCGGGCCTTTGCCGCTTCACGTTTGGCAGATAGGATCGATATATTCGTGTTTCGAAAGTGTTCTAGCTCGGTGCACTGGGAAGGCTAACCTTGTTCCAAATGTAGGGAATATTATGTATAGTGGTTCGGGTCTACAGCTATAGTGTCCGATTGTGATAGCAAAGGAGGTCGCCAGAGTGTAGAATATGCGTGTACTAATTTCCCTTGAACCATTATTGAGACCTTTACGTCATTGGATTGTGCCGGGGAAAGCGTTCGTGCTACGGCAACTGGCAAACAATATACATATGCTATTTTCTTGGTCGCAGTTCTTACGAACAACCTCATCTATTTCTCAGAGTCCGGTGAAGCTTCTAATCTGTGGATTGACCCTATTGTGGGCATAGCTATCAGGGCGAGACAGTATGCCAAAGCATTGTGTTGTCGAGTCTCTTATTCGGATATCTCGAGTGCCAACACTATTTCGCTAAGACCGATACCACTTGTGATCAGTCGTTGCTTGCTCAGGGCATGTTATAAGCTCAATGTGTCATCAAAGGCGCCTAGATTGGGACGCCGTTGGTCCATACGACTTGCAGAGACGGATGGTCTGCCTGCTGGGAAACCAGTTGCGATATGCATCATTGCTTCGTACCAGTGCCCCGAAAATCTGGCCGAAAGATGTAGCATCAGTCCAGCAGCGGATGAGTCTCGAGTCGGAGCGAGCTGAGGGGAGAACCAAGCTGCTGTCGTCGCGGCTTCCTAAGGTTCATGCCCCACACAACCTGTCTGAAAGACGAGAGCCGATGTAGATCTTGGTCTCCTGCACATCCTACCGGACTGAGGCGGAATCTTCGTTCTACGGTCCAACGGTGGCAATAATCACACCTTGAATTCCGATAGTCTTGAAGATTTTTATGGTTTGGATGATGATAACGATCCATGCCGAGTGGAATCGAGATATGTCAGATCAAGGGCTATCTGCAAGCGCAACTGCAACAGCGGCGCCAAAAACAGCGGCTTCATCAGTTGGCTCTAGCACAATCTTCTCCGGGATCGAACCTGGTCGTCCAGAGGATGCAGTTTCGATCATATCTCTAATGAACTCCTCGCATCTGTCCTTAAAACCAGGATATCGCAGGATAACGCTTCCATTACAAGCAACAGATGTTTTCGGAGTACCGTGGGGCGTGGTTGGGTATATATCTGTATCCTTCTGCAATGCCCATAAAGCGTGAACTGACACTGCCATGTAGGCAGAAGCACGAAAGGAGATTGAGATGGCAGCTTCACGGAGAAATCTAACTTCCTCCTCCGAAGGGAGAGACGGCAGTCGAAATATGGTTTTAATCATAGAAGCTGCTTCGGCAAGATGAAGTGAATTATCCTGTTCAAGCTTGACCAAGATCTCGGTATCCAAGGAGTATCGGTCATGCAAAGCTTTGGGCAGGGTACCATTGAAAAGCTCACCAGTCTCAACGGCTTCTACGATGATCAGGCGAAGGATTTCACCAAGATATCGGCCGCTGACCATGTATTCGAGGGGTTGAAAATCCGGCATGTGATGTTGTTTGTTTAGTGTCTCGTCCCAACGAGTCTCTGGTAATATCGATTTCCCGAACATGGACAATTCAGTATTGGTGATGACTTTGTCTGCCTTCTGGAACCATGCTGGATCTCGAGTTCCAAACTTTGATTTGCCCATGGCGGACACGGGCAGATAAGCAGCAGCATTTGTGCCGGTTCCGAGAATCAGGCCCATGGATGTGGTAGGATCTAGGTAAGCCTGTGAGAGTAGGGTGGCAGAGGAGTCGTTCAGGATAGCATCAACACGGACTCTGAGGTTCCGTCGGGTGCAAGCAGATTCGAGTAGCTCGCCTAGATCTTTTCCAAGAGTATCTTCATGACAAGCAAAGCCCTTGCCCATTCCCTGGATCTTACCACCACGGTGACTGGTTTGTTCAACTGGGAAGCTCCAGGCTAGTCCCATGGGGACTATTTGATCCGAATAGTACAAAGCCTTCTCCTGCTGTAACATTGCCTCTATTCTACCAGCCATCCAGTCGAAGAATTGGGTCGAAGGTAATTTTCGAATGGGTTCGTCAATCTTGGAAGTAGCGATGTGCTTGATGATCATAGGACTTTGTTGTCGGCTATCTCGGCCACGCAATTCGACCAAGGCGACACGAAAGGTCGAGCCACCGACATCAAGTGCGATGTAGGTTCCCTTTTCCTCACCAGTGGGCAGAGTGTGACAGAATGATGGTAACATACAGGCTTGGCTATCCTGAAGTTTGGCCTTGTACTGAACGCGTAGGGCAGAGGACATTGAGAGCATTCGGCGCATCGTGCAAGGGACCTGAATAATCGCATAATCTCGTCTTTGAGGGAGTCGAGAGAATGAAACGAGGGTGTGGAGTCGTTGACGGTGACGGAATCTTTCGACTTGGGTGAAAGAGGCATGGCTTTCAGTGTCGAGGGAAACAACAGCATAGCTGCTAGGTGTCGCAGTATCCTGCGGAAGAAGTCGAGGAGTGTCATGATGGAAGACTGAGGGTTGTGTTGGAGGTTGCACCCCGGGTAAGAGAGAGAGTTCAACAAAGTTGATCTTGGGTGCAGAGAGGACGAGGAATGGTCATATTGAAGGTATTTTGTTTTGTGCAAGGGAGCACAAGAAGGTATCGGGACTTGGAAGAATTCAGAGGATGAGAAGAGAGGGACAGAGTCGCGGTGACATGGTCAATGGAGTGGATAGATGAGTGGTAGAGAGAAGAGTGACAGAGGAGTCAGTGGTGGTAATGTTGACGGTGGTGGCAGTAGCATACCATGACTAGGGTCGAGAAGGGAGGATGGAGTTCAAGAGTCAAGTCAAAGAATCATGACCCGAAGGCTTGGATGATTTTCCAGTGCTACAATACTGGAGTATCAATGGAATTGACTGGTGACTGGTGACTGATTTGAGAGTGTGAGGGTATGAGGGCATGAGGATATGCAAGGGTTGAGATCCAGCGTGCCCGTGGAAAATAGTGACTGTCCCAAGATGGTTTAGGGAAGGATGTCAACGGATGCAGGTGGCATCTCGTCAACGTCGATGCAGGTCACTTTGGGAGGTGGAGTCTTCGAGTCAGTGGCTCCCTGGAGGTTGGGTACCGTGGGTACCTATTACATGGGCACTAGGTAGCTTCCGCAGGTGTCGAGGCAGCCCAAGGCGCCCGGAGCCTACCTCCACTGTAGTTACTCTACAGCCTAAGGTCCAGATGCTTGAACTCCAAGGACTTGCGGCTTGTGCCTGAGCGGAGTTGGCCTAACTCCTGCCAGCACGTACCAGGTACCTCTGTAATTTGGATGCTACCACTTTGAATACCACCCAGCTCCTTGATACCCAGTCTACTAATCAATCGTTGAGAGGTAAAGGTCTGTCTGCTTAGCATGTTTCCATCTTTGACTCCTTCAGAACTTTGCCCATTCACAATTCACCATGGCAGATACTTACTTTGTCCATAGTCCGTAGCAGTAGAGCGCAAGTCAAGGAGGGGGTGGCGGGGGCTCCGGCCAAGGACACCCTGGGGCACAAAACTAAGCAGGCCATGTGGTAATGGCGATGCTAAGTTGTAACTACGGAGTACGGAGTAGTACTGTAGTTAGTCGAGACCTCGTGGATCTCTGTCAAGTACCAAGCAACTTGCAAAGTGACACTGGACAGTTACGTTGTAACATTGGATGTACTCCATACTGGGTACGCTGTAGATGCAATCGGCGAAATGGGTCGAGTAGTGCGGTGCGTTTATTTTCTGATGTTACATTTCAGATCGCCCACTCATCTTCAGTTTTCAGCCAATAATGACACCCTCCTAGGTGCCCTCTGTGCCTCGCTTTGTTGATCCTCTGGCTTGCTGCCTATCATCTCCCGTGATCTTCCATGTGGTGTTTCCATCCCAAGTGTGAATCGCTCCTTCCCTCTGTCAGATTGCCAAGTAAGTGTGAGCTCAGTGCAGGCAAGTACGAGGAGTAGACGGTCACGTGCCTGCGCTCTTCTGGAGCCTGCGCAACAAATGTTTGCAATCAATTTGTCGGTGTTTTCCGGCCTACGGATCTGTCCTCTAACTACTCTTGGACCGCCGCCTTCCACCACATTCAAGACTCTTTGAACGACACTCGCACGATTGCAAAATACACAATGTCACAGAACATCTCTTCGACACCGTCTGACTACGCCACGCCTCCCGAGAGTCGCAAGGTGTCCACGGCTGGCTCTTCGCATCTACCTGCTCACTTGCCCGGCAAAGAACGGTAAGAATCCAGAGACAACGAACTCATCTAAACTCGTCAAGGGGCCCAAATTGACAAATGAAGAACTGGTCCTGTGAGGTCGTCCACCTTCTGGTAGTTGCTCTGCAAACACAACAATGAGTTTTGGCAAGCATGTTCGTGCAAAACCATCAGTAGGTTACCAGGTAGGTATCAGACTTGGGCACTTACAGTAATTCCCCGAGTTCTAGTCGTTTGAGACAATGCGCTTTGTAGGTTACACCTTGTCTCGATATGTTTCATATTGACCATCAAGTCTCCAGTTCCCATCTTCCGAATTGCCTTTTCCCTCCAACTTCGGATGACGACCCCATTATGATGACATATCATGAAGATCAGGAGTCATTCGGTTTCGGACTACTTGCAGGATGGCGTTGAGCATGGAGATTCGCACCCTCGTTGACTGCGTGTGTGGCAGAAGTTAGGATCAAGAGGATTCCCCCCAACTGCTGGCACGCAGCATTCGTGCCGACCAGCGAGAGAACATCCCATGACGAGTTTACTCAGTGTGGGACCATAGTAGGTGCACGAATTTGGACGTCACGGATGTATAAATTATTTTCGAGGTCCTAAAGGTTCTATTTGAGGTTAAGGATGACAGCTGACAGCTTGACATATTGACAGTCCAGGGACCATTGCAATGTACGGATACAGCCTCGGATGGACACCCTGGAGATTAGTCGCGTGATCCGTCACGTAGGGCAGAAATGGATCCTGAATCCTGTGCCAAAACAGCCATTTGATAGAGGTACACAGGACTTGGAAAAGTATAAGTGGATGCAAACGTGGCGAACCATTATCTGTGTCCTGCAAGATGGCCACTGAGGGCTGGGCCCTACTTGACATGATGATCATTTTTACTGCAACTTGCACACCGGTGATTATTAAAGCAGATGTTGAATGTAGGGCTGCCTGTTGGCCGAGCTGTGCTGGTGCTTGACCGCCAGCTGGAAGCATGGAAATGCATGCGTGGCCAGCATATGACCTGCAGATCATTTCGGCAAGTCGCGTACCTCAGCTGTAATTTGTAGCTATTCTTGTGCCAACGCAAGCAGCCAGGTTGACACAGAATCACGCAAGGACAAGGAGTATCATACGAGGATGCGAAGCCCATTTCGCTACGCTTCAAGCACGAGAATCAATCTCGAGACCAGGAGTCCCTGGACGGCGACTTGAGAAGTAGAGGCCACTAACTATCTAGGTACATGGTAGTTAGCTACTTCAGGCACTCCTCGGTACCCAAGATAGGGGGCCACGGGGGCCGCGGGAGGTTACTGGAGTGAAGTGATTAGTATGTACTGTACCTCTGGAAACCGCAAGGTGTTGTAGATGTCCTTCAGAGTATTCATGCAAGTTAGAGACTGAATACTCCTTGGTTCTTGCCTGGCTCCTCTGTGCTTCACGCTTGGATCTTGAGTGTACCCCGTAAAGACATGAACCTCTTACCAAGCTACCACCTCGATGGTTTCAATCTTCGGGGAGGAAATGGTCAGAGTTCGGCAATCATAACCCCTGCAGCAAGGCCCAATCCCGATGACGCCACCAAGCAAGCCAGGGACGCCTCCGTCTCCGCGCCCAGGGCAGCTGTAGTCAGTTAAGTACGGAGTAGAATTTGACTATGGACAGTTCGTAGGCTAAAGGAGTCACGAGGGGTCTAACCAAGGGGCTCCTTAGGCTTACTTCTGGACTCTTTAGTACCTACTAGGTGCCTACTACATTAGAACTTAGTATCTTCTATATTGATTCGACTATCGACCGTCGTCAGACTTGTCACTCCAGACTTTTCTAGTTGATCTCTAGCACCTATTCTAGTCCGTAGTACTCTTGCAAAGTTGCGACTCGTCAAACGCTCTAACTTCCCTAAGTACATAGACCCGTATCCGGGCATCCCCGCGAAGCTCTAACTAGCTCACCCAGTCTATCAAACAAAAATCACCATGACTGGCCCTTAACGTACCTGAGGATCCCAGCCGGGAGACTTTGTTTCGAACCTCCAAGTCAGCAGCAGAAGACTTTTTCGGAAATGCCTGTTTGTACTAGACAGTATGTAAGCCATGACAACTAGGTATCCTTGCAACAATGTTTGTCGGAGAAGCGAGCAGTCCACTTTTCAGACCGGGTTTGCAAAATTAACCACGGGGTGGCTCACCTGAGAGAACTGCTGGACTTCAAGTCTCTGACTGAGGTGACCCGTGCGTGCCGTCGCCCCAAATTCCCCGATCCCAGAATGCTGCCGGCTTGGCATTATTTTTACTCTTCCTGAATGTACGGAGTAGTGGACGTAATACAATCCAAGCCAAATCTACAAGTGCGGTCAGTCATGAACACAATGTTTGGCGGCTTAAGCTAATTTCCATCTCAAACGCGTGAGTGAACTTGGCTTTGTGTTTATTTCTGCCGTGGCCGTTGTCGTAGGCTGCAGCATGCAGGCTGCATGCCGCAACACGGTTTCAAAATCCGCGTGGCTCGGCGGATGCAGATTGGCGGGTTTGCGCCTGCCCCCAATGCCCCAAACCAATCGCAGCCACTTGCAGCCACTTGCAGCCCCGTCCCTAGGCTCCTGCCCTAAGGCTAATTCCCTGCTGGAAAAACAACCGATCTTAGCCATTCATCGCGTCCGGATCACATGCATTAGTGATTTGACTTTTCCACAATGACACAATTCCACCACCATCGACGATTTTTATCCGTTGGCTTCAACTTGGTCCAGGATACTAGTTGAAAGAGGACTATCTAGCATCTAATAGACTGATACCTAGGTACCAAGTTGGTCTAGATACCGTCCTAAGTAGACGGGAGTGCACCGTCATCTGTGAGATCGATCCAAGCGGCATCAAGCCGACCAGAGGGAAAGGTGGTTCCTACGAAGAAGCGGAACGGAGTGGAAGGAGCAGATCTGCCACATTGGCAACTGCCACCCAATGCCCTTCCAGCCGTACCTTCCTGAATCCTCGTGGAACCTCTTTCCCCCAGCTGCCCCCCTCTCTTCCCGGAAGCTACTTTCCACTTTGCTCGTGTTATAATATCCGCCTATCCTCGGATTCGTCAACCATGCAAGCCACTCCCCTGCTTGGTGCACTGTCCATGGTCCATCTGCCACACGCCTCCTGTCGTATACTTTCAAGCATTATCCTCGTCCTGTAATCAACAGAGATTTGCGTTTTCACGTCAATACTTTGTCTTTGTCTTTGTCCTTTTCCGACCTCTCCTAACCACTCACACCTTCACTCCTACCCCAGGTTCTCCCTTGTACTGTGACCAGAATGAATCGACTCTCAACATATTCTCAGTTCCTACAACACCTGAGTCCCTCTTCTATTCCAGACTAGAACACTGTCCTCCTGCCAACAACATTCCCAGCGTCGTCTCAAATCCCGCTCCGACTACTTAATCATCTTCAACCTCTTGACGTATCGGGATCTGCCTCTGACACCAGTTACCCACGGGTACACGCGGCACTGTCAGGTCAATGCTCAACCACATCTAGAACCATGGAATCGCGACTTCGCAAGTTTTTGTCTCCAAGACGCATCAAAACCCCAGTCGAAAATCCTAACAATACCGAATTCGACTTGCGCACTACTACACCGTCTACTGAATCCGCTGTGGCCCAGCCTCAACGTCGACTACCGGACCTTATCAATAGCGCCCTCAGACGCCCTTCAACCGCGAAGCGAAAGGATGGCGGGACACGTGAAGTTCGCTCTTTGTCCTACGACTCAACCGTGGCTGGTCCACTTCCTGAGTTGGGAGACAAGCCCCAACGAGGCAATGGCCCTGTGAAGCTACAAACAAGTCGCCGCCTGAGTTCTGGTGAACTTCTCGTTACTCAACAAGACTATGATCGAACCTTGGAAGATATCCGTCAAGGTGATTTTATTCTCGGTGGGAAGGAAAAGAGATCATCCCGCCAACATGTCGAACGGGGACCGACCTCAGACCCTTCCAGAATCAAGTTCATTTCTACAGCCCCAAATTCACCCGGCATCCAGTCCACTTTCCCCAATCCAATATGGATTCCTCCCTTCACCACCAGTAACGGCCAAAGCTCTCCACGTATCGCGATCCAAGCTTATGGAACCGATCCAGATTCATCAGGGCCTTATTCTTCTGCTGAAACAAACTTGCCCCCTTTCGGTTCAGGTGGTCTAGTACCTGATGCACGCGCCTTCAGACCGATCTCCCCGGGCTCGTCTCCCCGGCCAATGACCTCTACCGCATCTCTGTACAGTAAACAGGAAGAGCAGAACCCGACCCTTCAAGCTCTTTGGAAGGCCGAATATAGCCAGTTGATGTCAATCTATAGTCATCGCGCTGAGGCAACCAATCACGACGCTCCGCTTCGATCTCCCGGACGGCCAACATTCAGAGAAGATGAGCGCTTACAGGGCGAGAGACGAATTCTATCGGATTTATCAAACACCTCAACAACCTACTCAATTGTAGATGAGTCGGACTCTTCTTCTAATGTCAGGCATTCGACGTTGTCATCAAGTGGTGCGTCTTCGTCGTACATGACCCATACAGGCGCTCCAGAAGACTACTCAACACCAAGAGAAGATATCAGAAGGATTGTTGAAGATATGCGGATGAATTATCTGAATGCCATAGAGGCTCAGACTCCGCCCCTGAAACCCTTGCCCGACATTCCAACCCAGAAACCGAGGTCTAAAAAGCCCCCTCGGTCGTTAACGTCAAGAACGTCGGTCGAGAGTGGACTACATTCCATCAACCGACAGTCAGGATCTTCGCGGATCAAATCTTGGCAATCAACTAGCTCTTCCCACGCTGTGAATACACCAAGAACCTCGATTTCTTCTCCTCCAGGTAAACAAAGCAGTAAACGCCAGAGCTTGGGCAACAGTAGGCGGACCTCAGCTCAAGCTGCTGCGGGAATCTCCACTTTGCCAGCTATTGAAGCAAGCCCTAGGAAGACTCGCCGCTCAGGTGAAGATATCGGTCTGAAAAGAGCAGACTCGACTACACTGGGGTCAATGGAGAAAAGTCTGGTGATATTGACGAATCGTGGATCGAATGCATCTTCTCAGCCGACAATCGCCTCGACACCTACTTTGATTCATTCTTCGGATTCGGATAATGGATCTACGATGGACGAATGTCCTCCATCACCAAAGTTCGAACCATCTTCCATCCTAGAGGTGGAAAAGAACGGGATCAGCGACGTTCCCAGCCTGCCTGCGACCACATCTTCGTGGCACATTGAAGCTGAACGGTTGTTTGCCGATGCAGACCACGAGGCTGATATATCGGTCGACATCGATGACTTTGAAGCGCTTTGCAATGATTTGTTCAAGTCGTCGGAACCTGTCAGACTCCCATGTGTGGAGGTGGCTCGTGGTGAGGCTGACCTTGTATCGGCTTCTGATGTACCTGATAACATCTCGCCAAATTCGCCAAACTTGAAAGGTCTGGGACTTTTGGGCATGGCGGCACTGTCCTGACTACCACGAAATGAAGCTGGAGCTTCAGGGTTGGTTCTTGTTATTCTACAAGTTATATTTTATGTCTCTGTGTTGATACTATATTATGCCGGTCACGACCTTATGCCAGTACACATTTTCTTGACTTTAAGGGTTGGCCGATGAAATGATCAAGGACTGGAAGCTTTTTCCTGGTATGGGAGGTCATGGAATGGAGGAGGGATGGAGGTTGTCTTTTTGTGTATGTGAACATGTTTCAGATATTTCAAACGGCGCATCTTGAGGGAGAAAGTAGTCAAAACATCCTGGCAACACCGACAGAAGTTTGCACTGCGAGACGATTTACGGCTTATGAAAATTCTATTACTAGACGCTTATAGAATTCCACCCATGCCCGCATGTGGCACATCAATCTTGATTTGTGATTTACTCCACTGAACCTTGCTTCGCCGTCGCCTTTTTCGTCTATTATGTTCGAATACCTAACGCATTTGAAATTGATCATTACTCGTCTTCCTCCGGAGCTCAGACTCAATCCTGGCTGCCATACTTCTCACGATAAGCGTTCATAAGCTCCAGTTCCTTTGGTCCAGCACCATTAATTTTACCGGCCTGAACCGCCTCAATCAAGTCATCGAACTTGAGCACCGCGCGGACGGGGACTCCCAATTCATCCTCGGCGACCTTCATGGCACTTCTAGGCTCGGCGTCACTAACCCTCTCCTGCCTCGTCAACAACAAGACCACACCGACGACCTCTCCACCCTGCGCCTGGATGATCTGCACAGCCTCGCGCAACGCGGTGCCCGCAGTCATGACATCGTCGATGACAACCACACGCTTTCCCTTCAACGGGGCGCCGACAATCGTACCCCCCTCGCCATGGTCCTTTGCCTCCTTGCGGTTGAACGCGTACGACACACCCGCGAACTGCTTGCCGCTGAACTCCAGCTCGCGCACCACGATCGCGCTCAGCGGAATGCCCTTGTACGCCGGCCCGAACAGGATGTCGAAGTGTGGCGTCAGCGACCCATCCGCCGCAGACCCGGCTTCTTCCGTGCCCAGCGGCAATGAGAATGGCGGCGCCGTCAACACCGACGCGTACGCTCGTGCAAGTGCCCCAGCAGCGGCGCCGTGTGCAGCAGTGACGATGTGAAGAAGTATGGTGACGTCCGGCCGGATTTCAGCGTGTACGACCCGAAGCTGAGCACTGAGGCTTCCAGGAGGAGTGGGAGGAGTGTCGTTTTGTATGATTCGTCGAATGCCATGGCTGAGTCCGACCGATGAGAACTGAGGTGGTGTGACTGTTTGATGTGTAAGGATTTTGTGTCGACAGTGATGATGGTCTCGACAACAACAACGACGGCGACGGCGACGACGTCTAGAAATTTTCTAGAATTGTGCCAGGCTAGTTGGCTTAGATCGCGGCCGGTTGCTTTAGTGCCTTTCTAGCGAACAAAGCCGTTTCCAAACAGATCATTGGTTCTGGGAATTTGGTTTTTGGTAGATGAAGTCATGGGCATTGGTAGACGTGGTGGGCGCGCGGTGGGCAGCGGTGGGCGGTGAGAGAATCAGACTGTGTGAGTGGCGGGGAACAATTCAGTTGTGCCTGCCAAGACTCGGTCCCAAAGTGTTTTCCCCCTTCCCCTCCCCTCACCACTGATGAGTCGCTGGTCTGGTCGGTGCCATGCCGGGTGAAAAAGCAGTGAAAAAGCCCAGATCAATTGCTTCAAGCACTTTGAGGACACCCTCGTAGCCTTTGGGCGGTCTTCGGACGAATGAGATTGGGTCTTGGGGTCCCTGGAGAGCCCATGCTCCGCGCATAGGCCTGAGGTTGGTTCACTCTGACTCTGGTGGTCTCTCCCAGGGCTGATTAGGTACTCACCTAACTAACTAGTACTGTTCTAACTACTGTTCACAGTCGCTGGTCTTCGGATTTCTTTTCAAGCCCGACAAGAATTTTCCGTGGCTCAACTTACGGCTCAACCACTGGTCATCGTCACCACTCGCGTTTCCCTTCGTCAACATTAGCTTGCATGCTTTCCACTGACCGACACTTCTACCTCTTTGACTAGCATACCTGCACCCAGTTATCAGTCTACTTGATCTCCCTCCGATGCCTGTTGTGCTTCTAGTATCTGAGTTCTACGATTAATTTGTTGTAAAGCGAACAACGTTGTTGTTGTATTCCACGGCGGTACAAAGCGTCGGCCGATATTTAACAAGTGGATCCGTAACCACCCTCACCTCAGATCTCCATCTTTTTCTCTCTCTGTCTCTCACTCTCTCTCCTCCTACCCCTCCACCTATTCCTGGCCTCTTCCCTTTCTTCCATGACTCCTGGATACCTGATCACCTTCTCATGACATTCTGACCAGCACGAACCCAAATGCAGCGACAGCTGGCTGATAGGTGGGCTCGTAAAAGATATTTTGGTTGATTGCAGTGTTTGCACTACCAAACAAGAACTACTTGTTGACTTCACACGGTCGGTAGTATAGCGTTCAGCGTGGACGACTGACTGCAAACGAAGAACAAGAACGACTCGAACTCCTGATCTCTTCTTTCTCTTAACTTCTCGGCAATTCGACCCTCGACTCTCCCTCCTCTCCTTCCTCTTCCTCACCACCAGCGAATCATCGCCCTTCTGCCACAGACACCGCCGATATGCACATCTCAAAGAAACTAGCTCTCGCTCATTCGAAGCAGAAACCGACCTATTCCTTCGAATTCTTCCCTCCCAAAACCGCCCAAGGCGTTCAGAATCTGTACGACCGTATGGACCGCATGCATGATCTGGGTCCTGCATTCATCGATATTACTTGGGGCGCAGGAGGGAGACACTCAACCTTGACCCTGGAGATGGTCAATGCTGCTCAAAGCCAATACGGCCTCGAGACTTGTATGCACCTGACTTGCACAGACATGGAGAAGGAGCAGATCGATCAAGCTTTGGAGCATGCACTCAAGTCTGGCTGCACCAATATCCTAGCGCTACGTGGCGATCCTCCCAGAGACCAGGACAAATGGGAGGCAAAAGAGGGAGGTTTCCGCTACGCCAAAGATCTAGTCAAATATATTCGAGCAAAGTACGGTGATCATTTTGACATAGGTGTAGCCGGATACGCCGAGGGATGCGACGACCATCGAGATGTTGACCTTCTGGTAGAACATTTGAAGGAAAAGGTTGATGCCGGCGCAAGTTTTGTGGTTACCCAGATGTTCTACAATGTAGATATCTTCTTGAACTGGGCCCAAAAATGCCGCGATCGAGGCATCATCGTACCTATTATTCCCGGCATCATGCCGATCTCCACCTACGCTTCTTTCATGAGACGAGCCGATTGGACAAAGTGCAATGTCCCTGCTGCATGGTCAAATGCGTTGGATCCTGTGAAGAACGACGATGCTGCTGTACGTGAAGTTGGGAAAGACCTAGTTGTGGAAATGTGTCAAAAAATCCTCGACGCTGGAATTTTACATTTGCACTTTTATACCATGAACCTGGCTCAATCAACTCGAATGATCTTGGAAGAGTTGTCCCTCACACCCGCTACATCCGGAACACCACTAGAGAAGCCTCTACCATGGAGACAGTCCCTCGGATTCAATCGACGAGACGAAACTGTGCGGCCAATCTTCTGGCGAAATCGCAACACATCGTATGTTGCAAGGACTGCTGATTGGGATGAATTTCCCAATGGAAGATGGGGTGACAGTCGAAGTCCGGCATTTGGAGAACTTGATGCCTATGGAATAGGTCTTAAAGGGACAAATGAAGCAAATATCAAATTATGGGGCAGGCCAAAATCACTTCGTGATGTTTCTATCTTGTTCACCAGATTCATCGAAGGCAACTTGGATCGCCTTCCTTGGAGTGAAGGTGCCATCTCGGCCGAGGCCGACAGTCTCAAGTCTGACCTTCTCAAACTCAATCAACATGGTTTATTGACGATCAACTCACAGCCTGCTATTGATGGAGTATCATCTTCCCATCCTGTTCATGGTTGGGGTCCAGCTGGTGGATGGGTTTATCAAAAAGCATATTTGGAACTTCTGGTCTTTCCTTCTATCATCGACAAGGTCATTGAACGATTAAACGCTCATCCGAACTTGACTTACTATGCTGTCAATCACAAAGGTCAATTGCTGACCAACACCAAGGACGAAGGTCCGAACGCCGTCACGTGGGGAATTTTCCCAAATCGTGAGATTGTGCAACCTACCATTGTTGAGACTGTATCGTTCCTGGCTTGGAAGGATGAAGCATTCCGACTTGGTCTGGATTGGTCCAAGTGTTATGCACCAGGATCAGGCAGCCGAAAACTCATCGAAACAATCATGGACCAATGCTATCTTGTCAATATCGTCAACAACAACTTCCGAGAAACACATGAGATCTTCAAGATCTTCGAAGGACTTGAGCCTGAAGGTCTGGATCAGTTGTTCGAAGATGAGGTTTCCAACGTCACAAATGGTACCAGGGATGTTTTGAATGGTGAAGCCAAAGTCGAAGAGATTGAGAAGAGCATAGTGAACGGTGAATCACGAAAGGTGCCATTTCAGACCAATGGTGTTGCCGCTACGCATTGAACAACAAAGCAGATTACATGAAGAGTTGCATTGAATGGAAGAGACGGCGCTCCTAATGCAGAACCACGTCAAAGAGAAGCTAAATACAGATGGATGAAGCTGATACATTGAGTCCTTGTTGACGTACACAGATATTGGCGTTTCGGGTTTTTTGAAGCATTTTTAATGTTAAGGTGAATTAAAAGGTGACAGGCAGGATGCAACTTCTCGAGACAAGATCGAGACCAAAAAGCATCTCATTTCAACATGATACCCCGCTTGAAAAAGAGCGAACTTATTTTCACGACGCAACGATATCTACGAAGAAGACATAATCAGGCACAAAGCAGCGGTAGGGCGGTTGATGACTCTGGTCCCTCCACAAGACATCTAATCCACAAGCTACTGCGACTTAGTATAGTTATTCCAGGGTTTTATTTTTTCAACAATACGCCATACAAGCCTCTTCAACATGGTGCGTATGGCGGCCCTGTGCACTTTCTATGGACTATGTTAGAATGGTTCTGGAAAGGCAATTGCCATATTGAAGATTTTGTCTTGACATATTATATGTTTTCGTGATGAGCTCCATGAACTTTGACAAGTCTCAGCTATCTGACGTCGGTCATCCCGTCCTTCAGGTTTTCGACGATGAAACTACTTCCAGAATCTCCTGTCTTGCCCATAGCCCAAGACAAAAGACATCCAGTAAGTCAACGATCGATTTCACGCCAGGGTACCGTCGGTGTAATCCTCGCAGGTAGTCCTAGATCCTGACCTCGACCCCTTGATCCCAGTGCTCTGTTCTTAATACCAGAATACCCACTCAAAATAGCTTTCAAAAGGCAAATCCGAACCTGAAGCATCCGTACCGCCGGAGCCTGAGTCTGGACCAAGCTTTAACTCTGCGATCTGCAACAGCCAAGACCGGGAAGAGAGTTGAACAACTAGTGGAATTAAAAGCTCAGAAAGAAGCCGTGATCTTTAAACCCTTTACAGGCCGTCTTTTCTTAGATCCCGTCCACACGCACGGGTCACTTGGAAGCAGATCCCGATAAACTCGGACCATCTCTGTGCACTGATCGTGCTAAATTTTACGTAGTCAGTACTATACCCGTGTATATAGTGAGAGGATGGAGGCTGGATCGGCCCAGGGAGACTAAGTGTTCAGAATCCTGCTCCATACTTCTGTGTGTATACTACAAAACTACGAAGTATACTCGTCAACCAAGTAAATCCGCCGTCATTCACCACGCAACATTGAGGAGGTCATCTAGCTAGACCCTACAACAGGCTGAAACAGTGTATTTGCTCTACACATAAACACATCACCACGACACAGGTCCTCATTCACTCCATCGCCATCTCTGCGTCCTCTACCCTGTAGGTGGTAGATACTTACTTAGTAGTACTAATCCGACCCAAAAATCTACCGAGTACTTACTAGTACATCGATATATCGACCAGCATCACCAACCAACCAACCAACCAACCGAATATGCCATCCTCCTCCTCATACAGCCGCGCGCTCACCATCCTCGCAACGATCTTCGGCACGATCTGGACGGGGTTCGGCGTGAACGCACTCGTACGGCCTCTGGAAGCATACCACTCGATCTTCGAGTTCCCGGTGCCCAGCACGCCAGCTGATCGGAAAACCATCGAGGCGTTGATGGTCATCTACGGCGCGCGCGACCTGTTCATGGGCTTTGCTGTCTTTGTCACGGCGCTGCTGGGTGGTGGTGGTGGGAGGAGGGACAGTCGTACCGCCTGTGGTTGGATCTTGATCGCTGGTGCTGCGGTCGCCGGTGTTGATGGCGTCGCGAGTATTAATGCCATTGGTGCCGGGCACTGGAATCATTGGGCGTATGCGCCTGCTGTTGCTGCGGTGGGTGCTTTGTTGGCTGCTGGGTATTGATTGAGTGAGTGAGTGAGTGAGTGAGTGAGTGAGTGAGTGAGTGAGTGAGTGAGTGAGTGAGTGAGTGAGTGAGTGAGTGAGTGAGTGAGATTGCTTGGGGTTAGTTAGTGGTGGTGGTATTCGATCTGTGAGATACTACTAGTAAGTATTCACTGGTAGCTATTAAGTAACGAGTGCTATCGCACCGTGCAATGGGGAGCATTTTCTGTGACAATTCTTTTTTCCGCCGGCTCAGAGGAGATACTGTATTTTAAATCAATCCGGGAACACAGTGTACACAGTCGTAGTACATCGACTCAATTACTTAGTACCAATAACTGCTACTAGTAGTAGACTAGACGTCTTTTGTGCTCAAAGTTCCATCTTGATCATGATCAATAGTTTGCATATTCAAGATTCATGGGGTGGGCCAACAGTTCATCCTAGTTGGCATGGTGGAATACTAAGTACGTATTTCTCCCTAGAAGTACTAAGTACTTACATAACGGTAGACAAATTTTAGCATCGCCCAAATTCCGTACTTTGTCTTTGAACTCTTGAGAAGCATACTATCGTGTGGCTTTAATACAACTACTAAGTACTAAGTAAGTGTACGATTTCCGTGAGTGTTCACCCCAACATGTTTGTAGTAGTAAATACTTACACTGAAGGTGAGTATAGTGGCTAGTACTTACAGGTCGATGTACATGCTTGCTTACTTCTTGCTATGGGTGTTGGCTTGTACTGGAAGGAGGGCTTGTCAGCATAAAAAACATCTACTAGACATACTTAACTATGTAGTTGTTAGTACTTAGTAATTGTACTTAGTACTATGTCTGTATACACTTCTGGATTTACAATATCTCTCTGAGTTCACTGTTGATCGGAAGCCTTCTAAAAGATCTTGTTAGAGAAAATGCTACCAATAGTACGGATGCACTCATTTAATAGCTGCCTTGATCAATTCGACACAGGATTCCCCTAGTTGGACATCGACATCGATGTCAGTAGAGATTCACGGCAAGTAGTAACGCTAGGCCGTTTTCGGCAGACTCCGTGCTACGCTTCGGATTCATACTATTTACTATTCTGCTAAGAGACTACCACACCTTATCAGAAGCCATGAAGACATTGACCTATTCTAAACGCTTGAAATTTCTCTTGATGAGAATAAGGAGGACGCTATATAAACAGGACTACAAATAGTATTATACAGTGGTACGTACATCTCGACGACATTCCTAGGTTATGCTCTACTATAGGTGTTCGAATACTAGTAAGTATTTAAGTCCTCTCGAGAATGGGTCTATAGGTACTAGGGACTTAATATACATAAATATCAGGGTTTTGGAGAGACAATAGTTCATTACTTAAGTAGCCCAAGAGAGGCTCTCTAGCTGTCACTACCTAGTTCCTATAATAAATAATAGATAGCAAAGCTACTTGAGCTAGTCCTAGAAAGAAGTCTATCTCAAGATCTGTATTAATACCATAACGCCAGATCTGCTCTTTCCTTCATATATAGAGGCTTTAACTTAGTTATAAGTGTCTTAGGAAAATTAATTATATTATGCCTTAAATCCTACCTACACCGGCTCTCATATATATAATTGAGGGCTCATGCGACGTTCCTGAATATGGATACTTGAGGAGTTCCTGAAGGCGAACAACTGAAAACACTTTTTGTAAAGAAAGGGGAGCCTTTCTCGAGAATAGATCGGAAATTAAAGTATTAGTCCTGTCATTATAATCAATCTAGTATACATTACATCTGGAATGCTTCTTCTTTTAAGCGTAATTCATTTAGTAAGTAACTGGTACTTCTTAGCCCAAGGAATATCTTTAGGGATTGCACTATGAATCAAATGCTCCCGGGAATCAAGCTGGGGACGATTATCATCATAGTACAAAGTAACTTCAAAAATCCCACCGATAGTTGATAGATGTTATGTTGAAGTCAAGCATTTTGTCTACACCTAAGAAAGTGCAAGCAAGTATTGTTGGGTTTATACTACTTATTATTACTACTTTAGCTACCATTCATCCATCATCCTATTTTCTATCTAGTAGCAAAATCCACTACTGATATCATCATTCAACGACAATGTCAAGACTGTGTATCTACGACACTACCGAACCAGCCTTTCAACGCAGTAGCAAGCACGCCAGGCAAGTCTCTCACATCCCTAACCACGAGATAATATGGAAAGGGAAAATCTTCCAGATATCTTCTCGTGGTCACTCTCATCTCGGGTTTGCCATTTCCACTTGGATCGAAATTTGGATCTTGTTCAAAGACAGCTTCCTTCAGGTCGAGAATGCTCTCGTCACCGGCATCGACGATGACGAAGACAATGATGATCTTCTCTTCTTGAGCTTGTCTGACCAGTCTCGAGACGGTAGCATGGTCCGAACAATGTCCATCACTGACGATGAGTTGTAATTGCCAGAGATCATCGCTCGAGCTATGACCTTTGATTCTCGCATCGCGGAAGAGTTGAATACTTTGTTTCACCATGTTCTTGACGTCCGTGCCTTTTTGGTCGAAGCTGAAACTTTGAAAGATTCGTACACCAGATTCGCTGGGTGAGAAAGGTGTGCCGAACGAGTGTGCAACTCGGACATGTTGCTCGTCTCCAAAGCCGATGACACACATTTCACCAACTTCGAGCATACTCAACGACTTTGTGAGGAGAGCAAGAGTCTCGAATGCTAGGATATCAGCACCGGATTCTGCCATCGATTTACTGTCATCGACAGCAATCATGATCTGGTAATTCCGTTTGCTTGGCACAGAGCGGCGCATCCAGATTTTGTCTCGCTTGTAGCCTGATGCGATGTATGGAATGATGCGCTTGATATTGAGCCGTTTGCCGGTCCTGAAGTCTCCACGAAGTTTGGTTGCCGTTGTAGGTGACAAGATGAGGCGAAGCTGTTCGGTCAAAACGAGAGAAAATTGGTGTGTTGACGTAGAGCAGTGATTCCATAATTGTGCAGCATCTGATGTTGTCGTTGGGGAGATGCGTGTGGTTGATCATGGTTAATGTCAAGGTTCTCAATGTCAGAAGGGAGATAATCCTCCAGAGCCTCAACCTCAGACTGCTTAGCCTCAGAGTCGTTCAAACGTGGTTGAGCGCGGTCAGGGATAAGAGCACCTAATCCTTGAGGCTGACCCAACTGTTGCTCTTGTAGTCGATTGAATCTCTCCGCAATGTTTTCTTGTTGTTCTGGCTCGAGAACATCAGGCATATCAGTGTCCTCGTCCGCTGCCACCTCTTCGTCCTGAATTGCTTTGTTGTGGTCGAGGGCTTGGGCTTGTTCGGTAGAAGCTGCTCCCAGAGCCTGTGTATCACTTTCTTGTTCATCGCCAACATGCTCAAGATCGGCTTCAGCCACATCAAGATCAGCAGCTTTGGCCTCTTCATCAGGCTCATCTGGCTTAGAGGATGGTAGAATCTCACGACGTTGATGCCATTGATCAAGAACATCGGCCAGTTTCCGCAAAGCTTCTTTCTGCTGTTCTTCGACTGTGTCCATTCTACCGACACCTCTTTCGGTTGCACCCTGACCTATGTCGCCTTGTTCCTCGTTTTCAGCCTTGCCGGCTTGTGCCTGTTGTGGATCAGGCTCCTTTTCTGATTGATTGAGGCCTTGGACATTTTGATCCTCTTGGATTTCTTCCTGTGTTTCATTTGCAGCACCTGATTCGCCGCCAGCATGTTCATCGGCTTCTTGTGGCAGATTGCTCTCACGGTTGTCGAAACCATCTTCGTCTTCTGCCACTTGGTCCTCTGTCACGTCTTCCATGATCTCTTCATCTTGAGCAGCACCACCAGGCTCTTCTTCATCTGACTCTACCTCCGCATCTGTGTCATCGCCATCAACTGACTTATTTGTGTGTTCCCCATCCACTTCTTCAACCTTTTCCGTCTCATCTGGTGCACCTTCGATGTCTGACAGGTCGTCCATGCCATCATCGGAGAGTTCATCTTTATCAGCCTTATCGTCACCAACAAAGTCAAGCTCTTCTGGTAGGTCCAGGGCATTTTCATCTTCCACATGCGGATCCATGTTTTCGGCTTCAGGCCGCTCAATGCCTTCACCTTCATCTTCTTCAACTTCCTCCTCGCCTTCAACGCCTTCCATATCTTCAACATCCTCCGTTTCTCCTTCGGCAGCAGTTTGATCGTCTGATTTGGTCCCCTTTGCTTTGTCGTTCTTCAACTCCTTGCCTTCTCCTGAATCCTTCTTCATGTCGTCCCACATTTTCTCGTCTACCGCAGTCGGGTCAAGATCATCCACAGAACCTGTCTCTTCATCAATGTCATCACCTTCTTCACCATCAGACCGATCGTCCTCGCCATCGTCAGACTTTTGCTCCTCGTTGTCCCCAGTCTGGCCTTGAAGTTCATCATTCCCCATATCGACAGCATCCTCCGCATTTTCCATCTCACCGTCTTCTTCTTTTTCACCCTGTTCTGCTTGAGCGAGCTCTGAGAGATCCTCATCATCCCCAACATCTTTGCTGATGTCCTCAGCTCCTTCACCATCCCCAAGCCCTGTCCCACTCTCGAGCTTTCCTGATTGCTCTTCCGCATCAGCGGATTTAGACGGTCTGCAGAACCCTTCGCTGGCTAGACTGGTGAAGGATCTTGCAAGTTGAATAGCAAGCTTACATGTTTCCGAGTGACTTGCCGTCTGTCGTCGCACAACATGGTCACAAACGCTGTAGTATTGTGTAATAATGGGTGCAGCCACTTGTACCAGGGCTATAGCAATACTGAAGTCTTCTGGCTTTACGCAGTGGAGATCGTCAAGCAGACTCTGGACGGCATCACCAACAGTGTTGAAATGGAGGGACTTGATGGTCTGATCAAAGGCTTTGTCCGACTTTACGAGCCAGCCACCATCTTCGACGGACGACGAAAATCCTTTGTGCAGGGTTGGAAGATCTTGGAGAGCCACAAACACCTGGTTGATGCTATCCCTGAGACGTTTGTCGAATTCTTGTACACCCAACATGGAAATCCCGTTCCGTACTCCATTTTGAGTTGACGGTATTTGGGTAGTCCAAGGCACAAGCTTGGAGAGCAAGGCTGCGATACGCGGTTCTTGGTCTTGCCAGGTCGAGATTATGTCTTTGAGTTCAGCCAGCTCCTTCAAGCACTCTCCGTAAAGTTTCTGGGCATTAGTGGTAGTAAGTCCTAGTGGTAGTTCCGATTGTTCACTAAATTCCTTGCTGATGACTTGAAGACTATCACGACTTTGCTGAAGATCATGTAGTAGCTTGCTGATATCCAGGTTGGCGTGCTGCGCTTGGAAAGAAAGGATCCTGGTGGACAATGCAATCATCTCCGACAACCACGTGATGTGTTGATTCATTTTCTCATATTGGCTGATTGACAGGTCTCCAAATGAGATACTGGCAATAGACTCATCTGCCAGGGCCTTCAAGGACACCACCGTATCAGAAAGCTTGGATAGATGTCGTTGGGTCCGTCCGATACTATTGCGTTGATTGATAGTGACAGATAGTAACCCTTCCAATAGGCCAAGACTTCGATTGATTTCACCATCTGTGAGATCGTCCGAATGATTCGCTTGTGATGCACGTGAAGTTGACATTGCATCGAGCAATTCATGGAAGATGTCGCTCGAGGATACATCAGTTGGTGATAAAGCGAGGACCCGAGCAGCCGAAGATTGCTTTTCAAGCTCTGAAGTTGGCAAGTTTCTTCTGATTCCCATGTTTGTGACCGCCTTCACTGTATCTGTGAACAATCGACGCTTTCTTTCCTGTAAATGACGCACGGCGGCCTCGTTGTCATCAGTTGATGTGGCAGGAGTCTGACTCTTTAGTTCTTTGATGCTTTCAATGAGGTCTTCGCGAAATGACGCAAGCTCGAGTTGAAGGTCAAAGTCGACATGAACGGATTCATAGAGTCGCTGGATACTCTTCGCAGCACCGATCGAATCGGTTAGTCGTTCGGGTCTGGTGGCCCAATCCAATAATTTCTCAGCACATATGGTCCTTGCAGCTGCGACCAACGAATCTCTGGACCACGACTCCGTAGAGTTCTGCCACAGATCAGATGACCCTTGAAGAGAGAACTCAAGGTTAGGTGCCTTGAAGATGGTAACTGGTTGGTTCAAAAGAGTGCGATACTTCTTGACAACTCGGAAAAGTTTAAGATGAGATCGCCGTGCACTGTCACGAAGGGCTGTGACATTGGTATCTTTCCAACTAGCAAGTTGGACCTGCTCCTTGAGAGTCTTTTCGATATCAGCGCGACTGGTGCGAAGGTATTCTTTGATACTTTGTTCGTATCTTCGGTAATGGTCTACCATGTTAGCCACACACATGTGAAGAGGGAGGAGCCATTGTTCGTGATGTGCAAGGTCTGCCAGAGTTTTTCTAAGATCGTCGAGTAAGTTCAAACGTGAGGAATACTGTCCCAAAGTCGTAGTCCTAAGAAACTGTTCCAAAGTTTCAGAAAGCTCCACACAACATGGTTGCACGTCGGTCCCTGCAGGAATTCTGATTGTGTTGTAGACTATGGCTTCGTATGCCACAAAATACCATGCTTGGGCATCATCCTCATGTCTTTTCTTCTCATTATCCAGCAGCCTTGACCAAGAAAGCAATTCTAATCGTCTCCAGCTTACTATCAAAGCAGTGAGCCTCTCCACATGTTCAATGACAGACCACTCCCGACTGGCAACACTTTGCCATTGAGATATCATCTCGAAAAGCTTCTCCGCCGCGACCAGAAGCTTTGCGACTGGTTCCTTAAGGTTCAGTTGCATGATAGCTTGGCAAAACGAGAGTACATCGGCTGGAACGGCGTGTTCTGGCCACTTTTCTGCAATGGCATGGAACCTCGACTGCACATGCTTGACCAAATCGAACAATTTGACACTCTGGGTTGTATCGGAGTCGGTGTAGATGTTGAAAGCTGTAGATTGTGTACGGCCTTGGAGACTGGAGAGGGTTTTCTCCATTAGCAAGGATGCCGCAGGCAATGCGTCGAGGAACGAAAAGTTACTAGTGCTGACTTCATCTTCATCCAACTTGGACATAGTCTCCATAGAATCAAGGAGGTATTCATAGATGGCATCTTGTGAGTCCTGAGTTTTGTAGAACTTTTGATGTAGACTAGCAACCTGAATCGCTGTGGTCCGAGCATCGTTCCGTTGCTCCAAGGATTTCTCCTGAACAGACTCACGTTCAAAATCAGGGAAGATATCGAGCATCTCGCGAGCCTCTATTTCCTCGTCTTTCTCGCCATCACCTCGATAGGCATAGTATCGAGATTGAACTTCAGAATCGGCCTGATCTCGACGTAGCTGGGCTTTCCATTGAATGTAGAAAATGTCGACAACATTGACCAAGCTTTGGACGAAGAAAGTACGTGTTGGACCATGGGAGGAATATACACTTGTTGCAAGACCAGCATGCCGCAACCACTGTAATCTGCCAGTATGGCCATATGTTGTATTGACAGGGTCCGGCCAATATTGCAGATTTTCAGGTGAGGGAGCTAGTAGAGGTGTATGCCTGGCCAACTCCTGACCAAATGTTCCAGCTTTGGGATGAGGTAGCGACATCCTCATCTCCAAGCCTTGCAGAAGAATCTGCGTGAACCAGGTGATTGGTTTAATGAAGTCGTCATATGCTCTGTCAACCTTCTTCAGTCGGTCAATAATCGACCGCAGGTTCACTGCATGTCGCTGCGCTGCATTTGGGCTGAGCCACTCATCCAGGGGAGTTTCCCTAGCCAGCAAATGGGATATCTTGACAAGTACATCTTGGATTTGAGGCAGTCCTGTGACTTTGGGTCTGAAAACCGACGGTGGAGGAGGACGTTGACCAATACCTGCAAGCTCGTCTTCAAGAATGCGAATCACGAGACTTGTGTGCTGGCCGAAGGCATGTTGGTGGAATTGTCTCTGCCCTACAATCCTTGAATCAAGTTCCTCTCTTCGACAATCATATAACTCAACCGAGAGTTGCGCTTGAACTGAGGGATCAAGCGGTTTCTCCGGCGCCATCATCCTAAGTCCTGAAATCGCGAGGCTGATCAGGCAGACTCTTAGTTGCTCGAGATCAAAGCCCTCTGGATTATTGAGCATCAGCAGAACGTGGTAGATGTGATTGATATACTCTGAGCGGAAATTCTTCTCATTCGCACCAGCCGCGACAACTTCTTCCCGTGGTATTTGGCCAATCTCTCGAATGTCGAGCTCACCACCTGCTGAGAAGCATGCTTTCGCTCGTGGAGAAAGCAGGTCAAAGTGAGCTCTCATGATTGCCACGACAACATTGCGCACATCATTACTGAGGGCCAGTATCGCATTAACAGAATCAGGTGTGCGAGATGATGTTATATTTACAAGACAAGACAGCTCTTCCTTTACATATTCAAGCATGCCCAGTGGTTGACTTTCGATTGATATTAGCTGACGACAGAGGCGTGATGCAATCCGGCTGTCATCGGTGAGGATGACAGAATCGATAGAGGCCAGTCGTGCAAGTGAGTTTGGTGCTGAAGACTGATCAATAGGATTGGGTAGTTGCAATCTCGCAGCAGGACTAAACATTGCCAATCCTTCCCACTCATGTATTTGATCTGTGCGAGTTTGTAACCGAATGTTCTGATAAACATAGTCGAAGATTGGTCCAAAATGCTCTTTGAACGGTATTTTATTGAGAATTTGCTGTTCGAGATTTGCCACAGCCTGAGACAGAGCCTCGAACGCGACTTCTGGATGTTCAGTAGTTGTGATCGAAGAATAGGCGCCGACTAGTTTCGACCGCACAGCCGAAAGCGAGTCTCGTGATTGTGTCAGATATAGGCAGATTTCATCGAAACGAATAATAAGATCTTCCAGTCCAATCTGGACAAGAAGCTGGATTTCTGTTGTCGCTGTAATTGGCCTCAAAGTTTCCCAGAGAATCTGAAGCGAAAACCCTGTTTCGAGCGCTTGCGCACTCTCTTCCTGGAGTGATTCCATGGCCTTGCTGAAGGAGGAGGCTAGCTGGCGCGACGAAAGTGTGCTAACATTGGACAGCAGCGATACTGAAATCTGCATTCCGAGGTTCAGGTACCCAGAAGCTAGTGAAAATTCAACACTCTTCTGGCCAAACAATCGAATCAGCTGCTGAATGAAGGTGAGAACTCGTTCTGTGTTATCAAGAAGTTGGAAATCAACATTTTCTCTCCATTCGGTGTCCAAGGAACGCTGAATTTGGGATGCGACATATTTGACGAATGTACCCAGGGTCGCCGGCGGGCCAGCGATGCCGTTCTCTGCAGCAATGGCAGACTTTTGAAGTACAGTCTGAGCCTTCCCAGGTAGCGAGCGACCGATTTTGACAGCAGTGCGCAGGTCGGCGAAAATGCACGCAACCCGTCTCTTAGTATACCACACCCTGGTGAACAGGTCTGGAGTAGGATATCCAGTAGTCTTGATAATCTTCATTGCATACGGTTCGTTAAGGGTTAGCAATTGAGCGTGATGCTCTGACATGTAATCTGTACCTGTCAATGAGTTGCTCTGTGTCCCAACAGGCGTTGCTGAAAGTGAATGTGTCTCTGCCAGCTCATTCAACAACATGTAGGAATCATGATGAACAGGCAGTAAATCGGATTTCGATCTAAGCATCACTGCTTCCGAAGCGGAAAGATTATCAAAGCATGCTTCAATCACTTTCGGTGTATTCATGAGATCGGCATCACACAGGTATCTTAGGCGACTGATCATTGCATCAGCAGGATATTGAAGTAATGGCACAATTTCGTCGCTCGTGACAATGGTCGGAAGGAAGATCTCTAGCGACCGATTGCGCATTGCACGAGAGAGCTCACCATAGCGTGGGTCAGTCGTGAGAAAGATCCGGAAATCTGGATGTGGCTCGATGGTCCGATCACCACCCTGGCTTTCGTGCTGCTCGCTGACGACCAATTTACCACCAGGCTCGAGTAGTGAATTCAGTCGATCGAGAACGGCAGGATTGCACAAATTGGCATTGTCCAGGACGAGCCAAAACCCTCTCTCGACTGCATCCACGAGAAGGCCATCATTCCAAACAAATGTGGATCTGGCTTCTTTGCTTTGTCGGATGATCTCTGCAAGCGCAACCTCGAGAGCAGACAACTTCGGCACATGACTAGACATAGCAGAAAGCACTGTCTGAAACTCTCCGATGTCGAATTTCCTTGAGGCGAGGAATGACCATGTCTTGAGCACTTCTTCGTACAGGGAATCAGTCACTGTATCTGGTATATTTGAAAGAAAATGTGATAGGATTGTTATTGCATCCTCCCAAATCTTGCTGATATCACGGTGGTGGTCAAATTGCTCGAATCCGCCAACCAGGTCGATTGTGTCAACATCAGCATTCATAGAGAACTCCACCATATGCGCGCCGGCAAGGGCTGCTAGATGACGGACAAGAGTTGTTTTTCCTGACCCAGATGCACCTGTCAGGACTATCGGCCATTTGTGATCAATAGCGGTAACCGCAGACTTGGCCGCCGAGAGGAGCGTGGGCGAAAGTATTTTGGGCGGCTCCTTTGCAGGTTGAAACCAGCGATTCCTTGAAAGATGGGACAAGCCTACCTGAAGCGACGTGGTCGTGATATTATAGTAGAAACTTTCTGGCGAACACGGTGCGGACACTCCCAAAGAAGCCCCGGTTACAAGTGCTTTTTGTGCCTCGCTACGGAAGCGTCCCGTAACTATTGAACCGAAATGATACAGTGAATCAGTTGTCGGATATTGCTGACATAGTTGCAACCATCGACTGACATCGCGGAGATTGAGCTCCCATGGACCACCCTGCCCGAAGATGGACTGTTGAGCGAGATCAGCCTCGACCGCGCACACCGTTTTAATTACTTTGCGAATGTTATCTTCTGTAACGCCAGGAAATTTTCGTCGAGAAATTTCGAGGAGGTCCGCCTCTCCGAACGAATCGGCATAGACAACTGTGAACCTGTTGACGAAGGAAGCTGGTAAACCCTTGCGTCCACCACCTTGATGATGTGGGTTTTGTGCTGCGAACAACATGAAATCAGGATGGCACAAGAATGTCTTGTCTAGTTCCGCGATGTAAACTTCATGTCGATGGTCCAAGCATGCGTTCAATCCCTCTAGCACGGATTGTGATGCCAAATTCATTTCATCGAGAAGGACCCATCCCCCGGATTGCATTGCATTAAGCAATGGTCCATTTCTCCACGAGAACCTACCAACCTGTTCACTCTGCGAAGGAGCATCCGCACCAAATAGATCCATGAGATCAGTCTGGTCAGAAAGGTTGATACGGGTCAAGTGTTTCCCGGATGCCTGAGCAAGTGCTGTGACTATAGCCGTCTTGCCCACTCCAGGACTTCCCTCGAGTAAAATCGGCCTGCTCATCTGCAAGGCGCGAACAATCCTCATAATATTTCGCAAAGTAGTCGGGGCCTCGAACACTAAATCCGGTGTGTTTCGCTGTGAAATATCAATCCGAGGGATTGAGAACGGGCCAACGTGTAGACGTTCTTGGGTTAACTTGAGTTCCGGCACCTCCTGTAGGATTCCCGGTACATCGACATCCACAAGTGATTGAAGGAACTTTGCACATTCATGTCTCGATTTTCTCACGTCGGTAGAACCTGATGAGATCATGCCAGCCGGACTGGCACCAATAGAGTCGATAAACACCATAGCGGCACCATGTATGAAACTGATTTGTTTGCTGGGACTCGATAAGCAGTTTACAAAATCAACCCAGGCTAGCAAATCACGTAGTGGAATCGAGGTTGAAGTGTTGCTGTAGAAGCGTTGTCGGAACCACACAGCAAATTGGATCATCATCTCAGCCATCTGCTGGCCCTCATACTTGAGCTTCTTTTGAATGATTGGCAGGATATCTGCTTCCTTCGATAAGGGGGGCACCCAAATTTCGGTCAGTCGATTTCGTAACGCAGCAGAAAGTTCGCGCTTTCCATAATCACCACCCGGGTTCATCGTGGCAAGGAATTGAAAATTAGGATCCGCGACGACCAGATTGTCGAAAGACCCTTTTTCTGCCAGCAAGATAGTTCGTGATGGTTCCAAGACGCTATTCAGGCGTTCAAGAACGGAGTCATCGGCAAGGGAAATTTCATCAAGCAGAAAGTGTTCGCCTGTTCGCATAGATCGAACTAAGCTACCATCGCTCCAGACAAAGAGTGACTGATAGGTCCCGATACTGAGTCGTAAGCGCTCGAAGAGTTCATGATTGTAATTCTGTTTGTCGAGACTGGCAAAGCTGGCAACCACTTGCTCCGCTTGTTCATATGTATCCTCGCCGGCGGCCGGAACTGATCCTGCCAGCGATACCCAATCATCAATCACGGCTTGTGCGAGCTCCCCTCTGTTTCGAATTGGTCTTTGGGAGCCGATCAAATCCCCAGTTTCGGTATTAGTATGTGCATTATAGATGTTGAGTGGTCTTCCCATAGCCTCAGCAATAGTTTGGCAGATCTGTGTCTTACCGCACCCAGTTTCACCGATGAGGAGAACCGGTTCGTTGTTCTTCAGTGCTTGGGTGACAAGGACAAAGAGCCTCCTCATAGCATATGTCCAAACAATGTTGTTTCTGGCTTGAACAGAACTTGGAATAGCTGATAAACCGTACAGCACATCTTCATCAATTTTGACCTTCATGGTCTCCTCAATCGTCTTCTTGACAACAATGCGTTCGGCTGAATCACGCACGCGTTCGGCTAGAAGCATGTACCCGTGATGTGCCAGGCTTTGGCGATCAGGCACAGGCCTTGCTGCCCAGCGAAACAAGTCTCGCAGAGTCGCAAAGCTATTTCTTTGTTCGAAAAGGCGGGATGATTGTCTTTGGAGTGAGAGTTTCTTGTACACAGCCACTATTTCTTTGCAGTACGTAGGAGCGATCTGTGACCTCTTCTCTAAAATCGTTCCCAGCTCATCCTCTGGGATGTCGTCGAAATGAAGTTCGAGAAATCGATTTCTGAAAGCCCGAGAAAGCCGTTTGCGTCCACCGTATAGACCGGCTGGGTTCTGCGTAGCGAAGAGCATGAAGTTGGGATGCGGGCGAACAATCTCTTGAGTTTCAGGTATCAATAACTCCCTATTGTCATCAAGCAGTCGGTTCAATGCTTCAAGCACGTCACTCGGAGCAAGATTCAGCTCATCAAGCACGATCCAGTGGCCTTGTCTGAGGGCATCAACCAGAACACCTTCCTTGTATAGCAGTCTGCCATCTGTATCTGACGCATAGCTACCAAGATATTCCTGAAGGTCGGTATGCTCATGGTTGTTTATTCGTACAAACTTATTCCCAGAAAGTTTTGCTAGGTATTCCACCATGCTTGTTTTGCCAGCTGACGTTGGACCCTGTAGAAGGATCGGGAAACGTTGCATCGAAGCGGCCCTGGCGAGATTGAGAAGATTGCGTTCGACGGAGGCTGTTCGGATGTAGTGAGGCTGAAAATCTGGCGTCAGACGCCCCTTTTTAACAAGGTGATGTTTGAAGGCAATGAAGTCATCCTCATGAGGAAATTTGGGTTGCTGACTCCAGAAGGCCTTTTTGTTCTTGATGCTTGATAGTAGATGCTTCTCGACTACTGGCGAAGCAACAGCCTCAGACGCCCTGCTCAAGACTGTGAAAAAGCTCATGGCAAAACCTTCGTACATAGCACGTCTGAGGCCATGGCTTGCGCCATGCTTCTGAACGTAGAGTAGGCAGCGAACAAGGGATCGTATGCTGAAATGCGGTATGTCGCCTGCCCCGTCTGTCAGCCGACGATCTTGGTTGAGCTCCCTGATGCCGAGATACACCCTTGCCAGGTCCAAGGCAGCTCGCTTGTCGCTAGCTAGCTGTGATCCAAGATAGGCTCGAATTATTATCGTCAAGTCCTCGACATTATCATCCCCTGAATGTACATAAATCTCAGTAAAACGGGAACGCAATCCAGGTGGGAGGTCTTTCTTTCCAGCATCTGTAGCAGGATTCATGGCACCGAAAATGCGGAAATTGGGGTGTGCAACAACAGATGTGATGTTTCCAGCCTCGGCAAGAAGCAAAGTGGGCTTCCCGTCATCACCATTATTGAGTAGACTGACGATATAATCCAAGGTGTCGGATGTGGCCAGATTTATTTCATCCAATAACAGCCATTCTCCTTCACGAACAGCTTTCACAAGGCGACCCTCGACGAATGCAAAAGTATGGGTTTTGCCATCATGCTCAACATGTGCTTGTATTCTTCTAAAGTCATTCGCGAAATCAGCCCACCTTCGGCGTAGAGCATCATACTTTGGAGTCGCGAGTTTGCGCCGTTTACTGGTGTGCGACGTTCCATCAGGAGTAGACGGTTCGGACGATGAGTTGAGAGAATCGGAAGCTAGTTGAATAGCCTCCTGCCAAAGTATGATCAGTCGAGCCCAATTTTGCTTTGCCACAGCTTTGGTGAGAGCCATCGTAAAGCTTTCGTTCCGTTTCGTGGAGAAGGTGTCTTCAAAAAGTGTATTGAAAGTTTCCACGGTCGGCATGACTAGAGATCTAGTCGTTACTGGTTTGAGACCACCAAGGAGATCGCTCGCCTCGCTCTGCTGTGAAAGATTGACCACGGTGAGTTTCTGACCAACTAAACTTGCGATATGCTGGACCAGTGTGGTTTTGCCAACGCCTGTTTCTCCTACTAGAAGGCACGGTTCTGAAAAACTGATACCTGCCGAGATTCTCTCGAGTATTGTCTGCGCCTGAGTTGTAAGTGCAAATGGTGGAGAGTGATGTTGCCGGCGCCGCGCTGCTGTCTTGTTAAGGACGTTTCGCCCGATAGTGAGGCTGGCCGTGTTTTCCGAGATCGAAACAATGCCTTCTTCCAAGACGAAAATCGCTTGCTGCGGTGAAATGCCCATTTGCGAAGCAATCGCACTACCAACCATTTGATAACGGGGCAAATCGTTCAAGTATCCACCGTAACAATCAATGGCGTCCTTGAAAATTTCAATCTTAGTAGCCTCTAACATTGCACCGGATATTTGCTTGGCTGTTTGAAGTCTGCGATGCACTCGCCTCGTCCATGTAAGCAGAGTGCGAAGCGAAGGAGACCAGCCTTGCAAACTCTTGAAATTGTCATCCTCTTTATACAAGGTCTGAACTTGCTGATGGACCTGCAGAATTGTTGGGATATAAGGTTCGGCAGCGCTGTACCTCGAACGAAGGAGCAATTCTATCTCGACAGATTCATATGTCGCAATTTCGGCAGTGCACCAGATACGAGAGTTCATAAACCAGGAGCCACGCGAGCTCAAAATGTGGCTAGACCGGCCACCTGTTCTCAAAGTGGCAATAATGCGAAATCCATCCCTCGGCTTGATCGTTTCTTTCCGGTTCGGCAGGTAAAGCTCCCCAGATTCGAGAACAGGGCGCAAAACCCCCATCACCTCAGCTGGTGCACGATCAATATCCTCTATCAGCACCCACCGACCCTGTTGAATGGCTTCCGTCAAAATACCAGCTTGCCACCTGAACGCTTCGCCATCAGAAGATGAAGTATAAATACCTATGAGGCTTTTGGCATCGGTCTGTTCGTTAAGATGGAGTGTGACCATCGAAGAAACCTTGTTCAACAACCTAGCAGCTTCGTGAACGAGAGTGGTCTTTCCAGAACTACTTTGACCACATATCAGAACTGGCTTCGACTGGAGCAGGCAAGAGCCAAGCTGCTGTAGGTTGCGCTTCGCCGTTGGTGTTTCCACGAAGATCGAGCTTGAGATTTCGAGTGGTCCGTCTCTTGCCAATAGAACACCTCCAACATCTGCAGTGCATGGGCTTAGATCCAAAGGGCTGAGGAGTCGTTTTGTAGGTGATGGTGGAGACCGCTGCCACTCATTTTCGACGTCCGCAAACGCACGGAACAGACGAGTCCATCTCTGTTCCTCCCACAGTTTTAGAACCCTATAATCAATTGCTCGTCCCTCCCACTGACCCAGGATGGCATTCGTACCCACGTATCGATGCACAAACTCCTGAGTTAGCGCATCGGCAAGGCGGATAATCCTGCAATAACATTGCACTGCAAGATATCTGATGGCGGGGGCTTCGTGGTGAAAAAGTTGGAAGAAGAAAGTGGGGCTTACGACCCCAGTGAGAATGTCCCGATCGTAAGAAAGCAAACGAAAGAGAGCGAGCAGCAGCAACTGCCAGTTGTCCTCGTTGATTCCCGCCAGTTCAAGTTTTGAGATGGAGAAGAGTTGTTGTAGATTCTCCAGTTGCAACGCCTGCTTCACATGTGGACGCACGTAAGTGGCAAGAGGTAACACTCGTCCAAGTGATGAGAGAGTGAGGATATTTTGGTCAATGGTTGATAATTGGGAAGGTGAAAGCCATCTAGCCACCAAGTCTGGGAGCAGCGGCCTGTAAAGCGGTATCAAAGTGTCTGAAAATTGTGACAAGCGTGTAAGTTCGCCGAGAGAGTCGAGATATCGTGACCCGGTAGACTCAAGGATAAGCGATCGAAGTTCTGTCGGCAGTGTCTCGAGGTATGACGCCTTTGTCTCAATCTGTGCATCGGCCCATGAGCAGTACACTGCTATGTTTTCCATGGCTTCGTTTCCAATGCAGTTTCAATCTTGAGGCTTTGGTTCGTCCATCTGTACAATGCCCAAGAAGATCAGGCGAAAACATGCATACAACGTTGCCGTCACTCAAAAAAAAAGTTGTCTGGCCGAAAACGGTCTAGTACAACGAAGACCAGGCTGCACTAGGCGCTAATAGTCTTAGCTCTGCCACTCCAGACTCATGGCTTGGCACTGGCTGAAAATTTCCGAATGGCCGGTCCACAAGTCCTACTAGGTTAGAAGAGTATCGGAGCATGTGCACACATTTACACAGACGAGACAACGAGCGTCCCCACGACCTCGTAGATAATTCACCTGGAGGCTCATATTCTTAGTCTCAAATCATCACTTCTATCAGGCGCGGTTAATCAAGGTTATACTTTCATGAGGGTATACGAAATGTACATTGGTTCGATCGCTATCTACAGATAACATGGTGTATCTAACATGCCCATGATATAACTTGAAAAGAGTCCGAAAATTGCCGGGCGGAGCACTGATGCTTTTACTGGAAGCCGCCAAGAGGATATGAATATCCGGCATCCTAGAAGATATGGTGCGTCGCCGAGCTTCTCAGCGTCGAGCAGGTCTTTGCTCATGCTCGGGCGTTTACTAATGGAATGATCAGTAAGGCCATTCGCACGCTGGCTAATGTCGTACAAGGTGAAATCCAAAACATCAAAAGCTGTACTTGCTGGCTATGTAAACAAGATTGTACATGATGAAGAAATGGTATTAGAGGTCATTAGTGTCATTACTCTTCGGTCAGTGCATCATCAACCGTTTCTCTCCATTCGCGTGAATACTCGGTCAGCCGTTTGACGCCAGCGACACGCTCAGCCCACGTCGATTCAGAGGCCGTTCGGAAGGTATAGGCACGTTGAGAAGATATGACACCTATCGCTTGGAGAACAGCTTTGCGAGAGTCGCGTGAGAAGACTGCAGGATGATTAATCCATTCCAAGCTAGATTCGATATCAGCATCCAGGGCATTCATGATACTTTGGTCGACGCCAGAGTTGCGAGGGATAGGGGTGCTTGAGCTGGTGTCGGAGTGAGGACTATGATCACGTGCGTGATCTGGGGTCTCCGTTCGAGGGCTGTTCGGTTTCGCTGGAGGTGAGTGGCGCTTGTTGGTTGCATGGGATGCGCCTGGTGGCAGAGGAGGAAGGCCGCCTTTGCCCAAGCCTTTCAGGATTGTCCTCGTCTCGTTCAGGAGATGGTGTGCCCGTTCGTGTTGGCCTCGTGCGACTAGTGTCAGGGCTCGGGTCAGCATGTCCGAGGTCAATAATTCCATTCGTCGCTGAATGATGTGTGGATGGGGCGGAATGGGTGGTGTGGAAGGTCTGCCGTTCTGACGAGTTTTTGGATTTGCGGGAAGCATGGTGATGGCAAGTAGAGATGGACGTGGCAGCTGCGTGATAGACCCATCGCGCAGGAGATCGCCGAAGGATAGATCGGCCTGGAGAAGGGGTAATTCCTCGACACTCTGTACACGCTGGTCTTCGTTGTCGAGAGAACCTCCCAGCGCCTCTAGCCCTGAAACGATGGATTCCCAGGGATCTTGTGGCGCGGGTTCCTGGGACGAGCCATCAGGATCGATCACTAGTTGAACGAGTATGTCTCTTTTATCCCCAAAATGTAAATCTCCGAGTGCAGCTTCTGCGTCTCTTCCGGTAGCTCTTTTTGTGGTTTGAAGGGCACCATTGATTTTAACAAATTTGGCGGGAGATCCTTCGGGCAGCTTGAGTCTAAGCTTCACATTCTGGTGAGAGATTGACTGAAGGGAGCCTAGCACCCCGGCAGCACATTCTCGAAGCATCATCCAGTCCTTGACATACAGGTATGACGCTTTGGTACGGCTCGACAACTCGATCATGCTTTCCGGTTTGTGGGTGAGCCCCAAGCCAAAGGAGTAGATGCCCACTCTAAATCTCAAGTCAGATAGTTTCAAGCACGGATTGTAGGGATCACTTACTTGGCTGCTTCCGCTCTTTGGAACACGAATTCCACACTGTCACTTTCCGAGGTCGATGAGTCGCTGATCAGGAGGATGGTAGAGATAGGATTGGCAGCTTTGCGCTGCATGAGAAGATCCATGGCCACACTCGCACCTTCAACCACATCCGCGCGCAGACTCTTTTGGCCGACAGGCCGAATTGAGTTCAGAACTTTATTCCACCCAGACCATGTCTTGCCAGTCATACCAACAACTGGTACTCCGCCTCCACTTGAACCGAAAGTCACCAAACCCATGCGGTCCCGATCACCCAGGTTATTGACCAGAAAACGTAGGGTGTCCTTCAGAAGGGTGATCTTGAGACCCTGCATGGAAGACGAGACGGGAATCACGACGACCACGTCGATTGGTACATGTAGAGAGGGCGGAACCCGTCTTTCGGCCATGAGCTTGTGCATGGAGTAGTCTGTGGCAGCTGTTGTGGCCGACTTTGGTCCTCCATATGAAGAAGCCACTGAAGGCACACGTCTGACAGCTCGATTTTGTCGACCGAATTCTTCTTCATCGGTGCCAGAAGTGTCCTGTTCATAATCTGGGTGATAACGAGGGGAAGGTTCGGTTGAGTGCAAGGCACGAAGCGATCGCTGCCATTGGTCGAGCTGACTCCTTTCGGCGAATTGCAAATGAAAGGTAGGTAGCTCAGCGACGGAGAGGTTCAAGGTCAGAATGTTCTCATCAGGAGACGCGTGGACTTGACGCAGATGTTTTTTGATCAAGATGGAACCTTTCAAGGTGCACCTGGACAGTTTGCGACCTGATTCGGTGACGACGGGGGTTTGTGCATTCTTTTTCTCTTTGACACAAATCAACATCTCTCCAAAGAGGTAGCACTCCAACTCCTGCCATGAGTGACGATCTTTTCCGACACGCACAATACCATGTAAGCGTAACGTGCCGAATCTCTGAAATTCGAGGCCATGCCAGTTGTCCACACGAATTCTAAGCTCTTCAGTAATTTCTTCCAGAACCTCGGGCGACTCGAAAAGCTCCAAAGACGGCTGAACCTCAGGTCTTGACTTGGCAGGAATACCAATGCCAGAATCCGATGGAAGCGCGGGGACAGGTGGAGTTGTCTGTGCTTCTTCAAAGTGCGGTTGCCATTTAGCCTCGGGTACTTCTATAGTGACCAGGCAGGTAAGTGTCTGTTGTTGGCGAGATCGGGTCAAGGTAGGGTACTCGCTACGGACAGTCACGGTCGGAAACGGGATTGGTTTCCTGTTGTCTCTTGTGTGAGAAGTAGGAACGGTGGTTTCCATGGCATGCAGATCATAGTCATGCTTGCGAGAATTTGCTTGCTCATTTGTGAAATCACTCGAAGCATTACCGCCACTGTCGGTTCGTGCGTGGTGCGGATTATATCCATGTGCTGGCGGTTGTTGGGAACCATGGTGCGAAGGAGGTGGCTGTGCTGGTTGTGAGGTCTGTGTTGCTGGGGTGGATGGAGTTGCAGATTGGGCAGCCTGAGGTGTATAAGCAAGACCTAATCGTTCTATCCGAAGTCGTTGACTGTCTCGGCTGTCGCGATTCGAATTCTCCCTACTGTGCCTTTGGACTCCATCTCGTGTACTCAGGTCATCATCCTGGGTAGTTTGTCGGTCCCACGGCATGGGGGTGTTGATGGTGCTCCGAGGTGGTGTCCCGTCCTTCTGGGAGACGGCTCGAACCATGTTGCTCAACTTATCTGTACAGCGATGAGCGAGAGTCAAGGAGATGGAGGATCAGGTGTCTACTTACTCAAATCAAGGATACTCCCACCTCGGAAGGCATCCAGACCCAGAGGAGCTTCGCATGTCGGGCAGTACTGTGTGTCGGAATCCCTGATATACTCGTAGAAGCATGCTTCGTGGGCAACATGGCCACAGGAAAATTGTAAGACTCTTTCGCCTTTGAGGGTGTGCTCTAACAACTCCTCGCACGCAGCGCATTCTCCACCGACAAAAGTTCGATCTCGTCGAGAACGGGCACGGTCGGAGTCGAGCATGCCGGCCATAGGATTTCCAGCTCCGGGGATGCTTGCAGTGGGGGAGGGAGGAGCTCGATGGTCCCGTGTTTGAGGTCGATGGTCGTTCGGGGTACGAGGTCGTCCGAGAGTGCCAGAGGAGATGCTGGACTGCTTGAAGCTGGGAGGTTTGGAAGCGCCGTTGACGGAGAAGCCGGCGCGTGTATTATATGTGCCGTTCCTGGCTCGAGAGGACTGATCTGGAAAGGAAAGACCATGTGTCAGTTCTGACTGTGCCATGTCTTTGCACTCGAACAAAGCAGTGCTCTGGTGTTGCGAGGCGCAACTCCCCAGGTCCTTTGTGTGTGTGAGAAGTTGTCTTACAGAGCGCCACTTTGCCTGCTTCACTGCCACCAGTGGACTTGGATCGTGAACGAGGATGACGGTTGAGGAGGCCCAACTCGTAGAGGTTTTCGGTGGTCGCTCTCGACTGCTCGTCGTGGGTGAGAGGACGGTCGTGTTTGGTCATAGAAGAGATGCCCAGTTGGCAGTGCTCCTAGTGGTGGTAGCGGGCCAGCAATCTCATGAGAGCAATCCCAGGGTTAGGGACGATCCTCAGCCAAAAATGGAGCCAGAGATGGGTTGATTGCTACTGCTACCGTAGAACCACGTGGGGACGGTATGCCTTGACAGCTTTGTATTTAGACCCGGTGGGTTCACGGAACAACGGGGACTGAAGAGCAAAAGAGTAGAGGCACCTGGGAGGCAGTTGGAGAGGTTGCAATGAAAGCCTTGTAACGATGTTGGTGCCGAAGTGAGACTCGAAGTTGCTTGCTGAATTAGAGCAGAGAAACTGGTAATTTGTGGGTGCTGTAATATTAGTGGAGCGCGGTCGATGGATGGTCGATGGATGAATGATTGATGGTCGGTGGTGGTCGATGGCCGCAGACCACAGACCACAGACCACAAACGATGCACTTGGTCTTCCCGGTGCCAGTGGTGAAAAGTCAAGACGCCGGACAGCGGGGTCAGCCAGCAGATCCATTCTTCTAACCTTCGGTGGCTTCTAAAATCCACGAGCCTGTTTTGCGTTGGTTTGCGTTGGAAAGGAAGTCAAAGAGGGTCAAAGAGGGTCGCAGAGGGTCACGGACCAGCAGGGGATATCCAAGGCACCCAGGGCTAGCACGAGGGTGGAGTTAGGTCACGACTCAGAAATGCTAGAGTCCGACCGGCGTCGTGGGTGCATGGCATGGCGCAACAGCGGACGGGTTCCATGCATGAGGACGAGCCTACCAGGGAAGTGCAGGTGCCATTGGCCAAGTGGCGCGCGCATTGGAACCCGCAGCGGATAGCAGGAAGTGCAGATACCGGTGGGTCGCCTCGTTAGGATCATCCCTGGAGCCCTTGGAGCAGGGGGGGGGAGGGGGGCGGATGGTGTTGCACTGGCTGCTCCGGGGAGGGGGGAGCTTACCAGACGCAGTCTTGTAAGCCTAGCGTAAATAGCGTGAGGACTCGGTAGACTAGACGACTTGGAGTCTTGGGGCATTTGGGTCGATTTCCCACAGGCCAGGAGTCCTGGTAGTCCTGGGACCAGCCACGGGAATGTTCATTCTTCAGGGTATGACGAACTAGGGGCGAGAAAGGCTAAGGACGCCTCTGCGCCGAGACAACAATGGGCTTCCGGCCTCGGATTAGGGGTCGATGGGTAGTGGCAGTGGGTAGTAGGCAGTGGGCAGGCAGCTTTGTGGTTCACTGAGCGAATGTAGACCAAGGTCCTCGGCCCTTTGACCCTGGATACTATGGGAGTAGCTAACGACTTGACTTGGGGAGGACTTTTCTAGTCCTGAGGTCTTTGAATCTCAAGTCCTCAACTTGACGACTCCTTGCAGGTGCCTTGTTAATGACCTCGCTTGCTTTGGCGTCGTTCCTAACCTCAGCGCATGGATCAACCATCAATCAACGATCAGCACTTGTGGTAGCCAGAAAGAGTATGGCACACGCAGGTACGGTGTCCACGAGTCTCCTCCGTATGCACTCCGTATACGATCTAGCTTGATTGGTGACCAATTGTGCTGTAATGTCAAATTGACGAGGCACTGACACTTACCGTGTCCGTTCACCTTGCCTTCCTTGACTTGCCCGTTACTGTCGCTCGGGACTTTGCAGACCTTCTCCCGCTGATCACTCAATCTTTGCTGATGGCGTTTTTTCTCTAATGAGATTTCCACGAGCCGAGGCAACAAAGTTCGATGACGACGGCAATGGTCATGTCGAGCGATTTGGGGTCTGTGTTCGAGCAACCATGGTACAGACTCCGTACTACGTAGATGTTTGCGTCGTGCCGTGGTCAGGACGGATCGTGGCCCGTGGCCCGTGGCTTAGATGTGGCGGTCCCATTGTCAGTATCCAATTTGTACAACCTCGTCGACCCAAGGCACAGGACGGCATTGGCATCAGCATCAGCATCAGGACAGAGGATGGGGATGTCTTGGCTCTCAATAAACCACAGCACCAGCGTGGGATGGCCGGAATGGAACTCATTCGACATATCCGTCGTTCAAAGCAGTTAGGATGATGTATCTGAGGGATACACAAGTGTCCAATCGTGAATCAACCTCATCCCTTTTCCTGAGGGATCCGATGTACTCCTGCACTGACCTGCTGCCATGGCCTATAGGACGTCGTGCTGGGAGTAGTTATGATTAAAGTACTGTTGTGATTTTTGAGTTATCCCACAACCAGGTCAACTGGTCGGAAGCTACTGCAAGGCCACAATCACTCTTCACCTGTTCTCGGCGTGGCATTCGTCCATCAAGGGACCGAGTTCCTGTAGCCTGTAGGCTTGTACATAACCTATCTACTCCGTACAGTAGGTGGTCCTCACAAGCCCTGAGCTGATGGGGTCCATAAAGGACTCGTTCCGTCTGGGGGCCAGGGACAATTTTTGATGAACGCTCGGTCCCTTGCCTCTACGGACAGACAACATCAAGTCAGAATTGTGGGCAGATCCCCAAACCTACAATTCGTTACTCCGGGTTGCAAGTCAAAGTCAATCAGAGGCTAAGTTGGAAATCGCGTGGCCAGCTGTTTTTACTTTGACAGGCAGGCAGGGAAGTCTCTGGGCCCTGGCCCCTTAGGCCCTGACATCTGGGAATCTGGAATCTGGAGTCTGTGCAGAGAGTGCAGAGTGCAGATTCCTGGCTGGAGCAAGATCTGGATTGAGTTTTCCGGATTGCGCCCGTTGTTATGCCACAGACATGAAACAGTGAGACGAACTCTCCAGGTCCTTAGCACCGCCACCTAGTACTTGGAGGTCCCTGGGTCAGTACCTCTTAGTGTACATCCACCATCGCCGGCACGGGTCGTTAAATTGTTCAAGTTTCTCGCGGTGGTAGCTAGTGGACTAGCAGCCTGCCGGATCGACAGCATCATGCTTCACTGGCATTCCCACTCAGGAACAACTTTGGCTTTAGAGTTGGTCGACGGCTCGAATCTGAGCGTGGCAGGCACTGGCAGGCACTTACCTGCGACTGCACTGGCACTTGCACCTGCCCCTGCACCTGCAACAACCAACTAGAGTCCAACTAGAGTCCAACTAGAGTCTCTAGATAGATTCCCGGTGGGATCCAGGTACAATCTAGGTACAATCTAGGCGGCACAGGCAGGCCACAATCGCAAACTTGTTTTTGTTCTCCAAAGTTGCCTCTGTTAGGTTAGCCTATTGACGACTGAAACGAACCCCCGCGCTGCCATGTGCTGCTGGCCTGCTACAACCTACAACCGACGACGTAACGTGCCTACCGTGCTGCCCTCTTGGAAGCCGGGCCTTGCGCGGCCCTGGCACAGTCTCGCCTGTAATTACCAAGGCACACTACTCCGTATGCTAGTCGACGACGACTTTGACGCGGATCATCCTCAAAACACTCATGTAGAGCCCAATCGTGAGTTATAACTCGTAACTCGTCGGTCACGTCTTGTTTCGCTAGGCAGCAACAGGAGTAATGGCTGGATGACGGGTGCTGGGTTCGTGATAACATCATACATCTCTCGTTTCCGACATCTGCTAAGGAGCCCGGACGTGATCTGGTGGGGTGTCCGTGGGCGTGGGTGGGAGGGGGGGCAATGAAGGTGGTAAGCAAGGGCTCAGAGTCAGTGGCACATGCCAAACTCAAAGCTTACAGGTGGCAATGATGAGAAAGGTCAAGATCGACATATCAACAGATCAACAGTCAAGCCAAGTACCACCCATCACTATCATTTGTCCAAAGGCGAGTACCAAGCCTCAGACTTATCTGCCGATACGCAAGGTACAGCGTGTTATTCAGGCACCTCGATCTAAGCGACAGGCCATGACGCTTTCCAGGGACATTGGCACGAGTTACATGGCCATGACTGCTAGGTATCAACGCAGAAGACAATTGTACCCTCGACTTCCAGCCACCTATCATGCGCACCATAACTCAGAGATTGGTGGTAGGGCCTAAGTTGAAGGCCAGACGCTGTATGTAGGTAGTACATAGTAACTCACGTACCATACCTCGATACCCACTGTGTGCTACTGGGACCTGACCTCGCCGGATCTACAGAACTATATTAACTAATACGGGGATGTACGGGGTACCTAGTTAGTATGGGTCTGAGGCATCGTGAGATACCTACCACCAACTTACTCTGGGTGTTTGCGTACCAGGAAATTGGAGCCCATTGATCGGAGGAGAGTAGAAGCAAAGTACTTACTTGGTGAAAAGCAACAGGAAGATACACCTGAAGACTATCTGACGTGCCTAGATCGGTACCTACCAAGGGGTAGTAATCAGCTACTAGGTACCTGGTACTGTGTACTGTGGATAGCGGGTGCAGCGGATGGGGATGAGCATGGGGATGGGCATGGCAGGTAGTTACCTGGGTCGTGCCTGCTTCATCAATCCGTGTTTGCGTTTTGCTGGCAATTCTGCGAAGGATCAAGATCTTGCAGTCCACCCATCTTCCCGACTCATCGACTCACCAACTCACCACATCTCAAGTTAAACTAAAGCTGCAGCCCGTGTTCACCAGCTACTAGTCACCTAGTAGTACATTAGTTATTGATTGCATTCTCGGATCAAGATTCGTGTCCAAGATTGGAAGTTACCGTACCTGCCTTTATCTGTGCACGTCTTCAGAATCGTAACCCGTTCGCTAGCCAAGACGCTGCCGTGGGTGCATACCTACCCACTTGTCCCAGCACGTCCAAGGCACCGTTGTCAGCACTACCAACGACAATGGACGTAGTACGCCTTCATCTCCAGCTGCAGGTTCAACTCCCACCACCTGGTCATGTCGGCCAAAACCCTTTGACAGGTTGGGGATGTGACATTGTCATATTCTTTTTGACATGTGTCATGGTTCGGAAAAGTCAGCTCAATAACTCCCCAGTTCCCGCCGTCAGTGTCAATCGACTGTCAGAATTTTGGCGACCCTCTTAGATGCCTTCTCGTTGCCAACTGCTAACAAACAGGTTAAACCTACAGGGGATAACACGATTGACACCCCCGTTCACGAATCATGGCCAGAGTGTGCATTAGTGCCTTGCTCGATGGCGTCAGTGGGCCTCTTCCGGTGACAGGGCCCTTATACCCTAAAACCAAAAGGTTTCCATCAACCACTGCCGTGGTACGCGGGAAGGACACTCCCCAAAGCCTAGAGGACCTGAGCGCATGGCAGGCGAACACCTCCGAGTCCCCAAGGTTTGAAGGTATGCCAAATATTCACTCTTCTCCGATCCCAGCTCCAAGTCTTATTGCCTTGTACCCTGTCACCGGCAGGGCTCTGGTTTGATATTGCTTCACTAGGCACACTTTTAAACACGGGAGCCCAAAAAGAGTTCGCCGCAGCCCTTGGAGAGCACTCCTGGGCAATGATAAATGATAATACTATGGATGCACCTACAGTATCCATTCCATGGCCCGGATGCTAGGTATTGTGGCTGTGGCAACAACGACAAAGGAAGTCTATTAGCGAGAAACCAACCTATGGACTCGGTTCTTTGTCAGGCTCATGGCGATCACTCATCTGTGGCACGAGCGCTCCTGGCACGCCGCTGGTGTGTCTAACGGCTCTGCAGATCTAAAGGCAAATCAACCCGACATTCACCCTCCCAGTATCGATCCCACCCCTCCCTTCGGTTTCAAATTTACGGATGACCCAGTCCTCCATACGGCATATTGGTTTCTCATGATCAGAACACGAGGTGCCCACCAGTCAACCCTCCACTCCCTCCACCAGTCATACTATTTCCATGCTTTCCCAAAGGCCCTATTGCCACTTGCCTCAGGTGGTGACCATTGGCAATGCACCGGACTTTGCACCTTGTTTGTCCAATACTCGGAAATATAGTCCGGCGGGCGGTAGATAGCGTACGCATTCCCTGGTATGGGGGGCGTGCCCCGTGCGAGTCACAAGCATCAATGACTTTCTACTTCTGAGAGTCTCAAAAGTCAGAAGGTGACAGCATCCTTCTTCAGATCTTGCAGAGGCGAGTTGAAAGTTTTCAACCAGATCCCGATCTGTCATAGCTCCAGACCGGGTCTGAGACTTTAAGACAATAATATTCTCCCAATAATGGGTTGAGATCCTTTGGCCCCATCCTCCTATTAGGCTGCCACAAGTGCTACACTCATTCGTTGATCGGTTAGAAAGTCTCGGTTGTTGTGTGAATGCTTTAATTCATTGGTGCGGCTCCAACAACAAGAAGCCATCCGAACCTGGGGCATCAACTACTTGCACGCGCAAACATGGATTATTCCCGAAGACGATCCCTTGCGTGGAATGGTCCTGCTGAATCTCACAGAGCTGTCCCCGAGTCTCGGGTCAGGGGCAGGGGTTTCGTCCCAGGCGGTACTGGTCGTCACGAACTCACTGTCCAGCAAGCAACATGAACCATGGACCATCACCTCAACTCTGGTCAACGCTGACTAATACGAGGCAGTCAGACAAGATGACGACGATCTCCGGAAAAGGTCTCCCAACATGAACTTGAACTTGAGCCTGACATATGCGGAAATTTTACGTCAAGGTGTACACACATACCAGTTGAACGACATTGGAGGTGGTCTGAAGTACGAACACAATTGAGATTTCGCTTAGCATCATACGACTACAGTTCCCAGTGAGTAAGATCCCCATACTTGTGCCTGCGACTCACAGACCAATTTGCTGAAAGGGGACGCCAGGGTACTAGTTGTCGTTAGTCGAAAGTTGAGAGTGGAGTCCTCAGTACTGAACCAAAAACATTGTACTTGACTTGAAAGCGAAACTCTGGTCACTAGTCCCTATCACCAACGTGTTTCATGTTTCAACTTCCAAATCCTCAGGCGGAGCTCTTCAGATGGTGATCTGAATATTTCTCCACTAGTCTTCCCCGAATCAGCCGCATTATTGCCCTCGTTATAATTCTGTAAGTTTCCATCTTCAGCTTGCTCCCTCAATCCACCTTACACAACGGTTGTCTGTGACTCGGGTGCCGTTCTTTTCCTCATGACGTTACGCTTGGGCAGACTCGCAAACGCCTGGCGACATACAACCGACAAGCACCATAGAAGTTGACAAGAGCGACTTTCCTGTCATTCACCGGCCAAGACTCAAATATGCATCGACACGAGACTCGGTTACTTCACAATGTAAAAGGCATGCATATTATCTTCATGAAAACTCTGTCTTCTTAGGCATACGCTGTGGCTCTGACAGTGGGAGCTGACTGGTGCCTCCAAGGAAGTAGGTTCCCACAAGTTGAGCATTGACATACTGTAGTTGACCAGTTGACATCTCAACGACCAAAGCCTTCCCGCCTTCCGCCATCCGCCATCCGCCTGCCACGGAATGACGGGGCTACCGGGAGAGAAAACCCTTCTGATCAGTCATGAGTGATCTCAGGGTTCAAGCTCTCGAAAGTTGAAAGCATGACCACATGGCCACACTGGCCACCTTGGCAGCTCAGCCTATGCAACCCGGATGAGAACCTCATCCTTCCCCTTTGCGCCTTAGTCCCTCCCCGAGCCGTCCGCAATTACGCTAGAAGCCGTGGCAAGCGACTTCTAGAATTAGTGCCTTTTTGGGTAGCACGGTGGCCTGTCAAGCACACCCATCAAGCCACTTTTTCTGCAAAGCGACCACATCCAACGTCACGGTGTCAAAATACTGCGTACATTATGACTTCCATTTCTCGATTCTGTGAGCATGGGTATACATCATCTCTTCGTCAAGCTAAGATTCCTTTAATCCACAATTCTTGAGGCGCACCCGGTTCGTCTCGAGATCATCTCAATATAGATTTTACAACCTACGAAAGGGAAATGGCATCCGGGATAGTACTAGTGCATGTCAACTTGTTGTTGCAGTGTTCCATTTGTGGTCATGAGCCGTGCCTCGATCACAGATTCTGTGAGTCCTTGACTCATCGCTGTTCTTGTCAAATTTCGCGGGTGTCGTCCGCTCTCTCGGAAGGCGTGCATGATCGTTCCTAGCCGCTGGGCTGAACTCGTGGCATTTTACGATCATATCATGCCCTAACCTGCCGTCACATCCCTGACTGAAGCACGAGTACAGAGGGGAACACATCAAACACCATGTTAGGGGCACAAGCCAAGTTCTTCAAAGGAAATGTTTCTTCTGTCGATATCTCGGCTAACGTAACTCGCCGACACGATAGACTGCCCATTTCTCCATCTGCTCTGGCCACATGATGTCCTCCGCCCATTATAGAAGTCGATCCTCGTTAACGGACTCGAGTGGTTAGCTGTACTGTAGTCCGTAAATGCAACAAAGACAACCAATACCCAACATGTTTTGAATTCCCCCGGCCTCCGAGTCCTCCGTCATGACTCGTTCGGGAAGCAGGAGAAATCTTAGATACTTCACCTTTTTGATTGTCAAAAAGTGGATTTGACTCGCTTAAGCCCACGCTGCCCAACCCGCGCGAAGATATGCACTGCGCAGATCTTTGTTCCAACACTTGCGCGTGGCAGGCTGGCAAAGTGATCCAAAAAGGATCGACAAATGTGGATTCCGGTTGCTGGCTGACCCAGGTGCCCAGGTTAACGTGTCGGTTCAACCCGCCGAAGGAACACAAAACCATCTTCCTCTCGACGGATATCTTTTCGAACAATTCCAGACCCAGATTGATCCACCTATTTCGACAACTGATGCCCAAAAAAACCCACTTGTCATGCTGTCCTCTCTATGTACAAACGTTAACCTGCTCAGCAAATCGCGAGACTCAAAGTCTATCGGCTCGCTTCAGACCACTCGATGGAATTACTAGGTAGTTAGTTACTTGGTCAGTTACAGTAGCTGGGTGGGTAGGGTTAGCTATCTCCCCCAGTGCCTCTTACGGAAGTATGTACAGGACACAGTACGGAGTACATATCGCTTAATCCACGACCCAAAAACAATGGGTGGTCAGTCAGGGGGTTGTCATCTTGGGGCTCTGGATGGTGACTGTAAATGGTAGATGCACTGCCAGGCAAGCCTCTCTTGAGTCGTCACTAACTATGTAGCTAATTGACTAAAAAAACGGGAATCGCGGGACATGCGGACGCAATGGTCAATATTAACGGTTATTCTTATTATTCATATTCATATTCTTGTGCAGAAGACGAAGCCCCCCCGTCGGCCCTACGCCGTAGGCCCGTCCGTACATGGGATCCTAGCCCTATCTATTCCCCCAAGTCCGCAGTCGTGACTCGTAACTGAATTGACCACCCAGTCAGTCCAGTCGTCTTGCCAATTTTCGTATCCCCAATTTCATTCTCCTGGGATCATCGCCGCCTTACAGCCTAACCTACTCGGTACCTAGTTATCGGATGCCACCCTACCCCTAGTTCCAGTACCTACATAGTTGGTCGGCGGTCGAAGGCCACACACACACGGGAAAACATCCCTTCTCTTGTCAAGGAACTAAATAGGTGGCTAACTAACTAGCTGTGCTCCCGTACAGATAGAAAGTGAGAAAGTCTCCAGAATGTGTTGTGGAATCTTCCAGAGCCAGACGAAAAAAAGCTACTTAGTTATGGTTGAGCCTAATTGGCTAACACTAAGTAGAAACTTACTTGCTCACACCGCGTGTCTACATGTATGCATACGAGAGACGATCGCTTGCGTCTTTGCCTCGTGGTTCGCCTCATCCTGACTAGTTGGCAAAACACCTACCTAGATACTCGATTAGTTGCTGTTGACGGACTCCTGAGGTCTAGTCGATTCACACGAGACTCCAAGGAAAGGTCCAGACAGCGAAAGAGTCAAAGACCAACTAACTAATTACCTGACTAACCAACCACACCAGCATGGCCAACCAGGCCAACCGGACCGTCCAGACCAATCCACTGACTAGCAGCACCGACACGGACTCGAGTCATCTTACTCGGCTCTGGCGCCGCGTGCCTCGTCCGACATGTCAGGTCTGCATCGGACCACTGCCTACTAGGCTACACTAACTACTGAATGAAAAGCGAGAAGCATGATTTTTCCACTTCGTTTGTCATCCAATGGTTCTGCTGCGTTGCGGGCCATATGACAGTCTGCTGGCTTGTCGATTGTGACTCGTGACTCGTGAGCTCGGAATAGCAGCGACAAAACGTGCTCCATCAGCAGTCCCAGCAGTCAGTCGGGCGTCGAGGCCAAATCTAGGCTAGTCGACTAACTAACTAATTAACTAACTAGTAAGTAAGTACTGTAACTGGCTCTCCTCCGCCAAATCTCTCAGCCCTTCATCCCAGCTAGTTACAGTAGAATTGCTTCATTCGGTCGGGCAAGAGGGCGGCCGGGCCCGCCTGGCATACCGCAACAATGGTAGTTAGATTTGAATGGAGCCCGAATTGTGCATAGTTTGTGGGTTGTTACCAGCTTGATCCCTGATCAGCCTCGCCCGCGGCGTCGCTGTCAACCTTTGCTTAAGTGCCTTCAGTACATTGTTCGATCGAGATGGCATGACACGACTTGTCTCTGACTGACGGACACTGACCAGGGTTGTTGTTGCTCAGAAGAAGAGTCAGCATCTTAACTTCTAAAGGCTGCGACGAACTAGTTACATAACTAGTTAGTGTGTGCTACGAAGGACTACTAGCTTCCCTTTCCCAAGTGCATGCATGGAAGGCAGGGCAGAACATGGGCTCGCTTAGAGAACAAAGGAAGGGTGGGCGCAAAACCACGCGACACTCCCTCGTGGCAGTCACTCACTAATGGTAACTAGGCGCACCTAAAGGAGGTGTGGTGTGGCTGCGGTGCTTGCAAAAACAGGGAAAAGGAAACGGTTTTCTCGTAATCGCGTAGTCAAACATTGTGCATTATTATCATTTCCAATAGTTCTTCTGAAAAGGTCCACCTGTCAAGGCGGCCTCGCAACTTCATGGTTGGTTTCTAAGCCTTGTCGAAGAAGGCCCATGGCTTCTTCTGCACCTTCGTCTTCGGCTTCGGTCGCCTCGCGCAGAGCTCCTGCACCAGCGACGAAGTCACCGGCCTTTTGCTTGTCTTCTGACCCAGACAGGATCCACCACACGTCCTTTTTGGTGAGGATGCCGCGGAACGCCCCTCGGTCGACTAGCAGGAGATACCGCAAACCGAGGTTTTGAAACATGTTGACTGCGAGTTGCAGCGAGCTATTCGCGTTCAATGTGATGGGCGTCTGGTCCATCCATGGCCGCAGATCGATACCCCGGACTGCATTCATTTCGGAGTGATAGATGAAATAGCACGGGGTTTGTGGGGTAACCGCTTGGGGCGGAGGGCTTCGCTCTGGGGACAGAGCCCCAGAGCGCTGAGAGAGTCGCTCCAATGCGAACGATAGTTCGGCTCGAGAGATGTAGCCCAGTAGAGTATTCTCGCGAAACGACTGACGTCTGGTCGTGTCGTCTACCCCGATCGCGTCGCTTTGGACCTTCTTTAGTGCCACCACTGGGAATCCACGGTAAGGTGTCGATCGGAGTTTCTTCTGTAGAGACCGCACTGTGTGTGGTGCGTTAGCGTCTAGACATTGCATCTCCTCCATTCTCGTCATCAGGTTCGCTACGGACACGTGGGGAATCTGTGCGGCGTCTTTGTTCTCCAGGTATGGGTACTCCTTGAAGTGGATCCATGATTCGTATATGCCACGAGCACTGAAAGCGTCTCCTATCCACTTTGCCAGCATAACCGATATCATGATAGGGAGAACATACGTAAGAGCACCGGTCAGCTCGAACATGATCACCACGATGGATGCTGTCATGCGTGTTGTCCCCGCAAGTGCTGATGCCGCACCCACAATGGCGTAGGTTCCTGGAATCACACATGGGAGTTCCGGTTCGCATGCTGCAAAAATCACAGAGGTGGGGAAGTTCCTGTGTGTAAGCTCGACTAGAGCTCCAACCGTCCGCCCATACAATGCACCAATGGCCAGAGTTGGCAAGATAATACCGGCTGGTATTTGTAGACCGAAAGTGATGCTCGCGAGGAGGAATCCTAGCAATGCAGCCGCAACAAGGAGCCAAGCCATGGCCAGGGATCCAGCCGTCGTGACCTTGCAGAGTCCAAAGATATCATTGTTGCCGATACTTGCACATTCGGCGAAGAGGTAATAGACCAATTCGGAAAGTTGAGCCCTCATGAACAAATTCGGGAAATTGATGAGCGCTGAGATAGCTGAAACAATCAGTACTTCGAGCAGAGGCTTCTCCCTCAGTGGATTACTGTCGGATTTCCTCAACCGTGCCACCAACATATTCAGCTTAATGAACATGCCGCCATAGATTCCACCAATCACCCCAAGCAGGATGAAGGGCAGAATCTCGAAATTATGCCAAGCTTCTGAATATGTTACTTGGTAGAGGACGATTTTGCCAGTATGAAATGGATTTAACGCTTGAAGTGTGACAGCTGCGATCATTGCGCAGACGAATGATTGCCACATTGTCTTGTCGGGGAAATAGTAGGAAAGCTGCTCAAGAGAGAACAAGACACCTCCGATAGGCGATCCGAATGCAACAGAGATGCCCGAAGCTGCCGCAGCTGACAGTACCTCTCGTTTCCGAGCCTCGTTCTGACTCAATGAATCAAAGGGCTTCATGATAATGTTGGCGCAGCAGCAGGCGAGATGGACAAACGGTCCTTCTTTGCCTAGCCAGAGCCCAGAGGCGACGGCAAGACACTACCTCGCGTCAGGGAGAATGCGTAGAGGATCAATAACGGAACTTACCAAGCCTAGGGATTTCGTCACCAGAGTCCATGCTCCTAGAAAGCGTCTGATCACGAATCCGCCAAGAAGCGTTTTGATCTCGGGGATACCGCTATGTCTGGCGTAAAGCGAGTAGTGCTTGACTAGGACGGCAGCACAGACGGCAAAGAGAATCTGGTAAAATGGTCAACATGTATCCAACGCGAAAGGCTGGAGCCTTACAGAGAATAGTATGAAGAATATGTAGCTGACAACATAGGCACCACCAGCGGAGGCAATGCCCATGGCTGATGGCCACGGCGTCCAATCTTGACACCGACTGTAGTCGTCATGACCCCAGCAGCAGAACTGCTTATTGAGATAGAATTGGCCACCACCGTTGCCCTTCTTGCAATATCCCGTTTTGATATCACCAAGCCAATCAGAAGCAATGTTTATGGCTGCTGCGACGCACCCGACAGAGATACCTGTAGCCACCAGGACGATCCAGATCTGACTGGCGTCGAAGAATTGCCTTAGCGTTCCCACGAACCCATGGCTGCTTGCAAGGAGTTTCCTCAGCCGCTGCCTTTCTTTGGTATACTCATAGATCCAGTCGATCGCGGTCAGGTCATCGTAACCTACACGACGTCCTGGCCCTTCAATGTACCAGTCCGGCGGCCCACCTTCTTTCTCGGCACTTTCTTCTTGTCGGAAGACACCTGATGTGAAGCCGTTCCCATTTCTTGTATTCGAGGGCGATAGCCTGGCCGAATTCAGGGGAGATTGATTGCTCGACGATGTCGCATTTGATGCGCCGGGTTGTGAAGTGGTGATCGGGCGGGAAGGTTTGCTGATCAAGTCAGTCAAGCAGAAAATATGTAACCCCCCTGAATCCAGACCTTGCAGATATGTCGCCCGCATCGTCTGCGGAGAAAAGGTCCAAATCTGAGTGATCGCTCTGGTTGACATAGGCTCCAGACATGACTGCCTCGGGCTCACCTCTCTCTTGTGAATAGGACAGGCTGTGGCATTCTCAAGGGAAAGCTTGGTCCAAGATAACGGAAATATCGGTCACCATCAAAATAGTAGATTGAAGACTTCTGGTGTCATTGCATCTGTCAGGACCGTCGATCGCATAGATCGCGTTGACATGCGCGGGCTGGCACTTTGGGCCGTATGCGTGACTGTAGTAATTGTAGTAAGACGCAATAGTCTGACAAGTAGCTTTACGAGAATTCCTGCGTGAGCTTCACGAGGATTGGAACAATTGTATTACGTCAGACATGTGATTTTCCAGATCTTGTGAAATACTCCACCGTAAATGCCTTGGCATACGCAGCCTTGCGAGGCTACAGGCGTCAAGAAATAATTCAATATAATTTCACATTCCCCACCGACCATTGTACCAGTACCACGACTGTTCCGACTCCTGCTCATCGGCCTTGCGATCTCTCGCCATTCTGCAGACATGTCGCTTACGATACCACAAGCATCACAAGCCGGGCTTTTCAAGCCTGGCTATAATAGTTACGATGCAGAAGATGGTGCAGTCATCCGCAATGTAAAGACCCCTCCGTCCTCTTTCATTCCTCTACTCAACTAACAATACCAGATTGATGCATGCAGGACGATCGCACAGACAGTACAAACCTCTTTGGGTCCTTACGGACGTAATAAAATTGTCATCAACCATCTTTCGAAGATGATCTTGACCTCGGACGCTGCCACAATCCTTCGAGAATTGGAAGTTGTTCACCCCGCCGCCAAGTTGTTGGTCATGGCGAGTCAACAGCAAGAAGCTGAGATGGGCGATGGCACAAACTTTGTCATTATACTCGCGGGCGAGTTATTGAAGAAGGCAGAAGAATTAATACGCATGGGTCTCAAGACAAGTGATATTGTCTCTGGTTATGAGAAGGCCCAAGCCTTTGCATTGAAAACGCTCGAGGGTTTGCAACCCTTCACCCGAAAAATCAAAGCACCAAAATACTAACAAGTTTCAGATCTCGAGGTCGACCGCCTGTCAAACCTCCGATCCCCAGAAGATCTCAGCAAAGCCCTTCGCACCGTCGTTGCTTCGAAGCAATCTGGCCAAGAGGACATTCTATCAAAGCTCATTGCTGAAGCTGTACTTGCAGTGTTGCCTAAGAATCCCACAAATTTCAATGTTGACAATGTGCGCGTCGTCAAAATCATGGGCGGCGATCTGGCGTCGTCTCGTGTTGTCAAGGGCATGGTTCTCGGCCGTGAACCGGACGGAACCGTCAAGCGGGCGAAAAAAGCCAAAGTCGGAGTTTTCTCCTGCCCTATCGACACTTCTCAGACTGAAACCAAGGGCACAGTCCTGCTGAAGAATGCACAAGAGATGATGGATTTCAGTAAAGGCGAGGAGAATCAACTCGAGGCTACAATCAAGGAATTATATGATTCTGGCCTTCGCGTTGTAGTTGCAGGCTCCACGGTCGGAGAACTCGCCCTCCACTACCTCAATCGATTTGGTATCCTCGTCATCAAGATCCTCTCGAAATTCGAGCTCCGTCGTCTCTGCCGCGTCTGCAATGCCACACCCTTGGCTCGTCTTGGTGCCCCAATGCCAGACGAGATGGGTAGCATCGACGTAGTAGAAACCACAGAGATTGGTGGAGATCGGGTCACAGTCTTCCGACAAGATTCCGATACCGCGAGCACTCGCACAGCAACCATTGTCCTTCGAGGTGCGACGCAAAATCATCTAGACGACGTTGAGCGAGCCATAGATGATGGTGTCAATGCCATTAAAGCCATCACGAAAGATCCACGACTTGTCCCTGGTGCTGGAGCGACGGAAATGCAACTCGTGGAACGTATTGGACATTATGCCGACAAGACACCAGGTCTCCCTCAGTATGCAATCAGAAAGTATGCCGAAGCATTCGAAGTAATCCCACGCACTCTTGCCGAATCTGCCGGTCTCGATGCAACAGAGGTTATCGCACGTCTATATACAGCCCATCAACGTCGCCTGAATGCCAGCGAGGTGACAAAGCGTAAACAACAAGAAGAAAATAGCGACGAAAACTCTGACGAGGACGATGATGAAGACGAAGAAGAAGACACCTCGGGAACATCGGAGTCAGAAGAACCGTACTGGACAACGGGGTCGACCTGGAGACTTCAGACGCTACTGGGTTGCTGGACGCAGTGGAAGAACAGATCCTCGACCTGATGAGTGTCAAAAGTTGGGCAATCCGGCTAGCTACAGAGGCTGCCAGGACTGTTCTCAGTGTCGACCAGATCATCGTGGCCCGCCAGGCTGGCGGTCCTAAGCCTCCAGGCCCAAATCCTAACTGGGACGAGGATTGAGCGTAAGCACACATGTCTACCTGTCTGCCTGCAGATCACAACGTTGAGGTCTCGTGCAGCCGCTTCTGCAAGCGGTTGCCATGCATCTCAGCCGACCAATTTGTGCCATTCCTCTAATGTGAACAGATGTGTCTAGCATCCACCCAATTCGTGAGGAAGCAATGCTAGCCGGAACGGAGATTTACGAATTTGAAAATCTACCATACAACCTTGTGCGCAGTCGCAAGTATGGTCCTCGACGACCACACGCACTCAGGCCAAGGAGATTGTCGGCGCTAAAGGCACTCTAGTGACACAATCGTCGACACGTAGGTAATTATCATGAAGACATCCATGGTAGGAGACCAAAGTTGAGCAACAGGATCATGTCTAATACAGATCATGACTTGTGAAAGAAATGCCAGGAGTCATGTAACGATAGACAGACAGACGATGTAGATAAACGATTGATGGATAGTACGCTTTCTTTGGCGGGTCAGAAATACTACTCCGTCGGATGAGCGGTCATACCTCAAGTCTATCTGAGCCTCTGGTAGTCTTGCGCAAGACTGTGACCTAGCCGGGTAAAATATAATCTCTCGCACTAAATACTTTTTGCTTGTGTATCACATGAGATGAAGGATTCGAGTTTGTACGAGTATGGAGTCATGCTATCAGTGAGCAGCGCATGTAGAAATTTTGTGTTTTGTTCTATTCATGCCAACACGGCTATGGGATGACTAGCAATATCTGAAAATGCTTTGCCATGGTAGAGCATATTTTTCTCAAACACAGTCTGATGGGCTCCTCTGATAAGCCGCAAAACGGAGACAATCTTGGAGACTAAATAGCTTTGATATATAGTGGTACGGTTTTGTTTCAGTACTGAGTGCCTATTCGAGCTGGGATACAGGCAAACATTCACGAAACCTGTTCCTTACGACAAATATTCACTTTTCAAATGCGGATGGTAGCCCGGGCCCTTTAAGGTTACCCTCGTTCTCTTTGCGTGCGCAATGCCTCTTGCTCAAGGACCGCAACGTCGTGGCTTGTTGATCTCCAAGAGGGTACTCATCTAGACTCCCATGCCTTTCCGAGCAACTTGTCGCTTTGACAGAAGCCACTTGTCCATGTCCCATTAACCACGCCACGGTTCCTGGATAGAAGCGAAGAGGGGCTCCAGTATAGATTCCAGCGATCGAGACCGAGGAAATGATTTGTGGCTGAAGATTTGTAACAGAAAGAAAACGCTCACAGCATGAGCGTTTGTTGATGCAGAGGTATTTAGCACACACCAAGGCCGTAGGTGCTGTGACCACGTATAACCAGCCAAGAATTCATAGCGGTCCTCTGTTCCAGAATCGCTCCATATTGATGGATAAACGACGACCATATTCGAAGTACAACCGTCGGTGTGCATACTGTAATGTTGTTGCTGGCGAGCTGGAAGACTCGTGCTATGAGTTTGCTGACGCGTAAGCCGACGCACTTGCGTTACTTCTGAGAGCACGTTTATAATCATCCAGATCAGCGGTGTATTCTCTCATCTGCTCTTGATACCGATCCTCCCACAATTTTCGATTGTCGTTGCTTAGGTTATCCCATTCGATTTGTATGCGATTCGGAATTTGAGCCTCGGGGTAATTATCGGCTTCGAGCTGAGGCTGCATATGTTGGGTGAATTGCACGAATGGTGGGTCAGGTCTCTCAGGGCGGGATAAATGGCCAACTACAACGCCATTGACTTCCTCGCCGGGATTGACGTTCTGGCTGGGAATCTGAATTGAATGATGATGACTTGCAGGAGCAGGCGAAGACTGCCCGTAATATGGGTCGGAGCCGATCCGTTGATGTTGTTGGGCATTTGCTTGTGCAGCTGAAGAGACGCGGTAATTCGATGGTAGGGAAGGTTGATCTTGTCGAGTCGCAGAGGAGAAGGAACTTGCGGGGCTAAATTCGACAGGGCGGACTGGTGGTAAGAAGCGGCCGGGGAATCTGCCGCATGATTGGAAGTCGCCATGTGTTCTCGAAGGGTATGGTTTGCTCGTCTTCGTCTCTCGGGTCTTTCCTGAGGCTGCGGGTACGTGAGCACTATTGCTTGCGTTTGGGTGCGATAGGCTTAAGACACACCTCGGGTTCTTCCTCTTCACTTTCTTCTGAACTGTCATCGAGCAGACCTTCACCATCTGGCCTTGATCGGAGAAGATCTTGCGTGATGCCTGCACCGGCCAGCTCGGCAATATTCCCTCTTCCGTTTGCCAGCACACCGAGCCTTTCGCGTTGTTCTGGGGTTAGCTTCTTAGCGGGGTCTCCATGATGTCCTTGAGATGATTAAGAAGGATAGACCGTAACAGCCGCATCTTTTGGACATGCTGGGTTTCTTGGACGATCTTCCTGCGTGTAGCATCATTGTTTAGCTCGATCTCAGCCAGGCGCTTTTTCAATTGAATGCACTTGTTCCGGTACGCCAGTTCTTGTGTGGGAGCAAGTGGAGCGTTTTGATGCAGAGGAACCTTATGTGCAGGAGGGAAAGGAGTGTGTGAGGTGTCCATTCCGAAGGGAGGAAAACCAGCAGTTTAAAGGAACAACGGGTCCACGGAGCACCTGTAATGAGCGAAACGCGTGAAAGATAGTGAGGGCGCAACTTTTATAGGAGGCGACGAACTGAGGACTGCGCGAATGATCAAATCAGATGAATAGTCCAGATCTCTCGGTTGTAAGATCGATCGAGCACTTCCACGACGCATTTGCAAAGTGACATCTGAGAAAGAACCGCCAGTGCTGAAATAGGAAAGAGTTAGCCGAGAGCACGTGACCTCGTTACTCTTTCGCGGCCCTCACGTGGCCCTGTCGGTGTTCGAAAGGCTTCATCCTAACAGCTCAGCCTCTAATGAGACCTGGTGTGGACCTTTCAGTATAGCAACGCGACTCCGACTCGAGGTCTACTCCGTATGATGACCATGCCCCTGTGGCTGTCTGCTTTGGTAATTTGATACACCTATTATGGAAGTCAAAGTGCAAGTCGCAGGATCTCTGAGGCAAGGGGTTTCTAATTGACTTTGACGATGTGAACAACGATTCCAATCACGATTCTTAAATGCCTTGCACCACGCACGCCGCTCCGCAATAGTCATGTCGGTATGGTCGAGACTGACGGCACATCATCTGATGCATGAACGAGAGGGGTGTGCTGATGAGTACATAAATCACGACACGGTAGGAAAGTCGCGGTTTACGCAGGCATTACGGGGTGTTGCACTTGAGAAGCCCCTGCACAAGGGCAAAATGGGGAGAATGCGATCGTTGGACCAGAAGCCATGATCGCCATCATTCCAACCCCAGGCCACTGACTTTGTTCCTCTTTTGCCCAAACTATTTGGTAGGCTATGGCCTATCACAACGTCAAACGGCCATTTTCTATTTCGAACCCCTGCCAAGACTCCAATGAACGGCTCGCTTTCGGATGCAGCCACAGCACGCTAAGGTCGAATTCTTTACATCTTGCATATCTTTGGTCAATCTCTCTGGCGCCTTCACACCACAGAGTCATGGTCACGTCGGTCTGGTCGATATACCTCACCTTCATGATGACCCGAATGAGGAGCGACCAGTCTTTGCAAGGTCTTCAAGTGGCCAAATGCCCCAGACCAGAATAGCCTTCGTCCGTTCTACCCTGGCAAAACATATCATGCCCTGCAGCAATGATGGTGGTCTGGAGCTCGATTGAGAGACTCAATCTGCATCAGACTCCTTGGTCATATAGCGTTGACCGTCCTTTCCTCTTTGATCCAGCTCAACGTGCAAATGTTCTTCTTTCACTTCACGAACTGTCTAACTTACCAATATATTGTTTGCCAGTTTGGAATCCATTTGCTATTTTGCCGCCTGACGAGTATCCTGCATCAACAACGCATAAACAGGGCATCCTATAGCGTTTATCGTCGGACCGCAAAGCCGGTGTCTCGTATTAGCATACATAATGAGTCAATCACAGCCGGACCTCCTGCCACATGACAACGCAGTAGGGGAGATCTATCGAGTCAACATCTCCTTCACCGCGGTTACGATCTTGGTTATTGGGCTCCGACTGATTGTCAGAGCCTTCGTCGTCAAACATGTCGCTGTCGACGACTATCTAATGGTTGGAGCCGGGCTTTTCTCTACCGCTTTCTCTGTCATGGTGATAGTCGGTAAGTCTAGGCGAATAAAATGCCGCTACCGTGTGATGCTCACTCTGACCAGGCATACGGTACGGACTTGGGAAACACATATACGACTTGCCACAAGACCTCCAATTGATAGACCGGACCAAAAAGGTCATCCAGGTAGGTCGAGCCTTGATATTCACCCCTTCCTGATCAGCCTCCACTAACACGGTTAGACTCTATGGACATGCCAGATCATGTACGCAACGGCACTCATGTTGGTCAAGATCTCCATCGTCACTTCGTACCTTCGAGTGTTTCCAACAGTCATATTTCGTCGAATAATGTTCGCGTTGAGTGCTGCCATCGTTGCAGTGTGGATTTGCAGTATTCTCGTTACCATCTTCCAATGCAATCCAGTGAGAGGTGCATGGGACTTCACCCTGTCTCGTAACTGTCTACCAATTGTGAAGTTTTTCTACTTCACCACAGCCTTCTCAATCTTCACAGACTTTCTGCTTTGTACCTTACCACTACCGGTTTTCTGGAGACTCAAGCTACCACACAGACAAAAGTACATCGTTTCGGTACTCTTCGGTGTCGGCTTATTGGCAACCGTGGCGTCTGCTCTACGGATTACTGTGCTACCGGCAGTCAATGATCTGGATGTCACCATGGGCTCCGTGTCTACCATCAAATGGTCGGTCGTGGAGCTCGGCACCGGTATAGTGTGCGCATGCATTCCATGCTTGAAACCTCTATTTAAGAACCTCTTGGCCGAGAGATCTTCAAGCAACAGATCGGCAGGCGCTCGCTCAGATACTACAGCCCCTTATACTCCAAAGCCTGCTTTGAGCGAGGAGAGCCACGAGCTGACCAGGCCTCAAACAAATCAAACAAATCAAAGTCAAGAAGGGTGGTCGTCTTTCAGTCGATACGAAGCGAGGCATAAAGCAATACCAGTGACAACAATGACTACCACCAGAAATTTCATCTGATCACAAGAAGTACTGTTTGTGCGAAATTTGGCAACTAGACTTCAATGCGCAAGCATTTCAAGAAGAGGCAAATGTTAGAATATTTCTATGCCTTGTAACCCCACCGGGTTTTTGCCGCTGCTCAAGGATGGAAAAGTTTATTATGGTCGATCGAAGTGATTGTTTACTCGTAACATTGTCCTACATTGTTGCCACGGTCGAGTCTTCCACAACGGCACCGTTACCACAACAGGCATTCACGACTCATGAATCACGATATCAGGCTTTGGCGACATCCAAGGAGATTGCATTTTGACATCCTTCTATTCGCGTCAAAAGTATGTACCTTGGCCACTTTGCACACCACACAAAGCACTAGCCTTTTGCAGGCAGATCTTTTCTCTTCTGGTATATTATATATCTTTATAGGGCTCAAGAGTGATGGGAGGCTTTGTTATTTCTGTCATAATTGGAGGCTTTTGTCTTTTGTGGTGTGGTTGTCTTGCGTCTTGTGTTTCGGAGGATAGTCGAACAGGAATCTCACTTTTAAATCACTGTCGCTCAAAGTGACAAAGTGTATCTTCTTTTCCAAATACAGATTCTTCAATTCCTCTTCAAAGATCGTGGTCGACTTGGATCAAAATCGCTACGTCATATTACGCATGCGCTGCAGATTGGGGCATTTCTATCAACTCGTATTACTATTCAGATCAAGGTCCGGAACCTCCGTATACAAAGCAGCTAATAGTCTAACAGATAGCTGTAGCTCTATAAAAACGCAATCTCAATCTCAATCACAGATTTGTCCTCTCTCTCAAGGCATCAGTACAGGTCTGATCCAGCATCCATTACTATCCGGACAAACCGTGTCTCTAGCCAGTTTCTTATCTCTAGGTCCAGTGGGACCTCCGGTATATTTCCTGGCGCCGAACAGATTGATCTGTCCTTCGGCATTGTCCGGCAATTGTCTGTCACCCCACTTACCTGTAAAGTCCAGGAACGCTGTAGGATCCACGCCGTTGTAAGCGGTGAAGCGCTGGGATCCTGTGTCGTACGAGTAAGTGTAGGCGTTGCCGACTGGGTCCCAGAGGATCCCACGGTCAGTGTAGTCCTTCAGTGGGCCGAAGACGGTGTTGAGGCCTGGGATCGTGTGGTCATGGGGCCCGTCAATGGCGTAGTTGGCGTGCGAGCCGCGAGCCACGTAGGCGACGGGCCGCAGGCCATCGGCGGCCTTCTCAACAGCCGAGTATGTGAAGGCTTGTCCAGAGCTGTGCTGGCTATAGTAGACGGCCTGTGGGATGCCGTCGCGGAATCGCACCATAGTATGCTCCCAATCGCCGACGTGGTCGCCGAACTCGAGCACCGGCTGGTCAAGAACCCAGTTGCCCTGGTTGTATGTGTAAAAATAGAAGTAGAAGGCGTCGAGCGTGTTGTCGGGTTTCTCGACCGTCACGATGACCGATGCGCGCGTGCCCCCAATCGTTGCGTCCGCTGCTGGTCTTGTTCCTCGGAACCATGTTGGCAGAGAGCGAATCCCGGTGTTGGAAGTGAGGTAGACGTCGCTGCCGCCGTTGTTGGCATTGAGAGAGTTGAGGTTGTCGAGTGACAGAGGTGAAGAGACTGTTATGGGACTACCTGAGCCCGTCACAGGGTTCGAATTGGCCAAGTGTATTGAGAGGTCGGATGGGAAGTAAGTTTCCGTGGCCGACAAGTATACAACCGGTGCTGGGCGTCCTCAGGTCAGTCCTGGTCGTTGCTTGGGCTGGAATTTGCTGCAGAACGCAGGCTCACCGTATCTGCGCACGAAGTCAGGGACATCGCGTCGCTGTAAGTGCTCTATAGGCAATGAGAAGGCATGAGTGATGAGCAAAAGAGCGACTGTGCAATAAAACGAAAACATGCTGGAAATGACACCCCAAGAATACTTCACTTTGCGTACTTTTTGATGGCCATCCGGACGAAGCGTGGAACCAGCCGAGGAATATATAAGTCTCCCATCCAGATGACCTCTTCTTGCAAAAGATTTGTTAATTCCCGAGCATATCCAGTCATGCTACCACGGTGAGGTGTTGCCTTGATCAACTTGCCTCATAACAGCCTGATGAAAGGGGCAACTGATGAAGCGAACCAGGGACCCAGGCTGAAGGCAGCATCAGCGGATCATCTGTGACCTGGGCCGACACACGACATTGACAAGTAATATACGGACAAATTCGCACGAGCAAGAGTTGTGTCCTTGTTGGAAGCAGAAGTCACCAAAACCTGGTGATCAATCTCCGGGTTCTGAACCAATCACAAGCTCGCTACCTTCAGAATCGGCTTCTGGGACGCCCCGAGACCCACCCCTAGAGAACTCGACATCCGGATAGAAATCTTAAGAAACAGGAGGGCTCATCAGAATTCTTAAGTCGAGAGTAGGCCGAAAAACGTTCAGATTGGACGGAATATAATCTACACTGGGTCCATCCCTTGTAAGAACAAGAATTCTTGGCAGTTTCGCGGAGGGTCTGGCATTGGCCATCAATGTTAAAGTTGACGATATCGTCCGGAAAAAAGGGACGACTGGGCTCGTGGACACAACATGCGAGAAAGGCTCAAAAAGACTTAGTTTCCTGTACGGTCTCCTCGTCTGTCACTCAGAACTTGTCTCTTGACTCTGAATATATTGACGATATGTACAACATTGGTCTTGGACCTGGATCTTCAGTGACTGGCGCTCCAGTCCACTACCGCCATCTGGCCAATCTACCACATAGTCTTGTGACCGAACAACAGCCGGACCATACCGTAGAAAGATGTAGTGAGGCTTCCGTAAAGAAGAACGTAGTAGGGGTAAAGGATATATGGACTGCGGTGGGTCTGTAAAAGTGCACAATGTTAGCAATATGGACACTCGGGGCGAACATTATCTGAAGACTGAGACCCCTGCTGAGTCAAATTGGTCTAAATTCCGTCGTCGGGTTCATAGTTCTGTTATTCCTGTAATTCTTGCCTTCTGCCACGACGGCGATTTTCTGATTTGCTGTATTGATCTAGGGCTTGTTTCCCATGATGAGAAGCTTCATAAGGCATCCAGACCATAGTTCACATACTCCTCTCCATATTGAGCAGGAGATAGAGAAGCCTGTATCGTTGATTCTCGAGGTCGGAAGCGGAGTTCGGCCAGTGATGGAAAATCGAGAATTGCGAGGAGTCGACCTTGAGGTGACAGCCTGGCCTCATATCTTGCCATCGGGAGCACTATTGGTTTCTAGAACGCCCCAAGTCCCCCTCTTTCTGCTTCATGTAAAGATCACGTCCACTAACCTTATTCCATTGTCGTTTTCCATCGCCATTTTGGAATAGTCGCTGGTAGTAAGGAACTCGATTCTCACGGAAGACGAATCTATGGTCAATATATTAGCTTGTGTGTTTCATGATCGTGCTTCCATAGTCGTAGTTGACCGGCGCGCCGTCCTTCAAGATTCATGAACGATGAACTCACCCCCATTGTTGTTGAGTTGTAGGTCTGAACATGCGAGCGCGGGTGGCCTGCATCATGCGGGCAGCTGAAGGAGCGACCATTTTGACAGTTGAAGAGAGGAGATTTGGTCGCTGCAGGTAAATGTTGATGGTTGAGCGTTGAGATCAGCAGTGAGTGAGTAAGTTGAGGTCGGGCTCTGGCCGGAGGTGGTTTCCAAAGAGCTTGATGCCAAGACCAATGGTTCTGTTGCACATGATTGGTCGGTAAATTTCGTACTGAACCCGAACATATCTCCTGATGTTTTTTGACCATTAGATACTTGACTAGTTGCTAGGAGCCAATGACCTGTGACGCTCGCAAAATGCATTGATAGTACACACTTGTCAATGAAGGAGGAGTCTCGCATCATTTATACGAAACTGCCCTAGGTTCTCGGGACAACAACCCCTTTGCTGCTACATGCGAGTGATCCGGGGAGTCCTTACGCAGAGCCTTTCAACTCTATGTCGTCGAGGCCATGGTCCTGAGCTTTGGATCTCACACCGGGAACCGAGCAAGGCGGCCAACATTCCGGCTTTGCCTCACAACCAAACATGGAGATACGGCTCTCATCGACTGCTGACGGGTCTAGCCCACAAATCCGTACATAAGTCTTCAGGTCAGATACTCGTTCCCGCGACTGGAAGTCCGAGGTCGCAGCCGCAATCGAATCCCGAGGATGAAAATTTAGAGTTAGAGGCAGGGCTGACTTCCGAGAATGGATGGTCAGATGCAGCGAAGTGGGAAAGCATTCTGGACGACGCATTTCTGTATGGCATTCGAAATAAGGAGCAGCTACTCTTCGAAGCAGATTTAGGCCATCTTGATGATCCTGGGTCCCGAATAACCGACGAACCTCCGGGGAGACGCAATATAGACCTGTGGCTTGTCCTACTCAGGGCTCAGGCTCTCCAAAATGGCCATGATGGCATCAAAGCAATTTACAAAGGGATGAAACTTCGGGGCAAGTTGGTTCGACTCGAAGGCAGTGACACGAATGTGGCTGCTCTATGGAAGGTTTTGCTCGCTGCTGGATCAGTTGACGTTCACTTTTTGTGGAAACTCGCTGGTGATACACAACGTCACAAGCTTCACCGACCTACTATCTTTGCTGAGGTTTTAGGTGCAGCGCTGGAAGGCAACACGCCTTCACGTGCGCCGGAGTTTGCGCTTTTCCTCAAACCCCATTTCAGGGGAAAGGAAGATCTCTTGCAGATTTTCTTGAGCGCATGTCGCTCAGACTCCTCCGAAGCACTTGAAGCATTCTGTCGTGTTTACGACCTCCTCCCTCGTGTTGATATCTATGAAGACATCATTCCCCGGCTATGGGCGGAAAAGCGAAGTGCTGAAGCTTTTGTAATGCACACATTCTTGCTGTCAAAGGGCGATTTACCACCCCGATTTGACCTGCTCCTGCCATTCATTTCGCACCTGGTTCTTCACAATGAAAGTATGGATACGTTTCTCCGACCACTGAACAGAGCCGGTGCTCAATTCGAAGCCCAGATACGTCGAACATGGGCAAGGGAATCAAGCAAGATCACTGGACATTCACCCGAGACTCTCAACATCGTCGCAAGCGAGACATGGGGCCATCGACCGCGAAACTTTAGTGATGCATTCATCGCACGGGCATTTGCGACGCGATCAATCTCATTTGAGTTCACTACCAATAGCATGCGACTTTTGGGCTTGATCGAAGTTGGACCACTTTCCGTGCGTGAGATGGTCTCGTCAGCACCTGACATTGATACAGCACTGAACCGTTTCAAACTACTTCAAGAGCTCGAAATTGACACGGGCTCCTCGATGTATGTCCGTGTCCTTCGCAATACTTGTTTTGCAGGTAGATGGGACATCGTTAGATCGTTGGTCGACAATGATATGCACCACGAAGCTTTTGCTAATGAGAGAGTGCAATTAGAATTGCTCACACAATACTACCAATCTAAGGATTGGCGGAAGATGAATCGAACGCTCGCAGTTTTGAACTTTGGACAATTCAATGAAGTGGCAGATCAGCGCGCGACCAGCTTTCTACTGCAATCGATGGCAAAATCAAAAGAATTCGGAGATATGCTTAACCTCTTAGCTGATCTACGGATGCGTCGCAAGACCATTGTCATGCCGAGAGAAGTCATCAGGTCAATGTCAGCGGCTCTTCGAGACGAGATCAAGCAGCCTTTTGCACTGAGAAGAAAGAATGTCGTAGATGTTGTTACGCTTTGTGTGGGGCTTCTGCAAGAGCTCGCCGGCGCTGGGACATACATTCCAGCCAAAACATGGCGAGTCTGTCTCATAGCCCTCGGCCAACTGAATCGCTTCGATGCGCTTACCCGGCTGGTATTTTGGCTTGCAGAATGGTATAGACCCAATGGCACGCATCGGGACTATCTCCAACGTCCACTGAAGAAGCAAGACGTCAATCCTAATGTCCTCTTTGATACATACTTCCAGGAAGCGCTTATCAGCTGGTCCTTCCGCTCAACAAAAGGTGTGAAGACTGTGTCAGCTGAGCAGTGCCTTCGCTGGGCGGCTATCCTGAAGCAACTTCGGGACGTGTATCATGTTCCTGTCGACGAGGACTTTATCCATTGGATATACTGGCGACGATTACGATTAATGTTCTCAATATCACCATATCCATTTGTTCGATCTCATAACAGAAAGGTGCGACTTCGAAACAAAACCAACTTTTGGCATTACTGGCACCTATACAAATTGAGATGGCAGCCGCGTTCAAAGTCAGCACGATTCGAGAATAGGTCTATTCTGCAAGGACTGCTTGCTTCGGCACGACAGGAAACAAGATATCAAAGTAGGCGACAGAATTTAATGGCAGACGATGCCTACGGGCCAGCAGAAATTCGAGCTGCTATGAAAGTCCGAGACGAGCTTGCTCAAGATGAACGCGGACGCCCCCCAGGATCTGATGAACAGACTGCTGTCGTGTATAGAGACTTTTTTACTCCGGGGATCGAAGACGCAGCCTATAGGAGATGAATGACGGAATCTTGCACACATGACAGAATCTTTAGCAGCTGAAAAGACTGCGTTGGCACCCGAATGACACATGCAGACCCTCAATTAAAACGGCGTAACGACAAGTCAAACAACGGTCGTATAGCCTATTGTGATTGGGAGCTAAATCCCGCCGCTCAGAAGTTTCCAATGGTCTCCCAGCAACCAGCGTGGAGAAAGTAAGCTAACCATAACGGGGATGGCAACCCTTCACACATCCCCCTCCCACCTCAGTACCACTAAGCACTACGTTCTTCTCGGACAAATGCACATTTCTGCACGAAAATGGCAGATTTGACTGTTCTGAGCGAGATTCAAAACTCACAACGGCAATGTCGCCGTGGGGTGAAGACGTATGGCAAGAAAAAGTCAACCATGGCTCAGACAAGAGCAATGCATTTCGATCTCTTTGGCCGAGAAAATGAGAACGACCTCGTCAGCCACATGGCAAGGATGACAGTGGCAGATACAAAATCCTCATCTCAACCTTCCATCGAAGCAAAAGTCCAAATACCATCATCACCCACCGTCGAGATCAAGGCCGAATCCGCCGAATTGAACCCCAAATTTAGAGGTCGACGGAAAGTGTTGCCGTCGAGGAAGGTAGCGGTGAGTATTAGTTTTTGCCGATCGGAAGTGTAGGAAAAGACGAAACTGACAAGGGCAAGGTACTTGGTCAGGACAAGCTCGATGCACTGAAGCCTTTACTGTCTCTAGTGCAGGGTGAAGTACGAGACTTTTTTGAATTCGGCAAGAGTATGGGCAAAAAGTACGATTGTGTCAAGCTTGGCGAAGGAGCATTTGCAGACGTTTTCAAGTTCAAAGCCAAAGACCTGGAAGAATCTGCGAGACTGGAGAATTATGGAGGCTTGGTGTGCAAGGTTATACCATTCAATATTGAATCTTCCGGTCGTGATGATATCGCCGACATAACATCTGTCACTCGAGAGATCCGAACCTTGTTTTCGCTCGATCCCTTGCCAGGGTTCGTCCGCTGCAGAGGTGCTCATGTCCTCAGTGGAAAGTATCCTGATATCTTAATTGATGCCTTTGAGCTTTACAAAATCACGAATCCAGCAGACGCTGTGAACCCCGATCCTTCGAATGCCTTTCCTTCGGATCAACTGTACGTTGTCATCGAAATGAATGATGCGGGATCCCCTATCTGCAACTTCAAGAAGTTAACAGCCTTTGAGGCCTTCGACACATTCTGGATGACGGCAATGATACTTCATCAAGCCGAACAAAACCTCGAATTCGAGCATCGCGATCTACACGACGGCAATATTTGTTATCGAAAGAAAGACAAACAAGCAACGGCGCCTAACCGGGAAAGTTTGGCAGAGATGACTCAAGTCCCCCTGGCGAGTGTCGGATTGTCTGGTATCGCCATAACCGTCATCGACTACACTCTAGCTCGAGCAAAACTAAAAGACGGCGATGATGAGATAGTGGTCTACGACAAAATCGAGTTCTGGGACAACAATGACGCCGGGAGTGCGAACGCAGCGGACCAGAAACAGTACGACACATATCGACAGGTGCGGGATCTGGCTAAGACGGTAGAGGAAGCATCAGTTGCTGTGAATGAATTGACCAACACAGAATACCAGACTGTGGACAAGTATCAAAGATTTCTCCCCAAATCGAACGTGATGTGGCTTGGATATCTAGTCATGAATCTCTTACTGAGGAGAAATGGCGGCCGTGGGGATTATGTGCAAGGTAGTAGTCGAGTTTCGAAGAAAGTCCAGCTCAGCATGTGGAAGACTTTGGAAGCAGTCGATGCTTACATCAACAAGACCACATCTACTTTGTTGCCTGCCAGTGCAGGCGAACTGCTAGAAGCAGCTGTAGGGAAAGGTTGGCTCAGACTCGCCGATCTGGAAGCCTGCAAGTTGATATTGGAAGAATGAACATGGGGTTCAAAGGAGCTGCTGCAATTGAAAGACATGCATAGCGTCGGGGTTTGGATACTGGTATTAACATAATGATGAATTATGACCTTTTCATGAAGCTGAAATCTAGGCCATGTGTGCCTGTTTGGCAAGCCTCCGTGATCATGAGGACAGATTACGTTGTGACGCAAATGCTGTCACCAGATACCCCAAGGCTAGCTATCAAAAAGTGTGGAGGTAGCCTAAGCAGCCTCGTGATTCTGTGTAACTAGGGATCACCTGCGCCCACAGCCTCAAAGGCCGAGGGACCGTCTCTGCCGCCTGTAGCCGCTACTGTGCACGCCCCTTGGCCGCCCAATCAAGCCTGCAAGGTTGTAAATTCCCCGACTGGAATCCTTATCACACGCGTCATTCCGACCCAAAGCCTCCCAGCCTGGGTTCGAGACAATTCCTGCTGCTGCTGCTCGTTTTTGACTGTTTTAACTGAGCCTCAATCGAAGGCTCCTCTGCCTAGCATCCTAGTGATGCCGAAGATACCCAAATAAGCCCTTATATTTGCAGAGACTATTATGACCACCTCTCGTTGATGACCACTCCTCCTCCTCCATCGCAGGCATTCGAGTTACAGCAACTCTCCAACATGGATCGAATAAGAGGTTTATTCCGGGCCCAGCCAGACTATGAACCTCTACAGAACGATACAGAAAGAGACGATGAGAGTGTGGAATCCGAATCCCCAGATGCCGCTGTCACCCCGACCTTCTCATGGGTGAACTACTCTATCTTTTTCTTGCTAGGGATTGCTATGTTATGGGCCTGGTAAGTCTACCAAACAGGAAAGACATTAGGTAGCCATGACTGACCTCCATCACAGGAACATGTTTCTTGCTGCCGCTCCATATTTCCAGAATCGATTTCGGAAGAGTGAATGGATCCTCAATCACTTCCAGGCTGCAGAGATCTCTGTCTCTACAATCACCAACCTTACGTCCATGATCATTTTATCCAAATTGCAAAAGGGAGCCTCATATCCGAAGCGTATATCCACCTCACTACTTCTAAACATTGTTGTGTTTGCCATACTATCGGTGTCGACGTTGTTCCGCGTGGATGCGGGACCCTACTTTGGATTCTTGCTGGTGGCCATCTTTTTCGCCAGTTTCTCCACTGGATTGATACAGAATGGTCTGTTTTCCTTTTCATCAGGCTTTGGCAGAAGTGAATACACCCAGGCGATCATGACCGGCCAGGCTGTTGCAGGTGTACTCCCGCCACTTGCACAGATCATCTCGGTCGCCGCTGTCCCAGCAAAGAAAGCCGGGGATCCTGACACCGCCGATGTCTCACCCACATCTGCCTTGATTTATTTCTTGACAGCGACAGGCATATCAATTCTTGCCCTCCTGGCATTCTTCTATCTGCTGACTCGAAAGGGTCATTCCCAGAGTATCCGTGGTGTTGCCAAAGCTACGTCTGATGAGACATCCGAGGCAGATGCACTCACCGGAAATGTTCATATAGCAGGAACGCAAGAGGATCCGGATCCAAATGAACGTCCCACAGTGGCTCTCTCGACATTGTTCCTTAAAATGCCGTTCCTCGCACTTGCGGTGTTCGTCTGCTTTGCGGTAACCATGATTTTCCCAGTTTTCACAGCTTCAATCACTTCGGTCAGTGGAATTGATTCTGCGATCTTCATTCCCACAGCTTTCTTGATCTGGAATGTTGGAGATCTACTGGGCCGACTTTCTACGCTGTGGAAGCCGATTTCTTTGACTCACTATCCGTTTGCCCTTTTCTGTATAGCGATGACGAGACTTTTGTTCATCCCGTTGTATTTCTTGTGCAATATCAAGGGCAAGGGTGCTACTATTAGTAGCGACTTCTTCTACTTATTTATTGTTCAGTTTTTGTTTGGACTCAGTAATGGGTATCTTGGGAGTGAATGCATGATGGGCTCGGGTGACTGGGTTCTGCCCGAGGAACGAGAAGCAGCGGGTGGATTTATGGGATTGATGCTCGTCGGAGGTCTCACAGTAGGCAGCCTTCTCAGCTTTTTGCTCGGAGATATCTAGACAATTGGAAGAGATGTATATGGCTAGCGGTAGAAATAGCCTTGTCTCAGAATGCTCTTACGAATAGACATGTCTCAATCTTCTGTAAGACATGATCTTAGTGACGCCAATGCTGACATGATCGTTCGAACCTCCGGGCAGCGTTCCAGGATGTTGACATTGGAGTTGTGATCCGAGCTAGATCACTCACTACGTAGGTAGATATCATTTCATCTGCTCCGAACTCCCGGACAAAGCCGTAAGTAAAAGCCTTGCACGCGATTGGTCAAGACCCAATGTGAGACAGAACGCGACGGCCCCAACCCCTCCCATCGGCCAACACAGCCTCGTTGGCCCAGCTCAAGTGTTGGCCTGCGCGGGCGTCAAACAAAGTTACAGTGCAACCCAGCACCAGCTGCTCAAGCTTTTCCAACGACGTGTGGTGCGTGTGTCTTTCCTCGTTCCGCGTATGGACGGACTCCTAACTACGGTACTCACTACGGAGTAGCTAAATAGTGAGTCTGTGGTCCTGTGCTGATTGCTGAAGGATTCATGAAAGCAGGGACCTTGTGTTGCACGCCTTGCGACCTTGGTGGCCCAAGGCGCCTGAGAGGCCTTGTTAGAGGGACTTTTGCACGGGTCAATAATAATGACTTTGAACCACGCACCCTACCTACTACGGATTAGGGTCGGTGCGTGTGGGTGTCCTTTTTGAGAGTTCCAAGAATATATATTCGTGATGGATCAGGTTGTTGGCGTGATGATAAATGCTGGAGTTGGACTGTGGTGGATGGGCTGTTGGACTACGTTGAATATATTGAATTGTTCAGAATTACTGTATATTCAGGTGAAAGAAAGTTTGGGGGACGTCCAAGTGAGTTCTTCGAGGTGGTACGAGTGGCTGAAGAGAGTCAACAGAGTCAATAATGTCTCCCGTCAGGTCTTGTGCTGAGCATTTCGATTTGTTCTATCAAAATGGGTCGATGTGATGATTTCCTGCATTCGATACATGAATCTTTGTATGCAATTGCACGGTATTCCTACAATCTACTGCATGTACATCACATTTACGCAGGGACCATCGGACTTACGTCGCATGTCTTCACCGAGCCTCGTGGAGATTTTCGAGTCTTGAGAGCATGACGGCCTGACAGGAGCTGCGGTTATGTCAGGCCGTACAGAAGAAATTGCGACGTCAAGTCAGTCGGGCATATCGGAGAGAGCTCTTGCGCCTGGCAGATATGACGAATGCAAAAGTCATGTCGATTCGAAGTGTGGTTTAGTGGCCGAACTTCTCGTTCATCAAGAGTGATTATAGTGCTTGTCGTCAGCATTAGAACATGCTGTAGGCATGCTGCACGGTGGCACCACCGTGTACACTGTATGACGATGATGAAATTAAGGCCCGGGGGTTTTGATTGAGAGGGACCAGTATTTTCAGAGGGGCTTAGATCAAGTGGTTCTCAGTGAGGACGATTCGTGTACTCCATACTCCGTACATAGACAAAAGGGGGATGAATGGTGGAAACGCTTAGCATCACGTGCCAGGTACAATCTCCAGAAGCTCTTTCCAATGGTCGGACAGATCGGCGCCGACTGGGGCAGACTCCAAGGTTAAGGTGGCGTACAATGTCCGCCCGCCGCTACGGACTCTTCAGTTGACGCCCATTTCAGGAACAGGAAAAGCGTTGAAAAGCAACAGGGGTCACCGTCGCAGCGGGAGCCAATCCGGGGCCAATCCACATCGTTAGAGTTGCAGCCGCAGAGAACGGTGACTCGGTGAGTTTCTTTTCTCAGCCCTGATTGAGGAGATCGCATCGGAGGCCTGCACCTAGCAGGTAGCCCTTCACAATCACCGACTGCTTACGCAGATTCTTGTCGTCGAATCTCGCACGTGGAATGGTCACTTTACGCGACAGAAGATCGTTGTGTGTACTCCGTACGGCCGTCCATGTTTCCAGTCTGGAGGTCGCGACCAGGACTTCTTATAACGGCCAAGGAAAGCTTCTGGCTGAAACTGGTTGATTTCAAAAACACTCCCCTGTAATCTACTTGCTGCCCACCTCTGCCAATGCCCATGTATTTGAGCTAGATCAGCTGTTGTACAGGGCACAAATACACGTACTGTGTGACGATGAGAAATGAGACTGTTTTGTGAGGTGAGCTGTAACACAATTGATCGACAATCATGCTCAAACCTTTGGGGAATGGCATCTCAATGGTAATCATGATGATCCAAGAGACCAAGAGATCCTCCCAAGAAACTTCGGTCGATCGGTGATGCTTTGAGGCTCCAATCGGACATGAACAATTCCTTTCCAAGACCTACTGTCAAAACCAAGACTGCTTATCTCTCAGCTCTTTATCTTCGACGGACACCAATACTTGAAGGTGCAAGGACCCAGAACGCACACCAAGGAAGGAGCGAGGGCGCGCGGCAAAGAGGCTGGACTTGGCAAGTGCAAGGCAAGTACGACTGGTAGTTGCTGCCCTGCTCCTGCTCCTGCTCCTGCCTCTCTACATGTGTGCGTGTCTGTGTCTGTGTCTGTGTCTGTGTCTGTGTCTGTGTGCTTGTGGGTGTGCGTGTGCTTTCCCTTCCGTCCTTCAACAAATGGGGTGACAAATTAACAATCCAATCATGTCAACGCGTCACACATCAATTCACCCAAGGTTTGGAAGGTTTTCTATTCTCGACTAACCACACTAACCTAGCACCTGCCTAGTCAATACCCTAGCATGCTAGCTCCTGAGTGGCTCCTTCCTGCTAAACCCCGTAGGTGAGATCTTCTCCGTACCTCTCCACTTTCGGATTCTTCGACACGATATCCTTGATTCCCTGTGCCCTGCTCACGCCTGCTCATGCCTGCTTGTGGCCCTGCTGTGACCCTCTGTTGTCCCTCTGTTGTCCCTGCGCGCTGCTCACAAGTCACGACTGCCCTGCCCTGGCCCCAGTTGGGCCAATCCATCGTTTCAGAAAAGCAAGCCTCTTCCAGGTCCATACGACCCGTTTGGTTAGTCACTTTCCATCGTACTTTGCCGGCCTGGATGCCATTTCATAAACCCCCAGTACAGCCTGCTCCTCTTGTTCGAGCCTTTCATCACCCCGGACCTGAAGTTGCAAGTTGCAACTCATTCACGATACTCTATCTCACTCGACAACCGAAGCCCTTCCTCATATCATCTTGAGCGCGTCTCTATTTCTAAAGCCTTTCCCTGACCTTGCAATATCTCGCCCCTGGACCTTTGCTCCATTAAAGTCCACGCAACCACACGATCAATTCCCTTTACTTCTCGACTATACTGCCCCCTCCCAGCAACCTTCGCCACTATCATCTTGAGCGTCGACCGAGTCTCTTTTACGCTGTCTCACTTACCTTTCAACTCGACACTCGTTCCTGTCCCTTTTGGCATACTCCACAGACAAGAAACTGTGACTATTGCGAGGGACATAGGTATCAACAGATCTTGTTGCTCTTCTACCACAATCTCATATACATCATGTCGTCGATCATGACCAGTTCACCATCCGCCGCCTTCCTCCTTTCGCTACTTCTCAGCAATCTCCCATCAACATTCGCCTCTCCCCTTCCACTACACATTTACAAACGAGATCTCGGTACGGGTGCCAAAGCTGGATTGGGGATCGGCATTGCGGTGGCCGCCATTCTCCTCGTTGGGCTCATTGCTTTCTTCACCATCCACATCCGCCGTTCTCGCCATCTGGCGCAGATCAACCGTGAACGAGCCATCTTAGCAGGGGAGAAGAATGCCGATGGAACCGACAAGCCAGACAAATTCGCTGCCGCCGCTTCACCACCTGAGAAACCCGCCGCTGCATCAGGAGGCATGCCACGAAGACAGAAGTCTGTCAAGGATCGCTTGATGGGACCTTTGTATCGAGGAAGCACTATCGACCTTATGCCGTTGCCCAAGGCTCGCACGAACAACCCAAACCGAGGGAGCACCGCCACTATGGACAGTGCTCAATGGGACAACGTTGATGGACAGCCTTTCCTGCACAAGCCGTGGGCCCAAGGCGAAAGCTCACCAAGGCCCAGTTTCAGCAGCAAACGTGCAACAAGAATGATGATGATGATGTGAAATGGGAAAAGAAAATTGATATACGACATTCAGATTTCTCCCTATCTTGCATAAAGTCGCTCTCAGTTTTGGTCTATTGTCGTGCCTGTATGATAGTTTTCTGAATCCAGAATTCTCAGTCTCTGTTCGATGTGCATGTTTTCCAACAGCCACATGAATTGTTCCGTCCGCTCTTGGACCATGCATTCCAATGAAGGAAATGTCGACCTTGCTGGGCGCTAATTGGAGTTTTAAAGGAGTATTTTGGTGGACAATTTGGAAACTCAAAGGGTCTCAAGAGAAATGGAGTCTGGGAAAAACAAACAAACATGGCAATCTCTGTTTTAGCCAGTCACTCAAGCGGGTGTCACCCGTTGTTTGCAAGGAGGATATAGATATCCATCCACACATACTATGAATCTGTTCGTCCAACGAGTCGGCACACAACCTTAAATATTTACAAAGAAACAATAGTACCAACTATCGTGTACTATGTCACACGTCTTATATGTCTCTAGCAGATGTAGAAGCACATCCAAACCTCGATAGTTGCACTCTGTCTTATTCCGTTCCTTGTCTTCCTCTATCACTCTCGCCTCACCTAGCCTGATCACCAAATCTCCTTCGCCTATATATCGCCAGCCCAGGTCACCAAGACAACAAGGACTAGAAACTGACAGTAAACACATCCCCCAAGCCTCTCCCTCACTCCTATCCCCTTGCACTAGTTACTGTGCCTAGCTACCAATCCACCTATCCAGCTAACGACCCATACAAAGCCTCGAGTCAAGATTCGGAACTTGTCTAGCCGCCAAGATCGTCTTCTTCCTCGTTGGTTCTGCAATCACCAAGTACATACTGTAAAGAAACCCCTTCGGGCGTGGTATCCCGCATTTCGAGTTTGACGGCTTCTAGGAGTACATGAGTACATGAGTACATGAGTATATAACTAGACACATACAGGTATGTACGTACTGTGTCTATCTGAACTGGGAGACTGCACATGGACATCATGTATGCATGCCTTGCACGACTCGCTTTTTTCGTTGAGTTTGAGTTGTGAGTTTGACTTCCCCTGATGTAGAATGTATTCACGTTGGTAGCTAGGTAGCTAGGTATCTACGTAGCTAGGTGAGGTGATAGGCAGGTATGTAGGGACGTAGGGGACGTGGGGATCGATGAATCTACCTATGTCACATGTGTCGCGGGTTAGATGTATTTGATATTTCTACTGTGTATGCCCGATTTTTTTTACACCCTGACTACATAGTCTGCCGTGTACATAACATAAGGTGTGTTTGGGAAAGTGTGGAGAATGAAATCAGGGTTGGAACGTCAACGCACACGGGTGCCGTAACTGCCTCCCTGGTTTGCGACATAGCTATGTATGTACGTACGGAGTATGTTCGATGGGTAAGTATTGACGAGTCTCGAGATGGTGTTTCAGATGCGTTTGCGGGACAACGGGACAACGGGAGAGAGTGTGTGGAGTTGTTCTCCGTGAAAATACCATGTGTCGTATTAAGATGCCAGATAGACTTCTTTTGTCTGTTATTTTGTGGATAGGGGTTTTTGGTTTTGATTAATTACATGCTATGTATCACCCCAACGAGAGAGAGATATCTCAAACGCCTCGTTTCAGGACATCTCAGTTTGAAGCGAATCCCATACACACCGCAGCTTATGTTTCTTTCAGAAGAAAAGCCACGTGTTTTGGTTTGGGATTTGGTGCTTCATCGTCATTTCGTTATAAATCGTTCTGTAGCGTCAGGGGAGGGGAGTGGAAGTTTTGTATGTCCAAGGTTCATTTGGATGTCTTGTTCGACTCCTTCCGTCTATGTTTGGTCAAGAAACCTTTTGTCGGACTTCGTCTTCCAGAGTCCTTTTCTTTTTGCTTTTCACTTTCACCGTTGGGGATAGGTTGATCTTGCATGCGTGAGGCTGGTCGGGATGATTGTGAGGGTGGAGGTGGATTTGTAGGTTGATTGTGATTCACCACCTGATCGACATTCATGATCCATCGCATTCTACCAGTAACCTCGGTCATCTCCTGGAGTTTTCTGGTCATGGCATCATTGTTCGAACTCGCCATCTTGTGTAATTCGCTAACGGCTTCATCGATTTCAACTCTATAAGCTCTGAAATTGGCCGTGAGTTTCTTGTTGAGTTCTTCGAGTTGTGAGATGGTCTGTCTTTGCTGCTCTGCGATAATGTCCAATTTCTTCTGTTTGTCGAGATCTTCATCCTGTCGTCGTAGGAGAGTGGTGAAATTGCTCCTAATCTTGTCCAAGCCGAATTGATGGCGCTCGTAGTCGTTCTTTCGGCAGGCTACAATCGTGTCATATTCTGCTTCTCTTTGCGCTGCAAGACTCTTTGCTTGACTAGCTTGATCTCTCCAAGACTCTTCACTCGCCGCCGCGGCCTGTACCTGTGCCTCAGCTTTGATGGTTTTTAATCTTTCCTTCCGTAATTCTTCTCTTAGGTCTTCCACTTGTCTTTCTTTTCTGGCCAATTGACGCAGATTTGCTTCATGAGATTGTTCGTAATTACTATTTCGATCTTCCAGATATTGATTGCGGGTCAAGAGGGTCTCGTTCGCCTTTTCTGCCTCTTCGTGTCGGACTTTCAGCAATTGTTTTTCTCGTCGTAATCGGTCGATGTCGCCTTGTAGTCGCTCAATAACCCTTCCTGACTTCCCTGTACTCGCGTGTCCAATAGCTGAAGACCATTGATTCGATTCAGAAGACGGAGATGACTCGGAGGAAGACATTACTGAGGAGACGGTTAGAAGGTTTACATGAGTTCAACTTGGACACATTATACCAGAACGCATCATGGAGGCACTGACGAGCCTTCCTGTAGAGGGGCGACCCTGCTCGAGGGGGTTTTGCTCCTTAAGCAGCACTCCATTGGATTCAGACATAGTCGGAGTTGTGTTCACATCAGTGGAGCCGGCAAGGTCGATTCCTAGATGGTGGTTTTGTCAGTGGCCAGCGATAGATGGGACTGGAGAGTGTGCATCAAGAACTACCATACCAGAGTCTCTGTCCAGATCCCCAGAGTTAGAGGAATAAATCGGTACGGGCGTAGTTTTGGAAAGTCGGGCCTTCCACTTCATGGCCCGAAGGATGCAGAGGGAAGTTTCTCAAAGTTCAAATACTGTCCAGATGATGCAGATTGGATCTTCTGGCTTGCACCCTGGAATCTGAGTGATTGCCGACTCGTTGACACGGGAGCAGTTCCTCAGGCTGTTGGTGATGCAGGTGCGTGCGGCGACGAAGGCGTTCAGGATTCGAAGTGACAAAGACTGATAGAAGCAGCGGCAGCATCTAAGGGCAAGAAACAAAGGAATGAATATGTACAGAGTCAACGACAGAATGATGTATGAAGAATTGAAAGTTTGTGGGTTTGTGGTAGTCTCCTTCTTTGACAGAAATGCGAGCGACGTTGGCTGCAAATGGACGTGGACGTGGACGTGGAAATGATGGCATTATTTGTTTGAGATGATCGAAAGCAGAGTTACTGGCACCTGGTTGTCAGCAAACAGGCCGGGATCGTCGGCGCACGCGGGAGGAGGGACTAAGGAGGCCGAAGACACCTCTCAGGGACCAAGGGGTGGACCAGTAATAATCAATGCTCGAGGAGGATTAGTGGACCATTGCCAGCTGGAGCCTGCAGCATCCCCAAAGGAAAACGTGTTTGGACGTGTCGGTGGTCGATGGAGGGCGAAGGTCCTTTCTGGCTTTCAGGCACCTATCAGGCTTTCAGGGCTCCGGGGGCTTCCATCCTGAACCCAATCTACGAGTTCTGGGAAAACCACTTAAGCACGACTACCAACACGCGTCCGTCAATCAATCATACTTTGCGGGCCTGGCGTGAAAGCTTCCACTTAAAGATGGAGGGGTCTCCCAGGGTCACCAGGGGCCGCGAACCACGGCCAATAAGCATCTGAAGGCAGCACCAGGAACAAAGTTCACACCTCCAGGTGCTCCAGCAGCAGGTACCAGTTAGGCACAGGCTCGTGGTGCTTCTGTGGGCTCACGGAAGATCTCCCTGGGGCTCCCTCAGGTACCAGAACCTACAGGCTGCTTCTTCCAGGCACCTGCAGGCTGATCCATCAAGCCTACCAGTGTGTACCTCGCATGTTCAAGAGCCTAACACATGCTAGCGCCAGGGGTATCTGCACCCGGGAAGTTGGCTCTTATTGCCTGCATACTGCAGCTCGAGATTGCAATGTTAGCAGATGAAATCTCCCACATCCAGCGCATCACGCACGGAGTCGGTCACCCGTACTCATACTGAGAACATGGTTGACAAACATTATGATATTAAATTCTCATGCCGTACATAACCAAATCTTCATCCCCAGTATCACGCAAATGCAAATGCAAATCACCACGCTGCTTGTCATGCCAGCAGGAAAAATCTGCTATAAAATCTGCTTCACCATAGCCACAGATTTTCAAACAGCCCACAACTATCAATGCACCACCAATCCTTCCTGCCGTCTAGTAGTAATGTAAGTGCTTTTCAACCTGTGTCCACAGCCTAACTGCAGAACATGACTGCAGCGAAGACTCCCATGACCAAGGCCATGGAGCTGGCCAACTGCGCGGCACCACCTCCGTTGGGGGCACTGGTCGTAGCTGCAGCGGTAGGCGAAGAAGTCGCGCCAGTCGATGCGCGGCTAGTCGTGGTCGTGGTGCTTGCGTGTTGGGTCGATGCAGGCTCGAGGCTGCTCGTGCGCGAGACGGTGGGAGAGCTATTTATGATTGACTTGTTAGTCCAGGACCAGCCAATCCAGGAATTCGCAGAACGGCGATTGAATTCGGACAACTGGCGAGGCTTGAACATACCTGAATGTCGTGTTTCGCGGCAGAGCGGTGCCCGTGCCGGCGGAAGAGTTGATCAATGTGGTTGTGCTGACGGACGTCGAATTGCTCGAGGCTGTGGTGCTCGAGGCTGGCCTTGTCGTGCTGTTTCCAGCGACAATGGAGAACAGGCCCGAGTAATTGATGGTATCCTGGCCCTGGGTGATTTGGAGCGCATAGTCACTGCACAAAACCTTGGTTAGTACATGCTCTTCCATGTTGAAAGTCTTCATCCCTCGATGTCTCAAGGTCGACGTCGTTCTGGCACATACTCATCAGGTTCAAGAGACGTCGAGACCGTCCATTCGTAGTAGTCAGCTGTGATGCCCTGGCCTAGAATTCCAATCGTCTCCAGATCATCAGGGTCGCCTTTTCGCAGGGTCACGGTCACGGCTGTGTTGTCGCCTCCAGACCATGTCAGGTTGTATGATGACCCTTGAACCGCTGTCCCGGGCGTCGATGTGAATGCAAGTCTACCCTGGGCGAGGGCGCTCGCCACAAGAGCTGCTCCCACGGCAAGAATCCTTGTGGAAAACATCATAGAATAGAGAGAGTCTTTAGGAATAGAGATCGGGGTCGGAGGAGGATGGTAGTAATCAGGCTGGGTGATACCGAAGACGAGGTCCAAGCACAGTTGCTTCTGACAGGTATGTGGCGGGAATGTCACACGGAGAGGAAAAAGCACGAAGACGAGTAAACGATTGAGGTCTATTTGAAACGAGCGTGGTGAAGAATATTACAGTAACATGCTATGGAGTAGTCAGAGGTCGAAGAAGTCAGGTTGAGAGAAGTTACATAAGAAATTACAGCTTGCAACCAAGAATCCAAGAGAGCCAAAACGTCTCAATCACGGCAAAATGGCATCATTGCCACTGGGCCTGTCGTAGTGTTTGTTGGTCACGCTGAAATACGTGGCAAAATCAAATGGTGGCTCGATGCCATGGCCAGGCTGAAGATTGAATTTGCCCACTAGAGGCTCTTTTGGCCTCTGTTTGTCAAATTATCAACAACCTTTCGCGGTCGCAACTTCCCAAGATAAAAGCCAAAACTTGCTTAAGTAAAACTAAAAAGCCATCCGCATCGCCTAAGTTGCCAATCAGGCTAGCTCGATTGATTCTGCTGGGGACGTACGACGTCTGGGGACGCGTCGGCGATCTAATGATCCAATGAGATTCGGCCCGACCAAGACAGCGCCCGGCTTGGCTAGGTATGGCTAGACTTTGGGGCAATGGAGCCAGCCCGAGGGCCTCGTCGGGGGTCCCGCAGAAACCAAGTCATTCCACAGCAATTTCCATCCTTGTTCCCTATAATCCACTGAGAGCCACTTGGATGTCACAGACTGTCACATCACACGCTGGACATCAATGGCGACAAAACCGTCATGATCTTCAAAGCCGTTTTTAGTTAACTACAACTTTCTCCTCTTTCGGACTTTTGGGAAACACTCCATATTTGAATCGATCGGGAATATATTACGCCACGCTCGATGCAGTCGTTTTTCATCGTGGTGGAGCACCATATTGTCCATGAGTAGGACCAGTTCAGAAAGTCCAGAAAGTCCAGGACTGGACTCCTAAGCCCCGTCTTTACGTGGTAAACGATGAATATCTCGTATCCCCCTTCACAAACGTACATAGGGCTGTGTAGCGCCACATGGTTTGCCCTCGACTGCAGATCCTTCCCATTGGACAATCCCATATGATGGAAATCGGTCCCTTGCTTTGCTGGGAATGACTGCCTTGCTCGAAACCGATATTGTCAGTCCTGATAGCTGGTCGACAGGCACTTCCAACCCGCACGGTGTACGAGCTCTCCAGCTCAAAGCTTTCCGAAGAAGGGGCAGCACATGTCGTGGTGAAAGACTAGGAATAATGCCTCGGGCCACGCCTGCTGCCAGCGTATGGGATATTGATATTTCACCACCAACCTGACCTCCAGGATACCCGTTTGGGTGAAGAACCGTCGCGTTGGCGGGTCCAAACTGAGCATATGTTGCAATCAGGTTGTGCGCTGTTGCCCGGCTTTCCACTTCCTCGGGTCCATCGCCCATGAAGAAGTCGAGCATGAAACTCATCTCAATGGGAAATCGGTCCACCACTACCGTAATCGACCATTGCCTATCCAAATTATTCACCCTAGGTCTCGAGCGAGGTCGAATGTGATGTGACTGAATGCTTGGGTCGAGCTTGGTATCCTTCTGTGAATGTCTCTTGGTGATCTAGCCGGAGTTGTGTTTTGACTTGGATTATACAGCGTATTGATCTGTGTTCTGACATGTTCAGAGAGTTGTTCTCCTTGCAATTCCCAATCTGGAATCTCTGGATAGCTGTAGCCAAATGTAGCCATCCCACGGACCTCGTCCGATGTAAACATAGCATTCTCTTCGTTCGAGTGAAAAGGTGCTAAAACTGTCCATATGTCAACATCACTTTCACAATTTCATCTTGTGTTACTCAGACCTGTGCTCCCTGAGTCGATTGTACCAACCTCCTCGTAGTACGACCCGTAGGCATTGACGGTCGGAACGATATAGCTATTCGGATTCAATGCTTGCCACATGGCGAATATTCGATCCACATTGGCATGATGGAGCCAGAATATGGGATCGAAAGCAGCCAGCTCGGGGTACTGCATATGGCCATACCCACCAACTGTGTTGTGAATACTGTTGTGAATACTTTCGACGTTGTTTGCTCCCGTCCATTGCCCTCCTGGCCAGGAACAAGAGAAAGTCGTATACTCGGATGGAAATGCCAAAAGCTGGTATGTCATTGCCAGAATGCTATGGATTGGTCAGTCAGTTCGCGCACTTGGGTTCAATTGGGCTGTCGTACGATGCAGCATTGGCATACATAGCGCTTGTGGCTGCACCTTGATTGCTTGATTGTGTTTTCGAATCAAACCATCGCACAGTAGTTGGCATGTTTGCGAGCTATAGTTTGAATTAGCTAGGCCGTTCACAAGGGTAAACAAACATCACCGGATGTCCTCCCGGAAAGCCATTGCCCTTAGCATCCGATTGAAAAATGTAGTTGTAAAGAGGATTCCGGATTGATCGTAATCCTTCCGGTGTGTTTACTTGGATGGACTCTTCAACAGCAACAGCTGGTAAAGCCGGATTGATCGCCCAATCCCAGTATGGGATACGCAATGTTGAAGCAGCCGATCGATATTGCTCTCGTTGGTCGTCGGAATACATTTCGGCAATCTCCAGAGCAAAACCCCAGATGATTTGCTAGTAAGGTGTGTTCAGTCCACCTCAGTTGAGTAATATGGAGACGAATTTACCTCGAACAAGGCCAAATAAGGCCTATGCCACGTCGGGAATGGAGTAGACGCATGCATACAGAATCCAGGATAGGCCCCTGAGCCTTCCACCCATCCCAGGGAATGCGAGGATATCCATGAATGGCTGTTAGATTTCAGTTCCCAACAATACATAAACTGGAAATGGGCGTCCTCAAACCTGCTATTTGGAAATAAGATAACTGGTCCGATTGATTTGCAGACTGGAAAGAGCTTAAGGATAGTATGAAAAGATCAAAGGCAGGGCCATGATACTGGAAATCCGAGATCTCATACCGATAAGGCCGTGCTCCATTCTGAGAGTTGATGCCACTCGTCGCACCAGTGATCTTGAAAGCATAAGTCCATTGTACACGCAAGACGACCAAAAAAGACCACAGAAAAAGATAGAGGATCTCCATGATGAGGTAGTGGCAGACAGAAGAAGTCCACAGAACTGCAACGAGCTTTTCTTAAAAGGGTCGGGACTTCAGCAGGAGTCTGTATGCTAGAAGTTGCCCTCCGAGAAAGCCCCTTGCACGAATGACCGAGGAGCGTCTTCGGTTGTAGGGTGGGTAGACTTGTTTGTCGTGCAGTAGTCGGCTTGTGTTTCGTGAACTCACCGCGGTGTTGGTATCGAGGCGAGTAACTTGAAATCGCCGCCGTATGGCTCGGCCGGCTGCAGCGTGTACAATGCACTCATGGTGCAGCACTGGTTAGCCTCCAAAGGCTTGCCTTGAGATACCGGAGCGTCGCAACCATATTGAGACTGCCTGTTTCTTTCCCTTATGTGCTTGAATTTGACGGTAGACGCAAACTGCACGAGCAACGAACCGTACATGTCGCGACCCTGAGAAGATCTAGGTATTGAGATTGAACTCTATAGATGCAAATTAGGGATATGTAGAGGAAAAGCGAAAAGAAGCCTGTGGGCAAAGGAGAAGGGCATCACAAAAGGTGTGCTCAGATATGTCTCAAAGGCAACCTGCCACGGGAAATACCACGAAAATGAGTAAGACATGTCAGGTCGGAGACTGGTCGCATTCCAAAACCATTTGTGTCGCCCGAAGCTTGCTTGATCGGGGTTAGAAATATCTTTGAAGTCATTTTCGGCGATGGCGAGAATTTGCGCAATGATAGACGGAAAGATGGCGGTACTTGATTTGTATTGGATGAACAGCAGAGTGTGAGTTCAAAAAATTTCGTCTGGCAAAGTCCCAAAACAAGAAACACCAAGGCAGTCCTCCGGTCTAGGATTCTTTCCGTCGCAAAAGGGATTTCTCCCATTGTTCCGGTGGAGAGCAAATGGTCAGTCTGGTATGCACTGACGGACGCTGAGGGAGCCTTTGATTGAGGATTTCAGTCAGCCTCACGAAACGAACCTTGCATCTGAGGTTGGTCACCAACCACACACCCATGGCGTCTGGCTTGGAGAGCGCAAGGGGTTGAGAGAGGAGTCATATGAGTTATAGCGATGAAGCTGTTCTCGTGCTCCCGATGGCGCGTATTGATCAGCATGAGCGTGCAGTGGGAGGTTGAAAAGCGCTTGGCGCGCAAGAGCCAAAAGCGAAAGGCTAAGCATCTATTGGGGCGATAAAATGCCTCAAGATACTTCCGGAGTATTTGGTGAGCGAGGGTCATTTAGGCATGCCACAGGTGCCTAAGTAAGTCGAAGAAGCCTAAATTAGCGGGACATCTCTGAGAGATTTCCTTCGATTGCCTCCAAGTCCGTACCTACTGCAAACTGCAAACTAGGCATTGTACCTACGTACCTTCGTGTCCCGCGGCCGTCCGTTGCAGAAACTGGGTGAAATTTCCCAGTGGCCATTCCCTCCAGTCTTCCTCTTGTACCATGACCTTGGTTCTGCCATACGTATCCTCTGAATAGTCGACCAGATCAAAACCAAGCAGTGATCGCCTTCCCCCAAATTCTCCATCATGCCAGAATACACGACGCCGCCGAAAGACCTCTCGCGCCTTAACCCCATCCAGAGGTACATGCAAAAAGGCTCCTTGGACAAGCAAGATTACGTCTGGCTATTCATATTCGTTCTCTTCTACTTCACTGCACGACCTTACATCCAGGAGCTCTTCAGACGATTTTTCAACCCTGGGGACATAGACGAAGGCGAGCAGATACGCAAAGACTACATCCAGTCAAAGGCCAAGGTGGGCCCGAATGCTATTCGAGGTACTGAATCCCATGAACTGGAGACCATACCCGAAACAAAGGAGGAAACTCTGGCTTCTGGGAGCCATACCGCTGCCGGAGGCAAGGTTGTCAATCGAAAGAACCGAGAAAAGACTGAGACAGACAAGTTACTCGACTGGGATGACGAGCCTGCAAGAGCACAGGTCGACGGTGACAAGACAGATGTAGCCTCATGGTTAGACAAATGGGATAAAGAAGCCGAGCAATAAAAAACTGGCTGCGGAATTGCCGTACATTTTCGGTCCGGGTCTTCCATGGCGTTGAACAGGCTTGTCTCTTGGTCGGAATGCTTCTATCGGATGCTACGGGGCCTTTTCAAGCGCTGTAGTGCATATGGGATGGACCAGTTGGCACTTTGTCTCAACGATTGAAGCATGTCCATTTGGCATCGATGTGCAAGCAGGAAACCAAGTGTCCCTGCTATCACTGGCCGAGGCTAAACTCTTCAACATACCAACGACTGAGCACGTTGGCTCCTCCCTGTCCATGTAGCATACCCTGACCTCAGCAGAGGGGGCCTATGGTTTAACTGGCCTCTCTGGCGACCGTGATCTAGGAACAATTAGCACCAGTATGTCGAGAGTAATCCAAGATCTTGCACCTAAAGCACCTTTTCTCGTTCCACAAGTGACCGTTGCATTCTGAACACCCTTCGATTATTTTGGACAGCCGTTGTAAGGCTGCGGGTCAGCCTTGCCTTGGCATGATTTTGGAGAAGTTGAACACCCTGTCTCCCTTGACATGGCCACGACATGCTCCTCGTCGACATCAACCTATGTACCAACAACCATTGACGGAGTGATTGACTTCTTCCCTGTCAATTTGTCCTCCTTTCTTTCTGGCCATTATGGCCACAACTACTTCGACCCCTTTGGAGCCCTTCCTACGCGGCAACACCAGCAAGAAAACAAGAGGCCTGCTCCGCATCATTATTCTATTTACGATCGCCGCAGCCGCAGTATCAGCACGACTGTTTAGTGTTATTCGTACGTCTCAACTCTGACAACTTCTACCGGAATACTCTTGGGCACTGCAAACTAATCCCTTCGACCAGGTTTTGAGAGCATCATCCACGAGTGTGAGTTCTGACAGGCATCTCTACCACTCCACCTGCACCTCTTCCTAACCCCCTCCGCAGTCGATCCGTGGTTCAACTTTCGAGCAACCAAGTACCTTGTAAAGAATGGTTTTTATAGTTTTTGGGACTGGTTCGACGATCGTGAGTAGAGGCAAGATTGAATGATTCAGAAGAAACATCTTCGTTGACAAAGTATGCAGGAACATGGCACCCTCTTGGTCGAGTTACTGGAGGAACCCTCTATCCCGGCCTCATGGTGACCTCCGGTGTCATTTATCACATTCTTCGCCTTCTGTCTCTTCCTGTAGACATTCGAAACATCTGCGTTTTGTTGGCGCCTGCGTGCTCGGGCTTAACTGCCTTTGCAATGTATCTATTGACATCTGAGATGTCACCTTCGCCATCTGCTGGTCTTTTGGCTGCGGCTTTCATGGGAATCGCTCCCGGTTATATTTCAAGATCTGTGGCTGGTAGCTACGACAACGAAGCCATCGCCATCTTTCTTCTGGTTTTCACATTCTTCCTTTGGGTCAAAGCAGTCAAAAATGGCTCCATCATGTGGGGATCATTGGCTGCCCTCTTCTACGGCTATATGGTTTCTGCGTGGGGAGGTTATGTTTTCATCACCAACCTCATTCCTCTTCACGCCTTTACTTTGATCTTGATGGGACGCTACAGCTCAAGACTCTACATCAGCTACACAACCTGGTACGCCCTGGGCACGTTGGCCAGCATGCAGATCCCGTTCGTTGGCTTTCTACCCATCAGAAGCAGTGACCATATGGCAGCCCTCGGGATCTTCGGTCTGTTGCAGTTAGTGGGCTTTTTCAACTTCTTGAAAGAACAGCTACCCGGCAAGCAATTCCAGACTCTGCTTGTTGCTCTTGGTGGTAGCATTTTCGCAATCTTGTTGGCTGCTTTGGTTTTCCTAACTGTGTCCGGGATAGTTGCACCTTGGAGTGGTCGCTTCTATTCCCTCTGGGATACAGGCTATGCCAAGAAGTACATTCCCATCATTGCCTCCGTCTCGGAGCATCAACCGACAGCATGGCCCGCATTCTTTTTCGACTTGAATATGCTCATCTGGCTCTTCCCTGCCGGAGTTTACATGTGTTTCCGAAACCTCAAGGACGAGCACGTATTCGTTGTCATCTATGCTGTCTTAGCCAGCTACTTTGCCGGAGTCATGGTTCGTCTGATGCTCACACTTACCCCGGTCGTGTGCGTTGCAGCTGCGCTCGCACTTTCGCATATACTCGATACCTACTTGTATCTGGGCTCACCACCCGAGAATACCACCACTGATGGAAACACCAGTACTGTGAAAGCAGGCAAAACAACTGCAAACTCCTCTCTTCGCTCAATTCGAAATCCTTTGATTGGGATCTACTCAATCGTCTCGAAGTCTCTCATCAGCTCCCTCGCAACAGGCTTTCTCCTCTTGTTTGTCGCTCACTGCACCTGGGTTACCTCAAACGCGTACTCATCGCCATCCGTCGTTCTCGCTTCGCGCCTCCCCGATGGGTCACAACACATTATCGACGATTATCGTGAGGCATACTACTGGTTGCGACAAAATACCCCGCAAGACGCCAAAATCATGTCATGGTGGGATTACGGATATCAGATCGGAGGCATGGCAGATCGCCCTACGCTGGTCGACAATAACACCTGGAACAACACCCATATTGCCACGGTTGGCAAAGCCATGAGTTCTCGCGAGGAGGTCAGCTATCCCATTCTCCGCGCTCACGACGTCGACTATGTTCTTGTTGTGTTTGGCGGACTACTCGGATATAGTGGTGACGACATCAATAAGTTCCTATGGATGGTCCGGATCGCTGAGGGTATCTGGCCAGAAGAAGTTCGAGAACGTGACTTCTTCACTGCCAGAGGCGAGTACAGGGTTGATGAACAGGCGACCCCAACGATGAGGAATTCACTTATGTAAGTAACCCGGCCCCAGACTCCTGGTCCCTGAGCCTTACCCCACCAATAATTCGCCTTGATCCTCCCCTTGAGTAGATCATGACTAATTCCGTGTCACTCATCAGGTATAAAATGTCATATTACAACTTCGACAAACTCTTCCCAGCCGGGCAAGCGCAGGATCGAGTCCGTGGCTCATCCCTCCCAGCGCAAGGCCCTGAACTCAATGTTCTGGAAGAAGCTTTCACCAGTGAGAACTGGATCATCCGGATTTACAAAGTCAAGGATCTCGACAACGTGGGCCGAGATCATCAAAGCGCTGTCGCATTCGACAAGGGCCACAAGAAGAAGAGGAAGGTCGTTGGTGCTGGTGGCAAAAAGGGGGTCAGAGTCCTCAGGGAGGATTAGATCTTTTCTCGACCATGTCACTATCCTTGTGCGATGAATTTCAGACATTTATCACCGCCATCCTTGATCCTTGTCTATTAGATGATTCGCGATCATGCTGAATGACAATGGTTAATCTCTGATAACCCTTGACCGAAAAGCGAGAACTCCTGCTGAAGCATATGCAAGCGTCATGCAATCAGGAGTAACTAAAGGGCAGCAAGGCTTTGCTCTGTATATGTACAAAAAAGCAACCATGATTTTCGACCCAGTGAGACCTGGGGTTTTCTTGCAATAGGTTCAATAGAAATGGGATATGTCTACTACGAACTACTATGCATTTCATTAGTCTGTGTTTAGGATACCTAATAAGTAGTACCACCATTAATGCTTCTGCGTCGCATCATTTTAGTCATGCCGTCACCTATTAAAGATCTTTCGGACCTCATCCAAGATAGAAGCTTCTTCTATCGTCATACAAAATCCTCCCGAATCTCATCATGAGGTTGAAGCTCAGCTAGTCCATGCATGTTGCACGCCGCATCAATCGTCAAGCATCAGGCATGACCTTCGTACTGTTAGCTAATCCGTCGAGACTCGCCATCACATTATGAGGCTTCAAGCCCAAAGTCCTTTCGTCACCTTGTCTCATCAACCGTCCATCGTACAGGCAACCAAAATAAGCAGAAACAGCCAACGATGTCACTCCCAGCATGGCTTCTCGTTTCGCACTCGAAGTTGAAGGGAGTTCATTGGGGGTTTGCACTCGTTTTGCTCATACAGTTAGCATCAGGCCGTAGTGTTGTACATTTGGTGGTGCTTGTATCAATGACCCTCAACATTCAGTCTCTGTCGATTTGGTCCGATTTGTCTCGTCACAAATACAGTACAGTAGACAAGCCTAACCGGCCATGATTGATTCATTCACCGGCTACAGCTTTTCGACCTTGCGTCTAGCATGTCTTTTGTCGACCTGAGGTCACCAGAAATCGGTGCCGCGAGTCGTGCTCTGCTGTTGCCATGGATTGTAGTATTGACGAGCAGGCGCAACGCTGGTGCCGAAGGATGAGATACCCGGAATGTTCGCGAATGGTCCTGCACCTCTTGATGATGGTTGTGGTGTGGGTCTTCCCGAGCGGCCGACTTGACTCATGCTGTCGTCCGGCATGACGGAATCGTCGGGACTGGTCGCGGAGGAGACATCTTCTTTCGCAACAGGGATCTTTGCGCCACCCAGACCCAGTCTGTATCTTGACCCATCGGGATTCGTATAGATGTCAGCCAGAGTGTTCGCCCTTATGCCGGGGACTGGAATGCCTGTGGTCGAGGTCACGTCGGCGCGAATGACGTGTGTTGAGAATGCCGACTGGCCTGGTCCAGTTGCGGAGCGAATGGATCTTGCTCGCGATTCGGCAGCTTGTGTCAATTTTTGCTTGCGCATCACTTCCTCATTGACTCGACGCTGTTGAGTGCCGATATTGGACAAACCCATGAAGTCGAGTTTGGAAATCATGCGGACCACCATGTCAAGCATCGTATAGATCGAATCGCGCTCACATTGAACCAGTGATTTTCCCGTGGTGGCTTCATCTGTGAGTTCGCCAAATTCCAGTCCCTGGTTCTTTGTCAACGCCTCATTGATTCCTGTGTGGATCAAGGACATTTCATAGTGCACGCGTCCAGTATCCATAAGTTTTTGGTGGTCGTCGGTAACGCTTTCGAATGCCTGCCAGAGATTTGGATCTTCCGGATGCTTCTTGAATAGAAGTGTTTTGGTCTCGGTGACCTCCAGCTGGAGCTTCTGGCACTCTGGCATGTTGCAAGCATGATAACTAACTCGCCTCACGACCAAGTTTCTGATCTCCATTTCATGATCACTCGGTTGTTGAAAAACCATCATCAGCTTTTCTCGGTCTGGAAGTACATACAGAGATTGTACAAATATCTCAATGCTCTTAGATAGTGCCGCCGGTGGATTAAGCCACTGGAGATGGCCTGAAAGCACGAATGAGGCATCCCAAATTTGGCCAGGGCAATGAAGGTTGACCATACCGGTTGTTACAGCGGCTCGGACAAGCTCGTACTTACCCGTGTGGTCAACCGCGATCTGGAAAGCTTCGTTGGCACGACTCTGGCATGAGAACTCGTACACCACTGAATACGAAGACGGTTGAACTTCAAATGCCTTGATCTTGGTTTTGCCCACCAGCATCTTCATCTCCAAAGCACGATCGACTTCCGCCCCATTTGTGGTCAGAATTTTCGTGAAAGACGATGGGAGTATTGTTTTCCCCGGTTGAGGTTCGAATGCTTTCGCCCAGAATCCAGAGTCATATAATTTGGCTAGATCCATGGAGGGATCGCCTAAAATCTGCACATTTTGCGAGACAAGTACCTGGCCAATCTGCGCCTGGAAGGAAAGCTTTCCATTGAAAGCTCGTGCAATTTCGAATAGTTCTTTGAGCTGCGGTACTAGTTTCTGAAATTGTTCTGTCCTCATTGTCTCCTCGATAATGTCGGGATGGAGCTTTGCCAGCTCAGGGTTCTGCTTCATTTGTGCCTTTTTGGTTGCGCTAATTGAAGGCGTTGCTAGCTCCGGATTCTGATAATACTGATTAACAGGAGTGTCTTGCTTCGATCCTTTCTTGAAGGACTCTGGATCGGGTTTTGAATCTGCTTTGGGTTGTGGATTTTTGTTGGGTTTCTTGCCCCTGGCTTTGCCAGGATTTCGACCTTGCTGATTCATTGTTGAATGGAGTCTCGGAGCAGGCATGTCCGGAGCTTTCTTGTTACTGGCTTCCTCTTTGACTTGTTTCAGTCTTTGTTCTCTCAAAGTATGAATGCTCTTTGGAGGAAGTGACGTCTGCATATAGTCCGAGCCTCTGTCACTGAAGCGAATCGATCTTGTGCCATCTGATATCGCCGATCGCTCTTCTCTTGATCGAGTGTGAGATTGAGCAGAACCATGCTGCCCTGTAGCATTCGATCGATGTACGTTCGTCTCCTGCCACACGGGTTGAGGGACGAGTGGGACCGTGTAATTCTCGAATCCAGGCGGGACACTTGGATGGGAGACGGTGCGACTTGCCCTTGCCTCACCATAATCTGTGTCGGCTCCTATCTCGGATCGACTCACAAGTAATGTTCCTGGTTCATTGCGTGATGCTTCGGGTGGATTGAAATTTTGCCGGAGAGGAGCTCCTCTGGCACGACCGCCTCTCGTAAGCGGAAGCGAAGGCTGCCCTCGAGTGTAATTACTGGCATCGTGTTCTGGCAGTCTTTGCGAATTGTTTCTATGATGAGCACCACGACTTCTTGGTGAGGTACGGCCTCTCTGGAGAGCTCCATTACCTCTCTGTTGGGAAACTACCACGGCTGTCGGCTCATGGTGAGCTAAGATTTGTGGCGATGGGAAGGAATCGTGAGAAAGGTTGCTGGTAGGGCTTCGGGTGTTGACTGAGGTATGGGTAGGTTCCAAGTTGGACGTTGAGGATTGTCAGCCGCTGTGGGCGCAACTGAATCAGTTGTGTCGAGGTTTTGCGGCTGGCGGATTTCAGGAGCCTCTACAGATGCTTCCTGCAAGATTGGCGCGGAAGTTTCTTGACCAGGAGCCGTGGATTCAGGTGCTTGTTGGACCAGCGCACTTTCCTCTTGGTCCACGATTGAAGAACCAAGGAGAGTTGAAGGAGGCGCGGGAGGATGGACACTCAAGCTGTGCAAACTACTGGGGTTTCGACTCTGTTTTGTTCTACCACCTTCCGAGTCTGTCTCACTGTCGCTGTCTGAATCGGCCACCACTCTTCTTCTACTTGCCACCACAGGCTCTTCTGGAGCAACTTCGGGATCGGCTCCTTCAATCACTTTATCGGTCCACGCGGCAATCCGGGCCTGGGCTGGAGTTTTGAGACTCTGATCTTCTGAAGTCGATAGGGGTTCACCCTTTGAAATCCTAGGCTGAAGGTTGCGTTCCGACCCGAAGGTCTGATAGATATGGTGGTCCCAAAATGAAGGGGAACGAACTTCTTTGGTAGGAGATACTCCAATGCACCGGAGGTTCTCAGGAATCGAGTAATTACCGCCATTGTCATATTGGCGAAGTTCACCTAGGAGCTTTTTGTGAAGTGTTGTCTGTTCATATGCGTTGGTTATGATACGTTGGAAGGCGGGATGTGGGTAGTTGACTCGGACATATTCCATCATGGGACGAATTTCGTCGGAAGGCATTACAAGTATATTTCCATTAGCCATGGTTGAGTTGGTAGTTTGTTGTCCCTTGAGTGAGTCAAGCAAGGGCTCAACATTCTTCAACTTTTGCAGTGCCTGCGCATGATTAAGACCCAGTATGCGGTACCTCTTCTCCGCAGGTTCAAGAAACAATTGAGTGTCGGTAAGATCGCTGATTTCTGTTGCGAACATTCGAGGGAGGATAGTGACATCGCCACACGACGGCCTCCAATATGAGGTTATATGGGAGAGACTGTCTTGCACGTTTTGACCAGCAACATCCTCGTCGGCACTGTCATCAACGAGACTTCCGTCATTCGAGTGAGTCTCCCTCAGTCTGTCGTCGATCAAGATCCCCTCGATAGGCTGACAGCGAATCTCATCATACAAGGATATCTTCGTGCTCGCTTCAATGGCGCCATCGAGACGGGTACAGAGGCTCGGTATTGTTCTCTCGTCATCCCTCTCGATCTCAACTACGAAGCACTGTAACGCACGTCAGCAAATTGCTCCTTCATCCCAGAGAGGCTTCATACTCGTAGATCACGTTCGTATGAGAGGAATGGCACACGATCCGGATCATCGTGAGAATCCCTAAGAATGCAAACGTCAACCCAATCTTGTTACCAAGGCCAACTGATGGATGGGCGAATATTACCGGAAATTGCATGTAAATTCATCAACCTGCCCAATATTGTCAGCAGTTGCCAGTAAAAACATGATCAAGGTTGGACTTAACGCCAAGGTCCGTGAAGTCGTAGAAGCTGCCCACATAGAGCGTCTTCTTATTGGAGACAGACATCACTTTGTGGCCTTACGGCCGGATCTAGCAAAAATCAGGGGAGAGGAAACAACTTAGAGTATGGTTTGCACAGGAGTGGAGGTTGATAGAGATGGTGGTAACGGCAAGCGCACGGATGGTTGGAGTTTCATGGGGAAGAAAGATGGATTGGAGGCAGGTGTGCGAGCCCGCCAAGCCCCTGGAACTACACAATCAGAAAGATTGCAGTGAGGAATCCAAGTCAACGAAGTTTCGCTGTTTGGGACTGAGACAAATAGTGAATGAACCTGGATGGCAAAGACTAAGTAGGTCCCGGATTCTATGCCTGCTGCACCCCGCCTAAGACTTAGCAGGACGGCCACCTCTCAGTATCCTAAGACTATAACTCGATTGAGTCAAGACCATCTTTAGCAAATCGACTTTCAAGACATCGCACCTTGTCGTGAAGGAGACTCATCCATTACTTGCTTGCCGACATTTGAAGACATCGACAGCTGATATATCACATTACGGTCCTGTAAGATATCAGTCAACATGAAGGTGACATGCTCCCTCAATCTTCTTGATGTGAGCGATCATAACATTGGACAATTTGTCTTCGTGGTACGAATGAGTATTTCAAAGAGTGCTTATGTAGGTACATTCAATTTCCTAATTTATAAGCACGAAGCCATTGGCGTCGATATCAACGACACAACTTGTACCTCTTGCGTACGAAAACCCGCTTCGGAGTGTGACTTTGTTAGGCCACCCACTCAGTATTCCAAGTTGATAATGACCGTCTTCGATTCAAGATAAGCAAGAAGGCCCTCCTCTCCTAACTCTCGTCCAGATCCAGATTGCTTTTTACCCCCAAATGGGGTAAAGGGTGTCGGTATGAACAGCGTGTTGACAGAGACCGAGCCAGCTTCCATGGCGTCTGCTACCTTCAGAGCGCGGGACAGTGACGTTGTATAAATTGAACTAGCAAGCCCGTAGGTCGTGTCGTTCGCAAGTGCAATACCTTCCTCCACAGTTTTGAAGGTTTTGATGCTCAACACCGGCCCGAAGATCTCCTCGCTCCAGATTCGACTGCCATCTTTGGGATTCTTGAAGATAGTAGGGATAATAGAATATCCCTTTTCTCCCTTTCTGCCACCTCCAGTTATGAGCTCGGCATCAGCCTTACCAATATCGATGAAACTATTGACACGATCGTACTGTTTCTTGTCCACCACAGGGCCGTGCGTGGTCGTCGGATCTAGAGGATCAGAACCAAGTGTTCCGTTTGAAACGGTCTCAAATTGTGACTTGAGAGCTGCCACAAATTTTTCGGCAATTCCCTCCTGCACTAAAACACGAGATGCCGCAACGCAGACTTGGCCACTGTTGAACAGAAAGCCCTGTCCCACGCTACCGATGGCCGTCTCCAGAGGTGCGTCATCGAACACAATCGCAGGGCTTTTGCCTGTAGCTATCGTTAGTGCGAACAAGTAGATTCGATTGACCAAGAAACGTACCGCCCAGCTCGAGGGTTACCCGCTTGAGGTTAGACTTCAACGCAGCAGTTTGCACGGCACGACCAGCACCTATAGAACCTGTGAAGCTGATCTTGTTTATGTCCAGGTGGCTGGCTAGAGCACTACCAGTCTCTACCGCGCCGCTCAGAAATTGGACCACACCAGGTGGAAAGCCCGCTTCAGCATAGAGTGGCGCTATTCCAAGGGCACCGAGGGGAGACTTTTCCGAAGTCTTGAAGATGAAAGTATTGCCCGCAGCAAGAGCAGGGGCAATTTTCCAGGCAACGTACAGGAAGGTGGCATTCCATGATGCAATACCTGCTGCCACACCAAGAGGCTCATACTGGACAAGCTTGTAGGTGCCATTCTCGATGGGATATGTTTTGCCGGTAATCTTGTCGGCCCAACCGGCGTAATATCGGTACACTGCGATCAAATGTGGCAGATCAAACCCTTTGATCTGTTCTCGGGTAGTCAGATTATGGACAACAAGGGTTCGATCAACGGTGAGGAAGCTTTTGATATTCGATTGGTCCAAAAGCAAGAGAGCTTACCATGCTTATTGGTCGTCCAGTGGGAAGTGACTCGAGATGCGCGAGCCTGTCGATATTCTTCTCGACAAGATCAGCAAACTTGTTCAACGCAGTAGCTCTTTGGGTCCCGGTGAATTTCTTCCACGAGCCATTGAAGGCTGCTCTGGAAGCAGCAACGGCAATATCAACGTCTTCAGAAGTAGCGGCATGGACATCAGTGGAGACGACAGTCTCATTCCAAGGGTTTACCAATGTCAATCGTTCCTCGCCCTTGGAAGCAACAAATTCGCCATTGATGTACAGTTTGGTCTCAAAGTCAGCTGAGGAAGACATGTTGAACGTACGGAGAGTAGTGTAGAGCTTGAAGCAGAGGCAAGGATCAATGTAAAGAGGACGGGTTGAGGTTGTGACGAGGAAGTAGCTGAAATATATAGTTTTAAGCGGGTCGCTCGCAACCAAAACGCCCCTTTTGCCGAGTTATGTCATCTTGAGATACATTGGTTAGGTGTGGTGGCATATTCAGAAGTCTGCTTGTCTAGCCAGTAAGACACAAAGCTACGGTCAGCACTAGGAGGTATGAAAATGAGCGAGGGTTGTGCGGTGGAAGGCGAGCACCGGCAGATGTTATGATCCTTTGTGGAGATTTGTGAGACCTCTTGTGACTCCTGGGAGCAAAGCCATTGATCACGGACGAATTCTGACCAGGCTCAACACAGCCGGGAAGTTCTCGTCAACGTAGCTGAAAAGGCACTACCCAGAAGGCAATGTGCGAAGTCGTGCTGGTGGAAAGAAGACGAGGCTGTAAGTGGGGACAGCGGAATACTTCCGAGATAGCCCCCAGATCTCGTGAAGGCTCATAGCGGCAGGCTTTTGCACTTCCTCATCCAGAGAACAGCTCCTACATGTTCCAGCAGGTCTCAGAGTTTCCGGGCAAGTAGAGTGTGTAGCCTCGCACGTCTCAGGGCTAGGCTCGTGGAGGGATTTTCCTCCGAGGCGAGTGAAATTGCGTAGAATCATTCGTCGACTCCTGTTGCTGGATCTGGGAGAAGTTCCACCCGATGGTCCATTGCGGCCGAATAGAAAAACAGCCACCTCCCAGGTAGCAATATTCAAGTAATCACTTATACCCAGTGAGAAGAGAAGGGAGTCCATGGCATGCTCGCCCCATACGCGGACACCGATCACACACATTAATGGTTACCCTATGTCTATGCTGAGTAAGCTGTGGACCAGGTTCATATTTGTCAGAGTACCGTTATTGCGAGCGTCTTTCGCGAATCCTTGTTGAATGAGCAACATTGCGGAGGCCGATGAGATGGTTGTTCGTGGTTTCAATACGGGTCTTGGAGGCACAGATTTCCGCGGATCATTCGCACATTACCGCAGTATCTTTGGGCGAGCACGACATGGATTCACGTCGTGGATTTCGTCAACTGGCAGTTGATCTAATCAACAGGTGAATGAAATGTAGAGCGCATGAAATAGGACTGATCGATTGAATCCTACCGATTGCTTTCAATTGGTTCATGTTTCCTCCCATGTTTCTGAAGTGAAACCAGCAACTCGCCCAGGGCTTCCTTCAATCCGTTTGCCTCTCAGATTTCGATTTCACCATGGCCACACCTGCGCTGACTGCAGCCCTGGAGGCTGTTGCAGACAGTTCAACATCAGCAAAAGTTCAAGCGTACACTCGAATCCTTTCTCAGTTAACCGATCATCCCTCCAGTTCACACACCGAGCACGCATTAAATGCCATCGAGTACGTTGATGCGCTTGTCAACTCGAATGTTGGCATTATCGCCCTTCGCCCACTGCTGACTACCCTGATACAATCACTTCTGAACCACCCAGCCGAGGTGCAGGTGCAAGTTGGAGCTCATATTGTCGAGGCACTGCAGCCTCAGATAGTGTCCTTCCAGGAACAAGATGCTTTGGTCAGACACATCCTGGCAACTGGCTATGAGGCTACTGAAGAATACACATTGGCAGCGAAAACTTTGCAGGGCATAGATCTGGATTCGACGCAGCGACAGGTTTCGGATCGTCAGAAAGTCGAGGTATTGATCCGTATTGTGAGGAATTTTCTGGAGGATGACGACACTGTTGCCGCCGAGAGTGGTCTAAACAAAATCAAAAATGCAGCTGCGGCTGCTCAGGTGTTAAAGGACGCCCCGGACCTTCGACTACACTATCAATTGGCTCAAGCCCGTATCCTGGATTCACGACGTGAGTTTCTCAACGCCTCGGCAGAGTATCTCAATGTATCATTCAACAGCATGGCAGCCGACGATGACAGAAAACTCGCACTATCAGCAGCCATCAAGACGGCCGTGCTGGCGCCAGCTGGACCTCAGCGAAGTCGAGCCCTGGCAAAGTTATACAAGGATGAAAGATCACCAGATACAGAAGAATATGGTATCCTCGAGAACATGTTTTTGGATCGGTTGCTCTCCCCCACCGAGGTAGAGACTTTTGCATCTACACTTGCCCCACACCAGTTGGCCAAGACGGCAGATGGCAGTACAGTGCTGAGCAAAGCAGTAATTGAACACAATCTACTTGCAGCCAGTCGTCTCTACGAAAACATTGCTACATCTGCACTAGCACAAATTTTGGGGTTGAAAGATGTCAAGGATGAGACTGCTGCCGAACGGGCGGAAGAATATGCGGCCAGGATGATCGAGCAGGGTCGACTCAGAGGAGAGATTGATCAGATTGCCGGGATCATCACCTTTGAAATTGTGGCTGGCGTTCCACTCCAGGGTCCTAGTCGCCATTTGAGAGAGTGGGATCATGGCGTTCAGGGTCTGGTAGAAGATGTTGAGCATTGTGCGACCAGTGTCAGCGAAGCTTTCCCGGTAAGAGTCGAAGCCCTTGGTACTTTCAGATCGCGGCTAACTCGATGGCTAAGGAGCTCGTCGCTGAGCAAATGGTTCACTGAGCCCATGATGAGTATAGCTCTGGGCAAACACAAGACATGGGTTCTTGGTCACCCCTCAAAGCATCCGATGCTATGTGGCGGTGACATCTTCTGAGAAGGTGGGCCTTCTGAGCTAACTTTGCGGTAAAGAAAGTGCACTACAATCACTGCAAGTGTTCAGGGATGCATGCTGTCGATGAAAGGCATAGTCCTGCAGTGGGGGTCCAGTCTTCGCATTGAATGGAAGAGGCAATCTGCGTTGACCATGAGGTCACACCTGGCTATAATTATATGCGGCCTGTGTGACCACGAGCGGCCGGAAGGAGGCCGACAATCAACCTCAAATCGAGGTACCTGAATTGGCACGTGACCCCAATCCCGCCTGTCCCGAAGAATGCCAAGCTTGGCATATCGGGTCTGTCGGGTCCTACAGCGGACGTGTGTGCTTCGTTCTTCGGTACAAGTGAGAGTGTTACCAATATATCAACCTCTCCTCGCACTATTTGGTGCCGATCAGCCGTAGATACAAAAGAATGCTATGACTGATACCTTATCAAAAGTACTACAGTAGCGACAAATGCTATGGTTCAATGCCGTGGCTTTGTTGTCCGGGTCTTCGGGATGATGAACTGAAGGCCGAGGCGGGGTAGAGAAAATCTGGAGATATCCAATCACCTCGTCATCACCTCGTTCCAGGTCCCCAGATCATATCCCGAGTTTCTCATCCGGTCATCAAAGTGCAATCCGTAACGCCTGGCCGTTTGCCAGCTCGCCGCCGGCCCTTGGTTCATACGTGGGCACCAATACAATCCTTTCCAATTACCTTTCTGATCTCACCCGGAATGGGGCCTTGCCAACCGCTGATGACAACTTCGTCCCAAGGTATATGAACTAGATATATTTCCTCCGTCAGATTCACGAGCCACATACTGTTGTTGGATCTCTGGACACTTCGGAACACGGCATTGGAAATTGGAATCGTCTCTCAAAAGGTATCCTGTCCGGGAAATTCTCTCCAAGATGTTCATCAACACTCTTCTCTCTCCCTATGCCATCCTCCTCATCCCCGTGCTTTACTATCTTCTCCCGTACCTACGAAACTGGAGCCTTCGCAAAGTCCCGGGTCCATTACCTGCCGCCTTAAGCAACTTCTGGTTGATGTACCAAGTCCGACGAGGTCGAAGATACCTCGAGGTCGACGCCCTCCACAAAAAATATGGCAAGGTCGTACGGATTCAACCCAATCATGTATCCATTGCCGACATGGACGCCATCCAAATTATCTACGGCCATGGTAACGGATTCTTGAAGAGGTGAGTTCCTTTCTCAAATTCGTATCATCAGAGCTGAAGAGTGCTAACCCGGACAATCAGCGAATACTACGATGCCTTCGTGTCGATCAGACGAGGACTCTTCAACACCCGCGACCGCGCCGAGCACACACGCAAGCGCAAAGTCGTCTCCCACACCTTCAGCGCCAAGTCCATCGGCCAATTCGAGCAATACATCCACGGCAACCTGGAGCTCTTCACCAAGAAATGGACAGATCTGTCCAAGAACCGCGCCAACCCAGCCACGGGCTACGCCTCAATCGATTCGCTTCACTGGTTCAACTACCTCGCCTTCGACATCATCGGCGATCTGGCATTCGGGATGCCATTTGGCATGCTTGAGCACGAGCGAGATTTCGCTGAGATCCGCAAGACGCCAGACGCACCACCCACCACAGCCCCAGCCATCGAAGTGCTCAACCGCCGCGGCGAGGTCTCAGGAACACTAGGCTGTCTGCCACAACTGAAACCCTATGCCAAATACCTCCCCGACCCGTTCTTCAGCCAGGGCGTCGAAGCCGTCGAGAACCTCGCGGGTATCGCGATCGCACGTGTCACGCAACGACTCGAAAACCCCAACACCGACCGTGTTGATCTCCTAGCCCGACTGATGGAAGGCAAGGACGCACAGGGCCAGAAACTCGGCCGTGAGGAACTCACCGCCGAAGCCCTGACCCAACTCATCGCCGGCTCCGACACCACCTCCAACACAGCCTGCGCAATCCTCTACTACGTGCTGCGCACGCCCGGCGTGCTAGCAAACCTACAAAAGGAACTCGACGCCGCCATACCCCCCGGCGTACCTTCATTCGACCAAGTCAAAGACCTTCCATACGTGCAGTGGGTGATCAACGAGACGATGCGCATCCACTCGACATCGTCACTTGGCCTGCCACGTCTGACCCCCGGCGCGACACCTGAGAACCCCAACCCGAAACCTGTCGAGATCCTCGGCTACAGCTTCCCACCAGGCACTGCACTGTCAGTGCCCAGCTACACGATCCACCACAGCAAGGAGATCTGGGGCGCCGACGCCGACGAGTTCGTGCCGGAGCGCTGGAGCGAGAAGCGCATCACCAGCCGCCAAAAGGATGCCTTTATCCCTTTTAGTTATGGACCTAGAGCCTGCGTCGGCAGGAATGTCGCCGAGATGGAGTTGAAGTGTATTGTCGGCACGGTGTTTCGAAACTTTGAGTTCAGAGATGAGCATGATGGGCCGCTGCAGACGAGGGAAGGGTTTTTGAGGAAGCCTTTGGCTTTTCATGTCGGTGTAAAGAGGAGGGCTGAGTGAGATGATGAAATACTGCCCCGGACGGGGACGGGATGAGGCATGGGAGGCTCTCTTGCTCTATGTGATCATGAATAACCTGAGGAGATGGTTTAATGTGTTTCGCACAACTCGTCTGTCAGGTACGAGGGTAATGACGCTCGAGGTGTTGGAGTGATCGGGGAAGTTGGACATTGCTTTGACTCCTCCATTGTAGAGTATGAGTTGAGTCATCATGTTTTGGAATCTGCACATAACGCAAGTTTTGAATTTTGTATCAATTATTGTGCATACGATCATCGTTATGTATATATGCCTCTACCATCGAAAATCAAAAGTAGCAATGGTCTTCTGCCGAGACCTTTTCAGACGATCCGCTAGCTGGTTGGACTGCTCATCAAATACAACAAACCTGATATGTCCTGTGACTCCATAGTTATGCCCCCTCTAATGATGATTTCTTGTTAGTTGTATCCCAATGACTTCCAAGGTCTAATGCGGCTGGTACGAGACGAAATGTAATAATCTTTGCAATACCATAATACTTGTCGTGTAACAACATCTATGTTCCGAGTACTGGAAGCATTCCGAGTCACAAGCGACGAACAGACCGGCTTCTTCGAGAGTGGAGGTGGACTTGTTCATAATTTCGACTTCAACTTAAACGCCGCATCAGAATTTCTTGTTTCATCGACTGGAATGACCACCAAGACAGAGATATCATCGACTTTTCCTCCATGCCAAGGGTCATATGGAAAATGCCTCTGCATTTCTTTTGCAAAAGGGCCATCCCGTTTCGAGCTCATACTGGCAGTTTTTGCCTCACCAGCGATCGCTGCGGCTAGGCAGCTTTGCAACGTCCCAGGTAGCTTGTGTTTCTGTGGACCAAGCGACTTATCCACAAGTTCCGGTAGTACGGGAGAAACAGACAATCCCTGATCTGGGGAGCGAAGCCATGCTCCACTTGTTCGCATCTGATTCGAGACGACAGTGAGAACATCATAGGAGCTCAGATTGTCCCAGACTCCGTCCGATGCCAAGACTAGCACATCACCGTGCCGAAGCAAATGGTCTGCAAGATCCGCTCGATCAGGTGAATCGTTAAGGGGTACACCCCCGAAAACCGCTGCTTGCTCCAAGACTTCTGGCGGAGTAATGCTCATTTGGTACGGTGTGTTGAAAGCGTGGGTCTGCGGATTAGAGTAGTGATGGACTGTACCGAGCCTAAGTAGGAGAAAGCCTGAATCTCCTAGATTTGCGATTCGCATTTGACCATCAGCCTCACTCACAGCGACACAGGCTGTGGTGCCGCCGGCCCGTATTTCAGGGTCGTCGAGGGTTCTTTGGTAGCCTAATTTCAAGAGCTCCTTGGGGCTCAGTCGTTCTGCATTTGTCCAATTCAGGGCAGTCTCGGCCATATGGCTGCATAGTCCGTGTGAGAAATCTGCTGGGTCTATCCCATGTTCCGCCCATCCTCCAACTCCATCTGCTATGGCAAATGCAGTTGTGTTTGAGTCCTTGCCCACACGAGCGACAAAGTATGCATCCTGCCCACTGTCTGGTCGTCTTGATCTTTTCTCCTCTATCGTCGAGCCATGTTGAAATCCCAGGCCGTCTGTGTTGCTGGGATAGTAATCGAACGTACTTGCTTCTGGTCGAAACTTGCGTCCTTTGCCGCTTGAAGAAGCCGAGATATGGAGTGAGATATGAGGAATAGCTGAAGTTGTCGAGGTCGAGACTGAAGCAGCTCGAGGTGAAGAATGAAAGGATCGGGGTTGGATCTTGTATGGGTCAAGACTTCTTCGAATATTGCGCTGTAGGTCTATGAGTATACGGTAAGTAAGGGTTGGATCGTGACGAGTGGATTTGCCCGCACGGTGGTTTATTTGGGAAGGTGTAAACACCAACGAGCGTGTAAGAAAGGTTGGCGCACGTATGCTGCCGACACTCATGGTGTAGGCGGATGTGAGTAAAGATATGCCCACAGGCGAATGCAGCCGGTATGTTAGCTGCACATGAATATGCACGCTAAGGACATTTGACGAGAGTAGAGGATCTTTCTTGTGGTCCGGTTCAGGGCGCGAAAAATACAAGTTGAATGGTAGCGAATGTTCTGGTGTCAATCCTGTACGTGAGTCGCTTTGTCGTTTTGCTCGACTTCGCGTACTGCAGATAAAGAAAAATATAGTAGCCCCAGAATGTAAGAAAAGAGATGATGAAATGACGCGACGCGCAGATTTGATGTTGCACCGTAGTGCAACTCTTGCTAACCTAGTCGGTACTAGTTTACGACGATGTCTGAAAGACCACGGAGTATATGGAACTCATTACAATGTGTATCTTCAGCAAGATCAGCGATGTTGTTCAAGTCGAGTCACACATTATCTCTTTGAGCGTCACATTAAACCCGAGAACATCCTCGTACGGCTTCATTTCAGTTGTCAAAATTCCCTGTGAAAACCCTTTCCCTTACATAAGAGCTAACCTCAATTGCCAAACCCGTCACGAATCTCTAGGAATCGCTGATACCTCGTCCTGGTCCACCTGCGAGCCTTCTTTCCAAAGAGGATCATTGGAACGGTAAGCATCATGAAAAAGAATGCTAGCACTCCCAACGCAATGAAAGTGTTCTGGATGCCACTAGCATCGAGCCACCTAGAAGCCACAAAGCTGAAAATGCACCCAATAGTGTTGTTGATCGTTGCGACTCCTACCATGCCTTCAAGAACCATGTCTGGATAGCAGTCTACCAGATATGCCATGGAGAGATCACCAGCGCAGCCCCAGCCAAACCCAATGAAACCCAGTCCAACATATGGTGCAGGCCATGCCCAACCGTCGTTACTTCCGATACCGAACAAGAACATGCCAGTCGGGAACAGTGCAGCAGCCAAGAACATAATCCACAAGCGATGTTCAGCCTCTGTGACTCCTCCATTGCGTTTCGCCATCCACAGCACGAACTTGTCGCTGAACCAACCACCATAGAAACAACCGATTACAGCACCGATCAGGCTGGGAATGGACATATTGCCCACTGCAGCATCAGTATAGTTCCATGGCTCTCCGTACCAGGTGTCTTCCTCAACAGTCAGGTAGAAAGTGAGGAAAGCATCTTGAGCACCCCATCTGCAATATCTGTCAGCACGGCTAAAAGATGATGACTAGGATTGATCGGACAGGGACTTACTGAATTCCAGAATAAATAACTGCCGGAAAGGAAAAAACGCGAAGGGTGTGAAACAATCGCCGATAGTACTGCTTGAAGCCAGTGCCACGAAGATTTTCAGCCGGAGTGATGATAGCGACGCGCTGCCAGTAACTTTTGCGCTTTTCATTTCTGGCAGCAGCGGCGGGACTGGAATTGGAAGAATTTACTCTTGCTTCAGAGTCTTCGGCCAGCTTCTCTTTCCCGTCTTGGTTGTCTGGGGAGCTAGCTGAATGCTGACTGTTTTCTCTGCTTGTTGCAGTGAAGCCATCAACCAGATATGTCTGGCCGTCATTGGTGAGATAACGATCTCTGCGGAAGGTTGTTTCTTCCAATCCAAACAAGATTACAACGAAAGTGCAGCCAGAGAAGATTGCGCCGAACCAGCCAATCCATCGCCAGCCGATAGCACTGTCCGCAATATAGCTTGCAATAAGAGGGCCCAAATAGGTTCCGACACTGGTTGCGAGGATATAAATACCCAAGACAGAGCCTCGTTGATGTTGAAACCATAAATCCATCAAAGACAGCTGGACGGTACCTTCAGCCACAGACTCAGAAGCTCCAACGAAAAGCTGGTTCCATTGGGCATCGGCTGTAGTTTGACCTCGTGCGAACCAGATGCCACCAATCACACCAAATAGCATACCAATCAAGTACAGGATGCGTCTACCGTAAAGATACACAGCGGGGGATGACAACAGACACCAGTACCCAATTCCGATGAACAGAATTCCTGCACCGGTGTTGAACGAGCTATAGCTGATACCGAGCTCTAGGTTTTCGTTCTATGGTCCTCACCATGTACGTCAGCAAATCTAGCCCATGGAATTTTGATGCTTTGAAGAAATGTGCCGTGCCGAGGGCGATCTTTTGGCGGCATTCAAATAGTGTCGATAACGGCGAGAAGGTGGTAACATACATATTGAGCTGAACCGGCATCGTTGGACGTGGCCGCTGTCAGAGCAGTGACAAAACAGACCAAAGAGCTTTGCCAGATCTTTCGTGCCAACGGCCAGTGCAGTGGATCATTGGGTGAATCTGTGGGTTGAGGTACAAGGACAATGTCGCCCGACCTTTTCAAACCAGCTTCACTCTCGAGGGGTCTTCCATTTGCGTCGTAAAGTCGACGAGTGCCGGGGAGAACTTCTTCGAATTCCATCAGCTTATGATTGTGAAGCTAAGCATCAATCTAAGGAAGTGGATGAACTGGTGTCGTGGAGAAGAGGTGAGCAAGGCAATTAGTTGTTCAGAAGACGCACCAGCCAAAGGATTGACCGGTCATGGTCCATGTATATAGATCAGCCGAGATAGACCAAAGACTGGCACACCAGATTGTGGTCTTTGCCATAAAGTGGGTGCCCTGGCGACTATCAACCTGGTCGCTGCTTGCATGGTGGCATGCGAGTGGTGACTCTGGTCAGGGTGGCACCGAGTGGCAAGTGGAGAGCTATTCTTACAAGGTCCTGGAGCTTGTGTCAAGGCTCGAGGATAAACGGGTGACACGGACGACTGAGAGCGCATGGACGATGACAAGGAAAAGAAAAACTCTCCTCATCTAAAGCTTATCAGTGGCAAGGATATTGGGCCCACGCGGCATCGGGTGAGACTACGGAATAAGCGAATGGCACGCACCTAGGCACGATACGTCGACCTAGGGCCGACGCCGACAGAGTGAAGGATGGAGGGAGAATTGAGAGTGATTTTTGTCGATCCAAACATGAACTGTCCCGTAATTTATGCGCGAGCTGCCCGATGTATGTGTTTGAGGGTGTCATGCTCATGGATTGATGGCCGAAGGATGAGAACAGCAAGTAGCAAGCACATATCACGGATCGGAGTGAGCTCATCAAAGTGGTAGTTAAGGTCGGGTCGCATGATTTTTAAGGTGAGAAATGATCATCAACTTCCAGCCTTCCAGGGATGCTGGATACCAAGCAACGGGTGAGTGGTGCTTAAGAAATGCTTGGCTAGGCATGCCCAGGACTCCAGGACTCTAGTTAGTTAAAGACTAGGGGTACCGGGGTAGAGATAAGGGCGTTTAGCCTCTTGTTCATCCCAGCCGTGGTTGGAGCTGGTGAGTTTCGCAACACACGAGGATGCGTGACGTATATTAGCGCTGATGCAAGCTCCAACGAGAGATTATTGTACGGCACACTAGAATCTATGGACCAAATCAATCTTGGTGATGTAGTGTTGCGGATGGTCGCACGGGGGTGAGCCGATGAGGTGTGCGGTTTACAAGATCTAGAGATAGCACCCACATCTCGGCCAACGAATTGTAACTTGTAACGCTGGCTGCGGGGTTGAGCGGTCCTATCAAATTAACTAATGGCCTACTGCAAACTTGTGGTGTACGCGTTATCCTCTCCGTACTCTGGGCAGTCCCTGGGATGATGGATCTAGCTAACCAAAGGATTACAGCTCAGTGGTTAGTGGTCACTACGACCTAGCACCTAAGTACCAAATAAATGAAGGTTTACATTCAGACATTGGAGAAGCCTAGGGTGCCTAATAATGTGCCTAACTCCACGAGCCGAAACACCCTAAACCCCACCCTTAGAACCTCTGAACGTCTCAAATGATCTCACCGTCAATCTCTTGCTGCTTGAAGGATGAAGCTGCCTATCACAGACTAGCCTCCCGTACCAGTCCCAATGCGGGTGATAGCCCTTGGCCTTTGGATGGCTAGCTAGGTGGCTAGGATGGCCCTGCAATAATATGATACTTTGATAGCAATGATAGGTGACATTTCCACCACCACCACCACCTTCCTGCGGTCCTCGGTCCTCAACCCTCGATATCCGTTTCTCGACATCCTTCATCATCATCCTCCTCCACTCAATTTTTACTCACATCGTCTTTAGCATCCCTCCGTACTTATCCTTTCATCGATACAGACACACAGGCTCGTCTTGTCCTTCGCCTTCCACTTCAGTTGATCCAACTGTTCCTCCCTCACACATTAGCATTAGCGAATGTCCACTTGCCAGATCATGATGGCTCAACATTTCCATGTTGCGCACCATTCCGCCCATAAACCCAAGGAACCCTCTAGTCTTTCGACCATTCTGCAACTCGCCAACGGACTCACCTCAAAATCTGTCCTATGCAAAGAGTTGGAGAATGGTCGAAACCCGAAAGAAGACTACACAATCAAAGAAGTTGTGAGTGAGAGAGATGTCAACAATCCACCCAACCCAATTCCCGATCCGAAAAAAGTCATCGTAGTCGGTGCAGGAATTGCTGGCCTTCGCGCCGCTTCCGTCCTCCAAACTCATGGTGTTAAAGTCGTCGTCCTAGAGGCTCGTTCCGACCGTATCGGAGGTCGTATCTTCACCAGTAGAAAGCCAGGAAGAGCGCCAAGAGATATTGGTAATTATGCCTTGGGCAATACTAACAATCGCCGTAGGCGTTGGAGATGATGTCGTTAAAAGCGCTCATTTACGGCCACGTCCATTGCTGGGTTGTTTCCTTTACTTCGTTTCGATGCCTCGTTAACTGTCTTCCAGGAGCCGCTTGGGCCCATGAAACAAGTCAAAACAAGTTGCTGCCTCTCATTGGTCAGCTCAAAGTAGAGCATTACTATGACGACGGCACTCCTTTGTACTTCACCCGCGATGGTCGTCTCGGTTCTCAGTTCAAGGCCAAAAAAGTTGCTGATGAATTCGCCGACTATCTGGAGTACTACTACGAGGAAAACCCCGAGGCTGAAGATAAGTCTGCCCTCACCTTCATTCGCGAGTGGGTTGCCGATCATCCCTTGATTACTGAAGACGAGAGATTATGGGCTCCCCAGGTTGCTCGTGAGGTGGAAGCGTGGATAGGTACAAGTCTGGAGCAAGCTTCCTCTAAACATCTGGCATACTTCGCCATCGAACGAAACCTGTATATGAAGGGCGGTTACGACACCATCGTTAACTGGACTGCTTCAAACCTACGTCATCACGATATTCTTCGTCTTGGTCAAATCGTTACCAAGATCGAGTGCGATGACGCCGACGAGACGAAGAAATGTCTTGTCCAAACTACTTCCCAAGATGGCAAATCTGCTACCTTCACGGCTGACGCTGTAATCTGCACTTTACCTTTGGGAGTGCTGCACCATAATCTTGTCGAATTTGACCCGCCCCTTACCGAGGATCTTCGATTGGGCTTGAGTAAAATCAGCTACGGCGCCCTTGGAAAGGTGTTTTTCGAATTCGAATCGGTCTTCTGGCCCAAGGATAATGATCAATTCATCTATTATCCCGACCCAACTACCGACCCGATTGATGAAAATTCAATCCTATCATATGTAAGTTTATCCTCGCCCCCTGCCCTGCTCTCAGCGCATGCTTGAAGTGCTTCATCACATCGCTCTTGCTGCATTACTGACTTGAGGACAGATGACTGTAACCAGCAACAACTGGATTATGAACGGCGTCAAGGAATTGTCTGTTCAAATCGTGGAGCCTCTGACTCAGCGCATCGAAGCCATGACTTCCGATCAGGAAATCTTCGCATTCTTTGAACCGCTCTTCAGACTCTTCCGTACCGAACCTTACAAGAAACTGCCTCCAGTGGTGAATCTGGAAACGACACACTGGACACAAGATCCGTTTGCTGGATATGGAGCCTATTCCGCGGACAAGGTTGGCGACGAACCTGAGCTTTGGATGAATGCTGTAGAAAGCAGACAACAAAGCAAGCTGCAATTCGCCGGTGAGCATTGTGCACGTACCGGAAATGGATGTGTGCACGGTGCATTTGCAACTGGAGAAACTGCTGCCGTCAACCTTCTTGCTTCCCTTGGAATTCCATACAATGGTGGAGACGCCTTCAGCAGACGTCCTTCGAGAAAATCGCCACCAAGGCATTGATTCGAAGACCGAAATCGATTCATGGGGTTAGTTTGCCGGGATTGACTTGCTCAACATTCTCGACACCTCGTCAACGCCAGTAGGCCACAATTTGTTACGTCTTGCTTTTTTCCTTTTGTGGGCTCTGAGCCTGTTTGGCTCTTCAGCCGCTAAGCACCTTTTGTCATTCTCATCTCGTACTCTCCATTTCTCACTGTTCTGACATTCCTCGTCTCTCTGCTCTCGTTGTCCACCGACATGACGCCATGCATGCGGTGGTTGATGATTTCAGGTTCAAGTAGCTTCCATAGTCTCCTGCTGTCCTAATTGTATGATCTTGATACTGCCGTAATGCTCTTATCAATCCACATAATCCCTCACATCTTCCAATGGCATCGTGGCAAAAATACATCCTTGACTCCTTCGCCTGACAATACTCTCTGCAAGGTCGATATTATCCTTAGGAAACCCTTCATCCCTCAAACTCTGATAATACGCCGCAACCAAATCCCCGCCGATCCGAGCAATATCATACGCGCGACCGGGATTGGGCGATTTCCTGATCACCCAGGTCAGCGTAAGCGGCTGATCGCCAGGCTCCAAGCCCGGCTGTACGTGGGCACTCAAGACCTTTCCAGCCCCGCTGTCACCCTCGCCGTCACCATCGGCACTGCGCAACACCAACGCCACGCCGCCCGCCGCCGTGTGGATCTTGGCCCGCTGGGACGCATACGCGCGACTGGCCTCGTCGTCGCCGTGGCCTGGCGGCTCCGTCTCAAACAGCGTGAACGGCACTGACCGGGTGATCGACGCGGTTGCCGTATTTCCCGTATCTGCTGCATCTGCCGCAGCGACCGCCAGCACCATCGTGTGCAGCACCTCCGACATGTCTTGCCGTCGGTTCTCGCTGCGTACGTAGATGTACTGCAGGTACGGCACGGCGAAGTGCGACCCGTCGCCGTCTTTTTTCCCATCGCTAGACTTGTCTTCTGACGAAGGCGATGATGACGATGACGACGATGACGACAATGACGATGACGATGAAGACGAAGACGAAGATGAAGGCAGAGGCAGGACCGAAAACTGCGCCGCCCAATCGCCTGGCCCAACTCATCACGGATACCGACGACACGGTACGGCGCCACACCAACCCTCGACCCCGCGGCCTGCGCGGCCAGCCGCTCCACGATCAACTCCGAGTTCTCGCGCTCCGTCCGCTTCGGGAACATGCGCACGTACAGATCGTTGTACACCGGCATGAACTCCTGCGATGCCACGAGCTCGATCGTCCCGATGTGCGGCAGTGCCGTCTGCTGTAGGCGCGATGCCGGGAGCCGCGAGAGCGAGTCGATGCTGGTAGTTGCTGGGAGTGTGGACAGGTGGTGGGCCAGGGCTGGGCTGAATTTGCTCGCGAAGATGGATGTTGGGGTGGCCATTTTTGGGGATTTGCTTTTCTTTCTTTGGGATGCTACCCTCGGCTTTTTTTGGAGTTGGCGTGCTTGAGACTGCAAGGCGAGTCCCGATGACTGGTTTTCTGGGAATGGAGCTCTTGGATTGTGCTCAAATATTGGCGGTTGATGGTTTGATGTGACTCGTAGGAAGCTCCGTAAGTTGCATAGTCCCTTTGTGGAGACGGACAGTACAGTATCCAGCGGAACGCAATGTGTCGGATTCTGACGATCAAAGTTCACAATACCGCAAAGGAAAGGACCGCCGCTGTGCTGCTATGGCTTCCGCCCATCTGTCGTCCGGTTTAGATTTTTTGAGCATAGATGACTGATCTGAGCCTATCAGAAAGCACACGAATCATGTCTCTCTATCAATGCTGCAGCAGGACAAGTTGTACTCCACCGGATATCAGATGTATGGCGGAACATGGCGCTCATTTCGACATTTACGGTCAATGTGACTTGATGTGTGGATTGAGGAGACATTGGGATACTAGCCAAGGAGTCACGAGATCCTGAGTTATCGAGCTTGGTCATGGTGCAGACATATCACCGACCTCGGGACAGGTGAGTGTGGTCTGGCAGAGACTAGGGATGGTATGATCTAAAGCGAGTGCTAACCCGACCCCTGAAGCCAAGGCTGAGCGATGGCGAGACAACTCCCCAGCCTGTAGGAGAGAAATCCAGTTTCTACGAGGCTCGTATCGATGTAATCGTTTCAATATGAGAAACCGACGGATGTGGAAGTAACTAGCGGCAGTACCTGGCTCTCCTTGGAGGACAATCGCGGTACGAGACTAATTGCCGACCAATGCCCGAGAGGTTCGGAAGACTGGGTATTCTGGAGGATATGTCTTGAGCAAGTTTCGTGGGATGTGGGCATGGTGGTCAAAGATAACAAATCCAGTTTTCCCGGGCTCAAGTAGATGCTCTCCAGAAAGGGAGGTTTTTCTTCCAGTTGTACTCGTCGCTGATTTTGAAAGCCCCATTTGCATTCCAGGAAGGGAATTTTAGAGGAAGAAAACCTCGCTTGGATGTCGAGGGCTAAATTCTAGGAAGTTCTTGACATTCGAACTTCGTAGCTAAAGTTCTGAGATAGGAGATTGTGTCCTGTAAGCGCATTCTTCTGGTAGGGGGAGTTGTGATTGACGCTACTGAACCTCCTTGTGTTCTCCAAGGAGATGGGCAGTAGCTTAAGACGAGAAGTCTCGGGCAGATCTAACCTACCTACGATCGCGTATGACTGGTATGAGGCCACGACAAGGGAAAGTCAGGGCAGTGACGAAAAACAAAGAGACAATTTCGCGATGAGGATTGAATTAGGTTGAATTAGTTGATAATGCCTACTGTCGACTAGTCATTGTCCGATATTTTGTATGATACGTGGCTACGATGGCATCTCCCTGCAGGTTGGGCTGTTCTACCCGTGCCAGAACAGCCGTCTTTCAAACTCCGTGCTTAACCGGATTTCTCTGGTTGAACTCTATCACCAGTCTCTGCTTGAGCATCCTCTTTTGCCAAAGATTGCTTTTCGTTGAGCTCGGGGTTCCGGAACAATAACGCTAAGCCGATCAAGGGAATGCAGAGGCACAACCCAGTAACGCAAAGAAGTAGCTGCACATGGCGGTAACTGCGCACGATGCCCTCTCTGACCTCGGTCCCGACAGGGTATTCAGCAGCTAGGGCAAATGGGTTAGCATACACAGCCATAGCCAATGTCGAGTTCGACTGGAATGCCAGATTCTCAGCCAGAGTTGAAGGCAGGACTTGTGACCAGATAGCACCAGAGATGCTGCTCCCCATTGCTCTACCGATGCTGTGCACCGCCAGGAAGAGACCTGTCATGACTGCCATCTGTTCGTGTCTCAAGCTAACCTGTAAAGATGCCAAAGATGCATATGGGAACATGCCTCCGGCTATTCCCAACAATACTTCTGCCCCGATGATTCCTGAACGCGAGGGTGACGTTGCATCTCCGCGATATCTGATCAACAAGCCGAAAGCAACCAAGAAAAGGACAGTTCCTGCGACCACGAGCCACTTGAGGCGACGTGACCAGTAGACGTACAATCCGCAGACCGGGCCTGTGAGGAATGATGCGAATAGGTAGAGGGTAGCGACTCGAGTTGCGCCTTTGATCGAGAAATCGAAAGCAACGATCAACAAGGTGTATAGGTAGTTGGACTGCATTGAATGTGCAAAATTTGTCACCGCCATAACCGCCAAAGGTGCCCATACACCCCTATCCTTCATGTAGCGGTAGGGGATGATTGGGTGGGGAGCCTTGACCTCCCAGAATAAAAACACTGGAATCAACAAGAACCCAATGACCAGTGGGGCGATGATACCGGCAGTACGCCACTTGGTCTGGGCACCGCCAGCGAGTGTGAAAGGCGTCAAGATAAGTGCGAAGATGGCTATGAGGATGAAAAGCCCGATGATATCAAGACGCCAGAAAGTCTCGGTCAACGTGGGCTTCCTCGCGGTTGCACGTAAGTTTGAATTCCGCTGCGCTCGTCGGTCCAATACTAACAGGGTTGAAACCAAGGGTATTGAACAGACCAAGAAGATGATGCACCACATCCCGATACCCCATTGCCATGTGGTGTTGGCCAGGACTGCGGAGCTTATATCACCGGCTACCCAGGCGGTGATGGCGAAATGGACGTTGGGAATGTATATGGCCAATAGACGGGTTCGAGTAGAAGTCAGATCGCTCAGGATGACCGTGACCAAGGTTTGAACGGAAGTCATTCCAAGCTGCCACAGCACTGTGCCCGCGGCATAGCCGTCCACATTCGTGGCCGTAGCAGTAATAATGGTTCCGATGATGTAGAATCCAATAGCAATGCCGATGATCTCAAGACGGCCGAATCCATCAGTCAACCGAGCAGCGGTAAACTGTGAAGCCGCGGCGAAAACGGTACGGAGAACATTGACAGTAGAGAGCAGTGAATGCTCTTGGTAGCTGGCTGTTGCATATGCTGTGTAGACATTGCGCAAAGTAGCATCCAATCCGTAAGCGTAGCCAACCAAGAAGATGCCAAAGAAGATGATGATCCGGGTTATAGTGCTGAGTTGGCTTGCAATCGCTTCCATGCGCTGCACTCCAATTGACTTTTCTGGAACCGACTCGGGATTGGTGCTACCTCCTGAAAGGTCATTGTCAATGAGGTCCTTCTCGTTGAACGTCTTGGATGTCGCTGTTTGCTTAGGCAAACCAGAGCTAGACTCCGGCAAGCTTGATGTGGATGCTGCTTGAGACATTTTGCCTCGTCAGGACACTGGAAAATCACGACGACTGATATTAAATCTGTGAGAGTTCTAAGAAAGGCGAACTTACTCTGGTTTCAGGAAGCCCTCATGGCTATATATACCGATTCCAGGCTCCTCGCAGTCACACTTGATCATCCTTGATTCCTATCGCCTGCAACCACATGGAAAAGCTTCTTCTGAGGTGCATGCCAGGATGAGCTCGTGAGGACCCATGTCGGCACTGGCCCAAGTGAGGACCTTACAGCCTCGTGAACCCCCAGTCACGCCAAGACTCCGCCCAGTCTATATTGATGTCCAATCAATCGGACCGTCTGCAGAGAATCAATGACTGAGATTGGAGACGCATGACTAGTTGAAAAGGCGAGGTTATTGGAAGCCACAATGGTCCTGAAGCCCTGTGTGTATGAATTGGGCTAAGTCTATCGCTAAACATGCTTGATCCATTGGTCACGAGAATTAGTGTTGGCTTGTGCTTACTAATCAACCAATTATTGACCGAACTATCGACTGGCCAGTGCGCATATTCGATATATTGACAAGTACTCACCTAGTGCACTCGATTATTAATTTTCTTGCGCATCAGGAGAGATTTTCTCTTATTCACACTCATTTATATAGAGAAGAGGAATCCTCATCATTCTATAGACCAGACAGACATTAATTTAATCTATTTGTGCGTGTTAACAGTTATTTCGTCGACGCTTACAAAGCTAATAGTTATGAGCCCGGAAAATATCCGACACTAAGTTACTACGCTAAATTACTTAGCATTATTATTCCGATATCCTAATTAGTTAACTTACAACGTTATTCGTGCTAAAACGAATCTCGGTTACCGAATTAGGATAGTATACCGACTATATAATTATTATAGTAATAATAATATATCTAACGAGGAAATATCTCCTAATTTAAAGGTTCTGAAGGTTCTAAGAAGTTCCGATAATTAGCCTTAATAGATTCTACAAGTCTAGTTAGACGTAGTTCGCGAAGATATCTAGGGATATCTAGATCCTTCCCGTAAGGAAAGGCTTCCCTTAATAAAACCTACTATTCTAACGTTTACGAAATATTAGGAGAAAGCGATATCGTTCGACTAACTAATAGTAGCCTAGAAGGAATTATTCCTTATAGATAAAAAGCTCTATAATAGATAAATTAAGGAGTATAATACCGTTAATAAATTAATTAAAAAGATCGGCGAAACGATTATATCGTCAATTTTACCGAACTTTAAGTTATACTTAAAGAAGGCTACCTTAGTAGCGGAGTAACTTACTTAACTAAAGATTCGAGTCGCTCCCTCGTTAGGAGCCTTAAAGAGTACTATTCTAGCCGAATATTAAGCTCTTAAGGAGTATCTAAAGACTAAGGATATCCTATATTAGATAGACCGATAGGAAGATATAGCTACTCGGGCTTAGGATAAAGGAATCTTAAAAGCCTTAGGTACTTAACCTATTATAGACTTCCTTAATACTATGAGAGGTATTAACGGAGGCTTCGTAACTAGTTACCTTATATAGATAGATAATATAGAGACGAAGGATATACTCCTTTAGGTCCTTAATAAGTATCGTAACTTATGTAGGTATATACCGACGACGATAGGGAGTAGGATATTATACTCCGTATTTAACGTCGAATAACGATCCTTAAATAAGGATTAACTACCTTCGTAACCTAAAAAGTGCGTATACGGAGGAAACTACCCGATAGAGAAGGATTACTATCTAAATCCCGATCTTAGACCCTTATAGTAGACGGTTAGACCTAACACTAAGAAGAAGGTCTATAATAAGGTCGTTAATAGTCTAAAACTTAAGAAGAGGTTTAAGGATTTTGTCTCCTCCTATAAGAAGAAGGACTTATAAGTTACTATCGCTATAGTAGTAATAATAGGAAGGAATCTCCTCCGATAAGGAGATATCTTATTAGGATAGATCCTTAATTTAGGATCTAATATCTATGTTACTAATAACTTAAGAGGCTTTAATAAGACCTTACTAGGTAATAGGTAAGTAGTTTAGGCTAGAATAACCTTATATCTTATTAAAGCCTATAGAATAGTAACTATATCGGTTAAAACCGACTTATAAACGAAGATTATGTAACTCCTCGACGTCGCTTATATCCTAGGCTTCCTATCTAACTTAGTATTATTAGCGAGACTTAGCCGTAAAGGTATCTACTGGAATACTCGTAAGGATAAGCTGTTTTATTATAAGGGAGCCTTATACGACCTTACTCTAAGTAATAGTTATTAGCTTCTATCGACGGACTAAATATACTAAAATTTCGCTATATATAAACCCTTCGAGGTAGTCCGTAAGTTAATAAGCGAATAGTATCGTATACTAGGCTACCTAAGTGAGGAATTAATCTTATACCTATAGGAGATATCCGCTGATGTAGTACTTAACGAGAACTCCACTAAAATAACTCCCTATAAACTCTATCGACTATTAAAGGTAACTTAATAGATCTCTAGGCTTTTAGAATAGGAGGAACCTACTATAGGTCCCTTTAAGAGAGTCTCCTTTAACTTAATAGACCTATTAAATAGGTATAATGGGTATAATTAGGTTACTTACTTTAAATACTTCGTTATAGAAATAAATTACGTATATACGCTCCTAAGGAAGAGCGACAGTCTATAGGCGCTTACCTCTTACCTTAATATCGTTAAAACGAGGTATAATCGCTAAGTTATATTTATAAGGCTCGACGGAGAGACCTTATTAGGAAAAGACTTCGATGTCCTTATATAGGATCGAGGATTAACTATAGAAAGGTTATCCCTAAGAACTCCTACGTAAAATGGGTATACTAAGAGAGCCGGGCGCGTAATCGTGACTCTAGCAAGATATATAAGAGTATAGGTAAATCTTCTAGCCGACTTATAGCCTAAGATTATTATGACGGCGGGATATCTCCTTAATAGGATCCCGTACCGATAGGCGTAATAGAAGACCCCTATTAAGATAATATTAGGTAAAAAGCCTACTTATACTTACTTATACCTAATAGGATATAAGGCTTACTTCCTTAATAAGGATATTATACGCCGTAATAAATTAGAGCTACGCGTATAGATCGGTTACCTTATTAAATATAATTTAAGGAATATCTATCGTATATAGGAATCTAGAAAATATCGTATTCTTAGGGTAAGAGATATTACCTTTAATAATAATTCCTTCTACGATCTAAAGTAATTACTACTTCTAGAGTTGCTTAGGACTATCCCTATCGTCGATAATATCGAGGTAATTATAGAGGAAGGAAGACGAAGCCTTAATAATAGCGAAACTACCGACGATAAGATAGGTGATACTATAGAGGTTATCCGATAATAGTATCTACTATAAACCTAGCCTCGCGCTAGTGACGAGGCTAAGTTATATAATATTAGAATTTTATAGCCTTATCTAAGTCTTAGTACCGACGAGGCTAAACCTTAGGATATTTAGTCTATAAATATAGCTACTCTACTACTAACTCCTTCTTACGGCACTAATCTTACGGTAGCTAATATAGCTATATCGGTTAACCCTAATTAGAATCCCTAATATAGGTTCGGCCCTAGGAGCTATACGGCTAGTATATATCCTACTCCGGAGCCCGATACGGTAACGGAGAGGTCGATAACGATACCTAAAACCGATATAGAAAGCCGAGAGTCTATACCGATAAGTATTAAGGAGGATAGACCTCCGTATTATATAAGTATAGACTTCGATAAAGCTAATATTCTTCCTCCTAGTACTCGAAGACGACTAAAACCTCGTCGTTAAGTATTCGTAATAGTACTAGATAATGCTAAAAATAGAGGACTTACGGCCTATTATATAGTATTCGCTACTATACTTAATAAGGGAGGAAATCTCTATAAACGATACCGAGACTCTATACTATAAGAACCTCGCTACTAGCATAAAATAAAGGTTTATCCTTTCGTAAAGGAATAGCTTAAGGTAGTTACTATTAAGATTAAAGAACTCTAAGTAAGAGGAACTTAGGAAGAGGTTAAATCCTAATATATAACCTCGAAACCTCTACTACTAATATAGGTATTTAAGTATAAGTTCGATAATAAAGGATATCTAGAGAAGTTTAAGGTAAGGCTATATATTAGAGGTAATTTATAGTATATAGAGAGCGATAATTACGCCGTAACCTTAACCGGAGAGACCTTTAGGATCCTTATAAGCCTTATGGTAGGATATAACTTAGAATTAAAGTAGTCCGATACTATAAATATCTTCCTTAATAGTAAACTTAATAAGGAGGTCTATATTAAAGCCCTAGAAGGGCTTAGCGACGGTAAGGTCCTTAGGCTCTTAAGAGCCCTATACGGATTAAAGAGATTACTACTCCTATAGTATCGCGAACTTATAGAAGGACTTATTAGATTAGGCCTTAAGGAGGTTAAAGGAGTTAACTGTATACTATAAAATAACTTTATTATCGTCTTCTTCTATATTAATAATATCTTATTTATCTATTATAGGAATAATAAGGAAAAGGCTAAAGGCCTTATTCGAGAACTTAGTAAGATTTATAAGCTAAGGTACTTACTAAAAGCCGATTAGTTTCTAGGTATTCGAATCGTTAGAGACTAATAGAGAGGTACTCTCTTATTAATCTAGGACTCCTATATTAACAAGATAACCTTAAGGTTTAACCTAGAGGATTATAAACCGGCTAATATACTACTATCTCTAGAAAAGCTAGAGCCTAATCCGGAATAGGTAACTCCGGAGGAGATTTATCTCTATTAATAAAAGATTAGATCTATTAACTAGGTTATAATCTAAATAAGGCCTAATATCTTATTTGCGGCCTTATAACTAGTATAATTCTTAAGAAATCTATCGCTAAAGTATACCTTACTTACTAATAGAGTTATTAGGTATTTAAGCGGCACTAAGGACTAAGGAATCGTCTACCGACGAGGCGATAATAAGGTAGAATAACTTAGGATTTACTCCGATACGGCTTTCGGCGATAGCTTCGATAGAAAAAGCTCGTAAGGATTTATCTTCTATCTCTTTAAAGGCCTATTTAGTTAGAAAGTAAACCGATAGCGTATAATTATAATATCGTCGATAGAGGCTAAGCTTCTCGCTCTAATAGAAGTCTTAAAGGAAGCGATATAATGGAAGAGGTTCCTAGGATCTATAGGGAAGAGCCTCCCGATAAGCCCTAAGATCTATAACTATATCTATATCTTCTATAATAATTAATAGATAATTCGCTTATTTATAGTACTAAGCTATAAGCTTATAACTCGACTTAAATATATTAATATCTATAGGTACTAGATAAGAGAATTAGTTAATAATAGAGTTATTACTCTAGAATAGGTAGCTATAATATTAATAAGCGCTAACGGACTTACTAAACTACTAGGAGAGTAACCTTATAATAGGTTTATAAAGTAGTTAAACCTCTAATAAATTATAACGATAACGCTATAATAAGATCGATAGAAAAGGATACTAGAGGTAAGGAAAATGCTTTAATAGTAAATTACGCTCTTTTAGAACCAAAACACTATAAAAAGTCTATATAAACTGACTTTACACTAACGAGAAAAGCTTTATAGGCAACCCTGTTATTATAGGCTTCCCTGGGGGGGTGTGTTAGCTTGTGCTTACTAATTAACCAATTATTGACCGAACTATCGACTGGCCAGTGCGCATATTCGATATATTGATAAGCACTCACCTAGTGCACTCGATTATTGATTTTCTTGCGCATTAGGAGAGATTTTCTCTTGTTTATACTTATTTATATAGAGAAGAGGAATCCTCATCATTCTATAGACCAGACAGACATCAATTCAATCCATTTGTGCGTGTTGACAGTCATTTCGTCGACGCTCACAAAGCTGACAATTAGCTTGCAGCTTGTTTGAACGAACAAACAGTCGCCTGATTCTCTGTTCGCTCTGCCAATTTGCAAATTTGCAAATTCATTCTTTTCTGCATGCCACATGGAGGCTCTCAAGCTCCATTTTGACTTTGGGATGGCTGATCCAAGTCTCTTTGTCTCTCTTCCAATCTTTCGATTCATCTATTGGCATGTGCAGTACAAATTTTCTTACCATCGTAGCTATGATTACCCGAAGGATTAGCTCTGCAACATATTTACCCAAACACTGTCGAGGACCAAAGCCGAAGCGCCAGTATCTGTACCGAAGATCCGAGCGAGACAAATCGAGAAATCGTTGAGGTCGGTACACATAGCGATCTTCGCCCCAATATTCATTATTGATATTGAGTGCGTATGTGTCGACCACTAGATTAGTCTTCGCAGGGATTTTGTAATCATGTATTAAACGGTCTGTTGGCGCGGATTGAGGGACTGTAAATGCGGCCAGGGGCTTAAGTCTCGCAGATTCCAAGATACAAGCTGCGAGCAATGTCGTCGAGCTCTGTAAATAACGTCTCGATCCTTCACGTTGAACATGCGTTGCAGATTCATCTTCACATGGATACGTGCTGATGGCAAGCTCGTTTCGAAGTTCGGTCTGAATGCTTGGATTGTCGGCTAAGTAAACCAGATTCCAGGATAAGGCACCCATGGTAACATCCAAATTGGCAAAAAGTATTTCATCAAGAGTCTGGTAACAGTGTTCCCAGTCAATTGTGCCTTGTTTGGCAGAGTCGAAGAGCTGGACAATGACAGTGTCGGAGAGTCCCTCCGCGAGAGCATGTCCATATGCACGAGTGTTAAATGCCACCCATTGGTGCCGGAAGCTGCGAAGCATACGATTTGCCTCCGTTGGCAGGTGTTTTGAGACCTTGAAGCGACTCAAACCACCCGCAATGACATGTTGAAACAACTTCTCTCGTAATGGCGCCAATGAAAGTAACTCTGTTTCCATCTCAGGGGTGAGTTTTCCATACAGGATGTCCGCTATGATAAGGAAGGGCAGAAATTTGAAGTCATCAACGGGATTCATCGTGGATCTCGTACTACTCAGTTCTCCTAACTTCATTTCCTGGAGATATCGTTCTGTTCTCGGCTGAATCTTGTCCAAGTACTCGCCAGATTGGCCGTATGTAAAGAACGGATCGAGAATGCTTCGCAGGCTTGAATATGCTTTCCCACTAATCAAACCAAGACATTTCCCCAGTACTTGGCTCATCAAATATCCAGAGTCATTGTTATCAGCTTTGAAGTGTCTATCAGAGTCGTTAAATGCTGTCTTGATATGCTCTGATTTTGACACGACACTGGAGAAGAAGGTCAATATGGTTACAACTAGAATGAGATTACATTGGACTGACATCTCGGGACTGGTACCTGACCATATCCTGTAGCACCCACCATATGTGCTGCCCCACAACTGACTATTTTCCATTCCATCAAGAAACTTGGCCACATCCCCTTGGCCGTTGGGCCATTTCCAGGGACAACTGGGGATTTGCGTTCCCGTTTCGCGGTGCAAAATTCGATGTCGTCTTTTGAGAACAACCTATGCCATGAAGAGGTTTCAGCAAATGATGGAGGAGTGTATACACACTGTACATGCTGAGCTTACGTCGAATACTATCGAAATGCAGTCTTTCAGCCCCCTCTCCACCAGGTGCCATAGGTTGTACGACAGGATCAGACAGAATAGGAATTTGGCCCCGTAAAGCACTATACCCCAATCACGAAGCATGTTTTCACGGCGAGCCCCAGATCGAGGAGCCAGCGAACGCATGCAGTAGCTGAGAAAATTCCCGGGAAACTGGACTTGATTTCGGACTTCTTTTGTCTTTGTTTCTTTGACTACCCCTTCAACATCGGGAGCCGAGGATGCTCAACGGCATAGTGACGCAGATGGCTATAGAGCTAAACAGGCATGAGCCGCCAGCCGAACGGACCGTTCTCAAGGTCCTCGATAATTCGGTCTGGCTTCTCGCTTAAAGGTCGAGTCTAGTATTCAGCGAACCATATCCACCAAACACCAGCGCAGGTTTCATCTCTTCAGTGGCATCTTCACTCCCAATGCAGGTGATTGTGGCCTTCTCGTGGCCGAACGGTAGACTCCACCGTTTGGTTATTGGTAGATCGTCGTTGGTAGAAAATCGAAGACAGAACTCCTCTCGAAGCTCTTCTGCGCCATGCATGGTAGCATATGTCTGACTGCTTTCAGAGTAATAAAGTAGTGCTATTGCATCTCGGATCAGCTGATTGGTACAAAGTAGCGACCACGATTGCTGATTCCCTTAATAGCCTTTACAAGGTGAACGCAACCTGTGTTCTCCATGCAAGGATTCGTTGTGTGGTATATTAAGGTTCTCAATAACGAAAAGAAAATCCCACGCCAAGGCAGGTGGCGTCTCCGAAACCATGGTGATTGAATGTTCATGGACGACCAATGGCACTGGTGGCACGTGTAGTCCCATACACAGCACAACGGCCTGAAACTGGTGATACACTTGGGGATAGGCAAAAATCTGTTTTGGTCTACATGACAGGCTGTCAAGCGGGGCCCGTAGTTTCAAGCTCATGATGTAACTTTTCAGAATATTTTGCACAAATCAATGAGCGTGGGTGGACTTCGACGCTGATTGCGAGACTCCTGGCTTCCTATACACATGGACCGTATCTTGAAGTCTCTGGCGCAAAGATGGTGATGAATAACCCACCAGGTTTCCGTAGGAGAAGATATTGATGGCGACGTTGTCTAATATGGATCCACTTCTCAAACAACCTGGGAGGCTTAGGGCCGCTTGTAACAGTTGTCACGCAGCCAAAGTAAGTCTGAACGCAACATCGATCGATACAAGAGGACAAGAGGTAGAATCTTGAAGCTGATGGTGGATATCCAGGTTCGTTGCAGTGGCGAGAAAACGGGCTGTCGCAGATGCCAGGAACTGGGCTATGACTGTATCTATGTCGAGTCCATGGTAGGTCGGACGCGTGGTCGACAGGGACGTTCCAATTCCAACAACGTATGCCGGCAGAAGAGCAACTCCTTGCAGCGGGACCCATTCTCCCAAGTCAATTTCTTCACCAACAGGATGGAGACACAAGAGAATCAACATAACTCGCATTGGTCACCTTTACCAGTCCTTCCTGAAGGGCAGTCGTCCGTTTGCAGTGACTTTGACTTTGTCCGTCATGACTCGATGTCAGAGCAAACACAAGGAGACGGATACAATGACACAGGCATTGGCCCAGATATCCTGGATGACCCATGCTTGAATTTCTTTAGTGATCAGACAGATCACTTGAATTCTTACCTCCAGATGACGCAATCTGAAGTCGTGGATACAGTCTGCACCACAAGCCTGATAGAGGTTGCTAAACCTAAAACTCCCTTGCAAGAGCCTGGGGAGAGATTGCCAGGATCACTGAACATTAGAGATCCCACGAACAACCCAAGTCATGTTCACAAGGCAATCACGCCTCCCATATCACCAATGGCGACTATCGGTCCCAATCAGGAGGTAGTCACCGCCAGCTGGAAAGATATGGTCCCTAGCAGCCTTGAGTTTTCACTCCCTTGCAATCAGCTGAGTCCCCGTGCACAAACAATCATGGCATGTGCGAGCATTCTCAGCTGTGTGGAAGAACTATGTGAGTGTACACATGCCCTTGACGAATCGCTGCGGATCAACAAGGAATCAATGCACAAAATTAGTTCGCTTATTGGGAGTGCCTGTTTTCGAGAAAGCCCTGGAAGCATGGTGGTATTGGTGCAAGGTCTCCAGCAGATAGTTGGCATGTTAGAGAAAAACTGTATAGGACTTTATCCAGGCCTGAGAAGGGATGCCTCTCGCCTTGTTAGCGGCGAGCCGCACGAGAAAGAAGTTCCCCTTGGAAAGAAGCAGATGACTCACGCTGCTCACATCAATGTGATGCCAGCCATTGGATTTGGCTGTTTCAACATCGAACCCGAAGAGCAGCAGGCAATCCAGGCAACAATAATCTCACGAGAACTCACTCGAACCATGGACGTAATTAAAAGTCTTTCCAATCGGCTGGGTTATTTCAACAAAGAAAGTAGAGCCGACATGGAGTTTACACGGCAGTCTTTGAAAGATTTGGAACAACGAATAGAGCACATGGATCTATGTGTCAAGTTCAAGAAATGAGAGGGCGCCGAGGTGTTATTTGTCTCCTATTCACTATTTTATGAACATCTAAAGAGAATGATACCCGGGCTCTTGGCCGCGTGTTGTTTGCGCTAGTACTTCTCACCCCTTGACTGCGGGATCAAGCACGCAATATCTGGGTCAGAGCTCGTAAACCTGCTGCAAAAAGTAGTCTTTGGACTTATTGGTAATGGCAGATAAACTCTCGTCGGGAACCGGCATAGACGACCTTAAGGCTTTTCTGACATCTTCCATACTACAACTTGTGGTTAGCAATGACAATGCTGTAAAGCATCTGTTTATGAAGTTGATGACATCTCCATTTGAGAGCACCTTGTTGTCGTACTCAAGGCGAACGACGACTGTACCATTCCTAACGGCCAGGAACTCACACATTAGCGGGAATTTCGAGCCTTCAGACCATGTATAAAGAGGCAATGTGCCCATTATCGGCAGATCCAATCCTGCAGAACTCTCATGGTAGGTCACCATGATATCAAACATCGTTCGGTCCGCAGCAGCTATCTTTTCGCTCCAGAGACGCTGCAATACACCCCACGGAATGACATGCGAAAGTGCCGCTTTGCTGGCAGAACGAACAGCCATTATATACGCCAAAGAGGTCCCATCATCTTCACATGGGAATCTGATCCGAAGTGGAATTGGTTCCAGGAAAAGCCCCACAGTATTGAGATCAGACTCATTTGTACGATTCATATATGGGCCTCCGATTGTAATGTCAATTGACGTCTTAGTGGTTTGCAGCGCCAAAGCGACCGCAGCAATAGCAAGCTGATGATTCGTAATGCCTTCGGTACCAACAAACCTATTCATGGCCTCAACAGTTGCTGTGGGAAGCGGCATGCTAATCGAGGTACCTGTATGATCTTGTCTGTAGCAAGGAGTCGTGAGAGGAGGACAGCCCAGACTTTCGGGAGACTGCTTGAGGTAATCAACCCAGAAGGTTTCCTGGTGAAGATCTGCATCACGCCTCGCTAGTTTCTCTGCCGGGTAATCGAGAGACGGTCGTGGTAAAGGTTGGTTATGATATAGACATGCAACATCCTCAAGAAGGAGGCGCATGGTCGTCAAGTCACATAGGATATGACTAGCAACCACAAGCATGTGAGAGGGGCCGACAAATACACGAATGAGATCATCATGCCGAATGTCGAATGGTCTGTTTACTTCGGCAAACATGTCCAAATGTTGTACGAGCCGAGCTTTCGGGCGTTTGCTGTGCCACGATCGTGTGAAGGATTCACCCTTTGAGCATGTTGAATATCTCGAGCTTAGAATGCAGTGTCTTGCAAGTACCGTGTCCCAACTCTGCTCAAGTTGGACCCTGTCCACTATCTCTGAGAGTTCGCACGCAAATGATACATTGAAGCTCGTGGTGCAAGTCGACTTGTGGTAACGGTCAGCCCACCAACGTTCAATGGGAGACAACAATTGTGCAGCTAAAGGCGAAATATCCGTGACATTTTCTTTGCCGGCATCGCAGCTCTCAAGTTTCGAGATTAGTCGCGCTTGATCATTCAACCTCTGGTTTTCAATTACTAAAGCCAGGGGAACTTGACGCGAGAAATAGTGTGACAAACGACTGGCTAGTCGCAGCTGGAGAAGTGAATGGCCCCTAGCATTGAGAAATTCGATTCGGAATCCAACATCGACATGTCTTTGAGGTTCAGAGTTTCTTGCCAGACATGAGCAACTTTTCGTTCGAGTTCACTCAGTCGTGGTGTTGAGGCGTCAACATTCCACAGCTCACTATCTCTCACCTGGCCGTAGTCAAGTTTTCCAGCCTTGGAAAGAGGAAACTTATCCACCGCAGCAACAAATCGTGGTATGGCATGATTGGGGAGTACGGCACTCATGGCTTCAGCTAACTTCGAGATTGAGATTGATTTTGGCTGAACCATTGCGACCAGGTCATCACCCTTGCGTGATACTGCTGCCGCCGACACCCCTGATAAGCCGACTAGCCGAGCTTCTACGTCGTCTAGGTCAATGCGGAAACCTCTGAGCTTAATCTGTCGGTCTGTTCTTCCAAGTAGCACAAGCTCGCCTGACTTAGTCCAGTAACCCAGGTCGCCAGTGCAATACATGGACTCTCCAAGGCCTTCGCAAATAGGATCAGAGAGGAACTTTTGGCGAGTGGCCTCCAATTGACCAATGTACCCCTTCGATACTTGGACGCCTGCAAGACACACTTGACCAATCCATCCTGGAACGACAAATCTGTAATGTCGGTCCAATATGTAGATTCTAGTGGAAGAGTTTGGTTTTCCAATAGTGACTTTTTCGTTTGGTATCAGGCGTTTGGTTGTGGCACCGCAAGTTGCCTCTGTGGGCCCATACATATTGTAGAGCCTTTTCTCCTGAGCCCATCTGTTACATACTTCCTGCGGAACCTGTTCGCCAACTAAATACACCTAAAATTTGTCAGTTAACCTCTTTCACTTTGCTGAGGGAAGGTAACATACAATCTGGAGTTTCTGGTAGCTTGTTGGCTGGAGAACCTTTGCCACAGAAGGGGTGAAGATCGCCGCATCTGCGAGGGTTAAGTGGGCGAAAGGATCACAGGATTCGGGCAGAATTAATGTTGCTCCATATGAGAGTGCCGAGAAGATCTCATGTATGCTCCCGTCAAAGGAAACCGACATAGTTTGAGCAATCTTCCATCCTGGACGAGCGAACAAACGTACTTCGAGATCCCTTTGGAAAGCCACGAGCCCCTTGTGCGTGCACAATACTCCTTTTGGCTTTCCGGTAGATCCAGAAGTGAAGCACAAATATGCACCAGAATCTGGACTGATGGCTTCTGCCTGAGCTGGAGTCACACCTGCCTGCACTTTTCCGCCTGATAAGATTTCGTCAACGGCTATACAATACGCATCATTTGGAGCCAGCTTCTTCTGGGCCTTTGACGAGACAAGGTAGACTTTGGCACCTGAGGATACAAATGTGGAGTATTGTAATGATGCGGACAATTTAGGGTTTACCGGGCAGTATATTGCTCCACACTTGAGGACACCATAGATCGCCTGTAGCCATGGTAAGGACTGATCTGCATGTACGCAAACAACATCTCCTTGCCGAACAAACTTGGAGAGGTTATTGCAAATCAGCTCGCTGGCTAAGTCAAGTTCTCTATATGTGATGGACTCATCGGCTTTCTGGGCAGCCTGTGCTTCTGGATGCTGAGCTGCCGTGCGACGAAATAATGAGACCAAGGTATCTTGCACAGACGCCTTGGTTGATAGTGCTGAATGACAGTTTCCCATCTCTCGCAAGCGCATTTGCTCATCGAGGCTTATAGCTTCGGCTAAACACATAGCAATGGTGCGCGTTGGCTTCAAGAGCGACTTCATAATTCTTTTAAAGACAACAGCTGCGTGCTCAATATCACAACGACGATATAGAGAGCCCAGATACTGAATATTGATAACACCATCTGCCTCGACAATGACACTCAGGTGAACTTCAGTGTTCATCCTAGAAGTCCACTCGGTTACCGCTTTGTTTCCGCCATTTGGCATGCTCTGGTCGAATTGAAGAGCAAGAATTGAAGAGAAGTTGCGGTCAAAACAGCTATCAGGCAACGCCCAATCGAAAGAAACAAGAGTTGACAACTTACACAGAACAACCTGCATAAAGTCGGCTGTGGTCAGATTCTGATCGATCTCTAGCGCAAATGGGATTGTAGTGGCAAGGTTTCCGATGACATCTAATGCCCCTGGGATGGGTATGGTCCTGCCTGACGTCGCAGTGCCGAACATAATACAGTTAGAATCCGCAAGAAGTGATATGACCAGTCCCCAAGCTCCATGGTACAGGGCAGCCTCGGTAATGTTGTATTCTCGAGCATATAAAGCCATGTCGTCTTTGAGTGTTCGTATTTCGAACGTGTAGACGTCGCTCAAGAAGCCTGCTGCCCTGCGATCGCTACCTTCACACTCGTCATTTGGTGGAAAACCCAAGTTATTGGATACCAGAGACAGGAGATTACTTTCTGCGGCCCAGAATCTTTGGGCTTCATGGCGGTGCTGTGTGACATAGCTATCTCTCTGAACGAGGAACTCTAGCATAGATGGAGTTGACGGAATAGCTGCTCCTTTCATAGTTTGCGCGACTCTAGTCAGAAGTCGCTCCATGGAATACCCATCTATCAATGAGTGGTGAACCTGAAACAAGATGCAGACATCATCAGAGGTTGCATCTAGGAGCTGATATCGAATCGCCTTAAAAGCATAACCAATACCAATAAATGTTGGAGGCTTGAGGAGTTCCGTCTCAACATCCAGCTGGCTACAAACCGTGATATCTGTCCAAGGAAATGGGCGGTGTCTCCGAGTCCAGAAGCCGGTTCCATTGTGGAGATGAAAGCTGGCGTGGAACATCTCCTCGGTGCCGAGAACGCTTTCCCAAGCCATCTTTAGGACGGCGAGGTCGGCTGAACTGCAGTTCTGTCGATGGTATATGACATTCATCTTTGGATCTGCGTAGGTACCCCGGATCAAAGACATCTGCATCTCAGTTGCAGGGAATTTGTTGGTTTCAGAAGCACATTGAGGCCTTATCAATTCTGAAATCGTCTCACTTCTAGTATGGTGAGAATGTAAACCATTCTCTGGTGCAGTCGTAGGGTGAGGCATCGACAGGTCATTGTGGGAGACCTTTGGCAATTTGGTGACACCCGTGGAACACGGAGTAGCGAGGTCAATAAGATCTCTGATCGAAGGAGCGGTCAAGATTTCCTTGACAGAAACTGCCACTCCAACACTTTTACAGCCTTGGGAGAAAGCAACGGCAGAAAGAGAATGGCCACCCTGACCTATGAAACTCCTGTCAAGATCAAGGCCCTGGGGTTCGACCTGGAGATGGTGTGCCAGTTGACGTAGGACTCGCTCTTCCGTCTGAGAATCCATTCTTGATTCAGTCATGAACTTTCTCAGAGCACGCTGTTCAGGGAATACTACCCGCCGATGGGCTTCTGAAAGTTGATATCGTTGACTGGAAACGGTAATGAGGTGCGTGGTGGTGCTAACACATTACCCGGTCATCGCCTATTCACCGGGCCTTGCAACAGATTACGGCATCCGGACGGTCCGATGGTTTCTTGCCCGTGGTGGGTCGTGTTTTCTGTGACAAAACAGATCAAAATTTGGTGGCTGATGAGGTCGGCTAGAGATAATAATATCGTGGTAATTTCTATCTTTTCCACCAATGCCCCAAACTTGACGCAAGTCTTTGATAAATTTCAATCGCAGTTTTCATGCCTACATCTCAACCACAAGGCTGACATAGGGGAAAACCGTTGTTTCGTCACTCTGAGATCCAGACCGAAGAGATCTAGGCGATCATCCCACCTTCGTAATGTTGTAAACTAGAAACATGTCTTGCTTGGATGGGGTACTTATATGCACCCATACGGGAAGATTCTCCACAGCATCAGCGGAGAAGCCGTCTCTGAAACCACAAATGCGTTCAGAGTTTGGTTCACTAGGTAGAACATTCATTTATGATTTGGTAAAGGAGAGATTGATCTTTTTGAGGGCAAAATAGTTCAGTTTTCTCAATGTAATCTATCTACAAATCAACTAGAAAAGCCCACCATTCAGTGATCTGGGTCTGTTCTTCAATGAGGGAAGTTCTTAACCATCCAATGTACCGGCAATTTTCCATTCTCTGATTCTCAGTACCACCGTATTTGCCGCTTCTTTCGCGAGGTTGGTGTAATTCTTCTCGACACTAGCAGCCTGCTCACTCCCTCGCTCAACCCCGGGCATCCGAAGTTCATAGATTGCAGTGAGAAACAAATCATTTGGTTGGTCTGTTTCTTGACCGCCGTGAGAAAGCAGCATGGTGCTTCTCGACCCGTTTCCGATTGTTACGCCTTCGCACTGTGGTCACCCGTCAAGCTTCAGTTACAGCCAGGGACAGCAATGAGGACAGAAATGGGGCTTACCATCAGGTTCTCTGCTAGCCTAACATCTTGGTCAAGTGTAGCTCCTGCCTTTGTGTGAACTGCCCCATCTGCCATATAGAGTCTGCGCTGGAACACGAGGTCGGACTTGGGGTTTGGTAGCACCTCCGTCTTCGCAACATACTCAGCGAATAGATCTGGCCTGGCTCCGCCGCGACGTAGACCTCTCCAGAATTCCTCCGCATTTACTTGGGGCTCAACGCCCTGCGGGTTGACGGGAACGGTGATTGCAAGGTTGAAAACAAAGTCTTCTGCTGACATTGTGTGGATCTTGAGATATAGGGGAGGGTATTCCTCAAGTGCCTGGAACCTATATCTAAGATCATATGGTGCATAAAAAAAGCCTTCTTAGAAGTGATGGCCTTCTGATAAGAGCTTTGGAGGAGCCACCGGCAGCCGTCCAAGAAGCCATATGGCTCAGTAGTAAAGTTACGCTTCGGCCCTCTGAGCAGATTCCGGTATTGTTCGGTGTCCGTGCTTACTTGCGGAGTAGTGGGCCTATGGTACGGCAACTGTGCAGGTATGATGAAATGCAAACTATCAATAGGGGGAACCAAAGAGCAGAGAATGTGTTACCACTACTTGAGGACCTACTCCCATTTCCGAAGGTTATCTCGTAGACCTAGGATTCTCTATACTTTAGCAGAACACGAGATTCTGTGTCTGGGACTATGGCAAGGCCAAAATGTTGTTGCCGACTCTTCTTCTCACCGTCCTCTAATTCGATGTCATAATGACGAAGTAGATGTGCCATCACAACCTTCATCTGGCTGCTGGCAAAGTGTCTCCCAGGGCAAGCCCAGACTCCGTGTCCGAAATTAATGTTGTCTACTCCTGTGGTAGCATGTTGATACTTCAGTTCGTTCCCAGGAATGGATCGTAATTTCTCGAATCGAAACCCATCAAACTTTTCTGGGTTTTCCCATAACTGGTTGTCGAGATTCAAGGTATGTGCACGAACCATGACTCTCTCCCCACAGGGAATAACTTGTCCCGTGGGAAGTTTCAAACCATCTGGATTCGTCACAATTCGTGGCATATTTGCTGCGAAAAGTTAGTCTAGGCCTCCTTCACAGAATAGTAGTCATTGTCAAAGCATACCGAGAGAGGGCGGACTGAGTCTCTGTGATTCCCTGATAAAGCTATCCAGTTTCCGGAGCTTTTGGACATTTTCCTTGTTGATCATGCCACTGGCATCAACGTGCTCATCCAGCTCCATCTGCAACGGTTTGATATATTCAGGGTACGTCGCAATGTCGAAAAGTAGGTAGCTTAGCGTATTGGACAAGTTATAGATAGAAGCAAACGTGGCTAGAAGCTGATCACGGGTCAGCTCCTCCACGGTAGCCCCGTTCTTATATCGACGCCGAAACCATCGAATGAGCTCGCCGCCAGGCTCTCCAGTTTCTTCAATGGCTTCGTCAGCAGAATACTCCTTCGAGAGCAGTGGCTCCAGCTTCCGTTGTGTAAGGTCTTTATGTCTCTTCAAAGACCTGACTTGTGGCAGATAGGGTGCCACAACACGGTGAAGGAATGGAGGAATCATTCGCAGCACCATCCAAGCCATTGTAACATCTTGAGTATATGAGACAGTTGCTTTTGCCCATTCATCGTCCCGGCTCAAGGGAAGGCCGACAAAAGCTCTCCCAGACATAAAGGCAGCAATCTGAGACATAACTTCGCGAGGTTGATAAGGTTTCCAGTCCGTTGGTTTGCCGATGATCTTCTCGAAAACATAATTGACTTCGGCCACGAATGATGCAAGTACCTTAGGCGTATTTCGTTGCAGGTCATATCGCATGGCTTCATCAAACTCGTCGGCTTTGGTTCCCATGAAAGTGTACTGCCCCAGGAATACATCGTAGTGGTGTCGCCTTCCGGGATTCATTAGCAAGCAGCCTGGTTTGCCAGAAATGTTTCCTCTCACTTGATAGAAACCACACTTTCGGGCATTGCTTTTATCAGATCGATCGAGGAATGAGGAAGAATCACTACCCGCATCCCAAGCATGGATAGGATAAAAGGATCATCTGGACACTTTGATACTCAATCAATCGCGATTCATAATTTGGATATTCTGAAAGAAATACCTTCGAATGTCCCTCTTTAATCTTTTCCCAGACATCATTTTGCGCCTTGACAACTAAAAGTCCATCCAGAGACGACGAAGCCTTTCTTCCCTTAAGAAAGGTGATGCTGATTACCTGAACACCAAGGATGCCTATAAGTAGCAGAAGTGCTAAATAGTACTTATGTCTCAGCACGATGTCCACTACTGGGCCCTCACGATGTCGTAGGGACCAAATCTTGACCGTTGTCAAAAAAGAGTGTAGGGATTCCATTTTGATTTGGGGGCTAATTCCGGTTCTGCCTCCTGCTCAGTGTTGGACAAACCCGTAATAAAGTCATTCATTACTCATTTTCTTGTGTGATCGGCTGTGCCGTGATTCTAGGGACAAGCTCATCAGAAAGCCTACGCGACGGAGATACGGGCCGTTGATAGGAGCTGAGTGGAGCTGCCATAAAGACCATCGCTAAGACGGCTCCCGGCCAGATCCACAGACGATACCCGAAATGGGATGATCTACTTTATTCTCATGTAACGGCCGGGATTATGCGCCTTCAATAGTAAGTGCAACGAAGCGTGTCCATTCTTCCTTTATCGCGTATCTCAGAATATACTAGTGTCCTATTGCTGGCGCCATGTTCATCACTTCCTCTACTGCGAGGCGTGCTAGCATCCTATCACTCCAATCTTTGATATGTGGCCAATCACTGATATCCACCCCAAGAAACGTAAACATCCAAGGCATGGCGAATGGAAAGTAGGATAGGTCTGCCAGTGTTGGCCTGTCCTTCAATGCGATGTAATTTTGTTCTGAGGCTGAAAGCCGCCTGTTCAATATGTCCCACTGTCGAAGACAATTTGAATGTAGCCTGCCAACGAGTTTGTTTAGTCTTTTCATTGGAGATAGATTCAAAGATTTGAGCGTGAGGGCTACTCACTTAGCAATTGTTCGAGGTAATTGAACAGGCTCATCGCGACTGGGGTAACCTTTCAGAAAGTATAGCCAG